>JAIOJX010000030.1:219416366-220616366 GCA_022376925.1 Tragulus kanchil | reverse complement strand
TGTTCCAAGAATGTGTTTTGAAGTCCAGCTCGTTCGCAAGTCCAACAGAGTTGGCTGAGCTACCCAGCTCACACCATCAGCTGTATGGTGCCGTACTGTAATAGGTTTATAATACGTCTCACATAAATAATGCATAAAGACAAACACAAAAAATAGAACGTATTTAATCTGACAGTGCAGTACCTTGAAAAGCATGGTAGCACAGGACAGCAGCTGACATATAGGGGCTGGTGTCGAGGGAACAGGCAATAAGAGTTACTGACTGGAAGTGGGAGAGGAGGTGGGAGCAGTAGACGGAGGACAAGCTGCAGTTTCCCTCATGCCTGATGGTGATGGAAAAGGCTCTGGTTTCTGGCTGGATTGAACTGTGTCTACCCTCTTGAATAAAACAACCCCATGATGTCTAGGTAGTAGCTCTTTTGTTCTCTCCATACCGGTACCTATGCTTTTATGCCTGCTTCTGGACACCTTGGGCTTGAAATGAAGATACTGTTCGACTGCACTGTATACAGCATGGTACAGGAAAACACACCAAAGCACAACCGTTGGTCGAGGAGGCAGGCACGGGGCAACGTATGTCAGACACATGAGCTGGCTTCCTTCTCATGGCTGGACATGCAGACGCACGATTGCATCTTTGAAAGCTCGCAACTTGAAGGTTTGCGTGTAGGGGACTTTTTTTTTTTTTTTGAGACCTTTATTTATTTATTTTTGGCTGTTCTGGGTATTCACTGCTGCCGTAGTTTTTTCTCCAGCTTTGGGAAGTGGGGGCTACTCTCGTTGAATTGAGCAGGCTTCTCGTTGCGGTGACTTCTCTTGTTGTGGAACTCGGGCTCTAGGGCACACGGGCTTCAGTAGTTGTGGCCCATGGGCTCCACAGTTGCGACTCTGAGGCTCTAGAGCACAGGCTCAATCGTTGTGGCTCACGGGCATAGTTGCTCCGCAGCCTGTGGGATCTTCCTGGATCAGGGATCGAACCCGTGACTCCTGCATTGGCAGGCGAACTCTTCACCACTGAGCTACCAGGGAAGCCCCGTGTAGGGGACTTTTGTACTGTTCAAGCAGCAGTTTCCCATTCTCCCTCCTCCAACTCCTGAGCGATCATTATTCTACTTTCTGTCTCTATTATGTTATTATTTTAGACACCTCATATACATGGAATCATGCAATATTTGTCTTTTTATGTCTGGCTTGTTTCACTTAGCATAATGTCTCCAAGGTTCGTCTGTGTTGTAGCCTTTGTCAGAATCGCCTTCCTTCTTAAGGCTAATGCTCCATTGTGTGGATATACTACATTTTGTTTATCCATTCATCCATCAGTGGACTTTTGGATTATTTCCACCTTTTAGTTATAGTGAATAATACCGCTGTGAACATGAGGATACAGGTGTCTGTTTGAATCCCTGCTTCCAGTCCTTTTGTTTATATACCCACAGCAAAACTGCTGGATTGTAAGGTAACAACAATGCCATCGTCACACCTCCAGCTAAAGAGATGATAATGCCATAATAGCACCAAGTTTCTATCAGTGTTCAGATTTACAACTGTCTCATCAAAATCATTTTTACAAGTTCAGTTGTTTGAATCAAAATCAAACAATAGTGCGTGTGTTGCAGTTGATCAGTGTGCATTTTTAAAAAACAATATAAACTGTTTATTCTGGAATAATTTTGTATTTATAGAAAAGTTGCAGAGTCAGTACAGAGACGTCCCTTGTACTCTTCAGCCAGGTACCTCTAACAGTGAACGTTTTCCATAACAGGAGACATTGGTCAAAACTAAGAAATGAACATTAGTACTTTACTAGTAACCAAACTCAAAACTTCATTTGAATTTCACCAGTTTTCCCACTAATGTCCTTTATCTGTTACAAGATTCCATCTTGGATACCCCATTGTATTTTTTTTTTTTCAAATTTTGGCCTCTTTTATTGTTCCTTCATTTATTTATTTTATCCATCTTTATTCTTTGGCCTGTGTGGGCCTCCCATCACGGTGGCCTCTCTCGTCGCAGAGCACTAGCTCGGGGCCTTGCTCTCCAGAGCGCTGGCTCATAATTGGACACGCCAGTCCAGCCACTCCGTGGCACGTGGGATCTTTCTGTGCCAGAGATTGAACCGGTGCCCCTTGCACTGCAAGGTGGTGTCCTTACCCACTGGACCACCAGGGAAGCCCACCCCGTTGTATTTAGTCATCATGTTTTTGTAGGCTTCTCTGCTCTGTCACATTTTCTCAGTATTTCATTTTTCACAATCATGACAATCTTGAGAAGAGCTAGCTGGGTATACTGTAGAGGGTCCCCTCGTCTGGGTTTGTCTGCCCTTTGTCTCATGATCAGACTAGGGATGTGGGTTTGGGACCGATGGCACAGAGGTAGAATGCTCCATCACACCTCATTAGAGCTGGGTGACATCACAGGACATCCCTGGTGATGTTCACCTTTCTCTCTCGGATAAGTGGTGTCTCTAGGCTTCTCCACCATGAAGTTACTATCTTCCCCTTTCCTTGCTTTGTTCTTTGCAAGCGAACCAACTATTAAGTCCATGGTATGTCTTTCAAACTCATTTGAATCCATATATTCCCCATCTCTTACTTTTCTCAAAATGTATTTATTGAAGAAATTGGATTATTGTTCCTCTTCCTTTGCCCTGTGTGGTCCCTAAATATCTTGAGGCTGTCATTTACAAGTTCAGTTGTTTGAATCAAAATCAAACAATAGTCAAAAAAAAACTGTTTATTCTGGAATAATTTTGTATTTATAGAAAAGTTGCAGAGTCAGTACAGAGACGTCCCTTGTACTCTTCAGCCAGGTACCTCTAACAGTGAACGTTTTCCATAACAGGAGACATTGGTCAAAACTAAGAAATGAACATTAGTACTTTACTAGTAACCAAAGTCTAGACTTCATTTGAATTTCACCAGTTTTCCCACTAATATCCTTTATCTGTTACAAGATTCCATCTTGGATACCCCATTGTATTTTTTTTTTTTCAAATTTTGGCCTCTTTTATTGTTCCTTCATTTATTTATTTTATCCATCTTTATTCTTTGGCCTGTGTGGGCCTCCCATCACGGTGGCCTCTCTCGTCGCAGAGCACTAGCTCGGGGCCTTGCTCTCCAGAGCGCTGGCTCATAATTGGACACGCCAGTCCAGCCACTCCGTGGCACGTGGGATCTTTCTGTGCCAGAGATTGAACCGGTGCCCCTTGCACTGCAAGGTGGTGTCCTTACCCACTGGACCACCAGGGAAGCCCACCCCGTTGTATTTAGTCATCATGTTTTTGTAGGCTTCTCTGCTCTGTCACATTTTCTCAGTATTTCATTTTTCACAATCATGACAATCTTGAGAAGAGCTAGCTGGGTATACTGTAGAGGGTCCCCTCGTCTGGGTTTGTCTGCCCTTTGTCTCATGATCAGACTAGGGATGTGGGTTTGGGACCGATGGCACAGAGGTAGAATGCTCCATCACACCTCATTAGAGCTGGGTGACATCACAGGACATCCCTGGTGATGTTCACCTTTCTCTCTCGGATAAGTGGTGTCTCTAGGCTTCTCCACCATGAAGTTACTATCTTCCCCTTTCCTTGCTTTGTTCTTTGCAAGCGAACCAACTATTAAGTCCATGGTATGTCTTTCAAACTCATTTGAATCCATATATTCCCCCATCTCTTACTTTTTCTCAAAATGTATTTATTGAAGAAATTGGATTATTGTTCCTCTTCCTTTGCCCTGTGTGGTCCCTCTAAACTGGATCTTGAGGCCTGATCTACCTCGTGCTTGACTTTTTCAGCAGGGCCACTGCAGCGGTGGGACTGTGGACTTCAGTCAAGAGGCAACGATTGTCTCCTTTTTCTAATATTGTTGTTGTTTAGTCACCAAGTTGTGTCCAATTCTTTGCAACTCCATGGACTGTGGCCCACCAGGCTCCTCTGTTCGTGAGATTTCCCGGGAAAGAATACTGGAGTGGGTTGCCATTTCCTCCTTCAGGAGTCTTCCCGACCCAGGGATCAAACCTGGGTCTCTTATGTTTCCTGCACTGGCAGGTGGATTGTTTACCACTGAGCCCCCAAGGAGGCCCTTTTGTAATCTTAGCGGTGACTGATGCCCAGTGTGTTACCTCAGTTCTGGCAACTTTAGATCCCTCAGGACTGATCTTATCATGAAGGTTACCTCTCCTTCAGGAAGACAGTTCCTTTTCCTTCTTCATTGTGCACAGCAGGTTTTAGCAAATTAAAGCTAGCATCATGGTAAGAAGCATTATTATTTATGTAAACTAAGAAAGAAAAATCACTGACAATCCACCTATGGTGCGTTATAGTGGAAGACCAGGCAGTGCTTTCCTTTTCCACTAACCTCATAGTGTGATTCTTTCCTTGGATGCATTTCACTTGCTAGAAATTCAGCTTAAGTCACTGGTCTCGTGGCGGCTGAACGTTTGGGCAGCTTCGGCTGCAGAGCATGGCTCCTACCTGCTTTTGTGGATGAAGTGTCACACTGCCTACATTCATTCCTGGGGCTCAGTTTCCTCTAAGTTTCCTTGTGTTGTTCCTTGGTGTGTGGTCTGCCTTCCTTTTGCACACTTCTCAGTGACCAAATAGCTTAATGAAATTCTATTTCTTCTATGTCCTTTCTTAAGTCCTGTAAGCACTTGGTTATAGCTTTGCAAGAAAATGTGGAATTGTAATCATCCTTCTCAAGACTGATCATTGCTACTCTGCTGTTACATTTGTGCCCCACTGCCCTATTTCCCTGCCTTCCTTTGCCCTGTGTGGTCCCTCTAAACTGGATCTTGAGGCCTGATCTACCTCGTGCTTGACTTTTTCAGCAGGGCCACTGCAGCGGTGGGACTGTGGACTTCAGTCAAGAGGCAACGATTGTCTCCTTTTTCTAATATTGTTGTTGTTTAGTCACCAAGTTGTGTCCAATTCTTTGCAACTCCATGGACTGTGGCCCACCAGGCTCCTCTGTTCGTGAGATTTCCCGGGAAAGAATACTGGAGTGGGTTGCCATTTCCTCCTTCAGGAGTCTTCCCGACCCAGGGATCAAACCTGGGTCTCTTATGTTTCCTGCACTGGCAGGTGGATTGTTTACCACTGAGCCCCCAAGGAGGCCCTTTTGTAATCTTAGCGGTGACTGATGCCCAGTGTGTTACCTCAGTTCTGGCAACTTTAGATCCCTCAGGACTGATCTTATCATGAAGGTTACCTCTCCTTCAGGAAGACAGTTCCTTTTCCTTCTTCATTGTGCACAGCAGGTTTTAGCAAATTAAAGCTAGCATCATGGTAAGAAGCATTATTATTTATGTAAACTAAGAAAGAAAAATCACTGACAATCCACCTATGGTGCGTTATAGTGGAAGACCAGGCAGTGCTTTCCTTTTCCACTAACCTCATAGTGTGATTCTTTCCTTGGATGCATTTCACTTGCTAGAAATTCAGCTTAAGTCACTGGTCTCGTGGCGGCTGAACGTTTGGGCAGCTTCGGCTGCAGAGCATGGCTCCTACCTGCTTTTGTGGATGAAGTGTCACACTGCCTACATTCATTCCTGGGGCTCAGTTTCCTCTAAGTTTCCTTGTGTTGTTCCTTGGTGTGTGGTCTGCCTTCCTTTTGCACACTTCTCAGTGACCAAATAGCTTAATGAAATTCTATTTCTTCTATGTCCTTTCTTAAGTCCTGTAAGCACTTGGTTATAGCTTTGCAAGAAAATGTGGAATTGTAATCATCCTTCTCAAGACTGATCATTGCTACTCTGCTGTTACATTTGTGCCCCACTGCCCTATTTCCCTGCCTTTCTGTGCCCTTGCAACTGTTTGTTTCTATAATGAATCAGATTGTCATCTTTTTGAGGATATTCTGAATGATAATTAGAGGCCGTGTGCCTCGAACAACCATGCGTATGATTCAGCTGAAGGTGGTGCAGTGTGAACAGTGATGGCAAGCAGGAGTGTGTCCAGCCACGGTGGCCATGCTGCCACTTGTGAGCAGCGATTGTGAGAAGGGCCCCCGTTACAGAGATGCTGAGAGTTTTTAAGATGTGTCTTGGAATGGATGAAACGCTTTCCCGGGTTTCATGGCTAGTAAGAATCCCATTTTATTTATCTGAGTGACCTCCCCAGACCTTAGCTCAGTGTTTACAGCTCTTTCAAAAATACTTGTAGGAGGAATAAAGTCAACAGTAACCAATATATGTTTATTGAGCATTTACCAGAAGCAAGGTCTTGTTGCTGTTCAGTCACTCAGTTATTTCTAACTCTCCGTGGCCCCCATGGACTGCAGCATGCCAGGGTTCCCTCTCTTTCATCATCTCTTGGAGCTTGCTCAAACTCATGTCCGTTGAGTCAGTGATGCTGTCCAACCGTCTCATCCTCTGTCGCCCACTTTTCATCCTGCCCTCGGTCTTTGCCAGCCTCAGGGTCTTTTCCAGTGAGTCCTGTCTTCGCAGCCGGTGGCCAAAGTATTGGAGCTTCAGCTTCGACCTCAGTCCTTCCGACGAGTATTTAGGGTTGATTTCTTTTAGGATTGACTGGTTTGATCTCCTTGCTGTCCAAGGGACTCTCGAAGTCTTCTCCAGCTTCGAAGGCATGAATTCTTTGGCGCTCAGCCTTTTTTATGGTCCAGCTCTCACATCCATATGTGACTACTGGAGAAACGATAGTTGGGATAAGTATTTGGGAACCTAAACCAGCTCCCTTTCTTAAATGCTGATTTACTTCTCCCCCGTTCCATCACAGTTCTGCAGCTTTTCTTGGCCACGTTGAAATCCCCCACTGCTATGTCAGCAGGCCTTGTGTTTCTTTTACACTTGAGTAATAAATACACCCACTGTCTATCTAGATTTCCTACAAGAGTCCTGATTCTTAGTCCTTGCAAGAAAATGTGGAATTGTAATCATCCTTCTCAAGACTGATCATTGCTACTCTGCTGTTACATTTGTGCCCCACTGCCCTATTTCCCTGCCTTTCTGTGCCCTTGCAACTGTTTGTTTCTATAATGAATCAGATTGTCATCTTTTTGAGGATATTCTGAATGATAATTAGAGGCCGTGTGCCTCGAACAACCATGCGTATGATTCAGCTGAAGGTGGTGCAGTGTGAACAGTGATGGCAAGCAGGAGTGTGTCCAGCCACGGTGGCCATGCTGCCACTTGTGAGCAGCGATTGTGAGAAGGGCCCCCGTTACAGAGATGCTGAGAGTTTTTAAGATGTGTCTTGGAATGGATGAAACGCTTTCCGGTTACATGGCTAGTAAGAATCCCATTTTATTTATCTGAGTGACCTCCCCAGACCTTAGCTCAGTGTTTACAGCTCTTTCAAAAATACTTGTAGGAGGAATAAAGTCAACAGTAACCAATATATGTTTATTGAGCATTTACCAGAAGCAAGGTCTTGTTGCTGTTCAGTCACTCAGTTATTTCTAACTCTCCGTGGCCCCCATGGACTGCAGCATGCCAGGGTTCCCTCTCTTTCATCATCTCTTGGAGCTTGCTCAAACTCATGTCCGTTGAGTCAGTGATGCTGTCCAACCGTCTCATCCTCTGTCGCCCACTTTTCATCCTGCCCTCGGTCTTTGCCAGCCTCAGGGTCTTTTCCAGTGAGTCCTGTCTTCGCAGCCGGTGGCCAAAGTATTGGAGCTTCAGCTTCGACCTCAGCCCTTTCCCGGGCGAGTATTTAGGGTTGATTTCTTTTAGGATTGACTGGTTTGATCTCCTTGCTGTCCAAGGGACTCTCGAAGTCTTCTCCAGCTTCGAAGGCATGAATTCTTTGGCGCTCAGCCTTTTTTATGGTCCAGCTCTCACATCCATATGTGACTACTGGAGAAACGATAGTTGGGATAAGTATTTGGGAACCTAAACCAGCTCCCTTTCTTAAATGCTGATTTACTTCTCCCCCGTTCCATCACAGTTCTGCAGCTTTTCTTGGCCACGTTGAAATCCCCCACTGCTATGTCAGCAGGCCTTGTGTTTCTTTTACACTTGAGTAATAAATACACCCCACTGTCTATCTAGATTTCCTACAAGAGTCCTGATTCCTGTCTTTAGGTCCCCTGAATGGATTTGGGGATCGGGAAAGATACTCATGCCCATGACCACCTTCCAGTTCATCCTCCTCCACAGACTTCTGACAACGCCCTGGAGGATTTGCCTGAATCACAAAAGGTCCATGTCGGGAGGGGTGATTTCCAGTTTTGTTCAACCAGCACCATCCTTTCATTTTTTTCCACACATGGCAGATAATCATCTCGTTGGATTCTCTCCTTCTTTCCTTTCTTTTATGGATAGACTTTATTTTGTACAACAGTTTTAGATTCACAGAAAAATTGAGCAGGTAGTACAGAGAATTTCCATGCACCCACTCCCTGCCCCACTGATGGTTTGCCCTATTAATATCTTACATTAGTGTAGTATGTGTGTTACAGGTAGTGAAGCAACACTAATACATTATTATTATTATTATTATTATTTGTATTTTGCGGCGGGGGTCGGGTTGGGGAGGGAGGGGAGCAGGCAGGCCACTTCTATTGGTCTTTCATTTCTCTGTTTTCATCTGTCTTTGTTCTTTGGCTCCTGTGGGCCTCCCATCGCGGTGGCCTCTGTCGTTGCAGAGCACCGGCTCTGGGCGCATGTGCTCCAGAGCTCCGGCTTGGTGATTGGACACATTGGTCCAGCTGCTCCGCAGCACGTGGGATCTTCCCAGGCCAGGGATCGAACCGGCGCCCCTTGCACTGCAAGGCGGTGTCCTTATCCACTGGACCACCAGGGAAGCCCACATTATTATTAACTGAAGTCCATTTTCAGAAATCCATCGTTTTTACTAAAGTTCCCATATTATAGTTATGTCTTTGGGGCTCCTCTTGGCTGACAAAGTCTCGCTTCATTTCCTTGTTTTTCATGATCTTGACAGTTTTGTAGTTGTTTCTTGGCGGACCTGTTTGAGGCCTGTGGATCTCAGTTCCCTGCCCAGGGATTGAAGTTGTGCCCCCTGTGTTGAAAGCATGGAGCCCTGTCCCCTGGACCACCAGGGAAATCTCAGTCTTGACACTTTTTAGGAATCTACTCAAGTATAGAGGTTTTTCTGGTGGCTCAGTGGCTCTTGCCAATGCAGGAGATATGGGTTCAATCCCTGGGTCGGGAATATCCTCTCGAGAAGGAAATAGCAACGTACTCCAGTACACTTGCTGGGAAATCCCAAGGATGGAAGAGCCTGGTGGGCTACAGTCCATGGAGTTGCAAAAAAGTTGGCTACAACTTGGGGGTAAACCACAACCTAGCAACTAAGCAATAACAGATATATATTAAGATGTTCCTCTATTGGAATTTGTCTGATGTTTTTTTAATGGTTAGACTGGGAGTATGAGTTTGGGGGAGGAAGACGAAAGCAAATGACATTTTCATCCCATCTCATCAGGATTGGAAAATACCAATATGACTTACTGTTGACATTGAGCAGGTAGTACAGAGAATTTCCATGCACCCACTCCCTGCCCCACTGATGGTTTGCCCTATTAATATCTTACATTAGTGTAGTATGTGTGTTACAGGTAGTGAAGCAACACTAATACATTATTATTATTATTATTATTATTTGTATTTTGCGGCGGGGGTCGGGTTGGGGAGGGAGGGGAGCAGGCAGGCCACTTCTATTGGTCTTTCATTTCTCTGTTTTCATCTGTCTTTGTTCTTTGGCTCCTGTGGGCCTCCCATCGCGGTGGCCTCTGTCGTTGCAGAGCACCGGCTCTGGGCGCATGTGCTCCAGAGCTCCGGCTTGGTGATTGGACACATTGGTCCAGCTGCTCCGCAGCACGTGGGATCTTCCCAGGCCAGGGATCGAACCGGCGCCCCTTGCACTGCAAGGCGGTGTCCTTATCCACTGGACCACCAGGGAAGCCCACATTATTATTAACTGAAGTCCATTTTCAGAAATCCATCGTTTTTACTAAAGTTCCCATATTATAGTTATGTCTTTGGGGCTCCTCTTGGCTGACAAAGTCTCGCTTCATTTCCTTGTTTTTCATGATCTTGACAGTTTTGTAGTTGTTTCTTGGCGGACCTGTTTGAGGCCTGTGGATCTCAGTTCCCTGCCCAGGGATTGAAGTTGTGCCCCCTGTGTTGAAAGCATGGAGCCCTGTCCCCTGGACCACCAGGGAAATCTCAGTCTTGACACTTTTTAGGAATCTACTCAAGTATAGAGGTTTTTCTGGTGGCTCAGTGGCTCTTGCCAATGCAGGAGATATGGGTTCAATCCCTGGGTCGGGAATATCCTCTCGAGAAGGAAATAGCAACGTACTCCAGTACACTTGCTGGGAAATCCCAAGGATGGAAGAGCCTGGTGGGCTACAGTCCATGGAGTTGCAAAAAAGTTGGCTACAACTTGGCGGCTAAACCACAACCTAGCAACTAAGCAATAACAGATATATATTAAGATGTTCCTCTATTGGAATTTGTCTGATGTTTTTTTAATGGTTAGACTGGGAGTATGAGTTTGGGGGAGGAAGACCGCGAAAGCAAATGACATTTTCATCCCATCTCATCAGGATTGGAAAATACCAATATGACTTATCACTGTTGACATTAACCTTGGTCATGTGGCAAGGGTAGCACTTGTCAGGTTTCTCTCCCTGCTGCCCCTTTCCCATAAAGGACTTGCTGGAAGGGGATCACCAGGCACAGCCCCACATTAGGGGATGGAAAGTTCCTACCCCTCTCATTTAGGGCGGAGCTTGGATTTCTCTGAAAGAGTCAGCCTCCTCAGTTTCTCTCATCTCTTCTTCCTTCCCTTGGCCTCACCTCAGTTCCCCCCCAAAGTCTTCTTCTGAGCTCTCTCTTCCAGTGTCTGTTTGGTCTTTGTCTCTTCAGGGTTAGTGCCTCCCGAGGCTTTGGCTCAGTCCCCACATGCTCCTCTTTTCATTCAAGTCAGTTTTTCTGCATCGGCTCTGCCCATGGCCCCTTCTCTGGGACACTCTGAGAGAGAAGGTTCTTTGGACCAACATCCACGGGAAATGCTCACTCCGTACCTTTTCTTAAAGACTCAGTGTGCCTACAAACATAATAAAAGATCTGGCAAGTCTGACAATAAAGAGGCATGTTGTTTTGTTTTTCTTTTTTTTCAAACCTTTATTTTACTTTTAACTTTTACAGAGTTTTGTTGTTTACAGATATGTATGTTCCCAGATTAGTCATATGTATATCCCCCTCATCCCACCCCTCCCGGCCATCACACAGCACCCTTGCAGGATCCCCTTTTCTCACTGAGCAATGACTAGAGCTATTTTCTTCGCATATGATAGTACAGGCCTTCATGCTACTTCCTTTACGCCTCTCACCCACTGTTCCTTCCCCACAATGTCCATATGTCTGCTGTCCATGTCTCTTTCTCCATCGCTTCACTGCATGTGCCATCATCACCATCCTACTAGATTCCTATGGGGCTCAGTGGCTCTTGCCAATGCAGGAGATATGGGTTCAATCCCTGGGTCGGGAATATCCTCTCGAGAAGGAAATAGCAACGTACTCCAGTACACTTGCTGGGAAATCCCAAGGATGGAAGAGCCTGGTGGGCTACAGTCCATGGAGTTGCAAAAGTTGGCTACAACTTGGCTAAACCACAACCTAGCAACTAAGCAATAACAGATATATATTAAGATGTTCCTCTATTGGAATTTGTCTGATGTTTTTTTAATGGTTAGACTGGGAGTATGAGTTTGGGGGAGGAAGACCGCGAAAGCAAATGACATTTTCATCCCATCTCATCAGGATTGGAAAATACCAATATGACTTATCACTGTTGACATTAACCTTGGTCATGTGGCAAGGGTAGCACTTGTCAGGTTTCTCTCCCTGCTGCCCCTTTCCCATAAAGGACTTGCTGGAAGGGGATCACCAGGCACAGCCCCACATTAGGGGATGGAAAGTTCCTACCCCTCTCATTTAGGGCGGAGCTTGGATTTCTCTGAAAGAGTCAGCCTCCTCAGTTTCTCTCATCTCTTCTTCCTTCCCTTGGCCTCACCTCAGTTCCCCCCCAAAGTCTTCTTCTGAGCTCTCTCTTCCAGTGTCTGTTTGGTCTTTGTCTCTTCAGGGTTAGTGCCTCCCGAGGCTTTGGCTCAGTCCCCACATGCTCCTCTTTTCATTCAAGTCAGTTTTTCTGCATCGGCTCTGCCCATGGCCCCTTCTCTGGGACACTCTGAGAGAGAAGGTTCTTTGGACCAACATCCACGGGAAATGCTCACTCCGTACCTTTTCTTAAAGACTCAGTGTGCCTACAAACATAATAAAAGATCTGGCAAGTCTGACAATAAAGAGGCATGTTGTTTTGTTTTTCTTTTTTTTCAAACCTTTATTTTACTTTTAACTTTTACAGAGTTTTGTTGTTTACAGATATGTATGTTCCCAGATTAGTCATATGTATATCCCCCTCATCCCACCCCTCCCGGCCATCACACAGCACCCTTGCAGGATCCCCTTTTCTCACTGAGCAATGACTAGAGCTATTTTCTTCGCATATGATAGTACAGGCCTTCATGCTACTTCCTTTACGCCTCTCACCCACTGTTCCTTCCCCACAATGTCCATATGTCTGCTGTCCATGTCTCTTTCTCCATCGCTTCACTGCATGTGCCATCATCACCATCCTACTAGATTCCATAGATATGTGTTAGTATGTTGTACTTGTCTTTCTCTTTCTGACTGACTTCACTTTTTATGATAGGTTCTAGATCCAGCCACCTCATTAGGGTGGATGCTTCTGCATTTCTTTTTATAGTTGTGTAGTATTCCATTGTATATATGTACCAGAGCTTTTATGATCCATTCATTCATCGATGGGCGTCTAGGTTGCTTTCATGTTCTAGAAGAGCCCTGTTTGACTCAAAGTTTTCCTAAGCCTATTTCACCCTGAAACCTTTTTACCATAATCCATTGGTTCAGAGACACTCCTTTCTTTTCTCAGATATTAGTATTTTTTGAAATTGGACTGTATCTTACCGATGATTAAAAAAAAAAAAGAGTATATGTCTTCTTTGTTAGAGGTACCTGCAATAATGGTTTCAGATACACTGATAGTACTTAACATTTATTTGAGAATCAGTCAAAAGTGGAAACTGAACTAAGAAACTCAGCCTAGGGCTTCCCTGGTGGTCCAGTGGGTAAGGACACCGTCTTACAGTGCAAGGGGCGCCGGTTCAACCCCTGGCCTGGGAAGATCCTACTTGCTGCGGAGAGGCTGGACCGATGTGTCCAACTACCGAACTGGAGCTCTGGAGCGCATGTGCCCGGAGCCGATGCTCTGCAACAACAGAGGCCACTGCGATGGGAGGCCTGCATAGGCCAAAGAACAAAGATAAATAAATGAAGGATCAATAGAAGTGGCCAAAAAAAAAAAGAATTTAAAAAAAGAAAAAAAATAGAAGCTCAGCCTACTAGGTTCTCAAAACTCACCTCTTCCTACTTGGTCAGATTGCCTCCTTGATTTCAGATATTCTGCCATTTGGGATGCGGGTGTCCCCTGCTCCCTCTCTGAAATGTGCTGCTGGGCCCACTCCCCACCCTCTTCTGACATGACTGGCTAGACCTGTCTAAGAGTGAGGCATTAAGGAGTCCCTTGGCCACAGATGTCGGCTGTGTCTTCCAGTCAGCTTTATCATTTTTTTTTAAGTATTTTTGGGGGTGGGGGGTGGGGGAGAGTGGGGTGGGCGGGCCATTTCCATTGGTCTTTCATTTGTCTGTTTTCGTCCACCTTTTTGTTCTTTGGCTCCTGTGGGCCTCCCATCGCGGTGGCCTCTGTTGTCGCAGAGCTCCAGCTCTGGGCGCATGTGCTCCGAAGCTCCGGCTGGGTAATTGGACACATCGGTCCAGCCGCTCCGCGGCACGTGGGATCTTCCCAGGCCAGGGATCCAACTGGCGCCTCTTGCACTGCAAGGCGGTGTCCTTATGCACTGGACCACCAGGGAAGCCCCAGCTTTATCATTAATGAGATGTGCTACTGTCCTTAAGGAAACACATTCCTGTACTGCCTGGGTTGAAGTCTAGCCTGCTGTGTGATCTTGGACAAGTCGCTTAACCTCTCTGTGCCCATTTCCTCACCAATACACTGGGGATAAGTAATTGTGTCTTCTTGAAAGGGTTGTTGTGAGGATCAGATGGGATATTACACGTAAAGCAATGAGCCCAAGGCCTGGTACCTGGCAAAAAGCATCAGCTATTACGAGAGAGGCAGTATTTTTATCTCTGGTTCCGAGGTCGTTTTTCAGGAGTGAAAAAGACTTGGAAGGACTTCTCTGGTGATCCAGTGGTCAAGAACTGGGCTTCTAGGGCTTCCCTGATGGTCCAGTGGGTAAAGAGTCTGCCTTGCAATGCAGGGGGCACCGGTTCGCTCCCTGGCCCAGGAGGATCCCATATGCTGTGGAGCTACTGGACCGGTGTGTCCAACTGCGAGCAGGTGCTCTGCAATGAAAGAGACCACTGCGATGGGAAGGCCCACATGGGCTGAAGAGTGAAGACGGATGAAAAATAAATAAGTAAATAAAAACTCAATTATAAGAGACCAGAATTTAAAAAGAAAATCTCCAAAAAAGAGAAAAAGAGGCGTTGGGCTTCCAATATGCAGGGCACAAGTTTGACCTCTGGTTGGGGAACTAGGATGCCACATGCCTCAAGGCAACTAAGCATGCGCACCGCAACTACTGAACCTGCATGGCAATTGGGTCCTGACGCAGTCAAAAATAAATAAATAAATATGAGAAAAGAAGATGTGGAGACTCAGACTAGCTCAGGTCCCAGTGATGGCAGGAGGGCAGAAGAGAAAGAATCTGTAACAAATGGCTTAGTGACCTTGGTTTCGCATTTTTTTGGCCTGTGGGCCTCCCATCGTGGCCTCTGTTGTCTCAGAGCTCCAGCTCTGGGCGCATGTGCTCCGAAGCTCCGGCTGGGTAATTGGACACATCGGTCCAGCCGCTCCGCGGCACGTGGGATCTTCCCAGGCCAGGGATCCAACTGGCGCCTCTTGCACTGCAAGGCGGTGTCCTTATGCACTGGACCACCAGGGAAGCCCCAGCTTTATCATTAATGAGATGTGCTACTGTCCTTAAGGAAACACATTCCTGTACTGCCTGGGTTGAAGTCTAGCCTGCTGTGTGATCTTGGACAAGTCGCTTAACCTCTCTGTGCCCATTTCCTCACCAATACACTGGGGATAAGTAATTGTGTCTTCTTGAAAGGGTTGTTGTGAGGATCAGATGGGATATTACACGTAAAGCAATGAGCCCAAGGCCTGGTACCTGGCAAAAAGCATCAGCTATTACGAGAGAGGCAGTATTTTTATCTCTGGTTCCGAGGTCGTTTTTCAGGAGTAAAAAAGACTTGGAAGGACTTCTCTGGTGATCCAGTGGTCAAGAACTGGGCTTCTAGGGCTTCCTGATGGTCCAGTGGGTAAAGAGTCTGCCTTGCAATGCAGGGGCACGGTTCGCTCCCTGGCCCAGGAGGATCCCATATGCTGTGGAGCTACTGGACCGGTGTGTCCAACTGCGAGCAGGTGCTCTGCAATGAAAGAGACCACTGCGATGGGAAGGCCCACATGGGCTGAAGAGTGAAGACGGATGAAAAATAAATAAGTAAATAAAAACTCAATTATAAGAGACCAGAATTTAAAAAGAAAATCTCCAGAAAAGAGAAAAAGAGGCGTTGGGCTTCCAATATGCAGGGCACAAGTTTGACCTCTGGTTGGGGAACTAGGATGCCACATGCCTCAAGGCAACTAAGCATGCGCACCGCAACTACTGAACCTGCATGGCAATTGGGTCCTGACGCAGTCAAAAATAAATAAATAAATATGAGAAAAGAAGATGTGGAGACTCAGACTAGCTCAGGTCCCAGTGATGGCAGGAGGGCAGAAGAGAAAGAATCTGTAACAAATCATGGCTTGTGGTCAAGCTGACCTTGGCCTGCTGCTCAGAGTTCCTGACCCCAGCTGGAAAGTAGAGACGAGAGAGCCAGAAATCAATTCTCTTCCAACCGGCGCAGCCTCTTGAACAGAGGAGCCTGGCAAAATAATAGCCAGAAGATTCAAAAGCAGCGAGTGGCATCAGGCCCCGGGAGTCTGGGTGTCTCCTGGGATCCCCTTTGCCTCCTGCTGTGTGGGTCCCCTTGGGCAGGACTCTGCCCGCCCCGTGCAGTCCCCAGAGTTCCCTCCGCCTGCCCATGTTATTCAGGACGGCTGCTTCATACTCATTCCCCACATGTTCTGGGCGGTTTAATTGCTCTGTCACTGAAGAGTAATCCCGACAGATAAGAAACAGACATCTGGAAATACTGACTCTGCTCCTTCATATCTTCCCTCTCAGGGCTTTTGTTCCAAAGTCTTGTCGGGTGGTTGAAGTGGCTTCTTTCAGGGGGTGAGCTCGCTTGGCTCCAGTGCCCAGCGCTTGCGGAACTGGTGACTGGCAGAATCTGGCCGCCTGTTGCTGGGCTGGAAGGACAGGGCTGGACCTGGAGGCTGGGCCAACTGGAACCTCAGGTCCCATCCCAGGCAGGACAGTCCCTCGCCTTCTGCGTGCTTAGAGACAGACAGACATCCCGAGGGAGACCGCTTTAAAGAATATCATTTTTAAAGGCTCATTCTAAAGGGCGTCACTGAAACTTTGTCAGGATCTTGGTTATTGAGACAATGGGCTGAAGAGAACAAATAAATAAGTAAATAAAAACTCAATTATAAGAGACCAGAATTTAAAAAGAAAATCTCCAGAAAAGAGAAAAAGAGGCGTTGGGCTTCCAATATGCAGGGCACAAGTTTGACCTCTGGTTGGGGAACTAGGATGCCACATGCCTCAAGGCAACTAAGCATGCGCACCGCAACTACTGAACCTGCATGGCAATTGGGTCCTGACGCAGTCAAAAATAAATAAATAAATATGAGAAAAGAAGATGTGGAGACTCAGACTAGCTCAGGTCCCAGTGATGGCAGGAGGGCAGAAGAGAAAGAATCTGTAACAAATCATGGCTTGTGGTCAAGCTGACCTTGGCCTGCTGCTCAGAGTTCCTGACCCCAGCTGGAAAGTAGAGACGAGAGAGCCAGAAATCAATTCTCTTCCAACCGGCGCAGCCTCTTGAACAGAGGAGCCTGGCAAAATAATAGCCAGAAGATTCAAAAGCAGCGAGTGGCATCAGGCCCGGGAGTCTGGGTGTCTCCTGGGATCCCCTTTGCCTCCTGCTGTGTGGGTCCCCTTGGGCAGGACTCTGCCCGCCCCGTGCAGTCCCCAGAGTTCCCTCCGCCTGCCCATGTTATTCAGGACGGCTGCTTCATACTCATTCCCCACATGTTCTGGGCGGTTTAATTGCTCTGTCACTGAAGAGTAATCCCGACAGATAAGAAACAGACATCTGGAAATACTGACTCTGCTCCTTCATATCTTCCCTCTCAGGGCTTTTGTTCCAAAGTCTTGTCGGGTGGTTGAAGTGGCTTCTTTCAGGGGGTGAGCTCGCTTGGCTCCAGTGCCCAGCGCTTGCGGAACTGGTGACTGGCAGAATCTGGCCGCCTGTTGCTGGGCTGGAAGGACAGGGCTGGACCTGGAGGCTGGGCCAACTGGAACCTCAGGTCCCATCCCAGGCAGGACAGTCCCTCGCCTTCTGCGTTGCTTAGAGACAGACAGACATCCCCGAGGGAGACCGCTTTAAAGAATATCATTTTTAAAGGCTCATTCTAAAGGGAACGTCACTGAAACTTTGTCAGGATCTTGGTTATTGAGACAATGGCCACGTTTCTTTTTCTCACTCCCTTCCCTTTGTGTCCCTACCCTTTCTTTCTCTGTCCATCTCTGTTTTTAGCTGTCATTTCTGAGGGTTCAGCCCTTGTTGGTCTGTGGATGAGGCTGAGCAGGTGTCAGGGGTCAAGAGGGAGAGGGGAAGGTCTCAGGTCTGCAGGTCAGCCCAGGGGCTCAGGAGGTGTTTGGGGAAACTAACTTTACTTTATCCAACCATGTCTGGGTTATTCGCCAGGTGGCCTCTTCAATGAGCAAACTCTTATCTGTGTGGAAAAAAGTGATTATCTGGGAAGCAAGCATCCACACGTTTTGTGATTGCCGCTGGTCACCGTGTCGCCCTTCGCTGCTCTCTGGGTCCCCAGCTCTTTGTGTATTTTTCAGATGTGTTATCTGGCTCTCAATTTTATTTTTATGCAAATAATAGCATAGTATCATCTTGTTCTACCCCTCCGGATTTATTTCCGTGCATCCTAACAAGAATCTTGATTATCTCACTGTGTCTATACATAGGAAGCAACCTCAATCCTTTTTAATGCTTAATCAAACACTTCTGCTCTAGGGCACAGCCGCCAGTCACCCTGGGCCCACAGACTGTACGGTGCGTGCCCCCAGGTTCTCTGTGACTCAGGAAGGCAGGAAGCAGGTGACAACTGAAACTTGGTGATGGAACAGCCTTCATGAAGGCGCCATTAACAAAGGTGTGGGCGCAGGACAGGCCGCCATCCCCGGTCATGAACACCAGAGCCAGTACCATCTAGCTTGTTCATTTTCTGCAGCCCAAAGGGGCTATGTGACTTGCCCAAGGTCACACAGCAAGAGGCAAAGCCATTGGAAAACCAAGTGTCTCAAGTTCCAATGAATGGAACAAAACAGAAACTTCCCTGGTGGTCCACCCGCAGAGACTCTAAACTCCCCATGCAGGCGTCTTGGGTTTGATCTTTGGTTGGGGAACTAGGTCCCACCTGCTGCAACTAAAGATCCTGTGCTTTGCAACTAAGACCGGGCACAGCCAAATAAATAAAAATAAATTTTAAAAAGAAGTTAAAAATTAAAACAGAAGCAGCCTTGTTTATTTAAATTCCAAACATGAGTCTAGAAAAGCATTTTTAAATTAATCTGTTCCACAATCAAGATCAATTAGTCAACTCTTCTATCATGAGTTTCCATAATTTTTCAATTTCCCTAACTTACAAATTGCTTTTTAAATCACAACTTGCAAATTTATTCATGAAAAGGGTTTTTAAAAGCAAAAATTTGGTATCAGTTTAAGTGTCCCCAAATAGGATAATGGGCAAGGAAATGAGGATCCATCTACCCAGTGGGAAATGATGTGTTTCTGAAACTTGGTATTTATGAAGAGTGAGCTATAAACTGAAAAATGCTTAGGTTCGATGCTCAAGGAAAGCTGTCCTCTCCAATTTATTTAGAGTATCCTGAAGTTAATTCACAAGCACACTTAAACAAACACCAAAAAGCCTTAGGGTTACATAAAGAAAAATAAACACAGAAAAGAAATATACCAATTATGTTACTGATAGTGATTATCATTAGCTGGGTGAAATATGGGTGATTTTGATTTGATTCCCTCCAGATTTTCTACATCGACCAACTAATACATTTTAAATAACAACAATGTCAATTGGTATATTTCCAAATTTTTCAGTGTCACTACGATCATTTGACGAAGGATACATTACCAGAACTGTAAAATACCTATACCTTCTGGCCCAGTTATTGCTCTCCCAGGACTCAATCCTGAGAAAGCAAATCTTCTTATGGACTTATCTCTAGGCAGGAAGAAGTTAACTGCAGAGAAAAGCTGGAAACCACCTAAATGCCAAACAGTGGAGTAACGATTACAGAAAATGTGGTTCAGTTACTCAATGCTGCCATGTATTCTTTAGGGAAAAATAGTATAAGAGCATGTGCTACGACAGTCACAATTAAAGACAAAGCATGACTGTCTCAGGTTTGGAAAAAGGTGTAGGTTTGGGGGAAAACCACAAATGAGCTGGCAGGGTGGGGTGCTGGAATCATAAGTAATTTTTTTTCTTGATTTTCTAACATTTTCTGCAATGTAGTTGTCTTGCTTTTATAACTTAAAAAACACAGTAAGTATCAATAAGTCTCAATAGCTATTTGTGGGACCTGCTAAGCCACCATCTCACAGGAAAGGCAAGTGGAGACCCAGCCCGGAAGTTGGCAAGAGGACAAGTAAGACGTATTCATCGATGAGGGGCTGGTGATGTCTGAGTAATTTACTCCAAGGCTGGTGAAGCGCTGAGTCGTCAGAGAAAGGAATTGCTGGCCCCTGCAGGGGTCGAGGTGGGGGATAATGAGATGAGTATGAAGAGACGAGTGCTTCCTCCATCCTGCCCAGACCGCTCCCCCGGCCCTGGCAGCTAAAGAGTATGTCGGCTGTGCCGGACATTGTACTCAGGTGCATGTGGTCCAGAGGTGGCTTCGTCTGTCCTCCTGAGTCCCCAACTGTGTATTTGTGCCATTTACCTGTTACCACACAGCAAGCAATCTTGAGACTTGGAGTCTAAAACAACAACTGTCTCTACTTAGCTCAACTTTATCATGACACCAAGGCCAGTGAGAGACTAGAGTGGGGCAGGAATTGTCTGAAAGACCCTCACACACACCCTGGTGGTTGATCTTGGCTTTGGGTGGGAGCATAGTTGGGGCTGTTGGCTTATAGGTGGCCTCCTTTGCTATGGCCTGGGCCTCCTCACAGCCAGATGGCAGGGAGCTAGAGACCGACACAGACAGCGAGCCTGACAGGAGGAAGCTGTGTTCCTTTTATGACCTCAGAAGTCACACAGTGTCGTCCTCACAGTACTTTACAGATGGTTTGGGCTACGTCGCTTCAGTTGCGTCCACTCTCTGGACTCCATGGACCGCAGGCCTCCAGGCTCCTCTGCCCGTGGGATTTAGCAGGCAGGAATACTGGAGTGGGTTGCCATGCCCTCCTCCAGGGGCTCTTCCTGACCCTGGGATTGAATCTGCGTCTCTTGTATCTCCTTCCTTGGCAGGTGGGTTTTCTACCACTAGCGCCACCTGGGCAGCCGGTTTTACTGATTAGAATCATGTAACTAAAAGGTGTAGGTTTGGGGAAAACCACAAATGAGCTGGCAGGGTGGGGTGCTGGAATCATAAGTAATTTTTCTTGATTTTCTAACATTTTCTGCAATGTAGTTGTCTTGCTTTTATAACTTAAAAAACACAGTAAGTATCAATAAGTCTCAATAGCTATTTGTGGGACCTGCTAAGCCACCATCTCACAGGAAAGGCAAGTGGAGACCCAGCCCGGAAGTTGGCAAGAGGACAAGTAAGACGTATTCATCGATGAGGGGCTGGTGATGTCTGAGTAATTTACTCCAAGGCTGGTGAAGCGCTGAGTCGTCAGAGAAAGGAATTGCTGGCCCCTGCAGGGGTCGAGGTGGGGGATAATGAGATGAGTATGAAGAGACGAGTGCTTCCTCCATCCTGCCCAGACCGCTCCCCCGGCCCTGGCAGCTAAAGAGTATGTCGGCTGTGCCGGACATTGTACTCAGGTGCATGTGGTCCAGAGGTGGCTTCGTCTGTCCTCCTGAGTCCCCAACTGTGTATTTGTGCCATTTACCTGTTACCACACAGCAAGCAATCTTGAGACTTGGAGTCTAAAACAACAACTGTCTCTACTTAGCTCAACTTTATCATGACACCAAGGCCAGTGAGAGACTAGAGTGGGGCAGGAATTGTCTGAAAGACCCTCACACACACCCTGGTGGTTGATCTTGGCTTTGGGTGGGAGCATAGTTGGGGCTGTTGGCTTATAGGTGGCCTCCTTTGCTATGGCCTGGGCCTCCTCACAGCCAGATGGCAGGGAGCTAGAGACCGACACAGACAGCGAGCCTGACAGGAGGAAGCTGTGTTCCTTTTATGACCTCAGAAGTCACACAGTGTCGTCCTCACAGTACTTTACAGATGGTTTGGGCTACGTCGCTTCAGTTGCGTCCACTCTCTGGACTCCATGGACCGCAGGCCTCCAGGCTCCTCTGCCCGTGGGATTTAGCAGGCAGGAATACTGGAGTGGGTTGCCATGCCCTCCTCCAGGGGCTCTTCCTGACCCTGGGATTGAATCTGCGTCTCTTGTATCTCCTTCCTTGGCAGGTGGGTTTTCTACCACTAGCGCCACCTGGGCAGCCGGTTTTACTGATTAGAATCATGTAACTAAAAGGACCCAAATGCAACGAAAGGGAGTTAGAATTCGCCATTGACGTGAGAAAACATCCAAGAATGTGCATGCATGTTTTCTAACCCCTACTCTTGGCCTTCCTTGTGACCCCTCCTCCTTGGGTCTAACACAGAGCCTTGAATTAAACATTAGCCAAACTTGTTGGTAGAACCAAATTGCCTTTCGGGTTGCTCCAGACCTGGGTGCAGAAAATAGTTTAGTGTGAATCCACTTGTTTTCCATTTACATTTCTCAGAAACACAAGACCCTTGGAGAAATGATGGATTTTTTTGCCTCCAACTGCCCATAAACTTGACATCTCAGTGGGTCAAGGTTGCTGTCTGTCATCTGCCCCGTTTTTCCATCTGGCTCTATAAATGTTCCCCACTGCTCCGTAAATCCAGTCCCATGCTTTCATCAGACAGGTCCCCTCACTGTCTCGGGACGGCTGACCTCTGCTCATGTGGGTCCACCTGCTGGGATGCCCTCTCTTCTGTCTGCTTTCCACCCCCAGCAGCCTTCATGAGCTCGCTCAGGGAACTTTCTCTCATGGCATTTCCCCCTCACCACCACACCAACCTCTTCCTTACCATTGCCTTGGCAAGAGATGTGACAATCAGACTTAATTCCCAAAGTTGCAATCCTGAGTCCTTAAGGAAGCCCAAGGGCAGCAAAGGCTAAAGCCCTGGCACCAGGCAGGCGAGGTGGCTGAGAGGAGCAGGCTGGAGGACATCTGGACTGCAGGAAGGACCCCAGCCAGTGGGTCTACCAAAGAAGGCAGCTCTTTCTCGCCTCAGCAAGGTATACAGGGGAAAACTGAAGGACAGAGCATCTGGTCTTTCCTGACCAACAGAAAAACAAGGATTTTTCTGTGGGATTTCTTGATTTGTAATTATTGATATTTAAAAATGTAGAATGCAAGCTCATTCCATGGGCCACATTTGCCCAGCCTTGGTTCACAACATTTGGCAGCAAACATTTGGGGCCAGGAGAAGGGTTTGGGGCCAGGGAGAGGAAACTGAAAAGGACTCCTCAGGATAGGGCAGAGCTGAGGTGAGTGTTGAGGATGGGACTTCTGGACGGTTCTCTCGAAAGGGCCTGGGTGTAGTGCAAGCCCCTGAACTTGGACCTCACACCAGAGGAAGCATTCAGAACCTTGTTGGATTAAGTCAGAAACATAAAGTCACACTTCTTGCTCCCCTTAGTTTGGGGGTGAGATTCATACTAGGAAGCTGTCAGCGGGAGGCTGGCTGAACAAGGGTCCCCGTCTCAAGTCAGTCCCCTCCGCTCCCCTGCCCCTAGGAAACAAATTAGACGTTGGTCTGTCTGCAAAATCCAGGCTTGCGGGAGGTCGAACGTGATTCAGTCATGACAAGGGCCTCGGTCCAGTCTGTGCAGAGCTCTGGGTTCCTCTGGGGTCTTCCAAGTGAACCTGGATGGGCACGAGGCTGCTGGGCCACAGTGAGTGGGCACAGGATGCAGATGGTTCTTCTGAGTAGAGCTCGGCCTTGGGCAAGGGGGTGTCACTGCAGTGGAAGGCGGGAAATGCAGCATGAGCCACCAGCAGGCGGGGGGAGCGAGTCTCCAGTCCTGGAAGGAGGAGAGACCTGGGCGGTTCACACGTGTCCACTGCCCCTCCCACTGCTCAGATTCACTGGGATTTTATTTATTTATGTAAATTGGAGGATAATGACTTTGCAGCATTTTACCATACATCAGCATGAACTGACCACAGGCAGACATGTGTCCCCTCCCGCCTGAACTCTCTGCCACCTTCTTCCCCACCCTGTCCCTCCAGGCTGTCACAGAGCACCGGCTTCAGGTGCCCTGCATCATATGTCAAATGCTCACTGCCCATCTCTTTACATTGTATGTTTCAGTGCAATTCTCTCGAATCATCCCACCCTCTCCATCTCCCACTGGGTCCAAAGTCTGTTCTTTATGTCTGTGTCTGCTTTGCTGGTCCTGCACCTAGGATCATCGATGTAGAATGCAATCTTCCATTGATTGATATTTAAAAATGTAGAATGCCCACATTTGCCCAGCCTTGGTTCACAACATTTGGCAGCAAACATTTGGGGCCAGGAGAAGGGTTTGGGGCCAGGGAGAGGAAACTGAAAAGGACTCCTCAGGATAGGGCAGAGCTGAGGTGAGTGTTGAGGATGGGACTTCTGGACGGTTCTCTCGAAAGGGCCTGGGTGTAGTGCAAGCCCCTGAACTTGGACCTCACACCAGAGGAAGCATTCAGAACCTTGTTGGATTAAGTCAGAAACATAAAGTCACACTTCTTGCTCCCCTTAGTTTGGGGGTGAGATTCATACTAGGAAGCTGTCAGCGGGAGGCTGGCTGAACAAGGGTCCCCGTCTCAAGTCAGTCCCCTCCGCTCCCCTGCCCCTAGGAAACAAATTAGACGTTGGTCTGTCTGCAAAATCCAGGCTTGCGGGAGGTCGAACGTGATTCAGTCATGACAAGGGCCTCGGTCCAGTCTGTGCAGAGCTCTGGGTTCCTCTGGGGTCTTCCAAGTGAACCTGGATGGGCACGAGGCTGCTGGGCCACAGTGAGTGGGCACAGGATGCAGATGGTTCTTCTGAGTAGAGCTCGGCCTTGGGCAAGGGGGTGTTACTGCAGTGGAAGGCGGGAAATGCAGCATGAGCCACCAGCAGGCGGGGGGAGCGAGTCTCCAGTCCTGGAAGGAGGAGAGACCTGGGCGGTTCACACGTGTCCACTGCCCCTCCCACTGCTCAGATTCACTGGGATTTTATTTATTTATGTAAATTGGAGGATAATGACTTTGCAGCATTTTACCATACATCAGCATGAACTGACCACAGGCAGACATGTGTCCCCTCCCGCCTGAACTCTCTGCCACCTTCTTCCCCACCCTGTCCCTCCAGGCTGTCACAGAGCACCGGCTTCAGGTGCCCTGCATCATATGTCAAATGCTCACTGCCCATCTCTTTACATTGTATGTTTCAGTGCAATTCTCTCGAATCATCCCACCCTCTCCATCTCCCACTGGGTCCAAAAGTCTGTTCTTTATGTCTGTGTCTGCTTTGCTGGTCCTGCACCTAGGATCATCGATTGCCATCTTTCTAGATTGCATATCTATGCCTGTTAGTATATGACACTTACGTTTCTCTGTCTGATTTACTTCACTCTGTATAATGGGCTCTAGGTTCATCCACCTCATGAGAACTGAATCAAATGCATTCCTTTATATATATATATATATATTTTTTAATTTTATTTATTTAGGACTGTTCTAGGGTTTTCTGTGCTGTGCGGGCTTCTCTCTAGTGGCAGTGGAAGGGATTCTTGTTGTGGTGGCTTCTCTTGAGGAGCACAGGCTCTAGGGCACTTGGGCTCCATTAGTTGCAGCACGTGGGCTCAGCAGTTGCAGTGCACGGGCTTAGTTGCACAATTAAGCTTGAGATAGCTCACTGCCATCTTCCGGGACCCTGTGGCTTAGACAGGGGGCTACAATCCTTGTATCTTTTTGGATACTACAAGAGCATTCATCTCCGCCATTCTTCTAAGGATGTGACATGGGTCGGGGGGAGTGGGACTTTCAGAAGCTTCCATTTGACCTTTGTCACCATGGTAGCTTCCACCCTACAGGCCAAGAAGCCAGTGAGGGATTTTATGACCAAGGGTATCCACTCACATTACACGTTTGAGGACTAGAGAAATGACCACTGGTTGGCTCCATGGATGCACCACCAAAAGCTGGCCCTGGGTCAGGGATGTTTGTCTCAGATGCAGATGTTAAGGTTGAATAAGATGATGTTAGAGAGAAAGATTGTAGCATGCAGCTGGTGACAGTTATTTCCACTTTGGAACCAACTCCTCTGGGTTGCAGTCCTGGCAGTGCTGGTAATGGGCTCCTGTCCCTTTGGGCAGGGAGCCACACCTCTGAGCTTGACTTTCCTCATCCATCTAGTGGGTATAATGGCACTGCTTGGCAAAGTTGTCCTACATGTAAATGAGCGTCTATAAAACATGTAAATGTCTGGCACAGTTCCACACCCAGCTTTTCCTGAAGGAAAGCTTTGTTTCATTTTCATTTTTATTTTTGCCCACATCCTGTGGTGTGTGAGATCTTAGTCCCCCAACCAGGGACCAAACCCACGCCCCCTGCAGTGGAAGTGAGGCGTCTTAGCCATAACGAAAGCTTTTTTCTATCAAGAACCCCTCACTCTGAACACCCAACCTCTATGGGGTTCTTTGCCTTCAAGACTGATGGTTCCTTGTCTGCACCCAGAATCAGCTGTCAGAGCTGGACCCCTCAGGACTTGCAGGCCATCTGCTTCTAAAGGCAGCTCCTCTTCTGGCCTGTGTGTGCTTGAGACGTCACCGTTAGAAAGCCTCACTTTTGCCTCTTGGCCATCTCCAGGAAGCCCCCATTTGTGTGGCCCTTGTTTTGTGCCCATCAGCCCTTGGAAGGATGTCAGAGCCTCACCCAGAGTCCCTCAGCTGGAAAGGAAGAGGCTGGGATTTGAAGCCAGCACTTCCTGTGAAGAGGCTCTCACGTGGAGCCAGTCTGAGGGATTAACGCCCACACCTTGCAGTTCTTCTGTCTCGCAAAGCACATTCTGCCACTCTAGGCGAGGTACAGTGAGTCAGGCCAAAATCTTGACCAAAATTGTCAGGATGTGACATGGGTCGGGGAGTGGGACTTTCAGAAGCTTCCATTTGACCTTTGTCACCATGGTAGCTTCCACCCTACAGGCCAAGAAGCCAGTGAGGGATTTTATGACCAAGGGTATCCACTCACATTACGTTTGAGGACTAGAGAAATGACCACTGGTTGGCTCCATGGATGCACCACCAAAAGCTGGCCCTGGGTCAGGGATGTTTGTCTCAGATGCAGATGTTAAGGTTGAATAAGATGATGTTAGAGAGAAAGATTGTAGCATGCAGCTGGTGACAGTTATTTCCACTTTGGAACCAACTCCTCTGGGTTGCAGTCCTGGCAGTGCTGGTAATGGGCTCCTGTCCCTTTGGGCAGGGAGCCACACCTCTGAGCTTGACTTTCCTCATCCATCTAGTGGGTATAATGGCACTGCTTGGCAAAGTTGTCCTACATGTAAATGAGCGTCTATAAAACATGTAAATGTCTGGCACAGTTCCACACCCAGCTTTTCCTGAAGGAAAGCTTTGTTTCATTTTCATTTTTATTTTTGCCCACATCCTGTGGTGTGTGAGATCTTAGTCCCCCAACCAGGGACCAAACCCACGCCCCCTGCAGTGGAAGTGAGGCGTCTTAGCCATAACGAAAGCTTTTTTCTATCAAGAACCCCTCACTCTGAACACCCAACCTCTATGGGGTTCTTTGCCTTCAAGACTGATGGTTCCTTGTCTGCACCCAGAATCAGCTGTCAGAGCTGGACCCCTCAGGACTTGCAGGCCATCTGCTTCTAAAGGCAGCTCCTCTTCTGGCCTGTGTGTGCTTGAGACGTCACCGTTAGAAAGCCTCACTTTTGCCTCTTGGCCATCTCCAGGAAGCCCCCATTTGTGTGGCCCTTGTTTTGTGCCCATCAGCCCTTGGAAGGATGTCAGAGCCTCACCCAGAGTCCCTCAGCTGGAAAGGAAGAGGCTGGGATTTGAAGCCAGCACTTCCTGTGAAGAGGCTCTCACGTGGAGCCAGTCTGAGGGATTAACGCCCACACCTTGCAGTTCTTCTGTCTCGCAAAGCACATTCTGCCACTCTAGGCGAGGTACAGTGAGTCAGGCCATAACTACTCACGTTAAACTTGAGGAGTCCACTCCGCCTCTCAGGGGCCCCGTCCACAGGCCACGTACCCAGAACTTTATGACGAGAGCTGTAGAGAAGCTGAGTTACTCACTCACGTTCTCGTGTTTGTTCAGCAGCAGAGCCTGGAACAGAGCCCGGGCCCGAGGTCCTCAGAACCTGATCCCCAGCGCTCCCCACTGCCATCCACATAATAGATGGTTTAAGAGGTGTTTACAGAGTGGAGCCTGCATGACGAGGGCACTGCAGGTGAGGGGACCAGCCCAAAGCCGAGGCCGAGAGGGACGGAGCAGGGTCACAGCTCTGTATTCAGGGTCACTGGGGAGACGTCCTGGAGATGAGAACCAGGTGGGGCAGGATGGCCTGAGAAAGCTGGTGACAGTGAGACGTCTCAGCTCAGGCCCTCAAGTCATCGCCAGGATCTCCAGCTGAGAACATCTCCTCTGAGAGTCTGAAACGGGGACTCGTTCCTTTGAAACTGCGCTTCTCTGCCTTGCCAGGGCCTCTGGGGCGCGGTGTTCAGCCATCCAGGTCACC
Source organism: Tragulus kanchil (assembly GCA_022376925.1). NCBI lineage: Eukaryota > Metazoa > Chordata > Mammalia > Artiodactyla > Tragulidae > Tragulus > Tragulus kanchil. Next base: position 220,588,111 of record JAIOJX010000030.1, on the reverse strand, counting down.
CCCTGCCGCACTGTAACACCAGGCTCGATTGCAGCCTTGCCGCCACAGCTCTGCACCGGGTGGGACCAGCCACCTCTGGGCTGGAATCCTGGCACCGCCCACGGATGGGTGGCTCTGAGGGCTGCATCTTCTTTGGAACACATGTGGCCTTTGTGGTAATTGGTTAAGTGGTCTGTGTTTCTGGGTTAAAAAGACAAACATGTAGAAACACCCTGAGCAGCCTAGATCGGGGAGGCAGCGAGGCCCAGCCAGGACCTTGGCTTTGGCGGAACAGATCTGAGACTGAGGCCTGGCACTTTTCTTTGCCGTTAGCCTTGGGCCAGTCTCTTAGTCTCCCGAGTTCCCAATTTCTCCAAATGTGACTTGGCACCCAAAATATTCCTGTTGACCTCTGGCTCTGAAGATGGAGGGCTCAGTCCAATTCCTAAGTGTGTCCAGTGATGATAACTCTTGCATGACTCCCAGAACGTCCTGTTTTCACAGTCTCAGGTTAGAGTCTTCTCAAACCTGGTCGAGGACCTGATGCCAGCAGTTTCCGAAGGGTGTGTTCTCAGGAGAACCTGGTCAGGCGATGGGGAAAGCAGGAGAGGGAGGGGAAAGATACGCCTCCTCAATCCTACCCTCCCTCCGCCTAGGGGGAGAGCTCAGGGGAAGCGCAGCGTCGATCTGATCCTGGGCATCGGGGAGCCCCGAGCTTGTCTCGCCTCGAGGCAAAGGAGCTGATGTTTGTCCTCCCACTAGAAGTCCTCGGGCACAGGTTGCCGGGGGAGCGGGAGGGGCTCTGGTCTCTCTGTAAGGATGAGGGGGCTTCAGTGCAACCTTCTGAGAGGTTACCGGCCAGCCCCCAGGAGCAGGGCAGGCAGGAGCTGGGGAAAGGATTGGTGGAGATCTGCGTGACCTTGAATGTCCTCACTTGTGCTCTAAGGGTGTTCCCAAGCCCAGGCTGCTGCTGCGTCCAGGACCCATTGCCTTGCCAGAGAACAAAGCTGACAGCATCTTGACTTTTAAGTCTGAAGCCTTTGCCAGGTATAAGACAGAAGGTGTGTGGAAGGAAATGTGATTGCGTTCCTTTCCCTGAGGGAAGTGGCTGGCCTCTGGGGAGGCCCCCTGCTGCCCTTAGGGCACCACAGCTGGCCAGATCTGACTCCAGGTTGGCGCTGACTCTGGGATGTGGGGATCAGGCAGCAGCTTTCCTCTGTTGCTTGGAAGCAGTGAGAGGGAACTGAGGGGAGAGGGTCCTTGTCCCAGGGGACAGAGGTGCTATTTGAACTTGCAACTGCTGTGCTTGTATTTGGTGCCCAACCATCTGCATAACATATCGCCCCAAAACTTCATGAATAGCAAGCATGGGACTGCCCTGGTGGTCCAGTGGCTAAGATTCTGCACTCCCACTGCAGGGGGCCTGGGTTCGATCCCTGGTGAGGAAACTGGGTCGCACATGGCACCACTAAGAGTTTGCATGCCTCAACTAAGGATCCTGTGTGCTGCAACTAAGACCTGGCATAGCCAAGTGAATAAATACTTTTTTTTTTCTTAGAAAAAAGAACAACAAACCTTTATTCACCATTTCTGTAGGTCAGGAATCCAGGGTCTCTCATGAGGTTGTACTCCAGCTGTTGACTAGGGCTACAGATATCTGAAGACTCAACTGGGACTGGAGGATCCATTACTGAGCAGACTCGCTCACAACACTGGCAACTAGAGGCCTTGGCTCCTTACCACTGGGCTTTGCATAGGGCTGCTGGAGTATACTCTGATACAGCAGCTGGCTTCCCCAAGAACAAGCAGTTCAAGAGGCAAGGCAAGGAGGAAGCCACAATGTCTTTTTTTCTTTTTCAATTATTTATTTATTTGGCTGCTTTTGGTCTTAGTTGTAGCATGTGGGATCTAGTTCCCAGACCAGGGATTGAACCCAGGCCCCCAGCATTGGGAGCCCAGAGTCTTAACCACTGGACCACCAGGGAAGTACCCACAATGTCTTTATGCCCCAGTCTTACACACCATCACACACCATCACTTCTGCCACATCTTATTTGCTAAGAACAGGTCAACTAAGTATACCCATACTTAATGGAAGGGGAAGTGCCTTTTGTGGTTGATAATTTTAAAATATATTTATTTTAAAATTTATTTAACTTTATTATTTATAGCTATATTTAATTTTGATATTTATGAATTTGGCTGCACCAGGTCTTAGTTGCACATGGGATCTTTAGTTGTGGCATGTGGGATCTAGCTGCCTGACCAGGGATTGAACCCAGGTCTCCTGCACTGGTGAGAGGTGGGTTGCTGGTGCTCAGCACCAGCAATCCTCCTGTAGTGTAGGATACGCGGGTTCAATCTTTGGGTTGGAAAGATCCCTTGGAGGAGGGCATGGCAACCCACTCCAGTATTCTTGCCTGGAGAATTTCGTGCACAGAGGAGCCTGGTGGGCTAAGTCCATGGGGTCACAGAAAGAGTCTCACACGACTGAAGGGACTTCATGCACACAGGGCTGCTAGATAAACTACAGGATAGAAGACCTCCCCCACCAAAAAAGAACGACGACTATAGGACACCCAGGGGAATGTGAATTTGAAGTAAACAACGAACAATCCTTGTTTAAGGATGTCCCTGACACTGCAAGAGATACGCTGATTCTAAAACATGTATTTGTTGTTTATCTGAAATTCATGTTTACCTGGGCATTGTGGCTATGTATTTGCTCAATCCGGTGACCCTGCCTGGGGTCAGGCTCACCTCGAAGCCTCTTCTGTTCCCTTACTATTTCCTGTTAGACATGCATTTCCTCTGATGAGGTCCGTTCCTGTTTAATCCCTCTTGGTATCTACTTCTTGGAGGACCTAGCCTAACTCAGCAAGGCGGAGCTGGGAGTGGGGAGCACAAGTGTGCAGGCTTGACTGACAGACATCTCCTTTCATTACAGCTGGCATGGTCCTGGGAGTGGGGCCGTCTTTTGTTGTTCAAAGCTATAGTTGTGGGGGAGGAGGAAGTACTCAAGTGAAGAGTCCAAGTGTTACTCCCTCAGTCGTGTCCGACTCTTTGGGACCCCATGGACTGCAGCCCGCCAGGCTCCTCTGTCCATGGGATTCTCCAGGCAAGAATACTGGAGTGGGTAGCTTCCTTTTCCAGGGAATCCTCCTGGCCCAGGGATCGAACCCAGGTCTCTTGCGTTACCCACAGTTTCTTTACCATCTGAGCCATAACTCCAACAGAGAGAAGTACTCTTTGGTCCAAACCGTACTGCACTTTCCAAGTACTTGTTGTTTAGTTGCTAAGTTGTGTCTGACTTTTGCCACCCCGCGGACTGTAGCCCACCAGGCTCCTCTGTCCATGGGATTCTCCAGGCAAGAATACCAGAGTGGTTTGACATTTTCTTCTCCAGAAGATCTTTTCTGACCCAGGGATCAAACTCACATCTCCTTTGTTGGCAGGTGGGTTCTTTACCACTGAGTCACCTGGGAAGCCTGTTTCCAAGTATAAGGAACTCTAAATCAGCTATCCAGTTTCAGGGTGCTTTTAAGGATCATATGGTGGAATACAAGGAAACTGTACATTCTTAGATCCCTCCCTTCAGAGATTTCAATTCTCTGGGTATAGGGTTGGAATCACAAATGTGCATTTTTGCAGGCTACATAGTTGATTTTGAAACAGCACCGGGAAAACACCTTGGTATGTTTTATAAAACTTTCCACAATGCTACTGCCTGTGCTACTCCATGGTATCTCCGGGTGATAATTAGTTAGCATTTAATAGTCAAGGCATCAAAGCTGGGGGTAAGTTTGCTTCCCTTTCTTTCCCTCCCTGCTTGTTTTTCTGAAAGCTCTCTCTGGGTTAGAAAAAGCTGCTGCGTCTGAGTCCCTGAGCAAATATGGTATACTCTCTTTTGTTGGATAACGAGAACAGCATAGATCACTTTTCTCCTTGCCTGTTAGGAGGCTCTGAGCAAGATTTTTCTGTAAGTTGCAGGGCTCTTCTTGCTTTAGGATTTCTGACGCAAGACATTCCTGCCCCCTTCCCAATAAACATCCTGGGACTTCCTTACACTGTTACTTTGGTTTCACTCCTGGCTGTAATATCAGGCTTGCCTGTTTCTCACTATAAACAGTGGCCCCCAGTCTTACAGAAGTAGACAGAATACAAACCAGTCTTCACTTACCTAACTCCTGAAGACTGGAGGTACCTCCTAAGGGCCAGGATCACATGGTTCTGTGCTTTAGGGGGAGGGTTAAAGGAGAGGGTAAAGCTGCAGGGAGAATATGGGCCTCCCAGAAACAGCAGTGCGGGCGCCACCCTGCAGGGCACAGCGGGGTGGGTATCGGCGCGAGGCTGGCGACTGGCCGGTGTAACCAGTGTGTTTGTGATGGGTGTTGGCCGATTCTGATCCTAGGCAGGCCGGGTGAGTCGGCTGGGAAGGAATGTCCTGACTCATCCCTGTCTGGGTTTCTCTTAGGGTGGAAGGCTGCCCCCAGGGGCTGAGGAATCTGGAGAGAAAAAGGACAGTGGGGAGCCTGTGGGAACAGGAGTCCTGACCACAAGGGTTCAAGGCCTCTGTCTTTCCCACATTCCGGCACCCACCACTTCCTGAAGATCTACGCAGTGTAGCTCTGTACAAGGGGCTAGGTTTGGGGCCCTCAGGAGCTCTACCCCCCAAGAGATTCAGGCTGCCAAGTGCTTGTTTTAGGATTGTTCTTAGTTTTCCGGCCATTTTTGCGGTCTTCAGATTCAACTGGGAGACATGGGTCAAGTGACTTGAGCTGCATCTGTTGAGTTAGGGTGGAGGGCAGGGGGCTTAGAGTCCCAGTGTCTTCTCTCCTGTGTGCTGGCATCAATTCCTGCCCCCCACCTGGTGCTGTGATGGCCGGACATGCTGATGCAAGCCTGGTGCATCTCTCCATGTGCCCAGCCCCAGGTGGCTGGCTCAGAGCCACTCCCAGGAGGGATTAGCTGCCCAGGTGCAGGGCTGGAGTGACCCCACCTGCCAGGAGCATCTGTGTTCCATCTGAACTCCTGCCTGGCAGGATGAAAGTCCCGAGGGCAGTGTCCTCAGCAACCGCAGGGACACGCACTTCTTTTAAACAGAGCTCCACATCTACAGTGCTGGGGAAGTAGAGCTTCAGTTCTGAGCAGGTCCATCTGGTCCATTTTCCAGATGGGCTTCAGATGGGGATTCACCCCCTGACCGGAAAAGAAGCAACCCCCAAGCTCTAGGCTTCTAAACTGAGGCACAGAAGTGACGGAACTATCGGTAGTGGATTTTTGATGGAAATGTGTTGGGGTCTGTTGGGGTGGGGTCGCAGGGATGTCTGCTGCTGGCAGGTAGGACCCTAGCAGGGACAAGAGCTAGGTGAGCCGTGGTGAGTGGATGCCCATGCGAGTGGCCCACGCACGAATTCCGCCTCTGCCATGTGGCCACTCTGTTCAGAAGCCCACAGTGTCAACAGTCAGCGGACGGGGACGAGACTGACTCAGCTAATGGCTAAGTCATCCTGTTCACGTAGGCATTCACTGCCTCTTCTGGAGTAGGTCTTCATCATGGGCACTAACAGGAGGCACAGAAGTCCTCACAAGTTTTGCCTGCACCCGTTGGTCCATTGTATACCTCTTCCCTGGGCCCTTTTGTTCCTGATCTTCCTATCTTGCCCCTCCCAGGCCCTCTGATCAATGGACTAAGTCTTTTTTTAAAAGATCAGTGTTTATTGCAGTGTAGTTGGTGGCACTAGTGATAAAGAACCCTCCTGCCAATGCAGAAGACTCAAATGGTCCATGTCTTGGAGCCGGATGGCGAGTTTCAAGTGCTTGTTTTAGGATTGTTCTTAGTTTTCCGGCCATTTTTGCGGTCTTCAGATTCAACTGGGAGACATGGGTCAAGTGACTTGAGCTGCATCTGTTGAGTTAGGGTGGAGGGCAGGGGGCTTAGAGTCCCAGTGTCTTCTCTCCTGTGTGCTGGCATCAATTCCTGCCCCCCACCTGGTGCTGTGATGGCCGGACATGCTGATGCAAGCCTGGTGCATCTCTCCATGTGCCCAGCCCCAGGTGGCTGGCTCAGAGCCACTCCCAGGAGGGATTAGCTGCCCAGGTGCAGGGCTGGAGTGACCCCACCTGCCAGGAGCATCTGTGTTCCATCTGAACTCCTGCCTGGCAGGATGAAAGTCCCGAGGGCAGTGTCCTCAGCAACCGCAGGGACACGCACTTCTTTTAAACAGAGCTCCACATCTACAGTGCTGGGGAAGTAGAGCTTCAGTTCTGAGCAGGTCCATCTGGTCCATTTTCCAGATGGGCTTCAGATGGGGATTCACCCCCTGACCGGAAAAGAAGCAACCCCCAAGCTCTAGGCTTCTAAACTGAGGCACAGAAGTGACGGAACTATCGGTAGTGGATTTTTGATGGAAATGTGTTGGGGTCTGTTGGGGTGGGGTCGCAGGGATGTCTGCTGCTGGCAGGTAGGACCCTAGCAGGGACAAGAGCTAGGTGAGCCGTGGTGAGTGGATGCCCATGCGAGTGGCCCACGCACGAATTCCGCCTCTGCCATGTGGCCACTCTGTTCAGAAGCCCACAGTGTCAACAGTCAGCGGACGGGGACGAGACTGACTCAGCTAATGGCTAAGTCATCCTGTTCACGTAGGCATTCACTGCCTCTTCTGGAGTAGGTCTTCATCATGGGCACTAACAGGAGGCACAGAAGTCCTCACAAGTTTTGCCTGCACCCGTTGGTCCATTGTATACCTCTTCCCTGGGCCCTTTTGTTCCTGATCTTCCTATCTTGCCCCTCCCAGGCCCTCTGATCAATGGACTAAGTCTTTTTTTAAAAGATCAGTGTTTATTGCAGTGTAGTTGGTGGCACTAGTGATAAAGAACCCTCCTGCCAATGCAGAAGACTCAAGAGATGCCGGTTCCATGTCTGAGTCGGGAAGAGCCCCGGAGAAGGACATGGCAGCCCACTCCAGTCTTCTTGCCCGGAGAATCCCATGGACAGGGGAGCCTGGCGGGCTGTAGTCCATGGGATCTCAAAGAGTCGACACGACTGAAGCTACTTAGCAAAGCCAAAAAAAAAAATAGTTGCTTTACAATGTTGTGTTAATATCCACTACCCAGCAAAATAAATCAGCCATCCATATCCATAGAGCCCCTCTTCCTTCCCAATAGGTCACACCAGAGCACTGAGTGGAGTTCCCTGTGCTATACAGTAGGTTTTCATTATTTATTTTATACATAGTAGCGTATATATGTCAGTGCCAATTCAGCCCATGCCTCCTTCTCCACTTGGTACCCAAAAGTTTATTCTCTCCATTTGTGTCTCAATGGAAGCAACCTAAATGTCCTCAACGGAGGAATGAACAAAGGAGATGTGGTACATATATACAGTGGAATATTGCTCAGCCATAAAAAGAAACGGAACAGTGCCATTTGCAAAGTCATGGATGGAATTAGAGACTGTGATGGAGAGTGAAAAAAGTCAGAAAGAGAAAAACAAATGTAAAATATCGCTTATATATGGAATTTAGAAAAATGGTCCAGAGGCACTTACTCACAAAACTGGTGAGTCTTTTATCACTGTTCATCCGACTGCGTATATTCTTACCTACAGCTCCTCTCTTTTCATGGAAGGTGGGTGGGTGACCAGATGCCCTTTGCCTAGAGACCTTCCCGGCAGGGACTTTGCCTTTCTCTCTGGTCAGTCTCCTGTCTTTTCTTCTCGCCATGCATGTGTCAGCACAACAGCAGCCCGTTCCATTTGGTGCGCACACGCTGAGCTAACCCCCCGACGGCCAAACTCGGGCCTCTTCCTCTGTCAGCTGGCCACGGGGCCACATCGCAGGGCTAGTTGGGTAAGCTGAGGGAGGGACACCTGTGCAACAGCGATGGTGGCTTGAAGGACCGTGCCGCCTGGTTGTGCAGCTTCGTTGTCCCCTCCAGCCCAGCATATGCCTGATCCTGCGTGTCCCACTCCCGTGTGAAGCATGGCTCTGAGGCCCGCCCGCCTGATGAACTGGTAGGTCTGACACTGCCCATCTCAGGGTGGCCGGTCCTGCCAGGTGGTCACTTGGACGTCTCTACGTGGGTGCGGTAATACGCTTGGTGCTTCTCTTTGAGTGGCAAGAAGGTCTTTCCTGCAGCTGTGTGATCTTGTCCCTGTACCCCATGGGTCTGTGCTGTGCATCTCTTTCTTGTATGTTTTTGTTTTTTAATAATTTTATTTATTTTTTTTTTTGTTTATTTTATTTCTGGCTATGCTGGGTCTTAGTTGCTGCACAGCCTTTTTTGTTGTTTCGGAGAGCAGGAGCTGCTCTCTAGTTGTGATGCTTGGGCTCAGCAGTTACGGCTTCTGGGCTCTAGAGCACAAGCTCAGTAGTTGTGGTGCAGGCTTAGCTGCTCCTCAGCATGGGATCTTCCCAGATCAGGTATTGAACCAGCGTCTCGCAACCAAATCCACAATAAAAGGAGATGTGGTACATATATACAGTGGAATATTGCTCAGCCATAAAAAGAAACGGAACAGTGCCATTTGCAAAGTCATGGATGGAATTAGAGACTGTGATGGAGAGTGAAAAAAGTCAGAAAGAGAAAAACAAATGTAAAATATCGCTTATATATGGAATTTAGAAAAATGGTCCAGAGGCACTTACTCACAAAACTGGTGAGTCTTTTATCACTGTTCATCCGACTGCGTATATTCTTACCTACAGCTCCTCTCTTTTCATGGAAGGTGGGTGGGTGACCAGATGCCCTTTGCCTAGAGACCTTCCCGGCAGGGACTTTGCCTTTCTCTCTGGTCAGTCTCCTGTCTTTTCTTCTCGCCATGCATGTGTCAGCACAACAGCAGCCCGTTCCATTTGGTGCGCTGCGCTGAGCTAACCCCCGACGGCCAAACTCGGGCCTCTTCCTCTGTCAGCTGGCCACGGGGCCACCTCGCAGGGCTAGTTGGGTAAGCTGAGGGAGGGACACCTGTGCAACAGCGATGGTGGCTTGAAGGACCGTGCCGCCTGGTTGTGCAACCGTTGTCCCTCCAGCCCAGCATATGCCTGATCCTGCGTGTCCCACTCCCGTGTGAAGCATGGCTCTGAGGCCCGCCCGCCTGATGAACTGGTAGGTCTGACACTGCCCATCTCAGGGTGGCCGGTCCTGCCAGGTGGTCACTTGGACGTCTCTACGTGGGTGCGGTAATACGCTTGGTGCTTCTCTTTGAGTGGCAAGAAGGTCTTTCCTGCAGCTGTGTGATCTTGTCCCTGTACCCCATGGGTCTGTGCTGTGCATCTCTTTCTTGTATGTTTTTGTTTTTTAATAATTTTATTTATTTTTTTTTTTGTTTATTTTATTTCTGGCTATGCTGGGTCTTAGTTGCTGCACAGCCTTTTTTGTTGTTTCGGAGAGCAGGAGCTGCTCTCTAGTTGTGATGCTTGGGCTCAGCAGTTACGGCTTCTGGGCTCTAGAGCACAAGCTCAGTAGTTGTGGTGCACGGGCTTAGCTGCTCCTCAGCATGTGGGATCTTCCCAGATCAGGTATTGAACCAGCGTCTCCTGCACTGGCAGGCAGATTCATTACCATTAAGCCACCAGGGAAGCCTGTTTGTTTTCGTTCTAATATTTGTTTTTGCTTGTGTCAGGTCTTAGTCATCTGCTTGCATTTGGAATATTAGTTCCCTGACCAGGGATCAAATCTGAGTCTCCTGCGTTAGAAGGCGAATTCTTTCTAAGTTTCTTTTTTTATATTATTCTATTAGTTTTGGTTGCACTGGGTCTTCATTGCTGTGTGAGGGCCGCTCCCTGTTTGTAGTGTGCAGGCTTCTCATCAGAGTGGCCTCTGTTGTTATGGAGCACGGTCTCTAGGTGCTTGGGCTTCAGTACTTGTGGCCCACGGGCTTAATTGCTCTGTAGCATGTGGGATCTCCTTGGACCAAACGATCAAATACATGACCCAGTGTCCCCTGCATCCACAGGCAGATTCTTATCCACTGCCCCACCAGGGAAGTCCCTGTGCTGTGGGGAGACACAGAGGCTCTGCACAGCATCTTTTTGTACCTCAGACACTTCTGACAGCTTGGGATGTTGAAGGTCACCTGGCCCATGCAGCAGGGCTGCGAGTACTATAGCCAGGACCTACTGCAGGGCTCTTTCTTGCTCTGGGCCCCACTCAACCGTCAGTTTTCAGTGTCACCCCAAAAGTGGATCATAGCCTTTTTCTCAAAAGCTACTTCCCAAACCCTGAGGCGTATTCAGTATTGTGATACTTTCACAGAGTTAGAAGATTAAAAGGACGTTAATCTTTTTTCTTTTACTTTGAACAGGATGTCTCCTTACGTCCCAGAACGTTTGTACTCTTGAACCTTTGTATGACCCATTCATACAAAGTGATTGTGCGTCCAAGATACTTCCATTAATCTTGCGCATCTGATTCAGTTTTTTTTTTTTTTTGGACATTTCTATTGGTCTTTCATTTATTTATTTGCATCCGTCTTTGTTCTTTGGCCTGCATGGGTCTCCCATCGTGGTGGCCTCTGTTGTCACAGAGCACCGGCTCTGGGCGCACGCACTCCAGAGCGCTGGCTAGGTAGTTGGACACATCGGTCCAGTCGCTCCGCGGCACGTGGGGTCCTCCCAGGCCAGGGATCGAACTGGAGCCCCTTGCACTGCAAGGCGGTGTCTTTACCCACTGGACCACCAGGGAAGCCCCTGATTCAGTTTGTATAATGTCAGCTATAGAGTACAACAGGGCTTCCCAGGTGGCTCAGTGGTTAAGAGCCTGCCGGCCAGTGCAGGAGATGCCAGAGACACAGGTTGAATTCCTGGCTCAGGAAGATCCTCTGGCAAAGGAAATCACTATCCACTCCAGTCTTCTTGCCTGGAAAATCCCATGGACAGAGGAACCTGGTGGGCTACAGTTCATGGGATTGCAAAGAATTTGATATCACTTAGTGACTGAGCACACATGCACACAGAGTAGAGCAATTTGATGTTCTCAGGAATATCAAGCTGGTCTAGGTCCCTCTAGAGTCTATTGTGGCAGAGAGGTGAATTAACATAACTGAGGTAACACATGGTGGGAAAAGAGAAATGCCCTGATCTCTGGGTGCCAAAGAGCCACCACGTTCCCCTATGAGATTGAGACTTGTAGGGTCAGCTAATGAAGCTCCAGCCCAGGTTCATCTCATAGTGGATCCACTGGGTTCATGGACTTATCTCTTGGTCATTTCTCCAGCTCCCAAGGATTTAACTGCAGTGGGTTTACTTGAAAATAAATCTTCTCATTGGTTCCTTGATCAGTAGAATAAGAGCAATAAAAACGGTGTTCTGTAGCAGAGACTAAGTGAAAACTTACAGCCTCTCCTGCCAAAGCAGTAAGTCACCATCGTTGTCACCCTTCAGAGGGATGACAGAGATTAGGCCACCCTCAGAGCCCCAGAGGTCACCACAGCCTATCTCCGCTTAATTCAACAGCCTGGCCTCTGTGAAAGCCGGAGTGACTCTAGTCTGATGGCAGTAGTCTACTGCAAAATTTGTAAACAATAGCCCCATGGCAGCTGCTAAACCTGATATGGTATCTTTATTTGAGCAGGTTACATAGCCTCTGGGAAGGGGTGTGGCAAATGCATTGTGTTCCTTACAGATCAGTTTATGTTCAGCTGGGACAACAATGTTAAACACTGTACACTCATAATCTTGCTCTGGGGCTTTGTGAATTCACCTGTCTGCCACAATAGAGTCTAAACGGACCTAGATCAGCTAGGTACTCCTGAGAACATCATGTTTCTACTCTATGTGTGTGCATGCTCAGTCACTAAGTTATGTCTGATTCTTTGCAACCCTTTTTTTTTTTTTATAACGATAAACTATAGGGCTTCCTTGGTGGTCCAGTGGGTAAAAAGTCCGCCTTGCAGTGCAAAGGGCGCCAGTTCGATCCCTGGCCTGGGAAGATTGCAGCTGGACCGGTGTGTCCAATTAGGAGCCAGTGCTCTGGAGCACATGCGCAGGTGCTCTGCAAGGAGAGAGGCCACTGTGATGGGAGGTCCACACAGGCCAAAGAGTTAAGATGGATGAAAATAAATAAATGAAGGACCAATAAAAAAGAGGCCAGAATTAAAAAAAAAAAAAAATTAACTATATCCCACCATGCTCCTCTGTCCATGGAATTTTCCAGGCAAGATTACTGCAGTGGGTTGCCATTTCCTCCTCCAGGGAATCATTTCGAACCAGGGATTCAACCTGCATTGACTGGTGGCTTCTTTTATTATTATTATTATTTAAACACCAAGAACATTTTTATTGGGCTATAGCCAATTAACAATCTTGTGATAGTTTCAGGGTGAATAGTAAAGGGGCTCAGCCATACACAGACAGGTATCCATTCGTCCCCAACCCACCTTCCCATCCAGGATGGTACGTAACATTGAGCAAAGTTCCATGTGTTATACTATAGATTTTGGGATGACAGAGATTAGGCCACCCTCAGAGCCCCAGAGGTCACCACAGCCTATCTCCGCTTAATTCAACAGCCTGGCCTCTGTGAAAGCCGGAGTGACTCTAGTCTGATGGCAGTAGTCTACTGCAAAATTTGTAAACAATAGCCCCATGGCAGCTGCTAAACCTGATATGGTATCTTTATTTGAGCAGGTTACATAGCCTCTGGGAAGGGGTGTGGCAAATGCATTGTGTTCCTTACAGATCAGTTTATGTTCAGCTGGGACAACAATGTTAAACACTGTACACTCATAATCTTGCTCTGGGGCTTTGTGAATTCACCTGTCTGCCACAATAGAGTCTAAACGGACCTAGATCAGCTAGGTACTCCTGAGAACATCATGTTTCTACTCTATGTGTGTGCATGCTCAGTCACTAAGTTATGTCTGATTCTTTGCAACCCTTTTTTTTTTTTTATAACGATAAACTATAGGGCTTCCTTGGTGGTCCAGTGGGTAAAAAGTCCGCCTTGCAGTGCAAAGGGCGCCAGTTCGATCCCTGGCCTGGGAAGATTGCACGGCTGGACCGGTGTGTCCAATTAGGAGCCAGTGCTCTGGAGCACATGCGCAGGTGCTCTGCAAGGAGAGAGGCCACTGTGATGGGAGGTCCACACAGGCCAAAGAGTTAAGATGGATGAAAATAAATAAATGAAGGACCAATAAAAAAGAGGCCAGAATTAAAAAAAAATTAACTATATCCCACCATGCTCCTCTGTCCATGGAATTTTCCAGGCAAGATTACTGCAGTGGGTTGCCATTTCCTCCTCCAGGGAATCATTTCGAACCAGGGATTCAACCTGCATTGACTGGTGGCTTCTTTTATTATTATTATTATTTAAACACCAAGAACATTTTTATTGGGCTATAGCCAATTAACAATCTTGTGATAGTTTCAGGGTGAATAGTAAAGGGGCTCAGCCATACACAGACAGGTATCCATTCGTCCCCAACCCACCTTCCCATCCAGGATGGTACGTAACATTGAGCAAAGTTCCATGTGTTATACTATAGATTTTTGTTGGTTATCCGGGCAATGGATTCTTTCCCACTGAGCCACCTAGTAAGCCCATTTAATGTATTAGGCATTGCTTTTTCCAGATTCCAAGGGTCGTCTTGTTACCATCTGGGGTTCTTGGTCTCTTTAAGAAATAGAAGTTAGTAAGAGGCCAGACAAGAAATTCAGGCAAGACTTTATTAGGGCTCCTGCTGCAGCAATGGGGAGTGAAAACAAGTAACAGATTCCCTCGCTTACCTCCCAAGGGGCAGTGAAACTTGTTCCTTATATATGGTATGTCCAGGGGTCAGTCAGAAGGAGTGTTTGCTGACCCTTTGGTGATGTTGAGTGCAGGGGGTGTGCACAGTACCCTGCTTTTGCCCAACACCCTGTTTTTGCTCCCAGCTCTTCAGAAGTGGCAGTTGAGTTTTTGTATCTTGTTCATAGTTTGCTTCAATGGTGCATGCATAATTCCTTACAGTTTCTTTCTATTCTGCTGCTCGAGAAGACAAGGTGCTAATACTGCGGCAAAGGGTCCCGGGCCCCAGGTTCCAGGTCCTCACCTGTCTCAGTCTCAAGGAGGGTATCAGAACAAGCTCCTCGGACCTTCTCTGGGTGTTAACTCCTATGTCATGGGAGAGTGTGGTCATATCAACAAACTCTTCCTTGTTTAGTTTAGATTCTGGGCCCCTTGATCCCGCATAGGAGGATCACCTTCCAGACATAACTCTCCCAGATGCCGCTCGTACATATTAGGCAAGAACTGCAGCTCCTCCAACACATAATTTGTCTCCTTGAGCGTGGCCAGAGCTTCCTCATCCAAACAAACTAGCTATGCTAAGATTGAAGTGAGGTTAAAAGGTAACCCCAGTCGTGGATCTGGTGGCCAGGAGGGGAGGTGGGGTAGGTTCTGAGGAGGGCAAGCGTTGTCTTATGCCGCCTCTGTGTCATTTGAAGCTTCTGCTCAGTCACCAAGCAAGCGGAGGTGCTTCCTCTATCGAGGGACAGTGAGTCACTCCTGTGGGCACAGAGGCTTCCAGAGAATCAGAGGTACATCTAGCTGGATATTCCCATCTGGAGCCTCAGAGTCCGACTCCCTTACCAGAACCTTGACTGGGCTAAGGCGTCACCTCTTTTCAAGTTCTGCTGCTCTTGTCATTAGGGCCCAAGACTGCCCGTCACCGGGAGAGCCCATGGTTCAGCAGTAAATGCAAGAGACATGGCTTTGATCCCTGGGTCAGGAAGATCCTCTGGAGAAGGGAATGGCAACCCACTCCAGTATTCTTGTCTGGAGAATTGCGTGGACAGAGGAGCGTAGTGGACTACAGTCCATGGGGTTGCAGAGAATTGGACGTGACTGAGCCACTAAACAACCACAAAGGCTGCTCCTCAGCTCAGTCTGGCCTTCAGCTAGAGGAGTTGAGGATTTCCTTCACTACTGGCAATGAGGTCCTCTGGCTTTCATATTTTAAACTGAATAATTGCCCTTAGTGTATTGGGCTTCCGAGGTGACGGTCATGGTAAAGGACCTGCCTGCCAGTGGAGGTAGATACTTGGGTTTGATCCCTGGGTCGGGAAGATCTCCTGGAGAAGGAAATGACAACCCACTCCAATATTCTTGCCTGGGAAATCCCAGGGACAGAGGAGCCTGGTGGGCTACAGTCCATGAGGTTGCAAAATTGGACATGACTGAGCACGCACACAAACAGCAACACCAGTCTATTAGTTTTTCTCTTTAAAGCACGAATGGTGTCAGCAACAGTCTGACACTTCTCCTCTTCCTGCCTGTATTTTTCACATGCCCAAAGCATCCCATGAGCCAGCTCACCTCCTTCCACTCTTATCCCATCCCAACGAGCCACATGCAAAATCCTTAGCATGTGTGCAGCTGCGGCCAACCGGGCAGAGAGAAGGAAGAAGTGACTTTCCCAGTTCAGCCAGCGAATGGATAACCAAGCAGGTCTAGTGTCCTTCCTTCGGGCTAGACTGCCTCTCAGGGTAGAGGGAGAGGTGGGGCTTCCTGAATTCCAAGAAAAGGAAACTCCCCACAGTGACATCAACTAAGGGAAGGTATAGTTACTGCACGAATCCATGAGCTCAGAAACCCAGGAAAGGGACTTCCCTGGTGGACCAGTGGCCAAGACTGAACTCCCAGAGCAGGGGATCTGAGTTTGATCCCTGGTCAGGGAACTATGTCCCACATGCCACAACTGAAGATCCCATGTCCCACAACTAAGACCAGGAGCAGCCAAATAAATAAATACTAATTTAAAAAATTAAAAGAGGCTTCATTCCACAACTAAAAGATCCTGCATGCTGCAAGGAAGACTGAAGATTCTGGGTGCCACAAATAAGACCAAATAAATAAATACTCAAAGAAAGAGAAAGAAAGCTAGGTAAACCCAAAATCCAGTCCCCCTAAAAACCACGGAATTGGATCTACCGAGGCCAGAGTCTGTAAGCGCCTCTGGGAGCACAGGAGGCGGAGCTCGGACTCTCCACCTGAGAACCAGGTGTTTGCTCATATCCTGCTCCTCCTCTCTTCTCTCCATTCATTGGTTGTTACTGTCCGTACTTGAGATCTAGGAAGATCTGATTGGCACAACTAACGACTGTAAGTGGACTGGGATGACATTTGCCATCAGACCACATCCTGAGCTGCGGACCACACTGGGCGTCAGCTGCCTCTGGAGCACCCAGGTGGCGGCAGTGTCCAGTGGGTGAGCAGAATCTGGGGCTGGCTTGCGTGTTTTGAATCCTGGCTCCACCACACAGGGGCTGTGTGACTTCAGCCAACTAACCCAACCTTTCTATATCCCATTTCTCATTTAAAAAACACAGGTGAGAATCGGATCTGCTCCAAGGGTTGTTGGAAGGGTTCCATGAGCTCATATTGTCTAAAGCCCTTAGAAGAGTGCCTGACACATAGTCTGTGCTCTGTGTCTGTTAAAGAAAAAATGTGGCAGAGTGGGATCGGAGGGCTTGGAATGGAGGACAGGAAACCCCAGGAGGAAGAAATCTGTGGAGGGAAGGACGGGCCCCTGGGATTGCTTTAGTTACCAAGTCTCCCATTTTCAGTTTAATCCATGAAGAAAAACTCTTTTCTTGAAGCCAACTGAGTTGTTTCTTTTTTCCTTGCTACCAAAACCTTGGTCTAGAACAACCTCCTTTCCCCTTTCCATGCAGTGAAGCCCCACTGTCTCTTTGAAGTCTCTTTGAGCCTTTCCTCCTCCATGAAGTCTTCCAATATTTCTCCTTAGGTTCCTAAGGTCCAGGAACCTGCCTTACTGCATCTTGAGGGCACCCTCCCAGAACGCTATGCCTGTCACAGGGAGATTGTTTTTTTTCTAAACTGTCTCCACATCAGGCTCCTCCCACGAGAGGAAGTATTGGCAGGATGGTTGGTCGGGACCGGGCATCCATCAGACCAGGTTTTACGGGTGGGCAGGCTCCCTGGGTGTGAGAGATGAAGGCCTTTTCATGAACTTCTTGCCCGTCCCATCTATGTGTGACGTACATGGCAAAGAAAGCTATGTTTTCTCAGGCAGGCCCAGATTCCCTGTTTCGCTTTCTGTTCCCGAAGTCCTCATACCTGGAAAGCCCTGCCTCTCTTTCTGGTCCACTTTCTCCACCCGCGATTGGAGGCTGCAGATGCAGGTGGCTGAGATCTGGGGGGCTGGCAGTGGGAGGTGAGTGAGAACCGACGGACCACTTAGTGGCCACTAACAACTCCCTCTCCAAACCAGCTTTTCCTGGAGCCTAGGAGTCTCATGTGGGCCACCATGAAATCCATCATCCAAGTCAGGCATTTTTGAGGATGAAAGGGGAAGCTGGGAATATTGACCCTGGGAAAAGTCACAGGACACTTCCAGCCAACCTGGGCCCCTTGTGTGACTTCAGCCAACTAACCCAACCTTTCTGTATCCCATTTCTCATTTAAAAACACAGGTGAGAATCGGACCCGCTCAAGGGTTGTTGGAAGGGTTCCATGAGCTCATATTGTCTAAAGCCCTTAGAAGAGTGCCTGACACATAGTCTGTGCTCTGTGTCTGTTAAAGAAAAAATGTGGCAGAGTGGGATCGGAGGGCTTGGAATGGAGGACAGGAAACCCCAGGAGGAAGAAATCTGTGGAGGGAAGGACGGGCCCCTGGGATTGCTTTAGTTACCAAGTCTCCCATTTTCAGTTTAATCCATGAAGAAAAACTCTTTTCTTGAAGCCAACTGAGTTGTTTCTTTTTTCCTTGCTACCAAAACCTTGGTCTAGAACAACCTCCTTTCCCCTTTCCATGCAGTGAAGCCCCACTGTCTCTTTGAAGTCTCTTTGAGCCTTTCCTCCTCCATGAAGTCTTCCAATATTTCTCCTTAGGTTCCTAAGGTCCAGGAACCTGCCTTACTGCATCTTGAGGGCACCCTCCCAGAACGCTATGCCTGTCACAGGGAGATTGTTTTTTTTCTAAACTGTCTCCACATCAGGCTCCTCCCACGAGAGGAAGTATTGGCAGGATGGTTGGTCGGGACCGGGCATCCATCAGACCAGGTTTTACGGGTGGGCAGGCTCCCTGGGTGTGAGAGATGAAGGCCTTTTCATGAACTTCTTGCCCGTCCCATCTATGTGTGACGTACATGGCAAAGAAAGCTATGTTTTCTCAGGCAGGCCCAGATTCCCTGTTTCGCTTTCTGTTCCCCGAAGTCCTCATACCTGGAAAGCCCTGCCTCTCTTCCTGGTCCACTTTCTCCACCCGCGATTGGAGGCTGCAGATGCAGGTGGCTGAGATCTGGGGGGCTGGCAGTGGGAGGTGAGTGAGAACCGACGGACCACTTAGTGGCCACTAACAACTCCCTCTCCAAACCAGCTTTTCCTGGAGCCTAGGAGTCTCATGTGGGCCACCATGAAATCCATCATCCAAGTCAGGCATTTTTGAGGATGAAAGGGGAAGCTGGGAATATTGACCCTGGGAAAAGTCACAGGACACTTCCAGCCAACCTGGGCCCCCTTGTCAGGCTCTTGCTCTGTATTCATGCAACACTACTTTGTTTTCCATTTGGTTCTCATTCCTAAGCTCCTTTGCTGAGAAATCCCGGAGGGAGAGAGGAGGAAAGTCAGGATTTGAAAACCAAAGCCTAACCCTGAAAACCTCACGCATGTAACAGAGGCCTGATTAGTCTGGATGAAAGAATAAGGAATGAAGCTGAATTATTGCCCAGTGGTGATAAAACCAGAGGATGATACTGTGGCAATACCAGTACTTTAAAAAGCAAACAAACATTGAAGCCATGTTTCTTTACTTGGATGGATCTAAATTAGAATCGGGTAGGGATACTGGCTCATCTCTTACTAACTCTGTCCTGGGCACTGCACTTCACTCAAGGCTGTGCATGATCTGAATGTCACATGGGACCTTCCTGCCCCTTGGAGATTTGGCACATTTGATTTAAACATCCTATGATGTAGATTAGGTAATTTCAGAGTTTTCCTCATTGCTTCTGGAAATTCCGATCCCTAATGCCTGCTTTTTTTTTTTTTTTAAAGCATGTTTCTTTATGCTGCTCTCTGCTCCATGCTCCGCGTCTGTCTGTACCCTCACATCAAACCCGGATGTGAGCTTTAGCCCAGCACTCTTTCCCACAGGAAACCCAGCCTTTCTCAACATCGTCTGAATTTGGAAATTTCATGGACTTGAGGGGTTATACATAAAAAGGCTTCCCAGGTGGCGCAGTGGTAAAGAATTAGCCCACCAGTGCAGGAGATGTAGGAGACGTGGGTTCATTCCCTGAGTCTGGAAGATCCCCTGGAGAAGGAAATGCCAACCTACTCCAGTATGCTTGCCTGAAAAATCCAACTGACAGAGGAGCCTGGTGGGTTACACCCCGTGGGGTCACCAAAGGGTTGGATACGACATAGTGACTAAAGAGCAGCAGCCATAGAGGAGCTCCTCACACCCCACGACCAGCAGCCATCTGAGTGGTTCCACATCCTCCTCCTCTTTCCCCTTGGTTGTCGTTCAGAGTTCCCCTCGCCTCTCCCCACTTCCCCTTCCATTCCACAGACCTTTGGAGAATACACTCTGATCTATGACTTTTCTCACGAGAACCATACTTCCTACCGTGCCACCAACGCACTGCTCTGTTTTAAAGCCTTCTCCTGAATTCTGGTGAAGAAAATGCTCTCCATTTCATTACTTCAGTAAAAAACTCTAGAACTGTCTGCACTTGTAGCACCATGACCGTTTTGGGGGCTGTAGAGGTTCTTTCTGAAACCTCTTTGGAAGTTTTAGCATGTGGGCACCCTGTATGGGCATGCGCATTTTCCTCCACTGCTCACTTCTTAGCTCTTATCAGATTTCCCAAAATCTCTATGACCTTTGAAATTAGAGCCAATGCTTTGGAGCTTGATGTCTCATTTCACTTCAGAACTGTTGAGTCTCCATTTGTACAATACAGATGCAAGCTTGAGCTGTCTCTTAAATTTCACAGCAATGATCAGAGCTGTCTTTTGGGTTCACATGAAGAATTAAAAAGGAAAAAGAGATGACGCATCCTTAGCCACCTTTACCAAAGGTGACTGGGCACAGGTAGGACGAATGAGAGAGGAAGAAAGTTAAATGGTGTGTCAGTATGTTTCCAAGTACAAGCAACAGAAATACCAACTGAAAGTGAATTAAGCTGTGAAAACACCCAGGGACTTCCCTGATGGGTCAGTAGTAAAGAATCCACCTGCAGTGCAGGAGACGCAGGAGACATGGGTTCAATCCCTGGGTCAGGAAGATTCCCTGAAGGAGGAAATGGCAACCCACTCCAGTGTTCTTGCCTAGCGAATTCCATGGCAGAGGAGCCTGGTGGGCTACAGTCCCTAGAATTGCACAGAGTTGGACGTGACTGAGCAACTAAGCACACATATGTTAAAATTCTACATAAACTCTCACTAATATCTCATTGCCTCTGACAGTAAAGCATCTGCCTGCAGTGTAGGAGACCCAGGTTCAGTCTCTGGGTCAGGAAGATCCCCTAGAGAAGAGAATGGCAAACCACTCCAATATTCTTGCCTCGAGAATCCCATGGACTGAGGGCCCTAGCGGGCTACCGTCCATGGGGTCGCAAAGAGTTGGACACGACAATGCCTCATTAGACAGAATCGCTTTGTCATATATTTCTGCCTAAATGAATCCAAGGCAATGCAGTGGTACCCCCGACTTTGGCTTAGGCTAATGAGGACACACTCCTGGTGAAGATGGGTTCACCTCCCACAAATCCTGCAACTGCCATGGAGGAGGGTGGGCACCAGGATAAACTTGGGTTTGTTGGATGAGCAGTTCGGTTCGCAGCCATGTGTCTGACACCGTGAGACTGAATGACCTGATTTCCCAGTCGTGGAAGACAGATGGGAAGGAGGGCCCCACCAAAGAAGAGTGTCATTTCCTCGGTGCAGGAGGAAGGAGATGGCAGGTTCGATCTCCCTGCTGGGATGATGGACTGCTGTCCGTTGAGACATTTCCGTGATTTCCTATATAGCCTCCAGGCAGATAGGGGCTGGGGAAGGTATTATCTGAGTGGCCGTGAGGATAAGCTCTGTGGAGTATGCCGCTCATTTGCAAGCAGTGACTGCACTCGTTTCTGCCACAGCACTTCTCTTCCAAACACCTTTCCACTGACTTTCTTTCACTCGGAGCTTGTCTTTCCTGATCTCAGAATCTTCAGTATCTTGGCTGTTCTTTTCTCTCTCTCTCTCTTTTTGCCATGTGTTTTTTTACCGTAATTTATTTATTTTTGGCTATTGTGGGTTTTCACTGTTGCCACAGGCTCTTATGTAGTTGCAGGGAGTGGGGGCTTCTCTCTAGTTAAAGTGAGCGAGCTTCTCTTTGTGGTGACTTTTCTTGTTGTGGCACTCAGGCTCTAGGGCACATGGGCTTCAGATGCTGCAGCTCTGAGGCTCTAGAGCATAGGTTCCTTAGTTGTGGATCACTGGGCTTCATTGCTCCATAGCATGTGGGATCTTCCCAGATCAGGGATCGAACTTGTGTCTCCTGTATTGGTAGTCGAACTCTTTACCACTGGACTACCAGGGAAGCCCTTTGCCATGTCTTTAATTTTCATAAGGTCTCAGGATTAGTTTCCTCATCTTTAACGTCTTGTCTGGACACTCCAAGTAGGGAAACAGCTGGAGATTTCAGTTCCAATTTTTTTCTGCACAGTTATAAAAATATTCAGTCCAACCATTGTGGTTCCTTTCAGACTCCCAGCGCCCGCTTGGAAATAACCTTTTTCTTTATGAATTCAACTAATCCTGTGTAGGTCTTATCTCAGATAACCAGCTCTTAGCCAATTTCCAGTCTACAGTATAAAGTCATCTCTGTCGGCGCGGTGTGGTTTAAATTCATTTTTAAGTCAAAGTGTTTTGCAAAGAGCCCTGCTGTTACATGTTCCCATAATGGCACTGGAGTCTGCTTCAATCCAGAATGAAACTTGCAGTGATGCTCCCACCGCATCCACCAGAAAAGATTCTCATAACTGAAGAGAGTTTTATTGCCAGCAGCTTTCTTGTCTCCATTCCTTCACCCTCATTTTCCTGAAATGCCATTTAAGTAGTCCTTTTCTTAACTTCTAGCTCTTCAAAGGTCTGATGTACCCTGTAGAGATGAGGGCATTGCTTGAGATGATCCCAGGTAAGAGAGCAGTTTCGGTGGGCTGCTCAGGGCCACAGTGCATAAAAAACTCTGTTCCCACCAGCGTCTCTTTGTATACGTAACAGCTTTTGATCTATATTGAGGGGAGGAAGCGTGAGTTGTATTTGGGGGGTGAGCTGGAGGAGACAGAAGGACTACAGGAGGATTGTTATGGCAACCAGTGTTCTTGCCTGGAGAATCCATGGACAGAGGAGCCTGGTGGGCTACAGTCCATGGGGTCGCCAAGAGTCAGACACGACTAATCATGCACGTGCGCACACACACAGAGAAAGGGATTTGAGAGTATAGCTGCTCAAGTGAGAGTTTTTAAGACCCTGGATCCAAGCACTACTGCTTGAGGGTTCTGGGAGGACCATGGGGAGCTGCCTGTGGGAAGGACGGGTCGCCTTGCCTCTGCCCCAGAACCACTGAGGGTAAGCCCTTGGTCTGCACCTTGCCATTTGATTTTTTTTTTTTTTAATTTATTTGTTTATTTACTTTGGGCGGGGGTCGGGTTGGGGAGGGAGGGGAGCGGGCGGGCCACTTCTATTGGTCTTTCATTTCTCTATTTTCATTCGTCTTCGTTCTTTGGCTCCTGTGGGCCTCCCATCGCGGTGGCGTCTGTTGTTGCAGAGCGCTGGCTCTGGACACATGTGCTCCAGAGCTCCGGCTCGGTCATTGGACACATCAGTCCAGCCGCTCCGCGGCACGTGGGATCTTCCCAGGCCAGGGCTCCAACCGGCGCCCCTTGCACTGCAAGGCGGTGTCCTTACCCACTGGACCACCAGGGGAAGCCCGCCATTTGATATTGATGGCCATCAGAAGGCCTTGCGGGCACTGATTCCTAACTGTGAAGAGTGGGGTTGGGGTAGGAAGCAGGACAGTGAGGGGTAGAACTTGCAGCAGTGTAAGCAGAACCAAGAGGACAGTCCTCTGGGGCTCCTAGAAGGAGCAGGTTGAACGCGGCCCTGCTGATAGCCAACAGTCATAAGGGAGGTTAGCATCATCTTGAATTCATAGGCTGGTGAGGATTGTAGGAATTTAATTTAATGAAAAGTCCAGGAAAGGCAGGCAAACGTTTCTTTCCTCAAATGATTTGCAGTGACATCCCTTCCCCACCTTGTTTCCTGTCTAATCCATACTTGGCCAGGACCACTGTTCCAGCTGTCGAGTGCTGTGTAACAAAATCACCTCACAGCTTAGTGCCTTAAGACAGTGATGGTTGTGTAACCTGCCATGATTTCTGTAGGTGAGGAGCTTGGGAAAGCTTCATCTGGGTGATTGCAGCTTGAATTTCCTATGTGGTGTGGTCAGACAGTGGCCGGAGCACAGAGAGCCAGGCTGAAGCAGCAGGCGGCTGGCCAGGCACCTCCTTCAGTTAATGTATTGTTGGGGCTTCCCTGGTGGTCCAGTGGGTAAGGACATCGCCTTGCAGTGCAAGGGGCGCCGCTTCGATCCCTGGCCTGGGAAGATCCCACATGCCGCAGAGTGGCTGGACCAGTGTGTCCAATTACCGAGCCGGAGCTCTGGAGCGCATGCGCCCAGAGCCGGTGCTCTGCGACGACTGAGGCCACTGTGATGGGAGGCCCACACGGGCCAAAGAACAAAGGTGGATGAAAATAGAGAAATGAAAGACCAATAGAAGTGGCCCGCCCGCACTCCTCTCTCCTGAACCTACGCCCCCCTCCCCCCAAATATATTGTCAGGACTGCTCTGTGGCTTCTCCATGTGGCCTGGTTTAGACTTTCTCACAACATGGCGGCAGCCACAATGCTTCCAGAGGGCTGAAGGCTTCTCAAGTGAGGGCTGGGGTTGGAATATGGATGTCTTCTATGGTGGAACCTCGGAAGGCTCACACAGCACCACTTCAAGGGTGTGCTGCTAATTCAAACACTCTCTACAGCTCACTTAATGTCAAGGGCAAGGGAATTGGACCCCACTGTGTGTTTTTTTAAGTGTTAATTCTGTGTGGAAGTACAGCTGATGAACAACGTGTGAGAGTTTAGGGTGAAGTGCAGAGAGATTCAACCATGCATGTACACGTGTCCATTCTCCTCAAACCCCCCCAGCTGATAGCCAACAGTCATAAGGGAGGTTAGCATCATCTTGAATTCATAGGCTGGTGAGGATTGTAGGAATTTAATTTAATGAAAAGTCCAGGAAAGGCAGGCAAACGTTTCTTTCCTCAAATGATTTGCAGTGACATCCCTTCCCCACCTTGTTTCCTGTCTAATCCATACTTGGCCAGGACCACTGTTCCAGCTGTCGAGTGCTGTGTAACAAAATCACCTCACAGCTTAGTGCCTTAAGACAGTGATGGTTGTGTAACCTGCCATGATTTCTGTAGGTGAGGAGCTTGGGAAAGCTTCATCTGGGTGATTGCAGCTTGAATTTCCTATGTGGTGTGGTCAGACAGTGGCCGGAGCACAGAGAGCCAGGCTGAAGCAGCAGGCGGCTGGCCAGGCACCTCCTTCAGTTAATGTATTGTTGGGGCTTCCTGGTGGTCCAGTGGGTAAGGACATCGCCTTGCAGTGCAAGGGGCGCCGCTTCGATCCCTGGCCTGGGAAGATCCCACATGCCGCAGAGTGGCTGGACCAGTGTGTCCAATTACCGAGCCGGAGCTCTGGAGCGCATGCGCCCAGAGCCGGTGCTCTGGGACGACTGAGGCCACTGTGATGGGAGGCCCACACGGGCCAAAGAACAAAGGTGGATGAAAATAGAGAAATGAAAGACCAATAGAAGTGGCCCGCCCGCACTCCTCTCTCCTGAACCTACGCCCCCCTCCCCCCAAATATATTGTCAGGACTGCTCTGTGGCTTCTCCATGTGGCCTGGTTTAGACTTTCTCACAACATGGAGGCAGCCACAATGCTTCCAGAGGGCTGAAGGCTTCTCAAGTGAGGGCTGGGGTTGGAATATGGATGTCTTCTATGGTGGAACCTCGGAAGGCTCACACAGCACCACTTCAAGGGTGTGCTGCTAATTCAAACACTCTCTACAGCTCACTTAATGTCAAGGGCAAGGGAATTGGACCCCACTGTGTGTTTTTTTAAGTGTTAATTCTGTGTGGAAGTACAGCTGATGAACAACGTGTGAGAGTTTAGGGTGAAGTGCAGAGAGATTCAACCATGCATGTACACGTGTCCATTCTCCCTCCAAACTCCCCTCCCATCCAGGCCGCCACATAACATTGAGCAGAGCTCCCTGTGCTATACAGAAGGTCCTTGCTGGTTATCCATTTTTAAAAAAGTAATTTTATTTTTGTCTGTGTTGGGTCTTCGTTGCTAGGTGGGCTTTTCACTCATTGAGGTGTGCAGGCTTCTCACTGGGGTGGCTTTTCTTGTTGCAGAACACAGATTCTAGAGCACGTGGGCTTCATTAGTTGTGGCTTCTGGCTCAAGAGCACAGGCTAAGCAGTTGTGGTGCACAGGCTTAGTTCCCCTGTAGCATGTAGAATCTGCCTGGCCCAGGGACCGAACCGGTGTCCCTTGCATTGGCAGTCGGAGTCTTAACCACTTAGCCACCAGGGAAACCCAAGCCCTGGTTATCCATTTAAAATACAGCAGTGTGCTCCCAATCCCAAACACCCTAACCATCCCTTCACCCTGGCAGCCGGAAGTTTGTTTTCTAAATCGGTGAGTCTGTTTCTGTTTTGTAAATAACTTTGCATCGTTTCTTTTTAGATTCCACATATAAGGGATGCCATCTGATATTTCTCCTTCTCTTAGATCCCATTTCTTGAAGGGGGAGTTGCAAACTTTTAAAAGAGTGTGGGGGGGGCAAGGAGCGGGGAGGCTTTGCCGAAAATGCACCCACATCCTCCGTCTCCACATAGGGTGAAATCATTCTTCTGAGCCCTTTTGCCTCCAGGCTGGCTTCCTTTAAGACAGCTTTGACCGGGATGTTCCTCCCTAATCGCTTCCTGCCTCCTTTTTTCCATGCTTGAATCTCTCCTCTTCTCCCTGCTCCTCAATCATGTTGGCTCATCTGCTCCCGAGCCCTGTTGAACAGGCAGGGCCTTGGATGGTAACCTCTCCAGGTCTCCTGCTTTTCTGCTGAGGAATTTTTTCCTAAAAAGGCACTGAACTGAGAGTTCTCAAGAGCAGAGAGAGTGCGGAAATCCATCAGAACACTGACTGAGATGCAGGGCGGCTGTGGGACAGCTGGCTGATGAGACAGCCCTGCATTCTTTGATCTGAGTAAGCATACACCAGCCAGAGGCTTCAGTATAAGGGGGGGCTGGGCCGGCTGGAAGGACGCAGGCAGTGTAGGGCTTGGGGAGAATGCCAGGAAGATAAATGCACTTGGAGACCAGGAAAGGCTCTCAGGGAATATTTTCCAAGCGTGCAGGCATAGAAGGCCACTCTGTCACCAATAAGTGAACCATCGCCAGTTATCACACGCCCGGTAAAGGATAATGGCATGCTATAGACCTAGCATCAAAGCCTTAAAAAAAATAATTTTTTTCAAGTTTTTTTTTTTTTTAGCATGGGTCATATTTAAAATCTTTATTGAATTTGTAACAACATTGCTTCTGTTTTATGTGCTTTGGTTTTTTTGCCCACGAGGTTGGTGGGATTATAGCTCTCTGACCAAGGATCGAATCTGCACCCCCTGCACTGGAAGGCAAAGTCTTTACCACTGGACCGCTAAGGCAGTCTCATCATTATTATTATTATTATTAATTTACTTATTTATTTTTGACTGTGCTGGATCTTCATTTCTGTGCAGGCTCTTTCCTAGTGGCGAGCAGTGGCTCCTCTCTAATTGTGGTGCACGGGCTTCTCTCCCTGCAGAGCACAGGCTCTGGAGCACAGACTCCATACTTCGGGCACACAGGCTTAGTTGCTCCTCCCTCATGTGTGATTTTCCCAGATCAGGGATCAAACTCCGATCTCCTGCATTGTCAGGCAGATTCCTCACCACTGAGCCATCACGGGAGCCCTATTTTTAGGTCAGCAGAAAAGAGAGTCTGTGTAGAAGCCTGGAGGATGATCTAAAAGGAGAGGTCAAGATGGGAACCTCTCAAAGCAGGACTGCAGAAAGACAGGTGTATTCCTGTCTGGCTGAGGAAGGGAGGCTCTAAGAGAAGCAAGGTGCTCTGGCTAGAAGAGACCTGGTCATAGCATCAGCCACGTCCCCTACAGTCACACTAGCTGCTCCCCTCTCCTCCTGCGGTATGTGTCCTTTTCACATATTCATGAAATAACCAGGCGCCCTACACATCATTTTGCCAACGAAAGTCTGTGGAGCTGGAGTACGGCTGTGGGACAGCTGGCTGATGAGACAGCCCTGCATTCTTTGATCTGAGTAAGCATACACCAGCCAGAGGCTTCAGTATAAGGGGGGGCTGGGCCGGCTGGAAGGACGCAGGCAGTGTAGGGCTTGGGGAGAATGCCAGGAAGATAAATGCACTTGGAGACCAGGAAAGGCTCTCAGGGAATATTTTCCAAGCGTGCAGGCATAGAAGGCCACTCTGTCACCAATAAGTGAACCATCGCCAGTTATCACACGCCCGGTAAAGGATAATGGCATGCTATAGACCTAGCATCAAAGCCTTAAAAAAAATAATTTTTTTCAAGTTTTTTTTTTTTTTAACATGGGTCATATTTAAAATCTTTATTGAATTTGTAACAACATTGCTTCTGTTTTATGTGCTTTGGTTTTTTTGCCCACGAGGTTGGTGGGATTATAGCTCTCTGACCAAGGATCGAATCTGCACCCCCTGCACTGGAAGGCAAAGTCTTTACCACTGGACCGCTAAGGCAGTCTCATCATTATTATTATTATTATTAATTTACTTATTTATTTTTGACTGTGCTGGGTCTTCATTTCTGTGCAGGCTCTTTCCTAGTGGCGAGCAGTGGCTCCTCTCTAATTGTGGTGCACGGGCTTCTCTCCCTGCAGAGCACAGGCTCTGGAGCACAGACTCCATACTTCGGGCACACAGGCTTAGTTGCTCCTCCCTCATGTGTGATTTTCCCAGATCAGGGATCAAACTCCGATCTCCTGCATTGTCAGGCAGATTCCTCACCACTGAGCCATCACGGGAGCCCTATTTTTAGGTCAGCAGAAAAGAGAGTCTGTGTAGAAGCCTGGAGGATGATCTAAAAGGAGAGGTCAAGATGGGAACCTCTCAAAGCAGGACTGCAGAAAGACAGGTGTATTCCTGTCTGGCTGAGGAAGGGAGGCTCTAAGAGAAGCAAGGTGCTCTGGCTAGAAGAGACCTGGTCATAGCATCAGCCACGTCCCCTACAGTCACACTAGCTGCTGCCCTCTCCTCCTGCGGGTATGTGTCCTTTTTCACATATTCATGAAATAACCAGGCGCCCTACACATCATTTTGCCAACGAAAGTCTGTATGGTCAAAGCTGCGGTTTTTCCAGTAGTCATGTTTGGAAGTGAGAGTTGGACCATAAAGAAGGCTGAGCGCCAAAGAATCGATGCCTTCAAATTGTGGTGTTGGAGAAGACTCTTGAAAGTCCCTGCACTGCAAGGAGATCAAACCAATCAGTCTTAAAGGAAATCAAGAATATTCATTGGAAGGATTGGTACTGAAGCTGAAGCTCCAAAAATTTGGCCATCTGATGCAAAGAGCCAACTCATTAGAAAAGACCCTGATGTTGGGAAAGATTGAGGGCAGGAGGAGAAGAGGGAGGCAGAAGATGAGACAGATGGATGGCATCACTGACTCAATGAGCATGAGTTTGAGCAAGCTCTGGGAGATGGTGACGGACAGGGAAGCCTGGCGTGCTGCAGTCCGTGGGGTTGCAAAGAGTTGGACACAACTGAGCAACTGACTTGACTGACCACACGTCATGTTTCCATTTCTTTGCAGTAATTCCAGCCAGAGGATGTGGGACCCAGACCCACGTGTGAATTCTGGCTCTGTCACTATTGATCTATGTGACTTTGGGCAAGTGACTTAACCTCTCAGAATCTGTTTGCTCACCGAAACTGTAAAATGGGGAATATTATTCCCAACTTTTGTGTTATAATAACATGAGAACATATGAATCAAGTATCTAGAATAGCATTAGTTACTGCTTAACCAAGTCTGTTCTCTTCCTTTCCCTCTTAACTTATCTAGATAGAATCCTGCTTCATTTCATAACCAGGTTTCAGCTTATTTCTTTTGAGAGCTGTGCGTTGTGGCCAAAAAAGCAAAGCATTTCAAATCAAACATAGTTACACTAAATGGCAGGCCTTTATCATTCTGGGGGATTCAGCAAAGGAAGAGTCTTTTCCTGGTTTCCTTTTCATATGTGAGCTCTGCAAATGAACTTTTCTGCAAGTGAATCTTCTCCGGGTGAATTGAAAATCTGCTTCCACTGGAGAAGCACCGATCTAGGCGACAAGATGCTACCACGTTGAGGATGCAGCCTGCCCAGCATCCTGGATTTGCACCTTAGGTCTGGGATCCTGGATGGCTCAGCCCTTCACCTGCTACCGTCACAGATTTAGGAAGGGCTTTTGCTATGAGTCTGCGAGGCACACAGAGGCTGTGTAAGGCACATCACACGCCCCACGCAAGTCCGTTCTTGTTGTTTACTTGCTAAGTCATATCTGATTCTTTGAGACCCCATGGACTGTAACTCGTCAGGCTCCTCTGTCCAGGTAAGAATCCTGATGTGGGTTGTCATTCCCTTCTCCAGGGCATCTTCCCGATCTAGGGATCGAATCTGTGTGTCCTGCGTCTCCTCCATGGGCAGGCGGGTTCTTTACCACTGAGGCACCAGAGAAGCCCCGTTGGGAGTCCAGCCCCTGACAGACACACACCGCAGATCACCTGTTCCCTCTCCCTAGGATAAAACGCTCTCCATTTCCTCTGAGAACTCCCCTCCCAAGCACATGTGTCTTTCTCCTTGGGGCCCTCTATCATCCGGGACCCTGAGTTCTCTCTCAGCATCTGCATGCCCCTGAGCTAGGTGCACACTGCCCTCCCTGCCAGGCTCCCAGAGGATGTGGGACCCAGACCCGTGTGAATTCTGGCTCTGTCACTATTGATCTATGTGACTTTGGGCAAGTGACTTAACCTCTCAGAATCTGTTTGCTCACCGAAACTGTAAAATGGGGAATATTATTCCCAACTTTTGTGTTATAATAACATGAGAAAATATGAATCAAGTGTCTAGAATAGCATTAGTTACTGCTTAACCAAGTCTGTTCTCTTCCTTTCCCTCTTAACTTATCTAGATAGAATCCTGCTTCATTTCATAACCAGGTTTCAGCTTATTTCTTTTGAGAGCTGTGCGTTGTGGCCAAAAAAGCAAAGCATTTCAAATCAAACATAGTTACACTAAATGGCAGGCCTTTATCATTCTGGGGGATTCAGCAAAGGAAGAGTCTTTTCCTGGTTTCCTTTTCATATGTGAGCTCTGCAAATGAACTTTTCTGCAAGTGAATCTTCTCCGGGTGAATTGAAAATCTGCTTCCACTGGAGAAGCACCGATCTAGGCGACAAGATGCTACCACGTTGAGGATGCAGCCTGCCCAGCATCCTGGATTTGCACCTTAGGTCTGGGATCCTGGATGGCTCAGCCCTTCACCTGCTACCGTCACAGATTTAGGAAGGGCTTTTGCTATGAGTCTGCGAGGCACACAGAGGCTGTGTAAGGCACATCACACGCCCCACTCAAGTCCGTTCTTGTTGTTTACTTGCTAAGTCATATCTGATTCTTTGAGACCCCATGGACTGTAACTCGTCAGGCTCCTCTGTCCAGGTAAGAATCCTGATGTGGGTTGTCATTCCCTTCTCCAGGGCATCTTCCCGATCTAGGGATCGAATCTGTGTGTCCTGCGTCTCCTCCATGGGCAGGCGGGTTCTTTACCACTGAGGCACCAGAGAAGCCCCGTTGGGAGTCCAGCCCCTGACAGACACACACCGCAGATCACCTGTTCCCTCTCCCTAGGATAAAACGCTCTCCATTTCCTCTGAGAACTCCCCTCCCAAGCACATGTGTCTTTCTCCTTCGGGGCCCTCTATCATCCGGGACCCTGAGTTCTCTCTCAGCATCTGCATGCCCCTGAGCTAGGTGCACACTGCCCTCCCTGCCAGGCTCCTCCCAGATTCTCCGAGTGGAGAGCTTGGCACAGAGCCGTGCTCAACAGGTATTTGTGGGCCCGAATCAGACTGATGAAAAGTAACATCAATAAGACTTTCCTGACCTTCATACTCCATGATTTTAAAAAGTGCCTCCCTGGGCTTCCCTGGTGGCTCAGTGGTAAAGAATCTGCCTGTCAGTACAGGAGAGGCGGGCTCCATCCCTAATCGGGGCATTTCCCACACACTGAGGAGCAACTCTTGAGCCTGTGCTCTAGAGCCTGTGTGCTGCGGCTACTGAGCCCACGTGCCCCAACTGCTGAAGTCTGTGCACCCTAGAGCCCACGTTCCGCAACAAGAGAAGCCACCACAATGAGAAGCCTGAGCCCTGCAGCCGGAGAGCAGCCCCCACTCTCTGCAACTAGAGAAACGCCCACACAGCCACCAAGACCCAGTGCGGCCAAACATACATAAATAAACAAGCTTACTATTTTTTTTTTAAAGTGCCTCCCCAGTTAACTTCATTTGAAGAATCTTATTAGGTGGAAAGTATATGTTATGGAGTTGAAATTTTCACATTACTACTCAGAGGTACATAAAATACCACCTTTTTTTTTTTTTCTCTAAATGAGTCATTCTACTTTGAACATTCACTGTCTTTTTACTTAAAATTACCTTGAATGAACAGTCTCTGGAATTGGGTAAGATTTCTTAAACATAATGCAAAAAAAAAAAAAGAAGCACTAAGCATAAGGGGCCATTTTAATTAATTGGACTATATGAAAGTGAAGAACTTCAGATCAGCCAGAGACACCCTGAAGAGGGTGAAAGAGAAGTTGCAGTCTAAGAGAGGATATTTGTCATAAATAAACCCAACCGAAGACTCCGAATATATGGAGAACTTCCCTGGACCTCTCTTGGAATGGCAGGTGTAGGAACCAGAGGGAGTGGAGTGTTGGTGGTGAAGCTGGTTCTGTCTTTGTGGAGAAAGCCAGGAGCCAAGAGCCACAGAGACAAGGCACAGAGGGTTGTGGTTGTTCAGTTGCTCAGTCGTGTTCGACTCTTTGCGACCCCTTGGACTGTAGCACACCTGCTTCCCTGCCCTTCACTGTCTCTCAGCACAAAGGGAGAGAAGAGGGAGTGGACCTTGGCTCCTATCTCCCCAGAGGCCCTGCTGCAAGTCCCAACTTCCTTTTCAGTTAATCCAGAGAATTCCTCTTTTGGCCCATGATGGTCTGAAATGGTTTTAGGCTCTCAACAGTCAAAAAAGCCCTAATACCTCTATTGGGTTTCGCTGGTGGCTCAGCAGTAAAGAATCTGCCTGCATTGCAGGAGATGCAGGTTTGATCCCTGGGTTGGAAAGATCCCACATGTCTCGAGCAGCTAAGCCCGTGTGCCACAGCTACTGAGCCTGTGCTCGAGAGTCCGGGAGTCCCATTTCTGAGCCCACATGCCACAACGACTGAAGCCCACGCACCTTGCACTCAGTGCTCCACAAGAGAAACCACCCCAGTGAGAAGCCCGCGCACCGCACTCTGCTGGGCTTCCCAGGTAGCTTGGTGATAAAGAATCCGCCTGCCAGTGCAGGAGTCACAGGAGACGCGGGTTCAGTCTCTGAGCTGGGACGGTCCCCTGGAAACGGAAATGACAACCCACTGCAGTATTCTTGCCTGGAAAATCCCACGGACAAAGGCGTCTGGCAGGCCACAGTGCATGGGGTCGCAAAGAGTCCACATGACTTAGCAACTAAACAGCAACAATACATCTATTAAAGGTTGTTTCCCCAGAGAAGTGGACTTTCTTCTGAGATGAATCCAAATTCCTGGCTTGAGGAAAGCAGAAAAAAAATGTGTTCATATTTTAGAAGACTGAGCCAAAGTTGCCCACCTTTTCTCCTGCGTCCCCTCTGATCTCATGGTTTTGGAAAATCTGGACTCCGTCTCAGTGTGAGCACCGCCCTCCACAAAATTCATTTGGCCCCAGAACTCAACTGGTGCTCGACGAGTAGGTGTTTGTGCAATAAACACATCAGATGAATGTGACATAGGAACACCAGGAAATATACTCACTGACCCAGGACTTTTTTGGTGCTTTAACACAGAAGGGCAAGAGAGGGGGTTGTGGTTGGTCAGTTGCTCAGTCGTGTTCGACTCTTTGCGACCCCTTGGACTGTAGCACACCTGCTTCCCTGCCCTTCACTGTCTCTCAGCACAAAGGGAGAGAAGAGGGAGTGGACCTTGGCTCCTATCTCCCCAGAGGCCCTGCTGCAAGTCCCAACTTCCTTTTCAGTTAATCCAGAGAATTCCTCTTTTGGCCCATGATGGTCTGAAATGGTTTTAGGCTCTCAACAGTCAAAAAAGCCCTAATACCTCTATTGGGTTTCGCTGGTGGCTCAGCAGTAAAGAATCTGCCTGCATTGCAGGAGATGCAGGTTTGATCCCTGGGTTGGAAAGATCCCACATGTCTCGAGCAGCTAAGCCCGTGTGCCACAGCTACTGAGCCTGTGCTCGAGAGTCCGGGAGTCCCATTTCTGAGCCCACATGCCACAACGACTGAAGCCCACGCACCTTGCACTCAGTGCTCCACAAGAGAAACCACCCCAGTGAGAAGCCCGCACCGCACTCTGCTGGGCTTCCCAGGTAGCTTGGTGATAAAGAATCGCCTGCCAGTGCAGGAGTCACAGGAGACGCGGGTTCAGTCTCTGAGCTGGGACGGTCCCCTGGAAACGGAAATGACAACCCACTGCAGTATTCTTGCCTGGAAAATCCCACGGACAAAGGCGTCTGGCAGGCCACAGTGCATGGGGTCGCAAAGAGTCCACATGACTTAGCAACTAAACAGCAACAATACATCTATTAAAGGTTGTTTCCCCAGAGAAGTGGACTTTCTTCTGAGATGAATCCAAATTCCTGGCTTGAGGAAAGCAGAAAAAAAATGTGTTCATATTTTAGAAGACTGAGCCAAAGTTGCCCACCTTTTCTCCTGCGTCCCCTCTGATCTCATGGTTTTGGAAAATCTGGACTCCGTCTCAGTGTGAGCACCGCCCTCCACAAAGATTCATTTGGCCCCAGAACTCAACTGGTGCTCGACGAGTAGGTGTTTGTGCAATAAACACATCAGATGAATGTGACATAGGAACACCAGGAAATATACTCACTGACCCAGGACGTTTGTCACCTTAGGTGCTGGTTTATCTTCATGACATGATGAAGTGTTTCTGGGAACCTCACAGGGCTAATAAAAATGCAGACATTGTCAGGAAAGCGGATTAAGTTGTTTTGATTGCCAGGCAGACTTAGCAACATTTCCCCATGGTTACAGCTCTGGATTTTGATGACCTGAGTGTTTATAGAAGCACAGCCTTTCCAGGAGCCGCCAAAAGGGCCCTTTTCGGGGGGAGCCTGTGTCAAGAAGCCACTGTGACGTGGACCACCGGCAGTGCTGTCTGACGGACAGGTGCAGCACACCCAGGTGGAGGAAGTGGAGTTTCTTTAATGATGAAGGCTATGAAAATGGCACCCCACTTCAGTATTCCGCACACAGAGGAACCTGGTGGGCTACAGTCCAAAAGGTCACAAAGCATCAGACACAACTAAACGACTGGAGTTCACACATGGAAACGAGGAAATGGATACAGAAAGCTGTAGGAGACGCAGCCTGCTTCCAGGGAGAGGTCTGGCTTCTCAGGTCCCCCAAGTCCCCACAAATGATGCCAGATTCAGATCAAGGCTCTGGTGGTGCCCTCTGCCATTCTCACTGGAGGGTAAGTGAGTTTCTCTTCTGTGACTTCCTCTGCAACCCCAGATGTTTTGGAGACTCTGTCTACTTGCCTGCCCACTCACCAGGTGCCAGAGATGGGATAAAATAACTCTTACACATTCCTGAGTGTTCACTGTGCAAATAATATAATAGATAAAGTAAAAGCCTATTTTCCAGGAATATTCATTCCTGCCAAGGGCCTTTGTCCCACTGGAAGGAATTTGATCGTATGTATGTCCAAAGTGGAGAACACATTGCCTTCACAAATTTATACTGTCATCATTGGCTGCATGAAGACATCTTGCCAGCATTAGATGTTAAATTTTTTAAACCCTTTTCCCTCATTTGACAGTTACAAAGTTATCTTTAGAGTTGATTTTTGTTTGCATTTATTTCTGTTTTTAAATAATGCAGTAGGTGTTTGTGCAATAAACACATCAGATGAA
Organism: Tragulus kanchil; assembly: GCA_022376925.1. Classification (NCBI taxonomy): domain Eukaryota; kingdom Metazoa; phylum Chordata; class Mammalia; order Artiodactyla; family Tragulidae; genus Tragulus; species Tragulus kanchil. The sequence goes on along the minus strand of JAIOJX010000030.1, from coordinate 220,552,756 downwards.
TGTGACATAGGAACACCAGGAAATATACTCACTGACCCAGGACGTTTGTCACCTTAGGTGCTGGTTTATCTTCATGACATGATGAAGTGTTTCTGGGAACCTCACAGGGCTAATAAAAATGCAGACATTGTCAGGAAAGCGGATTAAGTTGTTTTGATTGCCAGGCAGACTTAGCAACATTTCCCCATGGTTACAGCTCTGGATTTTGATGACCTGAGTGTTTATAGAAGCACAGCCTTTCCAGGAGCCGCCAAAAGGGCCCTTTTCGGGGGGAGCCTGTGTCAAGAAGCCACCGTGACGTGGACCACCGGCAGTGCTGTCTGACGGACAGGTGCAGCACACCCAGGTGGAGGAAGTGGAGTTTCTTTAATGATGAAGGCTATGGAAATGGCACCCCACTTCAGTATTCCGCACACAGAGGAACCTGGTGGGCTACAGTCCAAAAGGTCACAAAGCATCAGACACAACTAAACGACTGGAGTTCACACATGGAAACGAGGAAATGGATACAGAAAGCTGTAGGAGACGCAGCCTGCTTCCAGGGAGAGGTCTGGCTTCTCAGGTCCCCCAAGTCCCCACAAATGATGCCAGATTCAGATCAAGGCTCTGGTGGTGCCCTCTGCCATTCTCACTGGAGGGTAAGTGAGTTTCTCTTCTGTGACTTCCTCTGCAACCCCAGATGTTTTGGAGACTCTGTCTACTTGCCTGCCCACTCACCAGGTGCCAGAGATGGGATAAAATAACTCTTACACATTCCTGAGTGTTCACTGTGCAAATAATATAATAGATAAAGTAAAAGCCTATTTTCCAGGAATATTCATTCCTGCCAAGGGCCTTTGTCCCACTGGAAGGAATTTGATCGTATGTATGTCCAAAGTGGAGAACACATTGCCTTCACAAATTTATACTGTCATCATTGGCTGCATGAAGACATCTTGCCAGCATTAGATGTTAAATTTTTTAAACCCTTTTCCCTCATTTGACAGTTACAAAGTTATCTTTAGAGTTGATTTTTGTTTGCATTTATTTCTGTTTTTAAATAATGCAGTAGTATAATGCTTTGAATACCATCTAATATATATTCGTTTCTCCATACCTCACTCTTCTCCACCTTCACAGCCTGTGCCTGTGAGGCTAGGCTAGGCTAGGGATGGAGGCAAACCTCTCTAAGGAAGAGGAAAGTGGCTCGAGTCTGAGTTAAAGACGTCATTTCTCCACCTTGAGTTCTGAGGTAGTCTTAAAATCTCATAGCAAGACAGTGGTCTTTAAAGTCAGACTTTTCAGAGAAGAAAAGGTTTTCTTCAATCTCTCAAGGCTGGAGTTTCCATAGGTCAGGAAATCAAAGCTGAGAGAAGTTGAGTGATCACTGAGTGAATCATTGGGGATGGCAGAACACAGATATGACAAAAGAGAAGTTCTGTTCCACAAGACGTACAGCTATCTGGGGACTTGGGATAACACTCGAGCTCCAGGGCAATAAAAGGCACACAGGGGTCTGGCTTCAAGTGTGCTGATTCTTCCCAATGCACCTACTGGGATCAAACCCCAGATATTAGGGAGCATAGAGGCACCTAGGTAGTTTTAGAACTTTAAGAACACCAGGCTATTGACCCCTCTTCCCTGGGTGTCCTCAGAGAAAGCTTCACATCTTTCATCAGACCATCATGTCAGCTTGACACTGCATCCATCATGGCGCCCAAGCCATGGAGTAGAGACGACTGAGGGGGCTGCTCTGGTGGGTTGGGCCTGAGGTAGCGGCCCTGGTTCATAATGTCTGATCCAGCATGAGATTTGGAGGCATTTCAGAAGCTCCTGCATGCCACGGGGACACCCAAATAGTAGTGGGGGTGCTGGCTGGTGAGTTCACTGGGGTGTCATCATGGCATAAAGCAAACGGACATTTCAGCAGAGAGCTACAGGATGGATTTCTCAGTCCACGGCTCAGATGGCTTCGCCATGCAGCCCTGGGCAATCAGGAGCCTCAGTGAGAGCAGGCGAGACGCGGGTGGCAAGACAGTGCCTCCAGCCTCAGAGGCAGCAGAGAATGGTGCTACAGGCATGACAACACATCAGCTTTCCCAGCAACCAGCTGTTGTCTTGGAATCAAGAGAAGGAAGGAGAGCCCTTTTAGAGATGGAGAGACCAAAGATGAAGTCATTCCCCAAAAGGAGGTGATTTTAAGCCAGAAAAGCCTGTGATACCATAATGGCCTAAACAAGAGATTTTTGCCTGCTGCAGAAAAGGGGGCTCTGTGACCTACTTGAGATCTTAAGAGAGTTCACAGTTGTGCTTTACACATCTAACCACACGCCACCTTCATAACTTCTATACTAACATAGTTTATTCTTTCCATTTGGTGGCAGTATGGTTTCATTTCAGAAAACTTGAAGAACAACATTATTAAGAAAGAAAATAAAAATCATCATTTGGGGCTTCCCTGGTGGTCCAGTGGGTAGAGAGTTCACCTTGCAATGCAAGGGGCACTGGTTCAATCCCTGGCCCGGGAAGAGCCCATGTGCCATGGAGCTGGCTGGGCTGGTGTGTCCAATTATGAGCCAGCGCTCTGGAGCGCCTGCACCCAGGGCCGGTGCTTGGCAACAAGAGAGGCCGCTGCAATGGGAGGCCCACACAGGCCAAAGAATAAAGATGGATGAAAATAAATAAATAAATAAATACAATAAAAATGTTAAAAGATAGTGTTATAATATTTTTTAAAAAATCATCCTTTGTTTTACTGACCACAGGTAACCACTGTCCTATCTTGGTGTATTTCCTTCTAGTCTTTTTTCTGTGTGTGTGTGTGTGTGTGTGTGTGTGATTGTACTCTGGTTCATCTTGCTTGTTGACAAGTCTTTAATGTCTGAGGCACTTTCGTTTGCAGAAAAGAACACCCACTTTGTGTGTGTTATTTATTATCTTAAAATAGTTTACCATTCTAAATGTTCATAGCAATTACGACCACCTAATTGAAAGTAAGGAATTATCAAATCCAGTTTCCCCAGATGCTTAAACATTGATGACAGTGTGATCAGTTAAACTTCCTGAAACGTTTTATTACAAATTTCTAACATTATGAGATTCTTTCATGTGCGTACATACCTTAAAGTGCCTTAAAGCCCACGATGACAATGATTTCTTACCTGAGCAGCAGTTACAAGAGTGCTCATCCTATCTTATCATATCATTCATTTTTTTAAAAATTTTGGCTGCTTTTATTGGTCTTTTATTTATTTCCTTGGCCTGTGCGGACCCCCCATTACAGAGGCATCTCTTTTCCTAGAGCACCAACTCTGGGCACATGCGCTTCAGAGTGCTGGCTCGTAATTGGGCACACTGGTCCAGCTGCTCCGTGGCACGTGGGATCTTCCTGGGCCAGGGATTGAACCAGTGCCCCTTGCTCTGCAAGGTGGACTCTTTACCCACTGGACCACCAGGGAAGCCGTCATCATATCATTCTTATTCTTGCTTTATTTCTCTCCAGAGACGTGAATCCTCTGTCTGGAGAGCTGGCAGAGAGGGGAGGAATAACAATGGGTCAGGGACTGCTCACATCATCAACTCTGACTTCTCAGACATGATTTGACATTTTTTTTGTAGTCCTATCAGATAGGGACTGACCTGATTTAGATAAAAATTTGTCACACTGCAACTGTAGCATCTCTTTCTCGTTGATTAGTTTGACCTATAATGTTGACACTTAGTTCTTCCTCTTCATATCATTTCCTGAGTATTTTGTAAACGATTACATTTTCTTCAAAAAAATTTTAATGGCTGTCTGACATTCACTGGGATGTACCATCATTTATTTACTCCGGTTACTTAATTGTGGGGGCATTTACATGGTCAGTTTGTTTTCTGTTCAACGCATCTCCATTTCAACAGTGTGTGCTCATGAATCCCGGCGTGCTTCTCTAGTTTCTAGGGTTAAACTCACAGAAGGGGACTTACTGGATCAATGGTTATGAAGATATTTTAAGGTTTTTGTTACATAATGCAAAATTGCCTTCCAGAATGGCTCTGAGGCCTCATTTCTGGTGTGGTCTCACATAGGATAGGAGAAGGTATTGCTGTCTTCTTTTATTTTTTTAAAGATTTATTTATTTATTTATTTTGGGCAGGGTCGTGTTGGGGAGGGAAGGGAGCGGGCGGGCCACTTCTATTGGTCTTTCATTTCTCTATTTTCATCCGTCTTTGTTCTTTGGCTCCTGTGGGCCTCCCGTCGCGGTGGCGGCTGTCGTTGCAGAGCGCCGGCTCTGGGCGCATGCGCTCCAGAGCTCCGGCTTGGTGATTGGACACATCAGTCCAGCCGCTCCGCGGCACGTGGGATCTTCCCAGGCCAGGGATCGAACCGGCGCCCCTTGCACTACAAGGCGGTGGTCCTTATCCACTGGACCACCAGGGGAAGCCCGCTGTCTTGTTTTAAAACCAGGGAGATCTTGGGAGGGGTGGGAAGGGGGTGATATACATATGACTAATCTGGGGACATACATATCTGTAAACAACAAAGCTGTGTAAAAGTTAAAAGCAAAATAAAGGTTTAAAAATAAATAAATAATAAAACCAGGGAGATCAAGACATGGCAGAGCAAATTGTCTGAGGAGAACGTCACTACTGGAAGTTCTGATGAAGGAAGGTCCAGGTCAGGTTTCCAAATACTGTCCACATATGATAACTGATAAAGGGTTACTCACATATGATAACTGTGCATTTCAAATTAACATTTCAGGCTCAACCTGACAAGGCCAACTATACTTAAGGGACAGTGGGAAAGAATATTTGAAAGTAGCACTGTTGTAGAAAAGCTGGAACATTAGTTATCATTAGCTGTTTATTCCTATGTCCAGTATGGTAACCATCAACCATATGTGGATATTAGGCTAATATTGACTAAGGAATGGAATTTTAGATTTTAATTTAATGTTTAAATGTTTTAATTTTTTATAATTTAAAAAAAATGTTGGCCTCTTTTATTGTTTTTTCATTCATTTATTTTCATCCATCTTTATTCTTTGGCCTGTGTGGGCCTCCCATTGCAGTGGCCTCTCTCGTTGCAGAGCACCAGCTCTGGGCGCATGCGCTCCAGAGTGCTAACTCATAATTGGACACACTGGTCCAGCTGCTCTGTGGCACGTGGGATCTTCCCGGGCCAAGGATCGAACCAGTGCCCCTTGCACTGCAAGGTGGACTGTTTACCCACTGGAAAAAAAAGCTGATACTTGGGAATATCCTAGAGGTTCAATGCTTTTCCTGTCAAGAGCTTGGATTCAATCCCTGGTTGGGGCCCAAAAATCCTGCAAGCCAAGCATCGAGACCAAAAATTAAATAAATAAGTAAGTAAATAAATAAATAACAACCGATATTTTTTTCAATTATGGGAAAACTTTCAAGTGTGTTTGGAACAACTTGAATAGTGAATCTATTTTTTGATTCTAACTTTATGAAATGTAACTAAATAGATCTAGATTTCCAATGAAAATTTAGCATCCAAATTGAAATGTGCTGTAAGTATAAAATGCCCAGTGAATTTCAAAGACTTAGTATGAAAAAAGAGCATAAAGGGCTTCCCTGGTGGTCCTGTGGGTAGCGTCTGCCTTGCAGTGCAAGGGGCACAGGTTTGATCCCCGGCCCGGGGAGATCCCACATGCCGCAGAGCAGCTGGACTGGTGTGTCCAATTACCAGCCAGCGCATGCGCTCAAAGCCGGTTCTCTGCAGTGAGAGAGTCCACTGTAACGGGAGGCCCACACTGGCCAAAAGATGAAAATTTAATGGAAATTTTAAAAAGAAGGTAGGGGGACCTAGAAAAAAAAAAAAGAGCATAAGCTATCCCATTAGTAAATGTATTGTATTGATCACAGGTTATAATGATGATGTTTTGTATGTGTGTGCGCGCTTAGTTGGTCCAGTTCTTTGGGACACTGGACTGTAGCCCACCAGACTCCTCTGTCCATGGGATTCTCCAGTCAGGAATACTGGAGTGGGCTGCCATTCCCTACTTTTTTTTTTTAGCGTGATCATTATACATTAGCTGTTTATTCCTATGTCCAGTATGGTAACCATCAACCATATGTGGATATTAAGCTAATATTGACTAAGGAATGGAATTTTAGATTTTAATTTAATGTTTAAATGTTTTAATTTTTTATAATTAAAAAAAAATGTTGGCCTCTTTTATTGTTTTTTCATTCATTTATTTTCATCCATCTTTATTCTTTGGCCTGTGTGGGCCTCCCATTGCAGTGGCCTCTCTCGTTGCAGAGCACCAGCTCTGGGCGCATGCGCTCCAGAGTGCTAACTCATAATTGGACACACTGGTCCAGCTGCTCTGTGGCACGTGGGATCTTCCCAGGCCAAGGATCGAACCAGTGCCCCTTGCACTGCAAGGTGGACTGTTTACCCACTGGAAAAAAAAGCTGATACTTGGGAATATCCTAGAGGTTCAGTGCTTTTCCTGTCAAGAGCTTGGATTCAATCCCTGGTTGGGGCCCAAAAATCCTGCAAGCCAAGCATCGAGACCAAAAATTAAATAAATAAGTAAGTAAATAAATAAATAACAACCGATATTTTTTTCAATTATGGGAAAACTTTCAAGTGTGTTTGGAACAACTTGAATAGTGAATCTATTTTTTGATTCTAACTTTATGAAATGTAACTAAATAGATCTAGATTTCCAATGAAAATTTAGCATCCAAATTGAAATGTGCTGTAAGTATAAAATGCCCAGTGAATTTCAAAGACTTAGTATGAAAAAAGAGCATAAAGGGCTTCCCTGGTGGTCCTGTGGGTAGCGTCTGCCTTGCAGTGCAAGGGGCACAGGTTTGATCCCCGGCCCGGGGAGATCCCACATGCCGCAGAGCAGCTGGACTGGTGTGTCCAATTACCAGCCAGCGCATGCGCTCAAAGCCGGTTCTCTGCAGTGAGAGAGTCCACTGCAACGGGAGGCCCACACTGGCTAAAAGATGAAAATTTAATGGAAATTTTAAAAAGAAGGTAGGGGGGACTAGAAAAAAAAAAAAGAGCATAAGCTATCCCATTAGTAAATGTATTGTATTGATCACAGGTTATAATGATGATGTTTTGTATGTGTGTGCGCTTAGTTGGTCCAGTTCTTTGGGACACTGGACTGTAGCCCACCAGACTCCTCTGTCCATGGGATTCTCCAGTCAGGAATACTGGAGTGGGCTGCCATTCCCTATTCCAATATTTTGGATATATAGGGTTAAATATATTGTTAAAATTAACTTCACCTGGTTCTGCTTTTTAAAAAATAAGCTTTTAATTTTAGAATCCTTTCAGATTTACAGAAAAATTGCAAAGATGCTATGAAGAAGTCTCAAATGCTCCACAGCCAATTTCCCAATTATTAACATCTTAATATTAGGAGAATATAATTACCAGCAAGAGCCTACTGTATAGCACAGGGAAGTACACTATTTTGTAATAATCTATAGGGGAAAGAATCTGAAAAAAAAATATATAGAATTGATTCTCTGTGTTGTATACCTGAAACTAACATATTATACATCAACTATACTTTGATAAAAAAGAAGTTTTACAAAATTAAAAAATATATTTATTCATGGGTTGTATTTTTCACAATTAATGAGCCAGTATTGATGTAGTATTGTTGACTAAATTTTGTTCAGTCTTCCTTAGTTTATTTATTTATTTATTTGTTTTGGGCGGGGGTCGGGTTGGGGAGGGAGGGGAGCGGGCTGGCCACTTCCATTGGTCTTTCATTTCTCTATTTTCATCCGTCTTTGTTCTTTGGCTCCTGTGGGCCTCCCATCACGGTGGCGTCTGTTTTGCAGAGCACTGGCTCTGGGCGCATGCGCTCCAGAGCTCCGGCTCGCTGATTGGACACATCAGTCCAGCCGCTCCGCGGCACGTGGGATCTTCCCAGGCCAGGGATCGAACCGGCACTCCTTGCACTGCAAGGCGGTGTCCTTACCCACTGGACCACAAAGGGAAGCCCTTCCTTAGTTTTTATCTGGTGTTTTTTTTGCTGTTCCAGGATCCCCACCAGGACACTGCAGTACATCACATCTGTTTAGGCTCTGCCTGGCCGTGACTGTTTCTCACACTTTCCTTGGTTTGATGACCTTAACAGTTGTTTTGAGGGATACCAGTCAGGTATGTTGTAGAATGCCCCTCAATTAGAATTTGTCTGATGGTTTCTTATAATTAGACTGGGGTTATGGGTTTGAGGGAGAAAACCCATAAAGATAAGATGCCCTTGTCATCCCAGTGTATCAAGGGTATCTAGTGTGGACGTGACTCTCTCTGTTGATGTACACTGGGGTGGCCTTTGCCAAAGTCCCTCACTGTAATGTGACTCTTCCTGTGCCCACACTTATGGGTGAGGAGCTGTGTTTCACCCCTTTGTGAGTGGAGACCTCCATAGATTTTTTGGAATACTTCTATAAGGGAGATTTGTTTTTTCTCTCCATTTATTTATTTATTCAGTCACTTATTTATATCAGTATGGACTCTTGGATATTTATTTTTAATTAATTAATTAATTTTTATTTTTGTGTATTTTTGGCCACTTTTATTGGTCCTTCACTTATTTACCTTCATCCATCTCCACTCTATGACCTGTGTGGGCCTCCCTTCATTGTGGCCTCTCTCACTGCAGAGCACCGGCTCTGGGCGCATGCGCTCCAGCGCTCAGGCTCAGTAGTTGGACACATCGGTCCAGCCGCTCCATGGCGTGTGGGATCTTCCCAGGCCAGGGATCAAACCGGCACCCCTTGCACTGCAAGGCGGTGTTGTTACCCATTGGACCACTAGGGAAGCCCTAATTAATTTATTTTTGAAATACTTATGTAGCTGTGCTGGAGTCTTACTTGTGGATCTTTTATTTGTGACATTCGAAGTCTTAGTTGAGGCATATGGGATCTAGTTCCCTGACCAAGGGTCGAACCTGGGCTCCCTGCACTGAGAATGCAGAGTCTCAGCCACTGGACCACAAGGGAAGTCCCTTTAATTTATTTTTTTGTATTGAAGTATAATTGCTTTACAATGTCGTGCTAATTTCTGCTGTACAAGTAGGTGAATCAGCTATAAGTACACGTATATCCCCTTTGCATGTTTATTTTTATCCTTTGGGATAAAATCCAGTGCAGATTTGTTTCTGTTCTTGCTCTGATTGTTCTAACTTTGGCCATTGTTTGTGTGCTCTCTGTTAGTTCATACGTCCCTTTGACAATCCCCATCATTGTGGGGGTTTTTGAGACTGCTTTTTTTTTTTTTTTTCCTGTGTGGTTTGTGCGCACATGCATCCTCAGTCACTTCAGCCGTGTCTGACTCTTTGCGACCCCGTGGACTGTAGCCCGCCAGGCTCCTCTGTCTGTGGCATTCTCCAGGCAAGCATACTGGAGCGGGTTGCCATGTCCTCCTCCAGGGGATCTTCCCCACCCTGGGTTTGAACTCACATCTCCTACGTCTCCTGCACTGTCGGTGGATTCTTTACTGCTGAACCACCGAGGAAGCTCTCTATATGACTCCTAGACATTTAAAATCACATTTATGCATGCACTATATTTCTGTTGGACAGCTCTGATCTAGAGTCTCTTGTACACAGGGATTAGGTACTGAAAATTGTCAACCTTGGGACCAGCAAGAGGGTCTAAACCTTTTGGGCATCACATTGATTGCATTTAGATTGCATTCATTGACTTCACCTCATTGCTTTGGCTGCTGGGGAACTCACTGCTGATACTTTGATCCTTATCTAGAAATATCTTAGCATACTAAGTTCCCTTCTGCATGCATTTCCTTTTTATTTCTGTTTCCCCATTACCTCAACTTCAACAATAATCACTTATGTGATCTTTTGTAGCGTACCGAATTTTGTTAAGCCATCCTGAATCATCCATGGCATAAGGCCAGTTTGCAGGACAGTGTTGGTGCTCTGCTCAGACCGTTCTGATCCCTTTCCGTGTTGTGCGTGTGTCCCCAGTGCCACACTTCCAATATCTGGCTGCTGTCTAGCCTTTGGAAGTACAGCCTTAGGCAAGGGGAGGCCTTGCCTGAGAATTTACATCCCTCAAGTCTTAGTTGAGGCATATGGGATCTAGTTCCCTGACCAAGGGTCAAACCTGGGCTCCCTGCACTGGGAATGCAGAGTCTCAGCCACTGGACCACAAGGGAAGTCCCTTTAATTTATTTTTGTATTGAGTATAATTGCTTTACAATGCTGCTAATTTCTGCTGTACAAGTAGGTGAATCAGCTATAAGTACACGTATATCCCCTTTGCATGTTTATTTTTATCCTTTGGGATAAAATCCAGTGCAGATTTATTTCTGTTCTTGCTCTGATTGTTCTAACTTTGGCCATTGTTTGTGTGCTCTCTGTTAGTTCATACGTCCCTTTGACAATCCCCATCATTGTGGGGGTTTTTGAGACTGCTTTTTTTTTTTTTTTTCCTGTGTGGTTTGTGCGCACATGCATCCTCAGTCACTTCAGCCGTGTCTGACTCTTTGCGACCCCGTGGACTGTAGCCCGCCAGGCTCCTCTGTCTGTGGCATTCTCCAGGCAAGCATACTGGAGCGGGTTGCCATGTCCTCCTCCAGGGGATCTTCCCCACCCTGGGTTTGAACTCACATCTCCTCCGTCTCCTGCACTGTCGGTGGATTCTTTACTGCTGAACCACCGAGGAAGCTCTCTATATGACTCCTAGACATTTAAAATCACATTTATGCATGCACTATATTTCTGTTGGACAGCTCTGATCTAGAGTCTCTTGTACACAGGGATTAGGTACTGAAAATTGTCAACCTTGGGACCAGCAAGAGGGTCTAAACCTTTTGGGCATCACATTGATTGCATTTAGATTGCATTCATTGACTTCACCTCATTGCTTTGGCTGCTGGGGAACTCACTGCTGATACTTTGATCCTTATCTAGAAATATCTTAGCATACTAAGTTCCCTTCTGCATGCATTTCCTTTTTATTTCTGTTTCCCCATTACCTCAACTTCAACAATAATCACTTATGTGATCTTTTGTAGCGTACCGAATTTTGTTAAGCCATCCTGAATCATCCATGGCATAAGGCCAGTTTGCAGGACAGTGTTGGTGCTTTGCTCAGACCGTTCTGATCCCTTTCCGTGTTGTGCGTGTGTCCCCAGTGCCACACTTCCAATATCTGGCTGCTGTCTAGCCTTTGGAAGTACAGCCTTAGGCAAGGGGAGGCCTTGCCTGAGAATTTACATCCCTCCAAGGCAGGCCTTAAGCAATGACTGACTGCTGACGAACAGGGTGTAAGAAGTGGAAGCTTTGTCTAGGTGCTCTGAGGGTGGAAGGTGGAGGGGTCAGAGGTGCTGCTGGTACTGCAGAACCCCCTGTGGGGTCAGGCTACAGCCACCCTCCTGGGGACTTTTTCTTAAAAATGGTTTTTTTTGGTTGCACTGGGTCTTTGTTGCCGCTCGTGCCCTTTCTCTAGTTGCGGAGAGCAAATGCTATTTGCTGTGGTGTGTGGGCTTCTCATTGCGGTGGCTTCTCTTATCCATGGGACTTCTCAGGCAAGAATACTGGTGTGGGTTGCTATTTCTTTCTCCAGGAGATCTTCCCGACGCAGGGATCGAACTTGTGTCTCTTATATCCTCTGCAGTGGCAGGCAGGTTCTTTACCACTAGCGCCACCTGGGATGCTGGTAGAACAGGGGCAGAGCAACGGAATAACCGTCCTGCTGCACTTGCCTCCTGGACCTCCCACCCCAGGTCCACCAGACGGAAGAGGCAGAGTTAGGTGGCCAGCCCCATGGTGCAGGGCGCTGAGTGGGGATGGAGTTTGGCTTGCTGCCCTGAGAGACCACAGAGAGGGTTTCCAGAACTCTCCACTCTCTTGGCAGCTTTGGAGAGAAGAGGTGGAAAAGTGTGAGTGTGAGTTACTCAAACAACTCTAAGGTCCAGGGGATTCTGAAAGATCTTCTAATTCAGGTTTTACCTTTTGCGGAAAGACAGAAGGCGGACACCTTGGTAACTTCCAAGTCGCTGGGTCAGAACTAATGACCAGTTGCTCACAGGGTCTAGAGGGTTTGCAGGGCCAGCTGCCTCCTCCTGGAAAGGGTGCCTCCTCCTGGAAAGGGCGCCACCTGGTGGCGAACACTCTAGGGACAGGCGTGCCTTCCCTCTCCTCATCAGCTGGGGCAGGTGGAGGTGGGAACTGAATGGAGGTGAAAGGGTGAAGGCTGGCCTTCAGCAGCCTCTGACTTACCAGGGTCAGTTCTGGCTGCTGTGACTGGATCCTTTCCGTGTTGTCGTGTCCCCAGTGCCACACTTCCAATATCTGGCTGTGTCTAGGCCTTAGGCAAGGGAGGCCTTGCCTGAGAATTTACATCCCTCAAGGCAGGCCTTAAGCAATGACTGACTGACGAACAGGGTGTAAGAAGTGGAAGCTTTGTCTAGGTGCTCTGAGGGTGGAAGGTGGAGGGGTCAGAGGTGCTGCTGGTACTGCAGAACCCCCTGTGGGGTCAGGCTACAGCCACCCTCCTGGGGACTTTTTCTTAAAAATGGTTTTTTTTGGTTGCACTGGGTCTTTGTTGCCGCTCGTGCCCTTTCTCTAGTTGCGGAGAGCAAATGCTATTTGCTGTGGTGTGTGGGCTTCTCATTGCGGTGGCTTCTCTTATCCATGGGACTTCTCAGGCAAGAATACTGGTGTGGGTTGCTATTTCTTTCTCCAGGAGATCTTCCCGACGCAGGGATCGAACTTGTGTCTCTTATATCCTCTGCAGTGGCAGGCAGGTTCTTTACCACTAGCGCCACCTGGGATGCTGGTAGAACAGGGGCAGAGCAACGGAATAACCGTCCTGCTGCACTTGCCTCCTGGACCCCCCACCCCAGGTCCACCAGACGGAAGAGGCAGAGTTAGGTGGCCAGCCCCATGGTGCAGGGCGCTGAGTGGGGATGGAGTTTGGCTTGCTGCCCTGAGAGACCACAGAGAGGGTTTCCAGAACTCTCCACTCTCTTGGCAGCTTTGGAGAGAAGAGGTGGAAAAGTGTGAGTGTGAGTTACTCAAACAACTCTAAGGTCCAGGGGATTCTGAAAGATCTTCTAATTCAGGTTTTACCTTTTGCGGAAAGACAGAAGGCGGACACCTTGGTAACTTCCAAGTCGCTGGGTCAGAACTAATGACCAGTTGCTCACAGGGTCTAGAGGGTTTGCAGGGCCAGCTGCCTCCTCCTGGAAAGGGTGCCTCCTCCTGGAAAGGGCGCCACCTGGTGGCGAACACTCTAGGGACAGGCGTGCCTTCCCTCTCCTCATCAGCTGGGGCAGGTGGAGGTGGGAACTGAATGGAGGTGAAAGGGTGAAGGCTGGCCTTCAGCAGCCTCTGACTTACCAGTCAGGTCTCTGCCTGGGGCACAGTTGCTGGCTAGCTGTGACTGAGCGCTTCCTGGGACCGTGGAGCCAGATGCTAGAATTCAAGCCCTAGTTTGAACTGTGAGAATGTAGTCAAGTTATGATATCTCTCCACGTTTCAGTTTCTTATCTGTAAAAGGGAGATTAAAGGACCACCTATCTCCCTGAGTTCTTTGTAAAGAAAAAGTGAAATAAGACATTATCCGAGTTTGGGTTCTCCAAAAGCAGATCCTGAGATTCAGATGTAATTTATTTCGGGGGTGATCTCCGGAAGTACCCCTTGGGGAGACCATAAGACAGGTGAGGGGAAGAAAACAGCGAGAGTGACCTATCCAGAAAGCCTGCTGCCACCAGGGCCACCGGGTGCTTAGGTCCCCTCAGCACCCCTGGCCTGAAGGGCATAGAGCTGGGGTTTTTTCAGTGATTGCCAGCAATTCCTGATGGGCGCTTCTCCTGGGATGCCGCAATTCCTCAGCAGTTCTGGGCTATTCAGTGCACGCACATGGCAGGCTGCAGCAGCCAGTGTCCTCAGAGTCAGAAATGACAGTATCAGGAAGCTGAGTCAACATGCACCAGCTTTCCCAGTGGCTCAGAGGTAAAGAACCCACCTGCCATGAAGGAGACACAGGAGGGAGGGGTTCAATCCCTGAGTCTGGAAGATCCCCTGGAGAAGGGAATGCCAGCGCACTCTAACGTTGTTGCTTGGGAAATCCTATGGAGAGAGGAGCCTGGAGGGCTACCGTCCGTGGGGTCTTGAAGAGTCGAATATGACTAAGCAACGGAACACACACACCCGTTTGCTAACATCAGTGGGGAGGGAGAAGGTGGGGTACCAGCAGATCTTCTATATGCACATTTAAAAGATGTTAGAACAGACTGAGACATTAGTAACATCTCAGTAACAGTAGCTGTCAATAAGGGTACACATCAGTGGCTCTATGTAGCCCGCTCCGTCTTCACCCCAGTGGGCGTGGCTGATAAACCTGAAGCAGGGACAGATAGACTGTGCTGGGGGAGCACAGGCATCCGTAGCCCTAAGGTTGGTGTCCCCCCCACGTTGTAGACAAGGAAGCTGGGGCTCACGGGGTGACAGAGCCTCGTTCTGGTCCTGGGGCAGATGATGTCAGCGTCTATCTCCTGTGGGCAGGGATCGCTGCCCCCGCCAGGGCCAGGATTGTAAAGAATGGTCACCCTTTGCGTGAGAAAAAGCACACACACTCTCTCTCTGAGCCCAGCCATGACTGCGCAGGAGTCTGCTTCCTTCTGTAAAATGTCGAGGCTGAAGCTTTTGTGTTCTTCCCTGGGTCTGTGCCCAGCAATGAACTCCGTTCAGGCCCCACGGCTGCCTCCAGTTCTGTGCTTCACTGAGCGTCTTGGAATATTAACACAAGGACTGGTTCTCAGTGGTTGCAGAGAGTGAGGGAATGGTTTTATCTTTCTTTTCCTGCATCACTTAGACCTGAGAGAGAAGAAGAGAGGATTGATGGCAACAAGAAAATGCCGTGGGCCCGCTCCCTCCCTTGGGTCCAATAGGATATTGAGCTGGCCTGCCCGTGGAGCCGTCTTCCTGTCCACCAGGAGCCCAGGGTCTCGTTGCTGGCCCCACAGCCGCAGCAGAGGGTCTGCTGAGCTCTCCTTCCTAAGTGCCATGGCCACATCGGTCTGTGCTGATGATGTGGTTCCTGTCGGACTGGCAGGAGAGCACCTGCGAGTGGGCGTGGCAGGGCTGCCACAGAGAGCGTCAGGGTGTAGGGGGCAAGGAACTGTTTCCGGGTCACTCCACTTGGCAGAGGACACAACCCATCTTTTGTCGTCAGGTCTTGGTTGGGACCAGGATTATGATTATTTTTAAAAAATATGATTATTCTTCTATTATGATTATTTAAAATTTTTATTGTGGTAAATATATGTACCATAGAACTGTCAATTTTAACTATTTTTATTTAATTAATTAATTTATTTATGAGTGGGCTGGATCTCCGTTGCTGTGAGTGGGTTATCTCTAGTTGCGGTGAGCCAGGGGGCCTACTCTCTAGTTGTGGAGCGTGGGCTTAGATGCCCCATGGCACGTGGAATCTCCCCAGACCAGGAATTGAACCTGTGCCCCTGCACTGGCAGGGGACCTCTTATCCATCCACTGGACAAGGAAAGTCCCCATCTTAACTATTTTTTAGATATATGATTCAGTGCCATTAATTACCTTCACAGTGTTTTGAAACTATCCTCACTCTGTTTCCAAAAAAATTTTTTATCATCCCAAACAGAAACCCTGTCCCCATTAGGCAACAACTCTCTGTTAGGTTGGTGGAAGGTCCATGGGGCCTAGCCGGTCCAGGAGGCAATGGTCGCAAAAGATTTCCTGCTGACTCCTCACTGGTGCCAGCTGCATCCGGAATCTTCCCGCCCAGATTGAGGACAGCTGACTTACGTTTTTAAATGCTTCTGCGCAGGTGCAAGACCTTACCCCTCCCCTGACTTACGTTTTTACCCTGAGCAGATAAAAGCCCCTTGCCCCGCCTCTAGGCGCCGGCTCACGGACTCGTGAACCTCACCCAGGAGCGGGATCCCAATAAAACTAAACTTTTTGCTTATAATTTGGCCGATTTGCCTGTCTCTTGCTGCGCCGAGATCTTAACACTCACCCAGCCCCCGCAAGTACCATTCTACTTTCTGTGATTTTTGGCTACTCTAAATACCTCAATACTAGTGTATATTTGTACTTCCTTGACTAGTTTATTTCACTCGTGTCTTCAGGATTCATCCATATTGTGACACATGTCCGAATCTCCTTCTTACCATCAATACCATTGTATATACAGATCACATCATGCTATTGCCCCGTCAGGTCTTGGTTGGGGGACCGGGAAATGCAGTGGGCGTGGCAGGGCTGCCACAGAGGCGTCAGGGTGTAGGGGCAAGGAACTGTTTCCGGGTCACTCCACTTGGCAGAGGACACAACCCATCTTTTGTCGTCAGGTCTTGGTTGGGACCAGGATTATGATTATTTTTAAAAAATATGATTATTCTTCTATTATGATTATTTAAAATTTTTATTGTGGTAAATATATGTACCATAGAACTGTCAATTTTAACTATTTTTATTTAATTAATTAATTTATTTATGAGTGGGCTGGATCTCCGTTGCTGTGAGTGGGTTATCTCTAGTTGCGGTGAGCCAGGGGGCCTACTCTCTAGTTGTGGAGCGTGGGCTTAGATGCCCCGTGGCACGTGGAATCTCCCCAGACCAGGAATTGAACCTGTGCCCCTGCACTGGCAGGGGACCTCTTATCCATCCACTGGACAAGGAAAGTCCCCATCTTAACTATTTTTTAGATATATGATTCAGTGCCATTAATTACCTTCACAGTGTTTTGAAACTATCCTCACTCTGTTTCCAAAAAAATTTTTTATCATCCCAAACAGAAACCCTGTCCCCATTAGGCAACAACTCTCTGTTAGGTTGGTGGAAGGTCCATGGGGCCTAGCCGGTCCAGGAGGCAATGGTCGCAAAAGATTTCCTGCTGACTCCTCACTGGTGCCAGCTGCATCCGGAATCTTCCCGCCCAGATTGAGGACAGCTGACTTACGTTTTTAAATGCTTCTGCGCAGGTGCAAGACCTTACCCCTCCCCTGACTTACGTTTTTACCCTGAGCAGATAAAAGCCCCTTGCTCGTGAACCTCACCCAGGAGCGGGATCCCAATAAAACTAAACTTTTTGCTTATAATTTGGCCGATTTGCCTGTCTCTTGCTGCGCCGAGATCTTAACACTCACCCAGCCCCCGCAAGTACCATTCTACTTTCTGTGATTTTTGGCTACTCTAAATACCTCAATACTAGTGTATATTTGTACTTCCTTGACTAGTTTATTTCACTCGGCGTGTCTTCAGGATTCATCCATATTGTGACACATGTCCGAATCTCCCTTCTTACATCATCAGAATAGTACTCCATTGTATATACAGATCACATCATGTTATCTCTTGATGGAGGCAAATCTTTCTTTTACATCTCTACCCTATCGTGTGCTTTCAAAAAAAAGAACACCCAAAAAAAAAAAAAAAAAGAACACTGGGGCTTCCCTGGTGGTCCAGTGGGTAAGGACACCGCCTTGCAGTGCAAGGGGCGCTGGTTTGATCCCTGGCCTGGGAAGATCCCATGTGCTGCGGAGCAGCTGGACTGATGTGTCCAACTACTGAGCCGGAGCTCTGGAGCGCATGCTCCCAGAGCCGGTGCTCTGTGACAACAGAGGCCACTGTGATGGGAGGCCCACATGGGCCAAAGAACAAAGATGGATGAAAATGGATAAATGAAGGACCAATAGAAGGCCCCCCCCCCCAAAAAAGAATACTGTTTAAAGGAACAAAGAAGGCACCCAGCCCATATGACCCTCTCACAGCACTTGCCAGGGTTGCCCAGCCACCAGCGACACCAGTGGTGGCTGACACTCTTTGGTAATGCTTCTGAGAACAGTAAGAATAACATACATATTTCAGTCAGTTGCCCATGAGCACGGATTTAATATGTTGGTCCTTGGAAGTGATTAGGCTGGACTGCGTGTTCTGTGAGGCCAAGGTTTAGGCCCAGTTGGCCTCTACTCTGGACCCAGAGCTCATCATGACCTGCCTGGTGTGTAGTAGTGCTAAATGCATATTCTCTGAACTTGGAATGAGACACGTGGTCCACAGGGCTGGCGGGAACTGCTGCCCTGGAGTAATAACTCTGCCGGTACTATTGGTTGAGTGCTTACTGTGCCTCGTGCCGCATACTTGCTCTTCTCTCCGACAGCCCTCCAAGGATGGGTATCATCACGCCCATTTTACAGAGAAGGAAGTTGAGGACAGGGAGTACAGGGCAGAGCCATGCCTCATTTGGAATCCGTGTTCCTGGAAATATATGGAGAGGAACGAAACATTCAGCTAGGTTATCTTTTAAAAATAATTAATTAAAATTTGCCTACGAGGGTCTTACTGCAGCATGTGGGGTCCTCGATCTTCACTGCTGCATGCAAGATCTTTTAATTGTGGCATGTGGGATCTAGTTTCCTGTCCAGGGATCAAACCTAGGCCCGCTGCATCAGGAGCACAGAGTCACAGCCACTGGACCACCAGGGGAAGTCCCTAGGTTACCTTTTCAAATCTGTACAAGGATACCTATGGAAAAGTTCTGTTAACCACTGCCATTTTACAAATGAGAAACCTGAGGGCTGGAAAGCAGCTAACAAGTGCCCGGGGGCCCGCATAGGAACCTGACCGGTCTGGTCTCACTGCCCACTGCCTCTGCCTCACCAGACTGGCCACATTTCTCCATCCGTTCTGCTGGAGTCACTCTGAGAGCTGAAATGTCAAGCATTGCCCGGGCTTTGTCTTCCCTCTGAATGCAACTGGTAGGCTGAAGTGAGCCTATGGGAATTTTGCCTTCTCATCTGGCTAATTAAGTGTGATTTGGGGGCTCCTGAATGAGGCGGATGTGAGTCATAATAAACACAGGCTCACTTGAACTTAATAACCCAACTAGTCATGAATCTATGTTTAGAAGGGATTAGGGAGCTCCCTGGATTTGGGCTGGGGTTTTCCTGGAGGACCCCGTGTCTGCTTGCTGCCTTACGCTTAGGACAAGTTCTTCTCATCCAGAAGAGAGTCATTTGCTTCTCAGTTTAAATAACTAAATTTTATAAAATCATACCATGGTCTACTAGATAAATTATGCATGAATTTTCTTTTAACATGCATTTATTTGACTGTGTCGGGTCTTAGCTTCTGCCCACGGCATCTTCATTGCCTCGTGCGGGATCTTTCGTTGTGGCTCAGGAGCTCAGATGTTGCTTATTGGTTGAGTGCTTACTGTGCCTCGTGCCGCATACTTGCTCTTCTCTCCGACAGCCCTCCAAGGATGGGTATCATCACGCCCATTTTACAGAGAAGGAAGTTGAGGACAGGGAGTACAGGGCAGAGCCATGCCTCATTTGGAATCCGTGTTCCTGGAAATATATGGAGAGGAACGAAACATTCAGCTAGGTTATCTTTTAAAAATAATTAATTAAAATTTGCCTACGAGGGTCTTACTGCAGCATGTGGGGTCCTCGATCTTCACTGCTGCATGCAAGATCTTTTAATTGTGGCATGTGGGATCTAGTTTCCTGTCCAGGGATCAAACCTAGGCCCGCTGCATCAGGAGCACAGAGTCACAGCCACTGGACCACCAGGGGAAGTCCCTAGGTTACCTTTTCAAATCTGTACAAGGATACCTATGGAAAAGTTCTGTTAACCACTGCCATTTTACAAATGAGAAACCTGAGGGCTGGAAAGCAGCTAACAAGTGCCGGGGCCAGCATAGGAACCTGACCGGTCTGGTCTCACTGCCCACTGCCTCTGCCTCACCAGACTGGCCACATTTCTCCATCCGTTCTGCTGGAGTCACTCTGAGAGCTGAAATGTCAAGCATTGCCCGGGCTTTGTCTTCCCTCTGAATGCAACTGGTAGGCTGAAGTGAGCCTATGGGAATTTTGCCTTCTCATCTGGCTAATTAAGTGTGATTTGGGGGCTCCTGAATGAGGCGGATGTGAGTCATAATAAACACAGGCTCACTTGAACTTAATAACCCAACTAGTCATGAATCTATGTTTAGAAGGGATTAGGGAGCTCCCTGGATTTGGGCTGGGGTTTTCCTGGAGGACCCCGTGTCTGCTTGCTGCCTTACGCTTAGGACAAGTTCTTCTCATCCAGAAGAGAGTCATTTGCTTCTCAGTTTAAATAACTAAATTTTATAAAATCATACCATGGTCTACTAGATAAATTATGCATGAATTTTCTTTTAACATGCATTTATTTGACTGTGTCGGGTCTTAGCTTCTGCCCACGGCATCTTCATTGCCTCGTGCGGGATCTTTCGTTGTGGCTCAGGAGCTCTCCAGTTGTGGTGTGTGTGGGGACTCAGATGTTGCTTACTGAGATCTTAGTTGCCTAATCAGGGAATGAACCTGCATCCCCTGCATTGCAAGGCAGATGCTGAACCACTAGACCTCCAGGGAAGTCCCAGCGTGAATTTTTTAAATAAAACATAATATTTTTAAAAATTGCACCTTCCAAGGGGCAGTATTAGGTCACAACCTCAGCGGCCCTGAAGTGAAGGGGCATTCTCCACTGTGGCCGGGAGACTTTCACAGAAGAGTTTGAGAGCTTATTTGCTGCATCAGTGTCCGGCCACTGGCTCCTGCCTCTCTGGGCCCTAGTCTGACACTCAGGGTCAGTCATACCTGGTCCCTGTTCTTGGGGTGGTGGAGGGGGGTGGTTCAGTCTGTGTGTTCCCTGTTATAATCTACCATGTGGACAGAGAAGGTTGTATAACTTCTAAACATGGTGCATAAAGCACCATCCCACTTTCAGATTATGCTGTAGGATCCATCAGCCTGGAGAGCCAGGACTCTGATTCTTTTCATGTCCATGCGATGAACTTTTCTGGGATCAGAAAGAGTTTCCCCACGACCTTTATTGCTCATCAGTTGCCGTGCGCAGGTTCTCCTTTCCACACCGCTTCCAGCTCTCTGCTTGATGATGGCACCCCTCAGTCGTCTGAACCTGGGTGATGGACAATGTAGAGCAGCCTCTGCAAACTGTGGCAGAGGACCACGGGCCTGTTTTTGTATAATCTGTGAGCTACGGGTAATGTTTACATTTTCAGTGGTTGGAAAAAATCCAAAGAGGAATAATTCATGATGTCTGGCTTCCCAGGTGGCACTAGTGTTAAAGAGCCCGTCTGCCAGTGCAGGAAACATAAGAGACACAGGTTCGATCCCTGGGTTGGGAAGATCCCCTGGAGCAGGGCATGGCAACCCACTCTAGTGTTCTTGCCTGGGGAATCCCATGGACAGAGGAGCCTGGAGGGCTGCAGTCCATAGGGTCACAAAGAGTCAGACACGACTGAAGCGACTTATCACGCATGCACACGTGGAATTCAAGACTGTGTCGGTCAGCTCGCTTTGCATTGGGCTAGGAGCTCTCCAGTTGTGGTGTGTGGGGACTCAGATGTTGCTTATTGAGATCTTAGTTGCCTAATCAGGGAATGAACCTGCATCCCCTGCATTGCAAGGCAGATGCTGAACCACTAGACCTCCAGGGAAGTCCCAGCGTGAATTTTTTAAATAAAACATAATATTTTTAAAAATTGCACCTTCCAAGGGGCAGTATTAGGTCACAACCTCAGCGGCCCTGAAGTGAAGGGGCATTCTCCACTGTGGCCGGGAGACTTTCACAGAAGAGTTTGAGAGCTTATTTGCTGCATCAGTGTCCGGCCACTGGCTCCTGCCTCTCTGGGCCCTAGTCTGACACTCAGGGTCAGTCATACCTGGTCCCTGTTCTTGGGGTGGTGGAGGGGGGTGGTTCAGTCTGTGTGTTCCCTGTTATAATCTACCATGTGGACAGAGAAGGTTGTATAACTTCTAAACATGGTGCATAAAGCACCATCCCACTTTCAGATTATGCTGTAGGATCCATCAGCCTGGAGAGCCAGGACTCTGATTCTTTTCATGTCCATGCGATGAACTTTTCTGGGATCAGAAAGAGTTTCCCCACGACCTTTATTGCTCATCAGTTGCCGTGCGCAGGTTCTCCTTTCCACACCGCTTCCAGCTCTCTGCTTGATGATGGCACCCCTCAGTCGTCTGAACCTGGGTGATGGACAATGTAGAGCAGCCTCTGCAAACTGTGGCAGAGGACCACGGGCCTGTTTTTGTATAATCTGTGAGCTACGGGTAATGTTTACATTTTCAGTGGTTGGAAAAAATCCAAAGAGGAATAATTCATGATGTCTGGCTTCCCAGGTGGCACTAGTGTTAAAGAGCCCGTCTGCCAGTGCAGGAAACATAAGAGACACAGGTTCGATCCCTGGGTTGGGAAGATCCCCTGGAACAGGGCATGGCAACCCACTCTAGTGTTCTTGCCTGGGGAATCCCATGGACAGAGGAGCCTGGAGGGCTGCAGTCCATAGGGTCACAAAGAGTCAGACACGACTGAAGCGACTTATCACGCATGCACACGTGGAATTCAAGCAAAATTCAAATTCTGGTATAGATATTTTGGATAGATTTATACAGATTTGAAATTTCCATGTCTATAAAGTTATAAATATCAATATTTTATATCTTCATAATAAATGCATAGGTATATACAGCCACATCTCTCCAATTACATACTTTAAAAAATTTTTGGTAGCACTGGGTCTTCATTGCTCCAAACAGGCTTTCTTTAGTTGTGACGAGCAGGGGGACTGCTCTTCCTTGTGGTGCATGGGCTTCTCCCTGTGATGGCGCTTCTTGCTGAGAATCATGTGCTCTAGGTGCCCAGCCTTCAGTTGTTGCAGCACTCGGACTCCGTAGTTGCAGTGCATGGGCTTAACTCCACAGTGGCGTGTGGGATCTTCAGGGACCAGGGATGGAAGCTGTGTCTCTTGCACTGGCAGGAGGATTCTTTACCGAGCTACCAGGGAAATCCTCGTTTGTGTGTTTCTTGTAGCTGTCTTTGAGCTACACCAGCAGAGCTGAGTAGCTGTGAGAGAGTTTACATGGCCTACAAAGCTGAAAATAGTTACTACTTGGCCCTTTACAGGGAAACCTTGCCAACTTCTGGGCGTCTTACCCAGAGCCCACAGGGCCCCTGCGAGGGATAGTCAGGATGACCCAAGAGCAATGTCTAAGGCAAACTGTCTCTCCTCCCTTGGCAGCCTGTGGATGTTGCTTCCAAATTCTGCTTCCCATGGCCTTCTTGGCCTCTCCCCCAGTGGGGAGGCTGGATCTGACCTCACCGTTCCCAGGTCAACAGGCTCTAGGCAGCCAGCTCTCCCAGCGCTCTCCTGATACCTTGTACCCAACTCAGAATCTTAGGCGGCACATAGAAGATGGGCCTTGTTCCCCACGGGACACATATGATTAAACTGGCACCAAAGATTCTGATTTTAAAAAATAATTTCCCTGACTGCTTAATTTGGAAAAATATGCTTAAAATATGCTTCTGCTTATTCCTAAATAAAAGTATGCCTGGTGAGATCTAAATCTTCTGAGTCTGGTTGACACGGGGCTGGGTTGGGTGGAAAGAAAGAAAGACAACAAGGGGATGCAGGTGTTGGATGAGTTCACATTTGTTTGTTTTATCTTTTTTTCTTAATTTATTTATTTTTAATTGAAGGGTA
The DNA here is from genome assembly GCA_022376925.1 of Tragulus kanchil. Classification (NCBI taxonomy): domain Eukaryota; kingdom Metazoa; phylum Chordata; class Mammalia; order Artiodactyla; family Tragulidae; genus Tragulus; species Tragulus kanchil. The sequence goes on along the minus strand of JAIOJX010000030.1, from coordinate 220,529,212 downwards.
GCTACCGTATTATGCTGGTTTCTGCCTTACATGCATCAGCCATGTATACCTATGTCCCCTCCCTCATTGGTTTCTCTCCCACCTCCCTCCCTGTCCCACCTCTCTAGGTTGTCACAGAGCTCCGGTTTGAGTTCCCTAAGTCATACAGCAAATTCCTAGTGACTCTCTGTTTTATATATGGTAGTGTACATGTTTCCATGTGATGAATGGAGTGTGTGTTTGTTTTAAAATAACTTCACCTCAAGTTACTGAACTGAGTAAATCTTAGCGAGAAGCCCTGGCTGTGCAGGAGACGGGGTGGGCTTTGTGGACGTTTTCCTCTGCCTGAGCTGTGAACGTGGGGAACTTTCTCTGCCTTCCAGGGACTGAGTCGGTCCATAAATCATTCAAATAGTGAAAACACTGCCTCTGTCCTACCATGGCTGTGAGGATGGGGAAGGTCCAGTCCTTGCCATGTGGTAGCTGTACACCCCAGGCTACCTTCTCCTGTGACTTACCTCGTGTAGACCCTACCTTACCGTATGATACCATGGTTAACCCACAAAGAAGTTGTTCTTTTTTTTTTTTTTTTAATTTGGCCACTTTTATTGATGTTTCATTTGTGTTTGGCCACTTTTATTGATGTTTCATTTGTTTATTTTTCATCTGTCTTTGTTCTTTGGCCTGTGTGGGCCTCCCATTGCAATGGCCTCTTCTATAGCAGAGCACCGGTTCTGGGCTCATGTGTTCCAGAACGCTGGCTTGTAATTGAACACACCAGTTCAGCCGCTCTGTAGCACATGGGATCTTCCCGTGTCAGTGATCGAACTGGCACCTGTTGCAGTGCAAGGCGGACTCTTTCCCCACTGGACCACCAGGGAAGCCCAGTTGTTCTTTCTAATGTGAACATTTTCTCATTTTTCATTTTCTTCATTGCCTTGGAAAGCGTTTATTCCATGCTTTGGCCATTTGAATAGAGGAAAGTAAAATCGTAACTTTATAGGTTGTTAGACCCACATGAGCACCCAGTGTGGATAACCCAGTGGTTAAAAATCACTCTAATATCTTAAAACCCCTCTTCTCATATTTGTACTATACTTTTATGCTTCATGTCACCCAGGAAAATGAGTTGGCTTGGCCTCTGTTTCAGTCTGCCTGAAGAAAGGCTTGAGGGGTGTGTGTTTGTAGCTGGTGTGATCTGACCAGCCTGGAAGTGGGGAGGGGAAAACAGAACCTGAAACTGCAGCGCCGGGAGGACCGAGGCCTCTCCTCATCCAACAGCCTTGTTCTGTAGACAAGGGAAACGCCAAACAGCTCATTAAGGGCAAGGCTGATATGCCTCATGTTACTGCCAGTCTGCTGGAAGTCTCAGAGATGCTAACACCGTATCTAATGCTGATACTAATACTGTGGGACCTGTCTTATAATGCAAGGACTGGGAAGCTAGGGCGAATGGGATACTAAACTGTTTTGGGCCCTCAGAGACTGAGTAAATCTTAGCGAGAAGCCCTGGCTGTGCAGGAGCGGGTCTTGTGGACGTTTTCCTCTGCCTGAGCTGTGAACGTGGGAACTTTCTCTGCCTTCCAGGGACTGAGTCGGTCCATAAATCATTCAAATAGTGAAAACACTGCCTCTGTCCTACCATGGCTGTGAGGATGGGGAAGGTCCAGTCCTTGCCATGTGGTAGCTGTACACCCCAGGCTACCTTCTCCTGTGACTTACCTCGTGTAGACCCTACCTTACCGTATGATACCATGGTTAACCCACAAAGAAGTTGTTCTTTTTTTTTTTTTTTAATTTGGCCACTTTTATTGATGTTTCATTTGTGTTTGGCCACTTTTATTGATGTTTCATTTGTTTATTTTTCATCTGTCTTTGTTCTTTGGCCTGTGTGGGCCTCCCATTGCAATGGCCTCTTCTATAGCAGAGCACCGGTTCTGGGCTCATGTGTTCCAGAACGCTGGCTTGTAATTGAACACACCAGTTCAGCCGCTCTGTAGCACATGGGATCTTCCCGTGTCAGTGATCGAACTGGCACCTGTTGCAGTGCAAGGCGGACTCTTTCCCCACTGGACCACCAGGGAAGCCCAGTTGTTCTTTCTAATGTGAACATTTTCTCATTTTTCATTTTCTTCATTGCCTTGGAAACGTTTATTCCATGCTTTGGCCATTTGAATAGAGGAAAGTAAAAATCGTAACTTTATAGGTTGTTAGACCCACATGAGCACCCAGTGTGGATAACCCAGTGGTTAAAAATCACTCTAATATCTTAAAACCCCTCTTCTCATATTTGTACTATACTTTTATGCTTCATGTCACCCAGGAAAATGAGTTGGCTTGGCCTCTGTTTCAGTCTGCCTGAAGAAAGACTTGAGGGGTGTGTGTTTGTAGCTGGTGTGATCTGACCAGCCTGGAAGTGGGGAGGGGAAAACAGAACCTGAAACTGCAGCGCCGGGAGGACCGAGGCCTCTCCTCATCCAACAGCCTTGTTCTGTAGACAAGGGAAACGAAGCCAAACAGCTCATTAAGGGCAAGGCTGATATGCCTCATGTTACTGCCAGTCTGCTGGAAGTCTCAGAGATGCTAACACCGTATCTAATGCTGATACTAATACTGTGGGACCTGTCTTATAATGCAAGGACTGGGAAGCTAGGGCTTTTAACACAGAGGCGAATGGCAGGGACTTCAGACTTCATCAGGGAGGGCTGGCACACCAGAGCCGGCTGCACCTCAGTTTGCACAAGGGCAGGACACCCAGAGGCAAGGCCGGCTAACTGGACATCATCGGAGGCCCAAGGCCTGGGGGTCAACTCGTCAGCAGGGTGGAGAGTTTGAAGTTCACCCTGTGCTGGGACTTCCCTGATGGGCGCAGTGGATGAGAATCCACCTGCCAATGCAGGGAACACGAGTTTGATCCCTGGTCCAGGAAGGTTCCACATGCTGGGGAGCAGCTAAGCCCGTGTGCCACACCTACTGAAGCTGGTGTCCCTAGAGCCTGTGCTCTGCAACAGGAGAAGCCACCGCAATGAGAAGCCCATGCGCTGCAATGAAGAGGAGCCCCCGTCGGTCACAGCTAGAGATAGCTGGTGTGCAGCAACGAAGACCCAGCGTAGCCAATAATAGATAAATAAATAATGTTTTTAATTAAAAAAAAAGTTCACCCAATGCCTTTCAGCTTTATTCCCCACTTGCCACTACTGGGAATGGATCTCAAGAAACGAGGTCTGCCGTGAATCCTGGGGGTGTCCTGCCCAGATCTCCTTTGCGGGCCTGTGCTCCTGTGCCCTGTTGCTAGGAGTGTGGTAGCTGTTAATATCTCCCAGCTGCCTCTGTCTGTGGAGAACCGGGCCAGGTTAAATGGGAGCTGCCAAGGAGGCCATGCAGCACCCACCCCCAGGCTTTGGCCAGTGATTGAAATGGGAGTACAAAACCCCAGCCCTTTGCATCCGGGGCTGCCGTTCCTGCTCCAGAGCGCCTCGTGGGATCCCCTGAAGCTGACTTCAGCTGACGCCACATTCTCGCTCTGCTCCTTCCTTGGCCCGTCCTACTTTCCCCACTCCCTTCCTCCTGAAAGAACCCCTCAATCAACCCTTTGTATGAGTCTTCCCATCTCAGGATCTGCTTCCAGGAACCCCAGTCCTAGAAAAGATCCCTGGAGGAGGGCATGGTAACTCACTCCAGTATTCTTGCCTGGAGAATCCCTATGGACAGAGGCGCCTGTCAGGCTTCAGTCCACGGGGTCGCAAGAGTCGGACGTGACTGAGCAACTAAGCACAAAACAGCAGAGAAGGCCGCACTTTGACGTTGTTCATTCATAGTGAATGGTGCTGAATACATTCGACCCAGTGATAGTTCCTGTCCTTGGCAGGTTCCCACACCTCTGGCCCCATCGCCTTCCTCTTTCTAAGGAGGTTCTATCTTTAATCCCTGCGCCTGACAGCAGAGGCCTCTGAACACGGCTGGCTGCGTGGAGTTGTGGCGACGTTGGGGGCAGCGTCATACAGGAGCAATATCCTTTCTGATGATTGAATCTCAGAACTCATTTCACACCAAAGACATCAAATAAACCCAGATAATACAAGGCAGCTTTTTGGTTATGACTGGAAGAGATGAATCGCATTGTTCATCCTCTTAAGTTGTGTTCTGTTCCTTATCAGCCTCGTCTGAAACCTCCAGATTCCAGAGTTGCAATGTTTTCCCCGGGAGGAGTGGAAAGTTTGGTCTGGCTTTGATTTGTGTTGGAGATGATAGACCTGTGATAGGAAAAACAGAAGACCTCCCCAGGCCACTCTCTGCCAAAAATCTCCATCAAGCCTTTGGTCCTCAGATAGATTCCAATATCCTGTGCAACTGACCTTTGACCCGCATCAAGAATGCATCCCTCATGTACCCGCTGCTCTGGGAAGCCTTCTATCACCTCCTACAGAGGGAAGGACCCCTCAAGAGCTCCTGAGTGGAGAAAGCAAGACTCTGAGAAGCAGATGCCTTCCGGGGTTAATATACATAGAATATATACATGAATGTTTATGGATAAATATGAGCCATGATCACCAGGTGTTCTGGGATTGCTGCTGCCATCAATTCCTTTATCTTATGAAGGCTGTTTTCTCAGGTTCCTATGATGTGCCACTTGTATAATAAGGTTTTCAAAACGGGTACAGGACAATTCCATTTTTAGTATCAATACCGACTCATGGACACATATACATTTGGAGAAGTAAACTGGAAGTGTGCACACCAAAACTCTGGCAGGGCTTGTTTTGGGTATAGTAGGAAGATGAGTTCTCTTTTCCTTTGTGTCATCATTTCTAAGACTTCTCCAGTGGATAGATAGCTTCTGTGTTCAAGCCAGAGTACAAGGACGATGCTCTGTAGAAAAGGGTCCTTTCTGAGTCTTGTGAGCCACCCCAGGGACATGGTGGCAACTAGAGCTGGCACCATGGGTGTACCTCTCGGGCCGGATGGGACACAGCTTGAAAATCAATGATTCCAGCCTTCCAGGGCCAAAGGAGAAGACTCTTTCAGAGTGAAGAAGAGAGTTGACGGGACTCTGCACTCAGTAGCACTTATAAGAGCAAGGTCCACAGAAATTATTCCCAACTGTTGTCCCCCTGTGCTCCTGGCAGTGCCTGTCCCACTGTAGGTCCCCAGGTGCCCTTCCTGTGGCGCACTCCTCACCTGCTTGTGGCTGTGGCTTCAGATCAACCACATTTTAATGTCCTTTGTGCCTTTGTGTGGGGTCTTTTTATTGTGTATGAGGGGAAGGGCAGGGGAGGATGAAGCAGGGATAATCTTTCTATTCTTCAAGCTGATTTTAAAAATTTTTTTTTCTATCCAGACTTCGAGACTGGCTTTGATTTGTGTTGAGATGATAGACCTGTGATAGGAAAACAGAAGACCTCCCCAGGCCACTCTCTGCCAAAAATCTCCATCAAGCCTTTGGTCCTCAGATAGATTCCAATATCCTGTGCAACTGACCTTTGACCCGCATCAAGAATGCATCCCTCATGTACCCGCTGCTCTGGGAAGCCTTCTATCACCTCCTACAGAGGGAAGGACCCCTCAAGAGCTCCTGAGTGGAGAAAGCAAGACTCTGAGAAGCAGATGCCTTCCGGGGTTAATATACATAGAATATATACATGAATGTTTATGGATAAATATGAGCCATGATCACCAGGTGTTCTGGGATTGCTGCTGCCATCAATTCCTTTATCTTATGAAGGCTGTTTTCTCAGGTTCCTATGATGTGCCACTTGTATAATAAGGTTTTCAAAACGGGTACAGGACAATTCCATTTTTAGTATCAATACCGACTCATGGACACATATACATTTGGAGAAGTAAACTGGAAGTGTGCACACCAAAACTCTGGCAGGGCTTGTTTTGGGTATAGTAGGAAGATGAGTTCTCTTTTCCTTTGTGTCATCATTTCTAAGACTTCTCCAGTGGATAGATAGCTTCTGTGTTCAAGCCAGAGTACAAGGACGATGCTCTGTAGAAAAGGGTCCTTTCTGAGTCTTGTGAGCCACCCCAGGGACATGGTGGCAACTAGAGCTGGCACCATGGGTGTACCTCTCGGGCCGGATGGGACACAGCTTGAAAATCAATGATTCCAGCCTTCCAGGGCCAAAGGAGAAGACTCTTTCAGAGTGAAGAAGAGAGTTGACGGGACTCTGCACTCAGTAGCACTTATAAGAGCAAGGTCCACAGAAATTATTCCCAACTGTTGTCCCCCTGTGCTCCTGGCAGTGCCTGTCCCACTGTAGGTCCCCAGGTGCCCTTCCTGTGGCGCACTCCTCACCTGCTTGTGGCTGTGGCTTCAGATCAACCACATTTTAATGTCCTTTGTGCCTTTGTGTGGGGTCTTTTTATTGTGTATGAGGGGAAGGGCAGGGGAGGATGAAGCAGGGGATAATCTTTCTATTCTTCAAGCTGATTTTAAAAATCTTTTTCTTAAAGTACAGTTGACTTACAATGTTGTGTGAATTTCTGCTCTATAGCAAAGTGATTCAGTTATAGATATATGTATATACATATATATATATGCATTCTTTTTTATATTCTTCTCCATTATGGTTTGTCACAGGATATTGAATATAGTTTCTTGTGCTATAGCGTAGAGCCTTGGTGTTTATCGACTGTCTATATAATGGTTTGCATATGCTGGCCCCAGACTCCCACTCTATGCCTATTCCACCCCATCCCCTTGGCAACCACACGTCTATTCTCTATGTCTGTGAGTCTCCTTCTGTTTCATAGATAAGGCTATTTGTGTAATATTTTAGATTCTGTATATGTGATATGGTATTTGTCATTTCTCTCTGACTTACTTCACTTAGTATAATCATCTCTATGTCCATGTAAATCGTACTATTTCATCCTTTTTTGGGGGGCGGTGCTGAGTAGTATTGCATTGTGTATATGTACCACATCTTTATCCCTTCATCTGTTGATGGACATTTAAGCTATTTCCATGTCTCGGCTATTGTGAATCGTGCTGCTACGAACATAAAGGTGCATGTATCTTTTTGAATTCGAGTTTTCTCCAGGTATATGCCCAGAAGTGGCATTGCTGGATCATATGACAACTGTTTTTAGTTTTATAAGGAACTCCATACTGTTCTCGTAGTGGCTGCAGCAACTTACTTTCTCATGAACAGTGTGGGAGGGTCCCCTTCCCGCCAGCATTTATTATTTGCAGACTTAAAACATAAATATAGCCTTCCAGGGCCAAAGGAGAAGACTCTTTCAGAGTGAAGAAGAGAGTTGACGGGACTCTGCACTCAGTAGCACTTATAAGAGCAAGGTCCACAGAAATTATTCCCAACTGTTGTCCCCCTGTGCTCCTGGCAGTGCCTGTCCCACTGTAGGTCCCCAGGTGCCCTTCCTGTGGCGCACTCCTCACCTGCTTGTGGCTGTGGCTTCAGATCAACCACATTTTAATGTCCTTTGTGCCTTTGTGTGGGGTCTTTTTATTGTGTATGAGGGGAAGGGCAGGGGAGGATGAAGCAGGGGATAATCTTTCTATTCTTCAAGCTGATTTTAAAAATCTTTTTCTTAAAGTACAGTTGACTTACAATGTTGTGTGAATTTCTGCTCTATAGCAAAGTGATTCAGTTATAGATATATGTATATACATATATATATATGCATTCTTTTTTATATTCTTCTCCATTATGGTTTGTCACAGGATATTGAATATAGTTTCTTGTGCTATAGCGTAGAGCCTTGGTGTTTATCGACTGTCTATATAATGGTTTGCATATGCTGGCCCCAGACTCCCACTCTATGCCTATTCCACCCCATCCCCTTGGCAACCACACGTCTATTCTCTATGTCTGTGAGTCTCCTTCTGTTTCATAGATAAGGCTATTTGTGTAATATTTTAGATTCTGTATATGTGATATGGTATTTGTCATTTTCTCTCTGACTTACTTCACTTAGTATAATCATCTCTATGTCCATGTAAATCGTACTATTTCATCCTTTTTTGGGGGGCGGTGCTGAGTAGTATTGCATTGTGTATATGTACCACATCTTTATCCCTTCATCTGTTGATGGACATTTAAGCTATTTCCATGTCTCGGCTATTGTGAATCGTGCTGCTACGAACATAAAGGTGCATGTATCTTTTTGAATTCGAGTTTTCTCCAGGTATATGCCCAGAAGTGGCATTGCTGGATCATATGACAACTGTTTTTAGTTTTATAAGGAACTCCATACTGTTCTCGTAGTGGCTGCAGCAACTTACTTTCTCATGAACAGTGTGGGAGGGTCCCCTTCCCGCCAGCATTTATTATTTGCAGACTTAAAACATAAATATATGTTTACTTTTAATTGGGGAATAATTGCTTTACAATGTTGTATTGGTTTCGGCCATGTATCAGCATTAATCAGCCACAGGTATACCTATGCCCCCTCCCTCCGGAACCTCCCTCCCGACTCTCACCCCGTCCCACACCTCGGGGTTGTCACCGAGCACTGGGTTTGAGTTTGTAGATTTTTACATGATAGCCATTCTGACCGGAGTGAAGGGATACCTTATGGTAGTTTTGATTTGCACTTCTCTAACAATTAGCAGCTTTGAGCATCTTTTCACGTACCTATTGGCCATTTGTATGTCTTCTTTGGAAAAATGTCTGTTGAGGTCTTCTGACTATTCAGTTGGGGTTTTCTGTTGTTTAGTTGTATGTGCTCTTTGCATGTTTTGGAAATGAAGCCCTTGTCGGTCACGATTATTTTCTCCCATTCTGTAGGTGTCTTTTCATCTTGTTTATGCTTTCCTCTGCTGTGCAGAATTAAAGTTGATGTTTTACATTGGAGTTTTCCTGGTGGCTCAGACGATCAATTCACTTCTCTCCTCTTAGTTACCGCGTTCCCTTTTACTTATTGTTCTCCCTCTCTAGTCCAAAATAAGTTAATACCAATATTTTTATGATGATTGTGATAATAATAATTATTGCCAGTGTACTCCTCCTCAAAAGATTGCAGTTACCTAGGAGCTGAGGTAGGCTATTAATGTAATGCTAAAGCTTATAAGTAAGAAACTCCACATTATTTTTACAAAGGGAGTATGGAAAGAAAATTTAGCTCAAGCCAGAGTACTCCTATGATCACAGAATATTCTGAAATAAGATTCCAAGGTACTAACTATGAAGACGAAAATCACAGTTCTAGATGATTACATAGCGTGAATCATGATTGAAGTCCAGACTGGCTAAGTGTACAAGGAAGCTGGGGGTCTAGGCTGGTATCCGGAAGTGTGTCCTCTGGGATAGAACAGCACAGAGCCTGAGGACACAGCAGGGAAGCCAGCAGGAGAGGGCAGGAGGCCCTCTCTGGGTCAGCACGGGACTCATACCTGCCGTCCAGGGTCAGACCCTGGGTGGGGTAGAGAGCTGGGGGGTCACCAATCTTGACCTGGCTCGTCCCTGCCTACTGACCCTCAGGAAGTCTGACAGAACGTCCCAGGAGCTCAGAAAGAACAGTGGTCACAGAGCAAAATGAGTCCCGGTTGGTACCTGCCCCCTAACTCAGGTTATTTTCTCAAGTCCCCCCAAAAACTTTCGGGGAGACAATTTGTATGAGGAGTCAAAATGAGGCCTTATGGTGTTACCATGATGCCAGGTATTTTGGCTCTCATCACTGTCCCCATGAAAGCACAAAAAACAATGGGTCCTCAGCAGCCTATTAGCTTACCCAGTATTTCAAGGACACAATTCTAGCAATACTTAGTAAGAATGCCGGCAGATGCTAAGGGTGAGAGGAGAGAGTCCCTTATTTGTCCACCAGCAGCCGTGCCACCAGCCCTCAGAGAAGCACAGAAAGCCCCCATCCTCCGCAGCATACTCTTGGACCCTGGCCTGCCCCTGGCTGTGGCAGAAATTACTTGCTTCACGTCAGCACCCGCGTAGGGGAGGCCCGGCCCGGACTGGGGTCTGTGCAATCCTGGTTGTTGGAACTGAGAGGGGAGGGAAAGCAGATGGCCGGATCCCACCCCAGAGCTCCTGCATCGGTAGCTCCTGGGCAGGGCCCCAGTTTTGCGCCTATGTAACAATCCCCCAGGTGCCACTGATGCTCCTGTTTCAGGGACCCAACTTTGAGAACGATCAAGAACAAATCCTAATATTCACACAGTATCAAGTATTCACTCCAAAAAGGAGTATGGAAAGAAAATTTAGCTCAAGCCAGAGTACTCCTATGATCACAGAATATTCTGAAATAAGATTCCAAGGTACTAACTATGAAGACGAAAATCACAGTTCTAGATGATTACATAGCGTGAATCATGATTGAAGTCCAGACTGGCTAAGTGTACAAGGAAGCTGGGGGTCTAGGCTGGTATCCGGAAGTGTGTCCTCTGGGATAGAACAGCACAGAGCCTGAGGACACAGCAGGGAAGCCAGCAGGAGAGGGCAGGAGGCCCTCTCTGGGTCAGCACGGGACTCATACCTGCCGTCCAGGGTCAGACCCTGGGTGGGGTAGAGAGCTGGGGGGTCACCAATCTTGACCTGGCTCGTCCCTGCCTACTGACCCTCAGGAAGTCTGACAGAACGTCCCAGGAGCTCAGAAAGAACAGTGGTCACAGAGCAAAATGAGTCCCGGTTGGTACCTGCCCCCTAACTCAGGTTATTTTCTCAAGTCCCCCCAAAAACTTTCGGGGAGACAATTTGTATGAGGAGTCAAAATGAGGCCTTATGGTGTTACCATGATGCCAGGTATTTTGGCTCTCATCACTGTCCCCATGAAAGCACAAAAAACAATGGGTCCTCAGCAGCCTATTAGCTTACCCAGTATTTCAAGGACACAATTCTAGCAATACTTAGTAAGAATGCCGGCAGATGCTAAGGGTGAGAGGAGAGAGTCCCTTATTTGTCCACCAGCAGCCGTGCCACCAGCCCTCAGAGAAGCACAGAAAGCCCCCATCCTCCGCAGCATACTCTTGGACCCTGGCCTGCCCCTGGCTGTGGCAGAAATTACTTGCTTCACGTCAGCACCCGCGTAGGGGAGGCCCGGCCCGGACTGGGGTCTGTGCAATCCTGGTTGTTGGAACTGAGAGGGGAGGGAAAGCAGATGGCCGGATCCCACCCCAGAGCTCCTGCATCGGTAGCTCCTGGGCAGGGCCCCAGTTTTGCGCCTATGTAACAATCCCCCAGGTGCCACTGATGCTCCTGTTTCAGGGACCCAACTTTGAGAACGATCAAGAACAAATCCTAATATTCACACAGTATCAAGTATTCACTCAAAAGCGGGGCGGAGATGGAGGAAGGGAGAGTAGCCCTTAAATAATTTTTTAAGGTGTTTATTACTGCATTAGTTTTCTTGGGGAAAAAAAGAAAACCTTAAAGCCAAAATATCCCAGGTTTTAAAAGCAGCTTTTGAAATGTGTTCATATACTAAAGCTTACACCAATGAAAAGGAAATCTACATGCCTTTTAAAATGAATCATTTTTATGAAAGACACTCGGCTCACAGCGTCTGAATTTGATCATTTTGGCACTTTGGGTGTTTTGTGGGACTTGAGGGAAGTGCGTTAAAAGAGAAATCATATAAAACGTTGTATGTCACCATGATAAGCAATAATGAGGCAAGAGGGTTGGGTGTCGGGGTGTGGGGGGGCAAGGCCGGTCACCTGGTCTCCATCCCCCACCTCTCCCAGACACGTTAAGGGAGACCGAGTTAGCCCCTCTCTAACTTTTTGAAGATTCCCTTCCTCATGTTTCAGGGGATCATCTTGGAATTCTTGGATTCCTTTCCCGAATCAAATAAAGAAAAGGCACATACGCATCTCTGGAGGAAAATGTCTGTATTAAAAGCCAAAAAAACCACAGAGTACAAGAAGAAACGCCCATCTGGCCACGTCACTTGGATAGATCGACTTGGAAAAAGGTTCATAAAGTTCATTTTCAGCGGTAACAATATATCGGTGTTTAAATCATTCCCCCCAATAAGGGTGAGAGGAGAGTCCCTTATTTGTCCACCAGCAGCCGTGCCACCAGCCCTCAGAGAAGCACAGAAAGCCCCATCCTCCAGCATACTCTTGGACCCTGGCCTGCCCTGGCTGTGGCAGAAATTACTTGCTTCACGTCAGCACCGCGTAGGGGAGGCCCGGCCCGGACTGGGGTCTGTGCAATCCTGGTTGTTGGAACTGAGAGGGGAGGGAAAGCAGATGGCCGGATCCCACCCCAGAGCTCCTGCATCGGTAGCTCCTGGGCAGGGCCCCAGTTTTGCGCCTATGTAACAATCCCCCAGGTGCCACTGATGCTCCTGTTTCAGGGACCCAACTTTGAGAACGATCAAGAACAAATCCTAATATTCACACAGTATCAAGTATTCACTCAAAAGCGGGGCGGAGATGGAGGAAGGGAGAGTAGCCCTTAAATAATTTTTTAAGGTGTTTATTACTGCATTAGTTTTCTTGGGGAAAAAAAGAAAACCTTAAAGCCAAAATATCCCAGGTTTTAAAAGCAGCTTTTGAAATGTGTTCATATACTAAAGCTTACACCAATGAAAAGGAAATCTACATGCCTTTTAAAATGAATCATTTTTATGAAAGACACTCGGCTCACAGCGTCTGAATTTGATCATTTTGGCACTTTGGGTGTTTTGTGGGACTTGAGGGAAGTGCGTTAAAAGAGAAATCATATAAAACGTTGTATGTCACCATGATAAGCAATAATGAGGCAAGAGGGTTGGGTGTCGGGGTGTGGGGGGGCAAGGCCGGTCACCTGGTCTCCATCCCCCACCTCTCCCAGACACGTTAAGGGAGACCGAGTTAGCCCCTCTCTAACTTTTTGAAGATTCCCTTCCTCATGTTTCAGGGGATCATCTTGGAATTCTTGGATTCCTTTCCCGAATCAAATAAAGAAAAGGCACATACGCATCTCTGGAGGAAAATGTCTGTATTAAAAGCCAAAAAAACCACAGAGTACAAGAAGAAACGCCCATCTGGCCACGTCACTTGGATAGATCGACTTGGAAAAAGGTTCATAAAGTTCATTTTTCAGCGGTAACAATATATCGGTGTTTAAATCATTCCCATGCCCCCCCTTTTAAATAAATTAAAAAACGAACTTCAAATACTATGTTCGGATACAAAGAGCTTCTCTTACTACAGCAATAGCAATTTGATTTTCTTTTTTTTTACTAAAACTTTCATTTAAAACAGTTATTAAATATATAAAACAAATACACAGGATTTGGTCGTTTTCTGCCATTTATAGGGCACGTGGGTGCGGGGAAGGAGGAGGACAGGGGGACGCAAAGAGGGGAAGGGGCCCCATTTCCCTCTTCTCCGTCTTCCAAGCTGCGCGTCCCACCCTGCAGGGCAAGTGGGCTTGCATCTGCTTTTCGGAGCCAGAGGCGCGGCACAAACCTGGTTTTTCAAACCACGCGCGGGGGCCTCTTCGGCGGCCCCCTCCCCAGAAGAACAACTAACAGTCACTACAGCACGAAGCACACCGGCCGAGTCTCCCGGCGGGAAAGGCACCGAGAGCGTGGACACAGGGCGGACACGGGAAGGAGCGGGGCGAGTTATTTGGTCGCCGCCCCCGAGGTGACGGCCGCGGCGGCGGCGGCGGCGGCTGCAGCGGCGGCGGCGGCGGCGGTGGTCCCCGCGGGCACGGCGGCGCTGGCGGTGGTCCGGCGCTGCTCCATGCCGTTGGGCAGGAAGCCGGCGATGATGGGCACCGGCCAGATGAGGGCGGCCACGCTCCACACGACGATGACCAGGGTCATGAAGCAGGCCACCAGCGTGGACTCGATGGGCTTGCGGTTCAGCCGCCAGCCCGGCTCGCCCTGCAGCTCCTCCAGGCTGAAGGCCGGTCACCTGGTCTCCATCCCCACCTCTCCCAGACACGTTAAGGAGACCGAGTTAGCCCCTCTCTAACTTTTGAAGATTCCCTTCCTCATGTTTCAGGGATCATCTTGGAATTCTTGGACTCCTTTCCCGAATCAAATAAAGAAAAGGCACATACGCATCTCTGGAGGAAAATGTCTGTATTAAAAGCCAAAAAAACCACAGAGTACAAGAAGAAACGCCCATCTGGCCACGTCACTTGGATAGATCGACTTGGAAAAAGGTTCATAAAGTTCATTTTTCAGCGGTAACAATATATCGGTGTTTAAATCATTCCCATGCCCCCCCTTTTAAATAAATTAAAAAACGAACTTCAAATACTATGTTCGGATACAAAGAGCTTCTCTTACTACAGCAATAGCAATTTGATTTTCTTTTTTTTTACTAAAACTTTCATTTAAAACAGTTATTAAATATATAAAACAAATACACAGGATTTGGTCGTTTTCTGCCATTTATAGGGCACGTGGGTGCGGGGAAGGAGGAGGACAGGGGGACGCAAAGAGGGGAAGGGGCCCCATTTCCCTCTTCTCCGTCTTCCAAGCTGCGCGTCCCACCCTGCAGGGCAAGTGGGCTTGCATCTGCTTTTCGGAGCCAGAGGCGCGGCACAAACCTGGTTTTTCAAACCACGCGCGGGGGCCTCTTCGGCGGCCCCCTCCCCAGAAGAACAACTAACAGTCACTACAGCACGAAGCACACCGGCCGAGTCTCCCGGCGGGAAAGGCACCGAGAGCGTGGACACAGGGCGGACACGGGAAGGAGCGGGGCGAGTTATTTGGTCGCCGCCCCCGAGGTGACGGCCGCGGCGGCGGCGGCGGCGGCTGCAGCGGCGGCGGCGGCGGCGGTGGTCCCCGCGGGCACGGCGGCGGGAGCGGCGGCGGCGGCGGCGCTGGCGGTGGTCCGGCGCTGCTCCATGCCGTTGGGCAGGAAGCCGGCGATGATGGGCACCGGCCAGATGAGGGCGGCCACGCTCCACACGACGATGACCAGGGTCATGAAGCAGGCCACCAGCGTGGACTCGATGGGCTTGCGGTTCAGCCGCCAGCCCGGCTCGCCCTGCAGCTCCTCCAGGCTGAAGTCCAGGCAGCAGAAATGCAGCGGCTCGCCCTGCAGCCACAGCGGCCCGGGGGGCTCGGCCGCGGGGTAAGCGGGCAGCGCGGTGGGCGCCCCGGCGGTGGCGCCGGTGGGCCGGAGGCGGCCGGGGCGGCGGCCGCGCACCCAGCCGCAGCCCACGCAGAGGCGCAGGTCCTGCTGCGCGCCGCCCGCCGCCAGCCCCAGATGCTCGATGAGCAGCGGCGGCCCGACTCGGTGGAAGGCGGCGGCGAAGAAGGCGCGGCCGTGCGCGTTGGTGGAGAAGAGCAGCAGGTCGCACTGGAAGCCCCGCGGGCGGCCCCAGCGCACAAGCAGCGAGCTCAGCATCTGCCGCTGCACGCTGATGTTGCACGGCGCCGCCGCCTCCTCCTCAGGGCCCGGGCGCTCGGGGGCCCCGGGCGCCGCCGAGGCCAGCAGTCGCGGGGCGGCCAGCTCGTCCGCGGAGGACGCGTTGACCGAGGCGTTGAGGGGCGCCCCGAGAAGGCCCGGCGCGTCCGCGGCCCCGCCGCGGACGAGCGGCAGCGGGCAGGCGGCGGCCAGCAGCGCGGCGAGCAGGGGCAGCATGGCCTGCGGCGGGCGCCTACGCGTGCGGGGCTGGCGGTGGCTGCATGGCGCGCGGGAGACGGGTCGGCTAGCGGACGGCGGGACCGCGGGGGCTGGCGGCGGGCGGAGTGAAGACGCGTCGGGCCCCCGTCAGCCCGAGGGGGCGGCGCGGAGGCGGTGGCGGCGGCTCCTTTGGCACAGGGCTCCCTCCGGGCCCGGCGGCGTCTGGGGTTCCCCGCCGCCCCCGTCGCGGGGGCCCTCGGACTGACGGGCAGCTCTGCCGGGCCGGGCGCTCGCCGGCAGCAGGAATCCCCGGCTCGGCTCCGCCTCCCGCGCGCTCCGCCCCGTCCCGCCCCGCCCTCCGCCCCGTCCCGCCCCGCCCTCCGCCCGCGCGGCTCGGAGACTCCCCGGAGGGCGGAGCTGCACGCGCCTCGGAGGGAGCGGGGGCGTGGCCGGGGCGTGGCCGGGGCCGGGAGGGGTGCAGGCCACGTGCGGGGGTGGGACTCCGAGGCCTGCGCGCGGCCCGGGTGTCTGCGGAGAGGGTCCGACCGTCGCGCTGAGGCTCGGCAGGGCCGGCGGAGCTGGCGGACGCGCCCTGGCGGCCGGGCTCCGCCAACCCCACGCCGAGAAGGCGCTCTGAGGGAACGGCGTCTTCTGAGGGAAACCCGAGGGCCCCGGCCACCATCTTTCTGTCACGCCGGAGGCGGCCCTGCGGCGTCTTAAGTGCTCGCGGGACCCTGCTCCTTTCCCAGCAGGTAAAACCGAGGCGGAGCGAGGAGCCAGAACCCCAGCTCCCGGCCACTGTGTCCCCTCAAGTCGGGAGAGCTCGGCTGGTGTTTAATGTGCCTCCAACACAGTCGGTCCACTTGGTCGTCCCACAGCCAGCCGACCCCACGGAAGATTCCAGAAACTCCGTGGAGTTGCGGTGGAGGGGAGAGTCGGGTGGGCATGTGAGCCCCGTGGCGTCTCTGGGGTTTCCTGAGGGGACTTCTCACTCCCAGGAAGCCAGCCCTGTCTGGCGGGTCCGTAGTTTAGAAAAGAGTCGTGTGTAGAGTCTGTTCAAGAGAAGACTCATCCCCATTATGAATACTATGTGGAGGAAGGCCTGACGAGAATACCGTGCCAAGAGCTGATACATATGTTTAAAAAAAAAAAAAAAATCAGTTTCTTAACAATGTGGCCTTGGTAAGAAAAATTTCATTGATGCCCCTTCAAAAGGCTGTTAAGCCTGAGAGGGGGCTTCCCGGGGCTTCCCTGGTGGTCCAGTGGGTAAGGACACCCCCTTTCAGGGCAAGGGGCGCCGGTTCGATCCCTGGCCGGGGAAGATCCCACGTGCCGCGGAGCGGCTGGACCCATGTGTCCAATCACCGAGCCAGAGCTCTGGAGCGCATGCGCCCAGAGCCGGTGCTCTGCGACAACAGAGGCCACCGCGATGGGAGGCCCAGCCAAAAAACAAAGACGGATGAAAATAGAGAAATGGAAGACCAATAGAAGTGGCCTGCCCGTCCCCCTCCGGCCCCAACCCGCACCCCCCTCCCCCGCAAAAAAAAACGAAGCAGGGTTTAGAGAACAGGGTCATGGAAAAGACTCTCCCTCTAAACCAGCTCTGTTTCCTGAACAGGAGGACCTGGCTAGGCTTGGTGGTTGATCCCTTTTCTGGCAGGTGTATCCATTGTTTCCAGCCATGAGTCAAACCAGGCCGGGGAAGATATAGAAACAGCTCCAAGATGTAGGTAGGTCCCAAACCCACCTGGCTTCTAGCCAGGGGGGCAACTTATGATTCTGACTTGGCCTTGGGTCGGTGGCACCTGCCTTGGAGGGTTGGTGTGATCAGTGCGCTCAACCAGTGTCTGCCCATCTGTCCACAGAGGCGTCTTCATGTGGTGGCGGGTGAGATGTAGTTCCTCTCAGTTCAGCCCAGGCTGCCTGTCTGGAATGATCTTCGGTTTCTACAGAAATGCCTAATTTCCCTGAGGAGTTGGTACTCCCCTTTTATGCAAACTTTCTTCACTTTTCTGATGAGAAGCGAGTTCCCAAGGTGGACAATGTGAATTTTCGTGCTTTTATGAAAAATTAGTGTTCCTCTTAACCTTGCACGTCAGGAACAGAATCGTCTGTCTGAGGTGGCAGAACTGTTTTAGTCTGAGCTGTGCTGCTGGTGAACAGCCCAAGAACAGGGGCGTTAGGTAGTCCTGAAGGCTGAGAGGGGCCCAGTTTTCAAAGGTTGGGTTTGAGGTTCACTGTCTTTGGCAGCGTGGGATGCTCTCTAGGCTTTCAGCGAGAGGTGGGAGCTTCCTGGCTTTGTCTGAGGGGCAGGGAGGCAGCTGCACAGGGAGAAGACACAGAGCCAGTTGCGGAGCCAAGTAGTTCCTCGCGAAGCTGGGCCACCATTGCCCTGTGTCCCGGAAAGCTGAAATCTGCCCACCTCCCCAGCATATGCTAAGGACTCCAACACTGTGCCTTCATTGATTTCCAGTCTGTAGGGGCAATTGGAATTTGGGAAGATAAGAAAATGATTGTCACTTTTGTTTACTGCTTTGTTACCAGAAACAGAAAAAGCACTGAGTACAGGAGAGACTCAGTGTTTTTTTTTTTTTTTTTCTTTTCTGACACTGTAATTTGCTGTTTGTAGTGAGTGTTTGTTGATTGGACAAATTGCCTGTTTTCTAATAGCTCTGACTGGCCACCGTTTATTTAGTACCTGCCACATGCCAGGTGTTTTACACATCATCTCTACTCTTTTCAACAATCCCATAGTTGTGAAACCTATCTTATGATGTAAAAACTAAGACTCAGAGAGGGTGAGTAACTTACTTGAGGCCCCACAGCAGTTGATTGCGAAGCCAGAATGTCAGTCTGGTCTCCACTGACTCAGAGTTTATGCTTAAAAGATCTCCATCATGCCTCTTTTATTTTTTTAATATTTATTTTCATCCATCTTTTTTATTCTTTGGCCTGTCTGGGCCTCCCATTGCAGTGGCCTCTCTTGTTGCAGAGCACTGACTCTGGGCGCTAGTTGTGTCTGGTCTTATGGAGATTGGGTTCCATAGTCTGTGCATAAGTTAAAAGACTATCTGGTGTAATTCTCTCTTATCGAGAAAAACTTTTGATTGAGGTTTTTTTTTTTTCCCCAAAAAAAAGTAAAAAAGAAAAAATTTTTGACTGCGCCCCATGACATAATGGAGTCTTAACCACTGGACCACTAGAGAAGTCCCAAGTTTCTTTTTAAAGATATGCATATGTTATAAATATAAGAGCATTAGACGAAGATTGAAAAAACAGTGGTGGAAAGCATTTAGAAACCTGGCTACCTGATTCTTTACTTCTCTGAATCTGCATCATTTTTCTTTTCTGCAATCTTCATATTCTCTAAATGTACAATACTTTGGAGAGAAAAGGAAATTATATTAAAGTTCCACCATCTTTTTGGAGAAGGAAATGGCAACCCACTCAAGTATTCTTGCCTGGAGAATCCCATGGACAGAGGAGCCTGGCGGGCTACAATCCATGAGGTTGCAAGAGTAGGACACAACTTAGTGACTAAATCATCATCTTTTTATTATTACCATTATTTTTATTTTTACAAAGTTTTGTTGTTTACTATCACACATCAACCTGAATCTACCATAGGTATGTCACCCCCCAAAACCTCCCTCCCCATCCCACCCCTCCAAGTCACTGCAGAGTCCCTGTTTGAGAGCCCCTAGTCCCACAGCATATTCCCCTCCCTCACCCCAATGTCCGTAAGACTGGTCTCCATGTCTGCCTCTCCATTGCTGCTCTGCATATTCGTTTATGAGCACAATCTTTCTAGATTCCATATATATGTGTCTGTATACAATGTTTACCTTTCTCTCTCTGACATACTTCACTCTGTATTATAGGTTCTAGATTCATCCACCTCATTAGAACTGATTCACATGCATTTCCTTTTATGGCTGAGTAATATTTCATTGTACATATGTACCACAGCTTCTTTATCCATTCATCTGTCAATGGACATCTAGGTTGCTTCCATGTTCTAGCTTTTGTAAATAGTGCTGCAAGTGGATAATCGGGTACATGTGTGTCTTTCAATTTTTATTTCCTCAGGGTAGGTATGTACCTAGTCCTGGGATCTCTGGGTCATATGGTAAACCACCATGATTTGCAACCATTTTCACTTCATGCTCTTCCCTTCAGCCCAGCGGGTATCTCAAGTTTCAGCCAGGAGCATAGGGCACTCAACACTAAGTGAGTTAGCCTGCTGGTGAAGAATTCAGCCTAAGCTACAGAGACCTAATGGTTAAGTTGTGGCTCCCGGTCCTTTCTCTGATCCATCTCCTACCAGTTTCCATTCTCCTCACCAGCTCTGTTCCAGCTATCCTGGCTTCTTTGCTGTTCCTGGAACACAACAGGCAAATCCAGACTCAGAGCCTTTGCCCATGCTGTTTCCTCTGCCTGGGACACTGTTTTTTTCTGAGAGCTATCTTAGTTGCTTGTGTTCCCTTCCTGCAGATCTTTGCTGAGATATTAGATTCCCCAGAGGGGTCTTTCTGGACCATTCCTGTAAAACAACACCCATTGCCGGCATCGCCATCCCTCTCCATCCTCCTGTGCATTGTTCCCTGTCTTCCTGGTACTTATCGTCAGCCAACACACAGTGTGGTGTTCTTCTTTGTTTAATGTCTCTTCCTTCTTTGGAATGCCTGCTTCCCCAAAGCAGGGCTTTGTCTGTTTTGTTCAATGGAACAGCATGTGGCACACAGTAAAGGTTCAATACCTAGCTGATGAATGAGTGAGTGAATTCAGTAGACCAGTCTGACCCCGCAGGCAGGATGTGGGCAGTAGTCAGGGACTTGAGACAGAGTCATAGCAGTTCCACAGCAGCAAGACTCACACAGCTGTTCCCAGCCTGCAGGCTGGGGGCTGCCCACCTAACCCTGCCTTGTCCTGCCCTTCCTTGCCCTGCTCAGAACTGGTGGAGGAGCCAGGTCCCATGGGGAACTACATGGCCTAGAATCCTGAACTGAACTCAAAAACCTTGATGTCCAGCAGCACTTAAGGGCATGAGCCAGGGCAAGCTGAGTGACTAGGAAGAACATTCCAGATGAGCCCTGACTTCCTTTTTGTCTAAGGAAGAAAGGCAAATGATACTCCTTCCATCTCAAGTCCTGTCATTTTTATCAAATGAACGGAAGACTTTGATAAATCTCTGTTTTAGCTATAAAGCACAAATAGGAAGGTTTTTTCTACATGGACTGTATTGTTAGAAAACAATTATGAGGACTTCAAAGACAATAATTAGTAATGATGCCCAGTTGTTTCATTCTTTTCATTTCCTGTGTCCCTCCCCAGCGTTAGCTAATTTTTCCTTAGGCTGCCTATTGAAGTTATACTTAACAAAAAGATCTCTCTGGGTTATTTGAATTCCTTTCATCTAATGACTTCAGAGTGCCACAGGTACAGTAATTCGTTAGTTCTCTCTTATGACGTGGGTGGAATGAGGATATTATTACCACACGCTATAGACTGAGAAGCAAGAACCACAAAAGAATCATAAAAATAGGACAGAAGAAAGAGGGGCTTAAAAACAAGGGTTCAGGGCTTCCCTGGTGGTCCAGTGGCTAAAGAGTCCTCCTTGCAGTGCACAGGGTACTAGTTCGATCCCTGGCCCGGGAAGATCCCACATGCTGTGGAGCAGCTGAACCAGTGTGTCCAGTTACGAACCAGTGCTCTGGAGCGCGTGCATCCAGAGCCAACACACAGTGTGGTGTTCTTCTTTGTTTAATGTCTCTTCCTTCTTTGGAATGCCTGCTTCCCCAAAGCAGGGCTTTGTCTGTTTTGTTCAATGGAACAGCATGTGGCACACAGTAAAGGTTCAATACCTAGCTGATGAATGAGTGAGTGAATTCAGTAGACCAGTCTGACCCCGCAGGCAGGATGTGGGCAGTAGTCAGGGACTTGAGACAGAGTCATAGCAGTTCCACAGCAGCAAGACTCACACAGCTGTTCCCAGCCTGCAGGCTGGGGGCTGCCCACCTAACCCTGCCTTGTCCTGCCCTTCCTTGCCCTGCTCAGAACTGGTGGAGGAGCCAGGTCCCATGGGGAACTACATGGCCTAGAATCCTGAACTGAACTCAAAAACCTTGATGTCCAGCAGCACTTAAGGGCATGAGCCAGGGCAAGCTGAGTGACTAGGAAGAACATTCCAGATGAGCCCTGATTTCCCTTTTTTGTCTAAGGAAGAAAGGCAAATGATACTCCTTCCATCTCAAGTCCTGTCATTTTTATCAAATGAACGGAAGACTTTGATAAATCTCTGTTTTAGCTATAAAGCACAAATAGGAAGGTTTTTTCTACATGGACTGTATTGTTAGAAAACAATTATGAGGACTTCAAAGACAATAATTAGTAATGATGCCCAGTTGTTTCATTCTTTTCATTTCCTGTGTCCCTCCCCAGCGTTAGCTAATTTTTCCTTAGGCTGCCTATTGAAGTTATACTTAACAAAAAGATCTCTCTGGGTTATTTGAATTCCTTTCATCTAATGACTTCAGAGTGCCACAGGTACAGTAATTCGTTAGTTCTCTCTTATGACGTGGGTGGAATGAGGATATTATTACCACACGCTATAGACTGAGAAGCAAGAACCACAAAAGAATCATAAAAATAGGACAGAAGAAAGAGGGGCTTAAAAACAAGGGTTCAGGGCTTCCCTGGTGGTCCAGTGGCTAAAGAGTCCTCCTTGCAGTGCACAGGGTACTAGTTCGATCCCTGGCCCGGGAAGATCCCACATGCTGTGGAGCAGCTGAACCAGTGTGTCCAGTTACGAACCAGTGCTCTGGAGCGCGTGCATCCAGAGCCAGTGCTCAGCAACAGGAGAGGCCACTGCAAAGGGAGGCCCACACATGCCAAAGAATAAAGATGGATGAAAATAAATAAATAAATAACCAATAAAAGAGGCCAAAAAGTAAACAAACAAACAAACAAACCAAGCAAAACAAGGGTTCGACTACACCAGAGTCACTGGTGAAGGTTGTGGTAGTTGGGTTGGTGTGTGTGTGTCAGTGGGGTGGATGCTAAGAAATGGGGGAAGGATTCTTTTCATGTCTGTCTCCCTGAGAAATCCCATTCCTCAGGCGGCAAATTTGCTGGATCACAGAAGCAGCTGAAGAGCTGGGCCTTTGGACCAACCACTGAGGGAGGGCTAGTAGCCCTCAGCGTTTGGGTGATTAGACCAGTCTTGCGCCCTTTGCTTCCAGGCTGCTTTGGGACCTCCCCCAGTGGCTCAGCCAGATCTCCAGGGCGTGGATGTTTATCCTTCCCCACCACTGTGGTCAGAACGGAGATTTCCCTCCACATACTTCTGGCAGCAATTATAGCCCACGCAATTCATTTGGCAATTAATCGTGGGCTGCCTTGGGACGAGGCTGCTGTTGCCAGCTCAAGCTGTTACTAAGACAATTCTGTCTGGTGTGTTCATTGTTTGCTTGTGGATACCCTCTGTGTAGGGTGGGCAGGGCCACTGCTGGTATTTCTTTTCTATTCAGAGACCCAAACATCATGCTGGGCTTCTGGTAAGATTTCAACAAAGACTTTTTAAGGAAATAAGAGGCTGTTGCTGTTATAGGAAGATGGAGAGTGTCTAAGAAAGAACCTGGGAGAAAGAAAATGGTGCCTGGTTTATACACAGGGAAAGAAGTTGAAGGGGAGGGAAATTCTGCCAAGTGAGCCCCTCTTCTGGACTTGGCCTGGAATTGGTACCTTCCCTAGGTGGTATCTGTCTCTTGACAGATCCTTTCTGTGCTCTAAGCACTTGAAATGCATCCCCACCGTTGTCTCCTGAGGAGGAGATTACTGTGGCCATTGTGTTGTTCAGTTGCTTAGTCGTTTCCAATTCTGCAGCCCCATGCACTGCAGCAAGCCAGGCCTTCCTGACCTCCACTATCTCCCTAAGTTTGCTCAAACTCATGCCCATTGAGTCAGTCATGTCTTGCAACCATCTCATTCTGTCTTCCTGTCCTCAGTCTTTCCCAGAGGGCATTGTACCGAGGAAGGAAACTGAGACTTGAGTGATTAAGTCACCTGTACAAAATTACAGCAGTGGAACCAAGATCCAGACCTTTTCTGACAACCGTGTTCTTAATCACGTGGCCTCCCCTGTCACCAACAGCCTTGTGAGCTGGAGGTTACTGTCCTGTTTTAATGATCAGGAAGCAGATGCAGAATGTCTGGGCAGCTGGCAAAGGATAGGCCATCTGCAGCTCTTTAATGTTGCAATTATGTCTAGGCTGCACTTGGTCCCAATCCATATATTCCACCAATATGGAAATTATGCAGGATGCTTTTCCAATCCAGTGCATCCTTATGGATGGAGCCCTGGATTCTCCGCACCCGTTGCTCCGCCTCCAGTGCTACCAGAGCACCTGGTACAGAGTAAATGCTCAGAAAGTGTTGATCAGGAACCTGGGATTCAACGGGGACTGCTCAGTTGGGCAGATCTCCAGCCTGGAGCTCCTGAGATACCCTAGAGCCTTCAGGTTTGACGTTGATGGTTTCCAAGATAATGTATTCACAAGATACTTGGAGAAGTATTCAAGAGGTATTAACTAAACCCCATGAATAGGGACAGCAGAGTTGATTCTGTGGAAAAAGAAGCTCCTGTCATTAGCACTTGTTTTCAGGGTGAGCATATGTCAGACAAACCAACTGAAACTATCTTTTAAAAACATTTTTTGGTAATATAGTGACATATACTTCTAAAACTTTGCTGCTACTTAAAGTAATTTCTTTTGGAAAGACAACCTTTAAAGCAAATGATATTTTGTGGTTCTTGTATTTCCCTTTAAAAAAAACTAAAATGTCATTTAGCTTTTTAATGGTGAATTCTGAGGATTCAGTATGGAAGATGTGGAAACAGAGCTGGGTCATGAGAGCCAAGGCAACTGAATGTTCCCCTTTCAACCAGCATTATAAAATTTTACTTCATGCTGCTTCTAAATAGCACCAAACACTCCCCTCATGTGAAATAGTTGCGCTCTGTTTCCAGAGGTAGGAGGAGACGGAGGAAGCAAAACCCATTTAGAGGAGGCCAGGAACATTGGAACATATTTGTCAAAGTCTCTCATGCCTGCTTACCACTCTGCTTCCGCTAGCTCTCCTGGCCCCACGTGCTTGGAGAAGTTGCTGCTCTGCCCCAGTGGAACCAAGATCCAGACCTTTTCTGACAACCGTGTTCTTAATCACGTGGCCTCCCTGTCACCAACAGCCTTGTGAGCTGGAGGTTACTGTCCTGTTTTAATGATCAGGAAGCAGATGCAGAATGTCTGGGCAGCTGGCAAAGGATAGGCCATCTGCAGCTCTTTAATGTTGCAATTATGTCTAGGCTGCACTTGGTCCCAATCCATATATTCCACCAATATGGAAATTATGCAGGATGCTTTTCCAATCCAGTGCATCCTTATGGATGGAGCCCTGGATTCTCCGCACCCGTTGCTCCGCCTCCAGTGCTACCAGAGCACCTGGTACAGAGTAAATGCTCAGAAAGTGTTGATCAGGAACCTGGGATTCAACGGGGACTGCTCAGTTGGGCAGATCTCCAGCCTGGAGCTCCTGAGATACCCTAGAGCCTTCAGGTTTGACGTTGATGGTTTCCAAGATAATGTATTCACAAGATACTTGGAGAAGTATTCAAGAGGTATTAACTAAACCCCATGAATAGGGACAGCAGAGTTGATTCTGTGGAAAAAGAAGCTCCTGTCATTAGCACTTGTTTTCAGGGTGAGCATATGTCAGACAAACCAACTGAAACTATCTTTTAAAAACATTTTTTGGTAATATAGTGACATATACTTCTAAAACTTTGCTGCTACTTAAAGTAATTTCTTTTGGAAAGACAACCTTTAAAGCAAATGATATTTTGTGGTTCTTGTATCCTTAAAAGAAACTAAAATGTCATTTAGCTTTTTTAATGGTGAATTCTGAGGGATTCAGTATGGAAGATGTGGGAAACAGAGCTGGGTCATGAGAGCCAAGGCAACTGAATGTTCCCCTTTCAACCAGCATTATAAAATTTTACTTCATGCTGCTTCTAAATAGCACCAAACACTCCCCTCATGTGAAATAGTTGCGCTCTGTTTCCGGAGGTAGGGAGGAGACGGAGGAAGCAAAAACCCATTTAGAGGAGGCCAGGAACATTGGAACATATTTGTCAAAGTCTCTCATGCCTGCTTACCACTCTGCTTCCCGCTAGCTCTCCTGGCCCCACGTGCTTGGAGAATTCTGCCACTCACTTGGCCGTGTTCTGTCACTTAGGTGTCCTGCCTGGCATTCCTTTTATGTTGAGCTGGCCTCTAGGTCTACCCCGTCTTTCTCTCCTGAAGTCCCCAGATTTGGGGATTTGAGAGAGTTGTGACTCTGAACATGGCCTTCAGAGCTGGGCAGACCTGAACCGAATGCACTCCTTTACTGTGTCTCCGTTTTCTTGTCAGTAAAATGGGCCCAAGAGGCACTCTCTTATAAGGATCAAATGAGAATCTTTTTACAAAACAACATGCAGTGGGTGTGGGGTTCCAGAAACATGTGCACACGGCTCCTCTTCTGTCCTTACCCCACTGTGGGAATGGGTATATTTGTACCTGGAAGGGTTCATCATCATATGTGGTAAACCCAGAGGGAGGGATAGTTCTTGGCTTAAGAGAAGCTAAAGTATATTCCTGTCTACACAGAACTGTCCCTAGTGATCAAGCACACTTGGATTTCCATGGCCATGAGAGTTGGAAGGGCTCACAGAGGCTACCTGGCCCAAGCTTCTTATTTTCTAAGTGGGAAACCAAGGCCCAGAGATGGATGCTGGCCTCGCCAAAGGCCCCATCTGGTTGACAGCAGAACGAGGGCTGGAAGCCAAGATCCTTGGCCAACTGTCCATCAAGCGTGGCTCCTCTCTCAGTAGAGTCTGTTGTATTGCTTTTTTAGCTGCACTTTAAAAATGAGGTCCATTTGGAAAGTGAGAGCAAAAGAGCCTTTCTAATTTACTTAGAGAAGAGGAAAGTGATGGACTTTATAATTGCCGGAATCGCACTTCTCACTCTCTTTACAGGATGGAGGATTGATTGCATGGGTTGAAAGTGTCAGCACACTTGGCAAGCTTCCATTCTGATGCAATTAAACCTCATTCCTTTCGGGTCGGCTAAGAACCTGGCTCAGGCCCCAGGAGACCTGGACATGAGCTGGAAGCTCAAGCTGAACAAGCCCCAGCCCCAGGTCCTAAAGAAATCCATAGGAATAGGCAGGAACTTGGAGCCCACTGTCCAAGTGAGGCCACTGGGGCCATCGGGTCATGCTTCTTCCTGGTACCTGGGCTGTTGGCCAGACTCCTGCTGCAGGAGTCTGCAGATTCCCTTGGATGGAATCCTGTTGCATGTACCAGGACCACCCAGAGCTGGCTGCAACTTGTTCTCACCACCCAGGCTGGCTCCCTCCATGACGGTCTTCATCTTGATTGTGCCTGGGTTTGCTTTGCCCTGTGCACTTTATGAGCTGTGAGCCCCTCCGTGGAAGAACTCAGTGCTACCCTACAGCTGGCCCTGTGACCCAGCCCTGTCCACCCTAGCCCAGTGAAACTCACCCTCTCTGGCTGACCATTGATCAAGCAGTGGACCACATTGTGAGATTCTCTGTCTGTCTATGAGAGGCCAAATGTGTTTTCTTTCCATTACTGTCACTGAAAGCAAGTGTCACTGAATTGCAAGTGGGCAGTGTAGAAAAACTCTGAGCTCCGCTCATTAGATTATCACAGGGGTTTGGCTTTAGGATAGAGAATCTCACACTGCCCCATCCTCCACCAGGGCCCAACCATCGCTCTGTCACAGAGACTGATACCTGCAGTCCCCTGCAGTCCCCCAGAGGGGTCCCATTAGGGTTCTGATGACTTGCCTGTGTGTGTGCTCAGTCGTGTCCAACTCTGCAACCCCGTGGACTGTAGCCCGCCAGGCTCCTCTGTCCATGGGATTCTCCAGGCAAGAATAGCTATTTCCTCCTCCAGGGATCTTTCCATCCCAGGGATTGAACCCTCATCTCCTGCAGCTCCTGCACTGGCAGGCAGATTCTTTACCCATTGAGCCACTTGGAAAGCCCAAACACTTTTCCTTAAATCCAGTTCACTTTAGTCTATTGTTCATCAGTGACCTGAGATTTGTTTTTAAGCTTCAAAAATGGCAAAACACTTTTATCTTATAGGTCAGACTGGATTAGCTGGACGTCACTGCCTGAGTGCTGTGTTAAGAGGGATTCTGAGGCTGAATCAGGGCTCAAGGGGGAAATGACAATGGATCAACAGTAGCTGCCAGGGTATGAAGGAACACAGATGGTGTGAATATCTGTGATTTCGTCGCTCCCTTTCCTCAGAAAAGGACATCCTTTTCTTCTGAGTATCTGCTGCTCCCTAAAATCGTGCAATTTTGGTGATGCTACCAGATAGAATACCTGGCCCCTGGTTTCCATGATGGACATGTGACCCGGGCATAGCCAATCATAGTGCCCCCAACCACCTAACTACAATGATTTGCCCAGGGAGCCAGCGTGTGACCCAAGCCAGCCAATCAGAGACCTTTGCTGGGATTTGAATACATGAAGCTGGGAAGAGAAGGCTTTCTTTCCTCCAGCATCTCTAGCTGGGATGAATGAAGGTTGGGGTTGTCTGTACCTCTGCCCATGCCCTCCTCCACCTCCTGCCTGCTCATCTTCTCCCTGCACACAGAAAGTCTGTTTATAGTAGGAAGGAATAACCAACAGCAAGAGCTGAGAGATGCCAACAGTCTGACCCTAGATGGAGCGGGACTTGAAGTTTGCACTGCCCCTGTTCTGACCAGAATGGGAATTTCAAAGCACAGTTGTGAAAATGGAAGCTGGCGAGAGATGCATGTCTGACACCTTCAACCAGATACCTGCCGCAGCTGTCTGTCAGCCTCCTTGTTGTCACTCCAGACACCCTCAGCTCTGGCCATGCTTTCATCTTACCAGAAAGCCCCTCTTCTCCCTTTCCCCAGAGCCCCTAGAATGTCTAGCTCTACTCTGGGAACCCCTATAATTCCCTCAAAAAAGGAAGACATTTTTTTTTCTTTCCTTAATCACATTCATAAGTGTTCTGAGCACCACTCCTTCCCCTGCTCAGTCTCAGGGGAAATTTCTGTTCTGCCTAGTGCTTATTTAGCATTCGAACCAAATCGCTCAACATTTGTGAATCTGTGTTCCAAGGTCACACTCATGAATAAAGAGAGTTTGCAGCCCTAAGACATTTATCATATGGTATTTTTCGTAGTGAAAATTGAAACCAGCCAGGTGCCCCCAGTAAGGGGATGACTAAGGAAATACAGAGATGTTCTCCGGTATGAAGGAACACAGATGGTGTGAATATCTGTGATTTGTCGCTCCCTTTCCTCAGAAAAGGACATCCTTTTCTTCTGAGTATCTGCTGCTCCTAAAATCGTGCAATTTTGGTGATGCTACCAGATAGAATACCTGGCCCCTGGTTTCCATGATGGACATGTGACCCGGGCATAGCCAATCATAGTGCCCCCAACCACCTAACTACAATGATTTGCCCAGGGAGCCAGCGTGTGACCCAAGCCAGCCAATCAGAGACCTTTGCTGGGATTTGAATACATGAAGCTGGGAAGAGAAGGCTTTCTTTCCTCCAGCATCTCTAGCTGGGATGAATGAAGGTTGGGGTTGTCTGTACCTCTGCCCATGCCCTCCTCCACCTCCTGCCTGCTCATCTTCTCCCTGCACACAGAAAGTCTGTTTATAGTAGGAAGGAATAACCAACAGCAAGAGCTGAGAGATGCCAACAGTCTGACCCTAGATGGAGCGGGACTTGAAGTTTGCACTGCCCCTGTTCTGACCAGAATGGGAATTTCAAAGCACAGTTGTGAAAATGGAAGCTGGCGAGAGATGCATGTCTGACACCTTCAACCAGATACCTGCCGCAGCTGTCTGTCAGCCTCCTTGTTGTCACTCCAGACACCCTCAGCTCTGGCCATGCTTTCATCTTACCAGAAAGCCCCTCTTCTCCCTTTCCCCAGAGCCCCTAGAATGTCTAGCTCTACTCTGGGAACCCCTATAATTCCCTCAAAAAAGGAAGACATTTTTTTTTCTTTCCTTAATCACATTCATAAGTGTTCTGAGCACCACTCCTTCCCCTGCTCAGTCTCAGGGGAAATTTCTGTTCTGCCTAGTGCTTATTTAGCATTCGAACCAAATCGCTCAACATTTGTGAATCTGTGTTCCAAGGTCACACTCATGAATAAAGAGAGTTTGCAGCCCTAAGACATTTATCATATGGTATTTTTCGTAGTGAAAAATTGGAAACCAGCCAGGTGCCCCCCAGTAAGGGGATGACTAAGGAAATACAGAGATGTTCTCCTTAGGAAAGAATCCGCAGCCATGACAATTCACTTTACAGAGAGGTTTCTACTGAGTGCGGCACTGAGACTACCGTGCAGAATTTAGCTCGTCCCATGGTGTCCAGAGTGTAGAGCCTGCAGAACTTTGATTGTTTGTATAATGTTCACTGATGCTCTGTGCAGTTTGGAGAGGGCACATTGCATAAACCTTGTGATTCCACTGCCGATGTCTTAAGATACTTGTGTTATGGGGGTCTCCCTCTCTTGCTTTTCCCCACATAGCATCCAGCCCACTTCTTCCCTCTCCTCCCTCTAGCTTTTCATAGGGAACCTCAACAGTCGTTTCCTTCTGTTGTGAAGAACAATCCAGTTCTTCCCCAGCTCCTGCCTCCCAGTCTATCCCCAGACACCCCCAACCTGAGCCATGCAGGGAGCCAGACCCTTCCTCCTTACAGGGCCATTGTGCCCTGACTTTTGCCACTGGAATGTGTTCTGGAACTTCCTCATCTCCACCCAGATTGGTTTCTCAGCCCCTGAGTGCCCCTGGAGGCCCCACCCTATCGGTTATGATGCAGTAGAGCAGGAGTGGGGTCTAAGAATCTGCATCTCTAAGAGGGCCCTGGGTGATTTCCAGGTGATGCTGAGGCTGCTGGTCTGGGGACCACACTTGGAGAACCACTGACTTGGAGCATTTTGTTTGAACACGTAGAATACTCTCCTTCAGAGGAATTTTGGTGAGCTGTGTTTTCTCCACCTTGTCACATATTATTAGAGTATTGTTGCTGGAGATAGAAAAAATGACAGAAAAATGTTTATGCCGGGGGCATCTGCTTCCCAGTTTCTCCAGAGAAGCAGAGAAGGAAATCCCAGACTGTCCATCAGCTTGGTTGGCTTAACTAAAGAGATCCAGATCCTTCCAGGGTTTGGGAAGACGATTTCTAGCCAATAACCAGGGCAGCGTCCATGGTACCCAGGCTAGAGGAAGTGTCAGGAGCAGGGCGGGGCCGTCAGGGATTGGTGTTGAGGGGGCATAAGCCAAGGACCAACCAACCCACTGAGAGCTGTATTCAGTTACCACTGTGCCAAGGGCATGTCCGAGATGGCCCCGGGCATAGCTGGCCCTGCCCCCCAACCCAGGCCATTGCTCTCTGCTGGTGGGGGAAGGGGGACTAGGCCATATCAGCACGTGAAAATATGAAGTCCCCCCTGGACTCATAGTGGACACTGATGGAAAAGCCATGGGAGTGGGAGAAGTCCCACGGACCTGCTTCTAGTCCTGCCCTGGTGTTGGCTGGTGAGCCTTCCATCTGGAGCACATCACGCCACCTTCCCTGGTTCCAGTGTCTCATTGGTGAAATGAGATGATGTCCTCGGGTCCACAGTCAGGTGCATCCTCAGGGCTGGCCCTTCACTTCTCCACTGGTACTGTCCTTTTGTGGTGGGATGGGGATGAAGGACCTACTAGGACGTTGTGAGAACTTGAGCCAGTTAGGATGACTTGTTGCTGCGCCTTGCAGTCTCTTTGGTTATGAGGAGTTGTGAGGCGATGAGGGACCCCAAATCATGTTTCAGCCCCTGGAAGCAGGATGTTGGGGGGCACAAGTGTGGAGGTGGGTGGCATACTGGACTCCTGGATGCAGGGAGCACCCAACAAAGCTGGACCTCATTTCTTCCCCACTGGCTGCTGAGATCTGAAGGACAGGAAGACAGGCGTGGATAGCTCTCTCCGGGCCTCCCTGACTGCTTAAAACGGATGTTGGCAGGGACACCGAGGACAATACTAAGTCCACGGGAAGGAGTTTGGCTCCTCCCTGCAGTCAGCCATGGACTGTGATGTTGCCCACGGGGGTACTACTGGGGATTTGAGGGTCATTCGTGTAGTTTTCCCAGACTCTCCAGTCACACTGTTCCCAGGACTTGGAAAGCTCTCATCCGCCAGCAGGAGCTCCTCCTGGCCTTGACAGCCTCAGGCAGAGCGCCTTCTCTGGCCCCGATGCGGCTGCCCCTGTAACTTTGGAACAGACCTAGCTCGGGGTGTTTTCCACCCCTTTCTCCCTTCCTGTGTCCCTCTTTCCGGGTGCCTGGGGATCCTGTTAGCTAACAGTCAGCTGAGCACTTCACACTTCATTGAAAAGTCACCACAATAATTACCAGATCATTAACAAGGGATTTTGAAAAGGCACTTCAAAGCGTCTCTCCCAGAATTGCTAAGACAGGTGTAAAAGTCTATCTGGGCGGAGAAGAGTGGTTTAAAGGGGTGTTGGGGACTGAGGATAAGGTGTTAATTAAACCAGGCTGAGCTGCTGCAGGGGTGGGTAACCTTCTAATCCAGCATGGTGACAACCCAGGCCACGGCTAGGAGGCCTGACAGTTTTAGACAAAACACACCATGTACAGACATTGTTTGTCCTCTTACACTTTAACAAGGCATTTGACATAAATTCTAGGTCTTTTTTAGAGTGCCTGGTACCTGTTTTTGACAAGGCTCATATACAAGAAATATAAACAAGCCTCATTACAGTTAAAGAAAAATCCAGTGTCCAAGTGACTGGGGATAAGGCAGGCAGTTAAGCTCTCCTTATATCAAAAGCCCTACCAGAAGGAAGGCAAATGGTTGTGTCTCAAATACGCAAATGATTAGATATGACTACTTGTACAGCTTACTTTGCGGGCATGCGTGCATGCTCAGTTGTGTCCAGCTCTTTGCCACCCCATGGACTGTAGCCCACCAGGCTCCTCTGTCCATGGGGTTCACCACTCAAGAATACTAGAGTGAGTTGCCATTTCCTCCTCCTGGGGATCTTCCCAACCCAGGGATTGAACCTACGTCTCTTGTGTCTCCTTAATTGGCAGGCAGATCCTCTACCTCAGAGTCACCTGGGAAACCCCGCTACCTGCTTTACTGAAACGGTAACTAAAGTTGTTGCCTCCTGACAAATACGCACACTGTTTGGATAGAGATACAACCCTTCCCTACCTGGGACCTTGTTTCCGGAATTCTTTGCCCAATTGTAAGTGATACCTGAGTGGCAACAGACTCAAGTTACAAATCTACATCTTTTTTGCCATGATCCAAGTTAGTTGGTTTCAGCCGTGGCTGTGTATCAAAATCGTAGTAAAATAACACAGATGTCAGGACTTACCCAAGACATGTGGAATCGAAAACCTCGGGGCTGAAAACCTGGCAACCATAGTTTCTGAACACCTTGCAAGGTGATTTTTATGCAGTTTTATAGTATTGATGTTTGGAAACTAACTACAGGAGCTGAAAATACGTTTTGTGGGAATAATTTTTTTCTCATATGCAAAGCTACACTTCAGAGCACAGCCACTTAAAAATGCCACCTGGTGGGGGTCTTCAGCCTCCTTGAAAGGGCTGATTTGCAAGAAAGTATTTTCTAGCTGCCAGACAGAAAGCATAAGCCAAGCATAGGAGTGTTTGGGCTCCTGGTGACCGTCTTTAGCATCAGGCAGGCATCTGTCTGGCACCTTGCGGGCTGGCAAGGCAAAGTGTGAAGTTCATGGTGTTTTGTATGTGGAGTATAGCAAACTCTCTGCCTAGGATATCATGCTCTCTGGGTTTGACTTGGTAAAATGCAGCTGTGTTCCCTTGTGGACAAGACCGCGTCTGCTCTGTGGGCCTAAATCCGCTCGTCTGAATTCCATGCCTCATCCCAGGTTCTCTGCCTGACTCCTGAATGGTGATCATGCAGCCCGAGGCTGCCTTTCACTGCAGCCGTGATGGGAAAGGGAGGTCCTGGGTGAGAGTGATGGGTGGGGAGCCATGCTTAGAAGGAGGCACGGAGGGTCTCCCAAGCTACAGATTTTGACCGAGCTGTGACACCTCTGTAAACTAATAGCTCAACCTGCCCCTCCCTAAATCTTTAAATATGCTGGCATCAGCTTGTCATCTTGCACTGTTTCATTACGATCTTCCCAAGGGATTGTAATTGGCAGGCAGATCCTCTACCTCAGATACCGGGAAACCCCGCTACCTGCTTTACTGAACGGTAACTAAAGTTGTTGCCTCCTGACAAATACGCACACTGTTTGGATAGAGATACAACCCTTCCCTACCTGGGACCTTGTTTCCGGAATTCTTTGCCCAATTGTAAGTGATACCTGAGTGGCAACAGACTCAAGTTACAAATCTACATCTTTTTTGCCATGATCCAAGTTAGTTGGTTTCAGCCGTGGCTGTGTATCAAAATCGTAGTAAAATAACACAGATGTCAGGACTTACCCAAGACATGTGGAATCGAAAACCTCGGGGCTGAAAACCTGGCAACCATAGTTTCTGAACACCTTGCAAGGTGATTTTTATGCAGTTTTATAGTATTGATGTTTGGAAACTAACTACAGGAGCTGAAAATACGTTTTGTGGGAATAATTTTTTTTTCTCATATGCAAAGCTACACTTCAGAGCACAGCCACTTAAAAATGCCACCTGGTGGGGGTCTTCAGCCTCCTTGAAAGGGCTGATTTGCAAGAAAGTATTTTCTAGCTGCCAGACAGAAAGCATAAGCCAAGCATAGGAGTGTTTGGGCTCCTGGTGACCGTCTTTAGCATCAGGCAGGCATCTGTCTGGCACCTTGCGGGCTGGCAAGGCAAAGTGTGAAGTTCATGGTGTTTTGTATGTGGAGTATAGCAAACTCTCTGCCTAGGATATCATGCTCTCTGGGTTTGACTTGGTAAAATGCAGCTGTGTTCCCTTGTGGACAAGACCGCGTCTGCTCTGTGGGCCTAAATCCGCTCGTCTGAATTCCATGCCTCATCCCAGGTTCTCTGCCTGACTCCTGAATGGTGATCATGCAGCCCGAGGCTGCCTTTCACTGCAGCCGTGATGGGAAAGGGAGGTCCTGGGTGAGAGTGATGGGTGGGGAGCCATGCTTAGAAGGAGGCACGGAGGGTCTCCCAAGCTACAGATTTTGACCGAGCTGTGACACCCTCTGTAAACTAATAGCTCAACCTGCCCCCTCCCCTAAATCTTTAAATATGCTGGCATCAGCTTGTCATCTTGCACTGTCTTCAGTTTCATTACAGTCACCTTGAAAACCTGTCCTATTTATTATGGGCACCCGGATGTCTCTGAAATGTCTCTGAGCATTCTTGAAGCACTCACGTTTCTCCCGCCTGAATCTGGCTGTGGTCTCCTGTTGGATTCCCAGCTCCGTTAGGTCCTGTGGTTTTCCCCGTAGGCTGTCACCCCGTCTCCCTCAGCCCTGATCTCTTCTCACCCATGGAGGCTGCGCCCGCTCAAAACTCTGGGTGAAACCAGCTTCCAGGCCCAGGTCAGCAGAGTCCAGCTACATCCCAAGGATGCCTTTGCCCCCAGCCTGGTTGGGACCCTTTACCCTCACACTGCTCCCTGTATTATAAAAGCACAGCATCCCCTCTCAAGCATCTCCTCACCCCTCAGAGACCTCCAGCACCCCCCTTGCCAAGGCAGCACTGCCAAGTGGGAAGGAAGAGTAGACAGATCGATGGAGGGAGATAACCCTCCTGTATATCTTCAGCACTAAAATCAAATAGCTGGACACCAGATTCTGCAGACAGACACCAATTACATGCGGATTTTGGCAAAGCATGTGCATGTAACACATGTGACTCTGCCCTGATCAAGTCTGCTTCAGTGTGTTTCTCAGGAGCAGTCAAGGAAAAATGGCTGGGAAAGTGCATTCAGGATGTGAGGCAAAGAGGCAGGAGAGGGAAGAATGGATTCTTCAGCCCAGCCGTGTGCCAGGAAGCTTCACTTATGTTGTTTGCCTAGCTAGCCCTTCTTGAGTGGCTGTGGTGTGCTTTGTATACTGGCGTGTTTCTCCCCGTCATTTGAAAGTGGCTGTCATCACACAGTGCAGTTCAGAAACCGCAAAGGAAAGGGGAAAGAAATACTCACACCTTTCTCCTTTTCATTTTTCAAAGAAGACAATTGGTCCTTCAAAACTACACAGTAATTCTTCCAGTTTACCACAGACCTGGCAATACAGTGGAACTGGGAAGTCAGTGTGGACAGTCTGACTCTAGAGTCTCCAATGGAAATATAATGCTATTCACATACACAGTTTTAGTATCTTAAGGTTTATTTATTTTAGTTTTTAGTATTTGAAATGTAAAAACCTGGTAAAATTAGTATATTTTATTTAACCCAGTACATCTAAAAGATTATGTCAGTATGTCAACAGAAAAATTACTAATGATATGGCTTACAGTTTTTATGCAAGGTTTTTGAAATCCAGTATGTCTTTTTATACTTAGAGTACATCAGAATTCAATCACTGTATTTTCATTGGAACTACTTAATCTGTATCTTATGTTTTAGAAGATTTACACAGATACACATGTCCAAGTTGTTCCAAACAGACTTAGAGTTTCCCAGTAATTGAATCAAATAACTGAATCTTATAGTGGGGTTTTTTGTTTGTTTGGAGTTTTGGGGGGCCATACCACGTAGCTTGTGGGATCTTATGAGTTCTCTGATCATGCCCTCTGCAGAGGAAGTACAGAGTCTTAATCACTGGACCCACCAGGAAAGTCCTGGATCAAGTAGTGACTTTTACATTCGCATTTAAATTAATTAAAGTTAAACACAACTGAATGATGTTGAGAAAAATGGAAGGCAGAAGGAGAAGGGGACGACAGAGGACAAGATAGTTGGATAACATCATGGACTCAATGGACAGGAGTTTGAGCAAGCTCCGGGAGATGGTGATGGACAGGGAAGCCTGGTGTGCCTCAGTCCATGGGGTCACAAAGAGTCAGACATGAATAAGCGACTGAACTGAATTGAAACACAACTAAACATTGAATCTGTCAGTGTCTGTAGCCCCTATTCAAGTTCTCAGAAGCTACATGTATGGTGGCTACAGTATCATTCTAGATTCTGCCCACTAAGCTAATTTTGACCAAACTCCCTGTCCCTGAGTATATAGTGACGTGTTAGTTAAGTGTCCACCTATATTTAAGTGTTGCACAAACTCTCTAACTAGAAGACTGGAGACTTCCCTTGTGTTGTTGCCCTGGTTCCAATTAGCTGTGTGACCTCAGGAGAGTTACTCAACTTTTCTGGCTGTTCACTCATTTGTTAATGAGGGGCTATGTCTCAAACGTTTCTTCAAGCCCTCAAATTATGTATTATTTTTCTTTTCCAAAAGAGAAAGGAATGAGGACATTATTAAACCTATAGGCACCAGGTCATGCACGTGCACGCACACACACACATACACACACACACACATACGCATGCACACACATTGTCTTCAGTATAAGATACACAATCAGTGTTGCATTTGCTGAAATGCTGTAGGCAAGCACTCCCAGGACGCTTTCTTTCTCTTTTCCAGCGCCAAGGGACTTTCTCCAGAATGTCCACGATAAAGAAACATCGAGACATTGTCTGGGCTCCAAATTCCAGGAAATATTGCTAATTTGTTCCTTTTTGTACCTTACCTTTTAAGGAAGAAAAATCCTATACATGGACAGGATCCTGCATTGGTCTCTGCGGTGGTTTTGAGTCACTGGCTTCCTGGAATGGGCTGTGTTCCTTTATATATAAAAGAAAGGGCCTTGCCTCTCCCAGAATCCCCTTTTGTTTGGCTGTTTGTATTGTGTGCACCTGACTTGTTACTCAGAATGGAGTTTTGGGTTTATTGGATAGCATAAAAACTCTACTATACTTTAGCTATGGGCATGCTAAGTCACTTCAGTCATGTCCGACTCTTTGTGACTCTATGAACTGTAGCCCAACAGACTCCTCTCTTCATGGGATTCTCCATTCATGAATACTGGAGTGGGTTACTATTTCCTCCTCCAGGGGATCTTCCCAACCCAGGGACCAAACCTGCATCCCTTATGCCTCCTGGATTGGCAGGCCGGTTCTTTACCACTGATGCCACCTGGAAAACCTGCTCCATAGCCATGAAAAGTTGGTCAAGGGATTCAAGTCAAACCAGAGTAACCATTGAGGCTGAAGACTCAACAGTCCATAGAATAAATCAGTTGGAGTAGAATTTGCCTTCCAAATAGAGGACATGGACCTGCCAGCGCTTATTGCTACGTATCAGGAGAGTTACTCAAAACCTTTAACTAGAAGACTGGCTTTTTTTTCCGAACTTCTCAGGAGAGTTACTCAACTTTTCTGGCTGTTCACTCATTTGTTAATGAGGGCTATGTCTCAAACGTTTCTTCAAGCCCTCAAATTATGTATTATTTTTCTTTTCCAAAAGAGAAAGGAATGAGGACATTATTAAACCTATAGGCACCAGGTCATGCACGTCACGCACACACACACATACACACACACACACATACGCATGCACACACATTGTCTTCAGTATAAGATACACAATCAGTGTTGCATTTGCTGAAATGCTGTAGGCAAGCACTCCCAGGACGCTTTCTTTCTCTTTTCCAGCGCAACGGGACTTTCTCCAGAATGTCCACGATAAAGAAACATCGAGACATTGTCTGGGCTCCAAATTCCAGGAAATATTGCTAATTTGTTCCTTTTGTACCTTACCTTTAAGGAAGAAAAATCCTATACATGGACAGGATCCTGCATTGGTCTCTGCGGTGGTTTTGAGTCACTGGCTTCCTGGAATGGGCTGTGTTCCTTTATATATAAAAGAAAGGGCCTTGCCTCTCCCAGAATCCCCTTTTGTTTGGCTGTTTGTATTGTGTGCACCTGACTTGTTACTCAGAATGGAGTTTTGGGTTTATTGGATAGCATAAAAACTCTACTATACTTTAGCTATGGGCATGCTAAGTCACTTCAGTCATGTCCGACTCTTTGTGACTCTATGAACTGTAGCCCAACAGACTCCTCTCTTCATGGGATTCTCCATTCATGAATACTGGAGTGGGTTACTATTTCCTCCTCCAGGGGATCTTCCCAACCCAGGGACCAAACCTGCATCCCTTATGCCTCCTGGATTGGCAGGCCGGTTCTTTACCACTGATGCCACCTGGAAAACCTGCTCCATAGCCATGAAAAGTTGGTCAAGGGATTCAAGTCAAACCAGAGTAACCATTGAGGCTGAAGACTCAACAGTCCATAGAATAAATCAGTTGGAGTAGAATTTGCCTTCCAAATAGAGGACATGGACCTGCCAGCGGCATAAAACTTTAGGGCTGTGTGGGAAGGTCCCAATTCAGAAAAACAGTGCCAATGGACTGGTAATGTTTTACTACGTGAGTCTCATTTCTTTGGGTCCTATAAGGTGGCCACAGTGAGAATAGCCTCCTCAACCCAAAATGGGAGATTCTAGTCTTAGGTTTGAATTTGGAGAACAGAATAATAAGAAACTGAATGAGAGAAGAAGGCAGGAGGTGGCAGGAGGAACCAAAAGGAGACTAAAGAAGATGCTACAAACTGCCAGCCATTTATGTGAAACTAACATCATACTGGAGCTTACACAGACCAGGAAATGCACTAAAAACCTGTCACCAGTTCATCTTCTGCTTAAAGAAAGACAGGCTAAAAAGAAGCAAGAATGTGGGGTTTAGTTTCCTGATTTATTTAACCAGAGTGAGAATCGAAAGGAAGGCTATAAGTCATTTACCTGTTCATCTTTTCATCCATTAATTGTGGTAGATAGCCTTCAAAGATGGCGGCCATCAATTCTTGCCCCTCGGTTCTTGCCACTTATGTCCTTCCATTAAGAGCTGCAATTTTTTTCCTCTTCCAGGTGATTCTGGACTGGCGTGTGACTTGCTGTAAGCAACAGAATGTGCTGACAGTGATGCTATGCCCTTGAGAGGCTGTGCTGTACCATAAATGAACTTGGGCTACATTACTGACTGATGAGAGACCACATGGAGAGGGAGAGGCCAAGGGAACCAGATGTGAGTGAAGCATTCTGGGGCCTTCCTGCCCAGCCCAGAACACAGTAAAACTCTACTATACTTTAGCTATGGGCATGCTAAGTCACTTCAGTCATGTCCGACTCTTTGTGACTCTATGAACTGTAGCCCAACAGACTCCTCTCTTCATGGGATTCTCCATTCATGAATACTGGAGTGGGTTACTATTTCCTCCTCCAGGGGATCTTCCCAACCCAGGGACCAAACCTGCATCCCTTATGCCTCCTGGATTGGCAGGCCGGTTCTTTACCACTGATGCCACCTGGAAAACCTGCTCCATAGCCATGAAAAGTTGGTCAAGGGATTCAAGTCAAACCAGAGTAACCATTGAGGCTGAAGACTCAACAGTCCATAGAATAAATCAGTTGGAGTAGAATTTGCCTTCCAAATAGAGGACATGGACCTGCCAGCGGCATAAAACTTTAGGGCTGTGTGGGAAGGTCCCAATTCAGAAAAACAGTGCCAATGGACTGGTAATGTTTTACTACGTGAGTCTCATTTCTTTGGGTCCTATAAGGTGGCCACAGTGAGAATAGCCTCCTCAACCCAAAATGGGAGATTCTAGTCTTAGGTTTGAATTTGGAGAACAGAATAATAAGAAACTGAATGAGAGAAGAAGGCAGGAGGTGGCAGGAGGAACCAAAAGGAGACTAAAGAAGATGCTACAAACTGCCAGCCATTTATGTGAAACTAACATCATACTGGAGCTTACACAGACCAGGAAATGCACTAAAAACCTGTCACCAGTTCATCTTCTGCTTAAAGAAAGACAGGCTAAAAAGAAGCAAGAATGTGGGGTTTAGTTTCCTGATTTATTTAACCAGAGTGAGAATCGAAAGGAAGGCTATAAGTCATTTACCTGTTCATCTTTTCATCCATTAATTGTGGTAGATAGCCTTCAAAGATGGCGGCCATCAATTCTTGCCCCTCGGTTCTTGCCACTTATGTCCTTCCATTAAGAGCTGCAATTTTTTTCCTCTTCCAGGTGATTCTGGACTGGCGTGTGACTTGCTGTAAGCAACAGAATGTGCTGACAGTGATGCTATGCCCTTGAGAGGCTGTGCTGTACCATAAATGAACTTGGGCTACATTACTGACTGATGAGAGACCACATGGAGAGGGAGAGGCCAAGGGAACCAGATGTGAGTGAAGCATTCTGGGGCCTTCCTGCCCAGCCCAGCCACCATCTGAACACAGGTGAGTGAGTGACTCCAGTCAGTGCAGGATGCAGTGGACAAACAGCCCAACTTTGAACACTGCCCAAATTCAGCACCCACAGAATCATCAAAAGTATCAGTTGCTGTGGTTTTAAGCTGTTCTGTTTTGGAGTTGTTTGTCATCTGACCATAGGTAACTGAACATATATGTTTTGGGCAACTGTATTTAAAGGGCTCCTTTTTTAGTTTTCTAAAATGGGTTTTCGATCATA
This sequence comes from Tragulus kanchil, assembly GCA_022376925.1. NCBI lineage: Eukaryota > Metazoa > Chordata > Mammalia > Artiodactyla > Tragulidae > Tragulus > Tragulus kanchil. The sequence continues at coordinate 220,488,069 of JAIOJX010000030.1, read as the reverse complement.
ATTAAGAGTTGAAATTTGTCAAATGACTTTTTCTGCCTCTATTAAAATGATCGTATGATCACTTTTCTCCTTTAGTCCATTAATTTTTAATTGACTCTGCATTCAGGGAGTTTTTTTTAAGCAGAGGTATTGCACATCTTTCATTAAATTTATTCCTATATATTGTATTTTTGATGCTTTTATAAGCGGTATTTTAATTTTTTATCTTCCAATTGTTTTGTGACAGTATAGAAATACTATTTATTTTTATATATTAGCATTGTATTTTGTGAGTTTGCTAAACTCACAAAATATTTTAGTAATCTTTAAAAATGATTCCTTAAGATCTTCTATATACACAGGCATATTGTCTACACATAGAGATAGTTTTACTTCTTCCTGTCCCATATTTATTCCTTTTATTTATTTATTTTGGCTTTAGTGAACTTGCTATGACCTCTAGGAAGAAAGTTAAAAGTGTTCAGAGTGAACATCCTTGTCTTATTCCTGCTCAGAATCGAAAGGAAGGCTATAAGTCATTTACCTGTTCATCTTTTCATCCATTAATTGTGGTAGATAGCCTTCAAAGATGGCGGCCATCAATTCTTGCCCCTCGGTTCTTGCCACTTATGTCCTTCCATTAAGAGCTGCAATTTTTTTCCTCTTCCAGGTGATTCTGGACTGGCGTGTGACTTGCTGTAAGCAACAGAATGTGCTGACAGTGATGCTATGCCCTTGAGAGGCTGTGCTGTACCATAAATGAACTTGGGCTACATTACTGACTGATGAGAGACCACATGGAGAGGGAGAGGCCAAGGGAACCAGATGTGAGTGAAGCATTCTGGGGCCTTCCTGCCCAGCCCAGCCACCATCTGAACACAGGTGAGTGAGTGACTCCAGTCAGTGCAGGATGCAGTGGACAAACAGCCCAACTTTGAACACTGCCCAAATTCAGCACCCACAGAATCATCAAAAGTATCAGTTGCTGTGGTTTTAAGCTGTTCTGTTTTGGAGTTGTTTGTCATCTGACCATAGGTAACTGAACATATATGTTTTGGGCAACTGTATTTAAAGGGCTCCTTTTTTAGTTTTCTAAAATGGGTTTTCGATCATAATTAAGAGTTGAAATTTGTCAAATGACTTTTTCTGCCTCTATTAAAATGATCGTATGATCACTTTTCTCCTTTAGTCCATTAATTTTTAATTGACTCTGCATTCAGGGAGTTTTTTTTAAGCAGAGGTATTGCACATCTTTCATTAAATTTATTCCTATATATTGTATTTTTGATGCTTTTATAAGCGGTATTTTAATTTTTTATCTTCCAATTGTTTTGTGACAGTATAGAAATACTATTTATTTTTATATATTAGCATTGTATTTTGTGAGTTTGCTAAACTCACAAAATATTTTAGTAATCTTTAAAAATGATTCCTTAAGATCTTCTATATACACAGGCATATTGTCTACACATAGAGATAGTTTTACTTCTTCCTGTCCCATATTTATTCCTTTTATTTATTTATTTTGGCTTTAGTGAACTTGCTATGACCTCTAGGAAGAAAGTTAAAAGTGTTCAGAGTGAACATCCTTGTCTTATTCCTGCTCTTAGGGTGAAAGCACTCATTCATTCCTCATTAGGTATGATGTTATCTTCAGGTTTTACAGAGATGCCTTTTGTCAGGTGGAGAAAGTTATCTTCTGTTGATAATTAGCTGAAAGGTTTTTATTATGAATGGGTGTTGAATTCTGTGAAACTTTTTCTTCATTAATGAAATGATCACATCTTTTCCTTCATTGTAATTTTTTAATGGGTTGAACTACAATGTGGTTTGCAGCCTCAAACACGGTCCCAGTAATCCTCTCCTGGTATCCATGCCTTTGTGTGAATCCCTCTCCTTGAGAATGACTTGGGCTTAGCGACTGACTGACAGTTAATATAATACAGCAGAAGTAGTGGCTTGTCACATCTGAGAGAAGGGTATGAAAAGACTGTGACTTCCGTCATGGATGATTTCCCTCATTCACTTGGTCTGAGGAAAGCCAACTGCCATATTGTGAGCCACTCTGTGGAGGGAAAGGCCCACATGGCATGGAACTGAGGGAAGCCTTTGGCCATTAGCCAGAGAAGAACTGACGGCTTAAGTCCAACACCCCCATAAGACACTAAATCTTGCCAAGAAACACTAGAGTGATCTTGAAGCAGGGCCTTCCTCACTTAAATCTTCAGGCTGACCCGTTGACTACAGCCTCATGAGAGACCCTGTGCCTGAGAACCCAATTAAATAGCATCAAGATTCCTCACCCACAGAAATGGTGAGATAATCAGTGTTCATAGCTTTAGTATGCTGAATTTGGAGAATGATTTCTTTATGTAGCAATAGATAACTAATATCAATATATACACAGATGATGTTTTGGATGTGAATAAGTCTGGCATTCTTAGAGTAAACCTCACTTCATCATGAAACATTGTCCTATAAACATTGTTAAATTTGTTTTACTTTTTCTTGTTAAGGACTTTTGTGTCTAGGTTCATAAGGGATATTGGTTTGCACTGCTTTTATTTCTGTTAAAAAATATTTATTTATTTGTTTGGCTGCACTGTGTCTTAGTTGCAGCATGGAAACTCTTAATTATAGCTTGTGGGATCTAGTTACCTGACCAGGGATTGAATCCAGGCCCCCTGCATTGAGAGCTCGAGTCTTAACCATGAGGGAAGTCCCTGTGTTTCTTATGCAATGTGATTGTGAGGTTTTGATGTTAGACATGTCCTTGCTTCATAAAGTAGAATCCCTCCTCCTCCAATTTTTAAGAAAATTTTGGCCTCTTTTTATTTATTTATTTATTTATTTATTTTTCATCCGTCTTTATTCTTTGACCTGTGTGAGCCTCCCATTGAAGTGGCCTCTCTAGTTGTAGAGCACCGGTTCTGGGCGCATGCGCTCCAGAGCTCTGGCTTGTAATTGGACACACCAGTCCAGCCCCTCCAACATGTGGAATCTTCCCGGGGCAGGAATTGAACTGGTGCCCCTTGCACTGCAAGGACTCTTTACCCACTGGACCACCAGGGAAGCCTCCTCCTCTAATTTTTGAAAGAGGTTATATGAGACTTATATTATCCCTTCCTTACATTTTTGATAGAATTGACTGGTGAGTCTGGAGTGGTTTTATAATGAACTTTTTTTCTTAAGTATGAGTTCGGTTGTGTTATAGATATAAGACAACTATATATATATATATTCTATAGATATAGGACTGGTCAGGTTTTTTTCTTCTTAGGTCACTTTTTCCCCTTCTCCAGCATTAAAGGTTGAAAGAAAAAAATATATGAGCTGATTACCAAAAGAAAGGCAATCAAAAGCTTATCAAAAGAAAATCAATCCTAAGGCTGCTTAGGATAGCAAGTCTGTGCAATGTGACAGGACCACGTTGCTTGGAAATGCATCAAGATTCCTCACCCACAGAAATGGTGAGATAATCAGTGTTCATAGCTTTAGTATGCTGAATTTGGAGAATGATTTCTTTATGTAGCAATAGATAACTAATATCAATATATACACAGATGATGTTTTGGATGTGAATAAGTCTGGCATTCTTAGAGTAAACCTCACTTCATCATGAAACATTGTCCTATAAACATTGTTAAATTTGTTTTACTTTTTCTTGTTAAGGACTTTTGTGTCTAGGTTCATAAGGGATATTGGTTTGCACTGCTTTTATTTCTGTTAAAAAATATTTATTTATTTGTTTGGCTGCACTGTGTCTTAGTTGCAGCATGGAAACTCTTAATTATAGCTTGTGGGATCTAGTTACCTGACCAGGGATTGAATCCAGGCCCCCTGCATTGAGAGCTCGAGTCTTAACCATGAGGGAAGTCCCTGTGTTTCTTATGCAATGTGATTGTGAGGTTTTGATGTTAGACATGTCCTTGCTTCATAAAGTAGAATCCCTCCTCCTCCAATTTTTAAGAAAATTTTGGCCTCTTTTTATTTATTTATTTATTTATTTATTTTTCATCCGTCTTTATTCTTTGACCTGTGTGAGCCTCCCATTGAAGTGGCCTCTCTAGTTGTAGAGCACCGGTTCTGGGCGCATGCGCTCCAGAGCTCTGGCTTGTAATTGGACACACCAGTCCAGCCCCTCCAACATGTGGAATCTTCCCGGGGCAGGAATTGAACTGGTGCCCCTTGCACTGCAAGGACTCTTTACCCACTGGACCACCAGGGAAGCCTCCTCCTCTAATTTTTGAAAGAGGTTATATGAGACTTATATTATCCCTTCCTTACATTTTTGATAGAATTGACTGGTGAGTCTGGAGTGGTTTTATAATGAACTTTTTTTCTTAAGTATGAGTTCGGTTGTGTTATAGATATAAGACAACTATATATATATATATTCTATAGATATAGGACTGGTCAGGTTTTTTTCTTCTTAGGTCACTTTTTCCCCTTCTCCAGCATTAAAGGTTGAAAGAAAAAAATATATGAGCTGATTACCAAAAGAAAGGCAATCAAAAGCTTATCAAAAGAAAATCAATCCTAAGGCTGCTTAGGATAGCAAGTCTGTGCAATGTGACAGGACCACGTTGCTTGGAAATGCATTCATAGAGAAGAGCTGAAGGGACCAGGATGGTGGGAAAAGACATTGTGGATGAGAGAGTTATGTTGGCACAAAAGAGTGAAAAAATACCAGGAGTCTTAGGCGCTAGAGAGTAGAGAATAGGAGACTCTACAGAGTTGCTGTGGCTTAAATTAGATTCCCTGAAAGAAGCTCCCATTAAGATTAAACTTCTCTGCACCACACTTAAGAGCAACACCCCTTTGGGACAACAGGATGAATGCTTGGGTCAGAGTGGAGGACGGAGATTCACAGCTTTGTAAGCATCCCTTTTCCAATGCTTTAATGTCACTGAGCTTCATTAAAATAATACATGCATTATCACCATTGCTTCTAACAAACTACCCCCAAGCTTGGAGGCACACCTCAACCATTTATTATTACGCTCATGGAATCTTTGGGTCAGAATTGGAGCTAAACATGGTAGGAACCAGTTGCTTCTGCTCCATGGTGTCTTATAGCTCCAGCTCTTTCCGCCCTTTTTTTTTTAACCTCCTTTCAGTGTTTTCCAGGCCCATTCATCTGAAAGTCCTTTGCTTTCCTGGACACACTCTGCATTTCCTGTTACTGAGTTTCTTCCTCCATAAATGCTTTTCCCAATACAGGACACTCTCATCTCCTTGCCTGATTAACTCCCTATCTCTTTTGGAGAGCCCTTAGATGCCACCTCCTGTGGGAGTCCTCCTGGACCCTCTGCTGTAAGTGCTCTTCCTCCAGGCTCCCATAATTCTCCATACTTTCCCATCGTAAAGTTTTTTTCTTTATTCCTACCAGGCATCCCCTGGTTTTATAATGAACTTTTTTTCTTAAGTATGAGTTCGGTTGTGTTATAGATATAAGACAACTATATATATATATATTCTATAGATATAGGACTGGTCAGGTTTTTTTCTTCTTAGGTCACTTTTTCCCCTTCTCCAGCATTAAAGGTTGAAAGAAAAAAATATATGAGCTGATTACCAAAAGAAAGGCAATCAAAAGCTTATCAAAAGAAAATCAATCCTAAGGCTGCTTAGGATAGCAAGTCTGTGCAATGTGACAGGACCACGTTGCTTGGAAATGCATTCATAGAGAAGAGCTGAAGGGACCAGGATGGTGGGAAAAGACATTGTGGATGAGAGAGTTATGTTGGCACAAAAGAGTGAAAAAATACCAGGAGTCTTAGGCGCTAGAGAGTAGAGAATAGGAGACTCTACAGAGTTGCTGTGGCTTAAATTAGATTCCCTGAAAGAAGCTCCCATTAAGATTAAACTTCTCTGCACCACACTTAAGAGCAACACCCCTTTGGGACAACAGGATGAATGCTTGGGTCAGAGTGGAGGACGGAGATTCACAGCTTTGTAAGCATCCCTTTTCCAATGCTTTAATGTCACTGAGCTTCATTAAAATAATACATGCATTATCACCATTGCTTCTAACAAACTACCCCCAAGCTTGGAGGCACACCTCAACCATTTATTATTACGCTCATGGAATCTTTGGGTCAGAATTGGAGCTAAACATGGTAGGAACCAGTTGCTTCTGCTCCATGGTGTCTTATAGCTCCAGCTCTTTCCGCCCTTTTTTTTTTAACCTCCTTTCAGTGTTTTCCAGGCCCATTCATCTGAAAGTCCTTTGCTTTCCTGGACACACTCTGCATTTCCTGTTACTGAGTTTCTTCCTCCATAAATGCTTTTCCCAATACAGGACACTCTCATCTCCTTGCCTGATTAACTCCCTATCTCTTTTGGAGAGCCCTTAGATGCCACCTCCTGTGGGAGTCCTCCTGGACCCTCTGCTGTAAGTGCTCTTCCTCCAGGCTCCCATAATTCTCCATACTTTCCCATCGTAAAGCTCATCACACATTGTTTATTTCCTGATTCTGATGTCCAACTCCTCAGCCAGGAGGCTCAGCTCCATGAAGCCAGAGACAGCCCCTGAGCTGTTCAAGTGCTTTCCAGGCCTGTGGCACAGGGCTGGACGTTTGCTTGTTGACTGTATTAATGGGTGAGGCAGGAATATCATTCCCATCCTATAGAAGTGAGAGCAGCATGGAGAACTGTAGGAATCAGTCCCAATCATGGTCAGTCCCTGGCACAGCTGAGCCTTAAGTGCAGGTCATGCCACCACCCGGGACGCTCGTGTAGCCTGGAAACAGGGTTGCCAAATAAATTGGCAACAACTTCCATAGCTTCGGTCACTGGTACTCTGCCAACTGTGTCCACTTTCTTTCTAGCCTGGGCATGCCAGGCAGCTGGATCCATGAAGGGAAGAATCCTGGTTATTAACTTCTTTTTATTCATTCACTCATGAACTACCCAGTGGGAGATGGTGCTATTGACTTGTCTTGGTAAGACACAGTCAGAGCGATGAAAGTTATGTTCCCATGATTAAGGCTTCTCCACAACTAAAGTATTGATCTTAATTAAGAAATAATACATACAGAGGATGCTGGGAACAGCGTCAGTGGGCTGCAGACACAGCAGGCTTTTGTGAGAAGAGAACAGAGAAGTTCCATCTGCTCTCGTTGCCAGTTTTTTTCTTTCCTACTTCGAGTAGTGGCAAATAGTTTTCTTTCTCTTTTTTTCCATTTGGGAGGAAAGTACCTACAAAGTACTCAAGTCAGGGGAAAAATGAGCCCGACAGCCAGACAACTCGATCACCCTGTCTCTTAGCAGCTGCTCCTAATGGGTGTGGAAGTCAATACCATTGAACCCCAGGCTTTCCAGAGGAGACACTTCCAGATGCCTGGCTCTCAGGCAGGAGGAGCTGGGAGGTAAGGCAGGTCAGGATCAGCCTGAGCTGGAACTGTAAGATGGTCACCAAGCAACAGGCCCCCACTCTGAACCCGGGCAACCAGGGGTGTGTAGCTGGATGGTGAGCAGAATTCAAGACCACAACATCTCAAGGCAGAGTAAGAGAAGTCCTGAGGCAGAGAGCTCAGGAGCTAGGTAAACAGGAGGAAAGTGGACCTGGTTATCAGAGGTGAGAAAGCCGAACAGTCAGGGGAATATCTGCATTCTGTGGCAATGACAATAACAATGAAATAAACTTGATACAGAAGCCAGATCCAAGCTTCCCATACACTTCCTTTTAAAGATGAACTTATTTTAAAACTCAGTAAATAGCACACTTAACAGTTAAGAAAATAGCTGTACGAGTGGACCACTAAGCATATGAAAAAGATCTCCAATGTTTTAGTCATCAGGGAAATAACAGCTGAAACCACAATGAAAAACCATGCTCAGCTGCTAAGTCAGGTCCAGCTCTTTTCAGCCCCATGGACTGTAACCCACCAGGCTTCTCTGTCCATAGAATGCTGGAGTAGATTGCCACTTCCTCCTCCAGGGGATCTTCCCAACCCAGAGATGGAATCCTTGTCTCCTTCTTTGGCTGGTGTATTCTTTACCACTCAGTCACCAAGGAGGCCCAAGAGAAATTCATACAAGGGAGTCAAAAATGGGGAAAAAGGTTTTTGTTCACAGTATCTGGAACATTAACAAAACAGGCTGAGGTTTTTTTTTTTTTTTTAAACATTTATTTTATTTATTTATCTTTTGGGGAGTGGGGTGGGGAGGGAGGGGGATGGGTGGGCCACTTCTATTGGTCTTCCATTTCTCTGTTTTCATCCGTCTTTGTTCTTTGGCTCCTGTAGGCCTCCCTTCGCAGTGGCGTCTGTCATTGCAGAGCGCTGGCTCTGGGCGCATGCGCCCCAGAGCTTCGGCTTGGTAATTGGACACATCGGTCCAGCCGCTCCGCGGCACATGGGATCTTCCCAAGCCAGGGATTGAACCGGCGCCCCTTGCACTGCAAGGCAGTGTCCTTACCCACTGTACCACCAGGGGAAGCCCCAGGCTGAGGTTTTAACAACATAACTCTCCTTCTCTTCCCCTTCATACTTTAGCTAGGTCATCACAGCGGTATTTTCTGTTAATTCCAATATGCTGCCTCCTCATTGCAAGTTGCCCAGCCCTAAATCCTGTAATTCTTATCACTGGGATGAAAAACCACTTCAAGCCACTAGGATGTCCCGCCTCAGAATGACACCACCTCTTGGTGAGGATGTAGAACAACTGTGGATGGGAATGAAAAATAATACAACCACTTTGAAAACTTGTTTGACAGGTTACTGTAAAGTTAAACATGTATACACTTTTCCTATGACTCTGTAGTTCCATTCTTACTCAAGAAAATGAAAACAAAATGTTTGTATATGAATGTTCTTAAGCAGCTTTATAAATAGGCTAAAGTTGAAAACAACCCAGATGACCATCAACTTGAGAGTGGATGGATAAATTTTCCATATAATGAAATACCAGTCAGTAATTTAAAGGAATGGACTAATAGTATTTGCATTGTGACGATTGAAGCTCACAGGCATTATGAGCCCCCAGTCATCTCTGTGTAATTTGAGAACGGCCAAAAACTGATCTGTGGCAATAGGAATCAGAATGAAGTTGAGGGTGGAGAAGGTGACTGGGTGGAGCACAAGGGAACTTTCCAGATGATGAAAAGGTTCTATATCTGGTTTGTGGTGGTGGAGACAGTTGTCAAAACCTATCAAGCTGAACACTTAAGATCATTGCTCCTTGCTGTGTGCTAATGATATCTTTTTAAAAACTTGAACTTTTGTAATTATTTATTTCTTTAAAATTTTATTTTTATTTTTTATTTTTGGCTATTCTGGGTTTTTACTGCAGCTGCAGGCTCTTCTCTAGTTGCAGGGAGTGGGGGCTACTCTCTAGTTGAGGTGAGCAGGCTTCTTGTTGCGATGACTTCTCTTGTTGTGGAACTCGGGCTCTAGGGCACATGGGCTTCAGTAGTTGTGGCACATGGTCTATAGTTGTGGCTCCGAGGCTCTAGAGCACAGGCCCCATAGTTGTAGCTCATGGGCTTTGTTGCTCTGCAGCATGTGGGATCTTCCCTGATCAGGGATCGAACTCATGTCGCCTGCATTGGCAGGTGGATTCTTCACCACTGTACTACCAGAGAGGCCCCCTAATTATATCTTAATTTTTAAAAAACCATAGCAAATTGGAATCTTTAGGCCTAGAATGACAAACACAAAGCTCACATGCTGTTGCTTCTGTTCCCATGGCAGATGATATTAATTGATTTCAGCGTTCTATGCCCTGGAACTTCAGTGGGGCTTCAGAATATATCACAGTGTAGCTCTTCAAGCAGCCGCCGTCAGTCCGCCCATCTGTTAAGAGGTCAAAGCCGATACAGCTCAATCCTGCTACTGTGACCTCAACTTGCTTCTTTAGTTTGGTGAATCCTGGGGAAATTAAAATTTCTTATAAAGATGATAGTCCCATTTCAGAAAAGTTTTAAAATAACTCAGAATCCCACTCTCTTAATCACTAATGCCATTGAAGTTTTTAAAAAGTTATTTTATTTTTGGTTGTGCTGGGTCTTCATTGCTATGCCCGGGCTTTCTCTAGTTGCAGCAAGCAGGGGCTACTCATCATTACAGTGCATGGGCTTTTCTTGTTGTGGAGCATGGGCTCTCAGGGTGCAGGTTTCAGTAGTTGGCAGCATGAGGAATTCAGTTGTGGTCTGTGGGCTTAGTTGCTCGGTGGCACGTGGGATCTTCCAGAAATAGGTATCAAACCTGTGTCTTCTGCTTTGGCAGGCAGAGTCCTATCCACAGTACCTCTAGGGAAGTCCTACCCTTGAAGTTTATTTCCTTCTATTATGTTACTCTACGTAGGCATATTTAACATACAAGAGCAGGTTCTGTTTCTGACTATTCTAAGCATTTTTCTGAGTTACCTAATACTGGTCATAACTTCTTTTTGTTTTTTTCAACGGTGGCGTAATTCTCTGAGGAGCTGCACTATCATTTATTAATCCTGCCCCTGTGACTACAATCACTTCTTGTCTGTTTTCATTCATTCTAGAAATATAGTTTTGTTAAGTTTATAAATCTAGTCGACAGTTATTTTTATCAGCACTTTGTACATGATTCCATTATCATCTGTCTTTCATATTTGATAAGTCAGATGTTGCTCTTTATATTGTTGTAGATAAACTGTCTTTTCTTTAAGATCTTATCTTTGTCTTTGGCGGTCTGTCTTTTCACTATGATGTGTCTGGAGATGGCCTTTTTTGGGGCAGGAGTCGGGTTGGGGAGGGAGGGGGCGGGCTGGCCACTTCTGTTGGTCTTTCATTTATCCATTTTCATCCATCTTTGTTCTTTGGCCTGTGTGGGCCTCCCATCGCCGTGGCCTCTGTTGTCACAGAGCACTGGCTCTGGGCGCATGCACTCCAGAGCTCCAGCTCGGTGATTGGACACATCGGTCCAGCCGCTCTGCGGCACGTGGGATCTTCCCAGGCCAGGGATCGAATTGGCGCCCCTTGCACAGCAAGGCGGTGTCCTTACCCACTGGACCACCAGGAAGCCCTGGAGATGGCCTTTTAATGGTTTATTCTGTTAAGGAAATTTGGGGAAACTTTCTAAATATGAGGATTCATATCTTCTCTGAATTCTGCAGAGGTTTCAGTTACTGTTTCTTTATTGCCCCTCCCCCATTCTCTCTATTCTCTTCTTTTCTAATCCTGATTAAATGCATGGGCTTTTCTTGTTGTGGAGCATGGGCTCTCAGGGTGCAGGTTTCAGTAGTTGGCAGCATGAGGAATTCAGTTGTGGTCTGTGGGCTTAGTTGCTCGGTGGCACGTGGGATCTTCCAGAAATAGATATCAAACCTGTGTCTTCTGCTTTGGCAGGCAGAGTCCTATCCACAGTACCTCTAGGGAAGTCCTACCCTTGAAGTTTATTTCCTTCTATTATGTTACTCTACGTAGGCATATTTAACATACAAGAGCAGGTTCTGTTTCTGACTATTCTAAGCATTTTTCTGAGTTACCTAATACTGGTCATAACTTCTTTTTGTTTTTTTCAACGGTGGCGTAATTCTCTGAGGAGCTGCACTATCATTTATTAATCCTGCCCCTGTGACTACAATCACTTCTTGTCTGTTTTCATTCATTCTAGAAATATAGTTTTGTTAAGTTTATAAATCTAGTCGACAGTTATTTTTATCAGCACTTTGTACATGATTCCATTATCATCTGTCTTTCATATTTGATAAGTCAGATGTTGCTCTTTATATTGTTGTAGATAAACTGTCTTTTCTTTAAGATCTTATCTTTGTCTTTGGCGGTCTGTCTTTTCACTATGATGTGTCTGGAGATGGCCTTTTTTGGGGGGGCGAGGGGGCGGGTTTGGGAGGGAGGGGGCGGGCTGGCCACTTCTGTTGGTCTTTCATTTATCCATTTTCATCCATCTTTGTTCTTTGGCCTGTGTGGGCCTCCCATCGCCGTGGCCTCTGTTGTCACAGAGCACTGGCTCTGGGCGCATGCACTCCAGAGCTCCAGCTCGGTGATTGGACACATCGGTCCAGCCGCTCTGCGGCACGTGGGATCTTCCCAGGCCAGGGATCGAATTGGCGCCCCTTGCACAGCAAGGCGGTGTCCTTACCCACTGGACCACCAGGAAGCCCTGGAGATGGCCTTTTAATGGTTTATTCTGTTAAGGAAATTTGGGGAAACTTTCTAAATATGAGGATTCATATCTTCTCTGAATTCTGCAGAGGTTTCAGTTACTGTTTCTTTATTGCCCCTCCCCCATTCTCTCTATTCTCTTCTTTTCTAATCCTGATTAAATGTATGTTGAACTTTCTCACTCCATTCTGTAATTTTCTCAACCAGAGTTTTCCATATATCTGCCTCTCTGAACTACTTTCTGAATAATTTCTTCAGATTTATATGTGAGTTCACTGATTCTTTTTTCAGCTGTGTCTATTTTGCTGTTCAGCTCTTTCACAGATATTTTCATTTCTGTTATAGTGTTTATTTTTTGAACAAGTCTTATTTGGTTCTTCTTTAGGATATTGGCTGCTTGTTTTTATAGTTTCTTCTTTTAAATTCTGTTACTTACATTATCATATTAAAATAATATTTTCCATTCTATATTTCTAATATCTAATTTTTATGAGTAACATTTTCCCTCTGCCAATGCTTACTCCTCACAGTGGCTTGTTACTGGGGCATTTTCTGACTTTATGTTATGAGCTCATATCTGATAGAACTTTGCCTGCAGGAGTTTTATGAAGCCTGGGTTGGAGGTACATACTTGCTTCTGTAGGCGTTTCAGGCACTGAAGACCTGGGTCCCTCTAAATTAAATTCTTACGTTTGGAATTTTTTTTTTTGGTGTATTTCAAAGTTCAAATCTGTAAAAGTGCTGGCCAGTGGCCTCAAAATCTCAGATTAAGCCTTTTCTCCTCTAACGGAACTGGTCCTAAGTCACTGCTTCTTGCAGTCAGCCTCTGATAGGCCAGATATTTCTACTTCACCCCGTTTTCAGAGCGTGACCCCCTCTGAGTGCTGGATTGATGCCAGGTTTTGCTGCTCTGTGTCTGTATCACTATTCACATCTATTGCTTGTTCTCCTTGCCCTTCCAATCCCTCACCCAATTTGCTTCCAAATTCTATATGAGGAAAATCTCTAAAGATGACCTCGGGCTGTGAAGTGCTTTTTGGTTTTTATTTACCGTAAAGTACTGGTATTCCTGCTAGTTTTCAAATCATGGATGATTTCATTACTTTACTTTCTCATAGATTATTTCATTGCTATAACGGAGAAGTGTGTGTGTGTGAGAGAGAGTGTGTGTATGTGTGTGTGTGTATCGTGTAAGATATTTTGTTGCTAGGTCTAGGGATGCTTACATTGTTTGCTTCTCTTCTCAGCCATGCTGATTCTCTTTACATTGGTTTATGTTTGTTCTTAATATCTATTCTTTTGTTTCTTGTGGTATTAATATCTTTGTGTTTTTCCTTTGCATTGTCATGATTATTATAAGTTCTTTTATGATAGAAATTTGATTTTGAGCCTTCTGTTTCTTACAGTTGTAATTTTTAAAATTAACTTTCCTATGATATTGCTTTTATCCTAGATTTGTTTTCTTAATTCTGAAAGATCTAGTTTAACTGTAATCTATTGATTTTATCACCTCACCTTTCAGTTCTTATTCCATTGAATTCATTGAGTTCATGAGAATAAGAACTCAAGTTCTGTTTTCTGAGTTGTGTTTTCTTTGTTTTATTATTTAAGTTTAGATTCTCTCTGGAGTCTTCTTTTTTTGGCTGCACTGCATGGCATGTGGGATCTTAGCTCCTGACCAGGGATGGAGCCCATACCCATTGCACTGGAAGTTTGGAATCTTAACCACTGGACTGCCAGGGAAGTCTCTCAAGTTGTGTTTTCTTTTAGAATTTGTTCTTTAACCTATCTTTGGGATGCTTTGTCCTTTTTTTTCCTTTTGTTTATTGGGATCTGACTTCATAGTTTGAATGTGGATAGCTATATCCACACAGAGTATACTTTGTGGGAAATTTCCCTAGAGATATTTCTTCTGTCTGCTTTTCTGTAACCTGAGAGCATCAGGTACGGGTGTTCTAATTCACTGTGGAGTCATGAAGCCCTCGCTTTCATCTGAGAAGGAACCTCCCTTCTCCTCTCAGTGGCTGTTTCCACTACTCTTACTCTTCTTCCCACCCCCCACCCAAACAGAAGAGGGAAAGAAAATGTCACATTCTCTCCAGAATAAGTCTATAAGTAGAATTCTCAGGATCCTGTTGACTCACCGGCACTATATGTAGGAGGTAGGCTGTACTCCATCATATTCTGAGTTATTTTTTTTGTCCCCTTTGTCTCCATTTCTTGAATTCTGACATCATTAGTTTATGCCCTTGTCTGGCTTCTACTGGTAAAATTTTTCTGGTTTGTTTATTTTTCTTCTTACTGTTTTTGTTATCTCCTTAGGAGTCAGAGGAGAAAGTTTCTGTGATCCTATTTCACTTTGCCAAATCAGTTCATGCTCATCTGTTTTCTCTTTTCCAGTATTCTCTCAAACTTCTAGCTGTAACAGACATGATTATCTTCTGGCCCTTTTATAGTTTAGTTCTTTAGACATACACTCATAGTCACATGCACACACACACACACACACACACACAGAGTCAAACATACTCTGCTTGGGGAGCAGCCATGCATAAGGCACGTGTTTTGACCAAGGTTCCCATTTATTTAGGGTGGCTCCCTCATTTTTGGCTCATATAGGCTTCTCTGTGCCAACTCAAGAAAGGCTTCCTGTAAACGAGGCAGCACTCTGCCCCACAGTTGGCTAGTGTCACGTACAGGAGTTAGATTCCTCAGAGCTTCTTCTCAAACAGCGCAACATCAGTTATGAGTATTGGTGCATGAAGACATTTTTCTGGGGAAAAAAGCCTCATCTTTTATTAGACAACCTCTCTAAGCCTCTGTTTTGTCATCTGTAAAATGGGGATGAGGATAACGGTACCCACCGCAGAAGGTCATTATGAGCAGCGTGCCCAGTCTTTTTCATGTAATTTTATTTAGATGTTGCTTGTACATCATCTATAGTAAGATATACAAACAGATAAAAATTGTTTACAAGGAGTTTTTTTTTTAATGCTACTTTAAAGTCAATGTGCAACAGCATTGATAATACTGCCAAGGGGACAGGCTCTGGTTTAGAAAACAAAAATTACTTGCTACTCTGGCTGATGCATTCCCATGAGTCTTCAGTGGAGGAAAACGTATTGTGAATTTCAGCTGCAAATTATTACAAAACTTTCACAGTCTAGCCACTTGGTGCTCAGAAAAGATTTGACGTTCTGAAAATTTACTAAAATTCTCCAGCAGTATACTTTCACTGAATAAAAGCACAAGTGACTGAATATTATGGTTTTGGGCTCAGGATCCTGTTGATCATTTTTTTTGAGTTATTTTTTGTCCCCTTTGTCTCCATTTCTTGAATTCTGACATCATTAGTTTATGCCCTTGTCTGGCTTCTACTGGTAAAATTTTTCTGGTTTGTTTATTTTTCTTCTTACTGTTTTTGTTATCTCCTTAGGAGTCAGAGGAGAAAGTTTCTGTGATCCTATTTCACTTTGCCAAATCAGTTCATGCTCATCTGTTTTCTTTTCCAGTATTCTCTCAAACTTCTAGCTGTAACAGACATGATTATCTTCTGGCCCTTTTATAGTTTAGTTCTTTAGACATACACTCATAGTCACATGCACACACACACACACACACACACACAGAGTCAAACATACTCTGCTTGGGGAGCAGCCATGCATAAGGCACGTGTTTTGACCAAGGTTCCCATTTATTTAGGGTGGCTCCCTCATTTTTGGCTCATATAGGCTTCTCTGTGCCAACTCAAGAAAGGCTTCCTGTAAACGAGGCAGCACTCTGCCCCACAGTTGGCTAGTGTCACGTACAGGAGTTAGATTCCTCAGAGCTTCTTCTCAAACAGCGCAACATCAGTTATGAGTATTGGTGCATGAAGACATTTTTCTGGGGAAAAAAGCCTCATCTTTTATTAGACAACCTCTCTAAGCCTCTGTTTTGTCATCTGTAAAATGGGGATGAGGATAACGGTACCCACCGCAGAAGGTCATTATGAGCAGCGTGCCCAGTCTTTTCATGTAATTTTATTTAGATGTTGCTTGTACATCATCTATAGTAAGATATACAAACAGATAAAAATTGTTTACAAGGAGTTTTTTTTTTAATGCTACTTTAAAGTCAATGTGCAACAGCATTGATAATACTGCCAAGGGGACAGGCTCTGGTTTAGAAAACAAAAATTACTTGCTACTCTGGCTGATGCATTCCCATGAGTCTTCAGTGGAGGAAAACGTATTGTGAATTTCAGCTGCAAATTATTACAAAACTTTCACAGTCTAGCCACTTGGTGCTCAGAAAAGATTTCGACGTTCTGAAAATTTACTAAAATTCTCCAACAGTATACTTTCACTGAAGAAAAGCACAAGTGACTGAATATTATGGTTTTGGGACTAAACAAAGAAAACTGACTACGTCAGGTGCGTGCAGTTAGGTGCCCAACCATTTTGGCACTAGGGAGCGGTTTGGTGGAAGACAGTTTTTCCATGGAGGGGTGTGAGGGTGTGGGGGAGGATGGTTGAGGCAGCACGCAAGCAATGGGAAGCAATGGGGAGCAGCAGAGGAAGCTCCTCTCGCTTGCCTGCCAGTCAGCTCCTGCTAGGTGGTCCATAGCCTGGGGATTGGGGACCCCTGATTATGAGGATTAAACAATGGAATTCTTACTTAATCTTATTTACTTAAGTAAGCGTCTGGCATAAGGCCTAGAATGTAGTTAGTACTATTATTATTCTCAAAGAAGCCCATAAGTCCCCTTAGTTTTAATAACCACTGAAATACATTTTCCTTCTGGTTTTCTACTGCTATATAATAAAATGCTCTGAAATCTAGTAGCTTAAAGAATAATCTCATTATTCACCATTTTGTAGGTTGACTTGGGCTCATTTGAGAGGTCCCCACCTGGGGGCCCTGTACAGTTCCTTCCCATGTTGGCTGGAGTCACCAGGCTCCTCTGCGTTGGCCATGGAGGTGACTCACTGTCGTGGTTGTCGGCTGGCTGAGAGCTCAGCTGTGGCAGGCCGAGCACCTCTGCTGGCTTCTCCATGAGACTTGGGGGCTCCACGCAGCATGGGAGCTGGGTCCTAAGCGCAAGTGTCCCAAAAGTAAACTACCCAAGAGACTCAGTCGTGGAGGCCTCAAGGCTCCTTGTGATCTTTTAAAAAATATATTTATTTATTTATTTGGCCGTACTGGGTCTTAGTTGAGGCCTGTGGGATCTTCCGTTGTAATGTGGTATGTGGGATCTTTTAGCTGCAACATGTGCAATCTTTTTTTTTCTTTTTTTGTGTGGCATGGGGATCTAGTTCCTTGTTCAGGGATTGAACCCTGGGTCCCCTGCACTGGGAGTGTGGAATCTTAGCCATTGGACCTCCAAGGAATACTGGGAGATGTGAGTGCTGAGAGGCTTAGTTCATTAGTAGGGGGATACATTTTGGGGGAACTAGCTACCCCAGTTAAATTTCTCTTTTATTTCTAACATTCCACTGTTAGATTGTCATAAACTTTTCTCATTTTATCCTCATAATCAAACTTTAGAACTTCCATTTTAAAGATGAGGAGACCAAGTCACAGGGTGAGTAACTTGTCCAGGATCGTTTAAGCCTAAGTCTAGTTTTCTTTGTCCTTGTTTGTTAGTCACTCAGTCACGTCCAACTCTTTGCGACCCCATTGACTGTAGTCAGCCAGACTTCTCCATTCATGTGATTTTCCAGGCAAGAATACTTAGAGTGGGTAGCCATTCCCTTCTCCAGGTGATCTTCCCAACCCAGGGATTGAACCCGGGTCTCCTGCCTTGCAGACACATTCTTTAACGTTTGAGCCACACCAGGGAAGCCCTAGTGACTTGTAAATATGAGCTAGGGTGTTGCCCTCTATTGAAACCCTGCCCACATTCCTAGCATGAGGCTGCATACCCAGAAAAGGCTAAACATGTGCTTGCTAATGAAGTAAAGGACTATTCTTTTTTTTTTTTTTAATAAATTTTTTGGGGGGTAGGGAGGTGGGGTGGGGAGGGAGGGGAGCGGGCGGGTCACTGCCATTGGTCTTTCATTTGTCTGTTTTCATCCATCTTTGTTCTTTGGCCCATGTGGGCCTCCCATTGCAGTGGCCTCTGTTGTCACAGAGCACTGGCTCTGGGCGCAAGCGCTCCAGAGCTCTGGCTCGGTAGTTGGACACATCGGTCCAGCTGCTCCGCGGCACGTGGGATCTTCCCAGGCCAGGGATCCAACCGGCGCTCCTTGCACTGCAAGGCAGTGTCCATACCCACTGGGCCACCAGGGAAGCCCAGGACTTTTCTTTGAGAACTCACCAAAAGAACTGATGGCTCAAGTCTGTCTACCTGGGGTGATTCACAAGACTTGACAAATGCAAACACATTTTCCTTTGCTGACTATATGCAAGACAGGCAAAAAATCTCTCCTTGAACGGTCTTGGGGAAAAGAAGTGTAAACCAAAGCTCACTGGAGCTTTAGACCTGGCTGGGCATCCACGCTGTGCCGGGATGCCATGTATCTCTCTGACTGTGGGGTCACAGAGGAAGATCTTGATAGCTGAGCGGACCCAGAATTAATCTTTTCCACCATCAAAATATAGATCAACTCCAGCCTGTCCTGTCTGGGCATGTAGCTACCCACGTGGACACAGGCAGTGTCAATTAAACACCCCTAAAATACCCTTCCTCAGAGGAACTGGTGACAGTGAAGTGGCATGGTGATTGAAGTTATGGCTGAAAGCATTTTGCTCTGACAGCTTCCTCCCCCAGGGCTTAGTGGGAGTTTGCCCAGCCTCCCTGCCCAGGAGGGAGAGGAAATACCAGAGGCTCTGCGGGTCCTCTTTTAGTCTGTCTCTAACAACTGCTGTTCTGCCCCCCACTTCACAGTTTTTCGGTTCTCTCACATGCCACTTCCCAGAGACCCTGTGAGGCGGGCTTTACAGGAAAGGAAAAGCAGGTGGAAAGCAAGGTGGTAACTGGCTCAAGGAAATGTACAGATAGACCTTGTTTTACTGTAATTTGACTAATTTCACTTCACAGATAATGTGTTTGATTTTTGGGATGGGAGGTTTGGTGTTGTCTTTACAAATGGGCATTTGTGGCAACCCTACATTGAGCAATCCTATCAGCATCGTTTTCCCGGTGGCATTTTCTGACTTCATATTTCTTTGTCTCATCTTGGTAATTCTCACATTTCAAACCTTTCCACTGTTGTTGTATTTGTTACAGTGATCTGCAATCAGCCCTGTTTATGTTGCTTGCGGAAGGTTCAGATGATGGTAACGTTTTTTAGCAATATGTGTTCTTTGCTCAGTTGTGTCTGACTCTTTAACTCATGGACTGGGGCCCACTAGACTACCCTGTCTATGGAATTCTTCAGGCAAGAATACTGGAGTGGGTTGCCTTATTCTGTAATTAAGGTATGTATGTTGTTTTTTTAGACAGTGCTATTGGACAGTAGACAGATGACAGTACAATGTAAACATAACTTTCCTGTGCCTTGGGAAACCGGGAACATCCTTGTGACTGCTTTATTGTGCTACTTGCTTTATTGCTGTGGTCTGAAATACAACCTATAGTGTCTCCAGGGTCTGCCTGGCATTAGTGAGATCACAGTCAGAACCTGATGAGTGTCTTCAGACCCTAATGCCAGTCCCTTCAGCTCCCCTGCAGCCCTCACTGTCCCACGACTGCACCAGGAGCGTTCCCTGCCCCCTGACCTCCTCGGCCTTCCCCTCCCACTTGCCCTGGAGCCACTTGGAGCACAGAACCACCCCCAGCCAGGCCACTGCAGCTCCTGGTTTTCAGCTCTGTATGTTACGCAGCAACCATGAAACCTAATTTTTTTTTCTTCCCAACCTTACATCCTTCAAAAACAGTCCCAGCTAAATATAACAAAGATGCCCTTTGGCACATCCTGCCAATCTTGTGAGTGATTCATAGAGCTCACTGAGATGCCCAGGGACACATAGCTGCCACATAGTAAAAATACCTGCTGTGCTGGAAGGTGGCCAACCTTAAGCTCGCCCTGCTTCTCTAGAGCCCTGCAGAGGATCACATGCCACTTCCCCAGGAGACCCCCTGTGAGGCGGGCTTTACGGGAAAAAGCAGGTGGAAAGCAATGTGGTAACTGGCTCAAGGAAATGTACAGATAGACCTTGTTTTACTGTAATTTGACTAATTTCACTTCACAGATAATGTGTTTGATTTTTGGGATGGGAGGTTTGGTGTTGTCTTTACAAATGGGCATTTGTGGCAACCCTACATTGAGCAATCCTATCAGCATCGTTTTCCCGGTGGCATTTTCTGACTTCATATTTCTTTGTCTCATCTTGGTAATTCTCACATTTCAAACCTTTCCACTGTTGTTGTATTTGTTACAGTGATCTGCAATCAGCCCTGTTTATGTTGCTTGCGGAAGGTTCAGATGATGGTAACGTTTTTTAGCAATATGTGTTCTTTGCTCAGTTGTGTCTGACTCTTTAACTCATGGACTGGGGCCCACTAGACTACCCTGTCTATGGAATTCTTCAGGCAAGAATACTGGAGTGGGTTGCCTTATTCTGTAATTAAGGTATGTATGTTGTTTTTTTAGACAGTGCTATTGGACAGTAGACAGATGACAGTACAATGTAAACATAACTTTCCTGTGCCTTGGGAAACCGGGAACATCCTTGTGACTGCTTTATTGTGCTACTTGCTTTATTGCTGTGGTCTGAAATACAACCTATAGTGTCTCCAGGGTCTGCCTGGCATTAGTGAGATCACAGTCAGAACCTGATGAGTGTCTTCAGACCCTAATGCCAGTCCCTTCAGCTCCCCTGCAGCCCTCACTGTCCCACGACTGCACCAGGAGCGTTCCCTGCCCCCTGACCTCCTCGGCCTTCCCCTCCCACTTGCCCTGGAGCCACTTGGAGCACAGAACCACCCCCAGCCAGGCCACTGCAGCTCCTGGTTTTCAGCTCTGTATGTTACGCAGCAACCATGAAACCTAATTTTTTTTTCTTCCCAACCTTACATCCTTCAAAAACAGTCCCAGCTAAATATAACAAAGATGCCCTTTGGCACATCCTGCCAATCTTGTGAGTGATTCATAGAGCTCACTCGAGATGCCCAGGGACACATAGCTGCCACATAGTAAAAATACCTGCTGTGCTGGAAGGTGGCACAGATGGCTCTTAATGAGCTCGCCCTGCTTCTCTAGAGCCCTGCAGAGGAATGCACGGGGGAGCCTGGCAGGGCCGGGATTAGGCTGGGCTCCCTCTGGGCCTCCAGTTTGCTTATCAACTCAGTGGAATCCCCAGAGCCTGCCCGCAAGCCCACAGCGCAGGTCAGGTACAGCAGCAATGAGCCGGCCCTGTTCCATGTAGAGTCTCCCTCCTCTGGCAGCCCCAGAGACACTGCCTTTGGTTGGGTTCCCCAGAAGCAGAACCTGCTCCCGGGTAAACTTCTAGGGGAGTGAGGGGATTGGGATGGAGCAGGGAAGAAGCTGGGCAAACATGGGTTGAACTGAAACCTAGTGTTGGCCTGATTCCACAGGGCGGTCTGAGGCATGACTCTCCACCTGGAGTTCAGACCCTTGGCCCTTGGACACCCAGGTCAGGTTCCACTGGCTGCCAGCCTCTCCTGCGGGAGGGCAGAACGTCCAGGCTCTTCTGGGTCAGGTGGTTCCCTTCACTGAGGATGATTCTCTGGAGAAGGGAACAGCCAAGACCCAATGGTTGCTGACACTGGCAGCAACTGGGAGCTGGGTGCACTGGCCAGGAGAAGAGGGGCTCGGTGGGATGCCAACTGTACCCACTCCAGGAACCAATTCTCACTTGTTGGGAAAGCCAACATGAACCTTCAACAAGCAGCTGAAGGTAAATCAGTTGCTCATAGCAAAATATTATTTTCTATTTGTCCCAAGGGTGCCTGCATGCATGCTCAGTCATGTCCAACTCTGTGACCCCATGGACTGTAGCCCACTAGGCTCCTCTGTCCATAGCGTTTTCCAGGAAAGAATACTGGAGTGGGTTGCCATTTCCTTCTCCAGGGGATCTTCCTGACCCAGGAATTAAAACCAATCCCAGGTGTTTCCTACATTGTTAGGCAGATTCTTTACCACTGAGCCACCTGGGAATCCTGTCCCAAGGGTAGAAGGAGGCCAAATATGGTATCAAATCGTTTATCCTTCATCTTTCATTACATCTGGTTTTCCATGCACAGGGCAGTCCCTATGACTGGGGAATACGCAAAAATATAACCACCACTGACTCACTACTGACTCTTTTTAAAAATATTCTGACCTCCTCTAATACCGGTGAATGCCATATTTTTTCACCTCACTTTCTCAGTTCTTTCATTCTGACATAAATTGTCTCCTGAGGTGCACGTGGTGTGGAATACCCTAATTGTGGTATAAAACATTCCCTCAGTCTGCTGATGTTGCTGGAAGAAACATGGCAACCAGGGAGGGCAAATTCAAATATAGAGTGGGCGCTTACTACCTGAGGACAAACGATTGTCCCCTTCAAGATGGAAAGCGTTATAGTCAGCCTGTCACTGGATACTTGAAGCAGGTACCATGTCGGATGTCTGGCAGTGATCTTTGCTGCTGGCAAACTGGTGGAACATGAGAGGCAATGCCAGGTCATCTTTGGGGGGAGTCCCTATTGTTGTTTATAATTTAGGGAGGCAAGAAAAACTCTAAGGACTCCCTCCTTGTTATCATATTCGCCTTTAGTCCAAGGTCAGAGAGTCAGTGTGGGAATTCCTCCTCTTGCTGAACTGGGAAATGAGCCACTGTGTGCTAGGATATATAAAAAGCAGAGACATCACTTTGCCGACAAAGGTCCATATAGTTAAAGCTATGATTTTTCCAGTAGTCATGTACAGATGTGAGAGTTGGACCATAAAGTAGGCTGAGTGCTGAAGAATTGATGTTTTTGAACTATGGTGCTGGAGAAGACTCTTGAGAATTTCTTGGACAGCAAGGAGATCAAGCCAGTCAATCCTGAAGGAAATCAACCCTGAATACTCATTGGAAGGACTTATGCTGAAGCTGAAACTCCAATCCTTTAGCCACCTGATGTGAAGAATCGACTTACTGGAAAAGACCCTGACACTGATAAAGATTGAGGGCAAGAGGAGAAGGGAATGACAGAAGAAGAGATGGTTGGATGCCCTCATCAACTCAGTAGACATGAATATGAGCAAACTCTGGGAGATGGTGAAGGACAAAGAAGCCTGGCATGCTGCAGTCCATGGGGTCACAAAGAGTTGGACACAATTTAGCGACTGAACCATAAGTATGTAAGACATCAGCAGTTGACTGAAGTACACTGGTTCTTTCTGGTACCATCATGGAGCCCAGGCTCCCTCAGAGCAAATGTCCACTTCTCCTCAAATGGTCTGATGAGTTCCCTGTCCCCAGAACATAGTAAACCTGGGAAATGGCCACAGGTCCCTTTGGGAAAATAGTGACGGCAGGGAGTAAGGGCAGCCTGGAGACACTTGGGTTTCCCTGTAGAAGTGACTTCTTTGGTTGACACCATTACCAGGCTTCAGGCAAGGCGGGACAAGCCTTTTCAAACTGGGGACAAAGGAACATTTTCTGGCAAGAGGGTTAATGGGACATGGTAACTCTCTTGCTAAGCCATCCAGTGTAATTGGAAGAGGCCAGTTTATCCCAGGCCAGGTCTAGGATGTCATGTGCATACTTGTGATGTTATCACATTATCCAGAAATTCTGGGTCTTTTTAAATAACTCAGATCTGGGAACTGCTCTGGTGGCTCTAGTTAAGCTCCAGTTGGCCACACTAGAGGTTCAGGGTTATAAGGTCAAGTGGCACCATAGTTAGCTGCCATCCTATTTTAGTCCTAAGGATTCCATGATCACTTGTCCATGCCTAAAAGCTCTGTGGTCGGACTATTCTGAGTGCTACCGCAGCCTGTCTGCTGGTTGCTCTGACCCCAAGCACCTTCTGGAAGCTGGTGCCACTTCTTGGCCTCACCCACCTTCATATCCCTTCACCTGCTGTTTATATCAGGGAACCATTTTAGTGATCTCTCGCATGAGCATGTCTAAACTACAGGCAAGAGCTACAGTACCACATTTCAAAGATTCCCCTTCTTCTCTTATTTATATAAGTCTCGATACTTTGTCAGGGCTTCCCTGGTGGCTCAGCATAAAGAATCTGCCTGAAGTGTAGGAAACATGGGTCTGATCCCTAGTTAGAAAGACCCCTGGACGAGGGCACGGCAACCCACTCCAGTATTCTTGCCTGAAGGATCCCATGGGCAGAGGAGCCTGGCGGGCTACAGTCCACGGGGTCACAAAGAGTCAGACACAACTGAATGACTAAGCAGGCAGACAGGCAATACTTTGGCAAAGAATGTCTTCAGGGCCCTTCCAAGGGATGTGGTTAGAGTGACCGGATCTTGGGTAATTATTCCAGTCTGAGATGTATAGCTCTTTCCTCTACATCAGAACTTCATAACCTCAGGTATACATTTTAATCATCTGGGTGGCTTTAACAAGATACTGGTGCCAGGCGCTGTCCACAGATATTCTGAATTGATGGATCTGGAGTGAAACCCTAGCATAAGTAATTGTGAAATTTGGGTTGACACCATTACCAGGCTTCAGGCAAGGCGGGACAAGCCTTTTCAAACTGGGGACAAAGGAACATTTTCTGGCAAGAGGGTTAATGGGACATGGTAACTCTCTTGCTAAGCCATCCAGTGTAATTGGAAGAGGCCAGTTTATCCCAGGCCAGGTCTAGGATGTCATGTGCATACTTGTGATGTTATCACATTATCCAGAAATTCTGGGTCTTTTAAGTAACTCAGATCTGGGAACTGCTCTGGTGGCTCTAGTTAAGCTCCAGTTGGCCACACTAGAGGTTCAGGGTTATAAGGTCAAGTGGCACCATAGTTAGCTGCCATCCTATTTTAGTCCTAAGGATTCCATGATCACTTGTCCATGCCTAAAAGCTCTGTGGTCGGACTATTCTGAGTGCTACCGCAGCCTGTCTGCTGGTTGCTCTGACCCCAAGCACCTTCTGGAAGCTGGTGCCACTTCTTGGCCTCACCCACCTTCATATCCCTTCACCTGCTGTTTATATCAGGGAACCATTTTAGTGATCTCTCGCATGAGCATGTCTAAACTACAGGCAAGAGCTACAGTACCACATTTCAAAGATTCCCCTTCTTCTCTTATTTATATAAGTCTCGATATTTGTCAGGGCTTCCCTGGTGGCTCAGCATAAAGAATCTGCCTGAAGTGTAGGAAACATGGGTCTGATCCCTAGTTAGAAAGACCCCTGGACGAGGGCACGGCAACCCACTCCAGTATTCTTGCCTGAAGGATCCCATGGGCAGAGGAGCCTGGCGGGCTACAGTCCACGGGGTCACAAAGAGTCAGACACAACTGAATGACTAAGCAGGCAGACAGGCAATACTTTGGCAAAGAATGTCTTCAGGGCCCTTCCAAGGGATGTGGTTAGAGTGACCGGATCTTGGGTAATTATTCCAGTCTGAGATGTATAGCTCTTTCCTCTACATCAGAACTTCATAACCTCAGGTATACATTTTAATCATCTGGGTGGCTTTAACAAGATACTGGTGCCAGGCGCTGTCCACAGATATTCTGAATTGATGGATCTGGAGTGAAACCCTAGCATAAGTATTGTGAAATGTCCCTCAGATGATTCTGATGTGCAGCCGTGCTTTGAGAGCTGCTGTTCTATATCAGGTCATGGGATTTCTGGAACTGTGTTTCACTTTGGCTGCCATTGAATTCAGGATTAAGTCCACCAGTCAATTAGAGAGTAATTAGAGTAATAATCACTGTTCTAATAGTGATGATCTCGAGCAGTCTGTTAGTTACAGACTGTTTCGTATAGTCTATTAAACAGGGGCTTTCTGGTTGGAGCACTCCAGGTGAGAAATGCGGTTCTGTCTAGATTATGTTCCTCCTTTACTGGCCCAGCATCTTCAGACTAAATCCTTTACTTGCCTCCGTCCTTCTTTCTGGCACAAATTAACGGATTCTCGCACATCTTTGCGTACAGATGTGTTTTCCTCCCGGGTTTGACTTGATGTTTGGCATCCAGTGACTTCTGGGTTCTCACCTCCTGATGGAATTCAGTGCACTGAGTGGTGATGGCCAGGCGTGAGGGGACCATGTTGGGATTTAGAGTTACCTGGCCCAGTAGCTTCTGAGGGTGAGGCGTTCCAGACCCTCAGGCAGCCACAGAGGGAAGGGGATACTGTTATGACAAAAGCATCTGGGGCAGCCAGTTGACCCCTCTGGCCTTAAATTCCTCATATTTTTTATACCATTTGATGGCCGCTCCATTAGGTTCCCTGAACTTTGCCTTTAATGTGCTCTTCAAGGCACCTCCAGGAAAACACTGATTTCAAGACTCACCCCAACCATTGCCACTGGCTCTTCAGTGAGCCTGGCGGGCTACAGTCCACGGGGTCACAAAGAGTCAGACACAACTGAATGACTAAGCAGGCAGACAGGCAATACTTTGGCAAAGAATGTCTTCAGGGCCCTTCCAAGGGATGTGGTTAGAGTGACCGGATCTTGGGTAATTATTCCAGTCTGAGATGTATAGCTCTTTCCTCTACATCAGAACTTCATAACCTCAGGTATACATTTTAATCATCTGGGTGGCTTTAACAAGATACTGGTGCCAGGCGCTGTCCACAGATATTCTGAATTGATGGATCTGGAGTGAAACCCTAGCATAAGTATTGTGAAATGTCCCTCAGATGATTCTGATGTGCAGCCGTGCTTTGAGAGCTGCTGTTCTATATCAGGTCATGGGATTTCTGGAACTGTGTTTCACTTTGGCTGCCATTGAATTCAGGATTAAGTCCACCAGTCAATTAGAGAGTAATTAGAGTAATAATCACTGTTCTAATAGTGATGATCTCGAGCAGTCTGTTAGTTACAGACTGTTTCGTATAGTCTATTAAACAGGGGCTTTCTGGTTGGAGCACTCCAGGTGAGAAATGCGGTTCTGTCTAGATTATGTTCCTCCTTTACTGGCCCAGCATCTTCAGACTAAATCCTTTACTTGCCTCCGTCCTTCTTTCTGGCACAAATTAACGGATTCTCGCACATCTTTGCGTACAGATGTGTTTTCCTCCCGGGTTTGACTTGATGTTTGGCATCCAGTGACTTCTGGGTTCTCACCTCCTGATGGAATTCAGTGCACTGAGTGGTGATGGCCAGGCGTGAGGGGACCATGTTGGGATTTAGAGTTACCTGGCCCAGTAGCTTCTGAGGGTGAGGCGTTCCAGACCCTCAGGCAGCCACAGAGGGAAGGGGATACTGTTATGACAAAAGCATCTGGGGCAGCCAGTTGACCCCTCTGGCCTTAAATTCCTCATATTTTTTATACCATTTGATGGCCGCTCCATTAGGTTCCCCTGAACTTTGCCTTTAATGTGCTCTTCAAGGCACCTCCAGGAAAACACTGATTTCAAGACTCACACCTTGGACGGCCCAGTCCACTTCCTATTGCCAACTGGCTCTTCAGTGCCATCCCTTCCAAATAACCAAGCCCACATTCCTCCCCAAGGTCTGTCACTGGCAACAACGTCCAGTCCCAGTTCTAGATAAGTCTGGTGTCTGATGGTGAGACTGGCTCTAGGTAGGAAAGGTGTTTATTAAATACGTTAGCAGGTGCCTCAGGGGTAAAGAAGTCACCTGCCAATGCAGGAGACATGGGTTCAATCCCTGAACAGTGGGGATTCCGCATGCTACAGAGCAACTAAGCCTGTGCAACACAGCCATTGAGCCTGTGCTCTAGAGGCTGGGAGCTGCAAGCTACGGAGCCTGTACACCACAACTACCGAACCCTGCTAGCCCTAGAGCCCATGCTGCACAACAGGAGAAACCGTCACAATGAGAAGCCTGGACACCATAGCCAGAGAGTAGCCCCTGCTTTCCCCAAGCAGAGAAAAGCCCGAGCAGCAGCAAAGACTCAGCACAACCAAACATAATAAATTAATTAATTAAATTATTTTGAAAAACCAACATTACCACAGCTCATAGAGGTGCTGGGAGGGTGGAAAGTCATGCTCACAGCTAAGCTTCCAGAATGCCCCTGAGGGCTGACTTGATGAGCACACCTCTGCCTCTACAACTAGAGGAACCCTGCCCCACTCCACACCACCCCTCTCAGGCTGGCTTCTCCCCAGGAAGCAACCTTGCCCCCACTGCTGACCCTGAAAGCTAGATGCCTCTGCCACCACCCTGCAGAAGGTTCTAGTTAGAGCATCCTTCACTGAGTTGCTCATTTCTGAAATTGTATCACCAGACAGATGGGTCTGGCTAGGCAAGTAGGTCGTGTGCCTGTGTCCCAGCAGCTGAGGAGCTGGGAAACCGATTGTTCTGTTTTCCACAAGCAGAATTCGTAAGGCTGGTCCATGCAGTTTATCTTAATGAATTGACTTCTGTGATTGTTGGGACATGGCCAGTCTGAAGCCTTCAGGACAACCCAGCAGGCAGGAAGCCATTAGCTGGTGCAATGGTTTTGAGGCATCTGAGTATTTCTTTCCCAGGGAAACTTGAGGTTTGTTCTTAAGGCCTTTCAGGTGATTGGATGAAGCTCCCTCAAATGATCAATGATAACCTTCTTTACTTAACATCAGCTGATTGTAGAGGTTAACCAGCAACACCCAGATTACTGTTGGGTTGAATAACTGGCTACCCTAGGCAGCTTCCCAGGTGGCACCATGGGTAAAGAATCCTCCTGCCAATGCAAGAGACGCAGGAGACTCAGGTTCAATTCCTGGGTCGGGAAGATTCCTTGAAGAAAGAAATGGCAACTCCTCCAGTATTCTTTCCTGGAGAATTCCATGGACAGAGGAGCTTGATGGGTTTCAGTCCATGGGGTCTCAGAGATGGACACGATTGAGTGACTGAGCACATACTGCACACACGTAGTCTGGTACCCAAATTGATACATAAAAATATCCAGCATGGATGGTTATTTCCTTGAGTTAGAGATGTTGTTCAGAAGGTACAGGAAGCCAGGAAACATGGCAGATGTTTATGATGCACCCCAAACTCGACACTTAATGATGGGACGATGATGGATCTTCCTTGATGATCCAGTGGTTAAGACTCCATGCTTCCAAAACAGGGGGGCTGGGTTCCATCCCCAGTTGGGGAACCGGTGCCACAGGGCAACTGAGCCTGCTTGCTGCAAGAAAGACCTGGTGCAGACTCACACACACAAAAGGAAGATGTCACTGGGGTGATCAAGGAGGAGAAGAGGCAGCAAAGAGCAGCTTGCTAATAGAGAAACTTGTCAGAGAACTGACTTTCAGTTTTGTTTTTTTTTTTTAAGATTTATTTATTTATTTATTTTGGGCTGGGATCGGATTGGGGAGGGAGGGGAGCGGGCGGGCCACTTCCATTGGTTTTTTTTTTTTTTTTAAAGATTTATTTATTTTGGGTGGGGGTCGGGTTGGGGAGGGAGGGGAGCGGGCGGGCCACTTCTATTGGTCTTTCATTTCTCCATTTTCATCCGTCTTTGTTCTTTGGCTCCTGCGGGTCTCCCATTGCAGTGGCGTTTGTTGTTGCAGAGCACCGGCTCTGGGTGCCCAGAGCTCCGGCTCGGTGATTGGACACATCAGTCCAGCTGCTCCGCGGCACGTGGGGTCTTCCCAGGCCAGGGCTCGAACCGGCGCCCCTTGCACTGCAAGGCAGTGTCCTTATCCACTGGACCACCAGGGGAAGCCCCTGACTTTCAGTTTTGTGAGCTCTTCCACAAGTCTGCAAACACCTGGTCCCAGGTTCTAAGGGATCCCTGGTTAGGCCAAGAGTCGACATGGCGTCATTTTCCCCAGTGAGGAAACTCCAGGAAGAAGTTCAACTCATGGATTATTTTAACTGTAGTTATGTTTCAAGTCCCCTGAAATCTATTTCATCTCTCTAAACATAGTCCCATAACAACTCAAAGCCTCATATTAAAGAATATACCTTTTACTGCAAAAAAAGAAAAAAAAGCTCAGCTCTTGGAAGAGAGTATGGGCTAGGTGTGTGCGGGGACCATGGCTGGCTCACTGGGACCAGGTACCAGCCCTTGAAGTCTCTACCCAAGTCCACGCTGACTATGTGTGAGAGGAACCCCACTGCTTTCTCCTGGTAGCTTACTGGAGTGGAGATTTAAAACAGGGTCCTGGAAGGTACCAGGAGGGGGATGAGCTGTCAGAAATTGAGGGAAGAGTTCCAGTTCAATTGCTTAAGCTATAAAACATCTGAGTCTCAGCTTTGTCACTGGCAAAATGGGAAATTGCAAGGATCTACCTGACAGAAAGATTTCAAAGTGCAGTTGTAAAATTTTATATAGCTTTGACTCTTTTCTTGCCTCATTTCCTTTTTTATTTTATTTCTTTTTTTTAAATTTTATGTGACTGATACTACCATGGAACACAAACTGTTCTCCATTTGGCAGGAAGAACAGTCACTTCCAGATTCTCAAAGCACTTGGAAAGTCTGGACTTGATCACATCCCTGGCTGAACATGAGGCAAGCTAATGAGAAGGGTTTCTTAGCCTAGGTCCTCTGGAAAGCAGAGCCTGAAGCAAAGACTAAACCATTGACATGAACTGGGTTTTGTTTGTTTGTTTTATTTCTTGTTTTCTTTTTTAATCAGCTTCCCTGGTGGCTCAGTGGTAAAGAAACTGCCTACCAGTGCAGGACACGAGGGTTCAATCCCTGGGTCAGGAAGATCTCCTGGAGGAGGATCTTCCCAGTATTCTTCTCCAGTATTCTTGCTTGGGAAATCCCATGGACAGAGGAACTTGGCCGGGCTGCAGTCCACAGGGTCCCCAAGAGTCAGGACTGAGAGACTAAACAACAACATTGTTGATTTACAGTGTTGGGTTAATTTCTGCTGTACAGCAAAGGGATTCAGTTACACATGTACAAACATTCCTTTTGTTTAATATTCTTTTCTGTTATGGTTCATCATAGGATACTGAATGTAGTTCTCTGTGTGGACAGCTGGACCTTGTTGTTTACCCATTCCATACATAAACGTTTACATCTGCTAATCCCAACCTCCCACTCCATCCTTCCTCCGCTCTCTCCCCCTTGGCCACCACCATTCTCTTCTCTGTGTCCATGATTCTGTTTCATAGATAGGTTCATTTGTGTCGTATTTTAGATTACACGTATAATTGATACCTTTCTGACTTTGCCTTTCTCTTTCTGATTTCCTTCACTTAGGTATGATCATCTTTAGTTACATACATGTTGCTGCAAATGGCATTATTTTGTTCTTTTTATACAACTCAGTAGTATTCTATTGTATATATGTGCCACCTCTTCTTTATCAAGTCATCTGTCAATGGAGTTTAGGTTGTTTCCATGACTTGGCTATTGTGAATGGTGCTGCTATGAACATAGGGGTGTGTGTATGTTTTTGAATTAAAGCTTTGTCTGGATATATGCCCAGGTGTGGGATTGTTGGGTCTATAGTAATTCTGTTTTTATTTTTTTGAAGAACTTCCATACTGTTCTCCATAGGGGCTGCACCAGTTTACATTCCCACCAGTGTAGGACGGTTCCCTTTTTTTACACACCTTCCCTAGTATTTGTTATTTGTAGACTTTTTAATGATGGCGATTTTGGCTGGTGTGAAGTGGTAGGTGAATGTAGTTTCCATTTGCATTTCACTAATAATTACCAATGTTGAGCATCTTTCCATGTGTCTATTGGGCATTTTGGAGAAATATTTATTTAGGTTGCATGTAAATCAATGAATTTAGAACATACTCCCTTTCCATACAGAAAAATAAACTCCAAATGACTTAAAGGCTTAAACATGAGACATGACACCATGAAACCTGAGAAGTCGAACCATTCTCTGACATAAATCATACCAGTGGTTTCTTAGATAAGTCTGACAAAGTAATCAAAATAAAAACAAAAATAAACAAATGAGACCTAATCAAACTTACAAGCTATTGCACAGCAAAAGAAACCATAAACAAAATGAAAAGACAACCTACATAATGGGAGAAAATATTGGCAAACGATGAGACTGACAAAGGCTTAATCTCCAAAATATACAAAGAGCTCATACAACTTAACAGCAATAAAAACACCCAATTCAAAAACAGACACTAATTGTTTGAGAATTGTATAGCCCAGGGTGGTGAGTGTGGGGAAAAGGAGAGGGAGGTAGGGATAAGGAAGGATGCAAAACAACAAGATGCAACGTATTACCACCCTGGCTACCACTTCATGATGAGCTGAGAAGGAAGAAGCAGGTGACTTAGCAGGCATGTTTGTCCAGCACATGAGACTCCTCCAAAATAATTGCAAGGGAGAGTTAGCCTCCTGTGGTAGTCCATGGAAGAGAGAGAGGAAGGCACAGCTGAAGAATGCTGAAGAAGGCCTTTGCCTCCCTCCACCCATTGTTGTGTTTTATAAACATGGGCCCCTTGGACTTTAGCTGGAAACTAATTGATATTCTCTGCCCCTTTGCTAGGGGTGATGGTGGATTCTCTGGGACTAGAGTTAAGTATGGACATTTTATAATGATGAAAGAGTCATTCCATTAGGAAGCTATAAAAACTCTTCGAATCTGAAGGGTTTTCTCAGAGAGTAGATAATAAGTGGTAGGGTGGAAATGCAGTGGGCATTTCCACTACTCCATTAGGAGTTAGGACGGTTCCCTTTTTTTACACACCTTCCCTAGTATTTGTTATTTGTAGACTTTTTAATGATGGCGATTTTGGCTGGTGTGAAGTGGTAGGTGAATGTAGTTTCCATTTGCATTTCACTAATAATTACCAATGTTGAGCATCTTTCCATGTGTCTATTGGGCATTTTGGAGAAATATTTATTTAGGTTGCATGTAAATCAATGAATTTAGAACATACTCCCTTTCCATACAGAAAAATAAACTCCAAATGACTTAAAGGCTTAAACATGAGACATGACACCATGAAACCTGAGAAGTCGAACCATTCTCTGACATAAATCATACCAGTGGTTTCTTAGATAAGTCTGACAAAGTAATCAAAATAAAAACAAAAATAAACAAATGAGACCTAATCAAACTTACAAGCTATTGCACAGCAAAAGAAACCATAAACAAAATGAAAAGACAACCTACATAATGGGAGAAAATATTGGCAAACGATGAGACTGACAAAGGCTTAATCTCCAAAATATACAAAGAGCTCATACAACTTAACAGCAATAAAAACACCCAATTCAAAAACAGACACTAATTGTTTGAGAATTGTATAGCCCAGGGTGGTGAGTGTGGGGAAAAGGAGAGGGAGGTAGGGATAAGGAAGGATGCAAAACAACAAGATGCAACGTATTACCACCCTGGCTACCACTTCATGATGAGCTGAGAAGGAAGAAGCAGGTGACTTAGCAGGCATGTTTGTCCAGCACATGAGACTCCTCCAAAATAATTGCAAGGGAGAGTTAGCCTCCTGTGGTAGTCCATGGAAGAGAGAGAGGAAGGCACAGCTGAAGAATGCTGAAGAAGGCCTTTGCCTCCCTCCACCCATTGTTGTGTTTTATAAACATGGGCCCCTTGGACTTTAGCTGGAAACTAATTGATATTCTCTGCCCCTTTGCTAGGGGTGATGGTGGATTCTCTGGGACTAGAGTTAAGTATGGACATTTTATAATGATGAAAGAGTCATTCCATTAGGAAGCTATAAAAACTCTTCGAATCTGAAGGGTTTTCTCAGAGAGTAGATAATAAGTGGTAGGGTGGAAATGCAGTGGGCATTTCCCACTACTCCCATTAGGAGTTAGGACTCAGTCCTAAGATTTGAACCCTGCTCCTGGAAACAAAACCCTAAAATGCCTGAAGCGAAACTAACTGAATTGAAGGAAAAAATAGATCATCCAGTAGTAATATTTGGACATTTCAATACTCAGCTTTCGATAATGAATAGAACAATTAAGCAAAAGATCAACAAGGATAAAGAAGACTTGAACAACACTGTTAAAAATATCTATAGAACACTCCACTCAGAAAATACATTGTTCTCAAATACACATAGTACATTCCCCAGGTTAGACCACATGCTAATTTATAAAACAAGTCTTAGTGCATTGTAAAGGATGAAGTCATACAGAGTTCATCCTTAGTCACAATGAGATTAAAATAGAGATCAGTTACATAAGGAAATTTGAGAGATACATAAATATTGACATTTATATTTCCATGTGGGTTTCTCAAATAACCAATGGAGAAAAGAAGAAATCAAAAAGGAAATTAAAACGTACATTGAGACGAATGAAAACAAAAAGATGACAGCTATGGAGTACAGCTAAAGCAGTGCTTTGAGGGAAATTTATAGCTATAGATGTTCATATTTTTAAGAAGCAGAAGGAATTGCAAGCCAATAGCTTAACTAGGAAAGCTATTGAAACTAGGAAAATAAGAGCAAACTAAATCAAAAGAAGGAAAAAAGTAAGGACTAGGACAGAAATAAAATGCAGAGTAGAAAAACAAAACCTCTGTTTTATAAGTAATCAAATGTTTTTTTTTTTTTTTTTTAAAGATTTATTTATTTATTTATTTTTTGGGCGGGGGTCGGGTTGGGGAGGGAGGGGACTGGGCGGGCCACTTCTATTGGTCTTTCATTTCTCTATTTTCATCCGTCCTTGTTCCTTGGCTCCTGCAGGCCTCCCATCGCGGTGGCTCTGTTGTCGCAGAGCGCCGGCTCTGGGCGCACGCGCTCCAGAGCTCCGGCTCGGTGATTGGACACATGGGTCCAGCCGCTCCGCGGCACGTGGGATCTTCCCAGGCCAGGGATCGAACTGACGCCCCTCGCACTGCAAGGCGGTGTCCTTATCCACTGGACCACCAGGGGAAGCCCTAATCAAATGTTTTTAAAGAAAATCTTTACATATCAGTTTTCTTTTTTAAAATTTTTACTTATTTATTTATTTTTATTTTTGGCTGTGCTGGATCTTCATTTCTGCATATGGGCTTTCTCTAGTTGTGGCGAGCAGGGGTCTACTCTCTAGTTGCAGTGTGAAGGTCTGTTAATCCAGAGCTCTTCTGTGTTATTTCTGTACCTTGTACACACTTCCCACTGCATAAACTGTGCTTTCACTGTATACTACGTAGGCTCCTCTGGCACAAGGATTATTTTTCTTATTTACTGCTCTCCCCTAGGAATCCTAATAAATCAGACAGAACTCTACTCCACTTAAACTAGGGAAAACATAAAAAAGAAGCTCAGATACTATGCTACAGCTATGAACAGAGAGCTACCTTCCAATAGCAGATCTGACACCAACCATATGACTCTTAGCAATTCACTTTACCTCCCAGAACCTCAGTTTTCTAACCTGTAAACTGGGAATGACCATCAGTCTTCAAAGGGAGATAGTGAGAACCAGGGCAGTACTATGAGTAAAGTAGTGGAGGGCCTGGCTCTTTCCAAGTATTTATTATCATCAGACTCTGACTCAATACAATTTGGGGAAACCAATGAGATGTTCAAAGGAGAGGCAAAGTTGACCTGTAGAGTCTGGAAGCCCACGTGGTGTCACAGAGGCCTCTAGCAAATGCAGTTACTCCATGAACCATGAAGACCAGGTCTGTGGGCAGGTGGCAGCTCATGTTAACTGGGGGCTTCCCTGGGTTCAGTTCCTGGATTGGGGAGATGCCCTGGGCAAGGGAATGGCTACCCACTCCAGTATTCTTGTTTCCCTGGTGGCTCTAAATTGAGGATCAATGACAAAGTACTTCCCTAAGTGTGTCTATAAGGTATTTGACTGGGGCTTCCCTGGTGGCTCGGAGGTAAAGAATCCACCTGACAGCGCAGGAGACACCGGTTCAGTCCCTGATCCAGAAAGACCCCACATGCGGCGGAGCAACTAAGCCCGTGCACCACAACTATTGAGCCTGTGCTTTAAAGCCAAGAAGCCACAGCTACTGAGCACTCGAGCTGCAGCTAATGAAGCCAGAGCACTGAGAGCCTGTGCTTTGCAACCAGAGAAGCTGCTGCAACAAGGAGCCTGAGCCACCACAACTAGAGAGTAGCCCCTGCTTGCCACAGCCAGAGAAGAGCCTGCGCAGCAGTGAAGATGCAGCACAGCCAGAAAAAAATACATAAAATTACAACAAAATAAGGTATGAATAGAAATCCATTTTAATTAAATACCTTGTACACACTTCCCACTGCATAAACTGTGCTTTCACTGTATACTACGTAGGCTCCTCTGGCACAAGGATTATTTTTCTTATTTACTGCTCTCCCCTAGGAATCCTAATAAATCAGACAGAACTCTACTCCACTTAAACTAGGGAAAACATAAAAAAGAAGCTCAGATACTATGCTACAGCTATGAACAGAGAGCTACCTTCCAATAGCAGATCTGACACCAACCATATGACTCTTAGCAATTCACTTTACCTCCCAGAACCTCAGTTTTCTAACCTGTAAACTGGGAATGACCATCAGTCTTCAAAGGGAGATAGTGAGAACCAGGGCAGTACTATGAGTAAAGTAGTTAGTGGAGGGCCTGGCTCTTTCCAAGTATTTATTATCATCAGACTCTGACTCAATACAATTTGGGGAAACCAATGAGATGTTCAAAGGAGAGGCAAAGTTGACCTGTAGAGTCTGGAAGCCCACGTGGTGTCACAGAGGCCTCTAGCAAATGCAGTTACTCCATGAACCATGAAGACCAGGTCTGTGGGCAGGTGGCAGCTCATGTTAACTGGGGGCTTCCCTGGGTTCAGTTCCTGGATTGGGGAGATGCCCTGGGCAAGGGAATGGCTACCCACTCCAGTATTCTTGTTTCCCTGGTGGCTCTAAATTGAGGATCAATGACAAAGTACTTCCCTAAGTGTGTCTATAAGGTATTTGACTGGGGCTTCCCTGGTGGCTCGGAGGTAAAGAATCCACCTGACAGCGCAGGAGACACCGGTTCAGTCCCTGATCCAGAAAGACCCCACATGCGGCGGAGCAACTAAGCCCGTGCACCACAACTATTGAGCCTGTGCTTTAAAGCCAAGAAGCCACAGCTACTGAGCACTCGAGCTGCAGCTAATGAAGCCAGAGCACTGAGAGCCTGTGCTTTGCAACCAGAGAAGCTGCTGCAACAAGGAGCCTGAGCCACCACAACTAGAGAGTAGCCCCTGCTTGCCACAGCCAGAGAAGAGCCTGCGCAGCAGTGAAGATGCAGCACAGCCAGAAAAAAATACATACATAAAATTACAACAAAATAAGGTATATGACCTATGAGAATATGCCTATTTTATTGATGAGTAAAGTGAAACAAGCCTAACAGGGTGATGTTCAGGCTGAAATAGAGAGGGAAAGGGGGTTGCTAATTTGACACACAAATCGTGGCAGAGCCAGGATTTGAACCCAGGCAGTGTGGCTACAGAGGTTAGGTCCTTAACAACTAGTTAAAGTGTATTGAGCACTTTCTATGTGCCAGATACTGTTTTATGTTCCACAGAAGTATTGGCTCACGCAGCGCCCTTTCCAACTTCTTTCTAGAACACTTCCTTCACTGCAAAGACTAGGTAGATTGGCGTTTTCCAGAACGGCTAAAAGCTTGTTTCCACCTGTTCTACCATGAAACACTGATGCACAGCTGAGTTACTTGAGCAGAGAAGCAGGGTCCAAGGCTCAATTTTCCTGGCACAGGTTGGGCTAGAGGTGGCATGGTTCTCCAGTTAGCAACTGTAGTGACCACTTACTGACCCTGCCTGATTTAAGTAGAGGGGTGTTGCCGTTGATGGCACTGTGGTTTTGGCATTTGTTCCTGGAAGCTCAGCCAGAGCCAATTTCCTCAGCTTTTATAATGATTCTGTAAGTTTTCTATTCTCCTTAATAACGTTCATAGCTGAAACAGATCCTGTTGCCTGCAGCCAAGGGTCCTCATTAACACCATTGGATTCTCTCCCCTGGGGTTAGCTGATGTCTTCAGGAGGAAATCGAAACTCCAAGAACTTCAAAGATTTGTCAAAGTTATACAGATTTCTAAGTTGGAAAGCAGAAACTGGATTTAGTTCTGTCACACTCGAAAGCCTGGGATTCAAGTACTGTCTTTCACGGTTCGGGCATCTATTTCCATTTTTCTGCTAGGCTCAAATTCAATCACAACTCATCATGTTTGAGGCACCCTTGAAACTTGTTCCTGCTTTAAAGCCAAGAAGCCACAGCTACTGAGCACTCGAGCTGCAGCTAATGAAGCCAGAGCACTGAGAGCCTGTGCTTTGCAACCAGAGAAGCTGCTGCAACAAGGAGCCTGAGCCACCACAACTAGAGAGTAGCCCCTGCTTGCCACAGCCAGAGAAGAGCCTGCGCAGCAGTGAAGATGCAGCACAGCCAGAAAAAAATACATACATAAAATTACAACAAAATAAGGTATATGACCTATGAGAATATGCCTATTTTATTGATGAGTAAAGTGAAACAAGCCTAACAGGGTGATGTTCAGGCTGAAATAGAGAGGGAAAGGGGGTTGCTAATTTGACACACAAATCGTGGCAGAGCCAGGATTTGAACCCAGGCAGTGTGGCTACAGAGGTTAGGTCCTTAACAACTAGTTAAAGTGTATTGAGCACTTTCTATGTGCCAGATACTGTTTTATGTTCCACAGAAGTATTGGCTCACGCAGCGCCCTTTCCAACTTCTTTCTAGAACACTTCCTTCACTGCAAAGACTAGGTAGATTGGCGTTTTCCAGAACGGCTAAAAGCTTGTTTCCACCTGTTCTACCATGAAACACTGATGCACAGCTGAGTTACTTGAGCAGAGAAGCAGGGTCCAAGGCTCAATTTTCCTGGCACAGGTTGGGCTAGAGGTGGCATGGTTCTCCAGTTAGCAACTGTAGTGACCACTTACTGACCCTGCCTGATTTAAGTAGAGGGGTGTTGCCGTTGATGGCACTGTGGTTTTGGCATTTGTTCCTGGAAGCTCAGCCAGAGCCAATTTCCTCAGCTTTTATAATGATTCTGTAAGTTTTCTATTCTCCTTAATAACGTTCATAGCTGAAACAGATCCTGTTGCCTGCAGCCAAGGGTCCTCATTAACACCATTGGATTCTCTCCCCTGGGGTTAGCTGATGTCTTCAGGAGGAAATCGAAACTCCAAGAACTTCAAAGATTTGTCAAAGTTATACAGATTTCTAAGTTGGAAAGCAGAAACTGGATTTAGTTCTGTCCAACTCGAAAGCCTGGGATTCAAGTACTGTATTTCACTGTTAGGGTTTTTGTTTCCATTTTTCTGCTAGGCTCAAATTCAATCACAACTCATCATGTTTGAGGCACCCTTATTGTCAGAGGCAGCTCTGTTCCTGTCTTCCTCTCTCAGTCCTCCAGTCCTATTCTGGAATGTGTTCAGAATATCTTGTAGCTGCAGCAGCATTACCATTTTTCCCTGTCACAGAGAGTTTTATTTTTATCTTTAAAAAATTTTTATTTTATATTAGAGTATAACCAATTAATAGGGCTTCCCAGGTGATGCAGTGGTAAAGAATCCACCTGCCCATGGGGGAAATGCAGGAGATGCAGGTTTGATCCCTGGGTTAGAAAGATCCCCTGGGACAGGAAATGGCCACTGCAGAGTCTGGCAAACTATAGTCCATGGGATCACAAAGAGTGAGAAGTGGCTGAGTACATAGGCACACATAACCAGTTAACAGTGTTGTGATAGTTTGGGGTAGACAGCATAGTGACTCAGCTAATCAGATACATGACTCAGATATACATGTATCCTTTTCTTCAAAAGGCAGGTCACCTTTCCAGAAGCTCAGTATATGACAGATAAAAGGAGACCTGCCCTCACCGGAGACAGGAGAGGGCTTGGGAGCCCTGTGTTCGGGGCTGCCTGCTCCCGCTTTCCTGCAGTGGCCCCTGGAGGATCTCTGTGGCCCTGAAGTCTCCAAGAAGCACAGTCTGAAATCCAGTTGTCTCAACCACAGTGGTTCCTCTAGGTGTGCATGCTAGGTCTCTGTATAGCACAAGTAACCCCTGATTCATTCTTTCATTCCTCATCTAATCTTATTGAGGTCCTATTTTGAGGGGCAGGAGGGTACAGAACTTTGTCACGTGATGTCAGAGCTTGGGTTTAAATTTTGAATCTTGCACTTAATAGCCGAAGGGTTGAATTTTGAACAAGTTCCTTAACTTGTTTCTACCTCAGTTTCCTCACCTACAAGACACGGAAAATATGCATCTCGTATGTTTGCTAAACCCTCTTCCTTGTACTGTCTCCTTAGCACTTACCTCCTTTTACTGGGTCATGTAATTTACATATTTATCTTGTTTCTTTTCTGTCTTCTCCACTA
Organism: Tragulus kanchil; assembly: GCA_022376925.1. Classification (NCBI taxonomy): domain Eukaryota; kingdom Metazoa; phylum Chordata; class Mammalia; order Artiodactyla; family Tragulidae; genus Tragulus; species Tragulus kanchil. The sequence continues at coordinate 220,447,690 of JAIOJX010000030.1, read as the reverse complement.
GAATATCAGCTCCCTAAGGCGGCAAGTTTTGTCTGTTTTGTTCTCTGGTGTATCACTAGCACCTATGGCCAAACCTACTCAATAATCATTGCTCTATACGTATTATTAAATGTTGATTTCCTTAAAGCCCTCAGAATAGGGCCAGGTACTTCAATAATCATTGCCTAAGTATTTATTAGAGTATATCTTTAAAAATTTTTATTTTATATTAGAGTATAACCAATTAATAGGGCTTCCCAGGTGATGCAGTGGTAAAGAATCCACCTGCCCATGGGAAATGCAGGAGATGCAGGTTTGATCCCTGGGTTAGAAAGATCCCCTGGGACAGGAAATGGCCACTGCAGAGTCTGGCAAACTATAGTCCATGGGATCACAAAGAGTGAGAAGTGGCTGAGTACATAGGCACACATAACCAGTTAACAGTGTTGTGATAGTTTGGGGTAGACAGCATAGTGACTCAGCTAATCAGATACATGACTCAGATATACATGTATCCTTTTCTTCAAAAGGCAGGTCACCTTTCCAGAAGCTCAGTATATGACAGATAAAAGGAGACCTGCCCTCACCGGAGACAGGAGAGGGCCTGGGAGCCCTGTGTTCGGGCTGCCTGCTCCCGCTTTCCTGCAGTGGCCCCTGGAGGATCTCTGTGGCCCTGAAGTCTCCAAGAAGCACAGTCTGAAATCCAGTTGTCTCAACCACAGTGGTTCCTCTAGGTGTGCATGCTAGGTCTCTGTATAGCACAAGTAACCCCTGATTCATTCTTTCATTCCTCATCTAATCTTATTGAGGTCCTATTTTGAGGGGCAGGAGGGTACAGAACTTTGTCACGTGATGTCAGAGCTTGGGTTTAAATTTTGAATCTTGCACTTAATAGCCGAAGGGTTGAATTTTGAACAAGTTCCTTAACTTGTTTCTACCTCAGTTTCCTCACCTACAAGACACGGAAAATATGCATCTCGTATGTTTGCTAAACCCTCTTCCTTGTACTGTCTCCTTAGCACTTACCTCCTTTTACTGGGTCATGTAATTTGCATATTTATCTTGTTTCTTTTCTGTCTTCTCCACTAGAATATCAGCTCCCTAAGGCGGCAAGTTTTGTCTGTTTTGTTCTCTGGTGTATCACTAGCACCTATGGCCAAACCTACTCAATAATCATTGCTCTATACGTATTATTAAATGTTGATTTCCTTAAAGCCCTCAGAATAGGGCCAGGTACATTATAAACATTTAGTACATGTCAGGTGTTTGCATTTTATTGAGTCTTGTTGATGAGGATACAGTGTTGAAAAGACTTAGATATTGCTCCAGGCTTCATTGACTTTACAGTTCAGAGAGGAGGCACATAAAATAAAGAAGTAAGGGGCTTCCCTGGTGGTCCAGTGGGTAAAGCCTCCACCTTGCAGTGCAAGGGGCGCCGGTTCAATCCCTGGCCTGGGAAGATCCCACGTGCCGCGGAGCAGCTGAACCAATGTGTCCAATTACCGAGCCAGGACTCTGGAGCACATATGCCCAGAGCCGGTGCTCTGCAGCAAGAGAGGCCACTGCGATGGGAGGCCCACACAGGCCAAAGAACAAAGATTGATGAAAACAGATAAATGAAGGACCAATAAAAGTGGCCAAAAAAATTAAAAATAAATAAAGAAGTAAAGTAAATATCTATTATATGTTATACATATTTAAATTGTAACACATATCACCAAGGTTTAGGGAGCCATGAGAAGATACAACAGAAAGATATCATTTGGTTTAGCTTTTTATGGGGGTGGGCGGGAACTGACCTGGCATCTTTGTGGTAGATCCATTGAGCTGCGACCTGACAGGGGGACAGTGTTTCAGGCCCAGGGACAGTGTATGGGAGGCCTCAAGGCAGGGTGGAATTTGGAGTTTCTGGGATTGGAAGGAAGACCAGAGGGGCTGGTGCCTAGTTAGTGTAATTCGGGAGGCCAGGGCGTGCTGGCACTTAATAACGAAGGGTTGTATTTTGAACAAGTTCCTTAACTTGTTTCTACCTCAGTTTCCTCACCTACAAGACACGGAAAATATGCATCTCGTATGTTTGCTAAACCCTCTTCCTTGTACTGTCTCCTTAGCACTTACCTCCTTTTACTGGGTCATGTAATTTACATATTTATCTTGTTTCTTTTCTGTCTTCTCCACTAGAATATCAGCTCCCTAAGGCGGCAAGTTTTGTCTGTTTTGTTCTCTGGTGTATCACTAGCACCTATGGCCAAACCTACTCAATAATCATTGCTCTATACGTATTATTAAATGTTGATTTCCTTAAAGCCCTCAGAATAGGGCCAGGTACATTATAAACATTTAGTACATGTCAGGTGTTTGCATTTTATTGAGTCTTGTTGATGAGGATACAGTGTTGAAAAGACTTAGATATTGCTCCAGGCTTCATTGACTTTACAGTTCAGAGAGGAGGCACATAAAATAAAGAAGTAAGGGGCTTCCCTGGTGGTCCAGTGGGTAAAGCCTCCACCTTGCAGTGCAAGGGGCGCCGGTTCAATCCCTGGCCTGGGAAGATCCCACGTGCCGCGGAGCAGCTGAACCAATGTGTCCAATTACCGAGCCAGGACTCTGGAGCACATATGCCCAGAGCCGGTGCTCTGCAGCAAGAGAGGCCACTGCGATGGGAGGCCCACACAGGCCAAAGAACAAAGATTGATGAAAACAGATAAATGAAGGACCAATAAAAGTGGCCAAAAAAATTAAAAATAAATAAAGAAGTAAAGTAAATATCTATTATATGTTATACATATTTAAATTGTAACACATATCACCAAGGTTTAGGGAGCCATGAGAAGATACAACAGAAAGATATCATTTGGTTTAGCTTTTTATGGGGGTGGGCGGGAACTGACCTGGCATCTTTGTGGTAGATCCATTGAGCTGCGACCTGACAGGGGGACAGTGTTTCAGGCCCAGGGACAGTGTATGGGAGGCCTCAAGGCAGGGTGGAATTTGGAGTTTCTGGGATTGGAAGGAAGACCAGAGGGGCTGGTGCCTAGTTAGTGAGGGAGCGGGGCTGGGAAAGTTCGCTGGGGAGGCAGGGCCTGGAGGAGCAGGCTGTCCAGAGCCTCGTGATTCCCTGCAGGGCAGAGTCATTCCTCAGCTAGCCATGGGCTCCCAGGCATGGGCTCCCAGGCATGGGCTGTGTTTACACAGAGGAGGCGCCTGGTTGCATTCACAAGCTCTCCCTGGTTGATGAGGTGGGAGTGCGCTGCTGCAAGAGGCAGGAAGCCAAGCACAGAGGCCACACTCCACATCTGCACCACCTTCCACGGGTCAGCATTCTCCTTCTGCCATTTATTTGTCCACAAGTTCTCCCTTACTTTAGGCAAACTTTTTCTTCTGTTGACTAATTAAGTGCTAGGGCTTGATCTTGAAACTGCTGTTCCTTCTGAGTGCTGCATCACACTAAGAAAGAAAAATGTTTTAGCACAGGGAACTCTGGTTCATATTCTGCCACAACCCAATTGGGAATAGACTTTAACAAAGAATAGATACATGCATGTATAGATACATGTAACTGAATCATTTTGGTGGATGCTGGAAACTCATACAACATTGTTTATCAACTGTAATATAAAATTAAAAATTTCAAAAAGGCGATAATTCTTAAAAGAGAGAGAGAAAGAAAAGTGTTGCCTTCTTCTCTGCAGCTGTAGATAAGCAGGTACTATCCTACATCTTGAAAGTGTCTCTGCAAATGCTGTTTCTGACAAGGTCTTTAAGACACCCAGATTTTGCAGATGGCTGCTCTGCCCTATCACTACCTTTTAACCTCAGAATGTCTTTTGTTCTAACTGAGTGCCCTGGTAATAAGATTTAAAATGACATCTTTATTTTCTAAAAGTGATAAGTACTGGTGAGGTTTCCTTCTCAAGCCTAGAGGAGAACCTTAGCCCTCCTTCTTTCTTTGTAAAAAATACCTTTCTCTGTCTCTTTTTTAAAATACAGTTTGCTAGCTTTGGTTCATTTAGATTAACCCAGGAGACTCTAGAGAGCTTTTTGCAAAGTCAGGTGACAGACACTGCCGGTTTGGATTAGGGTCGGAGCGATGGGGATGAGAGAGCTGGGAAGTGGACAGAATCGAGAGAGATTCCAGAGGTAGAATGGATAGAATTTGGATAGAAAAGACTGAACAGAGTGTGGGAGGGACTTTGACAGATGACTACCAGGTTCCTTGCATGAACTACATGGAGAATTACCTGTGAAAATACGTGGGAGGGTGGACGGTCCTTCAGAAATCTGTTTACTCCACAGTCAGTGACGTCAGGAGGCCCTTTGTGGAAAATTTCCCTCCTCAGGGGCCCCAGGTGAAAACATAAAGGTCACCGACTGTGTCTGGACAGGATTAGAGGAAGTGGGGTGGCGTGGGTCACGGGGCTCTTGGTGACTCAGCAGGTGGATATCCTTTTTGTGATATTCTGGAACGTGAGCCCCACAAGTTCTCCCTTACTTTAGGCAAACTTTTTCTTCTGACTAATTAAGTGCTAGGGCTTGATCTTGAAACTGCTGTTCCTTCTGAGTGCTGCATCACACTAAGAAAGAAAAATGTTTTAGCACAGGGAACTCTGGTTCATATTCTGCCACAACCCAATTGGGAATAGACTTTAACAAAGAATAGATACATGCATGTATAGATACATGTAACTGAATCATTTTGGTGGATGCTGGAAACTCATACAACATTGTTTATCAACTGTAATATAAAATTAAAAATTTCAAAAAGGCGATAATTCTTAAAAGAGAGAGAGAAAGAAAAGTGTTGCCTTCTTCTCTGCAGCTGTAGATAAGCAGGTACTATCCTACATCTTGAAAGTGTCTCTGCAAATGCTGTTTCTGACAAGGTCTTTAAGACACCCAGATTTTGCAGATGGCTGCTCTGCCCTATCACTACCTTTTAACCTCAGAATGTCTTTTGTTCTAACTGAGTGCCCTGGTAATAAGATTTAAAATGACATCTTTATTTTCTAAAAGTGATAAGTACTGGTGAGGTTTCCTTCTTAAGCATAGAGGAGAACATTAGCCCTCCCTTCTTTCTTTGTAAAAAATACCTTTCTCTGTCTCTTTTTTAAAATACAGTTTGCTAGCTTTGGTTCATTTAGATTAACCCAGGAGACTCTAGAGAGCTTTTTGCAAAGTCAGGTGACAGACACTGCCGGTTTGGATTAGGGTCGGAGCGATGGGGATGAGAGAGCTGGGAAGTGGACAGAATCGAGAGAGATTCCAGAGGTAGAATGGATAGAATTTGGATAGAAAAGACTGAACAGAGTGTGGGAGGGACTTTGACAGATGACTACCAGGTTCCTTGCATGAACTACATGGAGAATTACCTGTGAAAATACGTGGGAGGGTGGACGGTCCTTCAGAAATCTGTTTACTCCACAGTCAGTGACGTCAGGAGGCCCTTTGTGGAAAATTTCCCTCCTCAGGGGCCCCAGGTGAAAACATAAAGGTCACCGACTGTGTCTGGACAGGATTAGAGGAAGTGGGGTGGCGTGGGTCACGGGGCTCTTGGTGACTCAGCAGGTGGATATCCTTTTTGTGATATTCTGGAACGTGAGCCCCACAAAGAGGTGACGTTTCTCCTTGAACTCCATGTAGCTCTGTCCTCTGGGCGCTGGAGACCTAAGGGGTTAGGGGAAGACATCTCACTGTCATGGAGACTCTGACACTGGATTGTTCTGCAGGAGGTAAGGACAGGGCTGAAAGGCCAAGGAGATAGACTGGGCATTGAATTGCTGTGAGAAACTGAATGTACACATGCAGAGGGCCAGACCATATATAAAAATGGAAATCTGACCTACAGTCCACCTCTACCAGTTCAGAGAGCCAATCCATAAGCCTTGTAACATTCTGCCCCAAATGACTGGGACATTACAATCAGTAACTGTTGGCTTCCCTAGCAGTGCCTTCCACTTCCAACTTAGGACCAATCACAGAAAGCCAAGTATGCTCCCCTAACCAATCACATAGGATGCCACGCCCCCTTCTAGTTTGCCCACCTTGAGCTCTACAGCCTCAGATCAGGGCACACCTTGACTGACCCTTCCCTTGAAGCTTTCCCAGTGCTCCACTTGCATTTGAGTCTCTGCCAAAGGCAAGTGATGGTGCTGCCTCCCTTGCTATAGGGCAAGTGCTGAATAAATAGCCTTTGTTCTCCTCTGGGTGGTCTTCACTGATTTCCACACCTGGACCGCATGGAAGCTACCTCCCGGAGACTTGAGGAGGGAGAAGGCAGGCCCAGAGCTTGAGATCGCTGCATTTCCCAGTGTTGGGCACCTGGACCAGCATTTGGGAATTAATCTGACACCTTCCCAAGGCAGCTGAGAAGTATGCCTGAGGAGGCGGAGGCTGTCTGCTGAGAAGTGGGGTTCCGAGGTAGAATGGATAGAATTTGGGCTGAACAGAGTGTGGAGGGACTTTGACAGATGACTACCAGGTTCCTTGCATGAACTACATGGAGAATTACCTGTGAAAATACGTGGGAGGGTGGACGGTCCTTCAGAAATCTGTTTACTCCACAGTCAGTGACGTCAGGAGGCCCTTTGTGGAAAATTTCCCTCCTCAGGGGCCCCAGGTGAAAACATAAAGGTCACCGACTGTGTCTGGACAGGATTAGAGGAAGTGGGGTGGCGTGGGTCACGGGGCTCTTGGTGACTCAGCAGGTGGATATCCTTTTTGTGATATTCTGGAACGTGAGCCCCACAAAGAGGTGACGTTTCTCCTTGAACTCCATGTAGCTCTGTCCTCTGGGCGCTGGAGACCTAAGGGGTTAGGGGAAGACATCTCACTGTCATGGAGACTCTGACACTGGATTGTTCTGCAGGAGGTAAGGACAGGGCTGAAAGGCCAAGGAGATAGACTGGGCATTGAATTGCTGTGAGAAACTGAATGTACACATGCAGAGGGCCAGACCATATATAAAAATGGAAATCTGACCTACAGTCCACCTCTACCAGTTCAGAGAGCCAATCCATAAGCCTTGTAACATTCTGCCCCAAATGACTGGGACATTACAATCAGTAACTGTTGGCTTCCCTAGCAGTGCCTTCCACTTCCAACTTAGGACCAATCACAGAAAGCCAAGTATGCTCCCCTAACCAATCACATAGGATGCCACGCCCCCTTCTAGTTTGCCCACCTTGAGCTCTACAGCCTCAGATCAGGGCACACCTTGACTGACCCTTCCCTTGAAGCTTTCCCAGTGCTCCACTTGCATTTGAGTCTCTGCCAAAGGCAAGTGATGGTGCTGCCTCCCTTGCTATAGGGCAAGTGCTGAATAAATAGCCTTTGTTCTCCTCTGGGTGGTCTTCACTGATTTCCACACCTGGACCGCATGGAAGCTACCTCCCTGGAGACTTGAGGAGGGAGAAGGCAGGCCCAGAGCTTGAGATCGCTGCATTTCCCAGTGTTGGGCAGACAGCTGATTCTACATCAGAGGTGGTGCCAGCAACATCTGGCAATTAATCTGACACCTTCCCAAGGCAGCTGAGAAGTATGCCTGAGGAGGCGGAGGGCTGTCTGCTGAGACAGACCCTCTGAGAAACAGCTGTTTCAATGGGGGAGGGTGTGCCCGTGTGCACATGTTTTCCTGAAACCCTCTAGCTCCTTCACAGGAAGAAAGCCTAGAAGGGCCTCAGACACAACTTTAGAGTCTGGAGCTATCCAAGTTGCCCACATGATGTGTTCGTTTTCCCAAAGAATTTGTCCAGAGTGAGTGCACCTCTGCCTGGAACTGGGTCTGGACCCTGGCTTTATCTCTCTCCAGGTGTGTGATTTTGGACAAGTTGCCTGCCCCCTCCAGGGTCTCAGAGTCTCCCTGTGTTTATTTTATGGGCATTTCCATGTTGGCCATGTTGGTCTAAGTTGGCACACCACTAGCATCTGAATCCAGGGTATTTGTTAAGCATACACGTTTCCAGGCCCCACCCCAGACCTAATGAATCAGAATCTCTGGCAGTGGTCTAGGTGTCCACCAGACTAGCCTGTTCTCCAGGTGATTATTCTGCTCATTACAGTGAGGGAACCTCAGGTTACTGCATCTTAGATGCTTTCGAGGTTCCAATGCTGATTAAGACCTGGTGCCCCTCCTGACTGATGGCTCATGGACAGATATATCCAAGGCCAAGCACCTTGCAAGAAACCCAGAAATGGAGGAACCAAGAGCTGTAGGAACAGGAATGGTTTCAGCCGGGGAATCGGAGAAGGCTGCATGAAGGGAGTGACTTCCAATCTAGGCCTTGAGGAAGGAGAATTTCACCTGAAGACATGGGGCCCCATCCAGGGTGCTGGTGGTGGGGAAGACGAAAAGTTTCTCCCTCCAGAGGATGGAGGCAGAGATTCAGCACTGCTCAGAGGTCACTTCCTTCAGTGGAACAGGCCTACTCTAAAGTCCCATTAGGTGTCTGCTGTCTGTGGGGTAAGTAGTCCTGTCCCCGTTTCATGGACAGGGAACCACAGAGCCAGCAAAGACCTGGGACTTACTCAAGGAGGTGAAGCTAAGAAGGAGAACCTATAGAGTTAGAGAATCTTCTGGAAGAAGGGCATCTCTGTGGAGCATTTGAAGAGAGAGGACAGCCCCCTATCAGTTTTTTTGAAAAAGGTGGTTGTGTTGATTTGTCACTATGGCCTCGAGGCAAGGGTAGGCTGGTTGGTGTATGTTTAATTGGTCACCAGTACTGAGCGGAACAGGAGCCCTGGGTTGTAGTGTTTGCAGATTGCTGTGGTGTAATCCCTCCCACCAGGGCCCACTTAAAGCTGTTGACATGATGTCACTAAATACAGTCAGGAAGAGATGTGCCCAGTGGGCTCTTGAGCCAGTAGAAGCTTCTCTGGCACCCGTGTCTGGGGTGCGAATGAAGGAGAAAGGTGAGGCAGACTCACCCATCAAGAGTGTAGTAATGCTGCAGGCTGGACTGTGGCATCTGGCTAGTTCAGAATGCCCACTCAGTCTCTCTGATGGGCTTGTTGCGTCTTGGGCATGCTAGCTGAAGTGTCTGCCATGAAGGAACCCTGGGTGTGAGAGAGGTGGGGAGCTATGCACTGCTTTCCTCTCTCAGATGAAAATGTGTCTGAGATCCTTACAAAATGGGCTTTCAAAAAACAACTGGTCTCAACATGGTCAGGGGGCTCTGTTTGTGTGTGGAAGATCTACAGGAGAAAGGGCACCCAGCCTTTGGCTCACTGCGGGGAGAGGTGCTAGGAAGACGTGAGAAATGAAGGGGACCTCCCAGCCGAGCTGGGCTTTGTGGCCGGGATACAAAGAGATGGGAAGGAGGGAAATTTACTTTCAACTAACCTATGCAGAACCATGGCAACCAGATAATTAAGAAGTTGTTGTAATTTTAGCATACCTATAAATTCTGTGCTCTATGATTTTGATTTGGAGTTAGGTAGAGGGAGGAGGTGGACCATAGTCCTTGGGGGTCCAGAAGAGTTGGACACAAACTGAGTGACTAACAGACACACACAGAGGGAGGAGGCATGACAGACTACAGATGTCTTTTCTTGCCCAGGGCCCTCAATCAGAGTATCCAGTCCCAGCCACTGCTTCCTGACACACATCTGCCTCCCTCAGCCCCTCACTTCACTCAGACCTAGTTGTTCCTGATTGAACACCGTGTTAGTAGCAGGAGAGGGAAAGAGTGCTGTTTCTCCCCCTTGGAGAGGAAGCCAAGATGTCTCTCTCAGAGGACATCCTCAGTGACACAGGGAGGTCGAGCTGAGGCAGAACACACCTCCTGAGGGCCATACCCACCATCTATGCAGAGAATACCCCCCGGCAGGTGCCACCAGCATCCAACAGAACCAGAGAGAGCCAGAGGGAGACCCGAGACCTCACCCCGTGATGGGAGACCATCCCTGCTCCTTGATTCTCTTAGGCCCCCGAGACCCAAGGACCCAGAAGAAGGCATTTGGAACTGTAATTATGATTCTCTGGTGGTCTCTTAGGAGCCTCAAGGCCAGGACAATGCCTGCCACGTGGCATTCACTCAGGAATCTACACAAGATGGTGGTGCTTCTCGTGACCCGCTCTGTGGGGGATGGATTGGATGAAAGAGGAAGGAAGAGAGGCTGGGAGAATGTGGCCATAAGTAACAGAGAACGTGGGGTGGTGATAAGGATGGGGTGGAGTGGGCTCCACCTCTGCTCCTTCATCCCAGAAGCCATGACCCCCACCTAAGCATGAGAAAAAAGAATCAGACAAGCCCAAACTGAGGGACTTTCTACAAAATACCTGACCAGCTCTCATCCAGAGTGTCAAGATCATGAAAAAGAAAGATCGGGGTACTGATCCAGGTGAGGGGAGCCTGAAGAGAAATGACAGCTCGATTTCATGTGCATTCTAGAGGGATCCTAGGACAGAAAAAAGACTTTGGGGGACAATGTATGAAATCCAAACAAATTGTGACGTTTTGTTCACAGGGTGTACGAATGTCGGATTCTTCCTTTGGGCAAACGCACCATGGTAACCTAAGATATAACCTCAGGGGGACACTCTTGCTGATATCTCTGAATATCTTCATAACTCTAAAATGGTTCTCAGATGATTAAAAAGAGGGTGAGGAGAGGAGGTGTGGCTTCCTAGTGGAGCATTCAGGGACAGCTTTGGGGTCGGGAGTGTGCAGGGCCTGGGCGGGGCCGGGTTTGCAGAGATGGAGCAGCCTGAGCGCAGACCCAGGATAACAAGGAGGCGTGGCCCTCCCTAGGCACTGCCTGCCTTCCAAGCCAAGACGGACAAATAGCACAATGAGTTCAGCTAGGATTATTTGCTTTTGACTTAAGGATTCTCTGAATCAGGAGGTAATTAGACTGCCCCAGGATGAATGTGGGCATGGATTTTTATCGGGAAGGAGGTGTCCATAGCGTGCTGCAGTGTCTAGGAGCTCTGCCATGCTCACAGGTGGGCCTCCGGGGCAGGGCTGGGGAGAGGGCTTTGCAAGGGCTCCCTCTTCCCACTCCAGTGAGAAACAAGTATGTTGGGGGCACACCAAAAGCTGCACATGGATGTTTACAGCAGTTTTAATCATAACTGCTAACACTTAGAAGCCACCAAGATGTCCTTCAGCTGGTGAACAGTGAAATCAACTTTGGTCCATCCACACAATCGATGTATTATTCAGCCCTAAAAAGAAATGAGCTATCAAGCTATGAAAAGACATGGGGGAAACTTAAGTACGTATACTGAGTGAGAGAAGCCAATCTGAAAAGGCTGCATACTGTCAGGTTCCAACTGTATCACACTTTGAAAAAGGCAGAACCATGGAGGCACTAAAAAGATCAGCAGTTGCCAGGAGTTGGGAGGAGGGCAGGGGTGGGTGGGATGAATAGGTGGAGCCCAGAGAGTGCTTAGGACTGTGAAACCACTCGGTAGGTACGATCATGGTAGAAGCATGTCATTATACATTTGTCCAAACCCACAGAAGGGACAACACCAAGAGCAAGCCCTAGGGTAAACTGTGGGCTCTGATGGCTCATCAACTGTAACAGGTGTGCCACTCTCAGGGCTTAATCATGTGTTGGGGGAATGTTGATAATGGGGGCAGCTGTGTATAAGTCGGGGCAGAGGGTCTATGGGAAATCTCTCTACCTTCTCCCTTAGTTTTGCTGTGAATCTAGAGCTCCTCTAAAAAATAGCCTTTAAAAAAGGAAACATAACCACAGAACAAAGCAAAAGGAAGCAAATCTGTTGAAAGTGGAATAGGAGACACAGGTCGATCCCTGGGTCAGGAAAATTCCCTGGGGAAGGAAATGGCAGCCGCTTCAGTATTCTTGCCTGGAGAATTCCGTGGACAGAGGAGTCTGGTGGGCTACAGTCCGTGGGGTCCAAAGATTCGGACATGACTTAGCAACTGAGCACAATGCACACAGGGATCCAGAGGAACCGCCAAGCTCCCTTCACAGGCCCCCAACTCTGGTTTGTCTGGGAAGCGTGGCCTGAACTGAAGTCACTCCAAGGCCCAGAGGAGTGCAGATCATCAGCGTGCTGCAGTGTCTAGGAGCTCTGCCATGCTCACAGGTGGGCCTCCGGGCAGGGCTGGGAGAGGGCTTTGCAAGGGCTCCTCTTCCCACTCCAGTGAGAAACAAGTATGTTGGGGGCACACCAAAAGCTGCACATGGATGTTTACAGCAGTTTTAATCATAACTGCTAACACTTAGAAGCCACCAAGATGTCCTTCAGCTGGTGAACAGTGAAATCAACTTTGGTCCATCCACACAATCGATGTATTATTCAGCCCTAAAAAGAAATGAGCTATCAAGCTATGAAAAGACATGGGGGAAACTTAAGTACGTATACTGAGTGAGAGAAGCCAATCTGAAAAGGCTGCATACTGTCAGGTTCCAACTGTATCACACTTTGAAAAAGGCAGAACCATGGAGGCACTAAAAAGATCAGCAGTTGCCAGGAGTTGGGAGGAGGGCAGGGGTGGGTGGGATGAATAGGTGGAGCCCAGAGAGTGCTTAGGACTGTGAAACCACTCGGTAGGTACGATCATGGTAGAAGCATGTCATTATACATTTGTCCAAACCCACAGAAGGGACAACACCAAGAGCAAGCCCTAGGGTAAACTGTGGGCTCTGATGGCTCATCAACTGTAACAGGTGTGCCACTCTCAGGGCGAATCGCGGTGTTGGGGGGAATGTTGATAATGGGGGCAGCTGTGTATAAGTCGGGGCAGAGGGTCTATGGGAAATCTCTCTACCTTCTCCCTTAGTTTTGCTGTGAATCTAGAGCTCCTCTAAAAAATAGCCTTTAAAAAAGGAAACATAACCACAGAACAAAGCAAAAGGAAGCAAATCTGTTGAAAGTGGAATAGGAGACACAGGTCGATCCCTGGGTCAGGAAAATTCCCTGGGGAAGGAAATGGCAGCCGCTTCAGTATTCTTGCCTGGAGAATTCCGTGGACAGAGGAGTCTGGTGGGCTACAGTCCGTGGGGTCCAAAGATTCGGACATGACTTAGCAACTGAGCACAATGCACACAGGGATCCAGAGGAACCGCCAAGCTCCCTTCACAGGCCCCCAACTCTGGTTTGTCTGGGAAGCGTGGCCTGAACTGAAGTCACTCCAAGGCCCAGAGGAGTGCAGATCATCAGGGTCCCAGGAGCACAGCAGACATCGCTTTAGGCTTTTAGAGGAGTGGTTCGCTGGGGAGGAATCGTGTGAGTTGGAGGTTCATTGACTTCACCATGTGGCCTCAGGCCCACCTGGGCCTCTCCATTTTTCCCCAGGTCCTCCCTGCAAGGGAACATGTTAAAGACCCTTCCACAAAGGCACTGCTCATTGTGTTCCTTCAGCTCAGCTTCTCCCTGGGTTCCCTCCTGGCCCGGACACTGAGGTCAGAGTTCACATGATGTGTGCATCACAAGGGAGGAAGTGATGGAGTTGACAGGCTTCTGGGCCCCTATGTGGGCCGGTTTCCTCCCACAGAATCAGAAAGATAAGATTTGAAGGCCTGTGCCTATCTTGGAAGCCCCGTTCTATCCTTTGCTGTGGCTGCTCTGGAAAAGGGAGGGAGTGGGAAATTCTCATGGTGTTCATCCCATCCTGATTCCCACATAATAGGCTTGGAGGTACAGATGAGCTCCGGCCTCCGGGAACTCCTGCCTCTGGAAGGGAACCAGGCAGCTGCTCAAGAGCCGATGCTGCTTCAAAGAGTGGGCGACTGTTTGTCCTCCAAAGCCAGGTCTGAATTGTCCCCAGTGCAGATGGCGGTGTCTGGTAGGGGACCCTAATTGGAAGAAGATCCTGTGACCGCCAAGCCAATTAAATAATATCCCAGGAGCTGGGAACAGCTGTGGGGTACAGGTGAATTTTCTTCTCCCATCAGAAGTCGCTTGAGCGATCGTAGGAGGTATTGACTGGGGTGCTGAACAGATTGAAGCAAATCTGTTGAAAGTGGAATAGGAGACACAGGTCGATCCCTGGGTCAGGAAAATTCCCTGGGGAAGGAAATGGCAGCCGCTTCAGTATTCTTGCCTGGAGAATTCCGTGGACAGAGGAGTCTGGTGGGCTACAGTCCGTGGGGTCCAAAGATTCGGACATGACTTAGCAACTGAGCACAATGCACACAGGGATCCAGAGGAACCGCCAAGCTCCCTTCACAGGCCCCCAACTCTGGTTTGTCTGGGAAGCGTGGCCTGAACTGAAGTCACTCCAAGGCCCAGAGGAGTGCAGATCATCAGGGTCCCAGGAGCACAGCAGACATCGCTTTAGGCTTTTAGAGGAGTGGTTCGCTGGGGAGGAATCGTGTGAGTTGGAGGTTCATTGACTTCACCATGTGGCCTCAGGCCCACCTGGGCCTCTCCATTTTTCCCCAGGTCCTCCTGCGCGGGACCATGTTAGAGACCCTTCCACTAAGGCACTGCTCCTTGTGTTCCTTCAGCTGAGCTTCTCCCTGGGTTCCCTCCTGGCCCGGACACTGAGGTAAGAGTTCACATGATGTGTGCATCACAAGGGAGGAAGTGATGGAGTTGACAGGCTTCTGGGCCCCTATGTGGGCCGGTTTCCTCCCACAGAATCAGAAAGATAAGATTTGAAGGCCTGTGCCTATCTTGGAAGCCCCGTTCTATCCTTTGCTGTGGCTGCTCTGGAAAAGGGAGGGAGTGGGAAATTCTCATGGTGTTCATCCCATCCTGATTCCCACATAATAGGCTTGGAGGTACAGATGAGCTCCGGCCTCCGGGAACTCCTGCCTCTGGAAGGGAACCAGGCAGCTGCTCAAGAGCCGATGCTGCTTCAAAGAGTGGGCGACTGTTTGTCCTCCAAAGCCAGGTCTGAATTGTCCCCAGTGCAGATGGCGGTGTCTGGTAGGGGACCCTAATTGGAAGAAGATCCTGTGACCGCCAAGCCAATTAAATAATATCCCAGGAGCTGGGAACAGCTGTGGGGTACAGGTGAATTTTCTTCTCCCACCAGAAGTCGCTTGAGCGATCGTAGGAGGTATTGACTGGGGGTGCTGAACAGATTGAGAAAATTGGTCTCAGGAGAAACAAGAAAAGTAACATTAGCAATCTGCCCTTTTCAGCAGAGGCTCTAACGAGACTGAGCTGGTTTGTGGGGGAATAATTGCTTCCAACTATCAGGAAAGTTGGCTGGACCAGAACTTAGGAGAAGGTACGAGACACACAGGCTTCCCAGGTGGCACAGTGGTAAAGAATTCACCTGCCAGTGCAGGAGACGCAAGAGACTCGGGCTGGGAGAATCCCCCGGAGAAGGATTCTTCTCCAGTATTCTTGCTGGGAGAATTCAATGGACAGAGAAGCCTGGTGGGCTGCAGTTCATGGGGTCACAAGAGTCAGACACACCTGAACACACACTATGAAGACATGGTACTTTGAGAGGGACAGAGAGTTGAGGGGATTAGATTGTGAAACTCTGCCCCCCATCAGGCCACAGGAAATACATTCAAAAGTGTCCCCGTTCGAGACGATTTTGTGGTGATAGAACTGTTCTGTATTTTGACTGTGGTTGATGGTTACTGGATCATATGCCTCTATCATACCTGCTATAACACTGTAAACTTCAAAGGGCCAGTTCTACTATGTGTGAATTATTCCTCAGTTTAACCACACACAACACACGTACGCAAGATCCCTCAGGCCGATTCTCCTCACCCAGACCTGGGTAGAGCTCAGGTGGTTGGATGTTAACTTGTATAATATTTTAAAGGAGACGGGAAGGAAAAACGCCAACACGGGTTTATGAAAATGGGGAGAACTTTGAAGCAGAGATTTACTACCTTGACTTGTCTCCAGTCTCCGCTGAGAGCCCAGATCATATCTGACCAGTGAAGTCTGAATCTCTAGGGGCTGGGACTCAACCTCAGGATTTTTAATTTTCCCCACCCCACTACCCACCCTCGGTGTCTTTGTGGGAACGGATTGGGACCTCTGACAGCTTTAAAGTCACAGGAAGTGGATTGTTCAAAATGGAGTAGAGCCCCCTCAGGGGTGCTGAACCCAAAAATTGACCGCCAAGCCAATTAAATAATATCCCAGGAGCTGGGAACAGCTGTGGGTACAGGTGACCCAGAAGTCGCTTGAGCGATCGTAGGAGGTATTGACTGGGTGCTGAACAGATTGAGAAAATTGGTCTCAGGAGAAACAAGAAAAGTAACATTAGCAATCTGCCCTTTTCAGCAGAGGCTCTAACGAGACTGAGCTGGTTTGTGGGGGAATAATTGCTTCCAACTATCAGGAAAGTTGGCTGGACCAGAACTTAGGAGAAGGTACGAGACACACAGGCTTCCCAGGTGGCACAGTGGTAAAGAATTCACCTGCCAGTGCAGGAGACGCAAGAGACTCGGGCTGGGAGAATCCCCCGGAGAAGGATTCTTCTCCAGTATTCTTGCTGGGAGAATTCAATGGACAGAGAAGCCTGGTGGGCTGCAGTTCATGGGGTCACAAGAGTCAGACACACCTGAACACACACTATGAAGACATGGTACTTTGAGAGGGACAGAGAGTTGAGGGGATTAGATTGTGAAACTCTGCCCCCCATCAGGCCACAGGAAATACATTCAAAAGTGTCCCCGTTCGAGACGATTTTGTGGTGATAGAACTGTTCTGTATTTTGACTGTGGTTGATGGTTACTGGATCATATGCCTCTATCATACCTGCTATAACACTGTAAACTTCAAAGGGCCAGTTCTACTATGTGTGAATTATTCCTCAGTTTAACCACACACAACACACGTACGCAAGATCCCTCAGGCCGATTCTCCTCACCCAGACCTGGGTAGAGCTCAGGTGGTTGGATGTTAACTTGTATAATATTTTAAAGGAGACGGGAAGGAAAAACGCCAACACGGGTTTATGAAAATGGGGAGAACTTTGAAGCAGAGATTTACTACCTTGACTTGTCTCCAGTCTCCGCTGAGAGCCCAGATCATATCTGACCAGTGAAGTCTGAATCTCTAGGGGCTGGGACTCAACCTCAGGATTTTTAATTTTCCCCACCCCACTACCCACCCCTCGGTGTCTTTGTGGGAACGGATTGGGACCTCTGACAGCTTTAAAGTCACAGGAAGTGGATTGTTTATTCTATTCTTCACTCTTATTAATACATCTTTGGAGTCACGAGTCCAGAGCCTACCTCTCAGCGCTCTGCTCTCCAGCTCCCACGCCTGTCCGACAGGTGCCTCGGATTTCCATCTTGCTGCTCTGGTGGGACCATCAGGAGGCTCCCTCCTGTCTCACTTGAAGCTCTATTTGGAACTTCAGCCCTCCACAGTGGGGAGGGTTTCCACTGCACCTCCTCTCCCTCCCCTCCCCCTTGGACTGTGCGTACCTGTTGTGTCCTCAGAGGAAGAATGTGACACTTGGAACTGAGCTCTGGTTCCGGCTCTCTGTCTTGGGTGAGAGTCCCCGAGGTCCGAGCAAACCCCTCGGCCTCTCCGAGCCTCGGGTTTCTCACCAGTGAGATGGACGAGGCTTCGTAAGGATGCACTTTGAAAACTCAGGCATTCCGGCCCCTAGTTCTACTCACTGATGGCTCCCTGGAGGACAGGGCTTTGTATCCTATGTTTCTTAGTTTCCAACAGGAGTCACTACAGAGTTCTCCCAGGGGAACCATCATTTGCTAAATTAATTACCATGAAACCTCGTTTCTCATGGGGAAAAGGATCAGGCTATTTTCAGGCCGCTGGGTGAGGTCAGAGCTCCGTGCAGGCCTCCGGAACAGCTGCTGGTTCCTGCTGGGAGGTCTCCGAAGTGGCCCAGATTTCTGAGTGCCCTTGCCCTGAGGGAAAGGCTGTCCTTGTGCCCGCCTGCCCGCTGCGGGGGCGGGGGACGGTGAACACGGACTTCCTCCCCGCGCGGCTCTTCCTGTGCAGTACAGACAGGGCATGCGGCTGTCCCTTCCCCAGGGGACACTTGAGGGACACAGTGGGAAGCGGTGCTGTGTTTTGAAGTTTTTCCAGAATTGACTGTTTGCGGGGCCCATTTCTAAAAATTTATTTATTTATTTATTTATTCTTGGCTAAAAAATAAATCCCTGGGGCCGACAGATCCTTACATACCCTCTGGGTTTTCAGTCTGCCACAGGCCCTTCTCTAGTTGCAGGGAGTGGGGGCTACTCTCTGGTTGAAGTGAGCAGGCTTCTTCTTGGGGTGACTTCTCTTGTTGTGGAACTCGGGCTCTAGGGCTCTTGGGCTTCAATAGTTGCAGCATATGGGCTCCATAGTTATGACTCACGGGCTTAGTTGCTCTGCAGCATGTGGGTCTTCCCAGATTAGGGATCGAACTCGTGTCTCCTGCATTGGCAGGTGAACTCTTCATCACTGAGCTACCAGGAAAACCCTACAGGACCCTTTTTAAAGGCTCCCTTCTTTTTTTTTTTTTTTTTAACAGTGAAGAGTTTCACTTATGAGGCACTATGTGCCAAGACATTATGCCTCCAGATTTACATACCTCATCATATTTAATTCTCACAAGGGCTGTTTTGTAAGGGATATTACCACCCTACTTTTCAGATGCCACAATTGAGGCCAGTAGAGATTTAAGAGCTTTTTCAAGTTCATATAGCCAGTAGGTGGTGGAATCCAGACTTTTTAAGTTTTATTTTAAAGTTCTAATTTCGTATTGGACTATAGCCAATAAACAGTGTTGTGATTGGGCTTCCCTGGTGGTCCAGTGGGTGGAGAGCCCGCCTTGCTTTGCAGGGGCACCGGTTCTATCCCTGGTCCGGGAAGATCCCATGTGCTGTGAAGCGGCTGGACTGGTGTGTCTCTCTGCAACAAGAGAGGCTGCTGCAATGGGAGGCCCACGCATGCCAAAGAATAAAAGATGGATGAAAATAACTATGAAAATAAAAGAGGCATGATGGGGGGGGGGACTATAAAAAAAAAAAAATGTTGTGATAGATTCAGGTGAACAGCAAAGGGACACAGGCATAAATGTACATGTATCCATTCTCCCCCAAACTCCCTTCCCATCCAGGCTGCCACATAAACATTGAGCAGAGTTCCCTGTAGTATATAAATGGTCCCTTGTTGAATGTTGGCGAAGTGACCAGACTGCCAGAAAATGGTATGACATGGACCGTATCCTTTGTCCTCATTAGATTTCCCCACCGACTTCAGGGCCCAGGGAGGCTGCACGTCTCCTTCCAGAGGCCAGGGCTTCCACTCAGGGGTCAAGTCCAGGGTGTGTGCCACACTTAGCAAAGTAGGGTGGCAGCAGTGGGAGCGAGAGCGCTTAAAGCAACATAAATTTATTCTCTCTCAGTTCTGGAGGCTGAAAGTTCAAAATCCAGGTAACCCATCCTCCCTCTGACAAATGTAAGGAAAAATCCATTTTTGCCTCCTCCTCCCCTCTGGTGGCTGCCGACAGGCCTTGTTGTTCTTTGGCTTGTAGCTGAATTACTCAACCTGTACCCCCGTTGCCACATGGCCTGCTTCCCACGTGTCTTCACGTGACCCTCAGGAGAGTCATTGGATTTAGGGTCCACTCTACTCTGTATGGCCTCATCTTAACCAATTATGTCCACAGAGACCCTCCTTCCAAGGAAGGTCTGAGTAGAGCTGAATTTTAGTTGGGGGAACACTATTTCACAGGATCCCTGGGGCTGGCAGATCCTTACATAGCCTCTGTTGGGGGCGATTTGAGACAAAGTCTGAGCAGGGAGAGCTCAGCACCACAGTCGTGAAGACAGGCCCTGTGGCGTGCGGAAGGGCCAGAGCCTGGATTTGAAGACTTGGGTCAACTTCCAGCGGACCTGAGCCAGTTACCACTCTCAGAGCAGGAAGTCACCTGCAGCCCCGTAGCTTAATAGGATCAAGTTCTAAGACTATGGACCTTAGAAATGAACCCTCCACTCTGAATATTCCTGCCCAGGACCTTAAACGTATCGGTTTTGGGGTCTCTCTGCAACAAGAGGCTGCTGCAATGGGAGGCCCACGCATGCCAAAGAATAAAAGATGGATGAAAATAACTATGAAAATAAAAGAGGCATGATGGGGGGGGGGACTATAAAAAACATGTTGTGATAGATTCAGGTGAACAGCAAAGGGACACAGGCATAAATGTACATGTATCCATTCTCCCCCAAACTCCCTTCCCATCCAGGCTGCCACATAAACATTGAGCAGAGTTCCCTGTAGTATATAAATGGTCCCTTGTTGAATGTTGGCGAAGTGACCAGACTGCCAGAAAATGGTATGACATGGACCGTATCCTTTGTCCTCATTAGATTTCCCCACCGACTTCAGGGCCCAGGGAGGCTGCACGTCTCCTTCCAGAGGCCAGGGCTTCCACTCAGGGGTCAAGTCCAGGGTGTGTGCCACACTTAGCAAAGTAGGGTGGCAGCAGTGGGAGCGAGAGCGCTTAAAGCAACATAAATTTATTCTCTCTCAGTTCTGGAGGCTGAAAGTTCAAAATCCAGGTAACCCATCCTCCCTCTGACAAATGTAAGGAAAAATCCATTTTTGCCTCCTCCTCCCCTCTGGTGGCTGCCGACAGGCCTTGTTGTTCTTTGGCTTGTAGCTGAATTACTCAACCTGTACCCCCGTTGCCACATGGCCTGCTTCCCACGTGTCTTCACGTGACCCTCAGGAGAGTCATTGGATTTAGGGTCCACTCTACTCTGTATGGCCTCATCTTAACCAATTATGTCCACAGAGACCCTCCTTCCAAGGAAGGTCTGAGTAGAGCTGAATTTTAGTTGGGGGAACACTATTTCACAGGATCCCTGGGGCTGGCAGATCCTTACATAGCCTCTGTTGGGGGCGATTTGAGACAAAGTCTGAGCAGGGAGAGCTCAGCACCACAGTCGTGAAGACAGGCCCTGTGGCGTGACGGAAGGGCCAGAGCCTGGATTTGAAGACTTGGGTCAACTTCCAGCGGACCTGAGCCAGTTACCACTCTCAGAGCAGGAAGTCACCTGCAGCCCCGTAGCTTAATAGGATCAAGTTCTAAGACTATGTACCTTAGAAAGGAACCCTCCACTCTGCTGAATATTCCTGCCCAGGACCTTAAAGTTACAAATACTTGTATTATCTGTTTTATGAACTTCCTGAATATCTGCATATCTGAATGTTTATTTATCCCACACCTAGCCTTTGTCAGGGTAGATAGCCTCTTTCTCAGAACAGCGAGTCTGTCTGTTGGGTTTACCAAACGACTAAACCCAGGTTCATTCTTCAGGTTCATTCAAAACCTTCCTAACTTTATGTTTCCCAGTCCTCAACTGTTTTATCAGGAATGTAGTCCAGTTCCAGTCAGCTCCCCACAGTTGAAGAGCCACCTTAAACTAGGCTACCCAAATCATGTAACCCGTGACCTTTCCTACTTGCTGCAGAGCAATAAATTAAGCTTTGCTGGCCCCAAAGACTGGAATTTTGCCTGGAGTTGGCAGTTGGCTCCTCTCTGAGTGTCAGTCTCCTATATTTTATATTTATATCACAGGTACTAATAGCAAATACATATACTTATATAGAAAGAGATATTTTATATTATATATTTTTCTATTTATATTATTAAAAATCTGTAGAATGAAGATAATAATCTCCTGCTTCACCCTCCATGCAGACTTGTGAGTTCCCCATTCACTGCCACCCCCACACCAAAGAGAGAAATGGAGACTTGTAGAAATTCTCGTCAGCCAGGACGCACTCCAAGACTGAACGGAACAGTTGCCCACTTGGCGTCTTTTAAATGTGATGTCTCTGTAAAAGATATCTATAAATCGTAGACTGCTATATAAACTTCAGGGACCATTATTAGCAGTTAGATGTTTTTGTCCCCCCACCTGCATTCAGAAGCTCTTGAACCAAGTAACAGTAGAGCTGAATTTTAGTTGGGGGAACACTATTTCACAGGATCCCTGGGGCTGGCAGATCCTTACATAGCCTCTGTTGGGGGCGATTTGAGACAAAGTCTGAGCAGGGAGAGCTCAGCACCACAGTCGTGAAGACAGGCCCTGTGGCGTGACGGAAGGGCCAGAGCCTGGATTTGAAGACTTGGGTCAACTTCCAGCGGACCTGAGCCAGTTACCACTCTCAGAGCAGGAAGTCACCTGCAGCCCCGTAGCTTAATAGGATCAAGTTCTAAGACTATGGACCTTAGAAATGAACCCTCCACTCTGCGGAATATTCCTGCCCAGGACCTTAAAGTTACAAATACTTGTATTATCTGTTTTATGAACTTCCTGAATATCTGCATATCTGAATGTTTATTTATCCCACACCTAGCCTTTGTCAGGGTAGATAGCCTCTTTCTCAGAACAGCGAGTCTGTCTGTTGGGTTTACCAAACGACTAAACCCAGGTTCATTCTTCAGGTTCATTCAAAACCTTCCTAACTTTATGTTTCCCAGTCCTCAACTGTTTTATCAGGAATGTAGTCCAGTTCCAGTCAGCTCCCCACAGTTGAAGAGCCACCTTAAACTAGGCTACCCAAATCATGTAACCCGTGACCTTTCCTACTTGCTGCAGAGCAATAAATTAAGCTTTGCTGGCCCCAAAGACTGGAATTTTGCCTGGAGTTGGCAGTTGGCTCCTCTCTGAGTGTCAGTCTCCTATATTTTATATTTATATCACAGGTACTAATAGCAAATACATATACTTATATAGAAAGAGATATTTTATATTATATATTTTTCTATTTATATTATTAAAAATCTGTAGAATGAAGATAATAATCTCCTGCTTCACCCTCCATGCAGACTTGTGAGTTCCCCATTCACTGCCACCCCCACACCAAAGAGAGAAATGGAGACTTGTAGAAATTCTCGTCAGCCAGGACGCACTCCAAGACTGAACGGAACAGTTGCCCACTTGGCGTCTTTTAAATGTGATGTCTCTGTAAAAGATATCTATAAATCGTAGACTGCTATATAAACTTCAGGGACCATTATTAGCAGTTAGATGTTTTTGTCCCCCCACCTGCATTCAGAAGCTCTTGAACCAAGTAACAGAATCCAGTGAGGTAAAGTTGGCGACTTGTAAAATTGGGCCAAAGGTCAAGAGTTTCCTTGTTGTTGTTGTTTACTTGTTAAGTCATGGCTGACTCCTTGCGACCCCATGGACTGTAGCCTGCCAGGCTCCTCTGTCCATGGGATTTCCCAGGCAAGAATACTAGAATAGGTATCCATTTCCTTCTCCAGGGGATCTTCCTGACCTAGGGATCGAACCTGAGTCTTCTGCTTGGTACATGGATTCTTTACCACTGAGCCACCGAAGATGCCCTAAGAGTGTCCTTCCTTTTTTTAATTAGAGGTCGACACACCCCCAACTGCCCTGGACTCAAGATTGGCCCGGGGGATATCAGGCACCCTGTGCAAAGCCCATGGACAGTGCTGGGTGGTCTCCTTCCTCCAGCCCACCTGCAGCATCTTTCACGTCCCCACTGGATGGAGCTCATGGGGGATTACTCTGCCGTCAGGATGCTGATATTTGATGAGAGATCTTACTGAAGGTCTAGTTATCAAAACTGACTTTAGGTAGTTTTCTGATAGACATTTTATATACAGTGAAGAGCAAAGTTCTGTTTTGAAAGTGTGCAAACTTCACCTTGCTGTGGTGGGGTCTCTGAGGGTGTCTGTTATGAGCCGTGATTCTCAGGCTGCGGCTTCTGCAGGGCAGCTGTTTGCCAAGTGGGTGGCAGATCTGCAGGTTGGCCAAGTGAGGGTCAAAACACTGATTCACGCAGACGTTTGGCAGATCAGATCCAATACTGTAAAGCAATTATCCTTCCCTTAAAAATAAATGAATTAAAAAACCCCACAGATTCATATTTCGCTTTCCCCAACTGTCTCTACAGCGTGTTTTAGACGTAACTCTGAGTCAGGACCCAGTGCAACTTTGGGTGTAGCATTCGATAGCTATGCATGTTTAGTTTTCATTCATCTAGAACATTCCCCCAATTTTTTTGAAACCCAGTTTTCAATTTCTTCCTGGGTTTTGTTTTTAAATCGGACTGCTATATAAACTTCAGGGACCATTATTAGCAGTTAGATGTTGTTGTCCCCCCACCTGCATTCAGAAGCTCTTGAACCAAGTAACAGAATCCAGTGAGGTAAAGTTGGCGACTTGTAAAATTGGGCCAAAGGTCAAGAGTTTCCTTGTTGTTGTTGTTTACTTGTTAAGTCATGGCTGACTCCTTGCGACCCCATGGACTGTAGCCTGCCAGGCTCCTCTGTCCATGGGATTTCCCAGGCAAGAATACTAGAATAGGTATCCATTTCCTTCTCCAGGGGATCTTCCTGACCTAGGGATCGAACCTGAGTCTTCTGCTTGGTACATGGATTCTTTACCACTGAGCCACCGAAGATGCCCTAAGAGTGTCCTTCCTTTTGTTAATTAGAGGTCGACACACCCCCAACTGCCCTGGACTCAAGATTGGCCTGGGGGATATCAGGCACCCTGTGCAAAGCCCATGGACAGTGCTGGGTGGTCTCCTTCCTCCAGCCCACCTGCAGCATCTTTCACGTCCCCACTGGATGGAGCTCATGGGGGATTACTCTGCCGTCAGGATGCTGATATTTGATGAGAGATCTTACTGAAGGTCTAGTTATCAAAACTGACTTTAGGTAGTTTTCTGATAGACATTTTATATACAGTGAAGAGCAAAGTTCTGTTTTGAAAGTGTGCAAACTTCACCTTGCTGTGGTGGGGTCTCTGAGGGTGTCTGTTATGAGCCGTGATTCTCAGGCTGCGGCTTCTGCAGGGCAGCTGTTTGCCAAGTGGGTGGCAGATCTGCAGGTTGGCCAAGTGAGGGTCAAAACACTGATTCACGCAGACGTTTGGCAGATCAGATCCAATACTGTAAAGCAATTATCCTTCCCTTAAAAATAAATGAATTAAAAAACCCCACAGATTCATATTTCGCTTTCCCCAACTGTCTCTACAGCGTGTTTTAGACGTAACTCTGAGTCAGGACCCAGTGCAACTTTGGGTGTAGCATTCGATAGCTATGCATGTTTAGTTTTCATTCATCTAGAACATTCCCCCAATTTTTTTTGTCCTTATCATATCAGTTCTCAGAAAAGATAATTGGTTTCTTTATACAAGTTTGCACCTTCTGGATGTTGTTAGATCGTTTCTTCCTGGTGTCATTTCACTTGTTTCTCTTTCATGCCAAGTGGGAGTTAGGGCTCATTTGATTTGTTTTTGGCAAGAATATGTCACAGATTTTTTTTTTTTTTAGATTTTATTTATTTATTTATTTTGGGCGGGGGTCGGGTTGGGCGGGGGGAGCGGGCGGGCCACTTCTATTGGTCTTTCATTTCTCTATTTTCATCTGTCTTTGTTCTTTTGGCTCCTGTGGGCCTCCCATTGCGGTGGCATCTGTCGTTGCAGAGCTCCAGCTCGGTAATTGGACACATCAGTCCAGCCGCTCCGCGGCACGTGGGATCTTCCCAGGCCAGGGCTCGAACCAGCGCCCCTTGCATTGCAAGGCGGTGTCCTTACCCACTGGACCACCAGGGGAAGCCCTATGTCACAGATTTTTTAAAAAATACTTTTATTTCAGATATTGAAACCAATTCAAAGTCATTATGGAAAAATTTAAAAGACAAAAAGAAATAAAGACAGCCCATAGTCCTACCCTCCCAAGGTAAATATATTTTAGCGCATTTCTTGCCAATCTTTTGTTGTCTGCATGCATAGAGAGACATTCTTTTTAAGAACAAACTGAGCTAACAGATTCTATGTGGGAAAGTGTGTGTGTGTGAAAGAGATTCAGCCATCATTTGATCACTTTTCCTATTGTTGGGCATTAAGATAATTTCCAATATTTGTCATATATATATATATATATATATATATATGTTTGTCATATATTTGTCAACATTTGTCATATATATGTGTGTGTGTGTATATATATATATTACCCTGATCCTGGGAAAGACTGAAGGCAAAAGGAGAAGAGGGCAGCAGAGGATGAAATGGTTAGACAGCATCACAGACTCAATGGACATGAGTTTGAGCAAACTCCAGAAGACAGTGAAGGACAGGGAAGGCTGGCATGCTGAAGTCCATGGGGTCATATTTCGCTTTCCCCAACTGTCTCTACAGCGTGTTTTAGACGTAACTCTGAGTCAGGACCCAGTGCAACTTTGGGTGTAGCATTCGATAGCTATGCATGTTTAGTTTTCATTCATCTAGAACATTCCCCCAATTTTTTTTGTCCTTATCATATCAGTTCTCAGAAAAGATAATTGGTTTCTTTATACAAGTTTGCACCTTCTGGATGTTGTTAGATCGTTTCTTCCTGGTGTCATTTCACTTGTTTCTCTTTCATGCCAAGTGGGAGTTAGGGCTCATTTGATTTGTTTTTGGCAAGAATATGTCACAGATTTTTTTTTTTAGATTTTATTTATTTATTTATTTTGGGCGGGGTCGGGTTGGGCGGGGGGAGCGGGCGGGCCACTTCTATTGGTCTTTCATTTCTCTATTTTCATCTGTCTTTGTTCTTTTGGCTCCTGTGGGCCTCCCATTGCGGTGGCATCTGTCGTTGCAGAGCTCCAGCTCGGTAATTGGACACATCAGTCCAGCCGCTCCGCGGCACGTGGGATCTTCCCAGGCCAGGGCTCGAACCAGCGCCCCTTGCATTGCAAGGCGGTGTCCTTACCCACTGGACCACCAGGGGAAGCCCTATGTCACAGATTTTTTAAAAAATACTTTTATTTCAGATATTGAAACCAATTCAAAGTCATTATGGAAAAATTTAAAAGACAAAAAGAAATAAAGACAGCCCATAGTCCTACCCTCCCAAGGTAAATATATTTTAGCGCATTTCTTGCCAATCTTTTGTTGTCTGCATGCATAGAGAGACATTCTTTTTAAGAACAAACTGAGCTAACAGATTCTATGTGGGAAAGTGTGTGTGTGTGAAAGAGATTCAGCCATCATTTGATCACTTTTCCTATTGTTGGGCATTAAGATAATTTCCAATATTTGTCATATATATATATATATATATATGTTTGTCATATATTTGTCAACATTTGTCATATATATGTGTGTGTGTGTATATATATATATTACCCTGATCCTGGGAAAGACTGAAGGCAAAAGGAGAAGAGGGCAGCAGAGGATGAAATGGTTAGACAGCATCACAGACTCAATGGACATGAGTTTGAGCAAACTCCAGAAGACAGTGAAGGACAGGGAAGGCTGGCATGCTGAAGTCCATGGGGTCACAAAGAGCCGGACATGACTGAGGAACTGAACACCAATATATATTACAAACATCCTTGCATACAGATCCTTCTCTGTCTTCCTCTAAGATGGGATTACTAGGCTAGGACTTTGTGTAAGATTTCTGATACACATTGACAAGGTGCCACAGTTGATTAATTCAAACATCCACCAGCCATTGCGCACCCATTCACCAAACCAGAATTCTCTTTAAAAATGTTTGATAAAATGAAGACAGAACAGTATTTAATTTTAGTTTTCATACTGGGTTACTTAAGGATGCTGAGCATAGTTCCATATGCTCATTAACCCATCGTGGTTTTTTTTTTTTTTTAATTATAACTTTATCCATGATTTCTTTTGGGATTTCCCAGATGGCGCTAGTGGTAAAGAGCCTGCCTGCCAATGCAGGAGAAATAAGAGACACAAGTTTGATCCTCAGTCAGAAAGATGCTCTGGAGAAGGCAATGGCTACCCACTCCGGTATTCTTGCCTGGAGAATCCCATGGACAGAGGAGCATGGCGGGCTACAGTCTGTGGGGTGGTAAAGAGTACGACATGATCTTTTACTTTTTGGTATAATTTTATCCATAATTTCTTTAAAAAACAATTTTTTCATGCAGTAAAAAGTTTTATTAAAGAAGAAAGGGTTAGAGGAAGCTTCCAGCATAGACACTGGAAGGGAGATAGAAGAAATACTCCCAGAAGCCAGTTTACGTGTGGCATTTTATACTTTTTCAGTGGGTTATTAACAATAGTTCAAAAGAATATTTTGAGGTGATAAAGGTCTTACCAGACCCACACCCACAACATACATCTTTAGGTAACATAGGTACAAAGTTAAGAAGGAGAAACATGTCCTCCAGCAAGATACGTTGTTGTTATAAATATTAGCTCTGGGCTTAAAGAAAGTCTTAGGCAAAATAAATTATTGTCATAGGTGTGGTGATCACGGTGAAGGCACCTTGACTAAAAATGTTTGTTCCTCCACCTCCTCCTCCTTGGAACCCACTGACCTCCTTACTAAGTCTGCCTCTTCACTCCTTTCATTCCCTCCTTTTTCTTTTAGAAGAATTACGTTGTCAGGGAAGAGGGGCAATGACCACTCTGGCTTCTTCAAGCTGTACAGGGGCATCGTGGGGGTCTGGGTTGTTGAGGCAACATATTCTCCTCACCCTTTTATTCAGAGTCTCTGATCCAGAGGTCTCAAGTAATAGCTGAAGAAGGCCATAGGAGTATGAACAACCATTTGTAACTTTAAAGCATTTAGACGGCTGAAAACAAATCTTGCTATGCAATTGCAGATACAAGGAGCAAATAGCCGAAAAAAACCCCGATCAGAATTATTGCAGTGAAATTAGTTTTTCACCATGGCAAGTTAGTTAATAACTCTTTCCAAAGTGAGGTAAGTGAGATAGCAAAGTGAGTCTAATTTTAGAGGGTGGCTCTGTTCCCAGCATATGGGAGCTTTAGATATTAGGCGTTGCTTTTCAGGAGTGAGCCATATAATTTTGTCCCGTATCTGATAAAGGTCAGACAGAAAGCCACCAGATTTTGACTTATGTGTTTTTTTGTATATAGTAAAATATATATAATCAAAGTTAAAAATAACATTATGTCTGTAATTAGAATACAAGGTGTTGCACCACCCCATTTTACGCTCTTTAGATGTCATTGGGTTAAGAAGAGCATAGTGGCAGAGTTGGTTCCTTGAAGAGAAGAAATCCACGTTGGGAAACTGACAATGAGGGGAATGGTCCACGTGTCCAGCAATGAATGCCTTGGTCTGGCTCAAGCACCGGCTTGTCTGAGTCAGAGGTCAGGAGTCACCTCTCAAGGTTCTCGCAGTGTCTGTTGAAAGACTTGTCTTGAAGATCCAGGATGAACCCCAGATGATAGATGACAGTGGATAGGTTCAAAAGAATATTTTGAGGTGATAAAGGTCTTACCAGACCCACACCCACAACATACATCTTTAGGTAACATAGGTACAAAGTTAAGAAGGAGAAACATGTCCTCCAGCAAGATACGTTGTTGTTATAAATATTAGCTCTGGGCTTAAAGAAAGTCTTAGGCAAAATAAATTATTGTCATAGGTGTGGTGATCACGGTGAAGGCACCTTGACTAAAAATGTTTGTTCCTCCACCTCCTCCTCCTTGGAACCCACTGACCTCCTTACTAAGTCTGCCTCTTCACTCCTTTCATTCCCTCCTTTTTCTTTTAGAAGAATTACGTTGTCAGGGAAGAGGGGCAATGACCACTCTGGCTTCTTCAAGCTGTACAGGGGCATCGTGGGGGTCTGGGTTGTTGAGGCAACATATTCTCCTCACCCTTTTATTCAGAGTCTCTGATCCAGAGGTCTCAAGTAATAGCTGAAGAAGGCCATAGGAGTATGAACAACCATTTGTAACTTTAAAGCATTTAGACGGCTGAAAACAAATCTTGCTATGCAATTGCAGATACAAGGAGCAAATAGCCGAAAAAAACCCCGATCAGAATTATTGCAGTGAAATTAGTTTTTCACCATGGCAAGTTAGTTAATAACTCTTTCCAAAGTGAGGTAAGTGAGATAGCAAAGTGAGTCTAATTTTAGAGGGTGGCTCTGTTCCCAGCATATGGGAGCTTTAGATATTAGGCGTTGCTTTTCAGGAGTGAGCCATATAATTTTGTCCCGTATCTGATAAAGGTCAGACAGAAAGCCACCAGATTTTGACTTATGTGTTTTTTTGTATATAGTAAAATATATATAATCAAAGTTAAAAATAACATTATGTCTGTAATTAGAATACAAGGTGTTGCACCACCCCATTTTACGCTCTTTAGATGTCATTGGGTTAAGAAGAGCATAGTGGCAGAGTTGGTTCCTTGAAGAGAAGAAATCCACGTTGGGAAACTGACAATGAGGGGAATGGTCCACGTGTCCAGCAATGAATGCCTTGGTCTGGCTCAAGCACCGGCTTGTCTGAGTCAGAGGTCAGGAGTCACCTCTCAAGGTTCTCGCAGTGTCTGTTGAAAGACTTGTCTTGAAGATCCAGGATGAACCCCCAGATGATAGATGACAGTGGATAGGTTACTGTGAACGGTGTTGGATTCTTGATCTCCAATGGAGAATAATTCACATTGGGATCAAAAGGACTTGGCGTTGGTCACTCAGTGTTTCGTGCAGGAAAAAATTTTGTTTAAG
Organism: Tragulus kanchil; assembly: GCA_022376925.1. Lineage (NCBI taxonomy): Eukaryota > Metazoa > Chordata > Mammalia > Artiodactyla > Tragulidae > Tragulus > Tragulus kanchil. The sequence goes on along the minus strand of JAIOJX010000030.1, from coordinate 220,417,346 downwards.
AAGAAAGGGATAGAGGAAGCTTCCAGCAGACACGCTGAAAGGGGGATAGAAGAATACCTCCCCATAATTTCTTTTAAAATTTTTAGAGATTTATTTTATTTTTGGTTGTGCTGGGTTTCTGTTGCTGCATGCAGACTTTCTCTAATTGTGGCAAGTGGAAGCTAATGTTCATTGTGGTGGGTGGGCTTCTCATTGCAGTGGCTTCTCTTGTTTCAGAGCACAGGCTCTAGAAGCAAGGGGTCAGTGGTACATGGGCTTAGTTGCCCTGCAGCCTGTGGGATCTTCCTGGACCAAGGATGGAACCCATATCCCCTGCATTGGCAGGTGGAGTCTTAACCTCTGGACCACAAGTAACCCTAACACTATCCATAATTTCTTGGTTGTACAGTTACTTATATTAAGAATAATGATCCTATGTCCTATATGTTGCTCTTACCAAATTGGAAAATGAAAGGCAACCTTAGATTTTACTCACAGACGCTCTCCTTGGATCCACGCTGGACTCTTGGGCATGCTGAGGGGTAATAGCTTGGCAAAGAAACCCTTGGCACAGGGGCTGACATGCAGGAGGTGCTTTTCAGGAGTGAGCCATATAATTTTGTCCCGTATCTGATAAAGGTCAGACAGAAAGCCACCAGATTTTGACTTATGTGTTTTTTTGTATATAGTAAAATATATATAATCAAAGTTAAAAATAACATTATGTCTGTAATTAGAATACAAGGTGTTGCACCACCCCATTTTACGCTCTTTAGATGTCATTGGGTTAAGAAGAGCATAGTGGCAGAGTTGGTTCCTTGAAGAGAAGAAATCCACGTTGGGAAACTGACAATGAGGGGAATGGTCCACGTGTCCAGCAATGAATGCCTTGGTCTGGCTCAAGCACCGGCTTGTCTGAGTCAGAGGTCAGGAGTCACCTCTCAAGGTTCTCGCAGTGTCTGTTGAAAGACTTGTCTTGAAGATCCAGGATGAACCCCCAGATGATAGATGACAGTGGATAGGTTACTGTGAACGGTGTTGGATTCTTGATCTCCAATGGAGAATAATTCACATTGGGATCAAAAGGACTTGGCGTTGGTCACTCAGTGTTTCGTGCAGGAAAAAATTTTGTTTAAGAAGAAAGGGATAGAGGAAGCTTCCAGCAGACACGCTGAAAGGGGGATAGAAGAATACCTCCCCATAATTTCTTTTAAAATTTTTAGAGATTTATTTTATTTTTGGTTGTGCTGGGTTTCTGTTGCTGCATGCAGACTTTCTCTAATTGTGGCAAGTGGAAGCTAATGTTCATTGTGGTGGGTGGGCTTCTCATTGCAGTGGCTTCTCTTGTTTCAGAGCACAGGCTCTAGAAGCAAGGGGTCAGTGGTACATGGGCTTAGTTGCCCTGCAGCCTGTGGGATCTTCCTGGACCAAGGATGGAACCCATATCCCCTGCATTGGCAGGTGGAGTCTTAACCTCTGGACCACAAGTAACCCTAACACTATCCATAATTTCTTGGTTGTACAGTTACTTATATTAAGAATAATGATCCTATGTCCTATATGTTGCTCTTACCAAATTGGAAAATGAAAGGCAACCTTAGATTTTACTCACAGACGCTCTCTCCTTGGATCCACGCTGGACTCTTGGGCATGCTGAGGGGGTAATAGCTTGGCAAAGAGAAAACCCTTGGCACAGGGGCTGACATGCAGGAGGTGCTCAGCAGAGGTTGGGAACATACCAGTGATCCCAATAAGCCCCAGGGCATGTCCCCTGCTGTGACCACAGGACCTCCATCATAAACCACTCCGATGAAGCTCAAAGCTTCCCCCAACCTCACCCCCCACCCCATCCCTGCCCTGCTTTCCAGTTTACTCCCTTCTTTCTTTCTGCTCCTGAGTCCAGACCTGCCTGAACTGGCCTCTTGATTGATTTTCCCTCTGTTGAGCTACAGAACACGTTTGCCAGTCTACAAGGACCTGATTTTTCAAAGCCCCGGCCCTGGAATCAGGTTTGGAATGCTTGTTTCAGAGAGTTAGACCTCTGAGAGCTGCAGAAGGTGGGGGCCAGAGTGGGTGCAAAGGGAGATTCAGACCTCCAAGAAAGCCTCGTCCATCATGGCTTGAGGCATGAGGGCATGCTGGGCAGCCCAATAACTTGGAGCCCCATCATGCCGATATAGTTTAAAAATTCTTGAATGGGAAATAAATAGGAAGCAATTTCCTGTTTTTCAAAAAAATAGCACGCAGAGACAATTTTCTCCCTCTGTGTTCCAAGCATGGCTCCTCTGAACCTTTGCTCTGGTTTTCAGGCTGATCACCAGCAACTGCCTGTCTCCTCCAGCCAGATTGTGAGTGCCTCGAGGGTGACTGTCCCTCTTTGGTCTCCAGGTCCTCAAACCCCTAGGGTGGTGTCTGGTACGTAGAAGGTCCTGGAAAGAATTGCTGACTCTGTTACTATAACAAGCGGCAGTAGACACATGGGCTCAAAGGGAAGAGCAAGCCATCTACCCAGGGCTGATCTCAGGCCCCATGACATAGAGCCCTCGTGCCTGGGCTGTGGAGGAACGGCCCAGACACCCCCAGCTCCCCTGGGTTTTCCTGAGATCTCTCAGTATCCTGAGACACACTTGGCTTTTCTTGTCCCAGATTAACTTGGAAATGCAGCAGTTCCTCTTGGAGGAAGAGATGGAGACCAAGAGGGAGAGGGAGGTAAAAGTGATCTGAATGAGGGTGGGGGCAGGAAAATCAGATCAGAAGTCAAGAGGCTGAAGGCAGAAAGGTAAGGGCTAAGGGTGGCAGTAAGGGCATCATAAAATATTGCTTCTAAAGAGACATCGCTGGGGCTGAAAGACTGGGGACTCACTGCTCTAATCCCATTCCCAGCGCTCAGCTGCTGCTCCGCTGCGAGAAGCCTGGCCTCACTCTGTCAGGCTGGCCGCATCGACCACAGGGTGATAATAATAGCTGCCATTATGAATGTCCTCTGTGAACTCTGCTTCAGATACACTTTCTCCTTTAATGTAGTCCTCACTGCTCCTGATCCGCTTGTTTGATACATGATGATACCTCTCCTCACTTCCTTTTTTAAAAAAATAATTTTATTTGTTGATTTATTTGTGTGTGTGCTTGGTCTTCGTGGCTGTGTGGGCTCTTCTCTAGCTGTGGAGAGCGGGGTCTACTCTCTAGCTGCAGTGGCTTCTCATTGCGGTGGCTTCTCTCGTGGCAGAACATAGTCTTTAGGGTGCACGGGCTTCAGTAGTTGCGGTGCACGGGCTCAGTTCCTCCGAGGCATGTGGGATCTTCCAGTGTCAGGGATCGAACCTGTGTCTCCTGCATTGTCAGGCAGATTATTTCCCACTGAGCCCCCAGGGAAGCCTAGCCTCACTTCCTTTTGTAGCTATAATTTGAAAAATCAATGTAATAATAAAACCACTAAATTTGTATAATGAAAAAAAAACCCAAAACTATAGACATGCTATTAACAGCCCGTCTTGAAACAGAGCTTGGATGCACTAGGTCCCCAGTTACAACTGCTGGGCCTGATCTTAGAGGATAAATCACTGGGCTCGGGTATGGCATAGGTGAGCTGGGCCTCGCACTCACCACCCCATTTCTATCCTCCAACTGCTCCCTCTCCCCAGGGCTCTCTCAGCAGAACTCAATGCTTGTGTTTGCATTAACATATCCTTTACACATGGTAAAGTCTACCCATTTGAAGTGCACACTTTGAAGAGTTTGAAGAACTGTATAGAGTCACGCAGCTGCCGTGACACCACAAACCAGAACCGTCCCCTCAGCCTAAGAAATTCCTCCTGCCCCTGTGCAGTGGCTCCCCTCCCCACCAGCCTCCTGCTGTCCCTGAACTGCGCCCTGGCACTGTAGTGTAGCCTTCTCTAGAGTTTTCCATAAATGTTCTTACATAATATTCGATTGGCCAAAAAGTTTCTTCGAGTTTTTCCGTAAGATGTCATAGAAAATTCTCAAATGCACTTTTTGGCCAACCTAATATATCACCTTTTGTGTTTGACTTCTTTCACTTTAGCATAACGTTTTTGAGATTCAGCTGTGTTGTTCCGTGTATTGCTATTTTGCTCCTTTTTATTGCCGAGTAGTATGCCATTGTATGCATATTCTACAGTTTGTTCAACCATCCACCATTGGCTGGGGGCCTCCCTGGTGGCTCAGTGGTAAAGAACCCGCCTGCCGATGCAGGAGATGCAGGTTCAGTCCCTGGGTTGGGAAGATCCCCTGGAAAAGGAGATGGCGACCCACTCCCTTATTCTTGCCTGGAGAATGCCATGGACAGAGGAGCCTGTTGGGCTACAGATCCTGTAGTCCCAAAAGAGTTGGACATGACTTAGTGACTAAAAAGCAACCACCACAACCAGCACCATTGGTTGTTTGCAGTTTGGAGTGATTCCGAATAAAGCTGCTAGGAACTTCTACACATACATTTTTGTGTGGACATGCGTTTTCATTTCTCATAGGTAAATGTCTAAAAGTGGGATCATATAGTAAGTTTATACTTCAGAGGATAGTTCCATACTGTTTCCCAGAGTGGCTGCACCACTCTGCATTCCTATCAGCGGTGAGTGAGAGTTCCAGTTGTTCCACATCCTTGTCAACACTTGGTCTCGTCAGCTTTTGTTGTTTGATGTGTTTTAGCCATTCTAATAGTTGCCTTGTAGTGTATTGCTGTGCTTTGCCTTTGCCTTTCCCTGATGACTAATGGGCTTTCCAGGTGGCGCTTGTGGTAAAGAACCTGCCTGCCAGTGCAGGAGACATAGGAGACTCGGGTCCAGTCCCTGGGTCGGGAAGAGTCCCTGGAGGAGGGCGTGGCAGCCTCCTCCAGTAGTCTCACCTGGGGAGTCCCACCGACAGAGGAGCCTGGCGGCTGCAGAGGGCGGCAGAGTCGGGCACGACTGAAGGGACTTAACAGGCAGCAGGGTGACTTGTGACGCCGAGCATCTTTTCATGTGCTCATTGGCCATTTCCGTGTCTTCATTGGTGAAATGTGTGCTTAGATCTTTTGCCTATTGTTGTATTGTGTTGTTTGCCTTTTTATTATTGAATTGTGGAATGCCCAATTTTAAAAATGTGTTTATTCAAGTATAGTTGATTTACAATGTTGTGTTAGAAAATTCTCAAATGCACTTTTGGCCAACCTAATATATCACCTTTTGTGTTTGACTTCTTTCACTTTAGCATAACGTTTTTGAGATTCAGCTGTGTTGTTCCGTGTATTGCTATTTTGCTCCTTTTTATTGCCGAGTAGTATGCCATTGTATGCATATTCTACAGTTTGTTCAACCATCCACCATTGGCTGGGGGCCTCCCTGGTGGCTCAGTGGTAAAGAACCCGCCTGCCGATGCAGGAGATGCAGGTTCAGTCCCTGGGTTGGGAAGATCCCCTGGAAAAGGAGATGGCGACCCACTCCCTTATTCTTGCCTGGAGAATGCCATGGACAGAGGAGCCTGTTGGGCTACAGATCCTGTAGTCCCAAAAGAGTTGGACATGACTTAGTGACTAAAAAGCAACCACCACAACCAGCACCATTGGTTGTTTGCAGTTTGGAGTGTTTCCCGAATAAAGCTGCTAGGAACTTCTACACATACATTTTTGTGTGGACATGCGTTTTCATTTCTCATAGGTAAATGTCTAAAAGTGGGATCATATAGTAAGTTTATACTTCAGAGGATAGTTCCATACTGTTTCCCAGAGTGGCTGCACCACTCTGCATTCCTATCAGCGGTGAGTGAGAGTTCCAGTTGTTCCACATCCTTGTCAACACTTGGTCTCGTCAGCTTTTGTTGTTTGATGTGTTTTAGCCATTCTAATAGTTGCCTTGTAGTGTATTGCTGTGCTTTGCCTTTGCCTTTCCCTGATGACTAATGGGCTTTCCAGGTGGCGCTTGTGGTAAAGAACCTGCCTGCCAGTGCAGGAGACATAGGAGACTCGGGTCCAGTCCCTGGGTCGGGAAGAGTCCCTGGAGGAGGGCGTGGCAGCCTCCTCCAGTAGTCTCACCTGGGGAGTCCCACCGACAGAGGAGCCTGGCGGCTGCAGAGGGCGGCAGAGTCGGGCACGACTGAAGGGACTTAACAGGCAGCAGGGTGACTTGTGACGCCGAGCATCTTTTCATGTGCTCATTGGCCATTTCCGTGTCTTCATTGGTGAAATGTGTGCTTAGATCTTTTGCCTATTGTTGTATTGTGTTGTTTGCCTTTTTATTATTGAATTGTGGAATGCCCAATTTTAAAAATGTGTTTATTCAAGTATAGTTGATTTACAATGTTGTGTTCATTTCTGCTGTACAACCAGGTATTTGAGTTATACACATACATACATTCTTTTCATTTGCTTTTCCATTATGGTTTATCACAGGATATTGAATTATAGCCCCACCCTGTTGTTTATCCAGCCTATATATAGTAATTTGCATCTGCTAATCCCAGACTCCTAATCCATCTCCCCCTCACCCCCACCTTCCTTGGCAACCACAAGTCTGTTCTCTATGTCTGTGAGTCTGTTTCGTAGATAAGCTCATCTGTCCTTTATTTTAGATTCCACATGTAAGTGATATCATATGGTATTTGCCTTTCTCTTTCTGCCTTTGCTTAGATGGCAATCTCCAGGTCCATTCATGTTGCTGTATAATGGCATTATTTCATTCTTTTTTTATGTAAAATGGCATATTTTTAATAGCTAACTGTTTCCTATGACCCAGCCTGAGTCATGTAAGTCTGATTTCTGTCTCAACTGCTTTATCTCACTTAGAGAGACAGATTTAATTATAGTACAATTCAGAATGTGCCTCTATCCAAGTCATGCTGACCAGTGAGAAGTTATTTTAATACATTGCACCTTTTAAAAATAAACAAGCATTTGTCCTCTTCACCCTTAAACATGGTTAACAGGACTTTTACTTCACTTTCTCAGGAACATAAACATGTAACAATGCTTGGGTAAGAAAACACCCACACATTAGCTGACACCTGCTTTTTCTCTTCGTATGTCAACTCAAGTTAAACAGTCACCAGCAGAGTGTGGAGAAATCTGTTCCAGAGATAAGCCCCTTAGCTTCTTGGTACTCTGATAGGTCATTGCTCTGGGTAACAAAACTCATACATCAGGAAATGTATGACTTGGTTCAAATTCTTGGGAGTTTTTGATCTTCACATAAAGTTCTAACCATGCCAATGGAACCTTTTAAACAGTTTGTCCATGCCGCTATGCTTCATCCAATTTTTTCCCATGGTGGACCACAAAATAAACCTAGTCATTTTGATAATTAATAATGGTTACCATTGTAGGTGGAACTTTCCAAGTGGCTCAGTGGTAAAGAGTTGGCCTGCCAATGCAGGTGACGTGAGTTTGATATCTGGGTCGGGCAGATTCCCTAGAGAAGAAAATGGCAACCCACTCCAGTATTCTTGCCTGGAGAGTCCCATGGACAGAGGAGCCTGGTGGGCTACAGTCCATGGGGTCATAAAGAGTCAGACACGACTTTGTGATTAAACAACAACAACCATTGTAGATGACTTAACTGTGTGCCTGGCCCTAAGGACTTTGAGTTCATAATCGGATCAACTGAGCAGAGCACACACTTAAAAGAGGCGAGGACTCCCATGTGAAAATCAGAGTGAGCCACACTAGAAATGCAGCAGCAGGGGTGGAGGACTTCAAGCCTGCCTCGGCCCTGGGTTCCCTCTCTGATCCCCAGGTGCCACACTTATCTGTTTTCCAACAGCCTGCATTCCTCTCTCAGAGCTGACGTCCTCAGTGGGCTAAACCCCATTTGGGTTGGCAATCTCTGCTGGATTGTTCTGTTGTCAACTTGTTTACTCTGGGAACTCTGTTTTCCAAAATTGCCTTCCTGGTGTGGTTCTGAGTTGGCCACAGCTGAAGTTCTGCAAGACATATGAGGCATAAGTGAAGCAGCAACCCTGAAGGTTGTCATTGGTGGAGGGCACTGACAGTTAGTCACTCCCTCTTGCTCTGTTCCCCCTCTTGACTGCCAGGTGCCTGTCCAGCAACAGCCCAGGGTCACTGTGTCACCTCCCGGAGGGCGTAGCCACTGCGCCTCGATGAGCATTTAGGATGGCCAGTCTCTTCTTTGAATATCCTGTTTTTCCTTGTCCCAGGGCTAGAGGCGCCTTCTGTTCAGAGTTCCTACATTCTCTCCTTTTATTCAGGCTTTTTCTTTCCCTCTTTGGAATCAGGATGTGATAGCATAAATTTCCTTCCAAGCCTCCATCTCTCTCCTATTTGTTTCATATGGTTCGAGTAGTTTTTCTTTGATGTTTGTCCTATTCTGAGGTTGGTTTCTGGAGAAGGGAAGGATGAGGAAGGGTTTAAGGGTCATTGCTGGGAGCACTATCCACTGGGAACGGTTATAGGGCTATCAGATGCATGTTGCGTGTCTCACAATCTCAGAAACCACAGGTAGGTCAGAGGGATGAGCAAACCCTCTATGAGAACCTTCCAGCTGCTCACTCTACCTGTCTTGATACACCCTTTTTACTAGGTGATGAGGGTTGTTATGGTGATGGGAGAGGGCTGAATGGGGAAGGTTTTGGTGCTTCAATTGTATGTCTTTATTTATAGTCAAGTTAAGTATTGTGCACGTGCATGCTTAGTTGCTACATTGTATTCAACTCTTTGCAACCAGTAGACTGTAGCCTGCCAGGATCCTCTATCCATAGGATTTCCCAAGCAAGAATACTGGAGTGGGTTGCCATTTCCTCCTCCAGAGGATCCTCCCAAGCCAGGGATCAAACCTGCATCTCCTGCATGGGCAGGTGCATTCTTTACCACTGTGCCACCTTGTATGAATTTGTATGAACCGCTGTGAAAGTGTTCTCTGAGCTGTGCTGAAGTTCCTTAACACTGTGGACACCATGAGAGGAGGATGCAGTTTCCTCTGACTCTCAGACCTGATCAGTTCCTGCTGTTGCCCAAAGACTCACAGGGAGCCCGCAGTTATGAAAGAGGACAGGGAACAGCCAAGGCAGGCGACCCAGTGGCTGAGAATGGACACATTTTATTGGTCATCTTTCCACCCACACCTTCAGGCTCTGGGATCTGCACATGTTGGATGTGGATCTGCTTCTGTGTACTTCTCTTCATAACCTGTTGATGGGTACAGACCGCTTTCGGTTGCAAAAGAGACACAGAGATCACGGGTAATCACGGCTGGCAAATCACGGGTCAGACTTGAGGAATCTGTCCTTAAGGAAATTCTTGGACTATGGAAATCCTTCTTTGATATTCTGGCCAACCCCACATTTACTCACATATGGGCGAGTCTGGGGAGATCCTGTCAGGAGCTGTGAGAACACTTCCACCTCCACCTGGAATCTCAGGATCACCCAAACCTTCTCACCTTTGGCTTCCGTGGCTCAAGGAAGCAATCATTACCACAAGCTCTGGGAAGACAGGCTGGGTTCACACACACTGCTCTCGACGGCTGGCATCATCCTTGCAGACAGAGACTGTAGTTAAACTGGTCACCCTGCTGGGTAGGCCTGGAGTAGCCCCATGATTAATGGAGAGAATCACTGGGTTCAAAAAACACATAGAACCTTCCAGCTGCTCACTCTACCTGTCTTGATACACCCTTTTTACTAGGTGATGAGGGTTGTTATGGTGATGGGAGAGGGCTGAATGGGGAAGGTTTTGGTGCTTCAATTGTATGTCTTTATTTATAGTCAAGTTAAGTATTGTGCACGTGCATGCTTAGTTGCTACATTGTATTCAACTCTTTGCAACCAGTAGACTGTAGCCTGCCAGGATCCTCTATCCATAGGATTTCCCAAGCAAGAATACTGGAGTGGGTTGCCATTTCCTCCTCCAGAGGATCCTCCCAAGCCAGGGATCAAACCTGCATCTCCTGCATGGGCAGGTGCATTCTTTACCACTGTGCCACCTTGTATGAATTTGTATGAACCGCTGTGAAAGTGTTCTCTGAGCTGTGCTGAAGTTCCTTAACACTGTGGACACCATGAGAGGAGGATGCAGTTTCCTCTGACTCTCAGACCTGATCAGTTCCTGCTGTTGCCCAAAGACTCACAGGGAGCCCGCAGTTATGAAAGAGGACAGGGAACAGCCAAGGCAGGCGACCCAGTGGCTGAGAATGGACACATTTTATTGGTCATCTTTCCACCCACACCTTCAGGCTCTGGGATCTGCACATGTTGGATGTGGATCTGCTTCTGTGTACTTCTCTTCATAACCTGTTGATGGGTACAGACCGCTTTCGGTTGCAAAAGAGACACAGAGATCACGGGTAATCACGGCTGGCAAATCACGGGTCAGACTTGAGGAATCTGTCCTTAAGGAAATTCTTGGACTATGGAAATCCTTCTTTGATATTCTGGCCAACCCCACATTTACTCACATATGGGCGAGTCTGGGGAGATCCTGTCAGGAGCTGTGAGAACACTTCCACCTCCACCTGGAATCTCAGGATCACCCAAACCTTCTCACCTTTGGCTTCCGTGGCTCAAGGAAGCAATCATTACCACAAGCTCTGGGAAGACAGGCTGGGTTCACACACACTGCTCTCGACGGCTGGCATCATCCTTGCAGACAGAGACTGTAGTTAAACTGGTCACCCTGCTGGGTAGGCCTGGAGTAGCCCCATGATTAATGGGAGAGAATCACTCAAAACACAAGATGTCTCACTTTCTAGTTGGGTGGACAAGCAGAATACTGTGGAAACGTAACCTCCATGACTCTAGCTGAAATGTCTCTGCGGGTTTCCTTCTGTTCCCTAGGCACACGGAAACAGCAGGGGTGTCTCCTTAGACTCCAAAATCACATTCAGGAAGAGGAGGGGGAGGCAGCCAGTAGGAGTTCTGGGTGGTTTTCTAATAAGTTTTTAGAATATTTTCAAAAGTCATTTTATTTAAGTTCACTCTGGAAAAGTTGGAAATTATAGAAAACTTTGTGAAAGAAACCAGAAGTCATCCACAATCCTAGCAGCCACAGATAAGCCTGACTGGCATTTTTTTTTAAAGATGATAGTCTGTTTTTATAGCTAATAGAAAATATGGGTCATATTCCCCATGTTATACAGTGTATCCCTGTAGCTTATTGTAAGTTATTGTTTAGTCACTAAGTCATGTCCAACTCTTTTGCGACCCTGATGGACTGTAGCCCACCAGGCTCTTCTGTCCATGAATTTCCCAGGCAAGAATACTGGAGTGGGGTGTCCTTTCCTTCTTAAGGGGCTGATTGGCATTCTTGAGTATCTGCTTCCATCCATTTTGCTGCATACATAGAATAACGTACACAGAATATTCTGTTTTGTCACTTTTTTTTTCTTTAGAACACCTAAATTATAAAACACTGCCAGGGCTTCCCTGGTGGTCCAGTGGGTAAGGACACCGCCTTGCAGTGCAAGGGGCGCCGGTTCGATCCCTGGCCTGGGAAGATCCCACGTGCCACGGAGCGGCTGGACCGATGTGTCCAATGACCGAGCCGGAGCTCTGGAGCGCATGCGCCCAGAGCCGGTGCTCTGCGACAACAGAGGCCACCGCGATGGGAGGCCCACACGGGCCAAAGAACAAAGATGGATGAAAAGAGACAAATGAAAGACCAATAGAAGTAGCCTGCCTGCTCCCCTCCCTCCCCACCCCACCCCCCTGGCAAAATAAATAAATCTTTAAAAAAATAAAATAAATAAAATAAAACACTGTCAGTGAACACCTGTGGAGCATTACCTGTGTACTGGGACCAGTTTTCCATACTGTTCTGGTAGCGTGTGTGCTCAGTTAACTTTTTGTGACCCCATGGACTGTAATATAGCCCACTCAGCTCTACTGTCCATAGGATTCTCTAGGCAAGAACGCTAGAGTGGGTTACTGTTTCTTCCTTCTTCAAGGCATCTTCCCCATCCAGAGATCAAACCTAAGCTTCCTGTGTCTGTTGTGTCTCTTGCACTGGCAGGGAGATTCTTTACCACTGTCACCACCTGGAAGTCCCTGAGCTGAGAATACCTCATTTAACAGTCTCTAGTACTAGAATGAAAGTTATTTTTACCTCTTCCATTCTACAGATGAGGAAATTGAGGTGCTGACTTGTTAAAACAACTTGACCTTGGCTTCCCAGGTAGAGAACCCCATGGACAGAGGAGCCTGTCAAGCTAGGATCCATAGGGTTGCCAAGAGTCAGGTACAACTGAAGCGTCTTAACACACCTGCATGGCCAGGGAATTTGTGGAAAGGCCTCTGGGAGCGTCCTACATGCAACAGTGACAGCAGGACCTGCTGTTGGGGTGGCCCTAAAAGTGGCCAGGAACCCAGCTTTCAGCACTTGAAAGGAGGGGCTGCTGTAAACAGTGGCCGTTCCTCTTGGGGTCAGCCTGGCCAGGGTCGAGGCGGTAATGTAGCTCGAAATCAGGCGCTGAAAGAGCCCTGTTTGCAGGAGGTGCATTAGTTGCCATGGTGCCCAGACAGCAGGAGAGCCAGAAAGAGGAACCTCTGTGCTGTCTCCCGACTCCTCAGGAAGATCTCTATGGGGGAGGAGAGGTCAGGAAAGAATCAGGGCCCAACTCCAGCTTCAGGAGGACAGGATCCCTGGCCACGGTCTCCTACAGGCTGGGCTCTTGGAAGCCCAGGCTCTGAGTGACAAGGACGCTCAGGGCAGCCGACACCATGCTGCCAGCCTTGGCCAGGGCCACTTGTCCTCGGAGCCCATAGCCAAGTGATACCCAAGTGATACCCGGGACAGATTAGGCTGCCACTCCTGGGCTTCCCCTCCTTCATCTGTCCGCCTGTGCGGATGAGAGGAAATGGGAGCTGCGGGCACACTTGAACAGTGGAAGCAGCAGGCCAAGGTAAAATGTCTGTAGGTGTGCTTTTGCCTGCAGAATAGTAGGTCATCGTCATTAATGCACGTCTCTTGAAAATTGAGCTCATTCCCCTCTAGGCTGGTGACTGGGCTGTGTCCCTCTTGTCAGAGAATTGTTATTGTTTCCCCCGAGAGTCTTGTCCATAGCCCCCAGCACGTCCTCCAGGCGCGCCCTGAGCCAAGACTTTCCTGTGCACTATCTCACAGAATCTGCACAGCATGAGGTAGGGTCTAGGATTTCTTTCATATGGACAAGGAAATGAGCCCTGGAGAAGCCAGAGCCACACCAGGCCACATGGGGGCCGGCCATGCCACTACTGAGGAGCAGAGTCTGGACTCAGACCCAGAGCCCTGGAATCACAAATTGCTCGCTTGGTCCTGTGTGGCTGCGTCCGCTTGTGTGGCACTTGAAGCTCCTTTGGCCTAAAACAAACTCATAATTTAAATCCTTTGGGCTCATTTGAGGTCATTTTGTTCAGGCAAAGGGTCCCTAGGTCAGGCAACCGGAAAGGGAATGGGCTGGTTCTGTCTTTAGCAATCTCAGAAGCCAGGTGCCTGGGTTTACCAGTCCACACTGAAACCCTACCAAGGGCTCTAAAGAGAGCTGAGGGTGGAGGAGGGTTTGCCTGCTCCCTGTTGTATCCATGGCAACGAGACCAGCACCTGCCCCCAACTCAGGACCCCATCCACATGCAGAAGAGGGGTGAGGCTCAGGACACTGAGGCTGAAGGCAGACTCCTACCCAGCAGGGAAGGTCTCTCTCGCCTCCTCACCTCCTCAGACGCCCCCTGTTCTAGCGGAGGTCATGCGCACCCCAGTCCTGTCTCACTTCTCACTTCTGCTTATGACAAAAGTCTGCTCTCCTGCTGGGCGTGTTCCACTCCCGTCTGCAAGGCCCAGCCCACATCCCTTGCTCCTGCCCATAGCCAAGTGATACCCAAGTGATACCCGGGACAGATTAGGCTGCCACTCCTGGGCTTCCCCTCCTTCATCTGTCCGCCTGTGCGGATGAGAGGAAATGGGAGCTGCGGGCACACTTGAACAGTGGAAGCAGCAGGCCAAGGTAAAATGTCTGTAGGTGTGCTTTTGCCTGCAGAATAGTAGGTCATCGTCATTAATGCACGTCTCTTGAAAATTGAGCTCATTCCCCTCTAGGCTGGTGACTGGGCTGTGTCCCTCTTGTCAGAGAATTGTTATTGTTTCCCCCGAGAGTCTTGTCCATAGCCCCCAGCACGTCCTCCAGGCGCGCCCTGAGCCAAGACTTTCCTGTGCACTATCTCACAGAATCTGCACAGCATGAGGTAGGGTCTAGGATTTCTTTCATATGGACAAGGAAATGAGCCCTGGAGAAGCCAGAGCCACACCAGGCCACATGGGGGCCGGCCATGCCACTACTGAGGAGCAGAGTCTGGACTCAGACCCAGAGCCCTGGAATCACAAATTGCTCGCTTGGTCCTGTGTGGCTGCGTCCGCTTGTGTGGCACTTGAAGCTCCCTTTGGCCTAAAAACAAACTCATAATTTAAATCCTTTGGGCTCATTTGAGGTCATTTTGTTCAGGCAAAGGGTCCCTAGGTCAGGCAACCGGAGAGGGAATGGGCTGGTTCTGTCTTTAGCAATCTCAGAAGCCAGGTGCCTGGGTTTACCAGTCCACACTGAAACCCTACCAAGGGCTCTAAAGAGAGCTGAGGGTGGAGGAGGGTTTGCCTGCTCCCTGTTGTATCCATGGCAACGAGACCAGCACCTGCCCCCAACTCAGGACCCCATCCACATGCAGAAGAGGGGTGAGGCTCAGGACACTGAGGCTGAAGGCAGACTCCTACCCAGCAGGGAAGGTCTCTCTCGCCTCCTCACCTCCTCAGACGCCCCCTGTTCTAGCGGAGGTCATGCGCACCCCAGTCCTGTCTCACTTCTCACTTCTGCTTATGACAAAAGTCTGCTCTCCTGCTGGGCGTGTTCCACTCCCGTCTGCAAGGCCCAGCCCACATCCCTTGCTCCTGCACAGAACTCCCCACAGGCCAGCGGCAGCCTCCTCCTCTCCTGGCACATCTGTCTGAGCTGTAAAAGCCTGGGAGTTCCTCCAAAAGGTTCCTGCTCTGCCCTTCCCGCCTACTCTGTCTCCCACTTGCCATTGCATCCTCATCATGTGTGTCTGTGTTGGGGACAGGAAGTAATCCGCTTTTGCATCAAAGCTCATGTACTGTTACAGGAAGTAGGAACACATAAAGACATCACCTTTCTGAAAGACTTGCAGAATAATGTTTGTAGAATGATATGAACACTACATATATTTCAGTCCTAGCTTCTTTTGGTTTTTTTTTTTTTTAGGACTCTGAAATTCCAAGTCTAACTTGTCCATACCTATTTGAAAATTGAGGGGCTTTCCTGACAGTCAGCGGTTAAGAGCCCAATGCAGGGGACACAGGTTCTATTCCTGGTTGGGGAATTAAGATCCTGCAGGCTGTATGGTGTTGCCAAAAAAAAAAAAAAGATTAAATTTGAACAATTTTTTGGGCCTCCACTACCACCGTCCCCCACTCTCATGAGGAGTTTGCATGAGCCCTGTACTCACATTTCCACCACACAGGTAGTGATCCAAGCACACAGCAGGCCCTGATTCTGAACAAAGAGACCTATGCCGAAACAGTGGGAAGGAAGGCAGATCCATTCATTCCTTCACATTTGCTGAGTATTCACCCTGTGCCAGGCACTGCCTTGGGGATACAGTAGTGACTAACTTTCTAGGACCTGGAGCCAGGACTAGGCAGAGAGCTGAGGGTGGAGGAGGGTTTGCCTGCTCCCTGTTGTATCCATGGCAACGAGACCAGCACCTGCCCCCAACTCAGGACCCCATCCACATGCAGAAGAGGGGTGAGGCTCAGGACACTGAGGCTGAAGGCAGACTCCTACCCAGCAGGGAAGGTCTCTCTCGCCTCCTCACCTCCTCAGACGCCCCCTGTTCTAGCGGAGGTCATGCGCACCCCAGTCCTGTCTCACTTCTCACTTCTGCTTATGACAAAAGTCTGCTCTCCTGCTGGGCGTGTTCCACTCCCGTCTGCAAGGCCCAGCCCACATCCCTTGCTCCTGCACAGAACTCCCCACAGGCCAGCGGCAGCCTCCTCCTCTCCTGGCACATCTGTCTGAGCTGTAAAAGCCTGGGAGTTCCTCCAAAAGGTTCCTGCTCTGCCCTTCCCGCCTACTCTGTCTCCCACTTGCCATTGCATCCTCATCATGTGTGTCTGTGTTGGGGACAGGAAGTAATCCGCTTTTGCATCAAAGCTCATGTACTGTTACAGGAAGTAGGAACACATAAAGACATCACCTTTCTGAAAGACTTGCAGAATAATGTTTGTAGAATGATATGAACACTACATATATTTCAGTCCTAGCTTCTTTTGGTTTTTTTTTTTTTTAGGACTCTGAAATTCCAAGTCTAACTTGTCCATACCTATTTGAAAATTGAGGGGCTTTCCTGACAGTCAGCGGTTAAGAGCCCAATGCAGGGGACACAGGTTCTATTCCTGGTTGGGGAATTAAGATCCTGCAGGCTGTATGGTGTTGCCAAAAAAAAAAAAAAGATTAAATTTGAACAATTTTTTGGGCCTCCACTACCACCGTCCCCCACTCTCATGAGGAGTTTGCATGAGCCCTGTACTCACATTTCCACCACACAGGTAGTGATCCAAGCACACAGCAGGCCCTGATTCTGAACAAAGAGACCTATGCCGAAACAGTGGGAAGGAAGGCAGATCCATTCATTCCTTCACATTTGCTGAGTATTCACCCTGTGCCAGGCACTGCCTTGGGGATACAGTAGTGACTAACTTTCTAGGACCTGGAGCCAGGACTAGGCAGAGAGCACAGCATAGAGTGAAAGGGAGCTACTTTGGAGAAAGTAAAGAAGAAGCTGTGGAGGGAGCCCCGCGGGGGCTCTGGACAGGGTGGTCCACAAGAACAAAGGCCCTGGAGTGGGTGCCTGCATGGGCAAGCCAGGCCCGCAGGCAAGTGGATGAGCAGACCATGGGCTAATGCTGCCACTGGACCTGAAAAGAAGGAGGAAGGATGTTTCTGGAGGTCTGAGGAGCTGCAATGTAAAGGAAACCCCAAGGGAGAGGTAGTCATGGGGCCAAAGCCAGGGCCAGAGCAGGGCCTACAGGGAAGACTTTCCCTGGCTCTGCTCCCCCACGAAGGTCTCTGCCAGCACCCCACATCGGCCAACCCAACCAGAGCCCAGGGGGCCAGGGAACCCCTGCTGCTGCTGTCCTCAGGACCGCCTCGGGGTGCACAAGGCAGGGTCGAGAACAGAAGAAGCGAGAGGCTTAGAGAGAACCACAGGCACACCAGAGATGCCTCAACCCCGGGGAGATGTGTCCTTCAAAACCACATGAAGTGTTCATCACTGCTTTCCCTGGACCTGTGCTCAAGTGGAAGCTGGAGAAAACCAGGTTCCCTGGAAAGAACATCATGGTATGGAATAGTGACGAAGTGCTGAAAACCAGAGACTCTGAACTCCTAACTCCTAGGGGCCTTCCAGAGCACACTTAAACAGCCACTGGCTTTAGATATCACAAAGCTTCCAGGAGGCAGAGGAGTAGACCTAAGGCCCGGGAGGGCATTTCTAGCTCTAGCATTAAGGTATGTGATACAGTGTTTTTCCAAAATGGCCTATATAATTTTGATATAATGGAAACATACATTGTTTTGGGGGCAGATTGACTACGCCTGTGAACAATTTTTGGGCCTCCACTACCACCGTCCCCCACTCTCATGAGGAGTTTGCATGAGCCCTGTACTCACATTTCCACCACACAGGTAGTGATCCAAGCACACAGCAGGCCCTGATTCTGAACAAAGAGACCTATGCCGAAACAGTGGGAAGGAAGGCAGATCCATTCATTCCTTCACATTTGCTGAGTATTCACCCTGTGCCAGGCACTGCCTTGGGGATACAGTAGTGACTAACTTTCTAGGACCTGGAGCCAGGACTAGGCAGAGAGCACAGCATAGAGTGAAAGGGAGCTACTTTGGAGAAAGTAAAGAAGAAGCTGTGGAGGGAGCCCCGCGGGGGCTCTGGACAGGGTGGTCCACAAGAACAAAGGCCCTGGAGTGGGTGCCTGCATGGGCAAGCCAGGCCCGCAGGCAAGTGGATGAGCAGACCATGGGCTAATGCTGCCACTGGACCTGAAAAGAAGGAGGAAGGATGTTTCTGGAGGTCTGAGGAGCTGCAATGTAAAGGAAACCCCAAGGGAGAGGTAGTCATGGGGCCAAAGCCAGGGCCAGAGCAGGGCCTACAGGGAAGACTTTCCCTGGCTCTGCTCCCCCACGAAGGTCTCTGCCAGCACCCCACATCGGCCAACCCAACCAGAGCCCAGGGGGCCAGGGAACCCCTGCTGCTGCTGTCCTCAGGACCGCCTCGGGGTGCACAAGGCAGGGTCGAGAACAGAAGAAGCGAGAGGCTTAGAGAGAACCACAGGCACACCAGAGATGCCTCAACCCCGGGGAGATGTGTCCTTCAAAACCACATGAAGTGTTCATCACTGCTTTCCCTGGACCTGTGCTCAAGTGGAAGCTGGAGAAAACCAGGTTCCCTGGAAAGAACATCATGGTATGGAATAGTGACGAAGTGCTGAAAACCAGAGACTCTGAACTCCTAACTCCTAGGGGCCTTCCAGAGCACACTTAAACAGCCACTGGCTTTAGATATCACAAAGCTTCCAGGAGGCAGAGGAGTAGACCTAAGGCCCGGGAGGGCATTTCTAGCTCTAGCATTAAGGTATGTGATACAGTGTTTTTCCAAAATGGCCTATATAATTTTGATATAATGGAAACATACATTGTTTTCCAGGCAGGGTCTATAGCAGATTGACTACGCCTGTGTAACCCTTTTCAGGGCAGATATGTTTTGATAATTGGGATGATATGGATAGTTCTTAAAGTCTTCATAAATCCTAGATAATTAGGATGCTTTGGAACCAGAAGGAATTCATCATAAACTAGGACTAAACACATTGCTTTCTTAATGTGAACATTTTTTTAAATAAAGATTTTTTTTTAAAGTTCCTCTTTTTCTCTAACTAAAACGTAGGTTTTCACAGGTGACCAGCTGGCCTTTTGATCCGAGCTGAATTTGCCACTGCTTATAAAGCCAAAGATCAATTCTTACCTAAAATCATCAGCCTGGAAATCTCTATTTTCCTGAGCCCTGTAAGCAGCTTTTCTGATAACCCGCACTCAGTATAGTGCTGCATTTTGGAGGTGATCTGTGCCTGAAAAGCGCCCTTTAACCTGCTTTCCCTCCCAACACCCAGACAAGTTGGTCAGCAGTTGCTGACAGTCCTTTCTAGCCGCTCTGCGGAACCAAGGCCGGGTCAGGGAGTTCTGAATTCACCCTGTCTATCCACAGAGGAGCAGATGGGAGCACAGGTCTGCAGGGAGGCCTCCATACTTCACTGAGATGCATGCTCTTTAGTTCTCTGTCTCCTCTGTCTTCTCTCTGTAGCTGCTTCACAGGGTTTCTGTCTTTTTTTTTGCTTTTCCCCCCTTTCTCTTCTTTTTTTTTTTTGGTGTGGGGGGGGGGGGGGGGGGGGGGGGGGGGGTGGGCCACTTCTATTGGTCTTTCATTTATCTATTTTCCTCCATCTTTGCTCTTTGGCCCGTGTGGGCCTCCCATCACGGTGGCCTCTGTTGTCACAGAGCACCAGCTCTGGGTGCATGCGCTCCAGAGCTCTGGCTCGGTCATTGGACACATCAGTCCAGCAGCTCCGCAGCACGTGGGATCTTCCCAGGCCAGGGATTGAACCGGTGCCCCTTGCACTGCAAGGTGGTGTCCTTACCCACTGGACCACCAGGGAAGCCCCCCCACCCTTTCTCTTCTGATAGGGATTTTGGGGAAAGGATCCTAAATTGAAAGGGTTTGCACTTCCACTCCTTAAATCATGTCTGTTGTTGTTCAGTTGCTCAGTTGTTTATGACTCTTTGCGACCCTATGGACTGCAACACGCCAGACTTCGCTGTCCTTGACCATCTCCTGGAGTTTGCTCAAACTCACACCCACTGAGTTGGTGATGCCATCCAACCATCTCATCCTGTATCACCCTCTTCGCCTCCTGCCCTCAATCTTTCCCAGCATCAGGGTCTTTTCCAGTGAGTCGGCTCTTCGCATTAGGCGGCCAGAGTATTGGTGCTTCAGCGTCAGTCCTTCCAATGAATATTTAGGGTTGATTTCCTTTAAGACTGACTGAGTTGATTTCCTTGCAGTCCCTTGGAAATCATGTCTAGATCACTTATAATACCTAATAAAGTGTAAATGCTATGTAAACAGTTATAAATACAATATAAATGCTGTGTAAATAATTGCCAGTGCACATCAAATTCAAGTTATGTTTTTGGGAACTTTCCACGATTTTTTTTTTTTTGGCCACTTCTGTTGATCTTTCATTTATTTATTTTCATCCATCTTTGTTCTTTGGCCCATGTGGGCCTCCCATTGCAGTGTCCTCTCTAGCTGCAGAGCACTGGCTCTGGGCGCATGCGCTCCAGAGCTCTGGCTCAGTTGAACACATCAGTCCAGCTGCTCTGTGGCAGGTGGGATCTTCCCAGGCCAGGGATCGAACCAGCGCCCCTTGCACTGCAAGGCGGTGTCCTTACCCACTGGACCACCAGGGAAGCCCGTCCGTGATGTTTTATAAAATGCATATTCTAGGGGATTTCCCTGGCAGTCAAGTGGTTGGGACTCCCCACTTCCACTGTGTAGGTCATAGGTTCAATCCCTTGTCAGGAACTTGTGGCCAAACTTGAAATGAAATAAAATAAAATAAAAAGTATTTTCTACCCCTGGTTGACTGAATGTGCAGATGTGGAAAGTGGACTGTAATTCTTCTGAAATAAAGAAGGCAGTCTTCACTGACAATGGGTATATTCCTCCAGCCAATAAGTGGCACTGCATTCGATTACTGTCAGACCCCCTGGAAATTTAATAGGAAAAATCTGTATTTTTATTAATAGATATAATTAAACAGTTGTGATCCCAGCTTTATTACCTTCCTTTATTTCACTATGCCATTTCTTAGAGTTCTATATAGCAAGAAGAAAGGTACAAAAGAAGGATGCCTGTGTAAAAGCTTATACTGATAAATTAAATCAAAGTAACTTATTCATTCATTCAGTGATATTAACAAGTTATACCTTTTGAGTATTGACACTGTGACAAACTTTAGGCTAAGAACTTTAGATGATAACCTTACTCAACCAATATGATTAATCTGTGAGATAACTGCTAATATGATTGCTATTTCATAAGAAAGAAATTTTCAAGAAATATGCCAGGTCCTATGCAAAATCAGGAGAAACAGAAAGACTAACATATTTTTCTGACATCAAGGATTTAGGACCATGAAGACAGGGACAAATGCATAAACAAAAACATGCAGCAAAATATTAAAAGAACCACCAAGAGCAGCTGTTAGAATCCAGCTTAGGCATAAAAGAAGGAATGGGGGCTTCCCTGGTAGTTCAGTGGTGAGGAATTTGCCTGCTAATGCAGGAGACATGGGATTCGATCCCTGATCCGGGAAGATCTCACATGCTGTGGAGTACCTGGGCCCGTAAGCCACAGCTATGGAGCCTGTGCTCTAGAGCCTCGGAGCCGCAACTGTGGAGCCCATGGGCCACAACTACTGAAGCCTGCGTGCCCTAGAGCCCGAGTTCCACAACAAGAGAAATCACCACAACAAGAAGCCTGCTCACCTCAATGAGAGAGTAGCCCCCACTCCCTACAGCTAGAGAAGAGCATGCATCAGCAGTGAAAGCCCAAAATAGCCAAAAATAAAATTAAATAAATAAAATTTTAAAAAAAGAAAAAAGAAGGAATTGTCTCTTTACCTTAATGTTATTCAGCAGGCTGTAAGTCCTGAGGCTTTCCAGAGGACTGGGTGAAAACCATTCTTGGGCAATACCCCTTTCTCCAATTACTTTTACTTGAAGGCTGCCCCTGTATCCCCATGACTGTGCTTGCCCCGGGCCCTTGGATATGCTCACCCTCAACCGTAGAAAAGACAAGCCCAGTTCTTTATGTGGTAACCATATTGTGATATAAAAAGTATACTCTCAACTGCAGCTTCCCTTAGCCCTCTTACAAAAGCCAGGTTGGGAAAACAGCATGATCAACTTTTGAGGGCAGAGCAGGGAGGTTACAAGGTGAAAAGTCAAAAGTAATAGTTAAAATGAGAGTGTAAACGAACTTGTTGTGCTCTCAAGAGGAGGAAGGAGAAAGAAATGATGGAGAGAGAAGTCAGAGCTACTCAGAGGGTGGGTCCCTTGGGGTAAAAGTAGCAGAAACAGATGAACCATGCTGGTGGCCTAAGGAAATGTCTAAGAATGAGGATGCCTAGTGGCCATTTGTACTTGTAATCCCTTTCTTCTTATCCCCATCATCATTACTTCTGGGCACACACACACACACACACACGGTGGAGAGATCTACCGCAGTCAGGAATACAGGAATATCTTGATATCTTGACCAGGTGCAAGGGCAGATTCATATTTCATGGTATCTGAAGCTTATAGTTTAGTGAGATACCCTTAAAAATATCAGACTTCTGCAAATATTACCAAAACATGTGATCACATAAACACTTTACTAGGAGTTCCCACAAGGTAGTAACCTTGAAATGTAAACTTCATTAACTTTCTTATGGGGTTTCCCTGATGGCTCAGTAGTAAAGAATCCACCTACCAATGCAGAATACCCAAGTTTGATCCCTACGTTAGGAAGATCCCCAGGAAGAGGACATGGCAACCCACTCCAGTATTCTTGCTTGGAGGTTCCCATGGACAGAGGAGCCTGGTGGGCTACAGTCCATGGGGTGGCAAAGAGTCAGCCTTTGTGACTGAACAACAACAGCAAGATTTCTTACAAATCTTCTGCTGGAATTATGTGACCACAGGAGAGCCAGACCCCACTTGAGAATCCTCAGAAATCTTTGAGGGGCTTTGGGTGCCAGAGGTCACACAATGAGTGAGGTTGAGTCAAACTGATCTAGGTCTCAGGGGCTGGCTGGCTGTGATTGACACCTGAGTTATAATCACTTTTCTACTCTCTAGAACAATGTACAGTCTCAGAAGAGGAGAGACCAGGGTGAAGGCGGGACGAAAGGCAGCTGCAGCCAGAACCTGGAAGGGTAAGTCTGAGACCTTGTGTTTCGGAAAGGAGGGAGAATGACCCGCAGGCCTGCAGAGTGAGACGAGTTGGCTCTTTAAAAGCTCTTCAGGTTTTATTAGAAAATTGCAATGGAGAGATCCTTGGCCTTTTCTTCCATCCCAGGGTACGCAGTAAGGTCTGTCCTCCACTCTGATTACCTCATTTTGGAGCTCAAGAAGAAGCTAATCAGAAGGCTTACATTATACAAGCTACTTCAAGTGCAGTTTAGATGGAGAGAGAAGTCAGAGCTACTCAGAGGGTGGGTCCCTTGGGGTAAAAGTAGCAGAAACAGATGAACCATGCTGGTGGCCTAAGGAAATGTCTAAGAATGAGGATGCCTAGTGGCCATTTGTACTTGTAATCCCTTTCTTCTTATCCCCATCATCATTACTTCTGGGCACACACACACACACACACGGTGGAGAGATCTACCGCAGTCAGGAATACAGGAATATCTTGATATCTTGACCAGGTGCAAGGGCAGATTCATATTTCATGGTATCTGAAGCTTATAGTTTAGTGAGATACCCTTAAAAATATCAGACTTCTGCAAATATTACCAAAACATGTGATCACATAAACACTTTACTAGGAGTTCCCACAAGGTAGTAACCTTGAAATGTAAACTTCATTAACTTTCTTATGGGGTTTCCCTGATGGCTCAGTAGTAAAGAATCCACCTACCAATGCAGAATACCCAAGTTTGATCCCTACGTTAGGAAGATCCCCAGGAAGAGGACATGGCAACCCACTCCAGTATTCTTGCTTGGAGGTTCCCATGGACAGAGGAGCCTGGTGGGCTACAGTCCATGGGGTGGCAAAGAGTCAGCCTTTGTGACTGAACAACAACAGCAAGATTTCTTACAAATCTTCTGCTGGAATTATGTGACCACAGGAGAGCCAGACCCCACTTGAGAATCCTCAGAAATCTTTGAGGGGCTTTGGGTGCCAGAGGTCACACAATGAGTGAGGTTGAGTCAAACTGATCTAGGTCTCAGGGGCTGGCTGGCTGTGATTGACACCTGAGTTATAATCACTTTTCTACTCTCTAGAACAATGTACAGTCTCAGAAGAGGAGAGACCAGGGTGAAGGCGGGACGAAAGGCAGCTGCAGCCAGAACCTGGAAGGGTAAGTCTGAGACCTTGTGTTTCGGAAAGGAGGGAGAATGACCCGCAGGCCTGCAGAGTGAGACGAGTTGGCTCTTTAAAAGCTCTTCAGGTTTTATTAGAAAATTGCAATGGAGAGATCCTTGGCCTTTTCTTCCATCCCAGGGTACGCAGTAAGGTCTGTCCTCCACTCTGATTACCTCATTTTGGAGCTCAAGAAGAAGCTAATCAGAAGGCTTACATTATACAAGCTACTTCAAGTGCAGTTTAGAATTCAGCATGATGAAGGGAGCCATCGGCTTGTGATTATAAAGAAACATTCCAACCTAATTAAGGCATGAAGGTGCAGCATTGGGCGGGTGCACAGGGGTGGTCAGAAGAAACAGGGTGTGCTGGGGACTTCCCCTCGTGAGTCAGTGGCTAAGACTCCATGCTACCAATGCAGGGGACTCAGGTTCCGTCCCTAATCAGGGAATTAGAACCCACATGCCAGAACTAAGATCCAGTGCAGCCAATAAATAGATATTTTTTTAAAAAGAAGAAGAAACAGGGCATAGTTAACCTCCACTCTCAATAGCTCGCAGCTCTGCATAGCAACTGACAAGGAAACACAGCTTCCTTGCATTCCTGCATGTTCAGCAGCATCTCCAGGTATCTTCATAACCCACTCAGTAGCGTGTATTATCTTTCTTTTGCTGTGTAACAAATTACCATAAATCTAGTGGCTTTAAAGAACATATTCAGGGCTTCCCCTGGTGGTCCAGTGGGTAAAGACACCGCCTTGCAGTGCAAGGGGCGCCGGTTTAATCCCTGGCCTGGGAAGATCCCACGTGCCGCGGAGCGGCTGGACCGATGTGTCCAATTACCGAGCCGGAGCTCTGGAGCGCATGTGCCCAGAGCCGGTGCTCTGCAGCAAGAGAGGCCACTGCGATGGGAGGCCCACAGGAGCCAAAGAACAAAGACGGATGAAAATGGAGAAATGAAAGACCAGTGGAAGTGGCCTGCCCATCCCCCTCCCTCCCCACCCCACGCTCCAAAAAAGACAAATAAATTAAAAAAAAAAAGAACATATTCATTTTCTTCCAGTTCTATAGGTCAGAAACCTGTGATGGGTCTCACTGGGCCTAAACTAAGGTGTCTGCAGAGCTGCATTCCTTGCTAGAGGCTATCAGGAGTCATTCTCTTGCTTTTTCCAGCTTCTAGAAACTGTCTACACTCCTTGGTCATGGTCACCTTCCATCTTCAAAGGCAGCAATGTTGGTCAAGTATTTCTTACATCTTATTTCTGTCACACTGACTGCCATAACTCCCTCTTCCACACATATGGACCCTTGTGATTACATTGGCCTCACCCAGATAGTCCAGACTAATCTCTTTAAAGTCCAGCTGATCAGCAGCCTTACTTCTTCCTCACTTATTGGAACATATTCGCAGGTTCAGGGATTAGGGAATTAAGATGGAGACATCTTTGAGGGCATTATCTGCCTATAAGGATAGGAAATATTATTATCTCCTATTTCCCAGGAGAGATCCTGTAGCTTGCCCAAGGTCACATAGCAGGTGAGCAGTAAAGTTGGGATTCACCCAACTCGCCATCTGATGCCAAACCCTGCATCCGTAACCTTTAAACTGTACTCCTTCCACATAAACACTGTTCTTCTGTTCAACACTTTATTGAATTTTATTTTATTCAACATTTCCATTGATAGAAGGATTTGAGTAAGGCAGAGGCTCTGGGGACAGGAGCTGCTGGTGGTGTGGACATGTGGGAGTGGGAGAGACACACTGTGTGCCCCATAACACTGCCAAAAGAGGGATGCCATGTCCCTCTGTTAGGTCACAAGAGACCTGGGGTCACATCTCAGCTCTGTCACTTACATCTGTGTGCCTTCCAGGCAGTTGCTGGATCTCTGAGTTTCCTTTGTAAAATGGTAATCACAAAACTCACCTTATAGGCTCATTGTATTAACTGGAACAACATGTGTGAAGCTCCCAGCCGTGCCTAGACCATGGGTGGTGTTCCATGAATCTGGCTGTTACTACCCCTCCCCCTGACCCCTCAACCCTGGGAACCTTAACTTCTCACTGGGAAGTAGGGACAGAGGAAACGGTGGCTGAGATCTCTGGGTCCTGAGGGAGCGCATCTGGGAGGGCTGAAACAGAACAGGTAGGAGGAGGACATGGAGCTCTGCTTTCATCTGTTTGGGGTGGTCCACATTGATTTTTTTTTTTTTTTTTAGTATTTATTTATGCATTTGACTACACCAGGTCTTAGTTGCAGCACCTCGGATCTTCAGTCGTCGTTGCTGCATGCAAACTCTTCAGCTGTGGCATCGTAGTTCTCCAGCCAGGGATTGAACCTGGGCCTTCTGCATTGGGAGCTTGGAGTTTTAGGTGCTGGACCATCAGGGACACCCCCACAATAGATTTAATAAGAGAGAAAGGGGCTCTGTGGCTAAAACACATTTTAAAAACACTGATATCTCCCTTCCTTCCTTTGTTGTTTCCTTCTTTTCTTCCTTCTTTGTGTTTTTACAAAAAGTTGGAAGGAGGAGAGGAGAAATAAAATGTCCATTAGATTTAGAGTTCTTGGTTACAAGCAACAGAATCTGCTTCTGACTAACTTAAAGTTAGAATTTGGTGGAAGGACATGGGGTGACACCCAGTTGAAGACAAAGCGGAACATCTGGTCTCCGTTAGACAGGAGCATCTAGACATCAGGGGGGAATGGAGAGCCTCTTTGGGCAACAGGCCCTGAGAGAAACCTTTCCTGCTGGCCCCCTGGACTTGACGCTGGGTTCCCTCTCCATTTTCCTGGGAAGCAGAGTTTTCGGCCTTGCCTGGGACACTTGCTGGATCCTTGTCTCCGTAGGCGGAGAACCTTACCTAGTTGTCCCTCCAGAGCCTCTCCAGAGGGCAAGATGGGGTTCCCCAAAAGAGAACCCGGCTGTAGAGAAAAAGGAAGACACCAGAAAGCAAACAATTCACCCATCCGTCACTCTGCTACATTTGAAAATATATCTTTCACTCCTGCCCTTCCTCCAAGGCTCTCCTTCATTTCCTCATTCATTCTATATATTTTTTAGATTTTGGCTCTTTTATTGGTTTTTTATTTATTTCTTTTCATCTGTCTTTTTTTTTTTTTTTAGTTCTTTGGCCTGTGTGGGCCTCCCATTGCAGTGGCCCCTCTTGTTGCAGAGCACTGGCTCTGGGCGCATGCGCTCCAGAGTGCTGGCTCGTAATTGAACACACCATTCCAGCCTTTCTGTGGCACGTGCGATCTTCCAGGGCCGGGGAGCAAACCGGTGCCGCTTGCACTGCAAGGTGGACTCTTTTCCCGCTGGACCACCAGGGAAGCCCTCTCATTAACACACGTACACACACACACATGCACATGCGCACACAGACACACACACAAAAAGCAGGAGAAAGAAAAGCTTCATGTTACTTAGGCTTGGGGTGAAATACTTCATGTTTTATTTCAGAGCCAAATGAATTTTGTTACTATGAGGTCCTGAGCACAGTGGCCTTTCTGCTATGTCAGCCATCAGTGGAAAAAGGACCACTGTGTCCCAGAAGACCCATCTGTTTAAGCCCCATACTTTGCATGTGAGACTCAGGTCTGAGAGGCTCAGTGATCTGCTCCAGGTCACAAGACAGTTTAGAGGCAAGGCCTCGACTAGTTCCTTCCATTAAGCAGTGCAGGCCTTTGGAGCATCGGTGCCTCATCAAGAGGGGGCTTCCCTTACCTGACAGGCACGCCGTCAGGGATGAGGATGTGCGTGGCGCCACCTGGCCTTTGTGGTAGGATGGGCTCCTGGATGATGGAGTACTCTTGGCTGTGCTCTAGGCGTGTGCTGGGGAGTCCCGAGTCAGATGTGGCTTCCTTGTCAATCCGTGCCCTTGAGGGCTTAAAGAATGAAAGGGAAAGAAAAGAGCAACCCTTCCAATCTCTGATCTTACAGAACAAGGCAAATTTCTCATTTTGACAGAATCAAAATCCAAATCCATCTTACTAAGAGACCAAAGGGGAAAAAAGTTCAGTAGATTTTTGTTCTTAAGCGGTTGGATCCCATTTGAAAGGAAATGGGTCTCTCTCTTTAAAAGAGTGATGAGAAATGAGAGTCCCTCTAGGATGGAGAATTCAGAAGTGTGGTTGTCCCCATGTGCCCAGCAACCAAGGGAGGGTCAGCAGTTTTAGAGTGAGGTTGATGCGTGATTTGAGAAGAGGGCGCAGGACTGAAGGAGGGTTAGGTTTCCAGAAGAATGTGAGGGTGGGAGATGGTCTCTTGCTGTCTAGTGACTTCCAGATGGCATCCTTCATTAAGGAGGTCAGGGTGGGGTGAGCCACTGGAATCAAAGCTGGTGCTGCAGTGAGCCTCCAAACCCCACCTCCCCAGTGCTGCCCCCAGTTGTCATGCTCTAAAATAGGTGGAGGGGCTTCCCTGGTGGCTCAGTGGTAAAGAATCTGCTTGCCATGCAGGAGACGTGGGTTTGGCCTCTGGGTCAGGAAGATCCCCTGGAGGAGGAAATGGCAACCTACTCCAGTATGCTTGCCTGGAGAATTCCACGGACAGAGAAGCCTGATGGGCTACAGTCCATGGAGTCGCAGAAGAGTCAGACATGACTTAGCAACTAAACAACAACCACAAAGTAGATGGAATCTAAACCTCATTTTACCTTTATTACATTTTAAGGATGTTACACGTTCTTGCCCCCAGGCTTTTCTTCATGATGGGCCACTCGACTGAAAAGTAAAACAAAATAACCCAAGACCATGCGTCAGAATGAAGCCAAACCAACCATGTATTTTACCAGGAATAAAATATGCTCTTGATTATTTTTTTAATGCAGACATATTGCCTCAGAATCATTTATACCTCATTTTACCTTTCTGAAACACTTAGCTGTCAGTTGGTGGGACCGTTTCAGAACCCTGCTCAAATGTCATCTTATCCAAGAGACTGGCCCTCTTATCCCCAAGAGAGTATGCCCTACTACCAAGAAAAGCCCTGGCATATATTAGGGGTCCAATAAATCTTTGTTGAATGAATGAATGACAAAATCTTTCACACAGATGTGCTCAGAGCCAGTTGTGCTGAGCCCAAGCAGTGAATTCCACAATATTCCTCAAGTACCCTCTGAGATAGAAACAGTGGGCACAGAGTGGAGAGGGGCAAAGAAAACAGTGCCCCAGGTTGCCACCCTGTGGGACTTGAATGTGTACTTTGGAAGGAAAAAATGTACTTCTTATAGAAGTTAATGAACTTGTGGACTTCCCTGGTGGTACAGTAGATAGTAACCCCCCTGGCAGTGCAGGGATGCAGGTTCCATCCCTGATCCAGAAGACTCCACATGCTGTGGAGCAGCTAAGCCCATGCGCCATAGGCACTGGGTCTAGGTGCCCTGGAGCCCATGCTCCCCAGCAAGAGAAGCCACCACAATGAGAAGCCTGTACAATGCAACAAAGACTAGACCCTGCTCACTGCAACTAGAGAAGGCAGGTGCATAGCAGTGAAGATCTAGTGCAACCAGAAAGTAAAATTAATAAATTTTTTCTTTAGAAGTTAGTGAACTTAGAGAAACAGGAGGCAAGTGGGGCCATCCACCTGCAGGTGAGTTCATGCATCATCACCCGTCCTGAGTGCTGACTGAGGCTGGCCACTGTGCTGGGCGCCAGGGCATGAGGACTCCTGAGGCCCACCCCCGCCCTCCTTGAGCCAAAAGTCTGATAGGGTGAAGGGAGAGTGAGAAGAATGTCCAGAGACAGAGACAATGTAGGTCTCAGGCTTTAAACTAAACTTAGTTGTTGTTGTTTAGTTACCTTAAAATCAATGGAGAAACTTGACTAAACATTAAGGATGGAAAAAATATCTATTGTCTATGAATCTGTCAGTTCATAGAATTGATACTGTGGGATCAGTTTTACAACAGAAGCATCACCAGGAGATCCTCTGGCCCACCCCATCCCCCTTTATTATCAAAATGTGGAAAGTGAGGCTCAGGTGAGGCAATAGTTTTCCATATAAGAAAGAGGGCCCGGATCTCTAGGGTGACAAAATCACAGTCTCTGTATGGTCACGTGCAGTGGGGAAAGCAGCGCCTTTGTAGTCATGGAATTTTATTTACTTTTTAAATGCCATACCTCCTTAAGACAGGATGTGAGATCTGCATGTTTATCAAAGTGAGACTGTATGCCTGACCCAGTGCTCTTCCAGAGTAGCATGGTTGTGGAAGATAAGGAGAGAGAGAAGCTGCCCAGGTCAGAGGAGACCTTGGAGACCTAGTGTACCTGCATAAATGACTGACTGTTATGTAAGATGCTAACTCAACAACAGAGGGACCTGGGGGGAGGACATACAGGGATTTTCTGTGCCATCTTTGCAAATCTTCACAATTATTTGAAAGTAATTTTTTTTTTAATGGTTTCTTTGGAGGGGGCGCGGGTTGCGGAGGGAGGGGGTGGGCGGGCCACTTATATTGGTCTTTCATTTGTCCATTTTCATCCATCTTTGTTCTTTGGCCCCTGTGGGCCTCCCATTGCGGTGGCCTCTGTTGTCGCAGAGCGCCGGCTCTGGGCGCATGCGCTCCAGAGCTCCGGCTCGGTAATTGGACACATCAGTCCAGAATCCCTGGAGTTCCTTAAACTCCTCCTGCTTCAGGGACAAATGGCTCTGGGAGAGACGGGAGGGAGACAAGTGCCGAGACTTAATTGCATGATGATGGGCAGTGCGTTTGCTCAGGGAAGGAGGAGACCTCCCTAGGCTGGGGTGGTCAGGTGTCAAGGGCATGAGGACTCCTGAGGCCCACCCCCTCCTTGAGCCAAAAGTCTGATAGGGTGAAGGGAGAGTGAGAAGAATGTCCAGAGACAGAGACAATGTAGGTCTCAGGCTTTAAACTAAACTTAGTTGTTGTTGTTTAGTTACCTTAAAATCAATGGAGAAACTTGACTAAACATTAAGGATGGAAAAAATATCTATTGTCTATGAATCTGTCAGTTCATAGAATTGATACTGTGGGATCAGTTTTACAACAGAAGCATCACCAGGAGATCCTCTGGCCCACCCCATCCCCCTTTATTATCAAAATGTGGAAAGTGAGGCTCAGGTGAGGCAATAGTTTTCCATATAAGAAAGAGGGCCCGGATCTCTAGGGTGACAAAATCACAGTCTCTGTATGGTCACGTGCAGTGGGGAAAGCAGCGCCTTTGTAGTCATGGAATTTTATTTACTTTTTAAATGCCATACCTCCTTAAGACAGGATGTGAGATCTGCATGTTTATCAAAGTGAGACTGTATGCCTGACCCAGTGCTCTTCCAGAGTAGCATGGTTGTGGAAGATAAGGAGAGAGAGAAGCTGCCCAGGTCAGAGGAGACCTTGGAGACCTAGTGTACCTGCATAAATGACTGACTGTTATGTAAGATGCTAACTCAACAACAGAGGGACCTGGGGGGAGGACATACAGGGATTTTCTGTGCCATCTTTGCAAATCTTCACAATTTTTTGAAAGTAATTTTTTTTTTAATGGTTTCTTTGGAGGGGGCGCGGGTTGCGGAGGGAGGGGGTGGGCGGGCCACTTATATTGGTCTTTCATTTGTCCATTTTCATCCATCTTTGTTCTTTGGCCCCTGTGGGCCTCCCATTGCGGTGGCCTCTGTTGTCGCAGAGCGCCGGCTCTGGGCGCATGCGCTCCAGAGCTCCGGCTCGGTAATTGGACACATCAGTCCAGAATCCCTGGAGTTCCTTAAACTCCTCCTGCTTCAGGGACAAATGGCTCTGGGAGAGACGGGAGGGAGACAAGTGCCGAGACTTAATTGCATGATGATGGGCAGTGCGTTTGCTCAGGGAAGGAGGAGACCTCCCTAGGCTGGGGTGGTCAGGTGTCAGGAGTGGCTGAGCTGTTGTACCTGGAAGGCTGGCCCAGGTGCAGATGAGCAGAAAGACAGGGAAGGGTGGCGGAGGTGAAACCGGGTCTTCACCAGGGTCTGCTTGGGCACGATTTAGCTTTAGCTATCCTTTCTCCATTTTTATTCACGTGAAATGGCAGGAGAGAATCTGTACATTTTAAGGCTAGTAGACCCTAACCATGACCTCATAGGCTTCTGCTGGCCTACACGTGCTCCTCAGCTGAGCCTTCTCCCTCCAAGGTCACACGTCCATCACATTACACAAGCTGGAACTTATACCCAGGACTGGCCACTTAGACACCACACCCTTGTGCTGATGGTGATTGGTCCGTAGGTGGTCCTGGGACACCAGCAGGACCAGTTAGTGTCCTCTCCAGCATCATAGTGTTAGTCACTTAGTTGTGTCGAGCCTGGGTCTCCTGCACTGGAGGCAGATTCTTTACCATCAGACCCACCAGGGAAGCCCCTTCCTGCGTCAACAGGACTCTGGAAAAGAGAGGGACCCCTTGTGGTGGTTTTGAGTCATGGCCACAAATCCTTTGTTACTTCCGGCTTTTGAATTGTAGCCCATGACTTTCCCCTTGAATTTGGTCAGGATCATAACTGCGTGGAGCACAGAATATGATGGAAGTAACACCAACTGACATTTAAGGCTTCATCCTAAAAGATTATTTGGTTGGTTTCTGTCTTGTTTGTTGAACCACTTGCTCATAGAGCCTTGAGCTGCCAGACCAGGGAAGAGAGGAGAGGAGGGGAGGGAATACAAGCCCTTAGTCATTTGGGGCATCACACCCCTTGTGCCAGGCTCGGAGTGAAAAATCACTTAGATGAAACCAACCCCTAGTCATTTGAGTCTCACTGGCTGTTATGAACTATATGTTATACCTCCAGATTCATATGTGAATCCCCAGTGTGATAGTAATTGGAGATGGGGCATTTGGGAAGTTATTAGGGTAAGATGAGGTCATGGAGTGGTGGCCTCGTGGTGGGATTAGAGCCCTTACAAGAGGAGACATCCGAGAGGTGTCACAAGCACTCGCTGAGAAGGCACCTGGGAGTACATAGCAAGAAGGCAGCTGTCTGCAAGCCAGGAAGAAACCTACGGGAACTTGACCATGCTGGTACCCTGATTTTGGACTTAGAGCCTCCAAACAGGTATTTTTTAGAAATTGAGCTGTTGTACCTGGAAGGCTGGCCCAGGTGCAGATGAGCAGAAAGACAGGGAAGGGTGGCGGAGGTGAGACCGGGTCTTCACCAGGGTTTTACGATTTAGCTTTAGCTATCCTTTCTCCATTTTTATTCACGTGAAATGGCAGGAGAGAATCTGTACATTTTAAGGCTAGTAGACCCTAACCATGACCTCATAGGCTTCTGCTGGCCTACACGTGCTCCTCAGCTGAGCCTTCTCCCTCCAAGGTCACACGTCCATCACATTACACAAGCTGGAACTTATACCCAGGACTGGCCACTTAGACACCACACCCTTGTGCTGATGGTGATTGGTCCGTAGGTGGTCCTGGGACACCAGCAGGACCAGTTAGTGTCCTCTCCAGCATCATAGTGTTAGTCACTTAGTTGTGTCGAGCCTGGGTCTCCTGCACTGGAGGCAGATTCTTTACCATCAGACCCACCAGGGAAGCCCCTTCCTGCGTCAACAGGACTCTGGAAAAGAGAGGGACCCCTTGTGGTGGTTTTGAGTCATGGCCACAAATCCTTTGTTACTTCCGGCTTTTGAATTGTAGCCCATGACTTTCCCCTTGAATTTGGTCAGGATCATAACTGCGTGGAGCACAGAATATGATGGAAGTAACACCAACTGACATTTAAGGCTTCATCCTAAAAGATTATTTGGTTGGTTTCTGTCTTGTTTGTTGAACCACTTGCTCATAGAGCCTTGAGCTGCCAGACCAGGGAAGAGAGGAGAGGAGGGGAGGGAATACAAGCCCTTAGTCATTTGGGGCATCACACCCCTTGTGCCAGGCTCGGAGTGAAAAATCACTTAGATGAAACCAACCCCTAGTCATTTGAGTCTCACTGGCTGTTATGAACTATATGTTATACCTCCAGATTCATATGTGAATCCCCAGTGTGATAGTAATTGGAGATGGGGCATTTGGGAAGTTATTAGGGTAAGATGAGGTCATGGAGTGGTGGCCTCGTGGTGGGATTAGAGCCCTTACAAGAGGAGACATCCGAGAGGTGTCACAAGCACTCGCTGAGAAGGCACCTGGGAGTACATAGCAAGAAGGCAGCTGTCTGCAAGCCAGGAAGAAACCTACGGGAACTTGACCATGCTGGTACCCTGATTTTGGACTTAGAGCCTCCAAACTATGAGAAAATAAGTATCTGTTGTTTAAGTCACCCAATCTATTTTGTTAGGGAAATCCCAGTGGACTAAGATACCAGCTGAGACCCCAGACACTGTGGAGCAGAGACAGCCCGCCCTGCCATACTCTTCTGAATCCCTGATCCATAGACGCTGTAAACATGAGAAACAGTTATTTTATGCCACTGAGCTTTGGCGTGATTTTTTAAAATTCAGCAGTGTCTATTTAACTGGATAGATGGTGCCTATTAACTGGAACATTGTCCTTCCGGAGTCTTGAGTTGGGGACCCCAGAAGCTGTGAGTTGTCAAAGGCCATGCTATTGTTGTTGTTCAGTCACTGAGTTGGATCTGACTCTTCACAGCCCCACGGTCTGCAGCACGCCAGGCTCCCCCATCCTTCAGCATCTCCCTGAGTGTACTTAAACTCATGTCCGAGAAACAAGCTGGCACAGAGCTAGCAGTGAAGAGAGGAAATGCCTAGGCCTCCTTGATGACCCCACTCAAACCCTTGGTTCAAGCTGGTCACTCTTCTCCGACTGTTTAGTTACATGAGCCAATAGTTTTTTTTTTTTTTTTTAAGTCTTAACCCAGTTTTGTGTATATATTCCTTCCAATTATAACTGGAGTAGAGATTAAACGGATGAAAAGGAAGAAGAGAGAAATGGAGGAGGGGGTTCAGACGGGGAGGAGGACAGGATCTGTTCCGTTTGCCATTTAATTATGTGGCATCTGTAGCAGACACTGCAGGCTGCCCTTTTATGATCTGTTCCATACCATCCCCATTATGAACAGAACGTTAGTATTTTCCAGATGCCATCTTCCCCCTCCATTTACTCAGAGGAAGGTGAGCCAATTAAATCTAGGTTAGTTCCAAGCTAATCGAGGTAGTCCTGTATTCCTTACTGAGGATTGGCTCAGGAGTGGGCATGTGACCAAGTTCCTCCAATGAGATGTGAGGGGAGGTCTCTGGGTGGAGCCTCTGGGAAAGACCTCCTTCTCTCCACAAGGAGGCGCTGTCGCCTCTGAACAGTCTTGTGTAAGGATGTCCCTCTGGAGGGGCCACAGCTACCTGGCAGAGAAGGAGCCTGAGCCCCCAGTAATACTGAGATGCAGGTTGTTCCTTGCCTGAGGCACACGCTCGTCAGCCTTCTGTTTGAGATAACAAATGACAGTTTTGAACTGTCGTTTCTGCTACTTGGCAGCTCTGATGTTGCGGAGTCTGAGGAAGGCCAGCTCACCACCATCTTGTTTCTAGGGACCTCTGTTTCCAGTCAAATTAGCACTGGTTCTGATTTTAAAACAGCAGTGTCTATTTAACTGGATAGATGGTGCCTATTAACTGGAACATTGTCCTTCCGGAGTCTTGAGTTGGGGACCCCAGAAGCTGTGAGTTGTCAAAGGCCATGCTATTGTTGTTGTTCAGTCACTGAGTTGGATCTGACTCTTCACAGCCCCACGGTCTGCAGCACGCCAGGCTCCCCCATCCTTCAGCATCTCCCTGAGTGTACTTAAACTCATGTCCGAGAAACAAGCTGGCACAGAGCTAGCAGTGAAGAGAGGAAATGCCTAGGCCTCCTTGATGACCCCACTCAAACCCTTGGTTCAAGCTGGTCACTCTTCTCCGACTGTTTAGTTACATGAGCCAATAGTTTTTTTTTTTTTTTTTAAGTCTTAACCCAGTTTTGTGTATATATTCCTTCCAATTATAACTGGAGTAGAGATTAAACGGATGAAAAGGAAGAAGAGAGAAATGGAGGAGGGGGTTCAGACGGGGAGGAGGACAGGATCTGTTCCGTTTGCCATTTAATTATGTGGCATCTGTAGCAGACACTGCAGGCTGCCCTTTATGATCTGTTCCATACCATCCCCATTATGAACAGAACGTTAGTATTTTCCAGATGCCATCTTCCCCCTCCATTTACTCAGAGGAAGGTGAGCCAATTAAATCTAGGTTAGTTCCAAGCTAATCGAGGTAGTCCTGTATTCCTTACTGAGGATTGGCTCAGGAGTGGGCATGTGACCAAGTTCCTCCAATGAGATGTGAGGGGAGGTCTCTGGGTGGAGCCTCTGGGAAAGACCTCCTTCTCTCCACAAGGAGGCGCTGTCGCCTCTGAACAGTCTTGTGTAAGGATGTCCCTCTGGAGGGGCCACAGCTACCTGGCAGAGAAGGAGCCTGAGCCCCCAGTAATACTGAGATGCAGGTTGTTCCTTGCCTGAGGCACACGCTCGTCAGCCTTCTGTTTGAGATAACAAATGACAGTTTTGAACTGTCGTTTTCTGCTACTTGGCAGCTCTGATGTTGCGGAGTCTGAGGAAGGCCAGCTCACCACCATCTTGTTTCTTGGAGGAAGGACCTCTGTGTATCCAGGTCTCAAAACTAACTGATGGCAGTGAGAGAAAAGAGCCTCACCTCCCTTTTCCTAAGCTAGGCCTCATTCTGTGGTGAGACAGGTTCTAGAATCTTCCATCATTGCCCTTCTCCCCTCAGCTGTGTGTACAGAGGCTCACTTAATTTGAATACAGCAGGCAAAATTCCATCTAATTAAGCAGCTATGAGCAGGAAGGCTGCATCTCCAGAGCCTCCCTGCATTTTGTGAGGAGCCTTTATAAACCCTCTCTGGTTGTTGTGATGGATGCCAGGGGTCCCGGAGACCTCTGGAAGGCAGTCCTGCTGGGCCACCGTGGGGGCTGTGACAGTGACTGTTTATGGAATCTGAAGACAGCATTTAGATAATTACCGTCGTCTGATTGTCACATTAATGTCACCTGAACCAGCAGTCGGCTGCTTTTTCTGCTTAAGGGAAGAAAAACAAAACCCGTTGGAGAGGCTCATCAACTGTGAACTTGGAAACAGTCCTAAACAAGTTAGTGAGCCAGCGAGTGGTGAGGCCAGAGTATGCTGAACAAGTGTGCTCCTGGGTGAAGTAGAGCAGAACCTCGAAGAAAATGTGTTGGTCTTCCTACTTTCCTGTTTTGCACACAAGGGTGTACAAATTCACTGAGAAGCAGGCGGCCGTGGGCTCCTGATATGGCACCCTCTGTCGTGAGTGCCTGCTGTTAGGAAATATCTAAGCCAGAAACTTCAGGAAGAAGATAGCCTGGGAAAAGCCTGGTCCCGAGAGAAGCCTCCTTCTCTCCACAAGGAGGCGCTGTCGCCTCTGAACAGTCTTGTGTAAGGATGTCCCTCTGGAGGGCCACAGCTACCTGGCAGAGAAGGAGCCTGAGCCCCCAGTAATACTGAGATGCAGGTTGTTCCTTGCCTGAGGCACACGCTCGTCAGCCTTCTGTTTGAGATAACAAATGACAGTTTTGAACTGTCGTTTTCTGCTACTTGGCAGCTCTGATGTTGCGGAGTCTGAGGAAGGCCAGCTCACCACCATCTTGTTTCTTGGAGGAAGGACCTCTGTGTATCCAGGTCTCAAAACTAACTGATGGCAGTGAGAGAAAAGAGCCTCACCTCCCTTTTCCTAAGCTAGGCCTCATTCTGTGGTGAGACAGGTTCTAGAATCTTCCATCATTGCCCTTCTCCCCTCAGCTGTGTGTACAGAGGCTCACTTAATTTGAATACAGCAGGCAAAATTCCATCTAATTAAGCAGCTATGAGCAGGAAGGCTGCATCTCCAGAGCCTCCCTGCATTTTGTGAGGAGCCTTTATAAACCCTCTCTGGTTGTTGTGATGGATGCCAGGGGTCCCGGAGACCTCTGGAAGGCAGTCCTGCTGGGCCACCGTGGGGGCTGTGACAGTGACTGTTTATGGAATCTGAAGACAGCATTTAGATAATTACCGTCGTCTGATTGTCACATTAATGTCACCTGAACCAGCAGTCGGCTGCTTTTTCTGCTTAAGGGAAGAAAAACAAAACCCGTTGGAGAGGCTCATCAACTGTGAACTTGGAAACAGTCCTAAACAAGTTAGTGAGCCAGCGAGTGGTGAGGCCAGAGTATGCTGAACAAGTGTGCTCCTGGGTGAAGTAGAGCAGAACCTCGAAGAAAATGTGTTGGTCTTCCTACTTTCCTGTTTTGCACACAAGGGTGTACAAATTCACTGAGAAGCAGGCGGCCGTGGGCTCCTGATATGGCACCCTCTGTCGTGAGTGCCTGCTGTTAGGAAATATCTAAGCCAGAAACTTCAGGAAGAAGATAGCCTGGGAAAAGCCTGGTCCCGAGAGAAGCCACCTTCATCTTGGGCATGGCAGCCACAGCCGCTGATCCTCAGGGGCCTGCCCTGCGGCCCAGGCTCACAGGCCGTGATGTTTCAGCACGGAGGCAGACATCCTTCTCTCGGAAGAACCCCTCAGAGGCTGGTGCTGCAGAGAGAGGCGCTCCCTGCCACACGCCCACAGACAGAGCACTGCTGAGGAGTTGGGGCAGGCACCCCCAGCAGTTGTTCTAGAACACCATTTTCCCTCAACTCCAGTGGAGGGGAAGAGAGTGAGGTCTTCAGGGACCTGTGGGCAGGTTCAGGGGGTCGTATGTGTTTATGGCCCCAGGGGTGCATTTCCTTGAGTGGCTCTACAGGGTGAGTGGTCAGTGTTGGGGTCGGGGCAGAGAGTGTGAAGTCTCCTGTGCAAGTGGGATTGAGCGGGGGTGGCGTGCCTTGCACAGAAACCTATAAGGATATGGGGAATCTCTGAGTATGAGAAGGCTTCCCAGTGGAGCCTTGGTGGAGCCAAGAATCTGCCTGCCAGAGCAGGAGACACAAGGGACATAGGTTTGATCCCGCAGTAGGGAAAAATCCCACAGTAGAGAATGGCTACCCACTCCAGTCTTCTTGCCTGGAGAAGGCCCTGGACAGAGGAGCCCGGCAGGCTAGGTTCATGGGGTTGCAAAGAGTCAGACATGACTGAGTGACTGGACACAAACACACGCATGCGCGTGCGTGCTTCAAGCATTCAGTAATCGCACATGATTCATGGATAGTGCATCTTGGATAGTGCAAGTCTAGAGACCTGGATTTGAGTCCCTCCTCGGTTTCTTCATAGCTTTGTGGCCCTGAGAAAATTATTTATGTGTCCTGAGGTGCTCTATCCCCATCTGTGTGATGCCCTTAATAGCCCATCTCATGACAGCTGTTCAGGTAGTATCCTGCATGTTGCTGGGCGTCTAGGGTCCGAGTCATCACAGCAGGACTGGCTTGGATGGTGGTGTGCTGGAGCTGGACATTACAGGCTCACAGGAGCCCGTGGCCAAGTCTTCAGGAATTTTGTAAACTGATGTTAAACCATGGGTCTCTCGAAATAAGCCATGGTTGGAGAATGTTTACACCATGGAAATGAGGAAATGCTTGCAAACCAGTCCCTGCCACTCCAGAGAGCTGGTTGTGAAACATCCACTTGGACTCCTCTGGACTTGGGGATCCTTACACATGATTGCAGGGCTGAGTGTGGACTGGGGCTGCCTGAGGCCTCATTTCCCTTGAGGTGCCTCTGTCTTGTGGCAGCCCCTTCCAGATTATTCTTTCCTACTCCGAGAGGCAGCCCTGAGGAGTGGTTAAGCTGGGAGAATCTGGAGCAGACCCCAGATACTCCATTTACTCTGTTTGTAGCTGTGGGTAGGGTATTTCACTTCTCTGGGCCTTAGTTCCCCTCATCCATGAATATAATACCAGCTGAGAGACAGGGTTAACTATCGTCCCTGTAAAGTGACAGAACCGTGCCTTGTATATAGCTTGTGCTCCTAAATCTTACCTGTTTTGTAATGATGATTTGACACTCTGCAGCTCCTCCTGACTTACAGACTTTCGCTGTCATTCAGTGTGGAACATTCATGAAGGGGTAGGGTGTGTAGCAGGCAGGGGCACTCGGAGGATGAGCTGGCATGGTGGTGGGGTGGGTCACACCACGGTCAAGTTGGACCTGGGGTGGTCTTTCCTTCCATTTTCCTTTCATCCTCGCTTTCTCATCCCGTCAGGAGAACTGTGTATATTCTATGCAGGTGGGGTGGGCACACATAACCGAGAAAGCCGATCCCTGCCTCTGCCCTTGAGGAACTTGTAAGCGCCTGGGGGCCCTCAGTCATTTTTAAGAGGATCCTGGGATTCTGAGATGGGAAGTTTTGAGAACTGCCGGACTGTGGGTATGATGGAAAGACACTAACTGTGGGAACCAGAGAGGCTGGCAGGTTTCAGCTCCAGTGCATATTATTGTGTTTCCAGTCCCTTGACCTCTTCTGGCCTCAGTTTCTTCCTCTGTAAAATGGGAGTGATAATGTGACTTGATACTGCAGCCACCTCCAGGATGCTGAGAAAGCACATTTGAGGTGCGAAGTCTTCAGGAATTTTGTAAACTGATGTTAAACCATGGGTCTCTCGAAATAAGCCATGGTTGGAGAATGTTTACACCATGGAAATGAGGAAATGCTTGCAAACCAGTCCCTGCCACTCCAGAGAGCTGGTTGTGAAACATCCACTTGGACTCCTCTGGACTTGGGGATCCTTACACATGATTGCAGGGCTGAGTGTGGACTGGGGCTGCCTGAGGCCTCATTTCCCTTGAGGTGCCTCTGTCTTGTGGCAGCCCCTTCCAGATTATTCTTTCCTACTCCGAGAGGCAGCCCTGAGGAGTGGTTAAGCTGGGAGAATCTGGAGCAGACCCCAGATACTCCATTTACTCTGTTTGTAGCTGTGGGTAGGGTATTTCACTTCTCTGGGCCTTAGTTCCCCTCATCCATGAATATAATACCAGCTGAGAGACAGGGTTAACTATCGTCCCTGTAAAGTGACAGAACCGTGCCTTGTATATAGCTTGTGCTCCTAAATCTTACCTGTTTTGTAATGATGATTTGACACTCTGCAGCTCCTCCTGACTTACAGACTTTCGCTGTCATTCAGTGTGGAACATTCATGAAGGGGTAGGGTGTGTAGCAGGCAGGGGCACTCGGAGGATGAGCTGGCATG
The DNA here is from genome assembly GCA_022376925.1 of Tragulus kanchil. Lineage (NCBI taxonomy): Eukaryota > Metazoa > Chordata > Mammalia > Artiodactyla > Tragulidae > Tragulus > Tragulus kanchil. Next base: position 220,376,081 of record JAIOJX010000030.1, on the reverse strand, counting down.
GTGGTGGGGTGGGTCACACCACGGTCAAGTTGGACCTGGGGTGGTCTTTCCTTCCATTTTCCTTTCATCCTCGCTTTCTCATCCCGTCAGGAGAACTGTGTATATTCTATGCAGGTGGGGTGGGCACACATAACCGAGAAAGCCGATCCCTGCCTCTGCCCTTGAGGAACTTGTAAGCGCCTGGGGGCCCTCAGTCATTTTTAAGAGGATCCTGGGATTCTGAGATGGGAAGTTTTGAGAACTGCCGGACTGTGGGTATGATGGAAAGACACTAACTGTGGGAACCAGAGAGGCTGGCAGGTTTCAGCTCCAGTGCATATTATTGTGTTTCCAGTCCCTTGACCTCTTCTGGCCTCAGTTTCTTCCTCTGTAAAATGGGAGTGATAATGTGACTTGATACTGCAGCCACCTCCAGGATGCTGAGAAAGCACATTTAGAGGTTCTAAAGGTCTGGGACTAGGGCGGGGAGGAGGTGTGCTGCAGGCAAAAGCAGGACCCTTGGGGACTCTGTCCTAAAACTGACTTTTTACTGCCTGGAGAATCTGACTGATCCCCTTCCTGACGAAGTGAAGGGAAACCCAGAGAGTACTCACTGTGGTGTCCCAAACCCTGACATCTGGCTTCCTGGGATACCAGAGATTGTTGTTGCTTTTGTTCGGCCACTGAGTCATGTCTGCTTCTTTGTGACCGCAGGGACTCCAGCGCTCCAGGCTCCTTTGTCCTTCACCATCTCCCAGAGTTTGCCCAAACTCAGGTCCATTGAGTCAGTGATGCCATCGAACCATCTCACCCTCTGCTGCCCCTTCTCCTTTTTCCTTCAGTCTTTCCCAGCATCAGGGTCTTTTCCAAGAAGCCAGAAAAATGCCAGGGATTCTCTGGGATATCAATGCATGAAAAACAAAACTGACTCATTTGGGTGGCTCTGGAAACATTGCTAGAAAATGGCAGGTTGGGAGTTCCCTGGTGGCCTAGTGGCCAGGTTTCCTGGCTTTCACTGCTTTGGCCTGGTTCAGTCCTCGGTTGAGGAAATGAGGTTGTGCAAGTCATACCACACAACGAAAAAAAAAAGAGAGAGAGAAAAAATGCAGGCAGGGAAGAGATTTGGAGCCAGAAACTTGCAGATCTATACCACCTTTTTTTTTTTTTTGACCACTTCTATTGATCTTTCATTTATTTTTCTTTGTTCTTTGGCCTGTGTGGGCCTCCCATCCCAGCAGCCTCTCTCGCCGCAGAGCACCAGCTCTGGGCACATGCGCTCCAGAGTTCCGGCTCAGTAATTGGACACATCAGTTCAGCTGTTCCGTGGCACGTGGGATCCTCCCAGGCCAGGGATCGAACCAGTGCCCCTTGCACTGCAAGGCAGTGTCCTTACCCACTGGACCACCAGGGAAACCCTATACCACCTTTCTTTGACTGGCATTGACAGCCTCAAGTGTGTCACCTATCAGGACCAGCCTCAGATGGAGGGAGTTTCTTCCTCTGTAAAATGGGTGTTTCTTGATACTGCAGCCGCCTCCAGGATGCTGAGAAAGCACATTTAGAGGTTCTAAAGGTCTGGGACTAGGGCGGGGAGGAGGTGTGCTGCAGGCAAAAGCAGGACCCTTGGGGACTCTGTCCTAAAACTGACTTTTTACTGCCTGGAGAATCTGACTGATCCCCTTCCTGACGAAGTGAAGGGAAACCCAGAGAGTACTCACTGTGGTGTCCCAAACCCTGACATCTGGCTTCCTGGGATACCAGAGATTGTTGTTGCTTTTGTTCGGCCACTGAGTCATGTCTGCTTCTTTGTGACCGCAGGGACTCCAGCGCTCCAGGCTCCTTTGTCCTTCACCATCTCCCAGAGTTTGCCCAAACTCAGGTCCATTGAGTCAGTGATGCCATCGAACCATCTCACCCTCTTGCTGCCCCTTCTCCTTTTTCCTTCAGTCTTTCCCAGCATCAGGGTCTTTTCCAAGAAGCCAGAAAAATGCCAGGGATTCTCTGGGATATCAATGCATGAAAAACAAAACTGACTCATTTGGGTGGCTCTGGAAACATTGCTAGAAAATGGCAGGTTGGGAGTTCCCTGGTGGCCTAGTGGCCAGGTTTCCTGGCTTTCACTGCTTTGGCCTGGTTCAGTCCTCGGTTGAGGAAATGAGGTTGTGCAAGTCATACCACACAACGAAAAAAAAAAGAGAAAAAATGCAGGCAGGGAAGAGATTTGGAGCCAGAAACTTGCAGATCTATACCACCTTTTTTTTTTTTTTGACCACTTCTATTGATCTTTCATTTATTTTTCTTTGTTCTTTGGCCTGTGTGGGCCTCCCATCCCAGCAGCCTCTCTCGCCGCAGAGCACCAGCTCTGGGCACATGCGCTCCAGAGTTCCGGCTCAGTAATTGGACACATCAGTTCAGCTGTTCCGTGGCACGTGGGATCCTCCCAGGCCAGGGATCGAACCAGTGCCCCTTGCACTGCAAGGCAGTGTCCTTACCCACTGGACCACCAGGGAAACCCTATACCACCTTTCTTTGACTGGCATTGACAGCCTCAAGTGTGTCACCTATCAGGACCAGCCTCAGATGGAGGGCTAAGACTCCAGAGAGCTTTCCAGGTGGCTCACTGGTAAAGAATCCACCTGCCAAGGCAGGAGCTGGAGGAGACTCGGGTTTAATCCCTGGGTCGGAAGATCCCCTGGAGAAGGAAATGGAAACCCACTCCAGTGTTCTTGCTTGGGAAATTCCATGGACAGAGGAGCCTGGTGGGCTACAGTCCCTGGGGTCGCAAAGAGTCCGACATAACTGAGCAACTAAACAAGGCTCGAGAACAGCCCAAAGGGGACATCTCACCTCCTGACCTTCTTCCATCAACCCTGGCCTCCTCCAGACTCCAGTGCTTTCTTCCTTCCCCAAGACGCTTCCACGATTGTTCCTGCCCATAGGAGCCCCTAGGTAGTCTTCCACTAGAACCCCTATCTCCTGTCCCATACCCCCAGAGACCGCCATCCCTAAGGCCGTTTGGCCACTGAATGGGTGGAATGATGAGCTTCAGAAGTTCTTGGGATGTTTAAACATGTCAGTATTAATAGTGAAGTTTTAAGTAGAAGAAAATGCCAAAGTTGGAGCTGAAAACACTCCATGCCAAACTCAGCAACCAGCAGGGTAGAGAGGACAGGTTCTCCTTAGCATTGCTCTGGCCACTTAACTGCTCGCTGTATTCCCCACACACAAGCAGCTTCTCTCTTGCCCCAGCCCCTTAAGAAAGACAGTTAGCATCTCAGCAGAGGTCTCCACAAGACATGGCACCCTGGCAGTGTTTCTATCTAGTTCAGTTTCCACCAATGACTTTCAGAATGGAAATAATTTTTTTTGATCACTTACTTTCAATTTTTGGTGTTTTAAATCTGTTTTACATAGTTGTGTGATTATATTCTAAAAACACTTGAATAGGCTGTTTAACATTTTAATGTAATAAAATTCATCTTCTTTTATTAACCTTTTCTTTTTTCTTTTCCAAAATGGGAATAATTCTTAATTAGAAAAGTAAAGCAACAGTAAGAAATGGTTTAAAATATAGCAAAGAAAAAAAAAAAACACTCATAATCTGCTCTAACTCTAACACAACCAGTACTATCACACTGGTGCTTTTTCTTTCAGTTTCTGTCCCTTAAAAATACATTTTATTTGAATATTTGAATATTTTGATGTTTGTCTTGACCTGGTTCCTGAGAAAGCAGAGTCTGAGACAAAGGTTTCTAGGAAAGGATTTTATTGCAGAACAAGATTCCAGGGAGCAGGAATGAGAAAGGAAGTGAAGCTGGCAAGAATGTGTCACGGAATTGGCCGTCGCTGAGTGCACCTGCATCCTGGATCCAAGATCACCTGGGGAGCCATAGCAAGACCTTGCATGGGTAGGGGAGAAAGAGAGAAGCCTTTTTCCATTGGCCCCCAGTCCCCTTGGACAAAGGCTTTCCCCACGGGATAACTCTCCCACATTTCTCAGCTTCCATTGCATGGATGTTGAATGGCTTTCCCCTGGGTCCCAGGCAGTGACACAGACAGGGAAGCCCCAGGGTAAGAGGCATAGATTGGGACATGTCATGTCAGGTTGCACCTGTGAGAAGCTGGCTGGAGTGGACCCAGAACTGGTGACCCTGTATCAAGTGGGACTGTGAAGCAAGTGGGACCAAGCAAATAGAAAGAGCTGCCCAGTGTAGGCTTTGTGATGCTCTTGAAGTTTCAGACTTGCTTTCGCCACTGAGCTTTATATATTTTCCATACAGATCAATAGTTCTCATAATTTTAAAATTGTAAAATGGTTGACTGGCAATGTTTCAAGTGCATAGCAGAATGATTCAGTTTTATTTACATATAAATATATATACTCTTTCAGATTAGTTTCCGTTACAGGTTTTTACAAGATATTGAATACAGCTCCCTATGCTAATACAGTAGGTCCTTATTGTTTATCTATTTTGTATATAGTGGTGTGAATCTTTTAATCCCAAATTCATAATTTATCCTCCCCCCCTTCCCTTTTGTAACCATAGGTTTGTTTTCCATGTCTGTGAATCTGTTTCTGTTTTGTAAATAAGTTATTTGTATCATAGTTTAGATTCCAAATATGTTATATAGTATCCGTCTTTCTCTGTCTGACTTTCACTTTGTGAAATAATCCCTACGGTTTATTCACGTTGCTGTAAATGGCATTATTTCATTCTTTTTATGGCTGAATAATATTCTATTGTCTATGTGTCCAACATCTTCTTTATCTGTTCATTTATCAGTGGGCATCTAGGCTGATTTTGTGTCTTAGCTATTGTAAATAATGCTGCTATGAATATTTGGGTGCACATATCCAGCCCATATTTTCTGGGTAAATGCTCTGGAGTAGGAATGTTGGATAATATGGTAATTCTATTTTTACTTTTTTAAAAGGAATCGATGTTGTTTTCCATCATGACTGCAGCAATTTACACTCTCAGCAACAGAATAAGAGGGTTCTCTTTTCTTAAATCCCTGTCCAGCGTTTGTTTTTTGTAGACTTTTTGATGATGGCCATTCAGACCAGAATGAAATGATACCTCCTATGTCAGTAGTTTTGACTTGCATTTCTGTAATACTTAGCAATTCTGTGCATCTTTTCATGTATCTGTTGGCCATCTCTGTGTCTTATTTGGAGAAATGTCTATACAGGTCTTCTGCCCATTTTTTGATTGGGTGGTTTATTCTTTCTTTATTGAGCTGTATGAGCTGTTTGTATATATTGGAAATCAATTCCTTGTGAGTCATATCATTTGCAATATTTCTTTCATTCCATAAGTTTTCTTAGTTCTCATATCAATAATTTTTAAAGGCTCTTTTCCACATAGAGGGAAATTGATTTCTATACATGGTGTCATTTGCAAAACAGTGACAAGGCATCCAACTGAGGTGTCCTAAAGAAGGCTCATTTTATACCTCTGGGGCTTGGAAGGAGATGACATTCCTCAACTCAAGCCAGTAGAGGGAGGGCATCAATCTCCTTACCAAACTCTTCTGTTTCTATTTCAAATTCAGAACTATTTGGAGTATAATGATGATTGGAAGTCAGGAGAAAAAAAAGTCTATTGACTTCAATGCTCTCAATAAAAATCTGTCCCTTTTCTCCCTTTTCCAGAAGTAATACTTCTAGGGCTGCTTAAGACCTCTGGATAAAGATAGGTTTAGGACTCCATTTGTCTCATTACACTCATCCACTTGGCAAACGTTTATTGATCACTTGCCGTGTGTCAGGTGTGGCACCAGGCACAGGGGTCCTAGACACCAGGACCACTCTGTCCAGGGCATCAGGTGGACTTTCACTTTGTGAAATAATCCCTCGGTTTATTCACGTTGCTGTAAATGGCATTATTTCATTCTTTTTATGGCTGAATAATATTCTATTGTCTATGTGTCCAACATCTTCTTTATCTGTTCATTTATCAGTGGGCATCTAGGCTGATTTTGTGTCTTAGCTATTGTAAATAATGCTGCTATGAATATTTGGGTGCACATATCCAGCCCATATTTTCTGGGTAAATGCTCTGGAGTAGGAATGTTGGATAATATGGTAATTCTATTTTTACTTTTTTAAAAGGAATCGATGTTGTTTTCCATCATGACTGCAGCAATTTACACTCTCAGCAACAGAATAAGAGGGTTCTCTTTTCTTAAATCCCTGTCCAGCGTTTGTTTTTTGTAGACTTTTTGATGATGGCCATTCAGACCAGAATGAAATGATACCTCCTATGTCAGTAGTTTTGACTTGCATTTCTGTAATACTTAGCAATTCTGTGCATCTTTTCATGTATCTGTTGGCCATCTCTGTGTCTTATTTGGAGAAATGTCTATACAGGTCTTCTGCCCATTTTTTGATTGGGTGGTTTATTCTTTCTTTATTGAGCTGTATGAGCTGTTTGTATATATTGGAAATCAATTCCTTGTGAGTCATATCATTTGCAATATTTCTTTCATTCCATAAGTTTTCTTAGTTCTCATATCAATAATTTTTAAAGGCTCTTTTCCACATAGAGGGAAATTGATTTCTATACATGGTGTCATTTGCAAAACAGTGACAAGGCATCCAACTGAGGTGTCCTAAAGAAGGCTCATTTTATACCTCTGGGGCTTGGAAGGAGATGACATTCCTCAACTCAAGCCAGTAGAGGGAGGGCATCAATCTCCTTACCAAACTCTTCTGTTTCTATTTCAAATTCAGAACTATTTGGAGTATAATGATGATTGGAAGTCAGGAGAAAAAAAAGTCTATTGACTTCAATGCTCTCAATAAAAATCTGTCCCTTTTCTCCCTTTTCCAGAAGTAATACTTCTAGGGCTGCTTAAGACCTCTGGATAAAGATAGGTTTAGGACTCCATTTGTCTCATTACACTCATCCACTTGGCAAACGTTTATTGATCACTTGCCGTGTGTCAGGTGTGGCACCAGGCACAGGGGTCCTAGACACCAGGACCACTCTGTCCGCAGGGCATCAGGTGATGCACGCATGTAAACAATCAAAGGTCATGAAAGTGCTCTGATGGTGAGCATGAGACACAGCAGGTAAAGAGGCGGTCTGACATTTCATTCATTCACCGACTGTAGTTGTTATTTATTGCTGGGTAACATCTGCCCCAATACTAAGCTACCTAAAACAGTACTTACCATTATCATACAGTTTGGGTGGATCAGGAATTTAGGAACAGCTTAGTTGAATGGTTGAAGTCAAGATGCCAGCCAGTGACTTTCCTGGAGATACAGTGGGTAAAGAGTTCCCCTTGCGGTGCACTGGGCACCAGTTCGATCCCTGGCCCAGGAAGATCCCACATGCCATGGAGCGGCTGGACCAGTGTGTCCCATTACGAGCCAGTGTTTTGGAGCGCATGCGCCTAGAGCTAGTGCTCTGCAATGAGAGAGGCCACTGCTATGGGAGGCCCACACAGGTGGAAGAGTTGAGATGGATGAAAATAAATAAAAAGCCAGTAAGAGAGGCCAAAATTTTTTTTAAAATGAAATAAAGCAAGCATTAAAAAAAAGATGCCAGCCAGGGCTGCAGTCATCCAAAGGCTTGACCAGGGCTCAAGGATCTGCTTCCAAATGATTTCTTCACATGGCTCTTAGGAGGTTTTGGTTTCTTGCCATATGAACCTAAACCACTTGAGTGTCTGATGTGGCTGTCCCGGAACAAGAGGTTCTAGAAAAGGAGGTGAACCCACAGTGTCTTTCATGAGTTAGCCTCAGAAATCACACACCACCAGTTCCACCATATTATATTAGTCCTACAGGACAGCGTTATTCAGTACAGGAGTGGATTACTTAGAGAGTCAATTATAGGGCTTCCCTGGTGGTCCAATGGGTAAGGACACCGCCTTGCAGTGCAAGGGGCGCCGGTTCGATCCCTGGCCTGGGAAGATCCCACGTGCCGCGGAGCAGCTGGACTGATGTGTCCAACTACGGAGCTGGAGCTGTAGAGCTCATGCGCCCAGAGCCAGTGCTCTGTGACAACAGACGCCACTGCGATGGGAGGCCCACACGGGCCAAAGAACAAAGATGGATGAAAATAGATAAATGAAAGACCAGTAGAAGTGGCCTGCCCGCCCCCTCCCTCCTCAACCCCCCCCCCCAAAAGTATATAAAAAGAGTCAATTACAGGAAGTGACATCATGGAGGCCATCTTGGAGGCTAGCTACCAAGTTGGTTCATTGAATCATTCTATTGCCATTTATTAAGCAGCTGCCAGGAGTCTAGCACTGTGTGCAGGACTGGGGATACCACCATAGTTGTGATTAATTGAGTCCAAGGACCAGTTCTTCATTCAATTGTGTATCTCAGGTGTCTGAAACATAGGAAGTCTCAGTAAAAGCTTATTTATTTGTCAAAAGGAAGCAAAATGCAGTGTTTTGGGGCTGGACTTAAGAAGCCAGTCTGCCTAGATTCAAATCTGACTTCCTCCTCCACACCCTGATGGTTTTCCAATGAATCTTGTGTGTTTATGTTGCTTACAATCAAGAATCCTAATTGATACACTCATTAGTTTTTCAACTAATCTCTTTTTTATAGTTCAAACTCCCCACAGGGTCCCATGTTGTATCTAATCGTCATGTCTCCTTTTATCTGGGACAGTTTCTCTGTCTTGTCTTGCCTTTTATGACTTTGCCGCTTCTGAAGAGTACTGTGCAGACATTTTGTAGATTGTCCCTCAGTTTGGGTTTGTCTGAGGTTTTCTCATGATACTGAGGCCATGCGTCTTGGACAAGAACATTATAAGAGATTTTATGAATCCTATCAGGGATCCAGGATATCAGCACATCTAATTACTGGTGATACTGACGTTGATCACTTAGTTAAGATGGTGGGTATCTGCTTAGTTTCTGTTTTTCCCCTTGTGATTAATAATTATCTTGAGCTACTTTGAGACTATCCAGATACCCTCTTTCTCATTCTTTTGCCCACTGATTTAGCATCCATTGATAATGCTTCTGGACAGCAGTAATACAGTGCTGTGTGCCAATTGCTGGTTTCCTATTTCTGTCACTCCTTCTGCATTTATTAACTTACATTCTACTGTAAAGAACTGTTCCCTCTTCTTCCTATTTACCTATTCAAATATTTATTTCTATTACTATGGACTCATGGGTTTTTCCTCTATGGGTTATAATATGTTAATATGGTTATTTTTTGCTCAAATTATCTCATATTTGGCCTTTGGGAACTCTCAAAATGGCTCTCCTGTGTGTGTGTATAGAAGTATATTTTTTTATTTTCATTTTTATTATAAAAGTAATATATGCCTGGGCAGAGGGTACACGAGACCTTTTTGTACCATTTTTGCAATGTCTTGTAAATCTTCAATTATTTTTTAAAGTTAAAAAAGTAATGTATGCTCATCAAAAATCAGGAAATGCAGAGTACAACAATTATCAGCACATCTGCTAGACTTAATTACTATCTCTATTCTGCTGTGTTTCTCTCCACTGTTTAATTTTAAGTGGTATCATAACACAATTGTGGCAGCTCCAAGCACTGACATTCTTGTTTTGGAATGGAGAGAATACCCACCAGGGAGACAGGGGTTAATGAAGCACTAATAACCATCCCACCAGCCCAGCATCCATATGTGTGCCACCAGCCCCCCGCTCTCTGGTGCTGGACCGTGCTCCCTCACCAGCATGTTAGGTGGGGTGATGTGGGCAGTACTAATCAGGTGGGTACTGGAGGGTCTTGGTATACTGAGTCAGGGAGAAAAAAGTATCCAGGTTAGTTAGCAGAAATGAGAGTTAAAGTATGTAAAATCAAGAAAATGTACACAAGTCAGGCTGACTTGAGGTGTGTTGAGGGGTCAAGGTGGATTAGGATGATGAGAGGGAGAGAAACGAGGAGAAAACCAGAAAATGTCGAATTTTTACATTCTGCAGAGGGCAGCCAAGAACTCAGTGGGTGTTTAACCAAACAGACTGGAGGCGTTGGTCAAGGATGAACTTCTCGCCTGCACTGGGTTGCCCTGACAACCTCCTCCTCCTGGTATTGACATGATGGTGAGAAAGAAGGAAAAACAGACAAATGAAGAGAATAGTCATTAGAGGCAGCACCAGCCGAGGTCTGGCTTGCTTGATCTTGGAGGAGGTCTGGGGTCAGGGGAGAGCTCTTGCGAGGTGCTGCAGGGAGCATGCGAACTAGAGGGAGGGACGGGGCTTCAGGGGTGGACTAGAGGGTACAGGGATGGGCTTGAACTCACGTGCAAGAGTGAGTTCAAGAAATTTAGGTAAAGCTATTCACCATAAATTAAATCTCATTGGTTGCCTATCTTCCTTGCTTCCCCTGCTCTTTTTCTTTTTTTCTTCTAAGACTTATTTATTGTGGGTTTTTTTCTTTTTTTTTGCTGCGGTGGGTCTTCATTGCTGCATGGGTTTTTTTCTAGTTGCAGCAAGCTGGAACTTCTCCTTGTTGCAGTGCATGGGCTTCTCCTTGTGGTGGCTTCTCTTGTTGTGGAGCACAAACTCTAGGTCGTGGGTACTTGCAGTGTGTGGGCTCAGGAGTTGCAGCTCGCGGGCTCTAGAGTTGCTCTGTGGCGTGTAAGATCTTCCCGGACCAGGGTTTGAACTCATGTCCTTTGCACTGCAAAGTGAATTCTTAACCACTGGACCGCCAGGGAAGCTCCCGCCCCTGCCCCATCTTCCCCTGCTCTTTTCATGTTAGTCAAGGTTGCTTAGAAGGAAACTCCACAACCCAGAACCAGGAAATGACAGATACCCTCTCTACCGGCAGGTCTCAGAGTCGCCACATCAGCTTCTTTCCATCATCCAGAAGGGCTGGGACCACCAGAGGAGGAAAGGGCATGGAGGAGGAAGTCCACAGTAGTTGCTACTCTCTTTTCTTTCCAGATAGGGAAACTGAGGCTGAGACATTAAGTAACTGACCCACAGTCCCAAAGCTAAGATGTGTCCTGGAGTCAGACCCAGGCCGGATCAAGTCAAAGTTTTGCTGGGTTATTACCTCACTCTGTGGTACAGAGCTGTGGTTCCCAAGCTCTATTGTGCATCTGAATCCCCTGGAGGGCTTGTTAAAACACAGAAGACTGGGCCCTCATTTGGTAGATCAGGGTGTGGCCTGGAAATTTGCATTTCTGACAAGTTTCCAGACGGTATTGCTGATCCAGGGAGCACAGTTTGAGAACTGCTTACATTAAAGCAAGCCACTTAGCCCTTGGACCTTGAGTGTGGTCTTTGAGGAGGACTAGTTTGCAGTCTTGAATGGAGCACCTTTGGCAGAGGGGCTTTAGCCATGGGACAGGAATAAAAAGGTTGAGGGAGCTTTACTTCTAGCCAAGGAGCCCCTTGCATCTCTACATATGAGGGTTCTATATGAGATTTTATCAGAAAAGAGCTTTCTGCTATTAAACATGAAACCAAGAGTTATAAACTACTGAGCTAAGAGATGTTAAATACCATTTGTTCCTGTTATCTATTCCTATGACTTCAGACAACAATTGTAATACACAATTTGCAGGTCAGAAATATGGGCGGATCTACCCCTAAGGTGCTCTCTAAGGTTACTGAGTGCTACTCAACTGGGCTGATTTGGAGGGTTCATGATGGCTTCACTCACCCTGGAGGCTTATCAAGGGAGTTGGAAGCCTGTTGATGGGAATATCTACCCTGGCCTGTCCAACAGGAAGGCCTCAGGGTAATTGGATTCCATGATAGCCAAGAGTCCAGAACAAGTGTTCCAAGAGACGAAAAGCAGAAAGCTCTGAAGCCTGTAGGCCTGGAAACTGGCCCAGCATCACTTTGCCACCTTCCATGTGTCGACAGAATCACCTGGGATCCCTGTCCCCAGATTCAAGGAGAGGGAATATTCCACCATCAGTGGGTGAAATGCTTTATGACTTCATCCACATCTGGACCGTATTTCGATGATAGACTGGTGATTCTGAAGCCAGATGTGGTGAAGGGATGAGTTGAGGGGGGAGGGTGCAGTGAATATATTTTGCATGTGAGCTAAATATAAATAACTGGATCAGAGGAGAGGTTGTAAGAAGTCCTAGAATACCTGCTTTTTTTTTTTTTTTTTTGCCACTTCTATTGGTCTTTCATTTATTTCTCTTTGTTCTTTGGCCCATGTGGGCCTCCCATCACAGTGGCCTCTCTCATCGCAGAGCACCGGCCCTGGGCGCATGCGCTTCAGAGCTCCGGCTCTGTAGTTGGACACATCAGTCCAGCCACTCCACAGCACATGGGATCTTCCCAGGCCAGGGATCAAACTGGCGTCCCTTGTCCTGGACCACCAGGGAAGCCCAATACCTGCTTTTTAAATAATTTTTAAAATTTAGTTTTAGTTGTGCTGGGTCTTTTTTACCGCACATGGGCTTTGTCTAGTTGAAGTGAGTGGGGGCTACTGTCTAGTTGTGGTGTGGGGGTTTCTCTCTGCAATGGCCTCTCTTGTTATGGAGCGTGGGCTCTAGGGTGGTGTGCCAGGTTCAGTAGTTGCGGCCCCTGGACTGTAGAATGTGGGCTCAGTAGTTGTGGTGTACAGGCTTAGTTACTCCAAAACATGTGGGATCTTCCTGGACGAGGGGTCTGACCACGTCACCTGCATTGGCAGGCAGATTCTTTACCACTGAGCCATCTCGGCAACCCCAGAACACTTGCTTTTGAGTCCAATCATTTCTGCTGAAGAATCCCATACAGAGAGAAGCCAGGTCCCTCAGCTGCATCCCAGCAACCCAGCTGAGCTCCCAGCCCACAGGCAGCACTGACTGGCCAGCCAGAGGGGAAAGTTTGGTCCCCAGCTCCCATCGAGCGTGGCTGACCGCAAATGGAGTGACATGACCCTAAACGGGGCCGTGTGATGGTTTATGTTGTATGTCAGCCCGGCTGGGAACCGTGCCCAGATATTTGGTCAGCTGTTAAAAATGTTTCCACGGTCAATGATGTTAGGGAGAACTCTTTATCAGACATTGCTTATAAAGGGCCTGTGTTGCAGAACTTTTCATCTGGCCATGGATCATTGTCTGTTCAGCACACCTAGAGTCTTAGAAAGGGCTGATCTAGCGCTATTGACAGTTTCCTGACTGTGCATCTTTATTCTGTCTTGAAAGTAGGTCGCTCTGGTCAGTTTCCACTCCTTTATAAGGTCTCCTTTCTAGGAGAAAAGGGGTCTCGTGGGTGTGGGTAAAGGGAAAGCATTTGTTCTCTTGCACCAGAGCAGCACTGGGAGTCCCCAAGTGAAGACTTTCCAGCCCAAGAGCTGCTGTTCCATCGCAGCCTCCCGTCCCCCAGCTCCTGAGGCTTGGCCTTTCCACCTGGGAGTTTCGACCGCTCTATCAGACAGTCTAGAACAGAACCCATGAATTACTCATGTGCTTTCTGCTTGCAAAGATGTTAATGCGATGCTCCTGCATACATTAGTGTAATTCCTGGAGATTTTTTTTGCTCAGGACCACTGCCTTAGCCCCCATTGGCCATGGGTGGGTGTCGGGGGTGGGGTGGCAAAGAAGCCAAGAAATTGAAGACTTCCCAGCCAGCAGCTCATGACTAGGGAGGCCAGAGGACTGCCTGTCTTCCTGGATCCGGTTCTGGGGAGTTGAAGGATGAACGTCCAGAAGCTGGCTTTCCATCATACAAGCAAGATGGAGCTCAGATCACCTCCTCCAGGAGGCCTTTCCTGGTTTGTCCCTCCCTGCCGCGCCCTTTCCTTCCTCTCCAGACTGAGATGTGTCCCTCCTCTGTGTGCCTCTGTCTCTTTGCTGACCGTCATCCTAGATGATGAGAGGGCTCCATTGTCCTCCACCATTACACCCCAGCTCCTGCGCACGTGTGTTCAGTGCCTTTCTTCTCTTCCTCTCCAGGACCGAAGGTGGCGCTCAGTGTGTACAGGATGTTCAGATGTTTGAGGGTAGAATTGAATTGTTTATATGTGATTAGTTCAATTCAGGAGGAAATGTGGTTATTTTGATAGGGATTAGTCTTTGCCTTTGGATCCGCTGAGCAAATTTAATATGTAAACAAGACTCAGGTGGAGCGATGTTGAGCACTCTTAAAAAAAAATCTTTTCCAAGCATTTTGGCAGCTTCAATTTGATGAACAGTTAGCTAATTTCAGATTGATTTAGATGTATTTATTCAAGTAAGTTCAATTGGACCAATCTTTAGTTGGCAAAATTCTCTTATTGTCTTTTACTGTATGGCCTTTTGTCTTGAAAGTAGGTCGCTCTGGTCAGTTTCCACTCCTTTATAAGGTCTCCTTTCTAGGAGAAAAGGGTCTCGTGGGTGTGGGTAAAGGAAAGCATTTGTTCTCTTGCACCAGAGCAGCACTGGGAGTCCCCAAGTGAAGACTTTCCAGCCCAAGAGCTGCTGTTCCATCGCAGCCTCCCGTCCCCAGGCCCTGAGGCTGGGCCTTTCCACCTGGGAGTTTCGACCGCTCTATCAGACAGTCTAGAACAGAACCCATGAATTACTCATGTGCTTTCTGCTTGCAAAGATGTTAATGCGATGCTCCTGCATACATTAGTGTAATTCCTGGAGATTTTTTTTGCTCAGGACCACTGCCTTAGCCCCCATTGGCCATGGGTGGGTGTCGGGGGTGGGGTGGCAAAGAAGCCAAGAAATTGAAGACTTCCCAGCCAGCAGCTCATGACTAGGGAGGCCAGAGGACTGCCTGTCTTCCTGGATCCGGTTCTGGGGAGTTGAAGGATGAACGTCCAGAAGCTGGCTTTCCATCATACAAGCAAGATGGAGCTCAGATCACCTCCTCCAGGAGGCCTTTCCTGGTTTGTCCCTCCCTGCCGCCCCCTTTCCTTCCTCTCCAGACTGAGATGTGTCCCTCCTCTGTGTGCCTCTGTCTCTTTGCTGACCGTCATCCTAGATGATGAGAGGGCTCCATTGTCCTCCACCATTACACCCCAGCTCCTGCGCACGTGTGTTCAGTGCCTTTCTTCTCTTCCTCTCCAGGACCGAAGGTGGCGCTCAGTGTGTACAGGATGTTCAGATGTTTGAGGGTAGAATTGAATTGTTTATATGTGATTAGTTCAATTCAGGAGGAAATGTGGTTATTTTGATAGGGATTAGTCTTTGCCTTTGGATCCGCTGAGCAAATTTAATATGTAAACAAGACTCAGGTGGAGCGATGTTGAGCACTCTTAAAAAAAAATCTTTTCCAAGCATTTTGGCAGCTTCAATTTGATGAACAGTTAGCTAATTTCAGATTGATTTAGATGTATTTATTCAAGTAAGTTCAATTGGACCAATCTTTAGTTGGCAAAATTCTCTTATTGTCTTTTACTGTATGGCCTTAGAAATTGTTCTTTTCCATTTTATCTTTCTTCCTTCCTACCTTCCTTCCTACTTATTAAGGTTTCATTAGTCAAGTTTCCTATTCATTCAGATGGGACTTTGCTTCCCAAATTTAAAGTAAGTCCATGCGTGCTCAGTTGCTCAGTCCTGTGCAACTCTGCGACCCCGTGGACCATAACCCACCAGGCTCTTCTGTCCGTGAGATTTCTCAGGCAAGGATACCGGGTTGCCATTCCCTCTTCTAGGGAATCTTCCCAACCCAGGGATCGAGCCCTCATTTCCTGTGTCTCCTGCATTGACAGGTGGCTTCTTTACCACTAAGCCACCCGGGAAGCTGATAAGTATTAGGAAGTAAATCAGTTGTCATGTGTCTTGTCTTATTTCTGTGTTACTTTCGTGTTGCAATGGCCTCTTTGTCACAGCAAAGCTATCTCTTAGATCTTTGCTGCTTACCATGCAGTCCAGTCCATGGACTGGCTGTGGGAGCCTGCTAGAAATGCAGAATCTTAGCCCCCATGCCCCCAGACTTTCTTATCCTGGGTGATTTATATGCACGTAGATGTTTGAGAACAGAGGTTTAACTAGCCTGATCTGTGTCTCTGTTTCATACCTTGGAGATGAAGTAGGGACCGAATCAGAAGAAGAGTATTGAATAGATACCTCTTTGCACTTTATCAGATTAAGTGGCCTACACCTTTATGGTATCTGCACACTGGAGAGGGTTCCTTACCTGTCCCACCCACACCTTCTGCAAGGGGCAGAAGGGACTGCCCCTAAGGGACTGCCATTAACCGTGTTATGTGCATTCTCTCATTCAGTCCTTACAGCAGATCTGTGAGGTGGACACCACTCCTGTCTCTTCCCAGATGAAGAACCAAAAGACTAGAGAGGCAAAACGGTCTGCTTGCTGCCCCCTCGCTTGGTACAGTAACTGATGTGCGCCATGGGTTTGATCCTAGAAGGCTGTCAGCATCCTCCTCCTCTTTCTGGGGACAGGGTGGTGGTTCGATTTAAACGGCTGCAGAAGAGTCCAGTTGACTCCTAATCTGCATTGCAGTGTCATCTTCTTTTTTAAAATTAATTTATTTTTTAATTAAAGGATAATTGCTATATAGAATTTTGTTGTTTTCTGCCAGTTACTAACTGAATGGTGTCATCTTCTGTTTTTAACCCTCGGCAGGCTCTTGAATGGTATTTGCTACGCTGATCCGAGGGCCAGAGACAGTATCTCATTGCCTGCCGGTCCCAGGGCTCCTGCTTCCTTTTTAGTGTGCTCTTCCTCCTCAGTCTCCTCCTGCTTCTCAGACTTCTCTTTTTTCTTATCTTCCTCTTCTTCCTTCTGTCTTCACTCCTTTCTCTCTCTTTTCTTTTTTTAGGTTTTGTAAATTGAAGTATAGTTGACTTACAATGTGGTATTAATTTTTGCTCTACAGAAAAGTATTTCAGTTATACATTGATACCTTATTTTTCATATTCTTTTCCATTATGGTTTATCTCAGGATGCTGAGTATAGTTCCCTATGCTATACAGTACGACCCTGTGGTTTACCCATTCTATATGTAATAGTTGGCATCTGCTAACTCTGACCTCCCAATCCATCCCTCCCCCACTATCCTTTCACCTTGGCAATCACAGATCTGCGAGTCTGCGTGTCTGTCTGTGTTTCCCTTTTTTTTTTTTTTTTAAGCAACTTTTATTTATTTATTTTTGGCTGTGCTGAGTATTTGTTGATGTGTGGGTTTAGGTGCTCTGCGGTATGTGGGATCTTCCCGGATCAGGGCTTGAACCTGTGTCTCCTGCATTGGCAGCTGGGTTCTTACCCACTGAGCCACAAGGGAAGCCCTTGTGTTTCCCTTTTTTCTCTTCCTTCTCCTCCTGTGTCCAAGGACTTGAACTCAACGCAACTCAAGTCCCTCTACCTTCCTCCTTTCACTCTGGGCTCCAGGTCCATAATTCTGATGACAATGATGATGACGATTTTATCGTTGTTATTGTTTGACCACACAGGATTTTTGGTCCCTTTCCCCCTTTATTCTTTTCATCTTCTACCCTGGTGGAAAGAAGGTCATTCAGCATAAGAACACAAACTGCTGTGAAAGTAACCAGCATTGGAAGAGATAGATCTTTTGCATTGCTTTAAACGGCTGCAGAAGAGTCCAGTTGACTCCTAATCTGCATTGCAGTGTCATCTTCTTTTTTAAAATTAATTTATTTTTTAATTAAAGGATAATTGCTATATAGAATTTTGTTGTTTTCTGCCAGTTACTAACTGAATGGTGTCATCTTCTGTTTTTAACCCTCGGCAGGCTCTTGAATGGTATTTGCTACGCTGATCCGAGGGCCAGAGACAGTATCTCATTGCCTGCCGGTCCCAGGGCTCCTGCTTCCTTTTTAGTGTGCTCTTCCTCCTCAGTCTCCTCCTGCTTCTCAGACTTCTCTTTTTTCTTATCTTCCTCTTCTTCCTTCTGTCTTCACTCCTTTCTCTCTCTTTTCTTTTTTTAGGTTTTGTAAATTGAAGTATAGTTGACTTACAATGTGGTATTAATTTTTGCTCTACAGAAAAGTATTTCAGTTATACATTGATACCTTATTTTTCATATTCTTTTCCATTATGGTTTATCTCAGGATGCTGAGTATAGTTCCCTATGCTATACAGTACGACCCTGTGGTTTACCCATTCTATATGTAATAGTTGGCATCTGCTAACTCTGACCTCCCAATCCATCCCTCCCCCACTATCCTTTCACCTTGGCAATCACAGATCTGCGAGTCTGCGTGTCTGTCTGTGTTTCCCTTTTTTTTTTTTTTTTAAGCAACTTTTATTTATTTATTTTTGGCTGTGCTGAGTATTTGTTGATGTGTGGGTTTAGGTGCTCTGCGGTATGTGGGATCTTCCCGGATCAGGGCTTGAACCTGTGTCTCCTGCATTGGC
The DNA here is from genome assembly GCA_022376925.1 of Tragulus kanchil. NCBI lineage: Eukaryota > Metazoa > Chordata > Mammalia > Artiodactyla > Tragulidae > Tragulus > Tragulus kanchil. Next base: position 220,357,865 of record JAIOJX010000030.1, on the reverse strand, counting down.
AGCTGGGTTCTTACCCACTGAGCCACAAGGGAAGCCCTTGTGTTTCCCTTTTTTCTCTTCCTTCTCCTCCTGTGTCCAAGGACTTGAACTCAACGCAACTCAAGTCCCTCTACCTTCCTCCTTTCACTCTGGGCTCCAGGTCCATAATTCTGATGACAATGATGATGACGATTTTATCGTTGTTATTGTTTGACCACACAGGATTTTTGGTCCCTTTCCCCCTTTATTCTTTTCATCTTCTACCCTGGTGGAAAGAAGGTCATTCAGCATAAGAACACAAACTGCTGTGAAAGTAACCAGCATTGGAAGAGATAGTCTGGTTTGTCTTAAGAGACCTAACAAACTCTGTAGGGGAGAAGGGGCTTGGTGAATAATAGGGACCACAGGGAATGAAGAGCGAGCGAAAAGAGTGGAGACTATTAATAGAAGGAAAGAACTCCAGGTTGCTCCTCAGACACACAGGGTGCTTGTTCAGGAAGGGAATTGGCACTTGGGGTGTGTTCATCACCAGCCACTGGGAAGTCTGAGGTGGCTCAGTGGTAAAGAATGTGCCTGCCAATGCAAGCGACGCAAGAGACATGGGTTTGATCCCTGGGTTGGGAAGATCCCCTGGGGTAGGGAATGGCTACCCACTTCAGTATTCTTGCCCGGAGAAGCCCATGGACAGAGGAGTCTGGCGGGGTTGACAGTCCGTGGGGTCGCAAAGAATCAGAGATGACTTATTAACTGAGCATGCACACACTGGGAAGCCACTGTCAGGTGAAGAGCATGCTGACAAGTCCATCCAGCCACTGCAGGACCTTGAGGGACGGTTACATTGCAGTCACCGCTAATACCAGCCCACCAGTTCCTAAGCTCCCTCTGCAGAACCAGCATTTGTTAAATTCTTTCCATACATGACTCCTACAGCTTATGGAATGGGTGGAGTAGGAAACCGAGACCTGAGCTATGTGTCTGCTGTATAATTGGGGCTATAACACACTTAACACACGGATCTTTGGGACTGACACACAACTTGCTGTCCTCTGTGTACAAAACTGTGCTTCTCCTTGAGGATCAGGGGAGCATGAACATTGACTTTATTGTCTGCTTGGGAAGAGAAGACACATGAACATACATTCAAGGGCTCATTACCTCTACAAGAGATGTCAGAAGATGCTCTGACTAAATCCCAAATGAATAGCAGAAATGTAGGGCCTATAATATCCTATTAACATTTATTTGTTAAAATTGTGCTGGCTCAGCGGGTAAAGAATGCGCCTGCAATGTAGAAGATACAAGAGATGTAGGTTCAATCCTTGGATTGGGAAGATCCCCTAGAGGAGGGAACGGATACCTACTCCAGTATTCTTGCCTGGGAAATCCCCATGGACAGAGGAGCCGGGTGGGCTACGGACCATGAGGTCCCAAACAGCTGGACTGAGCAACTAAGCATGCACATACATTAAAGTTGTAGATGTCACCAAAAGATGGGCAGAATACATTTTAAATCCATTTGCAGATACATATGAGTAACCCAAAGCACAGTCTCAGGCTAACAATAACAAACTCTGAATCTCTTCAAGTCAAATGTAATTCAATACTTTTTTTTCTTATACATTCAGCATTTCTTCTAATAGGATTATCTTTTTCTAAAAGTAATCACAAGGCCTAAGGAGATTTGTAGCAATGGAAAAGATTTTTTTCCTCCTCTATAATGAACAGATTAAAAGATTAATCCCAAGGTTGGTCTCAGTGTCCAAAGATAATTGTGGTGTGAATCACTCCAAGTGGGTTTTTTCATATTATACTCAAGAACAGCAAGGCGTGGAGTGGAGGGGAGAGAACATAAAAATTTAAGAATCAACAAAAGAAATCATTTTCAGCGAACTTTGTTTCTTGGAGAGAAGGCCAGAATGGGTCCTTTACAGTAAGGACATGCTGACAAGTCCATCCAGCCACTGCAGGACCTTGAGGGACGGTTACCTAAACCCCCTCCCCCCTGCAGAACCAGCATTTGTTAAATTCTTTCCATACATGACTCCTACAGCTTATGGAATGGGTGGAGTAGGAAACCGAGACCTGAGCTATGTGTCTGCTGTATAATTGGGGCTATAACACACTTAACACACGGATCTTTGGGACTGACACACAACTTGCTGTCCTCTGTGTACAAAACTGTGCTTCTCCTTGAGGATCAGGGGAGCATGAACATTGACTTTATTGTCTGCTTGGGAAGAGAAGACACATGAACATACATTCAAGGGCTCATTACCTCTACAAGAGATGTCAGAAGATGCTCTGACTAAATCCCAAATGAATAGCAGAAATGTAGGGCCTATAATATCCTATTAACATTTATTTGTTAAAATTGTGCTGGCTCAGCGGGTAAAGAATGCGCCTGCAATGTAGAAGATACAAGAGATGTAGGTTCAATCCTTGGATTGGGAAGATCCCCTAGAGGAGGGAACGGATACCTACTCCAGTATTCTTGCCTGGGAAATCCCCATGGACAGAGGAGCCGGGTGGGCTACGGACCATGAGGTCCCAAACAGCTGGACTGAGCAACTAAGCATGCACATACATTAAAGTTGTAGATGTCACCAAAAGATGGGCAGAATACATTTTAAATCCATTTGCAGATACATATGAGTAACCCAAAGCACAGTCTCAGGCTAACAATAACAAACTCTGAATCTCTTCAAGTCAAATGTAATTCAATACTTTTTTTTCTTATACATTCAGCATTTCTTCTAATAGGATTATCTTTTTCTAAAAGTAATCACAAGGCCTAAGGAGATTTGTAGCAATGGAAAAGATTTTTTTCCTCCTCTATAATGAACAGATTAAAAGATTAATCCCAAGGTTGGTCTCAGTGTCCAAAGATAATTGTGGTGTGAATCACTCCAAGTGGGTTTTTTCATATTATACTCAAGAACAGCAAGGCGTGGAGTGGAGGGGAGAGAACATAAAAATTTAAGAATCAACAAAAGAAATCATTTTCAGCGAACTTTGTTTCTTGGAGAGAAGGCCAGAATGGGTCCTTTTTTACAGTAAGGCAACTAGGGAAATATGTACTGATTTTGCTTGAGGCCATTCAAGGCCAAAAAGAGTCTTCAGAAGGGCATCCTCTTCCATCTGCAGACCTCTTAAGTGGCTGGCTTTGCAAAGATCGTTATGAGTTTTTTGATTTGTCAGTGCTAGGCTTAACTTTTCTTCCTTTATTATTTATGACTGCACAGGGTCTGCATTGTTCCAAACAGGTTTCCTCTAGTTGCAGTGAGTGGAGGCTGTTCTATAGTTGTTTTACACAGGCTTCTCGTTTTGCTGGCTTCTCTTGTTGCGGAGCACAGGCTCTAGGTATGCAAGCTCAGTTGTTGTGGAGCACGGGCTTCATTGCTCTGCACCGTGTGGCATCTTCCCGGACAGGGATCAAACCTGTGTCACCTGCATTGGCAAGCAGATACTCAGCCACTGGACCACCAGGGAATTCCCTAGGCTTAACTTTCAGGTCAGCCAGAACGATTAAAGAAAAAATTATCCATGACACTAGTTAAAATAATGAAGCAGACTTCATTCACGGCGAGTTTTGCTGTAGGTGTAGGGACTGCTGTAGTGAGGTTTTGCAGGAAGGAGAAAGACTGGGCTTAGCTCTGCATATGACAAGGAAAGGTGGACGTTTAAACCCAAAGAGCAGAGTGAGGACCAGCGCATGGACAATTACCAATAGGAAACATCAAAAGCAAGGAGAGAGTCTGGCTAAGCCAACCTAAATGCTTTTCTTAGATACATATGAGTAACCCAAAGCACAGTCAAAAAAAGAATCTCTTCAAGTCAAATGTAATTCAATACTTTTTTTCTTATACATTCAGCATTTCTTCTAATAGGATTATCTTTTCTAAAAGTAATCACAAGGCCTAAGGAGATTTGTAGCAATGGAAAAGATTTTTTTCCTCCTCTATAATGAACAGATTAAAAGATTAATCCCAAGGTTGGTCTCAGTGTCCAAAGATAATTGTGGTGTGAATCACTCCAAGTGGGTTTTTTCATATTATACTCAAGAACAGCAAGGCGTGGAGTGGAGGGGAGAGAACATAAAAATTTAAGAATCAACAAAAGAAATCATTTTCAGCGAACTTTGTTTCTTGGAGAGAAGGCCAGAATGGGTCCTTTTTTACAGTAAGGCAACTAGGGAAATATGTACTGATTTTGCTTGAGGCCATTCAAGGCCAAAAAGAGTCTTCAGAAGGGCATCCTCTTCCATCTGCAGACCTCTTAAGTGGCTGGCTTTGCAAAGATCGTTATGAGTTTTTTGATTTGTCAGTGCTAGGCTTAACTTTTCTTCCTTTATTATTTATGACTGCACAGGGTCTGCATTGTTCCAAACAGGTTTCCTCTAGTTGCAGTGAGTGGAGGCTGTTCTATAGTTGTTTTACACAGGCTTCTCGTTTTGCTGGCTTCTCTTGTTGCGGAGCACAGGCTCTAGGTATGCAAGCTCAGTTGTTGTGGAGCACGGGCTTCATTGCTCTGCACCGTGTGGCATCTTCCCGGACAGGGATCAAACCTGTGTCACCTGCATTGGCAAGCAGATACTCAGCCACTGGACCACCAGGGAATTCCCTAGGCTTAACTTTCAGGTCAGCCAGAACGATTAAAGAAAAAATTATCCATGACACTAGTTAAAATAATGAAGCAGACTTCATTCACGGCGAGTTTTGCTGTAGGTGTAGGGACTGCTGTAGTGAGGTTTTGCAGGAAGGGAGAAAGACTGGGCTTAGCTCTGCATATGACAAGGAAAGGTGGACGTTTAAACCCAAAGAGCAGAGTGAGGACCAGCGCATGGACAATTACCAATAGGAAACATCAAAAGCAAGGAGAGAGTCTGGCTAAGCCAACCTAACAGGATTCTTGCTGAAGGCAGGCAAGCATGATCTGATATCACGTTGGGGTTGTGGAGGATTCAGAAGCCAGGGCAAAGGAAGTCTGGCCAAACTGAGTTAGCAGGATTCTTGCTATGATTGGGCCATGCAGGGATAGACCCAGAAGTCCCGAAGTTGAGGCCTGTTTGGGAAGAGAATTCCACGGTAGTGAGCTTCAAGTAGGGCTTGATCTGGCAGATGGTTCAGGAGCACCAGGGCCCAGTTTGTCTCTTGGTTTCCTGCTTTCATCCTTAGCGGCCTCATCCAGCTGGTTTGGGATGGCTGCTGCCGCTCCTGGGGTTTTTATTTCCACACAGCAGGAAAAATTATCTAGGTTCTAGTGTTCCCTGCGGAAGTTCTGGGCTTTCCCCTGTTTAGCAGAGATAATGTGCCTGCCTCATGTGTTTAACATGTCTGAGATAAACTGTCTCTGCGGTCAGAGGATGGAATGACAGGCTTGGATTAAGCCAGACCCCAGACCTAGGGTATGTGGGGCGAGGTCAAGTTCTTAAGACTGAACTCCTCAGAGTTAGAGTGAGGGGTGTTTCTTTTCTTTCTTCCTCCCCCTCCCCCGCCTTTTTTTTTTTTTTTTTTTTTTAAGGTAAGTCCAAGAGCAGTGACCAGAACAGGGGAAGGAACAGGTATGGAGGGAAAAATCATAGTTAAAAGCCTATCTGTATCCTCAGTGCTCTGACTATCATACATGGGGCATTTTTACTGAAAAACAGTCTATACAGTAGCAAGAATATTGCCTTCATCTCCATAATGGAAGCCTGAAAGTTGTGCCCAGAAGGCTTCATTGCTCTGCACCGTGGCATCTTCGGAAACCTGTGTCACCTGCATTGGCAAGCAGATACTCAGCCACTGGACCACCAGGGAATTCCCTAGGCTTAACTTTCAGGTCAGCCAGAACGATTAAAGAAAAAATTATCCATGACACTAGTTAAAATAATGAAGCAGACTTCATTCACGGCGAGTTTTGCTGTAGGTGTAGGGACTGCTGTAGTGAGGTTTTGCAGGAAGGGAGAAAGACTGGGCTTAGCTCTGCATATGACAAGGAAAGGTGGACGTTTAAACCCAAAGAGCAGAGTGAGGACCAGCGCATGGACAATTACCAATAGGAAACATCAAAAGCAAGGAGAGAGTCTGGCTAAGCCAACCTAACAGGATTCTTGCTGAAGGCAGGCAAGCATGATCTGATATCACGTTGGGGTTGTGGAGGATTCAGAAGCCAGGGCAAAGGAAGTCTGGCCAAACTGAGTTAGCAGGATTCTTGCTATGATTGGGCCATGCAGGGATAGACCCAGAAGTCCCGAAGTTGAGGCCTGTTTGGGAAGAGAATTCCACGGTAGTGAGCTTCAAGTAGGGCTTGATCTGGCAGATGGTTCAGGAGCACCAGGGCCCAGTTTGTCTCTTGGTTTCCTGCTTTCATCCTTAGCGGCCTCATCCAGCTGGTTTGGGATGGCTGCTGCCGCTCCTGGGGTTTTTATTTCCACACAGCAGGAAAAATTATCTAGGTTCTAGTGTTCCCTGCGGAAGTTCTGGGCTTTCCCCTGTTTAGCAGAGATAATGTGCCTGCCTCATGTGTTTAACATGTCTGAGATAAACTGTCTCTGCGGTCAGAGGATGGAATGACAGGCTTGGATTAAGCCAGACCCCAGACCTAGGGTATGTGGGGCGAGGTCAAGTTCTTAAGACTGAACTCCTCAGAGTTAGAGTGAGGGGTGTTTCTTTTCTTTCTTCCTCCCCCTCCCCCGCCTTTTTTTTTTTTTTTTTAAGGTAAGTCCAAGAGCAGTGACCAGAACAGGGGAAGGAACAGGTATGGAGGGAAAAATCATAGTTAAAAGCCTATCTGTATCCTCAGTGCTCTGACTATCATACATGGGGCATTTTTACTGAAAAACAGTCTATACAGTAGCAAGAATATTGCCTTCATCTCCATAATGGAAGCCTGAAAGTTGTGCCCAGAAGGTCTGAGTCAACGTCTGAAACATGACAGCTCAGATAAAAATTTGCATGGCTGCCCCAGGATTTATTTTTTGAAAGGTCACAAAAGCATGGGAATAAATGTCAAGTTGGAATTATTTATGACTCCTGCACCTTGAGGTCACTTCTACTGAGTTTACCTAGTGAGGTAAACAGGAGAGAAGGCTTATTTGAAGAAATGGAGACCTCTATTCCTGGAAATTCCTGACACACAGGTTTTTTGGGTTAATCAAAGAGAGTAGAGCGAGGTGCAAGAGGTAGGAAAAATGAACAAAGGCTAGAGGAGTAAAGCTTCCCCCATTCAAGTAAAACGCAAAGATGTTAAGAGAGTCCACAGAGAACTCAGGACACTGGTCATTACGATTCTTCAAACAGTGCTCAAATGAATCCAGAATGTCTAAACCTTTTCCAACAGGGCAGAGGGGCGAGATGAGGAGGGAAGAGGGTGAGGAGGTGGCATGGGAGGAACCAGAAAGAGTCGAAGAGGGTAACTGGGAAGAGACAAACAGAGAGGGAGAGAGAAGCGGGAGGAGGAGGACGAGGACGAGGAAGAAGACACACTTGAAGGATCAGACCCATAGTATGAAAGGCACACAGATGGGAGGAAAGACAAGGGCACCAGGCGGAGAGACCTAGAGATAGAGTGTGCAGATGGAGTCTTCCTGAGGTCAGGGAAGCCTGTTTTCCTCATCCTTGTTCACCCATGTCCTGATGCAAGGCCTGGCTTTTAGAGTGAAAACCACAGCAAAGGAGGCTCACAGAGAAGGATGTGGGAAGCTGGAGGGGGAGACCTGGGTGTGCCATGGTTCCCACTGAACATCCAATGCCAGCCCTTAAAGGGCATGTGAGTAAGAAAGTTGGAAAGAAAGTAACATTTGCAAGTCTCCATGCCATAGAAGCCTGTCACATATGGGGGGTTGAGGGGAAGAGTTTAAAGGATTGAGCTAGAGATTAAAAAATAAGATTTTCATTTGTTTGTGAGCAAAAAATCATACATGGGGCATTTTACTGAAAAACAGTCTATACAGTAGCAAGAATATTGCCTTCATCTCCATAATGGAAGCCTGAAAGTTGTGCCCAGAAGGTCTGAGTCAACGTCTGAAACATGACAGCTCAGATAAAAATTTGCATGGCTGCCCCAGGATTTATTTTTTGAAAGGTCACAAAAGCATGGGAATAAATGTCAAGTTGGAATTATTTATGACTCCTGCACCTTGAGGTCACTTCTACTGAGTTTACCTAGTGAGGTAAACAGGAGAGAAGGCTTATTTGAAGAAATGGAGACCTCTATTCCTGGAAATTCCTGACACACAGGTTTTTTGGGTTAATCAAAGAGAGTAGAGCGAGGTGCAAGAGGTAGGAAAAATGAACAAAGGCTAGAGGAGTAAAGCTTCCCCCATTCAAGTAAAACGCAAAGATGTTAAGAGAGTCCACAGAGAACTCAGGACACTGGTCATTACGATTCTTCAAACAGTGCTCAAATGAATCCAGAATGTCTAAACCTTTTCCAACAGGGCAGAGGGGCGAGATGAGGAGGGAAGAGGGTGAGGAGGTGGCATGGGAGGAACCAGAAAGAGTCGAAGAGGGTAACTGGGAAGAGACAAACAGAGAGGGAGAGAGAAGCGGGAGGAGGAGGACGAGGACGAGGAAGAAGACACACTTGAAGGATCAGACCCATAGTATGAAAGGCACACAGATGGGAGGAAAGACAAGGGCACCAGGCGGAGAGACCTAGAGATAGAGTGTGCAGATGGAGTCTTCCTGAGGTCAGGGAAGCCTGTTTTCCTCATCCTTGTTCACCCATGTCCTGATGCAAGGCCTGGCTTTTAGAGTGAAAACCACAGCAAAGGAGGCTCACAGAGAAGGATGTGGGGAAGCTGGAGGGGGAGACCTGGGTGTGCCATGGTTCCCACTGAACATCCAATGCCAGCCCTTAAAGGGCATGTGAGTAAGAAAGTTGGAAAGAAAGTAACATTTGCAAGTCTCCATGCCATAGAAGCCTGTCACATATGGGGGGTTGAGGGGGAAGGTAGTGTAGTTTTTGAAACAGGATTGAGCCTAGAGATTAAAAAAAATAAGATTTTTTTCATTTGTTTGTGAGCAATGAAAATGTCAGTTTTCTTTTTTAAAGATTTATTTATTTACCTACTTTTGGGCTGTGGGGGGTCTCTGTTGCCGCACGCAGGCTTTCTCTAGTCATGGTGAGTGGGGGCTCCTCTCCGCTGTGGTGTTCGGGCTTCTCATGGTGGTGGTTTCTCTTGTTGGAGAGCACAGGCTCTAGGCAGGTAGGCTCCGTAGTTGTGGTTCGAGGGCTCTAGAGCACAGGCTCAGTAACTGTGGCACACAGGCTCAGTTGCTCTGAGACATGTGTTATCTTCTCCGACTAGGGATCAAACCAAGGTCCCTTGCATCGCAGGGTGGATTCTTAATCCCTGGACCACCAGGGAAGACCTAAAAACTCCAGTGTTTTAATACAGAGAGTAAAATGTGAAAGTCCACTACTGTGAGCTAGGTGTCCTGCCCCTTCTCATGTCTCAGGCTTCATTTATCTTTTTTTTGTTGTTCTTTGGCCTGTGTGGGCCTTCCATCACAGCGGCCCTCTCGTTGCAGAGCACCGGCTCTGGGCGCATGTGCTCCAGAACTCCAGCTTGGTAGGTGGACACATCGGTCCAGCCGCTCCATGGCACATGGGATCTTCCCAGGCCAGGGCTCGAACCGATGCCCCTTGCCCTGCAAAGTGGTGTCCTTACCCACTGGACAACCAGAGAAACCCCTCCCCGTAGACAGATCTTGAATTAAATCAGGAAGGGCATTCTCCAGAAGACCTGACTGTACTCTTCAGAAGTGTCAGGGTCATGAAAAGCAAATAGAGATGTACCCACTAAACACGGGCTCCCCATTCCCCCTCCCAGCCCCCGAGCACCCACCATTCTACTTCCTGTCTCTATGAATGTGACTGCTCTATACAAGAGGAGTCCTCTAACAGTTGTCCTTTTGTGACTGTTTATTTCGCTCAACATGTCTTCAGGATCTGTCCATGCTGTAGCCGGGTCAGAACTTCCTTCCGAAGAGTTGGAAAGAAAGTAACATTTGCAAGTCTCCATGCCATAGAAGCCTGTCACATATGGGGGGTTGAGGGGGAAGGTAGTGTAGTTTTTGAAACAGGATTGAGCCTAGAGATTAAAAAAAATAAGATTTTTTTCATTTGTTTGTGAGCAATGAAAATGTCAGTTTTCTTTTTTAAAGATTTATTTATTTACCTACTTTTGGGCTGTGGGGGGTCTCTGTTGCCGCACGCAGGCTTTCTCTAGTCATGGTGAGTGGGGGCTCCTCTCCGCTGTGGTGTTCGGGCTTCTCATGGTGGTGGTTTCTCTTGTTGGAGAGCACAGGCTCTAGGCAGGTAGGCTCCGTAGTTGTGGTTCGAGGGCTCTAGAGCACAGGCTCAGTAACTGTGGCACACAGGCTCAGTTGCTCTGAGACATGTGTTATCTTCTCCGACTAGGGATCAAACCAAGGTCCCTTGCATCGCAGGGTGGATTCTTAATCCCTGGACCACCAGGGAAGACCTAAAAACTCCAGTGTTTTAATACAGAGAGTAAAATGTGAAAGTCCACTACTGTGAGCTAGGTGTCCTGCCCCTTCTCATGTCTCAGGCTTCATTTATCTTTTTTTTGTTGTTGTTCTTTGGCCTGTGTGGGCCTTCCATCACAGCGGCCTCTCTCGTTGCAGAGCACCGGCTCTGGGCGCATGTGCTCCAGAACTCCAGCTTGGTAGGTGGACACATCGGTCCAGCCGCTCCATGGCACATGGGATCTTCCCAGGCCAGGGCTCGAACCGATGCCCCTTGCCCTGCAAAGTGGTGTCCTTACCCACTGGACAACCAGAGAAACCCCTCCCCGTAGACAGATCTTGAATTAAATCAGGAAGGGCATTCTCCAGAAGACCTGACTGTACTCTTCAGAAGTGTCAGGGTCATGAAAAGCAAATAGAGATGTACCCACTAAACACGGGCTCCCCATTCCCCCTCCCAGCCCCCGAGCACCCACCATTCTACTTCCTGTCTCTATGAATGTGACTGCTCTATACAAGAGGAGTCCTCTAACAGTTGTCCTTTTGTGACTGTTTATTTCGCTCAACATGTCTTCAGGATCTGTCCATGCTGTAGCCGGGTCAGAACTTCCTTCCGTTGAGGGCTGAATTTGTTTATCCATCCATCCGTCAGTGAGCACTTGCATTGCTTCTCACCTTCTGATTCCTGTCAACAGTGTCTCTATGACATGAGGGTGCAAGCATCTCTTTAAGATTCTGGTTTCAGTTCTCTGGAGTATCTACTCAGAAATGGAGTTGCTGGATCGTATGGCAGAATCTGTATTTTCTGCTTTTTCGTCTTCTAGAGCTGCCTTCCCTGCGCTCCTTTGCTCACGTCCTTCCTTCATCTTCTAAGCTGTCAGAGCAGCATCTTGTCTGGCGTCACATTGCCTCTTCCATTTCGAATTTCCCTCTGCTGCTCTCTCTGTGACTGCATTTAGGACCTACCAGGATAACAAACCCAGGATAATCTCATTGCCAAAATTTTTAATTGAATCCCACTGCAAAGTCTCATTTGCCATGCATAGTAATATTCACAGGTTCAAGGGCTTAGGACCTAGATATCTTTGGGGGCTGTCATTCAGCCTACCACACAAGCTAATTGGGATCGACCCCAAGCCTCCTGCATTGCAGGCAGATTCTTTACTGTCTGAGCCACCAGAGAAGCCAAAGAATACTGGAGTTGGTAGCCTATCCCTTCTTCAGGGGATCTTCCTGACCCAGGGATCAAACCAGGGTCTCCTGCATTGCAGGCAGATTCTTTACCATCTGAGCCACCAGGGAAGCCCAACAATAATGGAGTGTGTAGCCTGTCCCTTTTCCAAGGGATCTTCCCAACCTAGGGGTTGAACCAGGGTCTCCTGCATTGCAGGAGAATTCTTTGCTGTCTGAGCCACCAGGGAAGCCCAGAAAAAGCAAAAGGAACAGAAGACTATCCTGAAGAGAAGACCCATAAAACCCCACTGTCCCCAGAGATCATCATAGGAAATAAATAGTATGAGACATATTTTTCTAGATTTATTTCCATGTGTATACAGACACATGTATTTCATTTATTTCTTTTCATTTTTACAAAATTGAAAATGGGATAACTTTTTACACAGCCCAGCAATTGTGTCTTTCATTTTATAACATATCTTTGTAGCAAGCTCTTTAAGAGGGTTCTGTGGACTGTTTATTTCGCTCAACATGTCTTCAGGATCTGTCCATGCTGTAGCCGGGTCAGAACTTCCTTCCGTTGAGGGCTGAATTTGTTTATCCATCCATCCGTCAGTGAGCACTTGCATTGCTTCTCACCTTCTGATTCCTGTCAACAGTGTCTCTATGACATGAGGGTGCAAGCATCTCTTTAAGATTCTGGTTTCAGTTCTCTGGAGTATCTACTCAGAAATGGAGTTGCTGGATCGTATGGCAGAATCTGTATTTTCTGCTTTTTCGTCTTCTAGAGCTGCCTTCCCTCGCTCCTTTGCTCACGTCCTTCCTTCATCTTCTAAGCTGTCAGAGCAGCATCTTGTCTGGCGTCACATTGCCTCTTCCATTTCGAATTTCCCTCTGCTGCTCTCTCTGTGACTGCATTTAGGACCTACCAGGATAACAAACCCAGGATAATCTCATTGCCAAAATTTTTAATTGAATCCCACTGCAAAGTCTCATTTGCCATGCATAGTAATATTCACAGGTTCAAGGGCTTAGGACCTAGATATCTTTGGGGGCTGTCATTCAGCCTACCACACAAGCTAATTGGGATCGACCCCAAGCCTCCTGCATTGCAGGCAGATTCTTTACTGTCTGAGCCACCAGAGAAGCCAAAGAATACTGGAGTTGGTAGCCTATCCCTTCTTCAGGGGATCTTCCTGACCCAGGGATCAAACCAGGGTCTCCTGCATTGCAGGCAGATTCTTTACCATCTGAGCCACCAGGGAAGCCCAACAATAATGGAGTGTGTAGCCTGTCCCTTTTCCAAGGGATCTTCCCAACCTAGGGGTTGAACCAGGGTCTCCTGCATTGCAGGAGAATTCTTTGCTGTCTGAGCCACCAGGGAAGCCCAGAAAAAGCAAAAGGAACAGAAGACTATCCTGAAGAGAAGACCCATAAAACCCCACTGTCCCCAGAGATCATCATAGGAAATAAATAGTATGAGACATATTTTTCTAGATTTATTTCCATGTGTATACAGACACATGTATTTCATTTATTTCTTTTCATTTTTACAAAATTGAAAATGGGATAACTTTTTACACAGCCCAGCAATTGTGTCTTTCATTTTATAACATATCTTTGTAGCAAGCTCTTTAAGAGTTGAAGAAATTTACTTTCATGCTACTGTGTTGTTTGATGTAAAAATAGCAATTTTCCAATGAAGCAAGTGAACTTTCAGAAAAATTCTGTTTGAATTGATCTCCTAGAAATGTCAATGTTTACTTTAATTCATAAGAGGAAAGAGATATTTTGAATCAAAATAAAGTTAGTGGCTACTTAGAATTTAGTGTTTGGGGTAAATTAGAGAAAGGGCACTCTAGTCATATGTGCCTATGGCATGACACCCTTGAAGGGTATGTTACTTTGAGTGTTATGTGAATGTAAGAATTAGTGCTTCCGATGGTCTACCGTCAACCAGCTGTGTGACCTTAGGCAAGTTATATCCAGTCTCTGGGCCTCAATGTCTTCATCTTCGAAATGAGAGGCGTGACCTGGAAGTTGTCTCAACTAATGACCATTCATTCTGCACTTTAGGAAGAGCACTGTTTTAGCAGGTTAGAGACCCAGCTTTTTTTTTTTTTGCCTCTAAGTCATCGTTTATTTTTCATCCATCTTTATTCTTCGGCCTGTGTGAGCCTCCCATCACAGTGGCCTCTCTCGTTGAAGAACACTGGTTCTGGCTGCGTGTGCTCCAGAGCACTGGCTCGTAATTGGACACAGCAGCCCAGCCACTCCGCAGCATGTGAGATCTTCCTGGGCCAGGGATTGAACCGGTGCCCCTTGCATTGCAAGGTGGACTTTTTATCCACTGGACCACCAGGGAATCCCCCGAGACCCAGGTTTGAATACCAGAACTTTTACATTCAACCATCTGTATCTGTGGGTCTACATCAGTGGATTTGATCAACCACAGGTGGGAAATAGCCCCACCTCCCAATTCCAGAAAGTTCCAAAACTTGAATTCCCTACATACTGGCCCAACTTTACCCTAGCCGTTTGTTTTTCTTTTTGGTTGCATAGGTTATATGAATATTTTATGTCAAGAGACTTGACATCCTTTTTTGTTCAAGGACTATAATCATAGCGACTTGATTCTGTATTTCCATGTGTATACAGACACATGTATTTCATTTATTTCTTTTCATTTTACAAAATTAAAAGGTATTTTCCCCAATTGTGTCTTTCATTTTATAACATATCTTTGTAGCAAGCTCTTTAAGAGTTGAAGAAATTTACTTTCATGCTACTGTGTTGTTTGATGTAAAAATAGCAATTTTCCAATGAAGCAAGTGAACTTTCAGAAAAATTCTGTTTGAATTGATCTCCTAGAAATGTCAATGTTTACTTTAATTCATAAGAGGAAAGAGATATTTTGAATCAAAATAAAGTTAGTGGCTACTTAGAATTTAGTGTTTGGGGTAAATTAGAGAAAGGGCACTCTAGTCATATGTGCCTATGGCATGACACCCTTGAAGGGTATGTTACTTTGAGTGTTATGTGAATGTAAGAATTAGTGCTTCCGATGGTCTACCGTCAACCAGCTGTGTGACCTTAGGCAAGTTATATCCAGTCTCTGGGCCTCAATGTCTTCATCTTCGAAATGAGAGGCGTGACCTGGAAGTTGTCTCAACTAATGACCATTCATTCTGCACTTTAGGAAGAGCACTGTTTTAGCAGGTTAGAGACCCAGCTTTTTTTTTTTTTGCCTCTAAGTCATCGTTTATTTTTCATCCATCTTTATTCTTCGGCCTGTGTGAGCCTCCCATCACAGTGGCCTCTCTCGTTGAAGAACACTGGTTCTGGCTGCGTGTGCTCCAGAGCACTGGCTCGTAATTGGACACAGCAGCCCAGCCACTCCGCAGCATGTGAGATCTTCCTGGGCCAGGGATTGAACCGGTGCCCCTTGCATTGCAAGGTGGACTTTTTATCCACTGGACCACCAGGGAATCCCCCGAGACCCAGGTTTGAATACCAGAACTTTTACATTCAACCATCTGTATCTGTGGGTCTACATCAGTGGATTTGATCAACCACAGGTGGGAAATAGCCCCACCTCCCAATTCCAGAAAGTTCCAAAACTTGAATTCCCTACATACTGGCAACTTACATAGCGTTTGTATTCTGGTTGCATAGTATTTACACTGTGTTAGGCATTATAATCTAGAGATGATTTTAAAGTGTACAAGAGGATGTGCATAGGTTATATACGAATATTTTATGTCAAGAGACTTGACATCCTTGGATTTTGATGTCCTCGAAGAGTCTTGAACTCCATGCCCCTGGGATACCTTGGGGTGACTCTAGTGACCTGCCGTGATCTTGAGCTAAACAGCTCAGGCAGGCCTCAGTTTATTCATCTATAAAATGTGACCACTGGACTAGAGTGTTCTCAAGACCCTTTCCAACTCTCACAATCTAAGACAGTGACTCTCAGATTCAGTGTTTTCCTAGAGATTTGTTAAAATGCAGAGTCCCATTCAGCAGGTCTGGGGTAGGGCCTGAGATTCCACATTCCTAGCAAGTTCCAAGTGAGGCTGATGCTGATCTGAAGTGTACACTTCAGTGAATAACAAAGCATTTGGATTTTGAGCTGTCAGGAAACTTTGTTAAAGACTTGGAATTGGGCCAGAGATGAGCGTGGGGCTGGAGTGCTGGTCTGGGGACTACCTGGTCCTGTGAGGCATTCACATTTGTATGTCTCCTACTGTCCAGCTCTGCAAAAGTTAGATATATAGGATAATTGTTGTTTTGTTGTGGTGTATTAACTTGCTCAGTCATGTTTGACCCTGTGCCATCCCATGGACAATACTCCGCCAGGCTCCTCTTGTCTGTGGGATTTCCCAGGCCAGAATTTTGGAGTGGATTGCCATTTCCAACTTCATGGTATTGAACCCACATCTCTTGGGTCTCCTGCATTGACAGGCAGATTCTTTACCACTGAGCCACTTAATTAAAGAATAGCTATATAGTTATAACTATAGAATAGTTAGATAGTTAAGATATAAAATAGAAAAGTTAAGACATAGATATAGAATATAGAATAATGAGATGAATTTTGATAGCAGTACAAGTGATTTCAGCCCGACAGAAAAAGATAGCTCCCAAATATTACTTTTCCTTGTCCTATATGGTATCAACCAGTTTTGCACAATTAGCAAATTCCTTTCAGTATTCCCCATTGCTCACATACATGTGTTCTTCAGAATCTCCTTTGAGCAAATTTTAAGTTTTTCAAAATTTTATCTTAACACCACTGGTCCTTGGCAATTCATTCGTTGATTCATTCATCTGTTTATAGCAAGAAATACTTGCCAGGGATGGAGAGGTTTCAGGGTGGAATGCATAAACTTTGATGTCCTCAAGAGTCTTGAACTCCATGCCCTGGGATACCTGGTGACCTGTGACCTGCCGTGATCTTGAGCTAAACAGCTCAGGCAGGCCTCAGTTTATTCATCTATAAAATGTGACCACTGGACTAGAGTGTTCTCAAGACCCTTTCCAACTCTCACAATCTAAGACAGTGACTCTCAGATTCAGTGTTTTCCTAGAGATTTGTTAAAATGCAGAGTCCCATTCAGCAGGTCTGGGGTAGGGCCTGAGATTCCACATTCCTAGCAAGTTCCAAGTGAGGCTGATGCTGATCTGAAGTGTACACTTCAGTGAATAACAAAGCATTTGGATTTTGAGCTGTCAGGAAACTTTGTTAAAGACTTGGAATTGGGCCAGAGATGAGCGTGGGGCTGGAGTGCTGGTCTGGGGACTACCTGGTCCTGTGAGGCATTCACATTTGTATGTCTCCTACTGTCCAGCTCTGCAAAAGTTAGATATATAGGATAATTGTTGTTTTGTTGTGGTGTATTAACTTGCTCAGTCATGTTTGACCCTGTGCCATCCCATGGACAATACTCCGCCAGGCTCCTCTTGTCTGTGGGATTTCCCAGGCCAGAATTTTGGAGTGGATTGCCATTTCCAACTTCATGGTATTGAACCCACATCTCTTGGGTCTCCTGCATTGACAGGCAGATTCTTTACCACTGAGCCACTTAATTAAAGAATAGCTATATAGTTATAACTATAGAATAGTTAGATAGTTAAGATATAAAATAGAAAAGTTAAGACATAGATATAGAATATAGAATAATGAGATGAATTTTGATAGCAGTACAAGTGATTTCAGCCCGACAGAAAAAGATAGCTCCCAAATATTACTTTTCCTTGTCCTATATGGTATCAACCAGTTTTGCACAATTAGCAAATTCCTTTCAGTATTCCCCATTGCTCACATACATGTGTTCTTCAGAATCTCCTTTGAGCAAATTTTAAGTTTTTCAAAATTTTATCTTAACACCACTGGTCCTTGGCAATTCATTCGTTGATTCATTCATCTGTTTATAGCAAGAAATACTTGCCAGGGATGGAGAGGTTTCAGGGTGGAATGCATAAACTCTTCTAGGAAAGTGGGTGGTCAGGTATCATGCTTTCCTGACTCTTAGCCCAAGTGTCAAGTGAGGAAAGCACACATTACTTCCAACTTTGGCGAGATAATTCCCCTCCCAGAGTTAGACCATGGATGTCGTGGAAGATGGCTTAACCATTGCATAGTGTATTAAAGATCAAGGAGCTGAGAGAAGAGGAAGATGGACTTCGAACCGTGGCCTCGGGACTCCTCCGGTGGTCTTTACACCACGTGCTGCCTAGGAGCACTAAACTGATGGCTCTCACGCGCCTGCTGCGCTTGTAAGAATTGTCATTCTTGGATGTTTAAAGTTTTGCAGTCGCCAGACTCGGTGTGGAGTCTAGGGGCCGTGGGCGGGGCTTGGGGCCGGGGGGCGGTGCCAGTGACCGAAAGGCGGACCTCTGCACTCCAGTGCAGCGACCCGGGCCACAAGGAATGCCGGGAGTCGGAACCAGGCGGCGCTCCGCCCCCTTCGGCTCCGCCGCCGCCGCTGCCTGTGTCTGCGGAGATTACTGTCGATAAAGTTGTTGTTCTGCCAACATGGCGGCGCCCATGGTGACTGGCCGGACCGTGGTCGCCTAAGGTGGGAACCGAGGCGTAAGGAGCCGCAGGCCAGAGCCGGTGAGCAGGTAAACCTCTGACCCGGGTTCAGCGGGACAAGAGACGAGACCTCATCTCCTCTCTCCCAGATCTATAGATTTCGACTTGGCGGGAGCCGCAGGGGAAAGTGCGGGCTGTGTTCAGTGATCTCGGAGCTGTGCAGTTTACTGATTGGAAAAGCCTCTGAGATCCAAATCTTCAGACTCTGAGCCACTGGCGCCGTTGATAGCTTGGACCCTTTCCCCAAATAACGCATACGTTCGCAGAGTTTGGTACTCAGGTTCCTCTTTCCACCGTACCACTACCCCAGCTGGTCCCTGGGTCTTAGCTCTCTGGGCTGAGGCTTTGAATTCAAAGGCCGTCCATTGGCCCACATCACCTCTGTGGCTCACAGATCATTGTCACAGCATGTTAGGGCTCGAAGGCCCTCAGAGATCATCAGGATTTACCCCCCTTCATTCTAAGGAGAAGCTGGTGTTCCGGTCAGGAAATAATTTTCCCAAAGTCACATAAAAATTGGTTGTTTTGTTTGCATGTAACTTGGCTCCTTTAAGATTAAGTTTCCAGATCCATCTCTACACACTTTCTTTTGGGTGCACACGGATGCCCGTGCGCTTCTCCCACATGTTCTGTTTCTTTGCCTGGCTTTCCTACTTTTCTGGG
Organism: Tragulus kanchil; assembly: GCA_022376925.1. Lineage (NCBI taxonomy): Eukaryota > Metazoa > Chordata > Mammalia > Artiodactyla > Tragulidae > Tragulus > Tragulus kanchil. Next base: position 220,338,974 of record JAIOJX010000030.1, on the reverse strand, counting down.
TTTTCGAACCGTGGCCTCGGGACTCCTCCGGTGGTCTTTACACCACGTGCTGCCTAGGAGCACTAAACTGATGGCTCTCACGCGCCTGCTGCGCTTGTAAGAATTGTCATTCTTGGATGTTTAAAGTTTTGCAGTCGCCAGACTCGGTGTGGAGTCTAGGGGCCGTGGGCGGGGCTTGGGGCCGGGGGGCGGTGCCAGTGACCGAAAGGCGGACCTCTGCACTCCAGTGCAGCGACCCGGGCCACAAGGAATGCCGGGAGTCGGAACCAGGCGGCGCTCCGCCCCCTTCGGCTCCGCCGCCGCCGCTGCCTGTGTCTGCGGAGATTACTGTCGATAAAGTTGTTGTTCTGCCAACATGGCGGCGCCCATGGTGACTGGCCGGACCGTGGTCGCCTAAGGTGGGAACCGAGGCGTAAGGAGCCGCAGGCCAGAGCCGGTGAGCAGGTAAACCTCTGACCCGGGTTCAGCGGGACAAGAGACGAGACCTCATCTCCTCTCTCCCCAGATCTATAGATTTCGACTTGGCGGGAGCCGCAGGGGAAAGTGCGGGCTGTGTTCAGTGATCTCGGAGCTGTGCAGTTTACTGATTGGAAAAGCCTCTGAGATCCAAATCTTCAGACTCTGAGCCACTGGCGCCGTTGATAGCTTGGACCCTTTCCCCAAATAACGCATACGTTCGCAGAGTTTGGTACTCAGGTTCCTCTTTCCACCGTACCACTACCCCAGCTGGTCCCTGGGTCTTAGCTCTCTGGGCTGAGGCTTTGAATTCAAAGGCCGTCCATTGGCCCACATCACCTCTGTGGCTCACAGATCATTGTCACAGCATGTTAGGGCTCGAAGGCCCTCAGAGATCATCAGGATTTACCCCCCTTCATTCTAAGGAGAAGCTGGTGTTCCGGTCAGGAAATAATTTTCCCAAAGTCACATAAAAATTGGTTGTTTTGTTTGCATGTAACTTGGCTCCTTTAAGATTAAGTTTCCAGATCCATCTCTACACACTTTCTTTTGGGTGCACACGGATGCCCGTGCGCTTCTCCCACATGTTCTGTTTCTTTGCCTGGCTTTCCTACTTTTCTGGGTATCTCTTGTTCCTATATGATTGTCATTTTGAGTCCCGTCCTCAGGCCCCTCCCTCTGTGGTCACATGCTGGTACCTCGACCATTCTCAAAAACTGAAGCCCTCAGCGAGGTTGAGGTCGGGGCTGACTCTTAAAGAGGAGCGGAACAGTGGGGATAGATGCTTTGGAAGGATGTGGTGGAAGAGGCAAGGTTCCAGACATATAGGCAAGGAACTGGATGTGACAGCGCTAAGGAACAAGAGCACCAAAGTGATCATTACACAAGGCAGGAGTCAGACCATTCACATTCACCGCAGGAGCATGGTCCTCTAATAAAATGGCTGCTCTGTCATCAACAAGAGGCAGTGTCCGTCAGGGCTTTGGTGGCAGAGGGGCCCATAGCAGGGCTTGAGAAGTAAAAGAAGGGAACTGGACTGAACTGGACAGAACAGGTCTGCAGTATAGCAAAACCCTGAGTGCACCATGAGCTGAGTCTGTCTAGTTTTGGGATTCCCCTAACATTAAGGGTGTGGACTTTTCTTAAAGGTCTTGACACACAGACTACCCAGGGAGGTAGAATCAATTTACATTCCAACAGCAGTGTGTAAAAGTGCACGTTTCTTGTTATAACAGGCTTTTGCCAATGTGATAAGCAGAATATTTCCTTGTTGTTTTAATGTACATTTCTTTGATTAGTTATAAAGTCATTCTTTTTTTTTTATATTTGTTAGTCATTTATTCCTCTTTTCTCCTTTGCCAATTTTTAAAATTAGGTTTTAATGTTTCTCTTCCCTCACTACCCCAGCTGGTCCCTGGGTCTTAGCTCTCTGGGCTGAGGCTTTGAATTCAAAGGCCGTCCATTGGCCCACATCACCTCTGTGGCTCACAGATCATTGTCACAGCATGTTAGGGCTCGAAGGCCCTCAGAGATCATCAGGATTTACCCCCCTTCATTCTAAGGAGAAGCTGGTGTTCCGGTCAGGAAATAATTTTCCCAAAGTCACATAAAAATTGGTTGTTTTGTTTGCATGTAACTTGGCTCCTTTAAGATTAAGTTTCCAGATCCATCTCTACACACTTTCTTTTGGGTGCACACGGATGCCCGTGCGCTTCTCCCACATGTTCTGTTTCTTTGCCTGGCTTTCCTACTTTTCTGGGTATCTCTTGTTCCTATATGATTGTCATTTTGAGTCCCGTCCTCAGGCCCCTCCCTCTGTGGTCACATGCTGGTACCTCGACCATTCTCAAAAACTGAAGCCCTCAGCGAGGTTGAGGTCGGGGCTGACTCTTAAAGAGGAGCGGAACAGTGGGGATAGATGCTTTGGAAGGATGTGGTGGAAGAGGCAAGGTTCCAGACATATAGGCAAGGAACTGGATGTGACAGCGCTAAGGAACAAGAGCACCAAAGTGATCATTACACAAGGCAGGAGTCAGACCATTCACATTCACCGCAGGAGCATGGTCCTCTAATAAAATGGCTGCTCTGTCATCAACAAGAGGCAGTGTCCGTCAGGGCTTTGGTGGCAGAGGGGCCCATAGCAGGGCTTGAGAAGTAAAAGAAGGGAACTGGACTGAACTGGACAGAACAGGTCTGCAGTATAGCAAAACCCTGAGTGCACCATGAGCTGAGTCTGTCTAGTTTTGGGATTCCCCTAACATTAAGGGTGTGGACTTTTCTTAAAGGTCTTGACACACAGACTACCCAGGGAGGTAGAATCAATTTACATTCCAACAGCAGTGTGTAAAAGTGCACGTTTCTTGTTATAACAGGCTTTTGCCAATGTGATAAGCAGAATATTTCCTTGTTGTTTTAATGTACATTTCTTTGATTAGTTATAAAGTCATTCTTTTTTTTTTATATTTGTTAGTCATTTATTCCTCTTTTCTCCTTTGCCAATTTTTAAAATTAGGTTTTTAATGTTTCTCTTCTTGTATGTGAATTCTTTATAAAGAAGGGTAATCTCTTGTATTTCTGGCAGTTTTTCTCTCAGCTTATTGTTTGCTTCTAATGTTGTTCATGGCTGTTGTTGTTGGGGTTGGGGCGCACTGTGTGGCATGTGAGATCTTGCCTGTGCCCCCTCCGTTGGATGTGTGACGTCTTAACTACTGGACCTCCAGGGGCGTCCTCAAGTTCATGGTGTTTTGTTTTGTTTTTTTACCATTTTTTTTAGAGAGTTTTATTAATATTTTTCTTTTCTAATTCTTCCACTGCTTTTAGGTGGGGACAGAACATCCTGCACCTTTTAGAAAATTAGTACATACCCATCTGTATTTTTTTTTTCTTGTTTTATGGTATTTTTCAAAGTTCATCTATATGGGATTTACTGTGGGCTTCCCAGGTGGCTCAGTAGTAGAAAATCTGACTGACAGTGCAGGAGACGCAAGAGACCTGGGTTTGATCCCTGGGTCGGGAAGATCCCCTGGAGAAGGGAATGGCAACCCCCCTCCAGTAAATCCTATGGACAGAGGAGCCGGGAGAGCTGCAGTCCATGGAGTCACAAAAAATCAGATAGAACTGAGCACGCACAAGGAGAGTTGACCAGCATTGAAACAAAAATCTTATAAGATGGCAGTTCAGGTCAGTTCTGTGTTTGTATGATCTCATTGTTTTCCCTTGTTTCTGTTTCTCCTTCCGTGTGCTTAAGGAATGCAGTCTAAGAGAGAGATTGCAGAGATCTTTGTGCTCTCTGCTAAACTGGCACTCTTTAGCTTGCAAAGATAAGAAAACGCTGATCAGCAGGAGAACTGTAAAGTCCATGACTCCGTGATAGTTCTGCTGCTGTAGAAATCTAACTCCTCAAAATAAATGTAATTGCCTTAACTGTACAGAACGTCTCTCTGTATTAGGTGGGTTGTATGAAATTGCGGTAGTCAACTAATCTCATAGAGTTGACCCTGATATCTGTGGTCACATCTACACACTTTAGAAAAGCCAAGCCCATTAGATAGGGAGGGAGGTGTTTTGTTTATTTCTTTTATTTGGTGTGTTGCTGATTCCACCTGCAAAGAAGCAAGAGGTGTTGAATACAGTGAGAATTGGTATGTCAAGAACTTTTGCAGACCACCTTGTAAAATGCCAACACTTGTGATGCCATGTTGGGTATGTGAAACTCGCTTGTATAAGCCTCTAATGAACCCTCTTGGCAGCATTTGTGACCCAGAACCTTTGCTAAACAGGCCATACCCTGGCAGATGTGGACAGAATTTTGTGAGGATCAGGAATTAATGCCATATCTGTAAACAACAAAGCTCTGTGAAAGCAAAAAAGCAAAATTAAAAAAAAAAAATTAATGCCAGCTTTAGAGTACCCATTACCTCCTTCATTTTTCTCTCTGGTTTTGAAAGATCTGTTTTCATCTGTTTCTGCATTGTAGCTAATGCTGTTAAGCAGGAAAGCAAAAAGTTTATGCTGTTTTAGTCATGAATCTTCAATTTATTTGTTGAACTGTCACTTCAGGTTTTAACATAGTGATAAAACATGAGGTTTCTTCCATGAGGTCATTTCTGGAATTCACCATTGGAGGAAACCAACACAACATTCAAGCTGAATTCTGAATCACAGCTGGATGTCCTGGGCCCTAGCCTGTGCATTGTTTTCCAAAAAACATACCACTCATCACTGTTACACATGCTATATATTTTGCTTCTTCCTTTTTCTTGGGTGGGGAAGGGTTGATGTAGTTGCTTTACAATATTCTGTTAGTTTCTGAGGTAGAGCAGAGTGAATCAACCACATGGACTTCCTTCCCATTTAGGTCACCACGGCGCACTGAGTAGAGTTTCCTGTGCTATCCAGTCTATTCTCACTAGTTATCTGTTTTATACATAGTAGTATATATGTCAATCCTAATTTTCCAGTAAAGTCCATGACTCCGTGATAGTTCTGCTGCTGTAGAAATCTAACTCCTCAAAATAAATGTAATTGCCTTAACTGTACAGAACGTCTCTCTGTATTAGGTGGGTTGTATGAAATTGCGGTAGTCAACTAATCTCATAGAGTTGACCCTGATATCTGTGGTCACATCTACACACTTTAGAAAAGCCAAGCCCATTAGATAGGGAGGGAGGTGTTTTGTTTATTTCTTTTATTTGGTGTGTTGCTGATTCCACCTGCAAAGAAGCAAGAGGTGTTGAATACAGTGAGAATTGGTATGTCAAGAACTTTTGCAGACCACCTTGTAAAATGCCAACACTTGTGATGCCATGTTGGGTATGTGAAACTCGCTTGTATAAGCCTCTAATGAACCCTCTTGGCAGCATTTGTGACCCAGAACCTTTGCTAAACAGGCCATACCCTGGCAGATGTGGACAGAATTTTGTGAGGATCAGGAATTAATGCCATATCTGTAAACAACAAAGCTCTGTGAAAGCAAAAAAGCAAAATTAAAAAAAAAAAATTAATGCCAGCTTTAGAGTACCCATTACCTCCTTCATTTTTCTCTCTGGTTTTGAAAGATCTGTTTTCATCTGTTTCTGCATTGTAGCTAATGCTGTTAAGCAGGAAAGCAAAAAGTTTATGCTGTTTTAGTCATGAATCTTCAATTTATTTGTTGAACTGTCACTTCAGGTTTTAACATAGTGATAAAACATGAGGTTTCTTCCATGAGGTCATTTCTGGAATTCACCATTGGAGGAAACCAACACAACATTCAAGCTGAATTCTGAATCACAGCTGGATGTCCTGGGCCCTAGCCTGTGCATTGTTTTCCAAAAAACATACCACTCATCACTGTTACACATGCTATATATTTTGCTTCTTCCTTTTTCTTGGGTGGGGAAGGGTTGATGTAGTTGCTTTACAATATTCTGTTAGTTTCTGAGGTAGAGCAGAGTGAATCAACCACATGGACTTCCTTCCCATTTAGGTCACCACGGCGCACTGAGTAGAGTTTCCTGTGCTATCCAGTCTATTCTCACTAGTTATCTGTTTTATACATAGTAGTATATATGTCAATCCTAATTTTCCAATTCATCCTGTCCCCCGTTTGTCCATTTCTCCTCTGCTTTTCTCTGCTAGTGTATAAGTCCCATGCATAAGGGTTTTTTGTTTATTCACTGCTATATCCCCAGTGCCTGGAATAGTGTATGGACCTAGGGACATTCAAGAAATATTTGGTAAATGAATGAAGAACTAAATGGAGAAGGAGTCTTCTAAGCAGTGTTTATTTCTAGTAGGCTCAGCCTACTGAGTGTATTTAACTTGTAGTATGTATGATCATAGCCGTATGTATGATGCTGATCATAGCTCAGAGTCTCTGGTCTTCCTGGGAGACCTGTGCTCAGCTCTCTTCTGATATGTGAGCATTAGCCAAGCCCAGAGGTGCTTAGAACTCTTTGGAAGCCAGATGATGGGACATGAAGCCGGCTGGACAGAACCTAGGCTGACCTAAAGAAATTCTTTTCAGGGAGAGAAATCAGAATAAGAGGAAAGCGTGTGGTTGGGTGGGGAGTGCTGGCTGTGCCGAATGGAAGGATGGGCTCCGGGAGCTTCTGGGCGGCCCACAGATGTGTTCTCCACCCTTTCTTTCAGGGCCTTCCTGCCTCTTGAAGAATGGCTCCTTCTTGGCGGAGACTGGGTTTCTATGCCTCTCTTCTGAAAAGGCAGCTAAACGATGGGCCAGGTGTCACCCGGTGGGGAAGGAGAGCGGTCCCGGGATGGTCCAGAGGTATTTACAGTGCCACAGGAGAGTGGACCAGAGAGTATACGCTGCAGACAAGAAAGGATGTGGAGAAATGGTGGCGTCACCAAATAAAAGAGCAGGCCTCCGAGGTTTCAGAAGCTGATGTGAGTATCCTAGGAGAGGCTGGAGGGGAAGCGAGGAGGGGCTGAGGGCGTGCCCTGGGGTCAGACTGCCTGGATTCACCTAAGTGGTTGAGGATGTGACTTTGAACCAAATGATGGAATCTCTCTAGGCTGTTTTTTTTTTTTTTAAACTGAAAATGAGCTGTGATAATAGTAGTGCCCATCTGCTTCCCAGGATGCTCGTGATGGGTCCCTGGGATGGGATCAGGATGGTGCTTGGAGGAGTCTTAGGGAGGTGCGTGCTCACATAAGGTGCCTGCAGATGGTGCCATGCTGGGCATTCTGGAGCATTGTTTACTAGGGGAACGCATCCAGGCAGGAGCGCTGCAGATGTCAGTTTCTCTGTGGTCTGTTGCCTGGTTGGGCGGCGTGCAGGGATCCGACAGGGTCAGATAGCAGACTGTAGGAGGGGCCCCTGGGTCCCTCAGCTGTGGAACTGTTAAGTTTCCTATTATGAGAAGCCCTTCCCTCCTCCCTGGCATGACGTTTGCCTCCAGCCCTGTTCTGCCATCTTGGTTTGGGAGGTATCAGCCCTTCCCTGATGTAATCTGGGGCTGAGGTCCAATCTCACATTCACAGATATATGAATTAGTGGACCCTTGGCTTCTGGTCTGTCTGCAGCAGCTCAGCACTGTACCTGAATCTACCTGTCTGAAGCATTTGGCTGTAGCCAGTTTCCATGGCATGCTCCGCTGGAGCCTGGCTCCTTCTCTGGGAGGCCAGCCTGGTGGGACTCAGTCTTGGATGCACTAAGCCTTACCTCCCAATATTGGTCACGATGTGGAAGATGTGGTTTGTCACATGAATGTTGAATCTGATTAAAATGCAGCGCTGTTAAGTACAGTTTTACTCGTAAATCCTGACCATCCTTTCATAATAGTTACCAATCAAATAACACAGGCTTTTTATGTTCAATTAAAGAGATTAGGCCCAAATCAAGCTGTTGAGTATATCTATATTTGCCCAAGACCACATTTGCCCAGAATCATCTTTCCTGATTCTCCACTCCACTTTCCTGATAACAGGCTCCTTCTTTCTATGAGATTGATCCTTATGAAAGAATGGGGGTGGGTCGTTTGTATATGATGAAAGAAAGTCCAGTACTGAAAGAGATGTAGTAAGTAATGCGTGAAATGATACAAAGGGAGGCTTAAGTCTAATGCATAATTGTGCAATAAGAGCTTGACTTTTACCTTATTAGGAAGTGAAAATTCTTCATGGCAACTTGACCAGACTAATGTACTTAAATGTATTTTGGAAGCAGACCTTAGGGAGACGTTTACTTCTGAATAGTGAGCATAAAATTAACTTTTTTTTGTTTTTTTCTTTTGGTTTAGATTTAGTGGCTTCCAAACATTTTGAAGTTATGATTTTTTGTTCTTGTTGACATTGCATTCTTAAGTGTATGATTTTCTAAAAACTTAAATGGATCAAAATAAACTGCTTTTTGACTAATTGGGTAAATAGCTTAGGGACATTCTGGGTGATTCCCTCGGTGGTATTCTACTAGGGTTTGAGTCAAGAAAGGGTAAAGTGGAAAGAGTGCTGACTGGGGAGTCTGGAGCCTGGGGGGTAACGCTGGCTCGCCCCCAAATCAACGTGCTCTCTGGCAGCATTGTTTAGCTTCTCTGATCCTTAGATTCTTTGCATTGTTGGGGTTTTGGTTTTTTTAATTATTTATTTGGTTGCACTGGGTCTTAGTTGTGGCATGTGGGCTCTAGTTCCCTGACCAGGCACTGAACCCGGGCCCCCTGCATTGGGAACACAGAGTCTTAGCCAGTCGACCACCAGGGAAGACCCTCTTTGTGTTGTTTATCTCTCAAAATTGTTTTGCAAATCAAATGAAAGAATAAGATTAAACTCATTTTACAAACTGAAGTGTTATATAAATGAAAGATAAATGCTAAGTTGCACTAAGCCTTACCTCCCAATATTGGTCACGATGTGGAAGATGTGGTTTGTCACATGAATGTTGAAGCTGATTAAAATGCAGCGCTGTTAAGTACAGTTTTACTCGTAAATCCTGACCATCCTTTCATAATAGTTACCAATCAAATAACACAGGCTTTTTATGTTCAATTAAAGAGATTAGGCCCAAATCAAGCTGTTGAGTATATCTATATTTGCCCAAGACCACATTTGCCCAGAATCATCTTTCCTGATTCTCCACTCCACTTTCCTGATAACAGGCTCCTTCTTTCTATGAGATTGATCCTTATGAAAGAATGGGGGTGGGTCGTTTGTATATGATGAAAGAAAGTCCAGTACTGAAAGAGATGTAGTAAGTAATGCGTGAAATGATACAAAGGGAGGCTTAAGTCTAATGCATAATTGTGCAATAAGAGCTTGACTTTTACCTTATTAGGAAGTGAAAATTCTTCATGGCAACTTGACCAGACTAATGTACTTAAATGTATTTTGGAAGCAGACCTTAGGGAGACGTTTACTTCTGAATAGTGAGCATAAAATTAACTTTTTTTTGTTTTTTTCTTTTGGTTTAGATTTAGTGGCTTCCAAACATTTTGAAGTTATGATTTTTTGTTCTTGTTGACATTGCATTCTTAAGTGTATGATTTTCTAAAAACTTAAATGGATCAAAATAAACTGCTTTTTGACTAATTGGGTAAATAGCTTAGGGACATTCTGGGTGATTCCCTCGGTGGTATTCTACTAGGGTTTGAGTCAAGAAAGGGTAAAGTGGAAAGAGTGCTGACTGGGGAGTCTGGAGCCTGGGGGGTAACGCTGGCTCCGCCCCCAAATCAACGTGCTCTCTGGCAGCATTGTTTAGCTTCTCTGATCCTTAGATTCTTTGCATTGTTGGGGTTTTGGTTTTTTTAATTATTTATTTGGTTGCACTGGGTCTTAGTTGTGGCATGTGGGCTCTAGTTCCCTGACCAGGCACTGAACCCGGGCCCCCTGCATTGGGAACACAGAGTCTTAGCCAGTCGACCACCAGGGAAGACCCTCTTTGTGTTGTTTATCTCTCAAAAATTGTTTTGCAAATCAAATGAAAGAATAAGATTAAACTCATTTTACAAACTGAAGTGTTATATAAATGAAAGATAAATGCTAAGTTGCTTCAGTCATGGACCACAGTCTGCCAGGCTCCTCTGTCCGTGTAATTCTCCACGCTCGAATACTGGTGTGGGTTGTCGTGCCCTTCTCAGGGGATCTTCCCAACCTAGGGGTCAAACCCGTGCCCCTGTGTCTCCTGCATTGGCAGGTGAGTTGTTTACCACTAGCGCCACCTGAGAAGCCCCGTGAATGAAAGATACAAGAGGATAAAAATGAGTGGTGTGTCCTTGTCAGGAATGCGAACATGACTAGATGCTGATAGATTTTAAAGCGTATTTATAATCAATCTCACCCGAGTAGTAGCTACATTTGAAATCCACCAGAATGAGTTCCTAGAAGTTAAATATTTTGCCACCATCGTAATCAGTGTTATAAAAAGAACTTCCATTTAATGAGCATTTTAATGTGTCAGGCACTGTCTTTCCTTTCATTGTCTCATTTAAATTCTAAAGTAGCCCTGAGGGTGGGAAGTAGAATCCTCTTTTTGCTTAAGAAAGCTGAAGCTGGAAAGGAAGTTTGGTGAGTTGTTGAGATGCACATCTCCCTTGTGGTCACTCAGTCACTAAGTCATGTCCAACTCTTCGATCCCATGCACTACAGCACACCAGGCTTCCCTGTCCTTTACTGTCTCTTAGAGTGTGCTCAGACTCATGTTCATTGAGTCAGTGACGCCTTCCACCTATGTCACCTTCTGTCCTCAGTCTCACTTGTGCAACAGCACAAACCCAGACTTACTTGATTTCTAAGCTCGTGCTTTCACTGGGAACATTTTTTGCCTCACCTTTGATTTACAGATTGTGACCTGAACCCATAAAAACAAAAGAATTTGCCGAAGGCCTCACGGCTAGTGGCAGAGCTTGGACCAGATCCCAGGCTTCAGGCTTCCACTGAGTAGTCCTTCCCCCTCCATCCTCCTGTCTCAGCGACAGCTTCAGACTACAGAGGCAGATGTTGTCTTTCTTCTGTTGTCAGAAACTGACTAGAATCATAGAACCCACTTATACACACCATCCCTTTTCCATCCATTCCAATCTTCATTTCTGTTAAAGACTTAAACTCTTAACACTTTTATGTAATTATGAAAATTCCCCTTTAAATCAAATTCCTGCTCAGTTATAATATAATCTCCCATCATTCCTTCTTTCCATCTCAGAGGATAGGACTCATTTCCTTGTCACAGAGCAAAATGACTTAATTGCATAGAAAACAAAAAGCAGGGGCAGGCAGTGAGCTGAACAAGCGAAAGATTCATGAATAGCAAAGACTTCTGCTAGCAATACTTTTCTGTGAATCTTTTGTAGACTTATAGTTTGCCTTAGCTGGTATATAATGAATCCCTCAATTTTGCTCTAAATTTAATCTTTGTTGGAGAGACACACAAAAAGGAGATGTTAATGAAGAAGTTATATGTGGAACATATTTGAAGCAAGATTGTTAAAAGAAACATAATTTTTAAAATATATGTCATCATAAAAACAAGGTGATTGTAATAAAAATAGCTTTAATGTAAAAACTTTAAATTGAGAAACCAGAACTAGTTTATATCAAGGATTTTATTGTTTCTTCAGGTTCCAAAGAACTCTGTAAGAGCTATTTTCCTAGGCCCCTAAAAATTCCCAAAAGAGAGGCAGTCGGCCTAATCCATGAAGTGAGTCAGGCTGCATTGAGTGGAAAGTGTACTTATTTCTGATTCTGAAACAGGTACCAGAATGAGGTCTTGCACTTCCTTTGAGGTCTTTGTTTACAAATGTTTACAAGCTGGGAGGATCGTCTGTCACTTGCCTTCTTAAAGAAGAAAGTCCTGAGTCTCCAGTGACCCCTGAAAGTCTCTAAAGACAAACCCAGACTTACTTGATTTCTAACCCTTTCACTGGGAACATTTTTTGCCTCACCTTTGATTTACAGATTGTGACCTGAACCCATAAAAACAAAAGAATTTGCCGAAGGCCTCACGGCTAGTGGCAGAGCTTGGACCAGATCCCAGGCTTCAGGCTTCCACTGAGTAGTCCTTCCCCCTCCATCCTCCTGTCTCAGCGACAGCTTCAGACTACAGAGGCAGATGTTGTCTTTCTTCTGTTGTCAGAAACTGACTAGAATCATAGAACCCACTTATACACACCATCCCTTTTCCATCCATTCCAATCTTCATTTCTGTTAAAGACTTAAACTCTTAACACTTTTATGTAATTATGAAAATTCCCCTTTAAATCAAATTCCTGCTCAGTTATAATATAATCTCCCATCATTCCTTCTTTCCATCTCAGAGGATAGGACTCATTTCCTTGTCACAGAGCAAAATGACTTAATTCGCATAGAAAAACAAAAAGCAGGGGCAGGCAGTGAGCTGAACAAGCGAAAGATTCATGAATAGCAAAGACTTCTGCTAGCAATACTTTTCTGTGAATCTTTTGTAGACTTATAGTTTGCCTTAGCTGGTATATAATGAATCCCTCAATTTTGCTCTAAATTTAATCTTTGTTGGAGAGACACACAAAAAGGAGATGTTAATGAAGAAGTTATATGTGGAACATATTTGAAGCAAGATTGTTAAAAGAAACATAATTTTTAAAATATATGTCATCATAAAAACAAGGTGATTGTAATAAAAATAGCTTTAATGTAAAAACTTTAAATTGAGAAACCAGAACTAGTTTATATCAAGGATTTTATTGTTTCTTCAGGTTCCAAAGAACTCTGTAAGAGCTATTTTCCTAGGCCCCTAAAAATTCCCAAAAGAGAGGCAGTCGGCCTAATCCATGAAGTGAGTCAGGCTGCATTGAGTGGAAAGTGTACTTATTTCTGATTCTGAAACAGGTACCAGAATGAGGTCTTGCACTTCCTTTGAGGTCTTTGTTTACAAATGTTTACAAGCTGGGAGGATCGTCTGTCACTTGCCTTCTTAAAGAAGAAAGTCCTGAGTCTCCAGTGACCCCTGAATCTCAAGTTGTTCTCTCTCACTTGTGAGATTTTCCTAAGAGTTATTGATTCACAGTATCCAACTAAAGTGCATGATCAATGTGGGACTTACTGTCCTTTCCTAGAAATCAATAGCAGTTGTCACTTCTGTATTCTAGGTTTCCAAGTTCAGTATGCAGACTGCTTATTTATTCACTCTTCCCTTCCCTACCTTCCAGCAGCGTGACTCAGTTGGTAATTTCTAGAGGAAGCTCAGGACAAAGAAAAATGCCACCCTGGTCTGTCTCAGCACACGTTAGTTCACCTGCTTAAGATTTGTTCATCTTCTTTGCTGAAGGAAGCTTATAGGAAGATTGAGATTTGGAAAGAATTCAATTCTGGTTTCTTCTGCTTCCCTGATTACAGTTGGCTATCCATTATCAGTCATGCAAATAAATACCTAGGAAAAAATACTCTCCCGGGGCTTCCCCTGGTGGTCCAGTGGGTAAGGACACTGCCTTGCAGTGCAAGGGGCGCCGGTTCGAGCCCTGGCCTGGAAAGATCCCACGTGTCGCGGAGCAGCTGGACCGATGTGTGCAATTACCGAGCCAGAGCTCTGGAGCGCATGTGCCCAGAGCTGGTGCTCTGCGACAACAGAGGCCACCGCGATGGGAGGCCCACACAGGCCAAAGAACAAAGGTGGATGAAAATAGATAAATGAAAGACCAATAGAAGTGGCCCGTTCGCCCCCCTCCCTCCCCAACCCCCACCCCGAAAAAGAAAAACAAGGGATATAAACTAATGTAAAAACTTTAAATTGAGAAACCAGAACTAGTTTATATCAGGGATTTTATTGTTTCTTCAGGTTCCAAAGAACTCTGTAAGAGCTATTTTCCTAGGCCCCTAAAAATTCCCAAAAGAGAGGCAGTCGGCCTAATCCATGAAGTGAGTCAGGCTGCATTGAGTGGAAAGTGTACTTATTTCTGATTCTGAAACAGGTACCAGAATGAGGTCTTGCACTTCCTTTGAGGTCTTTGTTTACAAATGTTTACAAGCTGGGAGGATCGTCTGTCACTTGCCTTCTTAAAGAAGAAAGTCCTGAGTCTCCAGTGACCCCTGAATCTCAAGTTGTTCTCTCTCACTTGTGAGATTTTCCTAAGAGTTATTGATTCACAGTATCCAACTAAAGTGCATGATCAATGTGGGACTTACTGTCCTTTCCTAGAAATCAATAGCAGTTGTCACTTCTGTATTCTAGGTTTCCAAGTTCAGTATGCAGACTGCTTATTTATTCACTCTTCCCTTCCCTACCTTCCAGCAGCGTGACTCAGTTGGTAATTTCTAGAGGAAGCTCAGGACAAAGAAAAATGCCACCCTGGTCTGTCTCAGCACACGTTAGTTCACCTGCTTAAGATTTGTTCATCTTCTTTGCTGAAGGAAGCTTATAGGAAGATTGAGATTTGGAAAGAATTCAATTCTGGTTTCTTCTGCTTCCCTGATTACAGTTGGCTATCCATTATCAGTCATGCAAATAAATACCTAGGAAAAAATACTCTCCCGGGGCTTCCCCTGGTGGTCCAGTGGGTAAGGACACTGCCTTGCAGTGCAAGGGGCGCCGGTTCGAGCCCTGGCCTGGAAAGATCCCACGTGTCGCGGAGCAGCTGGACCGATGTGTGCAATTACCGAGCCAGAGCTCTGGAGCGCATGTGCCCAGAGCTGGTGCTCTGCGACAACAGAGGCCACCGCGATGGGAGGCCCACACAGGCCAAAGAACAAAGGTGGATGAAAATAGATAAATGAAAGACCAATAGAAGTGGCCCGTTCGCCCCCCTCCCTCGCCAACCCCCACCCCCCGAAAAAAGAAAAAAAACACCTCTCCCCCCTTCAGTACACACAGGCACACAAAGGAATGGTCTGAATATTCTGTTTTGCAGTTGTTTTTGTTAATTTTGGAGAAGCAAAGCTTAAAGAACTCTTGTGGAGAACTCTTGTCTTCTCAAAAGGAAGTTGGACAGAAAGAGAAAAACAGAAGGAAGAAAAAAAAAGGAAGAAAAAAAGCTAGGGATAGTATTAGACCGTCCAGACCCTTAGCAACTAAACAGAAGCAGCTACCTCTTCTCTTCCATTCTTCAGAGGCGTCCCTTCTCCCCATGAGAGGATCTAAGACTGGACTGGGGGACGCTCCTGGCCCCTGAACAGGCTTGGTGAAGTGTGCTGCAAAGAGTGCCCTCCAGTCATCTGTGCTCTCCAAGGGCTCTCCAAGGGCCTGTTCCTCAGGCCGCAGAGCACAAAGGCTGACAAACACTTACCAAGCAGTTGTTACACTGAGGGGTCAACCAGGAGGGCGGGAGGTTTTGAGATGGTTAAAACACAGTCCTTGCCCTTGAACAACAGGTCCCCAGTAAGGAATCAAATAAAGAACTACCCACTTTCCAGCCTTCTCCCCTCATGTGCACAGACTCTTTGTCGACATTCACCGTTTTATGGTGGAAGAACTCAGGTGCCCGAAGTTGACTTTCCAGTGAGGACCTCCTGCCCTGTGTTCATTCTGTTCCAGTGCACGTACCTTTTTCCTGTTTCTCATGATAAAGCTGTGTCTTTGGAAGCAGGAGAGTTATATAACCCTGGCCCAAGGCTGCCTGTGCATCACCCTCCCGGAAGCAACACCCTGGCTAAGATTTTCTCGTTGCCTTCCCATTTCAACTTTTTCTATTAGAAGATAAGCTCACAACACAGCGGAAGAAGCCTGGAACCTGAACCAGTGCCTGGGGACCCTGCTCAGTCCAAGTCTGCTTGCAGCTCCCTGGAATTTAGGGAGGGGCTCCATTTTTAGACGTGTCACATGTCTGTGATTCGCGCTTGTCTCCTTGAGTTATTTGGACATATGCGTCAGAGCTTCGTTTGGAAAAAACATACAGTTCTTTAAGATCTAGATAGCTGTTCTAAAAGAGAACATTTCAAAAGAGAAAAAGACAGATTTAAAAACACATAGGGGGCGCTTCCCTGGTGGTCCAGTGGGTAAGGACACTGCCTTGCAGTGCAAGGGGTGCTGGTTTGATCCCTGGCCTGGGAAGATCCCATGGGCCGCAGAGCGGCTGGACCGATGTGTCCAATTACCGAGCCAGAGCTCTGGAGTGCATACACCCAGAGCCGGTGCTCTGTGAGGAGAAAGGCCACTGTGATGGGAGGCCCGCACAGGCCAAAGGACTAAGATGGATGAAAATAAATAAATGAAAGAACAATAGAAGTGGCCCCCCAAAAAAAGTTGAAAAAAAAAGAAAACACATAGGGGGCTTCCCTGGTGGTCCAGTGGGTAAAGAACCTGCCTTGCAGTGCAGGGGGCACTGGTTCGATCCTTGGCCTGGAAAGATCCCCCGTGCTACAGAGTGGCTGGACCGGTATGTCCAATTGTGGTCCAGTGCTCTGGAGCGCATGTGCCAAAGGCCGGTGCTCTGCAGTGAGAGGGGCCACTGCAACGGGAGGCCCACACATGCCAAAGAATAAAAAGATGAATGAAAATAAATAAAAATAAAAGAGGCATGATGGGGAAAAAAATACTAAAAAAAGCACATAGAGGTGGGGCTTCCCTGGTAGCTCAGTGGTAGAGTTTACTTGCCAATGCAGGAGATACGGGTTAGATCCCTGATCCAGGAAGATCCCACATGCTGTGGAGTAACTAAGCCCGTGAACCACAACTATGGAGCCTGTGCTCTAGAGCCTCGAAGCTGCAACTGCTGAGCCCATGTGCCACAACGACTGATGCCGGTGTGCCCTAGAGCCCGAGTTCTACAGCACAAAAAGGCACCACAACAAGAAGCCTGCTCACCTCAACGAGAGTAGACTCCACTCCCTGCAACTAGAGGAGAGCCTGTGGCAGCAGTGAAACCCAGAATAGCCAAAAATAAATAAATAAAGATTTTTTTAAAAATGCATAGGGGTAGTTAGCTCTGTGAGGTGGTTTGGCATTATTTTGGACATTCTTTAGGTTAATTAAGCCAGGGCTTCAAATTTTGGTATTTGGCATTTTTGTCCATTTACCTTATGGGAATGGTTTTTTTGTTTTTTTAAAAAAAGAAAGCTTAAAAAATGTTAACTTACTACTTTGAGTCAAATGCCAAAATATTATATGTGTACCTGGTTCTTTGTGAATGATTAATAAATATTGATTGTCATTTTTTGGCCATCCTTTCCTAGAAATCAAAGCGCAAGTTTTATGTGCTTTCCATGTTCCCGTATCCCTCTGGCAAGCTGCACATGGGCCACGTGCGTGTGTACACCATCAGCGACACCATTGCCCGCTTCCAGAAGATGAGAGGGATGCAGGTAAGGCCAGGTACCTGCTGGGCGTGCACTCTCCTGCCCGACTCAGGGCAGTGAGAGTGAGGACACAGGAAGAAACCTCGTCTAAGTGAAGATGAAGGCAGCTTCGAAGAGACACTCGAGGAGCTTAGGGTTTCCTCTGATGAACTGGAAGACGTAATAACACATCAAGGTTTAGTGGGGGGCAGCTGTGTGTTGGGTTTTGTGTTCGGGAGGAAAGTAGGTTGCAGATCCAGGGAGAGAAGTTACACATGTGGGTCCCACCTGATTACCTCCTCAGGGGGAGTTCACAGTGTGGTAGGGCTGACACCCCTAGGTAGACAGACAGTGGACAGGGGCGTGAATCCAGTAGAACAAATAAGGGGCAAATGCTGTGAATAGGAGGGGGGCAAGAGGCACAAGAGGTTCTTCTCCTGGTATTTGAAATGTTCTGTATTCTCTACTGAGCATGTATTCATTTTATAATGGAAAACTTCCAATTTTCATAACTCCCCCAAAATATGAGTGCAGTAATGGCCCTGCGGGAGTTGGGAAAGGCTTGACCACAGAGGGAGCCTCTGACGTGAATGTTGGAGGACAAGGTGAACTTGCCCTGGGAGAGGAAGAGAAGGAACACTTGGATGGCTGATGTGGGTCAGACCCCTTTGCCCTACTGCCAGTTACCCAGGGGGCCTGTGCTTTAGTCCTCAGCCACACCTCTGTCGGCGAGGTGGCCGCGATCGTGGTAGCTTCTTGAACAACTTGCAGAGACGGGCAGCACCTGAGAGGGGCTGAGTTTGTGGACCTGGGACCAGATGCGCAGCACTCAAGTGCAGCTCTTTAACACTTCAACGGTAGTCAACCCTTTGACTAATGTGCTGATTAACCTTTCCAAGATAAGAGCTGGTTGTCTCTCATCTGTAATATGGGGATAAAATAGTCCTTGCTCATTGGCTTTTTCCAAAGATTGAAATAGAGCGACCGTGAAGCACTTAGCACGTACATGCATAAGCACGTAACCAGTAAATATGAGCGTCGCCAGTGGAGACCAGGTCCTGAGAGAGGCACGCAACTCTGCCCAACTTTGTGTTAATTATTTGTCACTTGCAAGTGCCATGCCCTCGGCACCACAGCCACACCATTGCCCGCTTCCAGAAGATGAGAGGGATGCAGGTAAGGCCAGGTACCTGCTGGGCGTGCACTCTCCTGCCCGACTCAGGGCAGTGAGAGTGAGGACACAGGAAGAAACCTCGTCTAAGTGAAGATGAAGGCAGCTTCGAAGAGACACTCGAGGAGCTTAGGGTTTCCTCTGATGAACTGGAAGACGTAATAACACATCAAGGTTTAGTGGGGGGCAGCTGTGTGTTGGGTTTTGTGTTCGGGAGGAAAGTAGGTTGCAGATCCAGGGAGAGAAGTTACACATGTGGGTCCCACCTGATTACCTCCTCAGGGGGAGTTCACAGTGTGGTAGGGCTGACACCCCTAGGTAGACAGACAGTGGACAGGGGCGTGAATCCAGTAGAACAAATAAGGGGCAAATGCTGTGAATAGGAGGGGGGCAAGAGGCACAAGAGGTTCTTCTCCTGGTATTTGAAATGTTCTGTATTCTCTACTGAGCATGTATTCATTTTATAATGGAAAACTTCCAATTTTCATAACTCCCCCAAAATATGAGTGCAGTAATGGCCCTGCGGGAGTTGGGAAAGGCTTGACCACAGAGGGAGCCTCTGACGTGAATGTTGGAGGACAAGGTGAACTTGCCCTGGGAGAGGAAGAGAAGGAACACTTGGGTGGCTGATGTGGGTCAGACCCCTTTGCCCTACTGCCAGTTACCCAGGGGGCCTGTGCTTTAGTCCTCAGCCACACCTCTGTCGGCGAGGTGGCCGCGATCGTGGTAGCTTCTTGAACAACTTGCAGAGACGGGCAGCACCTGAGAGGGGCTGAGTTTGTGGACCTGGGACCAGATGCGCAGCACTCAAGTGCAGCTCTTTAACACTTCAACGGTAGTCAACCCTTTGACTAATGTGCTGATTAACCTTTCCAAGATAAGAGCTGGTTGTCTCTCATCTGTAATATGGGGATAAAATAGTCCTTGCTCATTGGCTTTTTCCAAAGATTGAAATAGAGCGACCGTGAAGCACTTAGCACGTACATGCATAAGCACGTAACCAGTAAATATGAGCGTCGCCAGTGGAGACCAGGTCCTGAGAGAGGCACGCAACTCTGCCCAACTTTGTGTTAATTATTTGTCACCTTAGGAGCTCGAGACCCACCAGGGTGAGAGGATTTACATCATGGAATTCAGCAAAGCCTACACATCCAAGCTTTTCCTGCCAGAGAATCCATTGTTAAACATTTACCCGCACTCCCCCTGGCTGTTGCTATTATTAACCTCAGGGTCTGTATAAAGGGTATCTGCCACCTCCTAGTTCTTTATAAGATTTTCCTTTAGAATGTTAAGTGCATCCATTGTCATAATTGGTTTGAAAATTTTTGCTGAGCTGACATTTGCAGCAATAAGTATTCCTAAAAAGGATGTCAAGTTACCATGTCTCTTTGTCACTTGAAGAGTTAATGACTTTTACCGTCAGATTCAGAGATTTGCCTTCAACAAGGGCTGTCTCCCTGGGCTCTGCCGGGTGTTATTTTCCCCCATATTGCTTTCCATCAATTCTACAGTGTTTATTGGAAAGAGGTGGTGCAGAATAAATTGGTTTTTGTCAGGAAGTATATCTTAACTCCGTTTTGTTTTTTTTTTGAACTTAAGACAGCTTATTTTGAACAATTAATAAGTACAGGCCAGTTGCTACAGATTAAACTTTTATAGCAAAACTGTGTTTATGGTACTTTAGTCGATAGGTGTTTGATGGTATGTGGGTGGGACTTTGATTCCCTTGGATGAATGAGATGTTATAGACAAAACTCCAGACAGAACCCCAGGCCCAAAGATACTGGGACCCATATAAGCAGCTCAAGCATGAGACAAAATAGAATCTCTTAGAGTGACTGAAACCCAAGGTCAGGCTGGACACAGGGATTGGGCAAACCAGGTTTGAACCCCACTGTACCACTTTCTCACTGAGTGACCCTTTACAAGTCATTGAATCCTAGTTGGGTTTTATTTTTAATTTTGGCCTCTTTTATTGGTTTTTTATTTATGTTTTTCATCCATCTTAATTCTTTGGCCTGTGTGGGCCTCCCATCGCAGTGGCCTCTCTCGTTGCAGAGCACCAGCTCTGGGTGCATGTGCTCCAGAGCGCTGGGTCATAATTGAACACACCGGTCCAGTCACTCTGCGGCACGTGGGATCTTCCCAGGCCAAGGATTGAACCGGTGCCCCTTGCACTGCAAGATTGACTCTTTACCCACTGGGCCACCAAGGAAGCCCTGAATCCTAGTTTTTAAAGTAAGGATAATAGTTATTCCCTCTGGGTCGTTGTTCAGGCTAAATGAGACAGTACATGTGTCTGGCACATAATAATCCCTTAAAAAAGTGGAAGGCTCCAAAATCACTGTGAACGTGACTTCAGCTGTAAAATTAAAAGATGCTTACTCCTTGGAGGGAAAGCTATGACAAAACTAGACAGTGTATTCAAAAGCAGAGACGTCACTTTGCCAACAAAGGTCCATATAGTCAAAGCTATGGTTTATCCTGTAGTCACATGTGGATGTGAGAGTTGGGCCAAAAAGGCTTGAGTGCTGAAGAATTGATACTTTCGAATTTTGGTGCTTAAAAATCCCTTGGATTACAAGGAGATCAGACCAGTGAATCGTAAAGGAAATCAACCCTAAATATTCATTGAAAGGCCTGATGCTGAAGCTGAAGCTCCAGCACTTTGGCCACCTGATGTGAAGAGCCAACTTATTGGAAAAGACCTTGATGCTGGGAAAGACTGGCAGGCCAAAGGGAGAACCAGTTGCTACAGATTAAACTTTTATAGCAAAACTGTGTTTATGGTACTTTAGTCGATAGGTGTTTGATGGTATGTGGGTGGGACTTTGATTCCCTTGGATGAATGAGATGTTATAGACAAAACTCCAGACAGAACCCCAGGCCCAAAGATACTGGGACCCATATAAGCAGCTCAAGCATGAGACAAAATAGAATCTCTTAGAGTGACTGAAACCCAAGGTCAGGCTGGACACAGGGATTGGGCAAACCAGGTTTGAACCCCACTGTACCACTTTCTCACTGAGTGACCCTTTACAAGTCATTGAATCCTAGTTGGGTTTTATTTTTAATTTTGGCCTCTTTTATTGGTTTTTTATTTATGTTTTTCATCCATCTTAATTCTTTGGCCTGTGTGGGCCTCCCATCGCAGTGGCCTCTCTCGTTGCAGAGCACCAGCTCTGGGTGCATGTGCTCCAGAGCGCTGGGTCATAATTGAACACACCGGTCCAGTCACTCTGCGGCACGTGGGATCTTCCCAGGCCAAGGATTGAACCGGTGCCCCTTGCACTGCAAGATTGACTCTTTACCCACTGGGCCACCAAGGAAGCCCTGAATCCTAGTTTTTAAAGTAAGGATAATAGTTATTCCCTCTGGGTCGTTGTTCAGGCTAAATGAGACAGTACATGTGTCTGGCACATAATAATCCCTTAAAAAAGTGGAAGGCTCCAAAATCACTGTGAACGTGACTTCAGCTGTAAAATTAAAAGATGCTTACTCCTTGGAGGGAAAGCTATGACAAAACTAGACAGTGTATTCAAAAGCAGAGACGTCACTTTGCCAACAAAGGTCCATATAGTCAAAGCTATGGTTTATCCTGTAGTCACATGTGGATGTGAGAGTTGGGCCAAAAAGGCTTGAGTGCTGAAGAATTGATACTTTCGAATTTTGGTGCTTAAAAATCCCTTGGATTACAAGGAGATCAGACCAGTGAATCGTAAAGGAAATCAACCCTAAATATTCATTGAAAGGCCTGATGCTGAAGCTGAAGCTCCAGCACTTTGGCCACCTGATGTGAAGAGCCAACTTATTGGAAAAGACCTTGATGCTGGGAAAGACTGAGGCCAAAAAGAGAACGGGGTGGCAGAGGATGAGATGGTCAGACAGCATAACTGACTCGGTGGGCATGAATCTGAGCAATCTCCAGAAGATAGTGAAGGACAGGGGATCCTGGTATGCTGCAGTCCATGGGGTCACAAAAGAGTCAGGCAGGGGCTTCCCTGATAGCTCAGTGGTAAAGAGTTAGGCTGCCAGTGCAAGAGATACAGGTTCGGTCCCTGTTCCAGGAAGATCCCACATGCTGCAGAGCAACTAAGCCCGTGAGCCACAACTACTGAGCCTGTGCTCCAGAGCCTCGGAACTGCAACTACTGAAGCCCATGTGCCCTAGAGCCCGAGTTCCACAACAAGAGAAATCACCACAATAAGAAGCCTGCTCACCTCAGCTAGAGAGTAGCCCCGACTCCCCGCAACTAGAGAAGAGCCTATGGCAGCAGTGAAAACCCAGAATAGCCAAAAATAAAATTTTTTTTAAGAAGTGAGAGACAGAACTTACCAACTGAACAATAACAAATGATTATTACTTATATTCTGGGAAATAAGATCAGTATAAATTCCCTTCTCCGGGGGATCTTCCCGACTCAGGAATCAAATCTGGGTCTTTTACATTGCACACAGATTACTTACTGTCTGAGCCACCTGGGAAGCCCTACTCTGGGAAATCATATAATAAGTGAAATGAATCTAATTCATGTAATAAGTGAATCTGTGCTTTCTTCTGCCCCCCTGCATGGATTTGCCTTTGGAGAAGCAGCCAGATTACAAATGATGATCTGCTCTTTGTATCATCTATCCTGTGACTTGGTTGGTGTCTAAAACCACTCTGTATTGTTTGGTTTATGGTGGTTTATGGTGTCTTAGTGGCCAGCAGGTACCTAGGGTTCCCTCCGTTACTTGGTTTCAGTTACCCTCTTTAAGATAATAAGCTATCTTTGGTGGTTGTGGGTGGGGCGGCATATCCTGCAGATTCTCCTGAGATTAATTTCTTGTTAATTTTTGTAGCCCATATTTAAGTCAGATCTTCCCCCAGGTAACTGCCAAATATGGTGTATACCCTTGCTCCAGCACTTTGGCCACCTGATGTGAAGAGCTGACTTATTGGAAAAGACCTTGATGCTGGGAAAGACTGAAGACAAAAGGAAAAGGGGTGGCAGAGGATGAGATGGTCAGACAGCATAACTGACTCGGTGGGCATGAATCTGAGCAATCTCCAGAAGATAGTGAAGGACAGGGGATCCTGGTATGCTGCAGTCCATGGGGTCACAAAAGAGTCAGGCAGGGGCTTCCTGATAGCTCAGTGGTAAAGAGTTAGGCTGCCAGTGCAAGAGATACAGGTTCGGTCCCTGTTCCAGGAAGATCCCACATGCTGCAGAGCAACTAAGCCCGTGAGCCACAACTACTGAGCCTGTGCTCCAGAGCCTCGGAACTGCAACTACTGAAGCCCATGTGCCCTAGAGCCCGAGTTCCACAACAAGAGAAATCACCACAATAAGAAGCCTGCTCACCTCAGCTAGAGAGTAGCCCCGACTCCCCGCAACTAGAGAAGAGCCTATGGCAGCAGTGAAAACCCAGAATAGCCAAAAATAAAATTTTTTTTAAGAAGTGAGAGACAGAACTTACCAACTGAACAATAACAAATGATTATTACTTATATTCTGGGAAATAAGATCAGTATAAATTCCCTTCTCCGGGGGATCTTCCCGACTCAGGAATCAAATCTGGGTCTTTTACATTGCACACAGATTACTTACTGTCTGAGCCACCTGGGAAGCCCTACTCTGGGAAATCATATAATAAGTGAAATGAATCTAATTCATGTAATAAGTGAATCTGTGCTTTCTTCTGCCCCCCTGCATGGATTTGCCTTTGGAGAAGCAGCCAGATTACAAATGATGATCTGCTCTTTGTATCATCTATCCTGTGACTTGGTTGGTGTCTAAAACCACTCTGTATTGTTTGGTTTATGGTGGTTTATGGTGTCTTAGTGGCCAGCAGGTACCTAGGGTTCCCTCCGTTACTTGGTTTCAGTTACCCTCTTTAAGATAATAAGCTATCTTTGGTGGTTGTGGGTGGGGCGGCATATCCTGCAGATTCTCCTGAGATTAATTTCTTGTTAATTTTTGTAGCCCATATTTAAGTCAGATCTTCCCCCAGGTAACTGCCAAATATGGTGTATACTTGCCCTGCTGTTGCTAAGTTATAATGGCAGAAAAAAAGCAAACGTCTGTCAACAGAGATAGTCAACAGTGTGAAAGCTCTACAGTGTTGAGCTTCCTGCTTCTCTCCCGATGTCAGGATTAGTCCCAGGGATAGAGTGGGGTTGGGTGCAGGTCATGTTCAATGATCCTGACTCTCATGAGGGAAGGAGTATCTGATCTGGAATAACACGATGACATGTGTATTGATTAATTTATTTGGTATGTAGGCCCTGGGCACCTACTATATGCCAAACAGTGGCCTTTCTACTGTACTGTAGAGTAGTATGAGAGCCTTAAGTTCAAAATTCAGTAAACTTTGCCTTTTTCTCAAACTTGTTTATTTGTTGGTTGATTTGCTTCTTTTTTGAAGTTAATTATTTGCTGTGCTGGGTCTTTATTGTTACTCAGGCTTTCTTCTCCGGTTGAGTGGGGGCCACTCTTGGTTATGGTGCTCTGGCTTCTCAGTGCAGTGGCTTCTCTTGTGGTGGAGCTCAGGCTGTAGGGCACACAGGTTTCAGCTGTTGCAGCATGCAGGCTTAGTAGTCGTGGCTCAGGGTCTTCGTTGCTCCATGGCGTGTGGGATCTTCCTGGACCAGGGATGGAACGTGTGTCTCCTGCTTTGACAGGCGAATTCTTTACCACTGAGCCACCAGGGAAGCCCTGATTTGCTTAATTCTTGAATGGAGGTATGGGAGTCATTCTGCGGCACACTAAGAATAGCAGGCAGGAGTCCAAAAGTAGGCTGACCTCTGCACCAAGTCTGCTCTCCTCCAGGCCACCAGCGGCCTCCCCGGCTGTCTCTGTCCTCGTCCTTTCTCATGCCGGTGCAGGTCGTACAGCTCACCATTCCCCACCTCCTTGAAAGACTGCTTTGGGCGCAATGCCCCGTCTCCAGGTTTTTGTCCCGCGCTTGGTTTCTTCCTCCTAGTTTTCTCCGTAGAGTTTTCCTGCTCTACTGCGTCTTCACACACTCTTGGCCGGCTGGAACGTTCTCCTTTACGGGCAGACCCCAGAGATTGTGTGGTTTAGTCCCATACGCTGCAGTAAAGCAGATTCCGCAATAAAGCGAGTCATGTAAACTTTTTGGTCCCAGTGCATATGAAAGTAATTTTTACATTATACTGTGGTCTGTTGTGGCAGTAACATTATGTCTTAAAAAGAAAAATACAAAAAAAGAAGAATACATACCTTAACTGGAAAATAATGCTTTTGGGAAAATGGTCCCAATTATCTTGCTCAGCACAGAGTTGCCACACACCTTCGATTTGTAATAAGCACAGTATCTTAAAGTGCAGTAATGGGAGTGCATTGCACTGAGGCTGGCCTTGTATTCCTAGTTTGCTGAGGATTTTTATCACACGTGGGTATTAATTTTCATGATATGCTTTTCTGCATCTTTTGGGACAATACATGATTTTTATCCTCTTATCTGTTAATGTGATACATTATGTTGATTGGTTTTTAATACCAAACCAACCTTGTATTCCTAGGACAGATTTCCTTTGATCATGATGTGCTTTTGTGAATATATTGCTGTATTCATTTGTTAATATCCCTGCGTGCCTGCGGGACACTTCCCTGTCATTTTCTTTTCTTGCAGTGTCTTTGTATTTAATATCAGGGTTATACTGACCTTCTCAAACAAGCTAGGAAGCCTTTCCTTCTTCCCATTTTCTGAAAGTATTGTGTATTATTGGTGTTATTTCTAACTTTTTTATTCAGTAGCATTCACCAGTGATGGTATCTTGACCTAGCGTTTTCTTTGTGGGAAGTTTTAAAATTACAGTTCTGTTTCTTTAATGGATATAGGGCTATTCAGACCTTCTGTTTTCTTTTTGTGTTTTTGTTTTTTAGAGGGGGTGGTCTATGTCCTTTTGATAGGTGATAGACGATGGCAGGTTACCGTGAACAGTGTCGGATTCTTAATCACCACTGGAGAAGAATTCACATTGGGATCAAAAGACTGGGCGACGGTCACTCAGAGCTTCGTGCAGTGGAGGCTTTATTACAGTAAGGAAGGATAGGGGAAAGCTTCCAGCATAAACACTGGAAGGGGGATAGAAGAGTATCCACCTTTGCCAGTTTAGGCATGACAATTTGTATTTTCCAGTTGGTTATCAAAACAATAGCTTAAGGTCATAAAGGCATTCCAGTCCTACACCCACAGCACGAGGTTAGCCAGGGGATCGTCTCCAGGCTAGTGAGACATTCTGGTGTAGAGGCCTTTCTAGGCCCACAGCCTCAACATAAGACAGTAAACTTAGTTTTGGGTTGATCTTATCATAGCAAATATTTCAGGTTAGAAAAATACCTGTCCTTCTTCTTTTTGTCCCTCACCTCCTCCTTCTTTTTGTCCCTCACCTCCTCCTCCTTATCAAATCTGCCCATGAACCCCTTTCATTCTGAACCCCTTTCACTTTCTGTTTATTGAAATTTTTAATTAATTTATTTTTTTAAATTGGAATTTAATAGTTTTACAGTGTTGTGTTAGTTTCTGCTATGCCACAGCATGAATCAGCTTTAAGTATACGTACCCCTTTGTTTTGAGCCTCCCTCCCACCGCCTCTCACCTGTCCACTTCCCCCCTACCCATCATGCCTCTTTTATTTTTATATTTATTTTCATCCATTTTTACTCTTTGACATGTGTGGGCCTCCCATTGCAGGGCCTCACTTGTTGCAGAGCACCGGACACACTGGTCCAGCCACTCCGTGGCATGTGGGATCTTCCCAGGCCAGGGATTGAACGGTGCCCCTTGCACTGCAAGGCAGATTTTTTACCCACTGGACCACCAGGGAAATCCCCACCTGTCCATTTTAATTTATGTTTCACAATGGTTTTGTCTACCCTACCTCTGATTCTGTTTTAGATTGCCTTCTCTTTTTTTATCTCCCCATTTTCCCTAGGTACTGTCTATCCTCTTAAGTTTATATATGATACTATAAAAAATTGACAGACATTTCCAACACTGAAGTACAGAGAACATTAGTATAAATACTCAGACCTGCCATCCTGATATAATTGATAGTAGCATTTAATCTTATTAGCTTCAGTGATTTTTGTTTTCTTTTTAATGTTACTGGTATCATCGTGCCTCTCTACAATCAGATTCCAATCTTTCAGTTAAGAAGAAAGCTCAAGTGTATTTTTTTTTGCCTTCATGTTTTTATGCTTTTACTCTATAGATTGTTTATAGATACTTCCACACTTGGGTGCAGTATTGTGTTTTAAATTTTATGTAAAATGTCTTCATATTTTCCATGTTTTTTTAGTATTTTGTTTCAAGATTTATTCTGTCTCTACAGTTCATCTATTATAAGTACTGTGTACTTATGACATATTTAATTACCCATTTTCACATTGGTAGAGTTTTAGGTTGTTTTAGATTTTTGTTCCAGTGACTGTCCCTGCACCTCACTGTAAACTTGTGAGAAAAGTGCCATCATTGGGTCCCGCAGTGTGCACAGCCTCAGCATAAATGCATCTTTCCAAATTGCTTTCCAAAATTTTGGCGCCAGTTTATACGCGTGCCAGCAATGAATGGCATTTCTTACTGCCCTGTCTCCTTGACAACACTTTTTAATGTTAGACTGCTAAATCTTCACTAATTTGATATACAAGAAATTGCATCTCATTGTGCTTTTTTAAGAAAAATCTTGTTCAATGTCCTTTTAAATTATTTATTTTCATCCATTTTTACTCTTTGACATGTGTGGGCCTCCCATTGCAGGGCCTCACTTGTTGCAGAGCACCGGACACACTGGTCCAGCCACTCCGTGGCATGTGGGATCTTCCCAGGCCAGGGATTGAACGGTGCCCCTTGCACTGCAAGGCAGATTTTTTACCCACTGGACCACCAGGGAAATCCCCACCTGTCCATTTTAATTTATGTTTCACAATGGTTTTGTCTACCCTACCTCTGATTCTGTTTTAGATTGCCTTCTCTTTTTTTATCTCCCCATTTTCCCTAGGTACTGTCTATCCTCTTAAGTTTATATATGATACTATAAAAAATTGACAGACATTTCCAACACTGAAGTACAGAGAACATTAGTATAAATACTCAGACCTGCCATCCTGATATAATTGATAGTAGCATTTAATCTTATTAGCTTCAGTGATTTTTGTTTTCTTTTTAATGTTACTGGTATCATCGTGCCTCTCTACAATCAGATTCCAATCTTTCAGTTAAGAAGAAAGCTCAAGTGTATTTTTTTTTGCCTTCATGTTTTTATGCTTTTACTCTATAGATTGTTTATAGATACTTCCACACTTGGGTGCAGTATTGTGTTTTAAATTTTATGTAAAATGTCTTCATATTTTCCATGTTTTTTTAGTATTTTGTTTCAAGATTTATTCTGTCTCTACAGTTCATCTATTATAAGTACTGTGTACTTATGACATATTTAATTACCCATTTTCACATTGGTAGAGTTTTAGGTTGTTTTAGATTTTTGTTCCAGTGACTGTCCCTGCACCTCACTGTAAACTTGTGAGAAAAGTGCCATCATTGGGTCCCGCAGTGTGCACAGCCTCAGCATAAATGCATCTTTCCAAATTGCTTTCCAAAATTTTGGCGCCAGTTTATACGCGTGCCAGCAATGAATGGCATTTCTTACTGCCCTGTCTCCTTGACAACACTTTTTAATGTTAGACTGCTAAATCTTCACTAATTTGATATACAAGAAATTGCATCTCATTGTGCTTTTTTAAGAAAAATCTTGTTCAATGTAGAACCTATGGACTTTTAAAAGTTTATTTATTTATTTTTGGCTATTCTGGGTTTTCACTGCTGTTGCAGGCTCCAGTGACAGGGACTGGGGGCTACTCTCTAGTTGAGGTAAGCAGGCTTCTTGTTGCAGTGACTTCTCTTGTTGTGGAGCTCGGGCTCCAGGGCCCACCAGCTTCAGTAGTTGTGGCCCATGGGCTCTATAGTTGTGGCTCCGAGGCTCTAGAGCACAGGCTCAGTAGTTGTGGCTCACGGGCTTAGCTGCTCTGCAGCATGTGGGATCTTCCTGGATCAGGGACTGAACCTGTGTCTCCTGCATCTGCAGGCAAACTCTTTACCACTGAGCTACCAGGGAAGCCCCTCATTGTGTTTTCAATTCGCATTTTCCTGACTACTATCCTAGTGAAACTGAGATATTTTCATATGTTTGTTATTTGTTTAAGTTTCTTCTCTGATTGGATTCCTCACATTTTTCCAAGTTCTGCTGTGGAGTTTTTTTTTTTTTTTTTTTTTCATATTATTCTTATCATTCATATTGTAAGAGCCCTTTTTTTTTTTTTTACTTTTAATTTTGTTTTGGGGTATGGTCGATCAACAATGTTGCGGTAGTTTCAGAGGAACAACAAGGGGCTCAGCCAAACATACATGTATCCACTTGCCCCCAAACTCCCCTCCTAGCCAGGCTGCCACATTGTAGAAGTTCTTTTTTTTTTTTTTAAACTGAGATGATTTTAAACCTCATTTATTTATTTTTGGCTGTGGTAGAGTCTTTGTCACTGCACTCAAGCTTTCTCTAGTTGAAGTGAGTGGGGGCTATTTTTCATTGTCTTCTGCGAGCTTCTCCTTGCAGTGGCTTTTCTTGTTGTAGAGCACAGGCTCTAGGCGCTCAGCCTCCAGTAGCTGTGGCTCACGAGCTTAGTTGCTCCTTGGCATATGGGATCTTCTCAGACCAGGGATCAAACCATGTCTCTTGCATTGCAAAGCAGATTCTTTTTTTTTTTTTTTTTTAAGCCTTAATTTTACTTTTAACTTTTACAGAGTTTTGTTGTTTACAGATATGCATGTTCCCAGATTAGTCATATGTATATCCCCCGCTTCCCACCCCTCCCGACCATCACACAGCACCCCTGAATGATCCCGTTTTCTCACAGAGCAATCACTATAGCTATTTTCTTCACTTATGATAGTACAGGCCTTCATGCTGCTTCCTTTATGCCTCCCACCTGGACCTCCAGGGAGGCCCAGGAGTTCTTTATGTAGTCTGGATCATTATATTCTTTGTTCGTTAAATACAATGCAAATATCTTCTCTCAGTTTGCGGTTTGTCCTTACATTTTGTGAGCCCAGCCAGACCACGGGTTGTAACTGGGGTTTGACAGTGGATGAGAATGCTGATTTAGGAAGTTCAATATTGTTTTTACATTGGTTTCCTCCTACAGCAGTAGATAGGTTGTGAAGAGAAGAGAAAGGAGACAAGAGTGTAAGCCCTCGATCGTTAGGGACCCCTGTTCTCGTTGTAGTCCGTGGAGATGTGCCTGAGGCTAGATTATCACAGTGCTCTTAGGGGAAAGCTACGGTCACAACAGCTGGCCAGACCTTGGACACACAGGTAGACCACATGTGGACTTGACTAGAGCATGGGAAGTGGTTTGGGGGTAGTGAGTTGACCTGGAATCTGTGGCTTTGCTGGTACTCGGTCACTTCAGTCTGAGTCTTTGTGACCCTATGGACTGTAGCCGGCTAGACTCCTCTGTGCTTTAGTCAATGGCAGTGGCCTACCAGCCTCCCACTTTAGACCTGTTGCAAGGTTCATGTGAGATGATCAGTGAGAGAGCTCTTTAAAACCATAATGCAGTCTTCCAGTAACCCAATAGTCCTGAGGTGAATGTTTAAGTGAGTGGGGCTATTTTTCATTGTCTTCTGCGAGCTTCTCCTTGCAGTGGCTTTTCTTGTTGTAGAGCACAGGCTCTAGGCGCTCAGCCTCCAGTAGCTGTGGCTCACGAGCTTAGTTGCTCCTTGGCATATGGGATCTTCTCAGACCAGGGATCAAACCATGTCTCTTGCATTGCAAAGCAGATTCTTTTTTTTTTTTTTTTTTAAGCCTTAATTTTACTTTTAACTTTTACAGAGTTTTGTTGTTTACAGATATGCATGTTCCCAGATTAGTCATATGTATATCCCCCGCTTCCCACCCCTCCCGACCATCACACAGCACCCCTGAATGATCCCGTTTTCTCACAGAGCAATCACTATAGCTATTTTCTTCACTTATGATAGTACAGGCCTTCATGCTGCTTCCTTTATGCCTCCCACCTGGACCTCCAGGGAGGCCCAGGAGTTCTTTATGTAGTCTGGATCATTATATTCTTTGTTCGTTAAATACAATGCAAATATCTTCTCTCAGTTTGCGGTTTGTCCTTACATTTTGTGAGCCCAGCCAGACCACGGGTTGTAACTGGGGTTTGACAGTGGATGAGAATGCTGATTTAGGAAGTTCAATATTGTTTTTACATTGGTTTCCTCCTACAGCAGTAGATAGGTTGTGAAGAGAAGAGAAAGGAGACAAGAGTGTAAGCCCTCGATCGTTAGGGACCCCTGTTCTCGTTGTAGTCCGTGGAGATGTGCCTGAGGCTAGATTATCACAGTGCTCTTAGGGGAAAGCTACGGTCACAACAGCTGGCCAGACCTTGGACACACAGGTAGACCACATGTGGACTTGACTAGAGCATGGGAAGTGGTTTGGGGGTAGTGAGTTGACCTGGAATCTGTGGCTTTGCTGGTACTCGGTCACTTCAGTCTGAGTCTTTGTGACCCTATGGACTGTAGCCGGCTAGACTCCTCTGTGCTTTAGTCAATGGCAGTGGCCTACCAGCCTCCCACTTTAGACCTGTTGCAAGGTTCATGTGAGATGATCAGTGAGAGAGCTCTTTAAAACCATAATGCAGTCTTCCAGTAACCCAATAGTCCTGAGGTGAATGTTTAAGGAGGGGCCACTTGAAGCCAGAGATAAATTATTCTCTTTCAGGAATTAAAAAAGACCACACTGCCAGTTAGTTTCTTCTTCTTTTTAAATATTTTTATTTATTTATTTGTATTATTTTTGGCTGTGCTGGATCTTCTTTGCTGTGCGGGCTTTTCGCTAGGTGTGACAAGCAAGGGCTCCTCTCTGTTCATAGTTGTGGTGCACACAGACTTCTACTGAGGGGCTTCTCTTGTTGTGGAGCACCGACTCTAGGAGCATGGATTTCAATAGTTGTGGTTGGCAGATGCTAGAGCTTGGCGCCAGTAGTTTTGCCTCACAGGCATGTGGCATCTTCCTGGATCAGGGATTGAACCTGTGTCTCCTGCATTGGAAGGCAGGATCTTTACCACGGGGCCATCAGGGAAGCCCTAGTAGGTTTCTTCTCAGACTCCGACAGTGTTTGATAGCTTTGATTTTGTTGTGTTTTCATGTGTTGTATGGGGCTTCCCTGGTGCCTCAGATGGTAAAGAATCTGCCTGAAATGCAGGAGACATGGTTTTGATCCCTCAGTCGGGAAGAACCCCTGGAGAAGGGAATGGCTACCCACTCCAATATTCTTGCCTGGACAATTCCATGGACAGAGGAGCCTGGTAGGCTATAGTCCACGGGATCGCAAAGAGTTGGACGTGACTGAGCGACTAACACCAATCACCAATGTTGTACGCACAAGAGGAGAAAGGAGACAAGAGTGTAAGCCCTCGATCGTTAGGGACCCCTGTTCTCGTTGTAGTCCGTGGAGATGTGCC
This sequence comes from Tragulus kanchil, assembly GCA_022376925.1. Taxonomy (NCBI): domain Eukaryota; kingdom Metazoa; phylum Chordata; class Mammalia; order Artiodactyla; family Tragulidae; genus Tragulus; species Tragulus kanchil. The sequence goes on along the minus strand of JAIOJX010000030.1, from coordinate 220,306,142 downwards.
TGAGGCTAGATTATCACAGTGCTCTTAGGGGAAAGCTACGGTCACAACAGCTGGCCAGACCTTGGACACACAGGTAGACCACATGTGGACTTGACTAGAGCATGGGAAGTGGTTTGGGGGTAGTGAGTTGACCTGGAATCTGTGGCTTTGCTGGTACTCGGTCACTTCAGTCTGAGTCTTTGTGACCCTATGGACTGTAGCCGGCTAGACTCCTCTGTGCTTTAGTCAATGGCAGTGGCCTACCAGCCTCCCACTTTAGACCTGTTGCAAGGTTCATGTGAGATGATCAGTGAGAGAGCTCTTTAAAACCATAATGCAGTCTTCCAGTAACCCAATAGTCCTGAGGTGAATGTTTAAGGAGGGGCCACTTGAAGCCAGAGATAAATTATTCTCTTTCAGGAATTAAAAAAGACCACACTGCCAGTTAGTTTCTTCTTCTTTTTAAATATTTTTATTTATTTATTTGTATTATTTTTGGCTGTGCTGGATCTTCTTTGCTGTGCGGGCTTTTCGCTAGGTGTGACAAGCAAGGGCTCCTCTCTGTTCATAGTTGTGGTGCACACAGACTTCTACTGAGGGGCTTCTCTTGTTGTGGAGCACCGACTCTAGGAGCATGGATTTCAATAGTTGTGGTTGGCAGATGCTAGAGCTTGGCGCCAGTAGTTTTGCCTCACAGGCATGTGGCATCTTCCTGGATCAGGGATTGAACCTGTGTCTCCTGCATTGGAAGGCAGGATCTTTACCACGGGGCCATCAGGGAAGCCCTAGTAGGTTTCTTCTCAGACTCCGACAGTGTTTGATAGCTTTGATTTTGTTGTGTTTTCATGTGTTGTATGGGGCTTCCCTGGTGCCTCAGATGGTAAAGAATCTGCCTGAAATGCAGGAGACATGGTTTTGATCCCTCAGTCGGGAAGAACCCCTGGAGAAGGGAATGGCTACCCACTCCAATATTCTTGCCTGGACAATTCCATGGACAGAGGAGCCTGGTAGGCTATAGTCCACGGGATCGCAAAGAGTTGGACGTGACTGAGCGACTAACACCAATCACCAATGTTGTACGCACAGATGTTTAGAAAATGAAATTACCCACATTCCACCTCGGCTGGCCTCCAAGCCAGAAGTGGGGCAGTTAAAATATTAAGCTGCCAAGTGCCCCTCATAGAGTAGGACTTGAACTAATTTGTCTCAAGCAAAACATCACAGGGCACTGCACAAGTAGAGGTTTCTCTCTGGGCCTTTTTGCTGTTCACTGTGGAGGAAGAAAGAGATTGAGGCAGTGTGTCTGGAGGCCACATGATTATAATGCAACTACCCACAGATATCAGGAAAGGAGGGGAGTTCTTAGCAAGTAAACCCTAACATACATCTCATCAGTTTTCAGTTGGCCAGTCAGTCGACAAATGTTTATGGAGTGCCTAGAGAGTGCATCTCATTGCATATAGATTTCAAATTTTCTAATCTCTGTAGCAGCAGAAAGTAGAGAGTGGATTTCCAGGGTTTATCCCCTCAGATGTAGTTTAAAGGGAAAATGAATTGCTGGTCCAGTATTTTGATTGAAAAGTGGCTGATTTATCTGCCTCCACACTCCTAGAGGAGGTCTTCTGTTTTAGGTCTAGGTACCATGATTTGAATTCTTTTACTCTGAAGCATTCGCTTGATGTTTGATCCCCAACCTGTAACAATGGTGGGCTATTAAACTTGCTAAACAAAATTAAATGTTACGTTTCTCATTTCTTGGAAATGAAGTGTTGAATCTACTCCAGAAAAAACTGCGGCATGCTAAAAATAGCAATTTTTGTGAGAAGCAGTAACCATGGTTGCTCTCAATTAGAAGCTGAATTGGTTTCAAATATAAAGTTTTGTTTTATAATGAAAGGGAGAGAAAGCTGATGATTCTTGGGGAAATGGTATTTCTCTCTTGTTGGAAGGGCAGTGGGCTGCCCCACGTTCTTCCTTTCTACTTCCAAAGTCTTCTCAACTCTACTTGAACTTCCTTCCTGTGTTGGAGAAAGAGCTGTACTTTCTCTGTTTTTTCCTTCTTAAAAAAAAAAGTAGTTTAAAATTGTTCATAAAATTCCATATGTTATTGTTGTTATTTGTCGCTAAGTCGCGTCTGTCTCTGTGTGACCCCATGGACTGCGGCATCCCGGCTCCTGTGTCCTCCACTGTCTCTTGGAGTTTGCTCAGCTTCGTGTCCGTTGAATTGGTGATGCTATCTAAGCATCTCATCCTCTGCCGCCCCCTTCTCCCTTTGCCCTCAGTCTTTCCCAGCATTGGGGTCTTTTCCAGTGAGTCAGCTCCTAATACAGCACAGGTAAGGCTGCAGTCCCCCTGACCACTCATTCCCCCAGGGCCCTTCTGAATACTGATCTTTGTCATTTTCCGGGGTACAGTCCTCCAGAGCTTCGTCTGTACATTGTCACATGTAAACATGTTCCCCTGTATCCCTTCTAGTCTGCTTACTGTCCATCCTGCCAGCCCTGAGATGCCCAATAAGATGTGGGAGGTCCTGTCAGGTGAGCCATGGACACATGATTGGGTCCTCTCCAGAGGCTGGCCTCACTACAGCTTCCAAGTCTTGCTTCCCAGCTGGCACTGGTCTAACTTTCCAGGGCTCTGATGCCTATGTTTGCCTCTCATCCGTGGCTGTTCCCAGCTCCCCTTGGATATCTCGAGTCCCTGTAACATTTGCAGTCCTGGTAGTGCTCCTGTGCCGGTCTTTCATCAGTTTGCCCTCAGATCCATCTCCTGATGTGCTTTGAATGTTAGAAGGGCAGAACTCTGCAGGCCACATTTCCCAAGCTCTGGAGTCAGCTGGCCTCTGACTGGTTTTGGCCAAGAATTCCAGCAAGACTGCAGAGTAGGAGGAAAGAAGCAGCTAGGGAATTTCTCTCTCTTTCTGCCCTGATCAGTATCTCCTTCATAAATCCGATTCCATTTGACCAGATCTGCCTCTTTCAACTTTTGCAACTCTTCTCAGCCTTTAGGTTCAGTTATCTCTGCTTCCTCTCTTTGTTTCTTTGTCTAGAAGTGAGGGCAGTGCCCCACTTGTCTTAGTTTCTGCATCGTGTCCCCTTGGCTTCTCACTCAGTTTAAAATACTTAGAGCATTCATTAGAAGAACAGCTGGAAATGATGGTTTTTACTTTATGGACTTTTAAGTTATATCTGCCAGGACTTCTTGATTCTCTTTCTGCTGAAAACACTCATCCAGGAAGAAGTTAACACCTGGGGGATGGAGAGGACCTGGTTACCCTAAAATAGAAATCCAGATTTTGGGGTGGGGGTTGTTGGTGGTGTTTTTGTTTGTTTTTAGGATAAATTGTCTGGTTGGCATAGGTGAGCTGTAGGTTTAGTTACTTGTGGAACTATGGAGAAGGATTCAACCAGATTATGGTGATAGAAAAAACTAGAGATTTTGCAACCCAAAAGGAGAGTTTAGATTCCTTCAGTGAATGTTTTGATTAGTCTTGCCTATAGAGAAACGACAGACAAGAAAGTGGGCGTTATATATCTGGAATGGGGAGAGTCGATCTGAATGATCCAGAAGAGATCAGGAGGTGAACACGGTAGGCACGGGCAGCACCGACACGGTGCCAGTGTGGTGACAGAGCTGTAACAATTTGACCCTGATGCTGGGAAAGACTGAAGGCAGGAGGAGAGGGGGCAACAGAGTATATGATGGTTGGATGGCGTTACTGAGTCAATGGGCATGAATTTGAGCAAGCTCCCAGAGATAGTGAAGGACAGGGGAGCCTGGTGTGCTGGTGTTCATGGGGTCACAAAGAGACATGACATAGCAACTGAACAACAATTTGACCAGCAAATCTAGTCAGCTGTCTGGGGGAGAGGGACAGGCTTTGGTATATCATAATCTTACTGCAGGTGTTTGTTTTATTCCCTCTGAACAGTAGTGAATCATCTTATGGCACAAGAGTGAGTTCTGTCCTTGGTCACTGGGGGTCTAGGAAGTCCATGGTGCAAAATGAATGGGACCCTTTCCTGTCTCCCAGGAGCTTGGCTCACAGGGACACTGATTTGGTGTCAAGCCCATGGAGGAACGGACCATCCTGACTCCCACAGTCTGTATTCCAGGGCAGACGTTTGTTAAATTTCGGTAAGGCTATGAAATATTAAGAAGCTTTAAGACTTCTTGAACTTTTATTTTCATAGACAGCTTTGGTAACGTGTCAGCTAAGAATATCTTTTTATGTTCATTTCATCTGAAAACAAAAATAGAAATGAATAAGTATGTTATGTAAATCCAAACAGGTTTTTTCACAGTCTCTGTATTGACTTTATTTAAAAACATGAATGGCAACCTGGCAGAAGGGTAATAGGCAGAAACATTGAACTGGTGCCATTTTGGCAGTTTCAGTGAAGAAACCAAGTGATAATTAAGGTTTCCCTTTTCTTGTGGAGCATGGTCACACCGCAGTTACATGATTCTGCCAGCGAGGTAGCCCCAGGAGGATTAAAGCACGGTTTGAAGCTGTGCTGTGATGCTGTCCATGGAAGCACTCCTGAACTTTCCAGTCATCCAGCACAGATTGCTAGAGTGGGCTTTTTATGATTGTTATTATTCCTAGCTCTTGAACATTAAAAAGAGAGAAAAATCTGTACAGGAAATGTTTTCCATCTGTGGGTTGTACCCTACAGAGGGTGTATTTTAGTTAGGATTCTTGGCTACCAGCAACTAAACCCAGCTCAGGCCAGTGTAACCAAAAAAAGGAGGTTTTGTGTGATTTTGCAAATCCTGGTGTAACTCACAGAACCAAAGGAAATGTAGGAACGGAGCCCACTGGGAACTGGGCCATCAGCACCGCGAGTCTGTGTCCACCTCCCGTCTCAGTGTGTGTCCACACAGCCAGCTGTGTTTTCTCCGACACCTCCACCAGCTGCCCCCTCCGTGGCCCTCTGCAGCCGGACAGTGTGAAGTTGGAGGAGGAGCATCTTCTCGGAAGAGAAGCAGGGGGCTCTTTAGAAAGATGGAATACTTTGGGTTGGCCGAGTTTAGCAAGAGGAAAAAAAACCTCAGGTCTGAAAGATCAACTGGATTGGATTGTATTTTGACAGCTTCCCAAAACTACATAGAATTAAATATTCCTAGGGAATGTTAGAATTTGTTTGAAAAGACATTTATATACACATCTACATATACTTATTATTTTAGGCAAATGTCTATGATATATTAATGGAAAAAAAAGAGGTCATGAAATACTGTATCATAGGTTCTGTTTCCATGAAAGTAAACCAGCAGCTTTTGTGTGTGTGCATATGTTTGTGTGTCTGTGTTTAATGAGGAGAAAGGCATGGAAGGATTCAGAGGCTGGTGCTGTGGGGTACATCAAGGGGTTGAGAGTAGGGATCGGGGTCAAGGGAGGTAGATAGATGATCAGGTTTGCCTTTATATATTATGTATTGCATCATTTTACTTGTTAGGATAAACCTGTATTGTGCTCGTAGTTTGAGAAGCATCAGTTAAGATAAAGAAAAGCCTATTCTGACCCTCCTCAGGAGTGTGGATGTGGGGACTGAGGTAGTCATGTCATCTCTTGAATTTTTTTACTCCTGCTGCGCACCTTTTGGGATCTTAGTTCCCTGACCAGGGATTGACCCCAGATCCTCGGTAGTGAAATCACAGAGGGCTCTTGGTGGACCCTCATTGCTTGGACTATCAGCTAAAGGAGCAGGGATGGAGGATGCATCTGAACAGCTTCTTCAAGCTCTAAGGTCTGAGAATCCCCAGACCTTTTCAGAGGTCTGAGGGTCTTTGTAAAATGGAAATGTCTGACAGGAAGTAATTCAGAGTGGTTTATTGTACACTTGAAAGGTGACTGGTGTGACTGAGGGGCTGAATTTTAAATTTTAACATAATTTTAATTTAAGTTTACGTAACCGTAAGTGCTAGCGGCTACCCTGTTGGATAGCACATAGCTCTTTAACTGGAAAATCTAACATGAGGTGGGCATTTGGAATGCCCATATACATTTTTATATATACCTATTTTTGAAATGGAAAGAAAACTTTTCTAATTTCAGAAAACCGTTTGGGTTCCTTACAGACAATACAGACAAGAACAAGAAGAAGAAAGTAAAAAATAGTCACAAAAACACCTACTCAGAGATAACTGCTATTGGCACCTTAGTATATAACCTTCTAAATTCTCTTCTGTGCTCACGTCTTAGGTAGCCAACTGGCTTCCCAAAACTACATAGAATTAAATATTCCTAGGGAATGTTAGAATTTGTTTGAAAAGACATTTATATACACATCTACATATACTTATTATTTTAGGCAAATGTCTATGATATATTAATGGAAAAAAAAGAGGTCATGAAATACTGTATCATAGGTTCTGTTTCCATGAAAGTAAACCAGCAGCTTTTGTGTGTGTGCATATGTTTGTGTGTCTGTGTTTAATGAGGAGAAAGGCATGGAAGGATTCAGAGGCTGGTGCTGTGGGGTACATCAAGGGGTTGAGAGTAGGGATCGGGGTCAAGGGAGGTAGATAGATGATCAGGTTTGCCTTTATATATTATGTATTGCATCATTTTACTTGTTAGGATAAACCTGTATTGTGCTCGTAGTTTGAGAAGCATCAGTTAAGATAAAGAAAAGCCTATTCTGACCCTCCTCAGGAGTGTGGATGTGGGGACTGAGGTAGTCATGTCATCTCTTGAATTTTTTTTTTAATCCTGCTGCGCACCTTTTGGGATCTTAGTTCCCTGACCAGGGATTGACCCCAGATCCTCGGTAGTGAAATCACAGAGGGCTCTTGGTGGACCCTCATTGCTTGGACTATCAGCTAAAGGAGCAGGGATGGAGGATGCATCTGAACAGCTTCTTCAAGCTCTAAGGTCTGAGAATCCCCAGACCTTTTCAGAGGTCTGAGGGTCTTTGTAAAATGGAAATGTCTGACAGGAAGTAATTCAGAGTGGTTTATTGTACACTTGAAAGGTGACTGGTGTGACTGAGGGGCTGAATTTTAAATTTTAACATAATTTTAATTTAAGTTTACGTAACCGTAAGTGCTAGCGGCTACCCTGTTGGATAGCACATAGCTCTTTAACTGGAAAATCTAACATGAGGTGGGCATTTGGAATGCCCATATACATTTTTATATATACCTATTTTTGAAATGGAAAGAAAACTTTTTCTAATTTCAGAAAAACCGTTTGGGTTCCTTACAGACAATACAGACAAGAACAAGAAGAAGAAAGTAAAAAATAGTCACAAAAACACCTACTCAGAGATAACTGCTATTGGCACCTTAGTATATAACCTTCTAAATTCTCTTCTGTGCTCACGTCTTAGGTAGCCAACTGGCTTTCAACAGCATAGTTTGAAATTATCCAGGAAGGGATGAGACATGTGAGAAGGAGAGAATGCCTGCTCACTGCCCAGCAGAGAATGCTGATAAAGATTTTAACAGTCTACCCTGGCTGATGTTTCTTCTCTGGGCTTTAGGTCATCAACCCCATGGGATGGGATGCATTTGGATTGCCTGCTGAAAATGCCGCGATTGAGAGGAATCTACATCCAGAAAGTTGGACACAAAGGTTTGTGTTTACAGGCATACTCACGCACTTGTATGCCCGCCTGTACATGTGTGCTTAATTGTGTCTGACTCTGCGACCCCATGGACTGTAGCCCAGCCCCTCTGTCTGTGGGATTCTCCAGGCAAGAATACTGCAGTGGGTTGCCATTTCCTCCTCCAGGGCATCTTCCCAACCGAGGGATCGAACCTAGATCTCCTGCATTGCTGGCAGATTCTTTACCATCTGAGACACCAAGGAAGCTCAAGCACTTGTATACAGAACGCTTAAACAATTCTTTTTTTTTAAACCTGAGCATGAGAAATTGAAAGCCAACAGAACACTGTGAGCACCAAGCAATAGGCAGGATTGTCTGTATTGGTGTTTGTCTTTCTGTGCTCTGTAGTCTTATCTAAGAAATAGCGCAGAGGGTTTAGGTATTCATTCATGTATTCATTTTGATGCTTTGTTGTTTGGTTATTCTTCCTTTAAGCATTTGCATGTGGAAGCAAAAAGGAGGAAAGGGTGACATTTGTTAAATTTCTGCAGTGCTCTTCATCTTCTTGACCACAGTTTGAGCCATATCCAAATGCCACATTATCATTTTCTTTCCAAAATTCTCTCCATTTTTTGGCTTCACCATTCTGTAGCAAGAGGAGCTTAGATAGTCAATGAGGAAATACATGGCCACTTTATTCTGAGTGTGGCTTCCTCCAAGCAGGGCATACTCCCAGGGCCCCCTGTGCCTCAGGCTTCCCTGTGCTGGGGCAGTGCCCAGTCCTCTCCCTCCTGATGAAGCCTTGAGGGCTGGGTGGCAAAACCCAGCCAGATGTTGGGGCTCCCTCCAGCCCCTCTCATGCAGCCCTCCCTCACCTTCCTCCTCACAGCTGCAGAGGGCCGTTCAAGGCCTCTCTCCATCGTCTTTCATCTCCCCCTGCTTTGTCTTGCCCAAGGCTGTGTTGTGAACTGAAACATCTTCTGCACATCTACTTCTCTTTTCTTCCTCTAATCCCTAGTTTCCACTTATCCAATTATGAGTGATGAAAAAGGGAGGAAATGATGATGCAAAGAAAATAGGTCGGGCTTCCCTGGTGGTCCGGTGGGTAAAGACACCGCCTTGCAGTGCAAGGGGCGCCGGGTCGATCCCTGGCCTGGGACGATCGCACGTGCCGCAGAGCGGCTGGACCCATGTGCCCAATTACCGAGCCGGAGCTCTAGAGCGCATGCGCCCACAGCCGGCGTGTAGCCCAGCCCCTCTGTCTGTGGGATTCTCCAGGCAAGAATACTGCAGTGGGTTGCCATTTCCTCCTCCAGGGCATCTTCCCAACCGAGGGATCGAACCTAGATCTCCTGCATTGCTGGCAGATTCTTTACCATCTGAGACACCAAGGAAGCTCAAGCACTTGTATACAGAACGCTTAAACAATTCTTTTTTTTTAAACCTGAGCATGAGAAATTGAAAGCCAACAGAACACTGTGAGCACCAAGCAATAGGCAGGATTGTCTGTATTGGTGTTTGTCTTTCTGTGCTCTGTAGTCTTATCTAAGAAATAGCGCAGAGGGTTTAGGTATTCATTCATGTATTCATTTTGATGCTTTGTTGTTTGGTTATTCTTCCTTTAAGCATTTGCATGTGGAAGCAAAAAGGAGGAAAGGGTGACATTTGTTAAATTTCTGCAGTGCTCTTCATCTTCTTGACCACAGTTTGAGCCATATCCAAATGCCACATTATCATTTTCTTTCCAAAATTCTCTCCATTTTTTGGCTTCACCATTCTGTAGCAAGAGGAGCTTAGATAGTCAATGAGGAAATACATGGCCACTTTATTCTGAGTGTGGCTTCCTCCAAGCAGGGCATACTCCCAGGGCCCCCTGTGCCTCAGGCTTCCCTGTGCTGGGGCAGTGCCCAGTCCTCTCCCTCCTGATGAAGCCTTGAGGACTGGGTGCCAAAACCCAGCCAGATGTTCGGGGCTCCCTCCAGCCCCTCTCATGCAGCCCTCCCTCACCTTCCTCCTCACAGCTGCAGAGGGCCGTTCAAGGCCTCTCTCCATCGTCTTTCATCTCCCCCTGCTTTGTCTTGCCCAAGGCTGTGTTGTGAACTGAAACATCTTCTGCACATCTACTTCTCTTTTCTTCCTCTAATCCCTAGTTTCCACTTATCCAATTATGAGTGATGAAAAAGGGAGGAAATGATGATGCAAAGAAAATAGGTCGGGCTTCCCTGGTGGTCCAGTGGGTAAGGACACCGCCTTGCAGTGCAAGGGGCGCCGGTTCGATCCCTGGCCTGGGAAGATCCCACGTGCCGCAGAGCGGCTGGACCCATGTGTCCAATTACCGAGCCGGAGCTCTAGAGCGCATGCGCCCACAGCCGGCGCTCTGCAAGGGCATAGACCACTGCAATGGGAGGCCCACACAGGCCAAAGAACAGAGATGGATGAAAATAGATAAATGAAAGACCAATAGAAGTGGCCCGCGCACCCCTCCCTCCTCAACCCGCCTCCCACCTAAAAAAGCAAAGAAAGAAAATGGGTCAAAGTGAAAGTGGCTCAGTCGTGTCTGACTCTTTGCAACCCCATGGACGAGTCATGAAATTCTCCAGACAAGAATACTGGGGGCTTCCCTGGTGGTCCAATGGGTAAGGACACCGCCTTGCAGTGCAAGGGGCGCTGGTTCGATCCCTGGCCTGGGAAGATCCCACGTGCCGTGGAGCGGCTGGACCCATGTGTCCAATTACTGAGCGGGAGCTCTGGAGCTCATGCGCCCAGAGCTGGTGCTCTGCGACAACAGAGGCCACTGCGATGGGAGGCCCTCACGGTCCAAAGAACAAAGATAGATGAAAATAGAGAAATGAAAGACCAATAGAGGTGGCCCGCCTGCCCCCCTTCCTCCCCAACCCGCACCCCCCTACCCCAATAAATAAATAAATAAATGTTTAAAAAAAAAAAAAAAGAATACTGGGAGTGGGTAGCCCTTCCCTTCTCCAGGAGATCTTCCCAACCCAGGAATCAAACCCAGATCTCCCACATTGCAGGTGGGTTCTTTACCACTGGAGCCACCAGGCAGGCCCTAAAATGGGTCAAATATAGTGTAAATTTGATACCACCCAGGACAGTGATTAGCAAATTCTGTGGGCCAAATTTGGCCCTGCCTGGTTCTATAGATACGGTTTTATTAGAACAGAAGGCGCACCCCTTTGTTTGTATATCATTCATGGCTGCTTTCATGATGCAGTGGCAGAACTGAGTAGCTGTGACAGAGAGCACATGGCTCATATGGAGCTGGGAGCAGTCACCAGCTGGCCCTTCACAGAAACAGTTGGCCAGCTGCTCCACTGGAGCACTGCCGTAAGAAGATGGCCCTGAATCAGGCCACTTCGGTGCAAGTCCTGCCTTTCTTTCTCCTTGGCCACTCACCATGAGCAAATCACCTAACCTCTCTGCCCCTCGGTTTATTTATCTGTAAAGGAGGGTAAAGATGAAGCATTGTCTTACTCAGCTTCTTTGACAAAAATACCATACTCTGGATGACTTATAAACACCAGAAATGTATTTCTCACAGTTTGAGAGGCTGGGAAGTCCAGGATCAAGGCCCTTGCAGATTTGGTGTCTGAGGAGGCCCTTCCAACATGGTTCATAGACAGCTGGTGGCAGGGGTTGCCCTCTGGGCTCTCTTTCAAAGGCACTAATCCAGTACCTCTCAGTACCGTTGGTTACCTCAAAATACCATTACGCTGGAGATAAGGTTTTCACATAACAACTTGAGAAGCACACAGACATTCAGTCTGTTGCAAGCACTTTTCTGCAAAATGCCCAACGTGTGGCCTGAAATTAAAATAAGCAGTTAGATCATCAGAGATCCCTAGAGAGCTGCTTCATGACTTTTCATCTTTTCAGTCTGCTTGAACTGGAAGGGGACACAATAGAAATGAGTTAGCCCTTGAAGAAAAAAGAGGACCTGAAGATTGTCATAGTAACTGAAGTTAGAGAAAGGCAGATACCATGTGAGATCACTTACGTGTAAAATCTAAAGAGTGATGCAAATGAACTTATTTACAAAACAGAAATAGACTTACAGGCACAGAAAGCAAGGGTGCCAGAGCAGACATGGGAGTGGGTACCCCTTTCCCCTTCTCCAGGAGATCTTCCCAACCCAGGAATCAAACCCAGATCTCCCACATTGCAGGTGGGTTCTTTACCACTGGAGCCACCAGGCAGGCCCTAAAATGGGTCAAATATAGTGTAAATTTGATACCACCCAGGACAGTGATTAGCAAATTCTGTGGGCCAAATTTGGCCCTGCCTGGTTCTATAGATACGGTTTTATTAGAACAGAAGGCGCACCCCTTTGTTTGTATATCATTCATGGCTGCTTTCATGATGCAGTGGCAGAACTGAGTAGCTGTGACAGAGAGCACATGGCTCATATGGAGCTGGGAGCAGTCACCAGCTGGCCCTTCACAGAAACAGTTGGCCAGCTGCTCCACTGGAGCACTGCCGTAAGAAGATGGCCCTGAATCAGGCCACTTCGGTGCAAGTCCTGCCTTTCTTTCTCCTTGGCCACTCACCATGAGCAAATCACCTAACCTCTCTGCCCCTCGGTTTATTTATCTGTAAAGGAGGGTAAAGATGAAGCATTGTCTTACTCAGCTTCTTTGACAAAAATACCATACTCTGGATGACTTATAAACACCAGAAATGTATTTCTCACAGTTTGAGAGGCTGGGAAGTCCAGGATCAAGGCCCTTGCAGATTTGGTGTCTGAGGAGGCCCTTCCAACATGGTTCATAGACAGCTGGTGGCAGGGGTTGCCCTCTGGGCTCTCTTTCAAAGGCACTAATCCAGTACCTCTCAGTACCGTTGGTTACCTCAAAATACCATTACGCTGGAGATAAGGTTTTCACATAACAACTTGAGAAGCACACAGACATTCAGTCTGTTGCAAGCACTTTTCTGCAAAATGCCCAACGTGTGGCCTGAAATTAAAATAAGCAGTTAGATCATCAGAGATCCCTAGAGAGCTGCTTCATGACTTTTCATCTTTTCAGTCTGCTTGAACTGGAAGGGGACACAATAGAAATGAGTTAGCCCTTGAAGAAAAAAGAGGACCTGAAGATTGTCATAGTAACTGAAGTTAGAGAAAGGCAGATACCATGTGAGATCACTTACGTGTAAAATCTAAAGAGTGATGCAAATGAACTTATTTACAAAACAGAAATAGACTTACAGGCACAGAAAGCAAATTTGTGGTTGCCAGAGCAGACAATGGGGCAGGGCAGGGAAATACATTAGGGCTTGGGATTAGCATATACTTATTACTGTATATAAAGTAAATAAGAAAGGCCTACTGTATAGCACAGGGAACTATACTCAATGTCTTGTAATAACCTATTATGGGAAATAATCTGAAAAATATATCTGTTTGACTGAATCACTCTTTTACTGTATACCTAAAACTAATACAACATTGTAAATTAACTATATTTCCATAAAAATGGTTAAACATTTTTAATTAGAAAAATTAAATAGAAAAAAGAAAATAATGTTTTCTATTTTTATATTTCATATTAAAGTTGATTTATTTCTCTCCTACGATCCAGTTGTTTGAGAATTTTAGGTTTCAGGTTCTAATTGACAATTGTGAATTCTCTTGGATTTCTGAAATCTGTATGTTAAGATTTTTCTTTTTGGTCAGTTTTAGATTTATAGGTGCTTGACCTAAATTTGTTCCCATCCAGGTGTATGGTTGGACCAGCAGTGCACAAATGAAAGGGGTCCCCTTTCTGAATGGTTAAGGAAAGGGCCAGTCCCCAGGACCAAAGACCATCGTGGCTTTTAGTGGATTTTGCAAGTGTCCAAAGAATAGCTTTCTTCTACTAAGCAGATAATGTCTATGGTTCTTTGTGATTTTTTTTTTTTTTTCCGCCAGGCCAAAACATCACTTAAAGCCCTTGGGAATCAGCTAGACTTTTCCAGTCTCCTTTTCACATCCTCAAAGTATAGTTTGTTTATGACTTTTCCTGTTTCTAAAATCCAAACCATCTTTCCTTTGTTTCACAGTAATATTAGACACATGAGGAAACAGCTTGATCAACTGGGCCTGTGTTTCAGCTGGGACAGGGTAAGTCACCTCTTTCCTGGAGGTCTTTTCTTTTAACCACGGTCCTGGTTGAACAGAGAATTGTTTACATTTATTTTTTCTTCCTTCTCTCCATGTCAGGAGAGGGGAAAGGAAGGTGGCAGGAAGCAGGCAAGAAGGATTAGCACTCCGCAAATGAAGAAGTATCCCCAGTGGATACTTTGTCTGCAGACAAGTGATTTTCTGTGGTGTTAAGCTAAGAGAGTTAACTTATTTAACTTCCCAGTTGACTGTGATTTACGTGTGGAAACTGCTTTGCAAAAGGATTTCTCCTGTTCTCAGCAGTAGTTTAAAAAGATGGTTGGAATCTATGTGTGTGATTAAATATCCCCGCCCAAACATGGTTTATAGCACAGGAACTATACTCAATGTCTTGTAATAACCTATTATGGGAAATAATCTGAAAAATATATCTGTTTGACTGAATCACTTTTTTACTGTATACTTAAAACTAATACAACATAGTAAATTAACTATATTTCCATAAAAATGGTTAAACATTTTTAATTAGAAAATTAAATAGAAAAAGAAAATAATGTTTTCTATTTTTATATTTCATATTAAAGTTGATTTATTTCTCTCCTACGATCCAGTTGTTTGAGAATTTTAGGTTTCAGGTTCTAATTGACAATTGTGAATTCTCTTGGATTTCTGAAATCTGTATGTTAAGATTTTTCTTTTTGGTCAGTTTTAGATTTATAGGTGCTTGACCTAAATTTGTTCCCATCCAGGTGTATGGTTGGACCAGCAGTGCACAAATGAAAGGGGTCCCCTTTCTGAATGGTTAAGGAAAGGGCCAGTCCCCAGGACCAAAGACCATCGTGGCTTTTAGTGGATTTTGCAAGTGTCCAAAGAATAGCTTTCTTCTACTAAGCAGATAATGTCTATGGTTCTTTGTGATTTTTTTTTTTTCCGCCAGGCCAAAACATCACTTAAAGCCCTTGGGAATCAGCTAGACTTTTCCAGTCTCCTTTTCACATCCTCAAAGTATAGTTTGTTTATGACTTTTCCTGTTTCTAAAATCCAAACCATCTTTCCTTTGTTTCACAGTAATATTAGACACATGAGGAAACAGCTTGATCAACTGGGCCTGTGTTTCAGCTGGGACAGGGTAAGTCACCTCTTTCCTGGAGGTCTTTTCTTTTAACCACGGTCCTGGTTGAACAGAGAATTGTTTACATTTATTTTTTCTTCCTTCTCTCCATGTCAGGAGAGGGGAAAGGAAGGTGGCAGGAAGCAGGCAAGAAGGATTAGCACTCCGCAAATGAAGAAGTATCCCCAGTGGATACTTTGTCTGCAGACAAGTGATTTTCTGTGGTGTTAAGCTAAGAGAGTTAACTTATTTAACTTCCCAGTTGACTGTGATTTACGTGTGGAAACTGCTTTGCAAAAGGATTTCTCCTGTTCTCAGCAGTAGTTTAAAAAGATGGTTGGAATCTATGTGTGTGATTAAATATCAGCCCACATGGTCCCTTTAGGTGATTAGGTGTAGGTCAGTGGATCGTTTCTCTCTTTTGTCCCCTGTTTGGAACTGAGGCTCATGACAAATAGCCTCTTGGTATAAAATGCTTTCAAACTGCGTGTTAAACCCCTGGAGAATTTCAGACCTGAGGAGGAGTTCAGTGAAGACCCCCTGGGAGGGGACCACCCACTCTAAATATGGCTGAGCTCTTCAAAGCAATGGCCAAAGACCACCCCTTAGACACTGTTAGGTAAGGAGAACTCCTGCTGGTCCTCTCTGTGAACTATGTCCTGTGATCCCTCTTAGCGTCCTATTAACTCCATGCAATGCAATTCATTCCCGGATCTGTCAAATTCAAATTCACATCCTTTTAATCATGAGACGCCCTTGGAAGAAACTGAAATATGATCGTCTTCTCCTCCCCCCGAGCCCAATTTTTTTTTTAATTTTTATTTATTTATTTTTGGCTATTCTGGGTTTTCACTGCTGCCACAGGCTCTTCTCTAGTTGCAGGGAGTGGGGGCTACTCTCTGGTGGAGGTGAGCAGGCTTCTTGTTGTGGTGACTTCTTTTGTTGTGGAACTTGGGCTCTAGGGCACATGGTCTTCAGTAGTTGTGGCACAGGAGCTCAATGGTTGTGGCTCCGAGGCTCTAGCGCAAAGGCTCAGTAGTTGTGGCTCAAGGGCTTAGTTGCTCTGCAGCATGTGGGGTCTTCCTGGGTCAGGGATTGAACTCGTGTCTCCTGCATTGGCAGGTGAAGTTTTCACCACTGAACTACCAGCGAAGCCCCTCCCCTACAATTTTTTAAAGATTTTGATTTGATGACTGTAGTGATAGAGTGAAAATCAAACACCTTTAAACAGTTCCTGCTTTTGTCTCTCTCTTTTTTTTTTTTCCTCTTTTTTAGCTTCTTTAAATAAGGTCATGGGCTGATTCAGTCCTTACTTAATTCATTGGTGTCATTTTTATTGCTAACTTGCAAAGTCACCAGGGTTTCTTTCGGTAGAGATGTGAAAAAGTCCTGGAGCCTGAGTCAGGTTGTCCTGAGGTGCCAGTCGGGAATCCCTGATCGAGAATGAAATGTACTGGAATGTGGAGAGAGTTGAATAATGCCCTGAGCTCTTCAGACTTCTTAGGTGGCTCAGTGGTAAAGAATCTCCCTGCCAGTGTAGGAGATGCTGCAGATGCAGGTTTGATCTCTGGGTTGGGGAGATCCCCAGGAGGAGGAAATGGCAACCACTCCACTCCAGTATTTTGCCTGGAAAATTCCATGAATAGAGGAGCCTGGCAGTCTACAGTCCTCAGAGTTGGAAAGAGTCAGATACAACTGAGCATTAATGCAGGCTGAGCTCTCTAGAGATGCATTGGTAGATTCCTTGAAGGCAGAGCTGGGCTTGTTAACCCTCCAGGATGAGAACTCAACTAGTCCTACATAGGAACAGCAGTAGTAAATGGCTCAAAAATTAATAGATTTTTTTCCTGATTGTCCTAGAAGACTAGAAAACACAGAAAAGTAAAGAAGAACATACGTCAGGGCTTCCCTGGTGGTCCAGTGGGTAAGGACACCGCCTTGCAGTGCAAGGGGTGCTGGTTCAATCCCTGGCCTGGGCGGATCCCACGTGCCACGGAGCGGCTGGACCCATGTGTCCAACTACCGAGCTGGAGCTCTGGAGCGCATGCGCCCAGAGCTGGTGCTCTGTGACCAGAGAGGCCACTGCGATGGGAGGCCCACACGGGCCAAAAAATAAAAAAGATAAGTGAATGAAAGATCGATAGAAGTGGCCAAAAAAATAAGTGAGGAGAAGAACACACATCAATGTGATGAATTAACATCCTGATATGGTTCCTTGTTGTATTTTATTCTGAAATTATAAACATCTATATAATTTACTTTCTACAAAATAGAATTCGTAAATCATGTTTTTTATTTTGCCTTTTTTTTAAGCTGCTATTCATGAACATTTTTCCAGTTTATTAAATAGTCTTTGGGAAAAGTGATTTTTTTTGTAGCTGTATGGTTTCTCATCTTATGAATATATCATAATTTTTATTTGTGTTTGTGTACTCAGTCACGTCTGACTCCATGGACTGTAGCCTGCCAGGTTCCTCTGTCCATGGAATTTCCCAGGAAGGAATACTGGAGTGGGTAGCCATTCCCTTCTCCAGGGAATCTTCCCAACCTCTGAATCAAACCTGGATCTCTTATGTCTCCTGCGTTGCAGGCAGATTCTTTACCATCTGAGCCACCAAGAAAGCTTGTGGTACTTGAATTTAAAGATACTTAAAGCTATAATTTGCCTACTTTACTTTGCTATTACCAAATTACACTCCATAAAGATATTTACACTCCCAAGTTATTACATAGTTGTTTTCATCTGTACCTCTTATTATTAGTGATAATGAGTTTTTTGTGTGCTTTTAATGAATGTTTCATTTTGGGGGTGGGGTGTATGTGTGAATGCTCTAACCATGTCTTTTGCTTATATGGGTAGAAAGTGTTTGTCCTTCTCTTAATGATTTTCATTTTGTTATAAATATTTACCCTTAATTTATCATTTGCCTTGTGTTTTGTTTGTAGTGGTATTATTGTTAGCATACAAATATGTTCTTGGAAAGGTCTTTCAGATAGACAGATACCGTTAATATTCTTTCTTTTTTTTACCATTGATATTCTTAATCTTTTGTTCCGTTTTTGCATTTAACTTAACTGGAATTATTTTAGTATATAAGGTAAAGAATTGCAACTTTTTCTGAATAGTCAATTGTTGCTGTCTTTTATTTTCATTCTTTTCCTCACTGATTTAAAAGGCTGCCTTTATTACAGTCATGTTCTTTTATACTGCTATTACACACTGAGTTCTGTTTCTATTCATTTGACCCATTTATTACTGTGTCCTTACTAACTAGTTTTATTTACAGTTGCTTTATGATTGGCTTAAGTATCTAGTAACAGGTATTTCTTCTTATTGTCAGATATTGACAGTGCCATCCCTACTGTCTTGTTTATCTGTTTCCTTGATGTATTTCTCCCATTTAGAAACATTTTTATCCTTTATTTGTTGAATTCTCGGTGCATAACTTATGTATACAGTTAATTAAAAAATGAAAAGATGGACAAAGCATATGAGAGAAGCCATCTTTGGAAATATAATCTATTTGTATCTATTTTTATACTCAGTATATCAGTTCTTGCAGTGAGAGAGGCCACTGCAATGGGAGGCCCACACAGGCCAAAAAACAAAGACGAATGAAAATAAATAAATGAAAGACCAATAGCAGTGGCCAAAAGAAAAAAAAAAGATACCTTTAAAAGTATCTTTTTAAAAAAAATGTGTTTAGTATCAACATAAAAAATTAAACAGTATATATGTTTTTACTTTCCATGTAAGATAAGGAAGTTAGCTGGCAGATACACTTTCCACTTTCTAAATCTGTTTTCCAGAAGTTTAGGGAATATATCTGAGATTTGGAGCCTAATTTCTTCTCATTGTAAGTTTTCTTATCATGTATCACTGCTTAACACAGAAACTTAGATCTTTGCTTTTGGTTTTAAAATCATATCCATAACAATCATTTAAACTGAATGGTCCTTAGCTAGTTACAGTGCTCATCAGTAGGCCTTATACAGCATGATTGCCCATTTTCAAATGCTAATTTGTGAAAAAGTGTGTAGGTGTTTTAGCTCTTGCTTTGAATCTTCTGATATTACATGTTATTTTTATAACAGAGAATTACTTTCATTGCTTTTATCTACGAGCAGCAACTTTTGGGGTATGTAATTCTTTCTTTCAAATTTCTTTAGTAAACCTTAATCTTTGATTTACCGTCTTAAAAAAAGAAAAATTACAGCCTCACAGGAAGTTGCCAAGATAGTATAGAGTGTCTTTTATTTTCATTCTTTTCCTCACTGATTTAAAAGGCTGCCTTTATTACAGTCATGTTCTTTTATACTGCTATTACACACTGAGTTCTGTTTCTATTCATTTGACCCATTTATTACTGTGTCCTTACTAACTAGTTTTATTTACAGTTGCTTTATGATTGGCTTAAGTATCTAGTAACAGGTATTTCTTCTTATTGTCAGATATTGACAGTGCCATCCCTACTGTCTTGTTTATCTGTTTCCTTGATGTATTTCTCCCATTTAGAAACATTTTTATCCTTTATTTGTTGAATTCTCGGTGCATAACTTATGTATACAGTTAATTAAAAAATGAAAAGATGGACAAAGCATATGAGAGAAGCCATCTTTGGAAATATAATCTATTTGTATCTATTTTTATACTCAGTATATCAGTTCTTGCAGTGAGAGAGGCCACTGCAATGGGAGGCCCACACAGGCCAAAAAACAAAGACGAATGAAAATAAATAAATGAAAGACCAATAGCAGTGGCCAAAAGAAAAAAAAAAGATACCTTTAAAAGTATCTTTTTAAAAAAAATGTGTTTAGTATCAACATAAAAAATTAAACAGTATATATGTTTTTACTTTCCATGTAAGATAAGGAAGTTAGCTGGCAGATACACTTTCCACTTTCTAAATCTGTTTTCCAGAAGTTTAGGGAATATATCTGAGATTTGGAGCCTAATTTCTTCTCATTGTAAGTTTTCTTATCATGTATCACTGCTTAACACAGAAACTTAGATCTTTGCTTTTGGTTTTAAAATCATATCCATAACAATCATTTAAACTGAATGGTCCTTAGCTAGTTACAGTGCTCATCAGTAGGCCTTATACAGCATGATTGCCCATTTTCAAATGCTAATTTGTGAAAAAGTGTGTAGGTGTTTTAGCTCTTGCTTTGAATCTTCTGATATTACATGTTATTTTTATAACAGAGAATTACTTTCATTGCTTTTATCTACGAGCAGCAACTTTTGGGGTATGTAATTCTTTCTTTCAAATTTCTTTAGTAAACCTTAATCTTTGATTTACCGTCTTAAAAAAAGAAAAATTACAGCCTCACAGGAAGTTGCCAAGATAGTATAGAGAGATCCTATGAACACTGCATCCAGCTTTCCCCAGTGATAACACTTCATACAACTGGAGTGTAATATGAAAACCAGGAAATTAACATTGGCATAATATTGTTACCTAGAATAAAGATCTTATTCAGATTTCACCAGTTTTTATATGGACACACTGTGTGTGTCCATATGTATGTATGCATGAAGAGGAGAAAGAATTCTGCACAATATTTTATCATGTGTGTAGATTTTTGAAACCACTACCATCTGCCCGTTGTCCTCTGATAGAGAAGTCTACAGCCTGCCTAGATCGTCTCTTTGTAATATAGTCATCTTTCTACTCTCATTTTGATGCTATTGGATTCCTTCTGTCTCTGCTTTTAACAGAGACACAATTTTAAAACTTTGATCCATCCTGGCACTTTAATTTAGCTGGTGACCCTTTTGGTCTGCCGCAGGAGTCTTCCTCCCAGTGGCTTTCTGGACTGGCTTTCTCAAGAGCAGCTACTGGGTGTGTGCTCTGTTGACTCTCCTCCATTGTTTCCACTGTCTCTCTCAGGATTTTGTTCTCTTTGTTCTTCTCTGTTGTTTGGGAGAACGTCTCCCTGTTTGCTTTCCGCATCACTGACTCAGTTTCTATTGAATCGGGCCTGCTTTGTGTGGTTTCTAACGTAGATAATAACTTTGCTATTGTATTCTTAGATTAGTCCTCCGTTTTCCTCATCTCACTCAGTTCCCGTTCTCTTTCTCAAGCCTCTTGGCCAGATGCTTTTCTTTTCTCCTTATTTCACTGTCTTATCTCATTTCACCAACCATGTATGTTCAGAAATTTTCTTGAGAATACAAGATAATGCTCTTGAAAAATTATTTTTTCCTTCTCGTAATAAACCTTTTTTACAAGTTTGAAATGCTGTGCTCTCCTTGTTTCTTTCGGAATCTTTTCATAGATCGATTGTGGATTTTTCCGCCTGTTTCCTGAGTGAGGGGAACTAGGGTATCAGCTTAGAGACCCATTTCGGAGGATTCTTTGGTTCCAAAGGTCCTGGTAAACCTTAATCTTTGATTTACCGTCTTAAAAAAAGAAAAATTACAGCCTCACAGGAAGTTGCCAAGATAGTATAGAGAGATCCTATGAACACTGCATCCAGCTTTCCCCAGTGATAACACTTCATACAACTGGAGTGTAATATGAAAACCAGGAAATTAACATTGGCATAATATTGTTACCTAGAATAAAGATCTTATTCAGATTTCACCAGTTTTTATATGGACACACTGTGTGTGTCCATATGTATGTATGCATGAAGAGGAGAAAGAATTCTGCACAATATTTTATCATGTGTGTAGATTTTTGAAACCACTACCATCTGCCCGTTGTCCTCTGATAGAGAAGTCTACAGCCTGCCTAGATCGTCTCTTTGTAATATAGTCATCTTTCTACTCTCATTTTGATGCTATTGGATTCCTTCTGTCTCTGCTTTTAACAGAGACACAATTTTAAAACTTTGATCCATCCTGGCACTTTAATTTAGCTGGTGACCCTTTTGGTCTGCCGCAGGAGTCTTCCTCCCAGTGGCTTTCTGGACTGGCTTTCTCAAGAGCAGCTACTGGGTGTGTGCTCTGTTGACTCTCCTCCATTGTTTCCACTGTCTCTCTCAGGATTTTGTTCTCTTTGTTCTTCTCTGTTGTTTGGGAGAACGTCTCCCTGTTTGCTTTCCGCATCACTGACTCAGTTTCTATTGAATCGGGCCTGCTTTGTGTGGTTTCTAACGTAGATAATAACTTTGCTATTGTATTCTTAGATTAGTCCTCCGTTTTCCTCATCTCACTCAGTTCCCGTTCTCTTTCTCAAGCCTCTTGGCCAGATGCTTTTCTTTTCTCCTTATTTCACTGTCTTATCTCATTTCACCAACCATGTATGTTCAGAAATTTTCTTGAGAATACAAGATAATGCTCTTGAAAAATTATTTTTTCCTTCTCGTAATAAACCTTTTTTACAAGTTTGAAATGCTGTGCTCTCCTTGTTTCTTTCGGAATCTTTTCATAGATCGATTGTGGATTTTTCCGCCTGTTTCCTGAGTGAGGGGAACTAGGGTATCAGCTTAGAGACCCATCAGACTGAGGGGAGCGGAGGGGAAGCTCTGGACATCCTGTGCCTCCTGTATTTCTCTTGGCGCTCATGGAATCCAAAGGTCCTGGGACATCTCTCCCTTTGATCTTTACCCGAGTGTGAGTTGTGGTATCACAGATGCGCACGACCATAACTGCTTCACCTGGTTCTGAGCATTGCAGCCCGGGGTGTCCAGTTTGTGGGCTTTCCACCTGCTCTCTACCCGCTCTCCCTTCTGGACTTGCACTTTCAAATAAGGGGCGGCAGAGCCCTGCTTCTCAAGAATCCAGTCTGTCTTTAAGAGGGGAGAATGCTCTTTGGCTTACGATATTTGTCTTCAACCTAATCTTGTCTGTCAAACTTCCTTCACATTTCTGGGATGTCAGGGACACCTCCGTTATTTCCTGTATTGGTGCAGTCCCCTCAAGCCTCCATCATTATATTCTCCTGGTCATTTTTTTTTTTTTTAAAGATTTATTTATTTATTTGTTATGGGTGGGGGTCGGGTTAGGGAGGGAGGGGAGTAGGCGGGCCGCTTCTATTGGTCTTTCATTTCTCCATTTTCATCCGTCTTTGTTCTTTGGCTCCTGTGGGCCTCCCATCGCGGTGGCGTCTGTTGTTGCAGAGCACCGGCTCTGGGCGCATGCGCTCCAGAGCTCCAGCTCGGTCATTGGACACATCGGTCCAGCCGCTCCGCGGCACGTGGGATCTTCCCAGGCCAGGGATCGAACCGGCGCCCCTTGCACTGCAAGGCGGTGTCCTTATCCACTGGACGACCAGGGGAAGCCCCTCTCCTGGTCATTTTTAAAAGTATTATTTTATTTATTTGTTTTTGCTGTGCTGGTCTTTGTTACTGTGCAGGCTTTTTCTCTACTTGCAGCGAGAAGGGGGCCACTCTTTGTTGCTGTGTGGAGGCTTCTCATTGTGGTGGCTTCTCTTGTTTATGGAGCATGGGCTTCAGTAGTTGCAGCTCCCAGGCTCTAGAGCACAGACTCGATAGTTGTGGTGCACGGGTTTAGTTGCCCTGTGCATGTGGGATCTTCCTGACTCAGGGATCAAACTGTGTCTTCTGCATTGGCAAGTGGGTTCTTTATCACTGAACCACCAAGGAAGCCCTCTCGCTTGGTCATTTTCATGGGAGTAATGGAAACAACGTTAGATACATTGCATTCTTGATACCCTTTTCCCCAGAAATCCACCTGTGCTTTTTCATGAAACCTTTGTAGTTTGATTGGTCATGCAGAGCCGCAGAGTGAGAAGGTAGAGAAATAGTTTATTTATAATTGACGGGGTAATTCTATGCTTTTTTTGCAAATAACAATCCTAAATTCTCATAAAAACTGGGTGATTATGCAGATTGCTGGCTGACAGCGAACAGAATATTTAAAAAATCAGATGGCTCAGAAAGCTTATCTTCCTCCCCCTGATGGAGAAAGCTGACTTGAAAACCTGGGTCATGGTCCCCTTCTTCCTGCCTCTGCCTGGATGGGGATCCCTGTAGGAATGGTCCAGCTCTGGAGCTGTGTTCTCATCTTTCTTACAGAAAATGCTTGATTCTCTGAATTTAAAGAAACTAAGTATGCATTTCTGGAGTCCATGCATTTCTGGTTAGCCAGAATGATAATCAAATGGTGTCTTTTATCTTAACACTGGCTTTTCCTTTTTCAGATGTTATTCCCCAATTAGCTTGTATCATTTTAATTTGGAAAGTAAGAAACTGAAGGCTGAATTTGAATAGCCAGACGTCTACTAACAGAAGAGTGAGAGGAGATAAAGTTTCAAACTGTGCAGTGAGAAAGAGCAGACATGTTTTACTGTGTGTGTCTACCCACGCATTTTGTGGAATGATCGGCAGCCGTCCTGGAGAGGGTGTGACCTGTATTCTGCTCCCATGAATTCAGGTTGTGGCCTTGGCGGCGATCCTGCTCTGATCCGCGGGCATGGCCCCGTGAGTTCCGTGTGACCGTGACACCAGTCGCCTCTACGCTGTGCGGTGCGGCCTGTGGAGGCGCATACGTCTCTGTCTTTGATCTGTGCCTGCGCTGGCTCTGGACTCGGCCCTGACTGTGTTTTGACTGGAGTAGACTCCGGGGCCTGTTTTCATCAGGAATCATCTGGGTAATTATTCAGGGAGTACTTCCTAAGAGTTCCCTTCAAAATCAGGGATCAAACTGTGTCTTCTGCATTGGCAAGTGGGTTCTTTATCACTGAACCACCAAGGAAGCCCTCTCGCTTGGTCATTTTCATGGGAGTAATGGAAACAACGTTAGATACATTGCATTCTTGATACCCTTTTCCCCAGAAATCCACCTGTGCTTTTTCATGAAACCTTTGTAGTTTGATTGGTCATGCAGAGCCGCAGAGTGAGAAGGTAGAGAAATAGTTTATTTATAATTGACGGGGTAATTCTATGCTTTTTTTGCAAATAACAATCCTAAATTCTCATAAAAACTGGGTGATTATGCAGATTGCTGGCTGACAGCGAACAGAATATTTAAAAAATCAGATGGCTCAGAAAGCTTATCTTCCTCCCCCTGATGGAGAAAGCTGACTTGAAAACCTGGGTCATGGTCCCCTTCTTCCTGCCTCTGCCTGGATGGGGATCCCTGTAGGAATGGTCCAGCTCTGGAGCTGTGTTCTCATCTTTCTTACAGAAAATGCTTGATTCTCTGAATTTAAAGAAACTAAGTATGCATTTCTGGAGTCCATGCATTTCTGGTTAGCCAGAATGATAATCAAATGGTGTCTTTTATCTTAACACTGGCTTTTCCTTTTTCAGATGTTATTCCCCAATTAGCTTGTATCATTTTAATTTGGAAAGTAAGAAACTGAAGGCTGAATTTGAATAGCCAGACGTCTACTAACAGAAGAGTGAGAGGAGATAAAGTTTCAAACTGTGCAGTGAGAAAGAGCAGACATGTTTTACTGTGTGTGTCTACCCACGCATTTTGTGGAATGATCGGCAGCCGTCCTGGAGAGGGTGTGACCTGTATTCTGCTCCCATGAATTCAGGTTGTGGCCTTGGCGGCGATCCTGCTCTGATCCGCGGGCATGGCCCCGTGAGTTCCGTGTGACCGTGACACCAGTCGCCTCTACGCTGTGCGGTGCGGCCTGTGGAGGCGCATACGTCTCTGTCTTTGATCTGTGCCTGCGCTGGCTCTGGACTCGGCCCTGACTGTGTTTTGACTGGAGTAGACTCCGGGGCCTGTTTTCATCAGGAATCATCTGGGTAATTATTCAGGGAGTACTTCCTAAGAGTTCCCTTCAAAATCAGACAAGTACATGAAGGGAAAAAAAACCCAAAACTCTAAACCAGACAGGACTCAACCAGACAGGACTCAAAAGTAATGCCCGTGTAACCTGTGAGAGCAGGGCTTAACTGACTCACTGTTTGTGCTGCTGGCTGAGGAGTCCCCAGACACCCATCTCCAGTGTAACATCAGAGCAGAACAGAAACACAGCACTGGACACCGGTGACATCTCGATTAACTTTTCTTGTCTCCTTTACCTGAGTAATCAAGAACTGACTCTTGGCTGCATTTCTTTGCTATGGAGATCTTCTAGGCTTTTCTTTGCACTCATTTTCATTAGACTTTAATGTATTTATTTACTTTTGGCTGTGCTGAGTCTTCATTGCTGCACGGGTTTTTCTCTAGTTGGGGCGAGCCAGGGCTACTCCAGTGGCAGTGTGCAAGCTTCTCATTGCAGTGGCTTCCCTTGTTGGGGAGCACAGGCTCTAGGGCGTGCGGGCATCAATAGTTGTGGTTCCAGGGCTCTAGAGCACAGGTTCAGTAGTTGTGACTCACGGGCTTAGTTGCTCCACAGCACGTGGGATCTTCCTGGATCAGGGATTGAACCTGCGTCTCCTGTGTTGGCAGTTGGACTCCTCACCACTGAGCCATCAGGGGAAGCCCCATTTTCATCGGATTATAAGTCCCTGGATTTGATTTCCTTCTCCTGTTTCTACGTTGTATCTTCTGTACATGTTGGTGCCCGGTAATAAGATGCATGTATTTGCCCATCAGTCCCACTGGGGCCAGAAAAACACAGGGGTAACTAGGCCCAAGACAATCAGCCACTGAAACAAACTCAAACTGTGTCCCCCCCACCGCTTACCAGGTTCCCCAAAGGCTGTGCTGGTCAAGCCAGATGTGGAGTGTGTTTATCCTAGAGCAGTGGAAGAGGCACAAGCCCGAAAACTTTTGGACTCTTTATCAGACTCTTTACCACTACTGGGGCCTGGACTCGGCCCTGACTGTGTTTTGACTGGAGTAGACTCCGGGGCCTGTTTTCATCAGGAATCATCTGGGTAATTATTCAGGGAGTACTTCCTAAGAGTTCCCTTCAAAATCAGACAAGTACATGAAGGGAAAAAAAACCCAAAACTCTAAACCAGACAGGACTCAACCAGACAGGACTCAAAAGTAATGCCCGTGTAACCTGTGAGAGCAGGGCTTAACTGACTCACTGTTTGTGCTGCTGGCTGAGGAGTCCCCAGACACCCATCTCCAGTGTAACATCAGAGCAGAACAGAAACACAGCACTGGACACCGGTGACATCTCGATTAACTTTTCTTGTCTCCTTTACCTGAGTAATCAAGAACTGACTCTTGGCTGCATTTCTTTGCTATGGAGATCTTCTAGGCTTTTCTTTGCACTCATTTTCATTAGACTTTAATGTATTTATTTACTTTTGGCTGTGCTGAGTCTTCATTGCTGCACGGGTTTTTCTCTAGTTGGGGCGAGCCAGGGCTACTCCAGTGGCAGTGTGCAAGCTTCTCATTGCAGTGGCTTCCCTTGTTGGGGAGCACAGGCTCTAGGGCGTGCGGGCATCAATAGTTGTGGTTCCAGGGCTCTAGAGCACAGGTTCAGTAGTTGTGACTCACGGGCTTAGTTGCTCCACAGCACGTGGGATCTTCCTGGATCAGGGATTGAACCTGCGTCTCCTGTGTTGGCAGTTGGACTCCTCACCACTGAGCCATCAGGGGAAGCCCCATTTTCATCGGATTATAAGTCCCTGGATTTGATTTCCTTCTCCTGTTTCTACGTTGTATCTTCTGTACATGTTGGTGCCCGGTAATAAGATGGATGGATTTGCCCATCAGTCCCACTGGGGCCAGAAAAACACAGGGGTAACTACGCCCAAGACAATCAGCCACTGAAACAAACTCAAACTGTGTCCCCCCCACCTCTTACCAGGTTCCCCAAAGGCTGTGCTGGTCAAGCCAGATGTGGAGTGTGTTTATCCTAGAGCAGTGGAAGAGGCACAGCAGAACTGGACTCTATCAGACTCTTTACCACTACTGACTTTTGTGACACTGACCTTTTCCATGCTGCATGGCCTCCGCAAATTCTGGGGGCTGCTGAG
Source organism: Tragulus kanchil (assembly GCA_022376925.1). NCBI lineage: Eukaryota > Metazoa > Chordata > Mammalia > Artiodactyla > Tragulidae > Tragulus > Tragulus kanchil. The sequence continues at coordinate 220,278,565 of JAIOJX010000030.1, read as the reverse complement.
GCGTACATGGCATCTCTACTTCTGACATCTCTCTGCTTCTGTTTCTCTCTCCGTCTTTCATCCCTTTCCCTGTCCTTTTTCTATTTCCTTGTTCTCACCCATTTCCCTTGACTCACCTGATTTCCTTTTCCTCTCATCTGATCTCTCCTGCCTCTTTTTTTATAAATAATTTTATTACTGTGGAAAATTTCTAACCTACACTAAAAAGTAAGGATAGCATACATAGACAACCCTCAGTGACTCATCACCCGTCTTCACCGTGAGCAGTCTTATTTCATCTGTACCCCTCTGCTCTGAATTATTCTGTGGCAAGGCTCAGGCATCACATAACCTGTGTGAAAAGAGTCCGTATATATCGCTAGAAGATAAAGGCTCCGTCTTTCCTTCTCCCTCCCTCCCTTCCTACTTCACAATTCCATTATCGCACCCGAGAGAATTAACTACAAAGTCAGGGAATAGTAGTCATTTTGCGGATTTCCCTGGCTGTCTTATCAGTATGTCTTTCTCCCGTGGATTTGTTTGCCTGTACTTCTGCTGGCCTTTGTTTAACCTTTTCGTCCCCACCCTCACGTCATCATCATGATTTCTTTTTCATCCAAAACACACATGCTGTTCGGATCATAGGGGCACGAGTTTATTTTCAAAGACAGCATGATTTGTATGATTACAAAGGGAACATTGTCATTGCCTCCAGGACCGACTCCCTTGAAATTTTATTTACAGAGAGGACTAGACATTTGATAGGAAGGATCAAACTCCAGGACAGAATGAGGCTCCAGGAGAATTGAAAGAGACCCTTTTAACGGTTTTTAATCTTAAAGAATTTAAAGAATAGCTTAAAACAAAGAGAATTTAGGGCAAGTGATTGCCTGAAAACCTGATTGGGAAGATTCCTGTTGTGAGAGCTCAGAGCTGTGGTTGCCTTGACAACGTGCAACAGGCCCTCCAAGTGTCTGACTCCCTGAGTCCTCCTACAAGTCCTTACAGGGGTGAAGCCGTTGGTCCGGTAGATCTCTGGCTCTGGATGACTTGCTCTCGCTCACAATCAGAAAATTAACCTTTTTCAGATGTTCTTTTGTTGATTGGGAGGGGAGAAATGATAGCTTTGTTTTAACCGAGATGAACTGGCAGCTTATCTCTAGTACTTTCGGGAAAGGTTGGTGCTGGAGTGTGAGGGTTAGTGTTCAGAATTGTCACTGTGTCTCATCCAGAACACCTAGCATGCCTGCAGCTGACCTCAGCCTAAAGCATGGGGGGAGGTTTCTAGTTTCTCAGCCAGGGTCGTGTTCTTGGACCGGTCAGCCCTCACTGAAGGAGGAGGAGATGTCCTGGGTCTCTAAGGAGGGAGTTTGTTTCATCATCTCCAGTTGTGGTCACGAGCCCTATCAAGGATTCACACTGTGGCTCATAGGAATAGAATTTCCCAGTTCCCTGCTTGGTACGTGCTTCTGGGAGACCGCCTCTTGGACTCTCATCCCAGAGGCCTGGGCTTTGGTGATGGCCCTTGCCATTCACATCTTGTGGGCATGATCTGTTGCCCCTCGAGCCTCAGGTTCTGATGGTCGTTAAAGAGATTCTCTCACTCCTCAGATACTTTAAAAGATACAGAGTACAAACCTCAGCAAAAGAAATCACAAAAAAGCTGAACAGACGCCCACAGAATGGGAGAAAATCATAGCAAATGAAATAACAGACAAAGATTTCATCTCCAAAATCTACAGGCAACTCAGACAACTCAGCACCGGAAAAATGAACAACCCAATCAAAAAATGAGAAAGGGACCTAAACAGATACCTCTCCAAAGATGACATACAGATGGCCCCAAAACACATGAAACGATGCTCAACTTCACTTATAATTAGAGAAATGCAAATCAAAACTACAATGAGATATCACCTCACACCCGTCAGAATGGTCATCATCCACAAATCGACAGACAGTAAATGCTGGAGAGGGTGCGGAGAAAAGGGAACACTCCTGCATTGCTGGTGGGAATGTAAATTGATACAGCCTCTATGGAAGACAGTCTGGAGAGTTCTTAAAAAACTAAAAGTAGAAGCACCATATGACCCAGCAATCCCACTCTTAGGCTTATATCCTGATGAAATCAAGTCTGAAAGAAGCACCTGTACCCCAATGTTCATTGCAGCTCTCTACAATAGCCAGAACATGGAAGCAACCTAGATGTTCATCGACGAACGAATGGATCCAAAAGCTCTGGTACATATATACAATGGAATACTACACAGCTGTAAAGAGAATTGCAGAAGACTCAGCCCTAATGAGGTGGCTGGATCTAGAACATATCATAAGAAGTGAAGTCAGTCAGAAAGAGAAGGACAAATACAGTATATTAACACATATATATGGAATCTAGTAGGATGGTGATGATGGCACATGCAGTGAAGCAATGGAAAGACAGACATGGACAGTGGACATATGGACATTGTGGGGAAGGAACAGAGGGTGGGAGGCGTAAAGGAAGTAGCATGAAGGCCTGTACTATCATAGTGAAGAAAATAGCTCTAGTCATTGCTCTGTGAGAAAAGGAGATCCGTCAGGGGTGCTGTGTGATGGTCTGGAGGGGTGGGAAGGGGAGGATATACATATGACTGATCTGGGAACATGCATATCTGTAAACAACAAAACTCTGTAAAAGTTAAAAGTAAAATAAAGGTTTTTTTTTTTAAAAAAAAAAAAAAGAATGAAAAGATAAAAAAAAAAGATAAGAGTACAAACCTCTTTCTTCATGGCTGACTCAGGTCTCAGGGTCAGGTTGGCACCATAGGCGGTACCTCCTTGACACAATGGTGTCTGATAGGTGCCGTCGCGAGGAGCGCTGAGCGTGTGGGGAGTATCCACAAGGCCCAGAAGATGAAGTTGTTACTTCCTGAAGATACGGGGGATGATGTATGCGTGTGCTTGCACCAGTGGTTCTCAAACATCAGCGCGCTTCAGAATCGTCAGGAGGGCTTGTTAAAGCTCAGGATTCTGGGCCCCAGCCCTGATGCAGTACATCTATGGTTTTGTTTTTCTGTTCAGAAAAAAAGAGACATTAGGAATGATTGTACTCCCAAACCTTATTAGGTAGGAATCACAGTAAGACCTACCATCAGTTTTTTTCTGGCATGTGGTAGAGCACAAGTGAATAATGAAAATACAGTTTTAGAAAATAGGCTTTGTTTTTCTAAATGCATTATTAGTTGTATAACTTCTTCATTGTGAAATATTAGCCATGGATAGACGAGAGCATGGCTCCCCTGGTGGCCCCGTCAGTAAAGAATCTGGCTACATTGCAGGAGACCAGGGTTCAATCCCTGGGTCAGAAAGATCCCCTGGAGAAAGACATGACACCCTACTCTAGTGTTCTTGCCTGGAGAATCCCATGGACCGAGTAGCCCATGGGGTCACAAGAGCAGACCTGACGTAGTGACTAAACCACCAGACTAGAGCATAAAGCATGTACGTAAAGCTTAACACATTATTGGAACATACAGCCATCACCTAGGTTAAAAACTAAAACTTGGCATCACCCAGAAGCTCTTCGTGTGCCCTTTTCCAACCGCAGCTCCCTATTTTCTTTCCCTACTACCACCGTCTTATGGAGCTATCGTTTTGACATTTATGGTCATCACTGCCTTGTTTTCAGTTTCACCACCTACTTGTGTTTTTCATAGTTACATAAATGGACTCACCTATATGTGCTGTCTTGTATTTAGCTTCTTTAACTCAATGTTTTTAAACTCAGCATTATGATGAGAGAATGTCCTCTGTGTGATTTTCTAGGGAAAACCACTCTCCTGTGTGTCTCCGGTACTCTCTGCACTCTTACCAACCACACTCACTTCTGCCATTGTGCGTCCTACAGTGTAACTCAGTTCTGATACTCTCTACATGAAGATGGTGTCAGATCCCACAGGTTAAATGTTTAGCCCTAAAAGACATCTGTCCTCCCTCAGCTTCTTAATCCAGTCACAAGTCCAGGTTGTTACCTAGGCTGCTGACCAACTGACTGTAGGTGAGAGGTTTCCACAGCCCCCCCTCGATTAATTTGCTAGAAAGAATTCATGAATTTCACAGAATCCAGGAAAGCAGCCTACTTCCTGGGTTACTGATTTGTTACAGAGGACATCAAGGAAAACAGGTGAACAGCCATGTGAAGAAGTATATGGGATGGGCTCCAGGAGGGTCACAGGCATGGAGTCTTCTGTCCCAGTGTGCTGAGCTGGGCCACCTTCCTGCGTCCCAGAGGCTCATCATACTACTGTTAAGGAATTTTTATGGAGCAGGGATGGGCTTCCTGACTCTCCATTTGGACTCCTCTGACACTGTCCCATTGGGGAGAGGGGCCCCTCATCACTGCTGCTTGTGGTCAAAGGCCAGACCCCCACCCCCACTCCCAAGGTCTCCACTGATACTGCCAAGGGTCTTTTTCCCCTCTTTGTTAACTTGCATTTTGTTTTATTGAAATATAGTTGATTTACAAAGTGGACCGAGTAGCCCATGGGGTCACAAGAGCAGACCTGACGTAGTGACTAAACCACCAGACTAGAGCATAAAGCATGTACGTAAAGCTTAACACATTATTGGAACATACAGCCATCACCTAGGTTAAAAACTAAAACTTGGCATCACCCAGAAGCTCTTCGTGTGCCCTTTTCCAACCGCAGCTCCCTATTTTCTTTCCCTACTACCACCGTCTTATGGAGCTATCGTTTTGACATTTATGGTCATCACTGCCTTGTTTTCAGTTTCACCACCTACTTGTGTTTTTCATAGTTACATAAATGGACTCACCTATATGTGCTGTCTTGTATTTAGCTTCTTTAACTCAATGTTTTTAAACTCAGCATTATGATGAGAGAATGTCCTCTGTGTGATTTTCTAGGGAAAACCACTCTCCTGTGTGTCTCCGGTACTCTCTGCACTCTTACCAACCACACTCACTTCTGCCATTGTGCGTCCTACAGTGTAACTCAGTTCTGATACTCTCTACATGAAGATGGTGTCAGATCCCACAGGTTAAATGTTTAGCCCTAAAAGACATCTGTCCTCCCTCAGCTTCTTAATCCAGTCACAAGTCCAGGTTGTTACCTAGGCTGCTGACCAACTGACTGTAGGTGAGAGGTTTCCACAGCCCCCCCTCGATTAATTTGCTAGAAAGAATTCATGAATTTCACAGAATCCAGGAAAGCAGCCTACTTCCTGGGTTACTGATTTGTTACAGAGGACATCAAGGAAAACAGGTGAACAGCCATGTGAAGAAGTATATGGGATGGGCTCCAGGAGGGTCACAGGCATGGAGTCTTCTGTCCCAGTGTGCTGAGCTGGGCCACCTTCCTGCGTCCCAGAGGCTCATCATACTACTGTTAAGGAATTTTTATGGAGCAGGGATGGGCTTCCTGACTCTCCATTTGGACTCCTCTGACACTGTCCCATTGGGGAGAGGGGCCCCTCATCACTGCTGCTTGTGGTCAAAGGCCAGACCCCCACCCCCACTCCCAAGGTCTCCACTGATACTGCCAAGGGTCTTTTTCCCCTCTTTGTTAACTTGCATTTTGTTTTTATTGAAATATAGTTGATTTACAAAGTTGTGTTAGTTTCTGCTGACAGTAAAGTGATTGATTGATATATACATACATATATATGTATATACACATGCACATTCTTTTACATATATACATATATATGTTCCATTTCATTATGGTTTACCACAGGGTAAACAAGGCAGTGATGACCATAAATGTCAGAACAATAGCTCCATAAGACGGTGGTAGTGGGGAAAGAAAATGGGGAGCTGTGGTTGGAAAAGGGCACACGAAGAGCTTCTGGGTGATGCCAAGTTTTAGTTTTTAACCTAGGTGGTGGCTGTATAGTTGTCTGTGTCCTATGCAGTAGGACCTTGTTATTTATCCATCCTGTATATAGAAGCTTGGTACCCAGCAGGGGTAGGAGAGAGACTGGGCTCCCTTGTTATTGCCTCCTCCCAAGCTTGTAAGTCTAGACTCTCTACCAGGCCCTTGGTGGCAAGGGTAGGGCTGTCGATTTTTTTCTGTGGCGTTGACAAGGGTAGAGCAGTAATTGTCTGAATTTTCTCTCTTGCTCTGCTGTCTCATTCCTGATCCTTTGGCTAAAGAAAGCGAGCTTTTCTTTTTTCTTCTTTTTTATGTTTCATCTCTACTCCTTGGCATTTCTGGATTACTGGCTTCGTTAGCTCCAATTCTGGGCCTTATGAGGCGTAAAGAAAATACGCGTAACTCACCACTGTGTCATTCCTCAGGTGCCGAGGTCTCTAATTAGCCTGCTTTCTCTTCTCAATTTGCCCAAGTCTGTGTCTGCTTCATATAGATGTTGTATGTGTATAAAATGTTCAAGGATTTTAGCTGTATTTAGTGGAAAGAACAGGGAAAAGTACATCTGTCCCATCTTCCCAGAAGATGGCATGCATAGTTTTACATCACTGCTTTTTTAGATCCTTGTGAGAGTTTCTGATCTGCACTTCCCTGCCCCTAATCCTTCTCTTAAACATCACTGAGCTACCTTGTGTCACATACGACATCTTCCAGGCTGTGATGGTTTCTCCTACTCGTCGCACATTATGCTCGCAGGCAGCAGAACATCTCATCTTGGCCACGGCTGTCACTATTTTGCATCCGAGGAATTGATGAATTGATATTTCTTCTTTCTCTGCGTCTGTGCCCGTCCCTAACGAATGGCCTTCTCATTATTCAAGAAACCTAGAGAACTCACTTCTCAAATATATCTTTCAGAGGACACTGCCTTGCCGGTCCTGAAATTTTCAAGTATGTTGCAGATAAAATTAATGTTCTTTTCCTCCCAGAAAAAATGGAACAGTGGTCAAGAGCTGGTTTGGCATGGATGGTTGAAATGCTGGCTTCTGCTCAAGGAGACCAGTAACAAATTGCAGCTCAAACCCATTCATTCAGCTCATCTGAGTTGAACAGAGGGTTTTTCCATTCCCAACTGTCTAGTTCCAAAAGCTGTCTGTCTTGTTTGACTGCCTTGATGAAATTCTTGTCAGCTGGCAAAGAACAATTACCAAGAAATTAGGCAAATTGTTTCTTCTTGTCCGATTATGGATAGTTTATAGAAACTTGCGCTGTTTGTAGCAGGAGACAGCGTTCAGGTTACCATAAAAATGACAGTGCTCAAAAAATAATGACCAAGAAAATAGCAAAAAGAGGAGCATACTAATCATCCTGATTTCAGTTCAGAAAGACAGTGTGAGCTCTCATCACAACTGCCGAGACCATGATTTCCCTTTCCCTGACGCTCATTCTCTAAATTGGCTTCGAGAGCACGTAGAACATGAACCTTTCAAATTACTTGAAAATTCAGCTGTAGCCCTCGATTTGAGAAACAAGACCTTTAAGAATAAAATGCGTGCTCTGTGAGAGCAGAGTGTCAGCATTTGTCATTTTCAGTTTTCATTAAATGCTCATTTTCAGGCTAAAGTTAGTCCTGAGATGAAGAAACACAATCACATACAAATGAGTTCTTAGACAAACGTTAGCTTCATGATTAATTAATTACACTGATATTAACACCTGTTCTCTCAGCTCTGCAGAAAGGAGGAGGATCAGGGAAGGTAAAGGAGGCCAGAGGCAGAAACTCAGCCAGGGTGGGATCTGACAGATGGGTGAAGGAAGACGGATGAGAGGATGCGGCCAAGATGAAGCAGACAGTGAGGCTCAAGAAGTGTGGACATGGGTGGTTATCGTTGTTTAGTTGCCGTGTCGGTTCTGACGCTTTACGACCCCATGGGCGTGACCGCAGCACGCCAGGCTCCTCTGTCCTCCCCTATCTCAGACTTTGCTCAAATTCATGTCCGTGGAGCCAGTGATGCCATCCAACCATCTCATCTTCTGCTGGCCTCGTCTCCTTTTGCCTTCTCTTTCCCAGCATCGGGATCTTTTCCAGTGGGTGAGGATTTACACATCATTTAGGAGGTAGGAAGCATTGGCCATGTTGCCTAGGACGAATAACTGAGCTGGTTTGGCATGGATGGTTGAAATGCTGGCTTCTGCTCAAGGAGACCAGTAACAAATTGCAGCTCAAACCCATTCATTCAGCTCATCTGAGTTGAACAGAGGGTTTTTCCATTCCCAACTGTCTAGTTCCAAAAGCTGTCTGTCTTGTTTGACTGCCTTGATGAAATTCTTGTCAGCTGGCAAAGAACAATTACCAAGAAATTAGGCAAATTGTTTCTTCTTGTCCGATTATGGATAGTTTATAGAAACTTGCGCTGTTTGTAGCAGGAGACAGCGTTCAGGTTACCATAAAAATGACAGTGCTCAAAAAATAATGACCAAGAAAATAGCAAAAAGAGGAGCATACTAATCATCCTGATTTCAGTTCAGAAAGACAGTGTGAGCTCTCATCACAACTGCCGAGACCATGATTTCCCTTTCCCTGACGCTCATTCTCTAAATTGGCTTCGAGAGCACGTAGAACATGAACCTTTCAAATTACTTGAAAATTCAGCTGTAGCCCTCGATTTGAGAAACAAGACCTTTAAGAATAAAATGCGTGCTCTGTGAGAGCAGAGTGTCAGCATTTGTCATTTTCAGTTTTCATTAAATGCTCATTTTCAGGCTAAAGTTAGTCCTGAGATGAAGAAACACAATCACATACAAATGAGTTCTTAGACAAACGTTAGCTTCATGATTAATTAATTACACTGATATTAACACCTGTTCTCTCAGCTCTGCAGAAAGGAGGAGGATCAGGGAAGGTAAAGGAGGCCAGAGGCAGAAACTCAGCCAGGGTGGGATCTGACAGATGGGTGAAGGAAGACGGATGAGAGGATGCGGCCAAGATGAAGCAGACAGTGAGGCTCAAGAAGTGTGGACATGGGTGGTTATCGTTGTTTAGTTGCCGTGTCGGTTCTGACGCTTTACGACCCCATGGGCGTGACCGCAGCACGCCAGGCTCCTCTGTCCTCCCCTATCTCAGACTTTGCTCAAATTCATGTCCGTGGAGCCAGTGATGCCATCCAACCATCTCATCTTCTGCTGGCCTCGTCTCCTTTTGCCTTCTCTTTCCCAGCATCGGGATCTTTTCCAGTGGGTGAGGAGTGACACATCATTTAGGAGGGAGGAAGCAGTGGCCATGTGGCCTAGGACAGGGACTCCGTCTGGTCTTGTGGGTGACAGAGAGTTGCTGGGAGAGATGCAAATAGAATGGAATAAAGCAGAGCCCAGAGAGGTGGGGGGGAAGGGAGGTTAGATCTCAACCCTGGAATGCCTGTGGGAGATCGGGAGGGTGGTGGTGGTGATGGATTCGCTCAGAGGCAAATGGAAATGAATGGGATAGGGATGGAGACGACAGTTCAGAGGAACAGCTTAAGGGAGAAGTGACTGTGGAAAGAGTTAATGTAGACAGCTCAGATCTTCATCCCCTCTGACCAGCGCCCATGTGCACTCGGTATTCAGTAAATCTCTGGCATAATGCAGTGAGCGAGTGAGCAACAGAGCCCTCAGTTGGGTGGAAATTCCTTTCTTTTTGTTCTTTGAACCCCATCTTCCATCACAATAGCCAGTTATTGAGTCTCTCAGGATAAGGACGGGATAATTGTAGACCCTTCACAAGTGTTTTCTCTTTGATGGATTACATGGGGAGGAACATGGAATTCTGAATCCGTGTTATATCATGGAGCTGAGAGACTAATCTCAAGCGTGTCTCCTTTTGAAAACATCATTTGTTTTTGATGTTGTGGAAGTCGCTAATGGAGATATATGTGGTTCTTCATTTGCCTTTGGAGATTTGCAGTTTCTGTGCAGAGGTTTCTTAGAACACTCTGTACAGTATGAATTGGAGTGACATTTCTCATGTGAACCCATGCTTAACAACATTTAATATGAATAAGCCAGACTGGTTCCAAGAAAAAAAAATACATTCTACTCTTTAAAAAAAAACCAAAAAAACAAAAAAAGGTGTTACATTTAAGAAAACTTGCAAGGGCTCTGTCTCAAAACTTTTAATTTTTTTTTTTTTTTCACTCTGGTGACACTTAATGTCCTGAATTTTTATGTATTTGTTGCTTTAATACAGATTTGTTGAGCACCTGCCTTATATACCTACAGGGCCAGGGCTGGAAAGGCAGGCTGACGCTCTGCAGATTTCTTAATCCTCACAGTGGTTACACATCCCATTTTCCAGATGAGGAATGTGAGGCCCAGAGAGATGAGTCCTTTGTCCAGGATCACTGGAGAGTCCACAGCAGACCCACAGACGGAGTCCAGTGCTCCGACCCTGGTCTGCAGCCTTCTGTCCTTCGCGCCTTCCCTCCACTGCCCTTTACCTGCCAACAGCCTGTTGAGGAAGGTGAACAGAACTTGGGGACTTAAATAATAAATCCAAGAAGTCTGTGTTTGGGCCTAGAAGGTGGAGATGTTCTTGGCACAGAGCACTAGGCCTGCCTGTCATGCCCTTGTGGCCTGGGCAGCAGACCGATTGCACCCCCACCCTGCAGGGATGGGGGCCAGGTGATTCTTACACCCCTCTGCGGCCCCTGGCATCATCAGTCTCCTCTCCTCTGTGTGCTGAGCATTTGCCAAGTACAGTCCTGACTTTCTCATTTAATCTTTGTATCCATCCCAGGATTTGATCCAATTCCTTTTACAAATATATGAGTTACCTCTTTGCTGCGTAACAAATTGCCTGACGACTTAGCACCTTACACACTTATTACTTCACCATTTCTGTGGGATAGGAATCCAGGTGTGGCTTACTGTGTCCCCCACCACAGGGTCCCTCCCTCATATGGCTGCCATCAAAGCCGAGGTTGAGGTCTCCTTTGAAAGCTCGACTGGGGTGGAATCTGCTTCCAAGATCGTTCATGTGTTTTGTAGCAGCTGGACTGAGGGCTGGCTCCTTCCAGTTGCTAGCAGAAGCCTCCCTCAATTCCTTGCCATATGGGCCTCTCCATAGGGCAGCTCACAGCGGGGCAGTTGGCTTTTTCCAAAGCAAGGGAGAGTGAGAATAAGAATGGCCAAGACAGATCCACAGCCCCTTTGTAACTGACCTTGGAAGTGATGTCCCCTTGCTTGCCCTTTTCTGTTTGTTGAAAGAAAGTGTCTAGGCCCAGCCCACACTTGAAAGAAAGGGATGAGAGGAGAGTGGAAATACCAGGGATCAGGGACCATTGAGGTTCCTCTTAGGGGCCACTGGTCATAACTTATGGGGAAAACGAGGTACAGGTCTGGAAAAGTCGCTTGCTTGTATCACATGGCCCCTAGGTAGGATCTGAGCCCTAGCCTCCTGATTCCAGGACACTGCACCCCTGGCCCGCACCCAACTCTCGCTCTTTACTCACAGGCAGAGGTGCCCACCTGTCCCCTGACACCCTTGTAATAGCAGCTCAGAATGGAGGTAGGCCAGCCCTGGCCTCTTCCCCAGGAATTGGAGACAGCGAGCCTCCTCGACTGTTACTTAAATAATAAATCCAAGAAGTCTGTGTTTGGGCCTAGAAGGTGGAGATGTTCTTGGCACAGAGCACTAGGCCTGCCTGTCATGCCCTTGTGGCCTGGGCAGCAGACCGATTGCACCCCCACCCTGCAGGGATGGGGGCCAGGTGATTCTTACACCCCTCTGCGGCCCCTGGCATCATCAGTCTCCTCTCCTCTGTGTGCTGAGCATTTGCCAAGTACAGTCCTGACTTTCTCATTTAATCTTTGTATCCATCCCAGGATTTGATCCAATTCCTTTTACAAATATATGAGTTACCTCTTTGCTGCGTAACAAATTGCCTGACGACTTAGCACCTTACACACTTATTACTTCACCATTTCTGTGGGATAGGAATCCAGGTGTGGCTTACTGTGTCCCCCACCACAGGGTCCCTCCCTCATATGGCTGCCATCAAAGCCGAGGTTGAGGTCTCCTTTGAAAGCTCGACTGGGGTGGAATCTGCTTCCAAGATCGTTCATGTGTTTTGTAGCAGCTGGACTGAGGGCTGGCTCCTTCCAGTTGCTAGCAGAAGCCTCCCTCAATTCCTTGCCATATGGGCCTCTCCATAGGGCAGCTCACAGCGGGGCAGTTGGCTTTTTTTCCAAAGCAAGGGAGAGTGAGAATAAGAATGGCCAAGACAGATCCACAGCCCCTTTGTAACTGACCTTGGAAGTGATGTCCCCTTGCTTGCCCTTTTCTGTTTGTTGAAAGAAAGTGTCTAGGCCCAGCCCACACTTGAAAGAAAGGGATGAGAGGAGAGTGGAAATACCAGGGATCAGGGACCATTGAGGTTCCTCTTAGGGGCCACTGGTCATAACTTATGGGGAAAACGAGGTACAGGTCTGGAAAAGTCGCTTGCTTGTATCACATGGCCCCTAGGTAGGATCTGAGCCCTAGCCTCCTGATTCCAGGACACTGCACCCCTGGCCCGCACCCAACTCTCGCTCTTTACTCACAGGCAGAGGTGCCCACCTGTCCCCTGACACCCTTGTAATAGCAGCTCAGAATGGAGGTAGGCCAGCCCTGGCCTCTTCCCCAGGAATTGGAGACAGCGAGCCTCCTCCACTGTTACAGTCATCTGTGGTTCTGCGTCGAAGCCTCATCCTTCCCTTTGGAGCCTGAGTTGTTGGAACTGGTCATATGGATACATACTAGGTTGTCCTGGGGCCTTGCAGGTGGCCGTGTGAATATTTGTCTGTGTATGTGTGCTCAGTTGCCTCTGATTCTTCGCGACCCCATGGACTGTAGCCCACCAGGTTCCTCTATCCATGGCATTCTCCAGGCAAGAATACTGGAGTGAGTAACCATTCCCTTCTCCAGGGAATCTTCGTGACCCAAGTATTGAACCCAGGTCTGCTGCATTGGCAGGCAGATTCTTGACTACCAAGTCAGCTGGAAACTGTTCCTAAAAGAATACTGACCGTGGTATTCCTTTATCTAGGAGTGCTGCAGCCTGTTCCTTACACAGACCTCCTTGAGTCAGTCTAGGCACAGCCTGGGGTACTTCCCAAGGTGCTATCTCGCTGCTTGGTGCCCCTCTGAGCCCAGAGTTCTGGAGTTCAGTTGTTTCTGCCACCCCGAGCTGGGCAGCTTCAGGCGGGCCACTGCCTTCCTGCTGAGGTGCGGTTTGTTTGTGTAAAGCAGCTTTCACAGCACCTGCTTCACAGCTCCATGGGTTGTGGGATGGTAGGGGAGAGGAGCAGAGAACCGGAGGAGCAGTTTGGGAGAACAGAGTCATGTGCAAATGTGTCCTGTTCCTTGCTAATTAAGTCTCCAAGTCAGGGGTAAGCTGAGCGCTCTTCCTCCGCTCTCTGTCCCTGTCCTGCCAGAGGACCCTTCAGGAGCCTCAAAGTGAGAAATGAGCCACCCCCCAGCCCCTTCTCATGAAGCCCCAGGGGAGGGCCAGGCCACTCTTGGTTTTCTGCAGCTTCCCTTCCAGAATCACATCCTCTCTGGGGAAGTGGGGAAGTTGTCAGACCATCAAGTATTTTTAAACAGCTGATCACGGAGCACCGGTAGTTACCTAATGTGGTTTCTGTGTCTGTTGGGTGGGGGTGGGCTTCAAGCGGTCAGTTCTTGGTGTTTTCTTGTGTGTGTGTGTGTGTGTGTGTGTGTGTGTGTGTGAAGATAGCATGAAGACTGAGTGTAAGGACAAAGAGAATCTATGTTGGGGCGGGCCTGCAGCACACAGGGAGGACTTGAATCCCAGCAGGCTCTTGGGGGCACCCTTCTTAGCACAGGACACTGGGGCAGTTGGGTGGGGAAGCCTTGTTAGAAATCTCGTGTGGGGTCAATTGTGCCATAGCACCTGTCAAAGCCCAGTTCACTGAGTTCCATGAAGACCCAGAGGCATGACAGGGCTCTGTCACTTAGGCAGTATTTGGGAGGGAGATATGTTTGGGAAAGGGCTTCCCAGGTGGCACTAGTGGTAAAGAATTCACGTGCCAATGCAGGAAACTCAAGAGATGCAGGTTCGATTCCTGGGTTGGGAAGATCGCCTGGAGAAGGGAATGGCACCCCACTCCAGTATTCTTGTCTGGGGAATTCCATGGTCAGAGGAGCCTGGCGGGCTACTGACCATGGGGTCACAAAGAGTCAGACACAAGTAAGCGACTGAGCACAAGCCCACAAGCAGGTATTTGGGAAGAGTCTGTCTGCAGTGGTTCTGAGCCCTGGCAGCACATGAAGTTTCTGGGGTGCAGTGAGACCTGGGCACCAGGAACCTGTATCGCTCCATCCACTTCAAGGTACAGGCGAGTTTGAGAGCCAGTCCTAGTTTAGAGGACTCTGTGTGGAGTGGCTATACCTGTCCTCTTCTGGCAGATTTTTCTTGTGAGCCTCCCCTCCCTTCTTCCAACGCAGCAGGTGCACTGAGCTGTGGACTGGAACCTTGAACCAGCACCTGCGAGGAGCATATGATATGTATTTATTCCTAAGCTGCACTGTCTGTATCCTGAGGCTGGTTTCTCTAGCCTGTAAGCTGTGCTGTGCTTTCCCAACCCCTCCCCTTCAGAACTTGAGGACTGGGGGGAGGGGAGGGAAGGCCATTACCATGCGTTCCCTTTTGATCTGTTGTGGTAACGAGCAAGTGACAGAAATGCACGGCAGAGGTATGTGAGTGACCACATCTCCTCTGTTTACAAGATTGAGTGTTTTGGAGGCAGAAGGCTCTGATGAGACTCAGGAGAAGGGACACAGTACCTTGTCGCCAGAAACTGTGACACATGGCGGCTGCCGTTCACCTGTCTTACTGAGTTTATTTTCCCGTGTACAGGACCATGGGATGACTTGATAAATGTGTTGCCTCTGGTTGGGATTGTTCTTCATTATCTTAAATCCTGAGAGCTGATCTGCAGATCACAGGCACGGTGGCTTCGAGTGACATTTGCGGTTCTGTGACCTGGGACTCATCGCTGTCAAAGGCGTGGTGGAACCAGGAAGCACCGACACAGCCGAGTCCTGCCCGAGTGGAAAGAGGGGTTGGGGGTGACCTCACTGCCGCTCGCTGTGATGGGTGTTGCCGCCGGAGGTGGCTGGGAGCAGCCTTGTGTGGATTTCTGTCTGGGTCACGTTGGCGTGGGCTTTCCCTCATAAACACCATGTCTCTCCAGTCAGAAAGCCAGTCCTTGGAGAGGGACGGTGATGGGAAGCTCTCCTGGCTCCTTTCACCCCGTCCAGCAGCCCAGCGAGGGCGTCAGCCACCTGGGAGAGGGTCGTGGTGAGGGAGCCGGCCTCGCTCCTCTCGTGACACACTCTGAGTCAGCAAGGAAAGTAGCACCATCGGTCCCTCACTAGTGCCCCGTGTGCTTCCCACACATCATCACATCTGCCCTGAAGCCCCTCTGCCGGGCCTCAGCAATCCTACCTTCTAGACACAGAAACTTGACTGGCCACAGGGCTAATGGTGACACCAGGACTTGAGCCCAGTCACGTGGCTCTAGAGTGGATTGTCTTTCCCTTGGCCCACTCCCTCTCTCACTCCTTTCCGGGAGCAAAGGAGTGTCAGCCTGAGGAGACCTCGGCCAGGTCCACAGCAGTCAGTCACCTGCTTCACAGCGCTTCACAGACCAAGCGCTGTTTTCTTCTCAGCAGCCGTCGCGAGGGGTGGTGAGCGCTCTGGGACTTGGCCTTCTCTGGCCATTGCTGAGTCACTGCGCAGGCAGCCCGGGCAGGGCGGGCTGGGTTATTGATCTGTGCAGTCGCTGAGGTGTGGGTGGCCGGCCTCAAGGGAGGCAGTCTTGATCTTCGCTTGTGTTCTGGGGGAGTCACCTTCTCCGCTGGGCCCCAGGTTTCACTGTGAACGTACAAAATATTTCTAATGCGGAAAGCCAGGTATTATTGAATGTGAAACTGCAGCGTGGAGGAATGAGTCTTGTTGAGATTCCACATGCGTCAGTTTGGTCTCTTGGCAGCTGGATTGCAGTTTCCAGAGCCCAGGGGGTTATAAAAGTTGACACCTTGATATGTGTCTGTGTGGAGTGTGGCCAAGCTGTGTTGCTTGTGGGGCTCTAAATTTGAATCACCTGACTTTTTGTTTTAAAAACAAGGATGCATTCACGTGGGCATGGGCTTATTTGGAAAGCAAAGAAATGCACAGGAAAGAAAAGGGATCTGGGACTCAGGGAGCAGCCCTCGTGGGAGTCCCTGGTGGTCTTGCTGAGAGCTCTTATTACCAAGATGGCGCCGTCCACAGCTCGGGACAGGAATCCCCTCCCCCAGACAGAGGCTCCCCTTTGGGGGACGGGCAGGGCTGGGCCTAGGCCTCTGGGTGCTGTGGGCGGGATCCAGCGGATGACCTTCAAACGTCTGTTCGTTCCACAGCTCTTTCACGGGTGCGGATAAACTGATGCAGTATCAAGAACAACTGTGTGCCTCTCTTCACTTCAAAATGGGAAATTTATGACATGAATTTATGACTGATTTTCTAAGTCAGACGGCTACTGGGAGGCATATGGAATGATTTGAATTTTAGATGCTATAGAGTCAGCGCCTCCTTCCCCGTGAGTAGCATCGTGCATACCTAACGGTGTCAGACCTGTGTCTGCCAGCCTCCCCACACTTGTCAGGCCTCCCCTCTGCCTCGTCTCAGGCAGCCGCATCGCACAGCGACCCCCCCCTCCCCCGACCGCACCACGCGCCGTGCTCAGCAGAGGTGGGTTTCACCAGCAGGAGAGGGAAGACTAAGCTGGTTTAGTCCTGTTTCTACTTCTCCCAAGGACATCTGATCGCGTTTATGGACTACCCTCCAGAGAACTGCTTGGCTCATTCCTCTTAATCTGTCTGCGGTTACAGACTCAGGCTAAAAAGATCAAACTCTTTCGAGTACAGTTTCCCGCCCTGGCCTTATTGACGTTTGTGGCTGGATACTTTTTCGCTGAAGGGGCCGTCTTGTGCACTGTGGGGGTTTAGCAGCGTGCTTGGCCTCCGCGCACCAGATGCCATCCACATGTCCCCACCCCACCCCATCACATTTGTCACAAGCAGCATATCTGCTTCCTGGGGAACAACAGTGTGCCCGTGGATAGTCCCTGCTTCAGAAAGAGGACAGACGGCTCTTCACCTCTCTGTGGGTGCCAACACCCCAAGAGGCCTTCGTCTGCAGGGCTGGGTTTTAAATAGGCCATTCCCAAAACACGGACAGGAGTCTCAATTGTCTAGCCAGTTGACTACAGTTAAAGCTTTTTAAGCAGTTTAGTTTCAGAAAGATGTCTTTGATGATTTTTACTGAGATGAGGCATTAGAAGACTAGAAAAAACTGGGTTTGGGGGCTTTCTTTCCCTTCAAATCGGCCAATCAAGGGAGGCTCCAGAAAGGTTCTGTGAGTGTTTCAGGAAATGCCTTTCTGAGCAGGGTTCCTCCTCCATCCTCTGTCCGCCATGGTTATGGTTCCTGTGAGGTTGGACTTCAGCCCTGGCATTTCTTCACGGAGTGACAGTACTGAGGATCAGGCTGGGCCCTGTGTGCAACAGATGGAGATAAATGGGCAAGGGGACCAGGCAGGGGCTCCAGCATCCCGGCATGAGGATTTTCTAAGTCAGACGGCTACTGGGAGGCATATGGAATGATTTGAATTTTAGATGCTATAGAGTCAGCGCCTCCTTCCCCGTGAGTAGCATCGTGCATACCTAACGGTGTCAGACCTGTGTCTGCCAGCCTCCCCACACTTGTCAGGCCTCCCCTCTGCCTCGTCTCAGGCAGCCGCATCGCACAGCGACCCCCCCCTCCCCCGACCGCACCACGCGCCGTGCTCAGCAGAGGTGGGTTTCACCAGCAGGAGAGGGAAGACTAAGCTGGTTTAGTCCTGTTTCTACTTCTCCCAAGGACATCTGATCGCGTTTATGGACTACCCTCCAGAGAACTGCTTGGCTCATTCCTCTTAATCTGTCTGCGGTTACAGACTCAGGCTAAAAAGATCAAACTCTTTCGAGTACAGTTTCCCGCCCTGGCCTTATTGACGTTTGTGGCTGGATACTTTTTCGCTGAAGGGGCCGTCTTGTGCACTGTGGGGGTTTAGCAGCGTGCTTGGCCTCCGCGCACCAGATGCCATCCACATGTCCCCACCCCACCCCATCACATTTGTCACAAGCAGCATATCTGCTTCCTGGGGAACAGCAGTGTGCCCGTGGATAGTCCCTGCTTCAGAAAGAGGACAGACGGCTCTTCACCTCTCTGTGGGTGCCAACACCCCAAGAGGCCTTCGTCTGCAGGGCTGGGTTTTAAATAGGCCATTCCCAAAACACGGACAGGAGTCTCAATTGTCTAGCCAGTTGACTACAGTTAAAGCTTTTTAAGCAGTTTAGTTTCAGAAAGATGTCTTTGATGATTTTTACTGAGATGAGGCATTAGAAGACTAGAAAAAACTGGGTTTGGGGGCTTTCTTTCCCCCCTTCAAATCGGCCAATCAAGGGAGGCTCCAGAAAGGTTCTGTGAGTGTTTCAGGAAATGCCTTTCTGAGCAGGGTTCCTCCTCCATCCTCTGTCCGCCATGGTTATGGTTCCTGTGAGGTTGGACTTCAGCCCTGGCATTTCTTCACGGAGTGACAGTACTGAGGATCAGGCTGGGCCCTGTGTGCAACAGATGGAGATAAATGGGCAAGGGGGGACCAGGCAGGGGGCTCCAGCACCTCAGCAGGAGGGGCCGGGCCAGCAAGGCAGCCATGTGCTGAAACAGCTCTGTTGGGATCAGAGTGTTGGTCCTGGAGCCCTGGTTTTCAGGCTGTACCCTCAGCAGCGGGTGTGACTTTTTCTTCACATGACATGTGCAGAAACACAGTATACATGAAAGAGGTCAGACCCAAGCTTGTGAAGAGAGGGGAAGAGGAGTCTGTGCCCCTGCACGCGCCCCCTTCTTGCCTTGGAGCTGACACTTCCCAAGACTTTGCATCACTTTGCATCAGCACCTGTCTGACTGAAAGTAGCCTGATGCTTGATTGGATAATGATCTTTTTTCTTTTTCCTTCCCTCTGACTGGATCTATCATCTTTTTTCTATTTTAGATAAAAGCAGTTTTCAAAACCACTAACCTAGGTGAAGATTATCATGCTGTTCCACGGCTATGTAATTTTTACTCTCAATCTAAGGAGTTAGATCCAGGGGCCGAGGAAAAAAATATATGTATATACCTGCCTACAGACACATGTTCGTTTGGAGTGTTTTGATATTTTGTTTTGAAAAGCTTAAGTACACAGAGAAACAGAAGAGCCCAGTCGCTGGATTCAGCAGTTGTCATTATTTTGTTGTATTTGCTTCACCTATTTCTTTAGACCTCAAATGGATAACAATTTTTAAAAGCCTATCTACCCTAATAAGGTCTGGGAATATTTCCACCACATTCCTCTCACCCCCACCCCATTCCCTATTCCAGTTTATCTTGTGGACCTGTGTCATGTGAGTTCAGTTTCTGGAACTTCCACGAGGGATACAAATTTAATTCGACATGCAGATGTTCCTCTATCTATTTAGTTTCATTCAGCACCAGTTTGGGAGAGGTCTCTTGATGTGTTGGGGACCCTAGCGTACATGATGAACAAAATGAAACAAACCAAATGTCGCTCCTGCCTGGGATTTTGTTAGAATGGAAGTCCTTAAGTTGCTTGTCAGGAAAACGAGCTCTGCCCCAAGCTTGCAGTGGGGCTGGTTGATGAGGAAAAGATGATGGGGTGAGGAAGAATTTGGAGGTTTGGGGAAGTGAGCCCGTCCACAGCGTGCTGGTCTGGTTCTTGTGGAGGTGAAGTGCTTTGTGTCGTTTGCCCTGCAGACTCGATGCCCATGGAGCCTTGGGAGCTGGTGTAGCCTCTGTGCACGGGACTCCGGCATTGGCAGGGGGCAGCCATGGTGGCAGAGTTGTCAGACTAGGTGGTTATTCACTCCCTGACTTGTAGGGTCAAGTGGAACCAGTGATCAGAATTATTTGTTTTCTAATAGTTATTAATCTTGTCGTGTACAACTCTTTATGACCCTAGGAACTGTAGCCCGCCAGGCTTCCCTGTCCATGGGATTCTCCAGGCAAGAATACTGGAGTGGGTTGCCATTTCTTTCTCTGATATTAATACAAAACAGCATAGAAAAGGACCCAGTAATCTTACATAAGAAACATCACCCATGGGGGACAGTAGGAGTTTACCTTCCCCCTTGCTCACTCCTGTCAATCATCCATGACAAGTGAACCATCTAGAATGTCCCCTACCCTACATCCACTTCTCTGTTAGCTCTTCTTTGAAGTGGAAGAAGGGCCCTAGAAAGGAAACAGTGTGATGGTGTAGAGGTTTTTATGCTTACTTGACTTCCTCAACTGCAAGCCTTATTGCTTCATTCATTAATTAAACCTTATCAGCTGGTTAATTAGTAACCTGATTTTGCAGATTCTATAGCATGTGTGTTCTCAGGACAGAAAATACATTTTAGGAACATTCGATTTAAGGTTTTAAAGCAAGCCAGGAGATTTCTCACTAAGTTTATTAATAATATTTGAGAACGTTTTTAATGGGCCTTCCTAAGTAGACTCCAGTGTGATTCACATAATGGGATAAATGGAATATAATGAGTCTAAAAGAGCTATCAGGCCCTGGTTGTATCTAGAAACACAGGTTTGTTTGTCAGTGAGAATCATACTGAAGCTGGCAAATAGTCCTCGTGAAATTTGGAGGTTTGGGTCAGAAGAGCTCTGCCCCAAGCTTGCAGTGGGGCTGGTTGATGAGGAAAAGATGATGGGGTGAGGAAGAATTTGGAGGTTTGGGGAAGTGAGCCCGTCCACAGCGTGCTGGTCTGGTTCTTGTGGAGGTGAAGTGCTTTGTGTCGTTTGCCCTGCAGACTCGATGCCCATGGAGCCTTGGGAGCTGGTGTAGCCTCTGTGCACGGGACTCCGGCATTGGCAGGGGGCAGCCATGGTGGCAGAGTTGTCAGACTAGGTGGTTATTCACTCCCTGACTTGTAGGGTCAAGTGGAACCAGTGATCAGAATTATTTGTTTTCTAATAGTTATTAATCTTGTCGTGTACAACTCTTTATGACCCTAGGAACTGTAGCCCGCCAGGCTTCCCTGTCCATGGGATTCTCCAGGCAAGAATACTGGAGTGGGTTGCCATTTCTTTCTCTGATATTAATACAAAACAGCATAGAAAAGGACCCAGTAATCTTACATAAGAAACATCACCCATGGGGGACAGTAGGAGTTTACCTTCCCCCTTGCTCACTCCTGTCAATCATCCATGACAAGTGAACCATCTAGAATGTCCCCTACCCTACATCCACTTCTCTGTTAGCTCTTCTTTGAAGTGGAAGAAGGGCCCTAGAAAGGAAACAGTGTGATGGTGTAGAGGTTTTTATGCTTACTTGACTTCCTCAACTGCAAGCCTTATTGCTTCATTCATTAATTAAACCTTATCAGCTGGTTAATTAGTAACCTGATTTTGCAGATTCTATAGCATGTGTGTTCTCAGGACAGAAAATACATTTTAGGAACATTCGATTTAAGGTTTTAAAGCAAGCCAGGAGATTTCTCACTAAGTTTATTAATAATATTTGAGAACGTTTTTAATGGGCCTTCCTAAGTAGACTCCAGTGTGATTCACATAATGGGATAAATGGAATATAATGAGTCTAAAAGAGCTATCAGGCCCTGGTTGTATCTAGAAACACAGGTTTGTTTGTCAGTGAGAATCATACTGAAGCTGGCAAATAGTCCTCGTGAATTTTTTGATTACTTACAAAATGAACTACATTTATGAGTTAGTTGCATGGCCCCCAGATATGTTCATGCTGAGAAAAGGGGCGTGCCCAAGTTTGTATGGTGTAATTCAGTGGTTGCCTGCACGCATGGGGCTGTGCAGAAGACTTCAGTCGGGTTTCTCATCATAAAACATGCCCTGGGAAAAGGTTGCCCAAGAGGTTGGCATTTCAATAACATCTCTCTTCCCCAGATAAATTACTTCTTCCCTTACTTTACAAATTGGTCCAAAAAATTATAGGCTGATAAATATTTTTGCAATGTGATTGCTTTTCAAAATTGAATTACAAACCTGAGGCATGTATGTTGGGAGAGGGAATGTTTACAATGGCCTGTGCATGTTTCTCACGTCCTAGCTCCATCTCATCGCTGTGTGCTGACATGATTTTACCGTTCTTTGGCAGGAAATAACGACGTGTTTACCAGATTACTACAAATGGACTCAGTATCTCTTTATTAAACTCTATGAAGCTGGACTGGCCTACCAAAAGGAGGTAAGTTAAAGTTTGTTATTGATGTTGTTGAGTATTAAGTCGTGTCCGACCCGTTTTTGACCTCCTAGACCGTAGCCCACCAGGCTCCTCTGTTCATGGGATTTTCCAGGCAAGAATAGTGGAGTGGATTGCCATTTCCTTCTCCAGGGAATCTTCCCGACCCAGAGCACGAACTCACTGCATTGGCAGGTGGGATTCTTTACTGTCCCCCAGGAACCCTAAAGAGCCGCAAAACTGCTATCCCAAGCCCCTGGTTAATTAGTAACCTGATTTTGCAGATTCTATAGCATGTGTGTTCTCAGGACAGAAAATACATTTTAGGAACATTCGATTTAAGGTTTTAAAGCAAGCCAGGAGATTTCTCACTAAGTTTATTAATAATATTTGAGAACGTTTTTAATGGGCCTTCCTAAGTAGACTCCAGTGTGATTCACATAATGGGATAAATGGAATATAATGAGTCTAAAAGAGCTATCAGGCCCTGGTTGTATCTAGAAACACAGGTTTGTTTGTCAGTGAGAATCATACTGAAGCTGGCAAATAGTCCTCGTGAATTTTTTGATTACTTACAAAATGAACTACATTTATGAGTTAGTTGCATGGCCCCCAGATATGTTCATGCTGAGAAAAGGGGCGTGCCCAAGTTTGTATGGTGTAATTCAGTGGTTGCCTGCACGCATGGGGCTGTGCAGAAGACTTCAGTCGGGTTTCTCATCATAAAACATGCCCTGGGAAAAGGTTGCCCAAGAGGTTGGCATTTCAATAACATCTCTCTTCCCCAGATAAATTACTTCTTCCCTTACTTTACAAATTGGTCCAAAAAATTATAGGCTGATAAATATTTTTGCAATGTGATTGCTTTTCAAAATTGAATTACAAACCTGAGGCATGTATGTTGGGAGAGGGAATGTTTACAATGGCCTGTGCATGTTTCTCACGTCCTAGCTCCATCTCATCGCTGTGTGCTGACATGATTTTACCGTTCTTTGGCAGGAAATAACGACGTGTTTACCAGATTACTACAAATGGACTCAGTATCTCTTTATTAAACTCTATGAAGCTGGACTGGCCTACCAAAAGGAGGTAAGTTAAAGTTTGTTATTGATGTTGTTGAGTATTAAGTCGTGTCCGACCCGTTTTTGACCTCCTAGACCGTAGCCCACCAGGCTCCTCTGTTCATGGGATTTTCCAGGCAAGAATAGTGGAGTGGATTGCCATTTCCTTCTCCAGGGGATCTTCCTGACCCAGAGCACGAACTCACTGCATTGGCAGGTGGGATTCTTTACTGTCGAGCCACCAGGGAAGCCCAAGTAAAGTTAGCTCTGCTTTAAAAATTCTGTACATAAAAAGGAATTCTAATAAACCTTCTTCATCTTCTTAGAAGACATCACTGTTAATTAAGGAATAAAATAAGCCCTGTTTGCACAGTAGCAGTGAAAATGAACACAACCTCACATTTATGAATTCAGTCACAGTAAGCCCAGAGAGTCACTACCATCTGGCTTAGTTTGGTGCCTCCAGGACCGGGTGTGAGCTTCTCCCCCCCTAGAATTCTCAGCACATAACAGGGTCTGTAATGAAGTCAAGAAGGAGGCAGAAGAGAAGTGCATGTTTCTTCCATGCTCGCTCCCTCTCGTGGCTGTGTGCTGACTGGGTGACTTAACCTCCAGGAATCCTGCCCTCTGATCTGCTGATGGGTGATAGTATTTTCCTTGCCGGACCTTGGGAAGAAAGAGGTAACATTGCAAGAACAGCCATCACAGAGCCTGCACGCAGTGGCCTCCCAGGAAACGGAATCTTCTTAGAACAGGAGCTCAGTAATAGTAGTTAGCCTTGTGTTGTGTGTGCTCAGTGACTTAGTCGTGTCCTACTTTTTGTGACTCCAGGGACTGCAGCCCGCTGGGCTACTCTGTCCATGGGATTTCCGAGGCAAGAATACTGGAGTGAGTTGCCATGCCCTCCTTCAGGGGTTCTTCCCAACCCAGGGGTTGAACCCATGTCTCCTGTGTTTCCTGCATTGCAGGTGGATTTTTGCCACTGAGCCACCTGGGAAGCCCATGATACTATAGGCCTTAGATGGTGGGAAATGAGAGAAATAAGTGTCATCATGTGGCCCAGAACTGCACTGTCCAATATGATGATAGCTATTAGCTGCATGTGTTTGTTGAAGTTTAAGGTGATTAAGATTAAACAATATTAAAAATTTAGGTCCTCAGTCATACTAGTCACATTCAGGTGCTGGTAGCTAGTGCTGGACAGCATTCCACATGTACAGCATTCCCATCATAACACAACATTCTTTTAATCAGTATGTTTTTCGTCATTTTTAACCATATGTTTTTAACCGTCGTGTTTTAAATTTAAAAAATTTTTAGTATAGTGACTCATGTAGAAGACTCAGTTTAGAATATCAGGCTAACATAAAATTTCTTAAACCTTGAAAGCATGAAGAATAATCTAGCTAACAGAAGTCAGGAGGTGGAATTGGGGAACAGAAGTAGAAGCAAGTGAGAGATGATCCCTACATACTTCATAACAAGGAGCCATAGATGGGGAATTAGAGATTTATGTCTGTTTTTTTTGTTTGTTTAAATTTAAGGGTAGCTATGGAAACTAAAGGTAGCAGAAACTAGAAGAGGGGTCAGGTGGGAGGAAGTCTGTGTGACCGTGCTGAACAGCTCATATTACATGGCAGGGGGTCAGCAGAACTGTGTAAAGACAGTATATCAAACCTGAGGTAGTACAGTTTTCTTACATAAAATTGTAATGTAAATGCAAGGACACCTAATGAACAAAACCTTCTACAAGTGGAGGAGTATTTTAACAACCATTTCAGATAATTTTGAATGTCCTCCTTTGTTACTGGCTTCCTGGTGGCTCAGCTGGTAAAGAATCTGCCTGTGATGCAGAAGGCCTGGGTTCAATTCCTTTGGAAGATCTCCTGGTGAAGGGAGGTCTGAACTCATGTCCCATGTGTTTCCTGCTCCGGGTCCCGCTGGGCTACTCTGTCCATGGGATTTCCGAGGCAAGAATACTGGAGTGAGTTGCCATGCCCTCCTTCAGGGGTTCTTCCCAACCCAGGGGTTGAACCCATGTCTCCTGTGTTTCCTGCATTGCAGGTGGATTTTTGCCACTGAGCCACCTGGGAAGCCCATGATACTATAGGCCTTAGATGGTGGGAAATGAGAGAAATAAGTGTCATCATGTGGCCCAGAACTGCACTGTCCAATATGATGATAGCTATTAGCTGCATGTGTTTGTTGAAGTTTAAGGTGATTAAGATTAAACAATATTAAAAATTTAGGTCCTCAGTCATACTAGTCACATTCAGGTGCTGGTAGCTAGTGCTGGACAGCATTCCACATGTACAGCATTCCCATCATAACACAACATTCTTTTAATCAGTATGTTTTTCGTCATTTTTAACCATATGTTTTTAACCGTCGTGTTTTAAATTTAAAAAATTTTTAGTATAGTGACTCATGTAGAAGACTCAGTTTAGAATATCAGGCTAACATAAAATTTCTTAAACCTTGAAAGCATGAAGAATAATCTAGCTAACAGAAGTCAGGAGGTGGAATTGGGGAACAGAAGTAGAAGCAAGTGAGAGATGATCCCTACATACTTCATAACAAGGAGCCATAGATGGGGAATTAGAGATTTATGTCTGTTTTTTTTGTTTGTTTAAATTTAAGGGTAGCTATGGAAACTAAAGGTAGCAGAAACTAGAAGAGGGGTCAGGTGGGAGGAAGTCTGTGTGACCGTGCTGAACAGCTCATATTACATGGCAGGGGGTCAGCAGAACTGTGTAAAGACAGTATATCAAACCTGAGGTAGTACAGTTTTCTTACATAAAATTGTAATGTAAATGCAAGGACACCTAATGAACAAAACCTTCTACAAGTGGAGGAGTATTTTAACAACCATTTCAGATAATTTTGAATGTCCTCCTTTGTTACTGGCTTCCCTGGTGGCTCAGCTGGTAAAGAATCTGCCTGTGATGCAGAAGGCCTGGGTTCAATTCCTGGGTTGGGAAGATCTCCTGGTGAAGGGAAAGGCTATCCACTCTAGTATTCTTGCCTGGAAAGTTCCATGGCTCTTCTGTGGGTTGCAGAGAGTTGGATGTGAGTAAGTGAGTTTCACTTCATACCTCCTTTTGATACTATACCAAAACTCACACAACAAGTTGTGAGTTCTTAAAGGTCAGTTGCAATGTTGAATCTAAATATCAATGAACTTTTTGTACCCTGTTATGTTAAAATGTCTTGTTCTATTTTACACTTTGAATATTTTCCCCACATGTGATTATTATAATGAAAATAGTGTTGACCTGCAGACTCCTTACAGGGGTCTCTGGGACCTTCGAGGTTTATGGATCACACTGTGAGAACCTCTGTACCAAGTACACAACCCCTAACCCATTCTCATCTTTAAATAGAGGATGTTAAAATATTACATTGTTAATCGTTTTTTTTTTTTCTTTTCTTTCTTTTCTTTTTTTTTTAAGAAAGTATTCAGTCCCCATTAACATTTGGGATAAATTGAGAGCGAGAACATTGTAGAGCTAAGTCACACTAATATTTAACCACTGTAGACCATGAGAACTTGTGGAGCTGTGTCATACTAATGTTTAAACACTGTAGACCCTGCTGGATCAGTTTAATTTCTTAACACATCATAGCTGTTCCTATGCCCAGAGCCCAGTGAGGAGTGGGGAGACAAGAGTACCTGTCCACGGTGCTGACCGCAACAGACCTTGTCGTTGTGTTGTGTTGTTGAAAAAAAAACATAATTTAAAATAATGGGGAATTAGAGATTTACTGTTTTTGTTTAAATTTAAGGGTAGCTATGGAAACTAAAGGTAGCAGAAACTAGAAGAGGGGTCAGGTGGGAGGAAGTCTGTGTGACCGTGCTGAACAGCTCATATTACATGGCAGGGGGTCAGCAGAACTGTGTAAAGACAGTATATCAAACCTGAGGTAGTACAGTTTTCTTACATAAAATTGTAATGTAAATGCAAGGACACCTAATGAACAAAACCTTCTACAAGTGGAGGAGTATTTTAACAACCATTTCAGATAATTTTGAATGTCCTCCTTTGTTACTGGCTTCCTGGTGGCTCAGCTGGTAAAGAATCTGCCTGTGATGCAGAAGGCCTGGGTTCAATTCCTGGGTTGGGAAGATCTCCTGGTGAAGGGAAAGGCTATCCACTCTAGTATTCTTGCCTGGAAAGTTCCATGGCTCTTCTGTGGGTTGCAGAGAGTTGGATGTGAGTAAGTGAGTTTCACTTCATACCTCCTTTTGATACTATACCAAAACTCACACAACAAGTTGTGAGTTCTTAAAGGTCAGTTGCAATGTTGAATCTAAATATCAATGAACTTTTTGTACCCTGTTATGTTAAAATGTCTTGTTCTATTTTACACTTTGAATATTTTCCCCACATGTGATTATTATAATGAAAATAGTGTTGACCTGCAGACTCCTTACAGGGGTCTCTGGGACCTTCGAGGTTTATGGATCACACTGTGAGAACCTCTGTACCAAGTACACAACCCCTAACCCATTCTCATCTTTAAATAGAGGATGTTAAAATATTACATTGTTAATCGTTTTTTTTTTTTTCTTTTCTTTCTTTTCTTTTTTTTTTAAGAAAGTATTCAGTCCCCATTAACATTTGGGATAAATTGAGAGCGAGAACATTGTAGAGCTAAGTCACACTAATATTTAACCACTGTAGACCATGAGAACTTGTGGAGCTGTGTCATACTAATGTTTAAACACTGTAGACCCTGCTGGATCAGTTTAATTTCTTAACACATCATAGCTGTTCCTATGCCCAGAGCCCAGTGAGGAGTGGGGAGACAAGAGTACCTGTCCACGGTGCTGACCGCAACAGACCTTGTCGTTGTGTTGTGTTGTTGAGACATAATTTTCAAAAGTCAAAACTATGACTCACATACAAATATAAAATGAACACGTGTCAGAGACTGTATTCACCTCATTAATTAGCAAGAGAACCCTCATGTATATTAAGACTAGTCCAAATTAGATTTCGAGGAAGGGCAATGTATGGAGTCAAAGGCATATGAAATGTGTTTACTGATGGACTCAGAACTGCTCAGTGTCCTACAAGGCATAAACATAGTTTGGGGGACAGTCTTTTCTGTGAGGCAGAATCTTTTGCATTGTCATTGTGGAGAGCCAGTTGCATCACTCTCCAAAAAAAAGCATTTGAGTTGCTCTGGCTTCTCTAAAAGTTAACCCTCTTCTTGGGCACCCTAGCAGGATGGTATTGGGTTGGGCAAAAAATGTCACACAGGTTCTTCCATACCATCCTATGGGAAAACCCAGATCAACGTTTGGCCAGCCCAATAAAATAACTTAATGGTGAACAGGGGGTCCAACAAAGGTGCACATCCTAGAATATCAGAGAATCCCTGAGGGGTGAGGGTCTACCAGCCAGTTCCAGCCTGCCTTGAAGGAGCGATCCCTTTTGCCTGTTTCTGTGTTTGGGATAATTTTTCTTAACAGCAGTGTTTCATATTCAGAAGCCAAAGGGTGGGAAGAGAATTGGTGGGAAAATCATCAGATCCCCACTCTCGTCAGCAGGTTCGGTGGTAACCTAGCAGCCTGGCACACACCTTCCCAGAAGAGGCTGTGTGCTCAGGTGAATCCTAAGTGTAGGCCCGAGGGGTTTCCACACTGGAGTCACCCTTGGGCGTCACTCGGGCAGAGGGAGTAAGAGATCAAGAACCACACTGAGTATCCCAAGTGACAGCAAGAAGGACAAACAAAAATCAAAGTTACTCACAATTGAGAAAGCCACAGCAACGCAGGGGGCATCCGGCAGGTAGAGCACAGGAAAGAGTGAACAGTTCTTGAGCGAGTGTAAGCCGTGGCACACAGCATCAGCTAGGTCAGTCAGCGTTGCCTGTCCTCTTGCTCTGTTATGCCCGGGTAAAAAAACTGTCCACGGTGCTGACCGCAACAGACCTTGTCGTTGTGTTGTGTTGTTGAGACATAATTTTCAAAAGTCAAAACTATGACTCACATACAAATATAAAATGAACACGTGTCAGAGACTGTATTCACCTCATTAATTAGCAAGAGAACCCTCATGTATATTAAGACTAGTCCAAATTAGATTTCGAGGAAGGGCAATGTATGGAGTCAAAGGCATATGAAATGTGTTTACTGATGGACTCAGAACTGCTCAGTGTCCTACAAGGCATAAACATAGTTTGGGGGACAGTCTTTTCTGTGAGGCAGAATCTTTTGCATTGTCATTGTGGAGAGCCAGTTGCATCACTCTCCAAAAAAAAGCATTTGAGTTGCTCTGGCTTCTCTAAAAGTTAACCCTCTTCTTGGGCACCCTAGCAGGATGGTATTGGGTTGGGCAAAAAATGTCACACAGGTTCTTCCATACCATCCTATGGGAAAACCCAGATCAACGTTTTGGCCAGCCCAATAAAATAACTTAATGGTGAACAGGGGGTCCAACAAAGGTGCACATCCTAGAATATCAGAGAATCCCTGAGGGGTGAGGGTCTACCAGCCAGTTCCAGCCTGCCTTGAAGGAGCGATCCCTTTTGCCTGTTTCTGTGTTTGGGATAATTTTTCTTAACAGCAGTGTTTCATATTCAGAAGCCAAAGGGTGGGAAGAGAATTGGTGGGAAAATCATCAGATCCCCACTCTCGTCAGCAGGTTCGGTGGTAACCTAGCAGCCTGGCACACACCTTCCCAGAAGAGGCTGTGTGCTCAGGTGAATCCTAAGTGTAGGCCCGAGGGGTTTCCACACTGGAGTCACCCTTGGGCGTCACTCGGGCAGAGGGAGTAAGAGATCAAGAACCACACTGAGTATCCCAAGTGACAGCAAGAAGGACAAACAAAAATCAAAGTTACTCACAATTGAGAAAGCCACAGCAACGCAGGGGGCATCCGGCAGGTAGAGCACAGGAAAGAGTGAACAGTTCTTGAGCGAGTGTAAGCCGTGGCACACAGCATCAGCTAGGTCAGTCAGCGTTGCCTGTCCTCTTGCTCTGTTGCTCTTTATCGGGACAGGGTGTGAAAGAGGTGGCGTGTTAATATACCAGTGTAAACGTCTCTTGTGTGAGCCCTTGGCTCTGTGATAACCCTTTACAAGACCCTTGATTTTTGGGTATCTGCATATTGTATACTTAAGCTGACTCTTTGAATATACTGAATATTTACTGTAATATTTCTTCATAGGACACAGGCTTCTCTCTTTGTTAGTGCTGCTTCAATTTTAAGCACATCAAACACAAGGAGGAAACGTAACCTCTTCTTCACTATTGGGTTGGATCCAGAACCAACCACAGGCAGCGTCTTAGGAGCTGAGTGACTTTTCTAAATATGGATGGGGTTCCAGGGGGTCCCCCACTGTGTGAGCACAGCCAGACTCCTGGCTCCAGATGTCTCTCTAATCCCCAGTTGTCCCCAAATCAGTGTGACACCCCCCGCCATCAATACGCATTCCCCCGAGAATTTGGTCCATTTTTCCTTTTGACTCCTTCCCTTCTGGGAATAGCCTGTATTCCTTTCCCAATACTGCTGCTGTAACAAATTAACCACAAACGGGGTCACTTAAAACAACACAGATTCATTGTCTTAACCGTTCATAAGGTCAGAAGTCCATGAAATAGGTCTCACTGGGATACACATCAAGATGTTGGCAGAGCTGCCTTCTTTCTGAAGGCACCAGAGGAGAATCTGTCCTTGCTGTGTCCAGCTTCTGGAAGCTGCTCGCATCCCTGACGTTGGACCCCTCTCCACCTCCAGAGCCAGAGCATCTGGAAACCTCCCTGACCTGCACTTCCATTGTCACATCTCCTCGGCCTTGGGCTGTGACTCCTCTGCCTTCCTCTTTTTCTTGTAAGAGCTTCTCTCGTTACTTTGGACCCATCTGGTTAATCCAGGTTATAATCTCTCCATCTCTAAATCCTTTAATCATATCCTCAAAGATCTTTTTTGCCATGTGGGTAATACAGTCACTGGTTGTAAGTGACACCGGTGTCTAGGTTCTGGGTGACATAGGACATGGACATCTTTGGGGTGCGATTGCTCTGCCTACCATAAGCTTCTTCTCCCCACTTTTGAGGGTTGTTACAAGGATTAAACAGGTGAATGCTTGTGGAGAGCCTGAGCTGGTGCCTGGCACAGAGTACGTGCTTAATAAGTGCCCGTCTGTGTATACCTGCAGTTACCCGGAGTCATTAGGATATTTAAATTGGAAAAACAGAAAATTTAAAAATTGTGAAGCCTTCTGGCTAATTCTAAGGCAGCCTGCCTTGGAAAGGTATCACAGAAAAACAGTGTAGATTGTTTCATGGGTTTCCATTTAGAAAGACGATGTTTTATTGCTGGTTGTTGACTTAAATGTTTTTGGTGTGTTAATTCTTCTAAGTCACTTAAATGACATGATGTTAAGAAAATAAAATCATGAATAGACTGCAAACATGCACACCGGCTACGTTGTTTAAGGCCAGAGTTAGCTCTAACCCTAGGTATTTTTTTTCCCAGGAAATCTCCTTTTATTGATAGCCATTTTCAAATTTACTTTAAAACATAAAACACCGATATCAATTGGTATTCCATTCCTAGGGTTTTTCTCAAAATATAAACTTTCTAAGTTAACATTAGAAAGTCAGTTTGCTTTAAAAACTGCATATAGTATATTTTGTGAAGCATATTTGGCAAAAATAATTCACTTATTAATACTTTCCCTCTAATGTCATTGCCATACCTTTTCTTTTTTAAAGAAAAAGATAGCCTTAATCTAAATTCAGTTCTACTGTAAGATGTATAAATGGACATTTAGAGAGAGCATTTTAGCCAGGAATTACAAAGCATAACTGGAGTCTTTAAATATTGTTCTTAACAAGCACTGCCCATAAAAATGTTTATTTCCATTGCAAAAAGGAATCTGTTCTTGTTCTCAAAGAACAAAAATATTTTCAGCCAAAAATGTGAGTATAGAGAGCTCTATATATTATTTTCACCTCTCTCTCTCTCTCTCCCTTGTTTTTTTTTTTTTTTTTCATATTTTTCCGTGGATAGCTAGTAGAGAGCAAGATGCTGTGTTCTACTTGTACATTCTAGGGAACTGTGGAGCGACACTTAATCTGTGGGTTTGTCTTTGGCTCATGATTTCAGCTGCTGCTGCTGCTGGTAGTGCTAATTCACCCTCCTAAGCTACTGATTCACCCACCTAAGAAACAGGGAGCCCAGGCAGCCTCTCTGAGATCGCTCCCTGGTGGCTTTGGAAGGTAGTGGCAAGTAACAAGTAAGCAGTGACCTAGGGAGCTTTCCACTCCCCCATTCTGGACCGAGGCCAAATTCAGGCCCATCCTGGATAGAATGGAGCAAGATTGATTTTGAGAATTAGACCTTTAATGAGATCTGTGAGGCATTCCTTAATTAAGTGAGCTTCTGTCAAGGAAAAAAAAGCTAATAGCCCTTGAGAAAAATCAATACCCTGAAACATATTTCGCCAGCCTTTGGCACCTGAAGCTACATGACAGGATATTCAGAAAAGGTCTTCTGTCCTATGGAAACAGAGCTTGAAGAGAAAGGAGTAAGGGAAATGATGGAGAGCAGCCAAAGCCTGAAGAGTGGTGCTGTGGCCAGGCCAGGAGACAGGAGCATGCTAGTGGCAGCTGGGCTTCAGTGGGGACTGGCAGCCTGGGGAGAGGGCGAGGGCCAAAGGCAGGTGGGAGGAAGACCCAGGGGGAGAGGAGGACGACAGGAGGAAGGACAAGGCTTGAAATAGGAGGCCCTGCTGGGGCAGTAGGCACCCGGGAGGCTTTGTCGCAGGCAAGAGGGCTGATAAACTCACAATCAGTTGATTCAGTGCTATATACATCACCATATGTAAAATAGATAGCTGGGGGAGAGGAAGTCGCTCAGTCGTGTCCGACTGTCTGTGGCCCCGTGGACTGTAGCCTGTCGACCCCGCCAGGCTCCTCTGTCCATGGGATTCTCCAGGCAAGAATACTGAAGTGGGTAGCCTATCCCTTCTCCAGGGGATCTTCCCGACCCAGGGATCAAACTGGAATTTTGACTGCAAGCAGATTCGCTACCAGGGAAACTAGTATAAAGTTGTGTATAACATAGCAAGCTCAGCCCGGTGCTCTGTGACAGTCTAGAGCGGTGGGATGGGAATGGGGTGGGAAGGAGGTTCAAGAGGGAGAGGATGCATGCATACGTAAGGCTGATTCAAGTTGTCGTATGCCAGAAACCATCACAACATTGTAAAGCAGTTATCCTCCAATTACAGGTAAAATTTAAAAGATCAGGATGAAATTGCCTTGAGAATCCCCAGTGGACCCCATGGTCTCCCACAGCTCTGAGTCCAGCAGCCAAGAATGGGAGGGGAAGGAGGCGAAATGGTGCAGCACCCACCATCACTGTACAACACTGCCCCGTGAATATGGCCGATT
This sequence comes from Tragulus kanchil, assembly GCA_022376925.1. Lineage (NCBI taxonomy): Eukaryota > Metazoa > Chordata > Mammalia > Artiodactyla > Tragulidae > Tragulus > Tragulus kanchil. The sequence goes on along the minus strand of JAIOJX010000030.1, from coordinate 220,244,913 downwards.
CTTGTCCAGAATCGTGTTGTGACGTGTTGTGAGTTGGCTTGGGGTGATAGAGATCATAATCAGCCAGGCTAGTGACCACAGTCAGTGAAGTTGTTTATAAACTGTATTCTGTGCAGCATAGTTGTGCTTGCTTAAAGATCTGTCAGAGTAAGTGTTCAAAATGTGAAAACCCAGGAGTACCTTATGAAAGAAGGCAGACCGTGGCCTGAAGGGAGGCTGTAGGATAGAGACCGTTACATAACAGAGGAGATCTGGAGAAAGAGTTTTGGAAGTCACCTCCAGGGCTTCAAGAGGCCACGGGTGCTGTGCCACAGCCCTTTATTTTGACCACCCATGGGTTTACCACCTGTAGAAATGCCAAGTCTGTGCTTGAGGTGGATCACATTCCTGTGAAGAAACGAGACTGAGTACTTACAAGAATGCGTCTTTTTAATTTTTTCTTTTTTTTTTTTAATCATTTGGCTACACTGAGTCTTAGTTGCGGCATGTGGGATCTAATTCCTTGACCAGGGATCAAACCCAGGCCCCCTGCACTGGGAGCACAGACTCTTAGCCCCTGGACCACCAAGGATGTCCCAGGATGCACCCTTGGTTTGAGACTTTATTTATTTTTTTTAAAGCTTTTTCTTTTTTTTAATTTTTTTTTATTTTTGGGGGTGGGGCGAGGTGGGGTTGGGAGGGGAGCGCGCGGGCCACTTCTATTGGTCTTTCATTTCTCTATTTTCATCCATCTTTGTTCTTTGGCCCGTGTGGGCCTCCCATCACGGTTGGTCCCATGGCTAAAGTTGTCAAGCTCAGCCCGGTGCTCGTAGTGCGGGAATGGGGTGGGAAGGAGGTTCAAGAGGGAGAGGATGCATGCATACGTAAGGCTGATTCAAGTTGTCGTATGCCAGAAACCATCACAACATTGTAAAGCAGTTATCCTCCAATTACAGGTAAAATTTAAAAGATCAGGATGAAATTGCCTTGAGAATCCCCAGTGGACCCCATGGTCTCCCACAGCTCTGAGTCCAGCAGCCAAGAATGGGAGGGGAAGGAGGCGAAATGGTGCAGCACCCACCATCACTGTACAACACTGCCCCGTGAATATGGCCGATTCTTGTCCAGAATCGTGTTGTGACGTGTTGTGAGTTGGCTTCGGGGGTGATAGAGATCATAATCAGCCAGGCTAGTGACCACAGTCAGTGAAGTTGTTTATAAACTGTATTCTGTGCAGCATAGTTGTGCTTGCTTAAAGATCTGTCAGAGTAAGTGTTCAAAATGTGAAAACCCAGGAGTACCTTATGAAAGAAGGCAGACCGTGGCCTGAAGGGAGGCTGTAGGATAGAGACCGTTACATAACAGAGGAGATCTGGAGAAAGAGTTTTGGAAGTCACCTCCAGGGCTTCAAGAGGCCACGGGTGCTGTGCCACAGCCCTTTATTTTGACCACCCATGGGTTTACCACCTGTAGAAATGCCAAGTCTGTGCTTGAGGTGGATCACATTCCTGTGAAGAAACGAGACTGAGTACTTACAAGAATGCGTCTTTTTAATTTTTTCTTTTTTTTTTTTAATCATTTGGCTACACTGAGTCTTAGTTGCGGCATGTGGGATCTAATTCCTTGACCAGGGATCAAACCCAGGCCCCCTGCACTGGGAGCACAGACTCTTAGCCCCTGGACCACCAAGGATGTCCCAGGATGCACCCTTGGTTTGAGACTTTATTTATTTTTTTTAAAGCTTTTTCTTTTTTTTAATTTTTTTTTATTTTTGGGGGTGGGGCGAGGTGGGGGTGGGAGGGACGGGGCCAGGCAGGCCACTTCTATTGGTCTTTCATTTATCTATTTTCATCCATCTTTGTTCTTTGGCCCGTGTGGGCCTCCCATCACGGTGGCCTCTGTTGTCACAGAGCACTGGCTTCGGGCTCATGTGCTCCAGAGCTCCAGCTCGGTAACTGGACACATAGGTCCAGCCGCTCTGCGGCATGTGGGATCTTCCCAGGCCAGGGATCGAACCGGCGCCCCTTGCACTGCAAGGCGGTGTCCTTACCCACTGGACCACCAGGGAAGCCCTGGTATGAGACTTTATTTCCTTTTGTGTTTTTCTTCTTCCCATCAAGACTTTCACTGGGGAAAAATTTCTTTTGTATTTTGCTTTTATTTGTCTTTCGTTCGACACCAGGGTTTTATTATAACGTGTAAACCTCTTAGGAGCACATCTCCCTCATTGCATTTTGTAACCTGGAGTCTGAAAGATGCTAGGCAGAGTGGGAAATGTTGATGAGAAAATCTAGTCCTGTCTGTTCTTGCAATCTGCAGGGCCAAGTGTTGGCTTCTTTGTGTCGTCTGAGGTTTGCAGCTGGGCAGGAGGCAGAGGCGAAGGCGCATAGGGCTTTTGTTCTCCATTTCATATTTTATACCATATTGCTTGTACATTAGTTTGGAGTTTGGAGGGGTGCAGAGGTCTTTTGAAAGAGCTGTCCTTGTTACGAAATAGTACTTGGCCCTCTCTTTGTATCTTTTAGGTGGTATCCTTCCCTCAACCCCTAATACAGGTGATGATGATAGATCAGTAGGTCATCCTTGGCTTATTCACCTCAAATTTTTAGGACTGAGATCATTTGTTCTGTATCTTGTCTCTCTCTATTTGTGGGTTCAAGGATTTGGGGAATCCTGGAAAGAGGGAAGAAAATCACTTAGTGCATGTCTTTCCCACTCCGACTCTGCTCTTCACAGGCTTAAATTTTTCAAGCTAAAAGCTATACTGCTTTTTAGTTGTATAATCACAGCTCGTCTGTGGTTAGCCTCTCCTCCACCCCTCTTTTTAATGTAATTTTTAGGTATGTCTGGGATATCAGGATCCCAGCAGGAGAAAGAGGTGGGGGTGGGGGGCGGGGCCAGGCAGGCCACTTCTATTGGTCTTTCATTTATCTATTTTCATCCATCTTTGTTCTTTGGCCCGTGTGGGCCTCCCATCACGGTGGCCTCTGTTGTCACAGAGCACTGGCTTCGGGCTCATGTGCTCCAGAGCTCCAGCTCGGTAACTGGACACATAGGTCCAGCCGCTCTGCGGCATGTGGGATCTTCCCAGGCCAGGGATCGAACCGGCGCCCCTTGCACTGCAAGGCGGTGTCCTTACCCACTGGACCACCAGGGAAGCCCTGGTATGAGACTTTATTTCCTTTTGTGTTTTTCTTCTTCCCATCAAGACTTTCACTGGGGAAAAATTTCTTTTGTATTTTGCTTTTATTTGTCTTTCGTTCGACACCAGGGTTTTATTATAACGTGTAAACCTCTTAGGAGCACATCTCCCTCATTGCATTTTGTAACCTGGAGTCTGAAAGATGCTAGGCAGAGTGGGAAATGTTGATGAGAAAATCTAGTCCTGTCTGTTCTTGCAATCTGCAGGGCCAAGTGTTGGCTTCTTTGTGTCGTCTGAGGTTTGCAGCTGGGCAGGAGGCAGAGGCGAAGGCGCATAGGGCTTTTGTTCTCCATTTCATATTTTATACCATATTGCTTGTACATTAGTTTGGAGTTTGGAGGGGTGCAGAGGTCTTTTGAAAGAGCTGTCCTTGTTACGAAATAGTACTTGGCCCTCTCTTTGTATCTTTTAGGTGGTACCCTTTCCCCTCAACCCCTAATAAAGGTGATGATGATAGATCAGTAGGTCATCCTTGGCTTATTCACCTCAAATTTTTAGGACTGAGATCATTTGTTCTGTATCTTGTCTCTCTCTATTTGTGGGTTCAAGGATTTGGGGAATCCTGGAAAGAGGGAAGAAAATCACTTAGTGCATGTCTTTCCCACTCCGACTCTGCTCTTCACAGGCTTAAATTTTTCAAGCTAAAAGCTATACTGCTTTTTAGTTGTATAATCACAGCTCGTCTGTGGTTAGCCTCTCCTCCACCCCTCTTTTTAATGTAATTTTTAGGTATGTCTGTGGATCAGTCAGGATCCCAGCAGGAGAAAGAGGAACTAACTGACAGCAGCCACTGAAGACAATGTAGTGAAAAGACTGTTTCTGTGCGGACTTCGGGGAAGCCCACGAGGGGTGGTCCAGCCCCTGGCGCCAGGAACAGAAGGAAGCCTTTGCCCACGCCTGGCGGTAGGGCGACAGTGGGGAGCCGTTACTGAACTGGAAGAGTGGTCACTGGAGCACGAGAGCCCTGCCCTGACCCAAACGGGAAGAAGCCGGGCACCCGCACTCGTGGAACCCCGTCAGAGGGCGAGGGTCCAGGGTAACGCAGGCACAGGGGACAACTTCCTAGGGTACAGAACAGGCTGGAAAGAGGATTAGAGGGGCAAATGGACGGTATTCAGCACCGTCTCTTATTACTAGAGCTGCTTATGAAAATTTTAAAGCACAATGTATATTTTACTGCCCAGACACGTCTCTGTACTGGTCGCCGTCTTTGACTAAGTTGTACGTAAATGTCCTGAAGAAGTGAATGTGGGGGACTTCTGGGTGGTCCCAATGCAGGGGGCCCAGGTTCTGTCCCTGGTCAGGGACCTCGATCCCATGTGCTGCGGCTAAAGATCCTTCATGCCACAACGATCCTGTGTGCAGCAGCTGAGAGCGGGCACAGCCAAATAAGGAAATAAATAAAAATAACGTGTTTTTTAAAAGGAGTGAATGTAGATGGCAGAGCTAAATAAAAAACGAATTAGAACTCTGTGGAGAGAAACTTCATCGTGGTTAAGACTGCGGGTTCTATCAGCCAGAATGTCTGTGGAGAGAGATCTCAGAATAGTTACCTTTTAGGCAGCAGGTGTTGATAAGGAGACACAACAGAATTTTCTGGGGTGCTGAAAGTGTTCTGTGTCTTATGAGTGATGGTCGAAATTTATTGAGCAGTATACTTAAAATGTGTTCACATCACACTATATGTTATATCTTAATTTAAATAGAAGTTTTTGAAAAATTGCAAAAATGTTTATAGTTCCTAGAGACCTGAGTTCCTACCCTGGTGTGTCTGTTACTTACTGACTGTGTGACCTCAGGCAAGTTATTTAATCTGGTAACTTCCTTAAGTATGTCTGTGGATCAGTCAGGATCCCAGCGGGAAAGAGCCTGACAGCAGCCACTGAAGACAATGTAGTGAAAAGACTGTTTCTGTGCGGACTTCGGGGAAGCCCACGAGGGGTGGTCCAGCCCCTGGCGCCAGGAACAGAAGGAAGCCTTTGCCCACGCCTGGCGGTAGGGCGACAGTGGGGAGCCGTTACTGAACTGGAAGAGTGGTCACTGGAGCACGAGAGCCCTGCCCTGACCCAAGCGGGAAGAAGCCGGGCACCCGCACTCGTGGAACCCCGTCAGAGGGCGAGGGTCCAGGGTAACGCAGGCACAGGGGACAACTTCCTAGGGTACAGAACAGGCTGGAAAGAGGATTAGAGGGGCAAATGGACGGTATTCAGCACCGTCTCTTATTACTAGAGCTGCTTATGAAAATTTTAAAGCACAATGTATATTTTACTGCCCAGACACGTCTCTGTACTGGTCGCCGTCTTTGACTAAGTTGTACGTAAATGTCCTGAAGAAGTGAATGTGGGGGACTTCTGGGTGGTCCCAATGCAGGGGGCCCAGGTTCTGTCCCTGGTCAGGGACCTCGATCCCATGTGCTGCGGCTAAAGATCCTTCATGCCACAACGATCCTGTGTGCAGCAGCTGAGAGCGGGCACAGCCAAATAAGGAAATAAATAAAAATAACGTGTTTTTTAAAAGGAGTGAATGTAGATGGCAGAGCTAAATAAAAAACGAATTAGAACTCTGTGGAGAGAAACTTCATCGTGGTTAAGACTGGGGTTCTATCAGCCAGAATGTCTGTGGAGAGAGATCTCAGAATAGTTACCTTTTAGGCAGCAGGTGTTGATAAGGAGACACAACAGAATTTTCTGGGGTGCTGAAAGTGTTCTGTGTCTTATGAGTGATGGTCGAAATTTATTGAGCAGTATACTTAAAATGTGTTCACATCACACTATATGTTATATCTTAATTTAAATAGAAGTTTTTGAAAAATTGCAAAAATGTTTATAGTTCCTAGAGACCTGAGTTCCTACCCTGGTGTGTCTGTTACTTACTGACTGTGTGACCTCAGGCAAGTTATTTAATCTGGTAACTTCCTTAAGTTCCTTAACTTCCTTCTGTGCAACATGGGGATAATAATATTCTTACCCTAGAATGTTGTCATGAGGATTAGAAGGGCCAGTCTTAGGAAAGCACTTGCAGCATCTGGCACATGGTAATTGCTCAGGAAGTGTTGGCTATTTCTATTAAGATAATTTTTTTTTTCCTAAAATAACCCAGCTCTGCTAAGTTCTAGGTACCATTTTTTTTTTCTTCTTTTCCTCTGTTTACTAAAATTTCCTGTCTGCAAGTCCATCCTTTTATACAAGCAGATTCCAAACTTGAGTTAGACGCATGCGTGCGGCCTGCCTTCCCGAACCTGTCCTGACAGGATGAAAGCACAGAGACAGTTCATGTTTTTGTTCTTTTTCACCCTGCTAGTGGCTTCCTCACCAAGCAGTGCTCCAAGGAGATGCCCTCAATCTCCAGTTGGAGGTACTGCCTTTGCAGACCCTCTCACGTGTGAAGAATCTTCATATGACCCTGTTCGGTATCCTCACCAGATTGCATCATTTTGTTTCATGATTTATAACAGGCCTTGGTCAACTGGGACCCAGTGGATCAGACAGTGCTTGCCAACGAGCAGGTGGATGAACATGGCTGTTCGTGGCGTTCTGGAGCGAAGGTGGAACAGAAGTATCTTAAACAGTGGTTTATTAAGACCACTGCTTATGCAAAGGTGAGTGTCAGCCTGGAGGCTCCCCAGTAATGCGTTCATGGGGGCAGGTTTTCTGAGTATTAGCTTCACTGTTGGGGTGGACTCTAGTGAAAGCTGTTCGAGCCATGGGTGTGTAAACAGATGTGCACATGGACCTCAGGGTCACACATGGAACCTGATGGATTTGGGTCCTTCAGCTGGAAGAGTAGCACCTGGAGGTCATTGTGAGCCATTGTCTGCTGGCTTTCAGCAAATCACTGTACTGCCATAGAGACCAAAAAACACTCATCTTTATCTGCAGTTACGTCAGCAGTAAAGCTAGAAAGGAAAAAAGTGTCTTTATCTGTGTAGTTCTGGTAAGACCTCCAGAAAGACAGAAGACCATCTAAAAGAGTGACAAGATGGCTCATCTCTACGAGGGAAGGCCAGGGTGAATGTGAACTAAGCCAGGAAACAAAGACTTTAACTCTTGTTGTATCTCGGATGAAAAGTGTAAACTAGTGCAAGTCCCTGCACCTCAGTTTCCGCATCAGTTAAAGGAGAGGGTGCAGCCAAGTTATCATTAAGGCCTCTGGCTCTTTATGTTTTTAGGAGTTCAAGGCAAAACCAGCTATTGAAAGATGGGGCTTGCTTACTAAGTCACCAGTAACCTAGGTGGAAAAGAGCTTATTCTGGGTATGCCAGAGCCACTCTATGAAAGATATTCTTTGAGCCTACCACATTTCAGGATATGAAATTAAGCAGTCACTCCTTGAAACCCCCTGAAAAGTGATTAGAACAAATCGGACATTTCCTCTGGCAATGTGATAACCTCTGTGTTAGCATAAGACTGGAAGTCAGCAGGATCTGAAAAGCGAAAGGCTGATGGTATGTCGTGGTAGTTGTTACCCTGCGGCAGCCACCACAGGCAGGAGAGTTGTCCCTTTCCATAGTGGCCCACGGGCTGCTGTCACAGATAGGGCGCTGGACTGAAATGGGCCTCTGTAGGTCCGCTTCTGCACTTTTTATACTGCAAATGAAGCGCAAGTTATAAATCACCTCTGATCACGACACCACTTTGCTGAATTAGAACTGTAGTACTCCAACTCACCATACCACTGCCATATGGTTATATGACCTCCTAGGTCTCTCACTCAAAAGAGATGCCTTAAATGAGGCTGTTCCCCATGTTAATGTAACCAGAAGGTAGCATATGGTTTTGGAAAACTGCTCATTGGAATTTGTTAACATAAAGCCTTGCTCCTTTCAAGCACGCTAGTGGTACTGAGAGACGGAGCGAGCAGAAAGCTGAGGACAGTGCTTTCTGCAGCATCGCAGGCAGTGGGAGCCCCACCTGCTGACAGTAGGGGTCGACCGCATCACCATGAGGCATGCCAGGCCACCTCATGGACCTGTCAGATGACTCTGTAATAGGCTTTGGTGGAAAGGTCACCTAATTAGTGCTTTTGTTTGACCTCTGCCTCTAATTGGAAATGTAATAACCTGAGTGGCATTGTTCTTTAAATTGTCAACTGTGAATTTTCAGCTGTTCAGCGGAAGTGGTTAGTTACCATGGTGACTTGCCTGCTTCTTGATGAACTCCAGTGAAGAATTACTGAAAAAAGCTGACATTGGAGGTTGACACTTGATTTGCCTTGAAAATTAGAAGAAGAGGTGGTGTGGAAGTGGTCAGGGTGAGCAGATAGATATCTGTGTTCACTCCACTTCCTTGGCTGAGGACGGCAGAGGCGCAAAGCAAGACATCATGAGGCCGAATAGAAAATGATTACTAAGGATTCAGAGGAGGACAGAGATATCAGGGGTGATGCACAGTGCGCCGAGACCTTGGAGTTACGTTTCAGCCAAAAGTACATAGTCGAGACCCCAGAAAGGCTATATTACACATGTTCATGACAGCTTAAGACCAAGGACAAAATCAAAATAGACTCACCTTAATTGAAAATAAGCCTGGCAGTTTCAAAAGGAACTTTCAGAACAAACTTAGCATCTTAAAAGGAAAACAGCATAATTCAGACTCCCTGCAAGGTTGGCGTTATCTGCAATGTCCAGCATATACTAAGAAATTACTAGATTTGCACAGAATCAGTAAATTGTGATCTATACAAAAAGGAGTCAGCCCAATAGTAGTAGATCCTGAGAACATGGGAAAGGTGGTCACAGTGAGTGAACATATGAATGGGCATGGGAATCTCTGGAGAGAAATGGAAACTTAAAAAAAAAAAAAAAAAAAAAACTGGAAATCTAGAACAGAAAGTATAACGTCTGAAATGAGAAATTTATTGTTTGAGCTGCAGAGGGATGCATAAGGGTTAAATAGGCCACAAAGCTGGGAACCCCCGTCACTCCCTATAGGGAGCAAAGCAAGTGGCCGTTCTAGAAAGAAATGTAAATGACAAGTTTAAGAAGCTGGGATAATGACGGAAAAGCCAAAACTAAGAGAGAGCCAAGGCGAAACTCAGGGTAGAGCTGGAAAACCTGCAGAGGTGATTAAAGGCCAAATCAGGAGAAGCAAGTAGGGGGCGACCGCATCACCATGAGGCATGCCAGGCCACCTCATGGACCTGTCAGATGACTCTGTAATAGGCTTTGGTGGAAAGGCCACCTAATTAGTGCTTTTGTTTGACCTCTGCCTCTAATTGGAAATGTAATAACCTGAGTGGCATTGTTCTTTAAATTGTCAACTGTGAATTTTCAGCTGTTCAGCGGAAGTGGTTAGTTACCATGGTGACTTGCCTGCTTCTTGATGAACTCCAGTGAAGAATTACTGAAAAAAGCTGACATTGGAGGTTGACACTTGATTTGCCTTGAAAATTAGAAGAAGAGGTGGTGTGGAAGTGGTCAGGGTGAGCAGATAGATATCTGTGTTCACTCCACTTCCTTGGCTGAGGACGGCAGAGGCGCAAAGCAAGACATCATGAGGCCGAATAGAAAATGATTACTAAGGATTCAGAGGAGGACAGAGATATCAGGGGTGATGCACAGTGCGCCGAGACCTTGGAGTTACGTTTCAGCCAAAAGTACATAGTCGAGACCCCAGAAAGGCTATATTACACATGTTCATGACAGCTTAAGACCAAGGACAAAATCAAAATAGACTCACCTTAATTGAAAATAAGCCTGGCAGTTTCAAAAGGAACTTTCAGAACAAACTTAGCATCTTAAAAGGAAAACAGCATAATTCAGACTCCCTGCAAGGTTGGCGTTATCTGCAGTGTCCAGCATATACTAAGAAATTACTAGATTTGCACAGAATCAGTAAATTGTGATCTATACAAAAAGGAGTCAGCCCAATAGTAGTAGATCCTGAGAACATGGGAAAGGTGGTCACAGTGAGTGAACATATGAATGGGCATGGGAATCTCTGGAGAGAAATGGAAACTTAAAAAAAAAAAAAAAAAACTGGAAATCTAGAACAGAAAGTATAACGTCTGAAATGAGAAATTTATTGTTTGAGCTGCAGAGGGATGCATAAGGGTTAAATAGGCCACAAAGCTGGGAACCCCCGTCACTCCCTATAGGGAGCAAAGCAAGTGGCCGTTCTAGAAAGAAATGTAAATGACAAGTTTAAGAAGCTGGGATAATGACGGAAAAGCCAAAACTAAGAGAGAGCCAAGGGGCGAAACTCAGGGTAGAGCTGGAAAACCTGCAGAGGTGATTAAAGGCCAAATCAGGCAATTCTTTAAGAGCTATGTGCTTTATCAAGGGAGTCCTGAGAAACCGTTAAAAGGATCCTAAGGCAAGGAATGACCCAGTCAGATTTGTGTTTTTATAAATTCACTGTGGAAAGGGCAAATGAGGATGCAGAGAGATCAGTTAGGACGTTACTGCAGTGGTCCAGGCATGCATAACCTAGACTTGAACAGTAGTGGGAATAAATGGGTAGGTTAGAAAAATGTTCATACGGCAAAGCCTAAGAACTGGGTGATATTGAGTGAAAGTGTGTAGGAGATGATGTCATCAAGAAAGGCCCTGACTTGGACACCAAATAAGTGATTAAGCTACTCACTAGGATAGGGAGTCCTGGAAGAGACACAGTCCTGACCCTTTTGAGTTTGCAGTGACCATGAGTCATTTGAGTAGATATGTAGAAATAAACGATGCTTGGATAAGTGAGTCCAAAATTTCAAAGAAGAGCAAGTGAGATAGGACATCTGCTTTAAAACCTGGTACAACAACCTCAGCTGATTAAGAATCCGCCTGCAGTGCTGGAGACCCCAGTTTGGTTCCTGGGTCAGGAAGATCCCCTGGAGAAGGGATAGGCTACCCACTCCTCTGATGGTAAAGAAGCCACCTGCAGTATAGGAGACCTGGGATTGATCCCTGGGTTGGCAAGATCCCCTGGAGAAGGGAAAGGCTACCCACTCCAGTATTCTTGCCTGGAGAGTTCCACGGCACATCCATGGGTTCCAGAGAGTTGGACATGACTGAGCAGCTTTCACAAACGACAGCAGTAGTGTTGTAGGGATGAGGTCCTGCTATCTAGGTAAGGATGAGATACTGAGCCAGTAACGCTTTTAGCTGCAAGTAACTGGAAACACAAGTTATGGTGGCCTAGCAAATGGGAGATTACTTCCCATGCAAGAAGTCCCAGATGCTGGGACCCAACTGGGACAGGGCTCTTGAGTTGGCATTTCTGTGGTTCTCATGGGCCTTTCCTTCCTGCCTGTCACCTCATGGTCGCAAGATGGCTGCTGCAGATCAGATGGCAGCGTTTCTTGCTGTTCAAGACAGAAAGAAACAAGAGGACAGTATGAGTGACGAGAAAGCAAGAACTGTTTTCCACTGATGCACAGCCAAAGTCCACAGTTGTGGACTTAGCCCTGGTTGTGTCATGTAGCTACACCTGGCTCAGGGAAGACTAGGCAAGCAGACTCGGGGGTTTTAGCTCCTGTAGTCGTGCTGGCTGGGGAAAGGCGACGGGGAACAGGTGCTGGGATGGCTGGCAAGCTGTGCCTCGTGGTTATCTGTAGGGCTCTGTGGGTACACCTGATTGTGCCGCTCTGAGGGCTGCCTCTGTGATGTACAGCTGGTGGTCCGCTTGGGAGCACGGCTGGAGGAGCCCTCCTTTCACTGAACTTCCAAACTGTAAAGGTGACGCCTGATGTGAACACTAAGAGAACCCTGAAATATCAAAACCCTTTCTAATCAGGCTGTTCTGTGATATATTTGATTTTCTTCCCTCACCCCCCACCCGCCCCTCCCCAGGACTGTTTGCTTTATGAGGCATTAAAAGCGATTTGGGCCACTTGTTCTATGAAACAGAAAACTGGCAGTAGGAGTATCTGAAGAGCATGGACTAGTCTTGGCAGTGGTGTGTGGGAGGACCCCTGTGGGCAGCACCGCGAGGCGTGAGCGAGGGGAGGAGGGCAGACTGAAGATGCACGTCCAGACGGAGCCTGGCGGGACGAATACCTGAGTTCTCAGCAGCAGGGTGACAGTTGGAAGGCGAGACGAGCATAGAGACAGCTTCCCATCTGAGCATTTCTGATAGATATGTGGTTTCAGCTTCTCGCTGCCTCCTGTAGCCCCCAGAGACCACCCCCTCACAGGCCCTCCGACGAGACGCTGGGGCGCTGTACCCGGCTTCTCTTTGGCATTGAGACGGACACGGGCATGCCCTGATGGTGCTCAGTCACCGCCCACGCCTCGTTGGCACTGATGTTCTCTAAGTTTCCAGAGGTTTCCGGCCGCTGCTGGAATACAAACCCAGTCTGTGATTCTCTCCCACTCCCTGTCTGCTTGTACCTGATCTGATTGATTCTTAATCCCTTGCTTGCACCATCTTATTGAGCCTTTACGTTATTCTTTGGAGAGTGAATACACCTCTTATCCCTATTTTACTGACGAAACTGAAGCTCACACTGGTCATAAAGTAACAGCACTGGGATTCCAATCCAGGTGCTCAGCTCTTAACCGACAGTCTGTACCACCTCTCAGGTCATCTGAATTCATTCTCTCTCTCTCCCAAATGTTATTGAGTGCCTTGCCTAGATGCTAAGGATACAGGTGAGAAAAGCTGAGGTCCCTGCTTTTCCGGCTTCCCAGGTGGCTCAGTGGTAAAGAATCTGCCTGCAGTGCAGGAGACGCAGGAGGTATGAATTCAATCCCTGGGTCATGAATCCCCTGGAGAAGGGAATGGCAACCCACTCCAGTATTCTTCCCTGGGAAATCCCATGGACAGAGCCTGGCAGGCTACTGTCCATGAGGTCACAAAGAGTAGGCCACGACTAAGTTGACTGAGCACGCACGGCCCTTTGGGAGCTTGAAGACAGTCACAGACACGAGCCGTCATAACCCTTGGGATCACCATCCCACTGCAGGAGAAGCGAGGAGTCCCGCTTTGCCCAGTGGTCAGAGGAGGTAGCGCCAGGTGGTGATGAAAGCTGGGACATGCAGGATGTCTGCAAGGGAAAGTTTTCTCGCCTTCCAGACGTGCAGGAAACTTCACGCTTCGCGAGTATTTCCAAGTAGAGCTCTTGCTGGCAAGAAGCAGACGGGCACTACTTAGGAAATCAGGGAGGATGGGTGGTAATAAGCCACCCCTTTCCCTGCCCCCTTGGTGCCTTTCGTCTTGGCTTCACGCCGCGCTAGTGGGTGAAGTGGAAACACCTTTACCAGAACTCACTGGTCTTGCCGGCCGCTGCAAAGAGGGGAGACTCCGGGGTGGAAGTGCCATGGAGGTGAGGGAGGGGAACGAGGCTATGGCAGAGCTCTGTGGGGAGGCGGAGGTGGAAGCTGGAGCAGGAAGATGGCCCTGGCAGTTTTAGTCGCCTGTGCTCTGGAGCGGGGACCTTTGCTCTAACCCTGAGGCCTGGAGTTGCCCGTGAAAGCCTTGGTCTGTCTCCTGGAACGTGGGCTGCTGCCTGGCCTCCCGCTCCTCCCCTCAGGTCCCTTCCCAGGCCCAGAACAGAGGGTGGTGCCGGGAGATGCCTCCTCGGGACAGCATCAAGTCCTTCTGCTCTGTCGCAAGGCTGCAGAGGGATTCGTCAGCGGGGTTTTGTCGCTCAGCCCCTCCCTGCCCCACAGAAGGAGCCTTGGCCTCAGCGTCCCCTTCTGCGTGTGCAGCCTGGGCCTTCACGTGGTGAGCACCTGTGCCAATCAGATGTTGGCTGAGAAGGGAAAATTTCTGCGAAGCAAGAGGAGCAAGTGAGAAACACGTAACAAGCTGTCGGCTTCTGTGCGGGGCTGTAGCGAGAAAAAGCTGTGAGGACACCGACCGGGGCCAGAGTTAACGATGCTAATGCTGAGGTTTATGAACCGTGAGGGGCAGGGTTAAGCCCAGTGTCTTTAAAGCAGTTACTGCGTTCACTCCCTGCCTGCCCCCCTGTGGCCAGTCGTGACTGAGGGTGGCCTTATTCCTCCCTCCTTGTAACAGTTGATCGGCGCCTGCGTGGAAGGGGGTGCCTAGCCCATACCGTTCTGGACCAGTGCTCAGACGCACCGCGGAGCCAGCTTCCTGGCAGGTTGCTTCCCCAGGCCCTGGCTGTGTCCTGGTCTGGAAACAGCAGACTCTGCTCCCATCCCGGGAACTGGTTTTGACTCCCTGTCTCACAAAGCTAATTAACTGTCAAATTCTGCTCTTTCTTACATAATATCTCATAGTTCCTTCTGTTCTGTGTCTAACCTCCTCTCCAGAATCTTTCCTCTCCTACACCGTGAGCTGAACTCTGTTCTGTTCACCTTCCATCCTAGCCTCTCAGTCCTCCTTGGGGTGATCATTGGCTGATGCCGGGGAGTACAGAGAAGTCCTTCTGGGCTGGGAGTGGTGGCAGACAGGTGCGGGAGGGGAAGAGAGGCAAAAAGGAAGTGGGTGAGTTGAGGCTAACAGTCCTTCAGCACTTTGCAGAGGAGCAGGAGGCTGCGGGGGTGAATCAGGAGACCTGTCCACCACCTCCCTCCCCGGCCACAGCCAAGGGATCAGGCTCCTTCATACCAGCTGGGGTGAGGGTGAGCCTGCTGGGAGAAGGCCTCTGGCCAGCTCTGAGCAGGCCCTAGGGATAGCTTCTGCCTGGAGGAGCTCACCAGAGCTGGTGCAGGGCCAAGTTTCAGCTCCAGATTCGGAAACCATGGTATTTCATGACAGAATAGGCAGTTAGACCTCTTCTCCTCTGGACGTGCTGCCTCCCTGCTGCCTCGGGGCTGTCTCCCACTTATGCCAGTCATCTCTCTATGTAGCCTTGGTGAGGTCAGGTCTTTGTTTCCTTACCCCTGAGTTTTGAAGACAGCCCTGCCTGCCCACCCACTCCCAAGCACAGAGAATGAATGAGAACTTCTGAAGGAAGGAAACTCTCACTCTCCAACTTGGCACACGTGCTGTACAAGAAGGAACCTTTCCTTTGTTAGTCTTGTTCCTGAGATAGGGGGAATGATTGCCAGGGGAAAATCGGAGAAATACATCAACAATGTATTTCTCATTGTGAATTGACAATGGAATAAATTATAAAGTTGATTAGGAAAAAAATGAAGACAAAGCGAATGTTAGGTCTTGCTCTTGCTCTTAAACCCCTCGTAGCCTTTCTGAGTCCCCTGGCCGGATCGTTTTGGAACATAAAGGCCTCCTTCCTTCTCGAGGTGATAGCCTGGACTCCACGGGTGGAGGAGGGAGATCCTTTAGCACCTCGTGGGGGCCACCGCTGGAGAGACAGTGGGTGTCATCGGTGAACCTCTTTAGTTTAGGAAAGTCATTGACATTCTAACACTAGAAGAAAGCTGAGTGGACATTGGGCAGGCTCCCCCACCTTGGGCTCAGTCTCCTCGGCTTTCTAATCCCAGCTCTGACCTGAGAAACAAAAACCTCTCATACCTGCCTTTACTGCTGCTGAAAATTACAAAATCAATGTGATGTCTAAACACAAAAGGGTAAGGTGTTGCTTTATTGTTAAGCAGCCCACGTCCTGCTCCCCGGGGGGCTGCTGGCCAGCTTGAGGGGATCCCCGAAAATTACTCTCTGAGTCCACCCCTCATTTGATAACTGGGACCCCTAAGCCTAGGAAGGACAGGACACAGGTCAGATGCCCTGGGCCCTGGGTGTATTTGGTCTGCCTGCTCCTGAGCACTGAGTCCTAAGCAACCAGGTGTCTCCAACACGCAGAAGGCGGACAGTCAGAGGGCGGGGGTTGCATTAAGGCCGCCCATGCGCATTACGGATTGTGACAGGCACGGGGAGAGGGCAGATGCAGTGAGGAGAGGTTTGCTGGTTTGTTCCTGGTGGAATTGTCTTGTTGGCCTCACAGCTGAGCTGTGTCATGTTTTACGTTGCCCTTTACTCCAGCGCCCTTTCCTTAGCCCAAGGTGTTCTGAACCCAGCTGCCTGGAGAACACTGAGACCAGTCCAGTGGCTGCCACCGCTGTGGAGGAAGTGAACAGACATTAGCAGATACCTACACACCCATACTGTGTCTTTCTGTTCTGTTTTTCCAAGTAAACGTTTTCTTATAAAAGGGGACCATTTTCCACAGTATCTTTCCATCCCTCTCTGTATTTTGCTTACTAGTCAAAGGTAACTGATTCTGAGCGTCATATTTATTCAAAATAGAGATGTAACCCTGTCTAGAGCTATAGTAAGTTGTGAATGCTGATAAAATGCAGACTCTGGTCATTTAACAACAGTGTATTAACAGCATAATCTTAGCTAGGTAAAAACATATGCACAAGTACACACACTCATACTGCGTTTGATCGGCCTCCTTCCTTCTCGAGGTGATAGCCGGACTGGGGAGGAGGGAGATCCTTTAGCACCTCGTGGGGGCCACCGCTGGAGAGACAGTGGGTGTCATCGGTGAACCTCTTTAGTTTAGGAAAGTCATTGACATTCTAACACTAGAAGAAAGCTGAGTGGACATTGGGCAGGCTCCCCCACCTTGGGCTCAGTCTCCTCGGCTTTCTAATCCCAGCTCTGACCTGAGAAACAGAAACCTCTCATACCTGCCTTTACTGCTGCTGAAAATTACAAAATCAATGTGATGTCTAAACACAAAAGGGTAAGGTGTTGCTTTATTGTTAAGCAGCCCACGTCCTGCTCCCCGGGGGGCTGCTGGCCAGCTTGAGGGGATCCCCGAAAATTACTCTCTGAGTCCACCCCTCATTTGATAACTGGGACCCCTAAGCCTAGGAAGGACAGGACACAGGTCAGATGCCCTGGGCCCTGGGTGTATTTGGTCTGCCTGCTCCTGAGCACTGAGTCCTAAGCAACCAGGTGTCTCCAACACGCAGAAGGCGGACAGTCAGAGGGCGGGGGTTGCATTAAGGCCGCCCATGCGCATTACGGATTGTGACAGGCACGGGGAGAGGGCAGATGCAGTGAGGAGAGGTTTGCTGGTTTGTTCCTGGTGGAATTGTCTTGTTGGCCTCACAGCTGAGCTGTGTCATGTTTTACGTTGCCCTTTACTCCAGCGCCCTTTCCTTAGCCCAAGGTGTTCTGAACCCAGCTGCCTGGAGAACACTGAGACCAGTCCAGTGGCTGCCACCGCTGTGGAGGAAGTGAACAGACATTAGCAGATACCTACACACCCATACTGTGTCATTCTGTTCTGTTTTTCCAAGTAAAGCGTTTTCTTATAAAAGGGGACCATTTTCCACAGTATCTTTCCATCCCTCTCTGTATTTTGCTTACTAGTCAAAGGTAACTGATTCTGAGCGTCATATTTATTCAAAATAGAGATGTAACCCTGTCTAGAGCTATAGTAAGTTGTGAATGCTGATAAAATGCAGACTCTGGTCATTTAACAACAGTGTATTAACAGCATAATCTTAGCTAGGTAAAAACATATGCACAAGTACACACACTCATACTGCGTTTGATCAGATCTGCAATTGATTTTCAAGTTTATTCCCCACCAAGAATAAAAAATGCTGTCAGTCAAAGTTCATAAGACATGTCTGAATTTCAAAATCCGTGGAAAAAACATGCATCTCAGTATCAGTGGAAGATGGGATGTAATTAGGATGAAAGGATGTAGAAGAAAGATTAAGAGCCATCTCCCTGGATGCTAAAATCGATTGGGTGTAGCCATTATCTTTTATCCATCCTTTTCTGTCTTTTCTGGATTTACCATAATGCTTATTGTTATTTTGAAAATTATAAAACCAAACAGCTTGATAGCAGGGTTATGTCAGCATTTATTCACACACCTTCTTTAGACCTGAATGTCTTGGAAAAGGATGATCATACATTCTTGCAAGTTTTAAATGCATAGGCAGGCTTCCAAATTGAAGGCATTTGAGCAGAATGTCCCCTGGGCCAGCTCTCCCCGTTTTGTTTGCCTTGATTAGACCAATAAAAGCTTTTAGTCTGGCTCCCAAGACTCCCCTTTTCCAGAGCAAAACTACCTTTTCAGGCAAAGGTAGCCTGGTGCCACAGATTGGGCGGAGTCCCATGTTCTGTTTGCAGAACAGCGATTTAATTTCTCTCTCCCCCTACGGGGTAGTCACAGCCTCTCTTTTGTCCTATGGAGCCAGGGGCAGTGAGGCGACATGGGCGGCCTCTGGGATCAGAAGCTATCTCATCAGCCAGGTGGCTTTGTCCCTAAGGGAGTTTGTTCTCTGTCATCTGCGCTCTGAGGAGCCTGGTGGTGACATTTCAGAACCTGTAGTCACTGACGCTCTCTTGGAAGTTAGTGGACTTCATATCATTTTGCTATTGGAAAAAGTGGGTTACTTGAGTCAGAGGAAAGCGGGAACATAAACCAAGGCTGATGTGTGGCCTGCGCTGATACATGAATAAGAAGAGATGGGTCAGATTGGCTGCCCCCACAGCTTCCTGGTTTCTTTCACCACATTCTTTCCCACCGAGCGTGCACATGGGGTCCCCCCTGACGGTTGTACCCGGCGAGCACTCCCTTCTCCCCAGCTATTTGGAGGCTGTGTGAGAGCACTTGGTCTCTTCCTCCTTTTCACACGGCTGAGATACACCCTGGAGGTAAACATGGGCTGCTTGCTGCCTCTGCCTCTTGCCCCTGCTGTGCTGTGACCCACACCTTGTTGGCAACTCGTACATCATTCCCAGAGTGCTTTGCTTAGACCTGATCACAGTTCCTGTCTGGGTTAACAGCACCTTCACTGGAATTGAGACTCTTGGATTGCACAACTGTATTTGTAAGTGTTTTACATTGAGATGCTGCAGCCAATGGATCTTGCTAGATATATATATTACATTTCAGAAGAGAGGTTGAAGGAGGACCGTCAGAGGGAGGTAAACAAGGTAACATCATGCCAGAACTTTTTAATACGTTGTCTTTTGGCACAGCTTCATGCCAGAGCCAAAGCAGAAGAGGGAGATTAGGAAGTGAGTTGACTCCTCTAGAATACTCCAAAAGGAACATCTAGATTCTTTAAACACTACTGCCTTCAGAATTGACTTTTCCTTTATTACAGCTCAAATATATACTGTGTCTGTGGAGTAACTGCATTGAAATGATTCCAAAGACCGAAAAAGCAAACAAACTTTGGTAACAATAATAAGTTTTAGAAAAACATATAGACAAATTATAGGCAAATTATAATTAAAAAATGATTACTGGAGGCTTCTCTGGTGGTCCAGTGGGTAGAGTCTGCCTTGCATTGCAAGGGGAACAGTTGGTTCCCTGGCCTGGGAAGATCCCACGTGCTGTGGAGCAGCTGTACTGCTGTGTCCAATTACGAGCCAACACTCTGGAGCACATGTGCCCAGAGCCAGTGCTCTGCAACGAGAGAGGCCACTGCAATGGGAGGCCCACACAGGCCAAAGAATAAAGATGGGTGAAAATAAATTAATAAAATAAATTAAAAAATAAATGTTAAAAAAGAATGTGTATTCCAAAGATGGCTGAGTATTAAGCTTTTGAAAAAATATTCATTTAAAGAAAATATCCATTTTAATTCATCAGTCAGTTCAGTCACTTGGTTGTGTCTGACTTGCTATGACCCATGGACTGCAGCACGCCAGGCTTCCCTGTTCTTCACCATCTGCCAGAGCCTGCTCAAACC
The DNA here is from genome assembly GCA_022376925.1 of Tragulus kanchil. Lineage (NCBI taxonomy): Eukaryota > Metazoa > Chordata > Mammalia > Artiodactyla > Tragulidae > Tragulus > Tragulus kanchil. The sequence continues at coordinate 220,225,192 of JAIOJX010000030.1, read as the reverse complement.
TATGTGCATTGACTCAGTGATGCCATCCAACAGTCTCGTCCTCTGTCATCCCCTTCTCCTTTTGCCTTCTATTTTTCCCAGCATCAGGCTCTTTTCCAATAAGTCATCTCTTCACATCAGGTGGCCAAAGTATTGGAGCTTTGGCTTCAGCATCATTCCTTCCAATGAATATTCAAGGTTGATTTCCTTTAGGATTGACTGGTTTGACCGCCTTGCAGTCCAAGGGACTCTCAAGAGCCTCCTCCAGCACCACAGTTCAAAGGCATCAGTTCTTCATCACTCAGCTTCTTTTTGATCCAAGTCTCATATCCATACATGACTACTGGAAGAAACCACAGCTCTAACTATATGGACTTTTGTCAACAAAGTGATGTCTCTGCTTTTGAATACACTGTCTAGGTTTCTCATCACTTTTCTTCCAAGGAGCAAGTGTGTTTTAATTTCATGGCTACAGTCACCATCTGCAGTGATATTGGAGCCCAAGAGAATAAAGTCAGTCACTGTTTCCATTGTTTCCCCATCTATTTGCCATAAAGTGATGGGACCAGATGCCAGGATCTTTTGTTGAGTTTTAGGCCAGCTTTTTCAGTCTCCTATTTTACCTTCGTCAAGAGACTCTTTAGTTCCTCTTCGCTTTCTTCCATAAGGATAGTGTCATCTGCATACCTAAGGTTATCGATATTTCTCCCGGCAATCTTGATTCCAGTTTGTGCTTCATCCAGCCCAGCATTTCACGTGATATACTCTGCATATAAAGTAAATAAGCAGGTGGCAATATACAGCCTTGACGTACTCCTTTCCCAATTTGGAACCAGTTCGTTGTTTCATGTCCAATTCTAACTGTTGCTTCTTGTCCTGCATACAGATTTTGCAAGAGACAGGGAAGGTGGTCTGGTATTCCCATCTCTTTAAAAATAAATGTTAAAAAAGAATGTGTATTCCAAAGATGGCTGAGTATTAAGCTTTTGAAAAAATATTCATTTAAAGAAAATATCCATTTTAATTCATCAGTCAGTTCAGTCACTTGGTTGTGTCTGACTTGCTATGACCCATGGACTGCAGCACGCCAGGCTTCCCTGTTCTTCACCATCTGCCAGAGCCTGCTCAAACCTATGTGCATTGACTCAGTGATGCCATCCAACAGTCTCGTCCTCTGTCATCCCCTTCTCCTTTTGCCTTCTATTTTTCCCAGCATCAGGCTCTTTTCCAATAAGTCATCTCTTCACATCAGGTGGCCAAAGTATTGGAGCTTTGGCTTCAGCATCATTCCTTCCAATGAATATTCAAGGTTGATTTCCTTTAGGATTGACTGGTTTGACCGCCTTGCAGTCCAAGGGACTCTCAAGAGCCTCCTCCAGCACCACAGTTCAAAGGCATCAGTTCTTCATCACTCAGCTTCTTTTTGATCCAAGTCTCATATCCATACATGACTACTGGAAGAAACCATAGCTCTAACTATATGGACTTTTGTCAACAAAGTGATGTCTCTGCTTTTGAATACACTGTCTAGGTTTCTCATCACTTTTCTTCCAAGGAGCAAGTGTGTTTTAATTTCATGGCTGCAGTCACCATCTGCAGTGATATTGGAGCCCAAGAGAATAAAGTCAGTCACTGTTTCCATTGTTTCCCCATCTATTTGCCATAAAGTGATGGGACCAGATGCCAGGATCTTTTGTTGAGTTTTAGGCCAGCTTTTTCAGTCTCCTATTTTACCTTCGTCAAGAGACTCTTTAGTTCCTCTTCGCTTTCTTCCATAAGGATAGTGTCATCTGCATACCTAAGGTTATCGATATTTCTCCCGGCAATCTTGATTCCAGTTTGTGCTTCATCCAGCCCAGCATTTCACCTGATATACTCTGCATATAAAGTAAATAAGCAGGTGGCAATATACAGCCTTGACGTACTCCTTTCCCAATTTGGAACCAGTTCGTTGTTTCATGTCCAATTCTAACTGTTGCTTCTTGTCCTGCATACAGATTTTGCAAGAGACAGGGAAGGTGGTCTGGTATTCCCATCTCTTTCAGAATTTTCCAGTTTGTTGTGATCCACACAGTCAAAGACTTTAGTGTAGTCAATGAAGCAGAAGGAATTCCCTTGCTCTTTTTCTATGATCCAGCGGATGTTGGCCATTTGATCTCTGGTTCCTCTGCCTTTCCTAAACTCAGCTTGAATATCTGGAAGTTCTCGGTTCACATACTGTTCAAATCTCTATCTAGCTCTCAATATTGCAGTTTCTCAACTTTCCCCTTACTAGCTAATAAACCCAGTTGTTTTTAAAAGTCTGTATTTCTCAGTTTGTCTAAGCTTTTTGTTATTGTTGTTGTGTAGACACTAAGTCATGTCCTATGCTTTGCAACCCCATGAACTGTAGCTCGCCAGGCTCCTCTGTCCATGGGATTTCCCAGGCAGGAATACTGGAGAAGGGTGCCATTTCCTCCTCCAGGGAATCTTCCCAACCCAAGGATCAAACTTGATTCTCCTGCACAAAAGATTCTTTATGGCTGAGCCACCAGAGAAGCCCGGACTTTTTTTTTTTTAACCAAGGTATTTAAAATGTGTCACGTGTCTAAACTATGTCTTCTAGGATTCTTGTTGTTCTTCATGCTTTAGCTCACATCCAGTCTTCTCTTGGGAAGAATGGGTTTACTCCTGCTTCTTTGAAGGAAAAGTCAGATAAGTCATGTTATGTCTAATCCTCTTCTTTTTCCCAGCATTGTAGTTTTGATCTTCCTCTTTCTAATTCCTGATTCTGTTTTCTGTAACTAAAGCTTTTTCAGTTGGGTGTGTACTTCAGCACATCTCCTGGTGGTCCATGCTCTTAAACACAGGCTCATACTGAACAGCTTCTGAAAGCATCTTTATTCGTGTGCTGTGGAGCAACAGCGGCTGTTTTTCCAGATCTATCCTAGGGAAATGATTATGTGCTGTGCTCCGGCGTGCCTGACTGTGACTGTAGCCCTCCAGGCTCCTCTGTCCGTGGGGATTCACCAGGCAAGAACACTGGCCTGGGTTGCCATGCCCTCCTCCAGCGTATCTTTCCAACCCAGGGGTCAAGCCCAGGTCTCCTGCATTACAGGTGGATTCTTTACTGCCCGAGCCATCAGGGAAGCCCAGGAATACTCGAGTGGGTAGCCAGTCCTTTCTCCAGGGATCTTCCCAACCCAGGAATCTAACCGGGGTCTCCTGTATTACAGGCAGATTCTCTACCAGCTGATCTACCAGGGAAGGCTGAAATGATTATAAGGCCACTTGTAAACCATAGGACTTCTACATAATGCTAAATGATAACCACAGGGACACTTTACAGTTTGACTTCAGCTGAGTATTAAATACAATAATTTATTTGTAAAAAATTGAGTGAGGAGCCTATTCACAGTGTTCATTTCTAGGGTTTGCATATGGAAGAAGCTGTCTTTTTGTTGTTAATTTACCAAAAGTTGCCTGAAAATTTGAGCGTGATGGTCCCCTAACAGCCAGATTTGGATGGGTCATTATTTGGGGGTCTGCTGTTGACTCATTCGAGTGAGCCATTTTTTTCATTAATTAAATGAAAGGAGTAGAATAAATGAATGGTTTCCAAGTTGTGCCCAAGCCTGGGGAGCGGATGGAGAGGGGTTAGAGGAGAGAGCAGAGAAGCTCCTAACTGTTCAGCTCTTAGATATCAGCAGCCCTCAGATTTTATATGGAAAAGGATTTCATAGCACTTTAATAAAAAGTCACAAAGCCTGCTATTTTCCCAAGGTTTTGAATTCTATGTACCAGTTAAAAAAAAAAAAAAAAACTAAGTTAGTTGCTCAGTTGTGTCTGACTCTGTGACTTCAGGGACTGTAGCCTGCCAGACTCCTCTGTCCACGGGATTCTCCAGGCAAGATGACTAGAGTGGGTTGCTGTTTCCTTCTCCAGGGGATCTTTCTTGCCCCAGGGATCAAACCCAGGTCCTCTTACGCTGCAAACAGGTTCTTTGCCGTCTGAGCCACCAGGGAAACTTAGGTTGGCCAGGGTAGGGAGGAGGCACTGCCAGCTGGCAAATGTAAGGACCTGAGATGAGTGTCATCTTCTGTTGCTGTAATTGCAGAACACCCCAACAAAGATATACTCTGCACAAACACCTCAGACAAACAGCTGAAGCCAGCTCTTGGCATTGAACAGCTGGAGCACTGTCAATGCTTGGCAGGCTTGGTCTGGTGGAGACCTGGAGCAGCCGGGCCTGGGCTGAGGCAGGCTTGCTGGAGGCTGTTGGGCAGGCGCTTTCTGGAGGCCCGTTCCTCAAAAATCAGTTGTGAATCATGAGTTTCTTTTGCAGTTGGGACTAAAAAAGGCTTGCTGGGTTGTTCACAAGAGGTTGATTTCTTTTCTTTCTTTCTTTTTTTTCATTTCTTTTGATATTTAAAAATATTTATAGATTTGGTAGGGCTTTAAGCAGGCATACATTTCTCACTGCAACAATTAGCATATCAAAACGTTCACATTTCATTCTATTTGAATCTTTTTGTCCTCATCGAGATCTGAATATTTTAAGCAGAGCACATTGGTACTGGGTTCATTAAACTTTTGTTGTTAATTTACCAAAAGTTGCCTGAAAATTTGAGCGTGATGGTCCCCTAACAGCCAGATTTGGATGGGTCATTATTTGGGGGTCTGCTGTTGACTCATTCGAGTGAGCCATTTTTTTCATTAATTAAATGAAAGGAGTAGAATAAATGAATGGTTTCCAAGTTGTGCCCAAGCCTGGGGAGCGGATGGAGAGGGGTTAGAGGAGAGAGCAGAGAAGCTCCTAACTGTTCAGCTCTTAGATATCAGCAGCCCTCAGATTTTATATGGAAAAGGATTTCATAGCACTTTAATAAAAAGTCACAAAGCCTGCTATTTTCCCAAGGTTTTGAATTCTATGTACCAGTTAAAAAAAAAAAAAAAAACTAAGTTAGTTGCTCAGTTGTGTCTGACTCTGTGACTTCAGGGACTGTAGCCTGCCAGACTCCTCTGTCCACGGGATTCTCCAGGCAAGATGACTAGAGTGGGTTGCTGTTTCCTTCTCCAGGGGATCTTTCTTGCCCCAGGGATCAAACCCAGGTCCTCTTACGCTGCAAACAGGTTCTTTGCCGTCTGAGCCACCAGGGAAACTTAGGTTGGCCAGGGTAGGGAGGGGAGGCACTGCCAGCTGGCAAATGTAAGGACCTGAGATGAGTGTCATCTTCTGTTGCTGTAATTGCAGAACACCCCAACAAAGATATACTCTGCACAAACACCTCAGACAAACAGCTGAAGCCAGCTCTTGGCATTGAACAGCTGGAGCACTGTCAATGCTTGGCAGGCTTGGTCTGGTGGAGACCTGGAGCAGCCGGGCCTGGGCTGAGGCAGGCTTGCTGGAGGCTGTTGGGCAGGCGCTTTCTGGAGGCCCGTTCCTCAAAAATCAGTTGTGAATCATGAGTTTCTTTTGCAGTTGGGACTAAAAAAGGCTTGCTGGGTTGTTCACAAGAGGTTGATTTCTTTTCTTTCTTTCTTTTTTTTTTTCATTTCTTTTGATATTTAAAAATATTTATAGATTTGGTAGGGCTTTAAGCAGGCATACATTTCTCACTGCAACAATTAGCATATCAAAACGTTCACATTTCATTCTATTTGAATCTTTTTGTCCTCATCGAGATCTGAATATTTTAAGCAGAGCACCTCCACAGGATGTGTTCCAGCCTTGGCAGTTCAGTCTAGAAGAGAAACACTGTGAGCGGGTTTGTAAACTGGGGTCTACGAGGCAGGGAGGGGCCGGAGAGGATGTCTAGAATGGACCCCGTCAGCCCTGGACTTTCTGTGGCAGGAAAGGATGGAGTGGGAGACGGAGCCAAGCTTCAGATCATGTCACGTAGCTTTTATCTGATAGAAGGACCTAAGATCTTGTGAGACCACACATAGGTTTGCTTGAAAGGTAAATGGACTCTCACCGATGTTTGGAGAGGTAAAGCTGCAGGTCATTCTGAGTTCATGACGAAGCCCTAGTTACATGCTTGTTGGCATTTAAGTCCCCTTAAGTGCTGCATAAATTGGAAAGTCTTCCAAAATATATAATTTTATCAGAAGATTAATAGTTTATAAATGTTGTTATATTCTAATTTTAGTATGTAATTAATATATTCAAGATTTTACCCTTTCTCTCTAATGATATTAAGGCAGTACAATTTTAGCTAATACAGACATCCATCAAGATGTTGAGGGACTTCCCTGGTAGTCTGGTGGCTTACATCCCGTGTTCCCAGTGCAGGGAGCCTGGGTTCAATCCCTGGTCAGAGAACTAGATCCCACTTACTGCAACTAAAATCCTGCATACTGCAACAAAGACTGAAGATAATGCATGCCACAACTGAGACTCAGTGCAGCCAAATAAATAAGTAAATATTTCTTTTAAAAAAGAGGTTGGGGCTTCCCTGGTAGCTCAGTGGTAAAGAGCTCACCTGCTAATGCAGGAGACATGAATTTGATCCCTGATCCGGGAAGATCCTATATGCTGTGGAGCAACTAAGTTGCTGAGCCACGGCTATGGAGCCTGTGCTCTAGAGCCTCAGAGACGCAACGATTGAGCCTATGTACCAGAACTACTGAAGCCCTAGAGCGTGAATTCCACAACAAGAGAAGTCACCGCAACAAGAAGCCTGCTCACCTCAAGGAGAGAGGAGCCCCCACTCCCTGCAACTAGAGAAGAGCCTGCAGCAACAGTGAAAACCCAGAATAGCCAAATAAATAAAATAAAATTTAAGAAAGATGTTGAAAATTTTGAAAATCCTTTATTAGTTAGGAAACCTGGTAGAAACTACCGGAAGTTACTCTGTTTAACTGAAGCCAAAAAGGAATTGACCAGAAGAGGATTAGGCTCCTCACAGCTGGATGGGAAGCCAGAGAGCCAGGCCTGGGCAGGAGTCAGGGAGACAAGGGCACAGCTGAGACCTTGTCCCCGGAATGGTCTGGTTAAGTCACGGCCACCACTGGGACCAGCGCCTCCAGCGTCTCCATTCTGGCGTGACATTTAAACCCTCTGACCCCTTCCTCTGGGTCCCCCTCAGTGTTCTGACCACTGACTGAGCCTGCAATGGGTTGCATTTTTTGTTTAGCTTCCACAGGAGAGGGAAAAACAGCCCCTTTCCAGCTTCTGTATTTTATCATTCCCCTCCCTCCCTAGCCCAGAAGGCAGAGACTTCAGGTGCTGGACAGCTTCAGCAGTGGAAGTGCACTGTGAAACTGGGGGGAGAGGTTCTGAGGAAGGTGCGTGCCAAGTCGCTTCAGTTGAGTCCAGCTCTTTGCACCTCTGGGCTGCAGCCCGCCAGGCTCCTTTGTCCAGGGGGTTCTCCAGACAAGGATACTGGAGTGGGTTGCCCAGGGGATCTTCCTGACCTAAGGATTGAACCAGTGTCCTTTTGTCTCCTGCATTGGCAGGAGGGTTCTCTACCACTAGTGCCATCTGGGAAACCCTCTGAGGAAGGTGTGTTGTAGTTAAACGAGGCCGAAAAGGTGAGTTTTGGGCCTCACTCCAGTGAGCTCAGTGATGCTGGGCAGATTACTAGACCTCTGGGCCCTCATCTGAAAAAACTGAGGGCCCTATAACCAGAACCTTCTTTCCGGGAAAAAAATTAAAAATGTACGTAGGATAATAGAAGCAGGAAGGACTCTAATGAATGCCTCCTTCGACTCAGAGAACGATAAGCCGAAACTGTCTGAAACACAAATGTAGGAAGGCTGGATTTAAGGACCTCCACTGGAGAGTGCTCGTTGTTCGGTAGGGTGTAGGAATGTGTGTGGACTTAGGAGTCCGCTGCTCCTTGCTCCCAGTGCTCTGTCACAGTTCACCCCCATACCTGTGGGCTGTCTCACAGGAACCTTCTCAGACTTGTTTTCTCATCTATGAGTTGGAGGTGATACTCTTTGGCTTGTGCTGTTGGGAAGATTTAAATGAGCCCACATACGTGAAAGTGCCTCCTACACAGGAAGCGTTCTGCAGAGGTTACTGCTTCCCTCTCTAGAGGCCTGGGGACCTGGTTCTAGAACCTAGTCCTGCTCTCCGAGTCTCTCCCTGGAGTGGAGGGGATTAAATGGGAATTTAATGAGCATTTGCCCACTTCAAGGCCAAGTCCCGAGCTCTGGACCAGGCCCCTTGTGGGATTTAAAGAAAAGCCAGGGTTTCTACTTGCATCATCGAGCCTGCAGGCAGCACCTCCCTCGGCTGTGCTCTCTGGGAGCATGGTGGGAGCGGAGTTCTGACCTGTGTGATACCACACTTAGGAGTAAGTCTTTGTTTCACTTTTACATTTTTTATTAGAAAATGAATTACAGATAACCGTATTCAACAAATACCTAGTTGATTGAATTATTTCAAAGCAGCTGCCTTTGTCGGCGAAGGGGAGCTCTGCAGAAGCCCTCTGGGCTGCAGCCCGCCAGGCTCCTTTGTCCAGGGGTTCTCCAGACAAGGATACTGGAGTGGGTTGCCCAGGGGATCTTCCTGACCTAAGGATTGAACCAGTGTCCTTTTGTCTCCTGCATTGGCAGGAGGGTTCTCTACCACTAGTGCCATCTGGGAAACCCTCTGAGGAAGGTGTGTTGTAGTTAAACGAGGCCGAAAAGGTGAGTTTTGGGCCTCACTCCAGTGAGCTCAGTGATGCTGGGCAGATTACTAGACCTCTGGGCCCTCATCTGAAAAAACTGAGGGCCCTATAACCAGAACCTTCTTTCCGGGAAAAAAATTAAAAATGTACGTAGGATAATAGAAGCAGGAAGGACTCTAATGAATGCCTCCTTCGACTCAGAGAACGATAAGCCGAAACTGTCTGAAACACAAATGTAGGAAGGCTGGATTTAAGGACCTCCACTGGAGAGTGCTCGTTGTTCGGTAGGGTGTAGGAATGGTGTGGACTTAGGAGTCCGCTGCTCCTTGCTCCCAGTGCTCTGTCACAGTTCACCCCCATACCTGTGGGCTGTCTCACAGGAACCTTCTCAGACTTGTTTTCTCATCTATGAGTTGGAGGTGATACTCTTTGGCTTGTGCTGTTGGGAAGATTTAAATGAGCCCACATACGTGAAAGTGCCTCCTACACAGGAAGCGTTCTGCAGAGGTTACTGCTTCCCTCTCTAGAGGCCTGGGGACCTGGTTCTAGAACCTAGTCCTGCTCTCCGAGTCTCTCCCTGGAGTGGAGGGGATTAAATGGGAATTTAATGAGCATTTGCCCACTTCAAGGCCAAGTCCCGAGCTCTGGACCAGGCCCCTTGTGGGATTTAAAGAAAAGCCAGGGTTTCTACTTGCATCATCGAGCCTGCAGGCAGCACCTCCCTCGGCTGTGCTCTCTGGGAGCATGGTGGGAGCGGAGTTCTGACCTGTGTGATACCACACTTAGGAGTAAGTCTTTGTTTCACTTTTACATTTTTTATTAGAAAATGAATTACAGATAACCGTATTCAACAAATACCTAGTTGATTGAATTATTTCAAAGCAGCTGCCTTTGTCGGCGAAGATGGTGGGTCTGGCCAGCTCTGCAGAAGCCCTCTGGCGGCCTCGTTTCTGCACACTGCCTCCCGAGCCCCCCAATCACTGCTGTCCCGACGCCTAAAACAGCCCCATCCTCACCTTTCTCTATAGTTTGTCACCTAAATGTGCCTCTCTAGATAATACTGTTTATTCCTACCCTTACTTTTTTTAATTTGATATTATCTTCTAAACGTTTTAATCTGTAGATTTCCTTCTTTGTCCCTTTCTTTGTCTTACAGTTTATCAGTTGAAGGACTAGGGCTGTTTGATCCATAGTTTCCTGGCTTTGACTGGTTGAACTGTGATCGCGGGGCAGTTCCACATGTGCCCGGGCCCTCTGGATTTCCTGGCACCGTTTTTTGGTTTTTTGGTTTTTTTTTTTTTTTCAGTTGCACTGTGCAGCATGTGGGATGCTAGATCATTGTAGCTCCCCATTCAGGGTTTGAACCTGGGCCGCCAGTATCTGGAGCTGGAATCTTAACCACTGGACCATCTTAACCACTGGACCACCAGGGAAGTCCCACCTGGCACTTTTTATTCTACCAAACACAGCGTCTTCTACAAAGGAGCTCAGTGGCCATGGTGTAATTGAAGTGGAGGGAACATGAGCTCTTGGCCCATGATTCGTTCATACTTGAGATCCCACATGCCATCTTCTAATTTCCATAGCAGCTGGTTTCTTTGGAAAGAATTTCTAGGAAAGCTTTATTTTAGATGAAGTTTACATTGCAGTTCTTACCAACTGACTTATTTTTCTCTCTCATGTGTCTTTAGGATGGTATATCAAAGATCGAATCCCAGAAATCCCTCTGGGTTATACTAAAATTAACCTCTGGATTATACTAAAATGAGTTGTTCGGTTTTTCTTTTTAGATTTTTTGTTTTTAACTTTTATTTATTTTTTTGCTGTGCTGGGTCTTTGTTGATGTGTGGGATTTAGCTGCTCTGCGGTATGTGGAATCTTCCCGGATCAGGGCTCGAACCTGTGTCTCCTGCATTGGCAGACAGGTTCTTATCCACTGAGCCACAAGGGAAGCCCAGTTGTTCGGTTTTTCAAGTCTGTGCTGTCGGTAACAGAAAGTGTGTTTCTAATATTTTGTTATGTAGCATTCTTAAACTGTTGCAGGCACATGTCGCTCTGCAAATTCATGTTCCCATTTACATAAGCAAGGAAGGGAAAACATGGAGACGCTATAGTTTATCTGAAAGAGTTTGGGAAGAGGCTGTTTCAATCAAGTGAACACTCTCTTAGCTGAGTGTGTTCATATGTACCTTTATGTATGTGACTGGTTTCTAAGGAGTTCATATCCAACGAGATGCATATAAACTACATATGGGATACAATGTCTCTTCAGTGAGTCACAGTGAAACAGAGCAAGACACTATGGTCCTTGTGCCACCCCCCAGCCCACACCCACATCCTCTGCCTGCCGGGTTTTTTTTTTTTTGAGATTTTTTTTTCCTTTTTTCATTTCCCCATCATGCCTCTTTTATTTATATTTATTTTCATCCATCCTCCCACTCTTCAACATGTATGGGCCTCCCACTGCAGCAGCCTCTCTCACCTCAGAGCACCAGCTCTGGGCGCACGCGCTCCAGAGTGCTGGCTCACAATTGGACACACAGGTCCAGCCACTCTGCAGCACGTGGGATCTTCCCAGGCCAGGGATCGAACCAGTACCCCTTGCACTGCAAGGCGGACTCTTTACCCATGAGACCACCAGGAAAGTCCCTCTGCCTGCCTTTTGTCTGTAGAAAACTCTGAAGAGAAATGAGAAATATGAAAACAAAGGAGACTAAGTAATAATAACGTAGTCATTAAGCACACTCAAGGACCTTTAGTTCTTTCTCAGGGGCTATAGATAATATTCTGAGCCATATCCTGTGAGCTGTCTTATAGATACCAAAACACCAGGTGGAAGTAACTACATGATGACCACATAAGCTGCCACAGTTCCGAGAATTGGCCACAAAGAATTGGGAACAAATGAACCCTGGAACTGAGCATTAACTGAACCTAAAACAAACAAGATGATACTGGTCAGACCACTGATGACCAGTTTGAAGATGACTGTCGGAGCTGACTGTGCTGTTTCTGCATGTAGCGCCACTCCCCCTGCCCCCCTGTGCTGTCTGTAAAAGCTCTCACTCCCTGCTTGCCCTGGCTGGGGAAACGAGGATGTCCACCCGCAAAGGGGCTAGCGTGTGAAATACAGCGGACTCTCCTTTCCACCAGCCTGGCCTGTCTGTTGGCTTTTGAGCAGCAAGCAGCCAGACCTACTATACTTCTTTCACTGACAGTGATCTTATACTGCCTTACATCCATCACTATGAGTGATTAAAAAAAGAAAAAAAAGAGGTTTATTATTTTATTTTACTTGTTGGCCATGGTGGGTCTTCATTGCTGCACACAGGTTCTTTTCTGCTTACAGCAAGCTAGGGCTGCTTTTCATTGACCTGGCCCAAAAGATTGATGTGATAAAATACAGGTTATTGTGTGTTTTGCTAGGAAATATTATCTAGATCTTCTCACGAATCCTAGATATTACCACCTTCTGTTCATTCTATTAATATGTTATCCTAGCCTTGGGCTAAACACATAGATTGGTTGCATTTTAAGAGTACTCAACAATAGAGATGAAAATAATGTTTCTGTGTACAGTTCACTATTAGAAAGGTAATAAAATTCCTCACTGAAAAAATAATAGAAAATAAAATTCATGTTAGGGACTCTGGCATATGCTGCTTTGTGTTTCAATCCTGTTCAAGAGAACTACATTCAAACAATGAAAATGGAAACAATCCAGTACCCTTGCACTGCAAGGCGGACTCTTTACCCATGAGACCACCAGGAAAGTCCCTCTGCCTGCCTTTTGTCTGTAGAAAACTCTGAAGAGAAATGAGAAATATGAAAACAAAGGAGACTAAGTAATAATAACGTAGTCATTAAGCACACTCAAGGACCTTTAGTTCTTTCTCAGGGCTATAGATAATATTCTGAGCCATATCCTGTGAGCTGTCTTATAGATACCAAAACACCAGGTGGAAGTAACTACATGATGACCACATAAGCTGCCACAGTTCCGAGAATTGGCCACAAAGAATTGGGAACAAATGAACCCTGGAACTGAGCATTAACTGAACCTAAAACAAACAAGATGATACTGGTCAGACCACTGATGACCAGTTTGAAGATGACTGTCGGAGCTGACTGTGCTGTTTCTGCATGTAGCGCCACTCCCCCTGCCCCCCTATGTTGTCTGTAAAAGCTCTCACTCCCTGCTTGCCCTGGCTGGGGAAACGAGGATGTCCACCCGCAAAGGGGCTAGCGTGTGAAATACAGCGGACTCTCCTTTCCACCAGCCTGGCCTGTCTGTTGGCTTTTGAGCAGCAAGCAGCCAGACCTACTATACTTCTTTCACTGACAGTGATCTTATACTGCCTTACATCCATCACTATGAGTGATTAAAAAAAGAAAAAAAAGAGGTTTATTATTTTATTTTACTTGTTGGCCATGGTGGGTCTTCATTGCTGCACACAGGTTCTTTTCTGCTTACAGCAAGCTAGGGCTGCTTTTCATTGACCTGGCCCAAAAGATTGATGTGATAAAATACAGGTTATTGTGTGTTTTGCTAGGAAATATTATCTAGATCTTCTCACGAATCCTAGATATTACCACCTTCTGTTCATTCTATTAATATGTTATCCTAGCCTTGGGCTAAACACATAGATTGGTTGCATTTTAAGAGTACTCAACAATAGAGATGAAAATAATGTTTCTGTGTACAGTTCACTATTAGAAAGGTAATAAAATTCCTCACTGAAAAAATAATAGAAAATAAAATTCATGTTAGGGACTCTGGCATATGCTGCTTTGTGTATCTCCAAACCTACAATACCTGAATGAGGTCCCGGTGTTTCAGGATGAGGAACTAATACATTCCTGGGAATAAACAAATGAATGAACACATTACTGATCAGCTTGAAGGTGTCCATAATCTCTAATTTATGCCTCAGAAGAAATTTCTGAATCTTGAAACTTCCTGATGCTCCCAAATTAATGAGAATGGATGAATAGATAGATCACAAATAAGAAAATGCTATGTTGTTTATCACATAATTGAGTAAGAGTCTCTGTACGTGAAAGAATGCTCTAGTAAGCCTTTGTCTCTGTGTGGGATCACAAAAAACTGCAAAATTCTCAAAACTGCAATAACACTCAACATTCCAAAAATAAAGACCATGGCATCTGGTCCCATCACTTCATGGCAAATAGATGGATAAACAGTGGAAACAGTGACAGATTTCATTTTCTTGGCCTCCAAAATGACTGGAGATGGTGACTGCAGCCATGAAGTTCAAGGACACTTGCTCCTTGGAAGAAAAGCTATGACAAACCTAGACAGGGTATTAAAAAGCAGAGACATCACCTTTGCCAACAAAGGTTTGTCTAGTTAAAGCTATAATTTTACCCAGTAGTCACATGTGGATGTGAAAGTTGGACCATAGAGAAGACTGAGCGCTGAAGAATTGATGTTTGCAAACTGTGGTGCTGGAGAAGACTCTTGAGGGTCCCTTTGGGCAGCAAGGAGATCAAACCAGTCAGTCCTAAAGGAGATCATCCCTGATCTCCAATATTTTGACCACCTGATGTGAAGAGATGACTCATTGGAAAAGACCCTGATCTAGGAAACCAGGAGGAGTAGGGGCAACAGAAGATGAGATGGTTGGATGTGCAATGCAGATGACGCTAGATCTTCTCACGAATCCTAGATATTACCACCTTCTGTTCATTCTATTAATATGTTATCCTAGCCTTGGGCTAAACACATAGATTGGTTGCATTTTAAGAGTACTCAACAATAGAGATGAAAATAATGTTTCTGTGTACAGTTCACTATTAGAAAGGTAATAAAATTCCTCACTGAAAAAATAATAGAAAATAAAATTCATGTTAGGGACTCTGGCATATGCTGCTTTGTGTATCTCCAAACCTACAATACCTGAATGAGGTCCCGGTGTTTCAGGATGAGGAACTAATACATTCCTGGGAATAAACAAATGAATGAACACATTACTGATCAGCTTGAAGGTGTCCATAATCTCTAATTTATGCCTCAGAAGAAATTTCTGAATCTTGAAACTTCCTGATGCTCCCAAATTAATGAGAATGGATGAATAGATAGATCACAAATAAGAAAATGCTATGTTGTTTATCACATAATTGAGTAAGAGTCTCTGTACGTGAAAGAATGCTCTAGTAAGCCTTTGTCTCTGTGTGGGATCACAAAAAACTGCAAAATTCTCAAAACTGCAATAACACTCAACATTCCAAAAATAAAGACCATGGCATCTGGTCCCATCACTTCATGGCAAATAGATGGATAAACAGTGGAAACAGTGACAGATTTCATTTTCTTGGCCTCCAAAATGACTGGAGATGGTGACTGCAGCCATGAAGTTCAAGGACACTTGCTCCTTGGAAGAAAAGCTATGACAAACCTAGACAGGGTATTAAAAAGCAGAGACATCACCTTTGCCAACAAAGGTTTGTCTAGTTAAAGCTATAATTTTACCCAGTAGTCACATGTGGATGTGAAAGTTGGACCATAGAGAAGACTGAGCGCTGAAGAATTGATGTTTGCAAACTGTGGTGCTGGAGAAGACTCTTGAGGGTCCCTTTGGGCAGCAAGGAGATCAAACCAGTCAGTCCTAAAGGAGATCATCCCTGATCTCCAATATTTTGACCACCTGATGTGAAGAGATGACTCATTGGAAAAGACCCTGATCTAGGAAACATTGAGGACAGGAGGAGTAGGGGGCAACAGAAGATGAGATGGTTGGATGGCATCGCCGACTCAATGAACATGAGTTAGAGCAAGCTTCAGGAGATAGTGAAGGACAGGGAAGCCTGGTGTGCTGCAGTCCATGGGGTCACAAAGAGACCTGAGCACCTAAACAAGACTGGGTTTTAGTCCTTGGTCATATTCTCCCATAGGTGGCGCTAATGGTAAAGAACCTGCCTCCCAATGCAGGATGTACAAGAGATGAGAGTTCAGTTCCTGGGTGGGGAAGATCCCCTGGTGGAGGGCATGGCAACCCACTCCAGTATTCTTTCCTGAAGAATCCCATGGCCTGAGAAGCCTAGTGGGCAACAGTCCAGACGCTCACAAAGAGTCGGACACGGCTGAAGTGACTTAACAATAGCAAATGGTACACAAATCTATGATGATGTCCTTTATGCTAATTTTTAGTTTTATAATTAACTTATAATGTTCTGTATATGTTACAGCTGAGCTGTAGAGCAGTCATGCTTGTGAATGGCTTATCGTAGAGCTTAAAAATTCATAAACTTGAACTTCTTCTGTTTACGTCCTAGACTGGGGGCGGGGGGAGAGCGCACCGAACACATCCATCAGAGATGTTTACCACGGTCTCTCCTTGTTAATTTTCCCCTCTCTCTGAACGCTTGCCTCACTGAGAATAGAGAAATGGGTGACGCCAGTCTCAGTGGCGTCGTGATGAACACCTCTGTGTAGCCTTTGCTGGGCCCCTCTGGTTGCCCAGTGAAGGAGAAAAGGGTGAAATCCTGAGCCTCACTGTCCCCAGTCCTCCCACCTTAGTGAGCCCCTGATCACTTGGTTTGTGTTAGGTAAGCTGGAGTTTCTGTGTTTCCGTTCTCCTTTCGTCCCTACAGGCCATGCAGGATGCGCTGGCAGACCTTCCGGAATGGTACGGCATAAAAGGCATGCAGGCCCACTGGATCGGGGACTGTGTAGGCTGCCATCTGGACTTCATGTTAAAGGTGATGGAGCAAGAAAGTCTTAGCAATTAATGCTCACCTTTACTCCTCTTTGTAGAAAAGTAGATGCCTATATTTGTAACATAAATCCTGGAGGGAAGTGCCTTTCTCAGGACAAATAACACTGACAGTTTATTATGATTGATGAACAGAGGAGCTAGGAAGGCATCTGGGAAGGCATCCTTCTGAGCATGCTCTGACCCTCTTTGATCGGGGCCCCCAAGTAGGCCTGCTGGTGGGCCCTGAGGAGGACTCCCAGAAGAGGAGCTGTGAGCCTCCGTTCTGCCCCTACCTGGGACCATGTCAGGCCCCCACATCCCTGTGGCTGTGATCAGAAGCTATCCCCACTTTCTCGGATTGAGGAGGGGTGGGAACGGGGGATGTGGGCTGAGGAGCACAGTAGCCCGGAGCTGGGACTGAGGAATGAAGTGGCTCTGCTCCCTGTCAGGTTGATGGGCAAGTCACAGGAGAAAAGCTGAGTGCCTACACCGCCACCCCCGAGGCCATCTACGGCACCTCCCACGTGGCCCTCTCTCCCGACCACAGGCTCTTGCTCGGGCACAGCTCTCTGAAGGAAGCCTTTTGGAAGGCTCTCGTCCCCGGCAAAGGTGAGTCAGCAAGTTAAGGTTAAAACGGGGGCCTATGCCTTGTGTTTCACAGAGCTCACAGTCCTTTCACATTTGTCGTCCCGCGTGATCTGTTCCTCTCCTTGGCCTGACTTTGTATGTTTTGATTTTAAAGCACGAGGATCAAGAGGAGCCTTGAAAATAAGTTACTCTGAGTTACTAGCTTGTCTGCTTCTTAAGTTTTTGTTTGAAAGCTCAACTCTTTCCCTTTAACTATAATCTAGATTTAAAGCTCTTTTCTGATAAGAATTGAATCTTGTGCTTAATTTATAATCTCATCCAAAGAAAACTATACTGACAGGGACAGAAAAGCAGCCAGTGAGAATTAGAGGAAACATTTTCAATAACTTAATTTTAGAGTCAGTAAGAATTCACACAGTCATCTGAGCAGGCAAGCTAGAGTCCTGGTCTTCAGTGAGTCAATCAAGCTGACCTAGCATTGGGGTAGCAAGTGTTGGTCAGTGAGGACGGAGAAGTGCCTATGCATTAGTCAGAGGTTCAGGGTTGCAAGTAGCAGACTCTGTCTCTTGGCTAGCCCAGAGGAAAGGGGGAACATCCCGGAAAGCTGTGGGGAAGAGCCAATCTGGAAGAGGACTTCCACCAGGTGGCTGTGGGGTTGAGGCAGCAGGAATGAGTGCATCTGCTGTCCCTTTGCCCTCAGCGCTGGGGTCACTTGGTTTGAGAGTCTGCCTGTAAAAAAGGGCTTCCCAGTGGCTCAGTGGGGAAGAATCTGCCTGCAGTGCAGGAGATATGGGTTTGATCCCTGAATCGGGAAGATCCTCTGGAGGAGGAAATGGCAACCCACTCCAGTATTCTTGCCTGGAAAGTTACATGGACAGAGGAGCCTAGTGGGCTACAGTCCTTAGGGATCACAAAGAGTCAGACATGACTAAGCAACTGAACACACATGGCACAAATGTGTCTGATTGGTATAACGGGGGACATTGGAGGGTGTTGGCCAAAGGAAGGCCAGGCACCTTTTCCTTGATAGCCCACTAGAACTGTCATCAGTGAGGAAGGGATAGCTCTCCAAAACTCCAAGGGTCTTCCCAGAGAAAGGGGTATGGATGCTGGGCAGGAGAAAGGAACTCCCCTATTAATTAAAAACAGGTCTCCAAAGAAATGTAAATATTTCTATAAAAATCTCAGCCCACTTCACTTTTCATAGACTGTAAACTTCAACCCAAAGCACACAGACTGAATTATTGGAAAAGGGGAAAAGCTTAAAAATTTTAAAGCACGAGGATCAAGAGGAGCCTTGAAAATAAGTTACTCTGAGTTACTAGCTTGTCTGCTTCTTAAGTTTTTGTTTGAAAGCTCAACTCTTTCCTTTAACTATAATCTAGATTTAAAGCTCTTTTCTGATAAGAATTGAATCTTGTGCTTAATTTATAATCTCATCCAAAGAAAACTATACTGACAGGGACAGAAAAGCAGCCAGTGAGAATTAGAGGAAACATTTTCAATAACTTAATTTTAGAGTCAGTAAGAATTCACACAGTCATCTGAGCAGGCAAGCTAGAGTCCTGGTCTTCAGTGAGTCAATCAAGCTGACCTAGCATTGGGGTAGCAAGTGTTGGTCAGTGAGGACGGAGAAGTGCCTATGCATTAGTCAGAGGTTCAGGGTTGCAAGTAGCAGACTCTGTCTCTTGGCTAGCCCAGAGGAAAGGGGGAACATCCCGGAAAGCTGTGGGGAAGAGCCAATCTGGAAGAGGACTTCCACCAGGTGGCTGTGGGGTTGAGGCAGCAGGAATGAGTGCATCTGCTGTCCCTTTGCCCTCAGCGCTGGGGTCACTTGGTTTGAGAGTCTGCCTGTAGAGAAAGGGGCTTCCCCAGTGGCTCAGTGGGGAAGAATCTGCCTGCAGTGCAGGAGATATGGGTTTGATCCCTGAATCGGGAAGATCCTCTGGAGGAGGAAATGGCAACCCACTCCAGTATTCTTGCCTGGAAAGTTACATGGACAGAGGAGCCTAGTGGGCTACAGTCCTTAGGGATCACAAAGAGTCAGACATGACTAAGCAACTGAACACACATGGCACAAATGTGTCTGATTGGTATAACGGGGGACATTGGAGGGTGTTGGCCAAAGGAAGGCCAGGCACCTTTTCCTTGATAGCCCACTAGAACTGTCATCAGTGAGGAAGGGATAGCTCTCCAAAACTCCAAGGGTCTTCCCAGAGAAAGGGGTATGGATGCTGGGCAGGAGAAAGGAACTCCCCTATTAATTAAAAACAGGTCTCCAAAGAAATGTAAATATTTCTATAAAAATCTCAGCCCACTTCACTTTTCATAGACTGTAAACTTCAACCCAAAGCACACAGACTGAATTATTGGAGGTCTGTTGAAATTACTTGATTAGTAAAAATTTTTGAACGATGGTGTCTTTTTTTTTTAATTGCTATGTTTAGAATAGCCAGACGGAAAGCCTCCCTGGTCAGATTGGAAAGATAAACACTGTTGTCCCAGCTTCTCTCTGCTGAAGACTTCTTGTTCTACACAGTGGCAATACTGAGGTCAGTTACTGCTTCCTGAGAGCAGGCTGCATGCTGAGCACTCGGGGGTGGGCAGGTGGCAGACCTGCCCCCGGGAGGCTGTGGCAGAGGGGTCCCAGAAGCGTACCCGGCACAGGACAGGGGTCACTTGGTTTTCCCTGTTTTGTTGTTATATATTGAAATAGAGAAAATACTCTTTTAAGATTGCAGTGTGTGTTTCTAAAGTCCAGGGTAGCTCTCTCTCTCGGTTCTATTTTCCACTTACTCAAAAGAAACCTTGGATTCTTTTCACCTGTTTAAAGGGGAAACACATCATTTTTACTCTCATGAACACTTTGAGATTTCTTGAGGAATATGGCAGTTAAATAATATCTAAAATTAAAAAACTGAAAAATGTGAACATCTGGCCCCAGACTCCCCCCTTCCATGGTTAATTTGGGGACACACATTAAATGAAGTAATAGCAGTAGGGGATGAAGTAGCTAGTAGGTTATAAAAGATGGAGTTCCTTCCATGAAAGACACTATGTAAACCCAAAACATTTTCGTGTGTATGAAATTCAGAGGCAGTTTTAGCATATGCAAGTTTTCATTGATCCTCTGGATATCAGCGCACCTGACCTGGCCTGGTCATTTCCTTTTGGTGCTAAGCAGCTCGTTTACTTGGTTCTCCTCTGTTTAGTAATCTCCGAAATAAATCCAAATGGAACACTCCACTTGCCTCTAAATTTTTGGATTCTAATTTTCAGAGTGGAAATATTTTATCTTTGTAAATACCAATTTATTCAAAGTCTCTGGGTTATTTTGCATGTCAAATCTCTGATATGGACATGTGGGCTCAGTCATTTACGGCCAGTGCAGTGCAGTGCAGCCTCCCAAAGGTGAGTTAAAATTACTGCGTGAGGATGGATTTGTGCCTCCTCTGGCCTTTGAGGTAAGATTGTAAACCCGACCATCTTATCACTAGTGTCTGCCACTGCCGACTGGCTCAGATCAGGCACGCGCCTTGGTTTTCCCTCGAGTATCTGGTTTTGAGGACAACTAAATATTGAAGCAGTGACCACTGCAAATCGTGGCAGCACACAGCTGTGATCTAATTTATCACTTGTGTGAGTTTAAATTCTCACACCCAAGTTCCTACAGCTGCTGAGTTGATTTTGGCGCATGGGCTCCTGAGGTGGCACACGATGACCAAGGTTCTGATCCCAGATCCATCCTGTGACCGAAGGAAGTTGAGTTTTCTCAGCAGCACAGGTGACAGGCTGTCAGGCAGGGTGGTGCGGCAAACCTGGTAGGTACAGAAGGAGCCCTGAGGCACTCTGAGGAGGAAGACGCCTCGGGTGGACGGGGAGATGCTTGAGTAGCAGACTGGAGGCAGGAGAGCTGGCATCCCCCAACCATGGGGTGAGAGGAGGCGAGGACCCCGGAACAGCGGGCATCAGAACGGAGGGGCAGGGCCGTCTCTCAGGAGGATTTAGAAGGCTCCAGGACGTCTCTGGTTTCTGGCCTTGCCGACGGGGTTGCTGATGTTATTGACTAGATGACTGTGCTGCACAGCCTGTAATTGGCACAGACTCCTTTAAGAGAACAAAGAGCAAGGGCCTCCTCTCTACAGATCTTGAAACTGAGTGCGTTTCCATAATCGTTGATGCTTTCTCCTCTCCTCTCAGCTGGCCGCCTCTGACTTAAGTCACGTTATGTAAGCTGTGGCTTGATAGGCGCTAGAAGCCATAAAAGGCATCCATAGGGAAATATCATCAGAGTTCCAGAAGCTGTCCTGTCTTTTCCTGGAGTCTTTTCTTACACTCCCAGTATTAAAATATGCAAACCCGGGGCTGTGGAACCACATGTTTCAGCTCTGAGTCACCAATGGTCTGCACAAGGCATTTTTTGCCAAAAGGGTACGCGGGGTCTCCCGGATGGGTGACTTAGGAGCCCTGCCGTTGTGGACACATTAGAGAGAGGCTCCAGACCGTCGAATAATTTACAGCTCCCTGTTGCCTTGCTCGTCTCTGTAGAATCAGTGTGGGGGTGGAGCAAAGGGCCAGGAACAGAATCCTGGGAGTCATAGTTTGTTCTTAAACCAGGCTGTCCCTACTAGCCTCCTTTCAGTTCAGCGGGTGTTAATAGATGCTGTGTGGAGGAAAGCCTCCATGCTCAGGCAGCCTGGAATAAAGCAGAAATAAATGTGTTTCTTTGCTTCTAGACTTGCCTGTGTCTTCACAGTGCTGACGTGCACTGAGACTGTCTACATCAGTTGGCTCTTCTGACACGTGCTTGGCCGCTCACTTGTGTGAGTTTAAATTCTCACACCCAAGTTCCTACAGCTGCTGAGTTGATTTTGGCGCATGGGCTCCTGAGGTGGCACACGATGACCAAGGTTCTGATCCCAGATCCATCCTGTGACCGAAGGAAGTTGAGTTTTCTCAGCAGCACAGGTGACAGGCTGTCAGGCAGGGTGGTGCGGCAAACCTGGTAGGTACAGAAGGAGCCCTGAGGCACTCTGAGGAGGAAGACGCCTCGGGTGGACGGGAGATGCTTGAGTAGCAGACTGGAGGCAGGAGAGCTGGCATCCCCCAACCATGGGGTGAGAGGAGGCGAGGACCCCGGAACAGCGGGCATCAGAACGGAGGGGCAGGGCCGTCTCTCAGGAGGATTTAGAAGGCTCCAGGACGTCTCTGGTTTCTGGCCTTGCCGACGGGGTTGCTGATGTTATTGACTAGATGACTGTGCTGCACAGCCTGTAATTGGCACAGACTCCTTTAAGAGAACAAAGAGCAAGGGCCTCCTCTCTACAGATCTTGAAACTGAGTGCGTTTCCATAATCGTTGATGCTTTCTCCTCTCCTCTCAGCTGGCCGCCTCTGACTTAAGTCACGTTATGTAAGCTGTGGCTTGATAGGCGCTAGAAGCCATAAAAGGCATCCATAGGGAAATATCATCAGAGTTCCAGAAGCTGTCCTGTCTTTTCCTGGAGTCTTTTCTTACACTCCCAGTATTAAAATATGCAAACCCGGGGCTGTGGAACCACATGTTTCAGCTCTGAGTCACCAATGGTCTGCACAAGGCATTTTTTGCCAAAAGGGTACGCGGGGTCTCCCGGATGGGTGACTTAGGAGCCCTGCCGTTGTGGACACATTAGAGAGAGGCTCCAGACCGTCGAATAATTTACAGCTCCCTGTTGCCTTGCTCGTCTCTGTAGAATCAGTGTGGGGGTGGAGCAAAGGGCCAGGAACAGAATCCTGGGAGTCATAGTTTGTTCTTAAACCAGGCTGTCCCTACTAGCCTCCTTTCAGTTCAGCGGGTGTTAATAGATGCTGTGTGGAGGAAAGCCTCCATGCTCAGGCAGCCTGGAATAAAGCAGAAATAAATGTGTTTCTTTGCTTCTAGACTTGCCTGTGTCTTCACAGTGCTGACGTGCACTGAGACTGTCTACATCAGTTGGCTCTTCTGACACGTGCTTGGGCTCTGTTTCCACACAGCATCCTGGGACCTAGTTGCAAGCAGCATCGCTTTGCTGAGTGCTGAACAAAAGCCTCTGGTCTGTTTTTCCAAGAGGCATGAAAGACCTGCCTTGTTTGAAGTGGGGCCCTGAGAGCCAGGACAGCCTCTTGCATGAAACGTTTCTTTTGTCATACTGTAAAATTAGTGATCCTTACTGTTTTCTCAGGTGTCTGGCTGTGATTTAACCCCTATACAAACTGCTTCTGTTACTTGGGATTTCTCCCTGGCTTCCACTGCCGGCATATGGCTCATGAAAAATATGGGGAACACTAGGCCTCACCAAGAACTTCAGATCTTGCTTTTGTTCTTCCTGGGAAATAGATTGTGACTGGGTACAGCACACAAGCTGCTGCAAGGCATTCATTACAAATCTGCTTATATTTAAGCTCAAAGTGTAATTCTTTTTTTAATTGAAAAACTGTTAAAAAAGACTTTTATGTGGGAAAATAAAAAAAAAAAAAAAGCCAACCCTTTAATTCATACTCTACTTTTTATCACACTTTTCTGGTAATGACTTATTGATATATATTTCACATACCATAAAATGCACCTATTTAAACTGTACAGTTCATTGGCTTTTAGTGTATCCACAGAGTTTAACAACCATCACCACTGTTAATCTTAGGACATTTTCATCATATCCCAAAGAAGTCCGGTACTTTCCACCGGCCACCCCCAATACCTCCTATTTCCCCAGCCTCAGGAAATGGCTAATCTAGTTTCTTTCTCTATAGATGTGCCTGTTCTGGGCATTTCATATAAACGGGTTCATGTGGTATTTGTTCTTTTGTGACTGGCTTAGTGTGTGACTTAGTGTGTTTTCAAGGTTCATCCTGTGCTGTAGCATGTGTCATTCATTCCTTTCAGTTCAGCGGGTGTTAATCGATGCTGTGTGGAGGAAAGCCTCCATGCTCAGGCAGCCTGGAATACAGCAGAAATAAATGTGTTTCTTTGCTTCTAGACTTGCCTGTGTCTTCACAGTGCTGACGTGCACTGAGACTGTCTACATCAGTTGGCTCTTCTGACACGTGCTTGGGCTCTGTTTCCACACAGCATCCTGGGACCTAGTTGCAAGCAGCATCGCTTTGCTGAGTGCTGAACAAAAGCCTCTGGTCTGTTTTTCCAAGAGGCATGAAAGACCTGCCTTGTTTGAAGTGGGGCCCTGAGAGCCAGGACAGCCTCTTGCATGAAACGTTTCTTTTGTCATACTGTAAAATTAGTGATCCTTACTGTTTTCTCAGGTGTCTGGCTGTGATTTAACCCCTATACAAACTGCTTCTGTTACTTGGGATTTCTCCCTGGCTTCCACTGCCGGCATATGGCTCATGAAAAATATGGGGAACACTAGGCCTCACCAAGAACTTCAGATCTTGCTTTTGTTCTTCCTGGGAAATAGATTGTGACTGGGTACAGCACACAAGCTGCTGCAAGGCATTCATTACAAATCTGCTTATATTTAAGCTCAAAGTGTAATTCTTTTTCTAATTGAAAAACTGTTAAAATAGACTTTTATGTGGGAAAATGAAAAAAAAAAAAAAGCCAACCCTTTAATTCATACTCTACTTTTTATCACACTTTTCTGGTAATGACTTATTGATATATATTTCACATACCATAAAATGCACCTATTTAAACTGTACAGTTCATTGGCTTTTAGTGTATCCACAGAGTTTAACAACCATCACCACTGTTAATCTTAGGACATTTTCATCATATCCCAAAGAAGTCCGGTACTTTCCACCGGCCACCCCCAATACCTCCTATTTCCCCAGCCTCAGGAAATGGCTAATCTAGTTTCTTTCTCTATAGATGTGCCTGTTCTGGGCATTTCATATAAACGGGTTCATGTGGTATTTGTTCTTTTGTGACTGGCTTAGTGTGTGACTTAGTGTGTTTTCAAGGTTCATCCTGTGCTGTAGCATGTGTCATTCATTCCTTTTTATTTCAGAATAATACTGCACTGTATATACCACATTTTATTTAACCATTCATCAGTTGATAGACATTTTGGTTTCCACTTTCTAGCTAGCTGCTTTGAACATTAGTACAGATTTTTGTGTGGATATATGTTTTCATTTCTTTGTGTATGTATCTAAGAGTAGAATTGTTGGGTCTTATATTAATAGCTTCCCTGGTAGCTCAGCTGGTAAAAAATCCACCTGCAATGCTGGAGACCCCTGTTCAATTCCTGGGTTGGGAAGGTCCCCTGGAGGAGGGCGTGGCAACCCACTCCAGTTTCCTTGCCTAGAGAATCCCATGGACAGAGGAGCCTGACTGGCTGCAGTCCACGGGGTCACAAAGAGTAGGACGTGGCTGAGTGACTAAGTACATGTTAATAGTAACTAACTCTGTATTTAACTGGTTGAAGAACTGTCAGACTTTCTCAAAGCAGCTGCTCTATTTTACATTCCCAAAAGCAGTGCCTGAGTGTTCCAGTTTCTCCACATCTTTGCCAGCATTGGTTATTGTCTGTCTCTTTTGTTACGGTCTTGTTAGTAGGTGTGAAGCATTATCTCCTTGTGGTTTCGATTTGTGTTCAGCTGTTGACTAGTGGTGTTGAGCATCTTTTCACGTGCTTATTGGCTGTTGACATATCTTCTTTAGAGAAATATCTATTCAGATCATCTGCCCAATTTTTGTCTTTCTTATTATTAAATTGTAATAGTTCTTTATACTCGATACAAGTTTCTTATCAGATATATGGTATACAGAAATGTTCTCTAGCTCTGTGGGTTTTCTGTTCACTTTCTTGACCATAGTCTTTGAAGCTGGGAAGTTTTAAATTTTGATGAAGTTCAATTTGTCTATTAATACTTTTTCTTCTGTTGTTTTGCTTTTAGTGTCAGATCTAAGAAACCATTGCCTAATCAAAGATCACAAAGATTTACACCTGTGTTTTCTTCTAAGGATTTTATAGTTTTAGATCTTACATTTAGGTTTTATTTTGTTTTACATTTAGGTTTTTAATCCGTTTTTAAATTAAGTATAGGTTACTCTTTTTGCATGTGGTCCTACATCTTTTAAATTCCTCTTCCCACACACACTTAAAAATCAGACTGTTTCTGTCTTAATTTTTTGGTTCTTACTTAATATGATACCAGAAAATATTTCTTTGTTTTTAAGCAAGCTTCCCACTTGTCTTTAATCCATGCATAATGTTTTTTAAATTCAATGGATCAGGATATCCTAAATCTTCCCTATCACTTGTCCTTTTTCAAGTTTGGGCTATTATGGAGACCGTTCTTTGCCTCTGTAGAATTACTCTTCCTTAGAAAATATCCCCAAGCGTGTGGTTTTTTTTTTTTGGTCAAAGGTTATGAACCCTTTTCCGTCCTTTCTGCATGTTGCCTTTATTGGTTTCTGAAAGGGCTCTGTCGGTTTAGAGTGCCATATCCAAATGACATAGGAATTTCAGTGCAACTTCACAGTGATAGTACCCTTCCTATTGATTTTTATTTGTTTATTTTTTTTTAATACTTGGCTTTTAAGATTATTTATTTATTTATTTTGCGGGATTGAGGTGGGGAGGGAAGGGAACAGGCAGGCCACTTCTATTGGTCTTTCATTTGTCTAGTTTCATCCATCTTTGTTCTTTGGGCCCGTGTGGGCCTCCCATCGCGGTGGCCTCTGTTGTCGCAGAGCACCGGCTCTGGGCGCATGCTCTCCAGAGCTCCGGCTCGGTAATTGGACACATGGGTCCAGCCGCTCCGCGGCACGTGGGATCTTCCCAGGCCAGGGATCGAACTGGCGCCCCTTGCACTGCAAGGCGGTGTCCTTACCCACTGGACCACCAGGGAAGCCCCTGTTCATTTGTTTTTTGAACGAGCTGAGTCTTCATTGCAACTTGGGCTTTTCTCTAGTTACAGTGCACAAGCTTCTCATTTCAGTGACCGCTCTTGTTGAGCACAGACTCTCGGGCATGTGGACTTCAGTAGTTGTGGCACACAGGCTTAGTTGTTCCACAGCATGTGAGATCCTCGTAGACTGTGGATTGAGCCCGCATCTCCTATATTGGCAGGCAGATTCTTCACCACCAAGGAAGCCCTGATGGTACCCTTCTAAACGTTTTCCCAGCTGATCGGATGAAAAATACTACTTCAAGGTTAATTTTCATCTTTATTTATAAAAACTAGCTTGTGTTTTTAAAAATCTAAGAGATATTGATAGGGACAGAATAGAATAGTTAGGCCATTGTAAAGTCCTAGTAGGGGACTGTAGGTAGAAAGGTAAAACCTAAGGAAAGTTGGGAGGCCAGTGAGTTGACAATAACTCAAGAAAGCTGCTCCTTATTTAATAAAGCAGGCTTGACTAAGTATAAACAGCTAATGAAAGAAGAGCTAGCAAAGGAGGAGCTAATGATGTATGCCTTACATCTGCATCTACGTCTACTTGAAGAAGGCGGTCTTCTACCCTCCCATATATATATTGGAACCCACCCAATCGTGGGAGCAGAGCTTTCCCACCTGCCTGCTTGCACCTCTTACAAGCATCCTATCCTAATAAATCCTTTTCTTGCCTATCACTTTGCATCTCGCTGAATTCCTTCTGTATTGAGACACAAAGAACCTGAGCCTCAGTGGGTCCAGACATTGGGTGAGTGATTTTAATTCAAAGATTGCTCAAGGCTAGGGTTTTGGCTGCATTAAGTCCCAGCCACATGGATTCAAGTTCCAGAGAGGGTTTTTTGGCCAAGATTGAGTCCCGGTTACTTGGGTTCAAGTCCCAAACCGGGATTTGGCTGGATTGAGTCCTAGCCACGTGGGTTTAAGTCCCAAGCAGGGTTTGATCAGGTCTGGGCCCCAGGTTTAAGTCTCAATCCGAGGTAGAACACTTTCAATGTTTGCTTATTACATGTAATTTCAGATGGTACTAACAACAACGACAGTAGCCTCCTTATCCAACAACTTGGAGTAATTAGGCGAACTTGTTACTTAGAATGTACTCTGACAGAGTCCTAGAAAAATAGAGAGTCAAAAGTTTATTTCTTGCGCACATGAAACACAGAGTGGCTGTGACCAGTCTGCTTTGTGAGGTGTTTGGGGCCAAGGCTCGGCCCCTCGAGGATGTTGCCCTTATCTGTGTGCTCTGAGTTGTCCTGCACGTCATCTCCACGCTCTAAGAAGGAGTCAGGGAAGAAGGGCAGCTCTGTCCCTTTGAGAGCGAGTCCTGCAAGTGTCCTTCCATACTCACCCGGTGGCCAGACCCAGTGCAGGGGAGCTGAGCAGGGCTGCCGTTAGCTCTGCAGCCATGTATCTAACCACTCTGCTGTGGAATCAGAGGGAGAGACAGACTCAGGGTCCGCTGAGGTCTGTGCCGGAGCCTTTTCTCTGGTGTGGACCAGAGGGCTGTGGTCCATTTGGATAATTATCCTCTGTTCGGATGATTCCAAATTGCTTTGTGTTATGACCACATAAATATTGGCCATCCGAGTCAAATATACTATGAGTTCATTTTCCTTTTTATCTAACTTTCTATTTTCCCTGAAATTCATGATGTTCTCTCTCTTTTTTTCATTTGCTTTGTGTTCTTTGAATTTCTGATTGTCTTCCCAGGCCCTCCCAGAAGCTCTTGAAAAACTCCTTTCTCTGTATTCCAGCCTGTCAGATAATCTGTCCATCCCCGCTTTTCCCTGACGATGCTTCCTAGGGCTTTCGGTCCTGCTCACACGTCAGCTGGTCCTCCTCGCGGCTCTTGCTGCTCGTCTGCCATCCTGGGACTTCTGTCTGTCTCTGCTCTGCAGATGTCCCTGCCCTCCTCTCTTTCTTGGATCCTGTCTCCCGGATCCTGTGTCTTCTGCTGCTTTCTTGATCTCCCCTTTCCTTTTGCTAGACCACAGCCTCCGGTATCTCCTCTCAGGTGGACCATGGGGGGAACGGTTTGTCCTTGTATGTGTGAAAATGTCATTTTCTCCTTTCCTATCCATTTCCATCTTCCAGTGCTACTGTTTAAAACTACAGACATCTTTTAGTTTCACTACAGATAGATTGTTGGGTTTCTCATTCTTCTATATACTTGAGATACCTTTCAAAACGATAAGAGGGTGATAGGAACATCTTTGGGTTCCCTGGGGGCTCGGAACATCTTTCCTCCACCTTTTGGAACGCAAAAACGCCATTTTCGTTTTTTCACTTAGGAGCACGGATGAGTATTTTCATGTTTCCTCTTTTGATTCTCCACTAGTGTGAATTATCTGCTAATACCTTCAAAGAACAAATTCTATAATAATTAGCACAAAACACAGAGGTTCTAAAGCTTCTTTTTTTCACTTGTCTCCTCTGAGACTCAGAAGGTGCGAGAGTCCCAGCTGACGGGCCTCCACAGTTGTTTGCCCTCATTTTCAGATTGCCTGACTCCCGTGACAGCTGTGAACATGCTCACCCAGCAGGAAGTCCCGGTCGTCATCTTGGCCAAAGCCAACTTAGAAGGTTCTCTGGATGCAAAAATAGGTAAGTAGCTATTAAAATGTAATCTAGAGGGCTTCCCTGGTGGTCCAGTGGGTAAAGAGTCTGCCGTGCAGTGCAGTGTGCACCAGTTTGATCCCTGGCCTGGGAAGATCCCACGTGCTGTGGAGTGGCTGGACCTGTGTGTCCATTTCTCCAGAGTGCATGTGCCCAGAGCTGATGCTCTGCAGTGAGAGAGGCTACTGCAATAGTAGGCCCACACATGCCAAAGAATAAAAAAGATGGATGAAAATAAATATAAATAAAAAAAGACATAAGGGGGAAAAGAAAAAATAATAAATAAACTGTAATCAGGAAAATGTCCTTAGCAGGCTTAAGATCAAAATACTAGTCTGGAAGAGCTGGTTGTATATTGCATAATCTATTTTGCCTCTTTCTGAAAATGAATATCCCTCCATTTCATCTTCTCTTATTTAAGAATCACATTTTGAAAACACACTGAGTATATCGCATCTTGCTAATTGCTCTTGAGAATAGCCGAAAATGTCTGGCCCACAGGTTTTGCCAGTGGAGCTAGTTGGTGAGACTTGCCTATGCGATATGGGGGACAATACAGTGCAGATAAGAACCCAGTTCCAGAACTCATAGAAGCTTCAGCAGTGACTGAGATGGGGGTTCAAAGCACACATGATTGATGCGGGCCGGATTTTTGGTGAAGACTTCGTGGAAGGGGTGAACTTTAGCTGTGCAAGAAAGAGCATGAAACGGCAGTAAAATTGAAGGCATATGTAGACCTGTAAATTGGATATCCCTGGTGGCCTTACTCATTCCTGAGCATTCTAAACTATCCTCACCTAACAGGAAGTCTGGGGTTGAACCAGGGGATGGGACCTGATCGCACCCATCCAAGACCTGCCCTGGCGTAGACCCGAGCATCTCTATTCATGATTTCCTGGCTATAGCTTCTAGCCAGTCGTCAGTATGCCAGAACCTGCAGAAAAAGTTATTTCCATGCTCTGTCTCCTAGCACATAGAAGAAACAGCATTGCTTATCGAAACCATGTTTTTCCTCACAGTCCTCAGATCCTTTTTTGATAAAGTGATTTGAAGAAACATCAACCCAGAAAACAGATATTAAGCCGTACAAGTCATTCTCATCTGACAATTTCAACCTAGAAAGTATATTGCCTGAGGGAAATCATTCCATTAGTTTAACGCATTTTATAGTTAGTAAAATTCATTAATACAACCAGCCAAGATAAATAGTAAAGGAAACTCTTGTTGATGTGGCTTTTTTTTTCTCTTTTTGGTATTTTTGGTCAAAGTACTAGCACAATATTGAGAATTCTGAAGGAAAAGGAAAAAAAGAAAGCGGAAAATCTGATTTTCTTGGGTCTGCATGGAAAATCATTTTCTCTGTTGTCTTGATTTTGCACACTTCCACAATGAATGTTTTCTAAGTTGTCGTTCAAGCAGGCTTTAACAAACTGTAATCAGGAAAATGTCCTTAGCAGGCTTAAGATCAAAATACTAGTCTGGAAGAGCTGGTTGTATATTGCATAATCTATTTTGCCTCTTTCTGAAAATGAATATCCCTCCATTTCATCTTCTCTTATTTAAGAATCACATTTTGAAAACACACTGAGTATATCGCATCTTGCTAATTGCTCTTGAGAATAGCCGAAAATGTCTGGCCCACAGGTTTTGCCAGTGGAGCTAGTTGGTGAGACTTGCCTATGCGATATGGGGGACAATACAGTGCAGATAAGAACCCAGTTCCAGAACTCATAGAAGCTTCAGCAGTGACTGAGATGGGGGTTCAAAGCACACATGATTGATGCGGGCCGGATTTTTGGTGAAGACTTCGTGGAAGGGGTGAACTTTAGCTGTGCAAGAAAGAGCATGAAACGGCAGTAAAATTGAAGGCATATGTAGACCTGTAAATTGGATATCCCTGGTGGCCTTACTCATTCCTGAGCATTCTAAACTATCCTCACCTAACAGGAAGTCTGGGGTTGAACCAGGGGATGGGACCTGATCGCACCCATCCAAGACCTGCCCTGGCGTAGACCCGAGCATCTCTATTCATGATTTCCTGGCTATAGCTTCTAGCCAGTCGTCAGTATGCCAGAACCTGCAGAAAAAGTTATTTCCATGCTCTGTCTCCTAGCACATAGAAGAAACAGCATTGCTTATCGAAACCATGTTTTTCCTCACAGTCCTCAGATCCTTTTTTGATAAAGTGATTTGAAGAAACATCAACCCAGAAAACAGATATTAAGCCGTACAAGTCATTCTCATCTGACAATTTCAACCTAGAAAGTATATTGCCTGAGGGAAATCATTCCATTAGTTTAACGCATTTTATAGTTAGTAAAATTCATTAATACAACCAGCCAAGATAAATAGTAAAGGAAACTCTTGTTGATGTGGCTTTTTTTTTCTCTTTTTGGTATTTTTGGTCAAAGTACTAGCACAATATTGAGAATTCTGAAGGAAAAGGAAAAAAAGAAAGCGGAAAATCTGATTTTCTTGGGTCTGCATGGAAAATCATTTTCTCTGTTGTCTTGATTTTGCACACTTCCACAATGAATGTTTTCTAAGTTACTGTCTCTTGTCCTCCAAGAAAAGCAGAAACAAAAGTAAACAAGTAATAAAGCAGTGTTTTCACCATCTCGCCTGCGTGTAACAAACAAGCTGACATTTTGCTGAGCCCTACGTGACCAGCGCAGTGGCCCAGCACATGCTTTATGTGGTCAGATAAATTCTGTGGTCACAGTGTCTCCATTTGAAGATGGTGGCGAGTTAGTCCAAACCACACAGCTTGGTAATGGATTAAGTGACTCTTCCCTTCTTGACCATGAGCACTGCTCAGCAGCCTTTATTGTTTGCCATTTGTCCTCACCCTTCAGTGTCCTTGAAGTCCACTCTGGCAGTTAATTTGCTTCATTAGATCCTTCTTGTTAGGAATCTCAGCTGGAACACCACAGAGCTTTCCCTCATACCATGGAGTTTTCCGTCTTAACAAGGAGATTTAGAACGCGACTCCCAAACATCGAATCACCCTCGTAAGGCAGTGTTCCAGAGAGGTTGTTCACAGATGTAAGCATCTTGTGTATGACCCGTAGTTTTTTTTCTCTCAGTTGCTGTTTGATGTGTTGTGTCCAAAAGGATGTCAGCAGTTTTGACAGTTGACCCTGCAACACGAGTTCTCAACCAGGGATGATTTGGCCACCAGGCAGCATTTAGCAGTTTTGGAAACATTTCTACTGCTGGTGGAGACCAGGGATGCCCTTCAACATCTTACTGCACAGATCAGCCCCCACAGCCGAGCTCGGGGTGTCAGAAAGGGCCCAGGTGGCGAAACTCCAGCTTACTTAACTGACAGCAGAAGGGGCTGATTTTATGAAGACGTGAAGCTGAAACAGCAGGCCCCAGCCCTCTGGATGAGTGATTTCCTTACACTCAGCTCCATCTGAGCGTATGTGGGTTGAAGAATAAGTGTCTGTTGCCTCTGGGAACAAAACACAGTATGAAGAAAGACAGCTTTCCACTTCCTGCCCATGAGGATTTTTCTGGGGTGCTGGGAGACGCTGAAAGAGTCATGTCACTGAGGGAATTCAAAGATCAGACTTCCCCAGGTGCTTCTGGTTAACTGTTTAAGTGTCAGAAGCACCCAAGATTGTATATTTTAGAATTACATCCTTTTTTTTTCTTAAGAAACTAAGCAAAGATAGGGCTTCCCTGGTGGCACAGACGGTAAAGAATTGCCTGCAGTGTGGGAGACCCGGGTTCCATCTCCGGGTTGGGAAGATCCCCTGGAGGAGGGCATGGCCACCCACTCCAGTGTTCTTGCCTGAGAATCCCACGGACAGAGGAGCCTTGTGGGCTGCAGTCCATGGGGTCACACAGAGTCAGACACGACTGAGGGACTGAACACCAGCAAAGAAAAAAGACGCACAGAAGGTAGTGTTAATATAGTAAGCCATTGTGTCAGGGTGGTGGGTTTCCCTAAGACTACTCCATTTTCCAATGAATGCAATGTGATTTTATCATTTTTTTTTATTTTGCTTTTTTGCTTGTACAGAATTTTGTATTTTACAGATATGTATAATCCCAGGTTAGTCATATGTATATCCCATTCCCCCCCATCCCACCCCTTCAGGCCGTCGCATAGCCCCCATGTAAGATCCTTTACCCCACTGCACATTGACAATAGTTATCTCTTTTACATATGCTAGTATAGGACTCCATGTGACTCTTTCCATATCTTTCACCCACTGTTCCCTCCCCCCAATGTCCATAAGTCTGTTCTCTATGACAGTTTTTCCATCGATGCTCTGCATGTGTATTTATCAGTACGGTCTTACTAGATTCCATATGTATGTGTTAGTATACTAGCGTTTTTCTGACAGAAAGAAATAGTCTTGCTTCAGAAGCTAATGCTGAGTGTCAGTGTGGTTAGTCCATTTGAGATGTGGGCGTTTGCAAAGAAGACATTTTGTGTTTCCTCCCCTCGAACAGGAATTCCCAGCACCAGCTCAGAGGACGCCGTCTTAGCCCAAACCCTGGGCCTGTCCTACTCCGAAGTAATCGAAACGACGCCAGATGGCACAGAGAGACTGAGCAACTCTGCCGAGGTCAGTGCTCCTGGAAGGTTAAGAACTTACTTCTAAACTCATGGCCTTGACATGAGCTTCATGATGCATCTTCCTTTGGGTGCACGTTACAACCTTGCACCCATTTCATTCATCCCCAAACGTAACCGTCTTGCAGCCTTGTTTCTTAATCTGTGAAAACAAAATAATATTCTTTTTTCAAGATCTAAAAGCTTACCAACTCCAAGTTGAACCTGGTCCTAGAATAGGAGGGTGGTCGGACTAGTTTAACTTTATTATGGAAATCTCCTGCTTGAGAAAAATGACTTCTGCCAGGGAAACTGGCAGAGGCAGTTGACCAAAATTGGCTTTTCCTGTTAGTGATCTCTTTTCTGCCCAGATAATGACTTATTCCCAAACAATGGCAGTCCAGGGTGGTGGCCTCGGGGTAGCAGCTCATTCTTACCTCTCTCGTCCCCTCTCAGTTCACAGGTATGAAGCGGCAGGATGCGTTTCTAGCCCTGACTCAGAAGGCCAGGCGGAAGCGAGTGGGCGGCGATGTGACAAGCGATAAACTGAAGGACTGGCTCATCTCAAGGCAGCGCTACTGGGGCACGCCCATCCCCATGGTCCACTGCCCGGCCTGCGGGCCCGTGCCCGTGCCCCTGGAGGAACTGCCCGTGACCTTGCCCAGCATCACCTCTTTCACCGGCAAGGGAGGCTCCCCACTGGCCTCGGCTTCGGAGTGGGTCAACTGCACCTGCCCTAGGTAAGGAGCCACGCCCCCCAGCCCCTGCTGGAGTACCAGACTCCCCCCTCGCTCCTGCTGCTAACTCTCCTCTCGGCCTTCCACTTGGCTCGGAAGAATACCAGAGGTCTTTTGTGACCTTTGAGAGAAGAGGCCCGAATCTGGGGCCCAGACCCTGTGATGGGCACCCTCTCCTCTCCTCTGGGCTGGTGGAGGCAGCAGTGTCAGAATTCACATCTTTCCCAAAACAGCCAATCCACCTGATGGAAAAGCTGCACCGTTTCATCCCAGCTTTGGAAAAGAGCACTTTCCTCCATCTTGTATTCCAAAGAGCTTCTCTAAGAGAAAATACCTTGCCGTTTCCCACAGGCTGTCTGTGGTAACCGTGGAGATTTTATCACAAGCAGTGGGGCAGCAGCTACGAGGACGAGTGTGCACAGGGGTTTCATTTTTTAATATCCTGAAACATGTCGTACCTCCTTAATTCTCATTTTGGAAGTGGGATTATGTTTTTCTGTCAATTCACTGGCATGTCTCCCATGTCATTTTTTTTTTTAAGATTTTTTTTGTTGTTGTGGACCATTTTTAAAGTCTTCATCGAATTTGTTACAATATTGCTCCTACTTTGTTTGGTTTTTTTTTTTTTTTTTCCCGGCCCAGAGGCATGTGGGAATCTTAGCTCTCTGACAAGGGATCGAGCCCACACCCCCTGAACTGGATGTCTAAATCTTAATCCCTGGACCTCCAGGAAAGTCTCCCCCATGTGAGTTTTAGGATGCCATTCCAGCTGATTAAAAAGTAAATAACAGACACCGGGTTGTGGTATTTCCCCTCTTCCTTCTATGGAAAAGCTGTTGAAAAATCATTTTTCTCTGACTTATAGGTCAGGGTGGGTTTGTTTTAAAATAACTTAGTCCTCTTCCTGATGTCTCTAGGTCAGAAATTAGGGAATCACATAGTGCAAGTACGTGGCTCAGGCTGGAGAGACAACACTCATGCTTCAAGTCTTGCTGTGCCCCTTCACTGGCTGTGTGGTCTTGGGAAAGTCACATAACCTCTCTGAGCTTTGATTCCCTTATCAGGAGCTAAAACATCCCCCTGGGAGGGATTTATGAAGATGAGAATTAACACATGCAGCCCTGCGCAGTGGCAGCTAGCAGACTTTCTGTAGCTGAAAGTGTTCGCACGACCTTGCCTAGGCCTGCCAGCGGTCCGCCCAGGTCCTCACTCGGGCAGTTCTAAGGTTCTGAGGTTTGTAGTTGGGTTTGTGAGTATGTAGAAAAGTCTGGGCCAGGTAGGGGAGAGCGCTCACGCTCTCTTTGTTAACTGTTGTTTAGTCACTCCGTTGTGCCCGACTCTTTGTGATCCCCCAGACTGCAGAATTCCAGGCTTCCCTGTCCCTTACACCCCCTGGAGTTGCTCATACACATGTTCACTGAGTTGGTGATGCCATCCAACTATCCCATCCTCTGTTGCCCTCTTCTGCCCTCAGTCTTTCCCAGCATTAGAGTCTTTTCCAGTGAGTTGGCTCTTCACATCAGGTGGCCGAAGTATTTGAGCTTCAGCTTTAACATCAGTTCTTCAAATGAATGTTTAGGGTTGATTTCCTTTAGAATTGACTGATTTGACGTCCTTGCAGTCCAAAAGATGCTCAAGAGTCTTCTCCAACACCACAGTTCTAAAGCATCAGTTCTTTGGTGCTTAGCCTTCGTTATAATCCAACTCTCACATTTGCACACGACTACTGAAAAAAACATTTGAACCGTAGTATTGGAAAAGGGTTAAGGTTAGGGATACAACAGAGTTCGAGATGGTTGGATGGCATCACTGAGTCAATGGACATGGACGTGAGCAAACTCCGGGAGATGGTGAAGAAGAGGGAAGCCTGGCGTGCTGCAGTCCATGAGCTCTCAAAGAGTCAGACACGACTGAGCGACTGAACTGATAACTGAAAAAGCCATGCCTTTAACTATGCAGATCTTTGTTGGCAAAGTGATGGCTCTGCTTTTTTAATAGGTTGTCTAGGTTTGTCATAGCTTTTCTTCTAAGAAGCAAGCGTCTTTTAAGTTCATGGCTGCATTCATCATCCACAGTAATTTTGGAGGCCAAGAAAATAAAGTCTGTTACTGTTTGCATTTTTTCCCCATTTATTTGCCATGAAGTGATGGGACCAGATGCCATGATCTTTGTTTTTGTTTTTTATTTTTAATTTTGGCCTCTTTTATTGGTTTTTCATTTATTTCTTTTCATCCGTCTTTATTCTTTGGCCTCTGTGGGCCTCCCACTGCAGTGGCCTCTCTCGTGAAGCATCGGCTCTGGGTGCATGCACTCCATGCTGGCCCGTAACTGGACACACCTGTCCAGCTGCTCCATGGCAGGTGGGATCTTCCTTGGCCGGGGATCGAACCAGTGCCCCTTGCACTGCAAGGCAGACTCTTTACCCAGTGTGCCACCAGGGAAGCCCCTGACCTTCGTTTTTTGAATGTTGATTTTAAGACAGCTTTTTCATTCTCCTCTTTCACCTTCATCAGGAGACTCTTTAGTTCCCCTTTGCTTTCGACCCTTAGGGTGGTGTCGTCTCTTTGTTGATAAGCAGTGCCGAAGACACACAACGCCAGAGACACAGACAGCCTTCAGCCCACCAGTTGTGGCAGCCCAGGGCCTTGGTGGTGGGAATAAGATCTCCTACTTTATCTGCAGACTTCTGAGAGCAGAGCCTAGGCCGTGATCTTGGTCAGGGCTCCCTGATGAATCTGATGGAGCATGCAGGGCAGAGAGCCACTGGACCCATGTGGCTAAGCGAGACAGCCCAGTCGTAAGGGCCATGGGCACCAGAGTCCAACAGAGGTAGATTCCGTACCTTTGAGCTCCAAGACTTTGAGCAGATTTCTGAACCTCTCTGCACCCTAGTTACTCATCTGCAAAGTGGGGACCTCAATAGTGTCTAACTTCATCCCTAGGGTTCCTGGGCATTAAATGAGTTAACAACCAGAAAGCATTTGGCTTGGTGCCCACCACCCAGTGTTAGTATTGTTACTGTTGGAGCTAGTACTAGTGGTAACACTGTCACTATCACCACTGTCTGTATCTCCCACTTTCCCCAGAGCCTCTTCTGTGTAATCCAGCTTTCAGTGTCAGCCAGAGAAGTTGTCCGTCATCTTCAGGTCCACCATGACCACTAAAAAAAAAAATCAGGGCTTCCCTGGTGGTCCAGTGGGTAGAGTCTGCCTTGCAGTGCAAGGGGCACTGGTTTGATCCCTGGCCCAGGAAGATCCCACGTGCCGCGGAGCGGCTGGACCGGTGTGTCCAATTACAAGCCAGCACTCTGGAGCATGTGCGCCCAGAGCTGATACTCTGCAACGAGAGAGGCCACTGCGATGGGAGGCCCATATGGGCCGGGGAGTAAGGATGGATGAAAATTAAAAAATAAAAAACCAATAAAAGAGGCCAAAATTAAAAAAAAAAAAACCCACTACGTTCATAGGTATGATAATTCTTTGGGAAAAAAGAAATCAGCATGCCAAGTTTTGGTCAGATACCAGCCCCTTTTAAATGCAGCAGTTGAATTCTGCATTTTCTTCCTAACTTTTACAGGTGCCCCAGTGGCGAGGAAGAAGTAACATTTATCTTCTGATTATTTCCCAAAATAGTGTGTGTTCTAGTTGACTGCTCTCCAGATAAAGAGGCCTGGCTTTCATTTGGAGATGCACTGTTGAGATCAGAGCCTTAGAGCAGCTCTGGGCGGTAGGAAACAGGATGAGGGGGTCCCTCAGGGCTCTCTCCGATAAGCCCTTACCTGAGGGACACCACTGTTCCCAGGAGGAGGCCTCCCGACTGAAATGCATGAGACCCCCGGGAGTCAAGAGCCCTGCCAGACATGGGCTCCTGTATGCTCTGCTCAGCCACTTCCTTTTAATAAGCAGGAGGTGGAGTGACTGGTTCCTCCAGTAACATTCGGACAGCCAGGTGACTGACAGAGCTCCAAGACTTTGAGCAGATTTCTGAACCTCTCTGCACCCTAGTTACTCATCTGCAAAGTGGGGACCTCAATAGTGTCTAACTTCATCCCTAGGGTTCCTGGGCATTAAATGAGTTAACAACCAGAAAGCATTTGGCTTGGTGCCCACCACCCAGTGTTAGTATTGTTACTGTTGGAGCTAGTACTAGTGGTAACACTGTCACTATCACCACTGTCTGTATCTCCCACTTTCCCCAGAGCCTCTTCTGTGTAATCCAGCTTTCAGTGTCAGCCAGAGAAGTTGTCCGTCATCTTCAGGTCCACCATGACCACTAAAAAAAAAAATCAGGGCTTCCCTGGTGGTCCAGTGGGTAGAGTCTGCCTTGCAGTGCAAGGGGCACTGGTTTGATCCCTGGCCCAGGAAGATCCCACGTGCCGCGGAGCGGCTGGACCGGTGTGTCCAATTACAAGCCAGCACTCTGGAGCATGTGCGCCCAGAGCTGATACTCTGCAACGAGAGAGGCCACTGCGATGGGAGGCCCATATGGGCCGGGGAGTAAGGATGGATGAAAATTAAAAAATAAAAAACCAATAAAAGAGGCCAAAATTAAAAAAAAAAAAAAACCCACTACGTTCATAGGTATGATAATTCTTTGGGAAAAAAGAAATCAGCATGCCAAGTTTTGGTCAGATACCAGCCCCTTTTAAATGCAGCAGTTGAATTCTGCATTTTCTTCCTAACTTTTACAGGTGCCCCAGTGGCGAGGAAGAAGTAACATTTATCTTCTGATTATTTCCCAAAATAGTGTGTGTTCTAGTTGACTGCTCTCCAGATAAAGAGGCCTGGCTTTCATTTGGAGATGCACTGTTGAGATCAGAGCCTTAGAGCAGCTCTGGGCGGTAGGAAACAGGATGAGGGGGTCCCTCAGGGCTCTCTCCGATAAGCCCTTACCTGAGGGACACCACTGTTCCCAGGAGGAGGCCTCCCGACTGAAATGCATGAGACCCCCGGGAGTCAAGAGCCCTGCCAGACATGGGCTCCTGTATGCTCTGCTCAGCCACTTCCTTTTAATAAGCAGGAGGTGGGGAGTGACTGGTTCCTCCAGTAACATTCGGACAGCCAGGTTGAACTGCTCCACAGATGCAGCATACAAAGCCAATCCTTCTTATTTTTTATGCCTTGTTTTATTTTTAGAATTAAAAATAGGCTCAAACCCTTACGCGCTAAATTAGCAAAGGATTCATCACTTGCCTTTGGGGCTTCTCATCCCTCTCCTTAAATTCTCCGAGAACCCTCAAGGGTTCATACCACCAGTAGGGCAGCATCGGGAGGGCTGGTTGGTCCCCCTTCCAGCCTGCAGAAGGGAGACCCTGCAGTCAGCTGTGGTCTCCTGTTGTGGCTTCTCACAGCCACAGAGTCCCTGCTCCCAGCTGTTGAGCCAGGATTTCAGGGAGCCACGAACCCTCCTTGGCCAGGCTTGCGTAGGGGGCACTCTCGCCTTCCCAGACATTGTAGCTCTGGGCTCCAGTCCATGGGGCCATCACCCTACCAACACATTTCAAAATTGGTTCGGCAGTCCAGCCCTTATGGAACCTCAGTCCTCCCCAGGCATCGCGTCCCTGGGACGAGGATTGCCTTTGCTCTTCAACCCTTCTTCACATACCATGCTTCTTACTCCATCCACTTTCCACAGTGGGACTGTCTTCACCTTCTGTAGGGAACCTTCCTTTAGGCAGTGCTGTGTTGTTGAGTGTGTACGAAATAGGTCTCTGGATGAGGGGCTTCTGATTTGCAGTGCTGGCCATTTCTAGGATACAGGTACTCCCACCAGGGGCTATTTTCAGACTACCCCCCGGCATCACCTGTCCCGCACTGGGAAGAGGTCTCAGTAGTCAGTCCTCACAAGCTGGTTTGAGTTGCGCCAGCACACTTCTGCCTTTGGGTCTCCATGGTGACTTACCTTCCTAAGGCAGCTCTGGGCGGTAGGACACAGGATGAGGGGGTCCCTCAGGGCTCTCTCCGATAAGCCCTTCCCTGAGGGACACCACTGTTCCCAGGAGGAGGCCTCCCGACTGAAATGCATGAGACCCCCGGGAGTCAAGAGCCCTGCCAGACATGGGCTCCTGTATGCTCTGCTCAGCCACTTCCTTTTAATAAGCAGGAGGTGGGGAGTGACTGGTTCCTCCAGTAACATTCGGACAGCCAGGTTGAACTGCTCCACAGATGCAGCATACAAAGCCAATCCTTCTTATTTTTTATGCCTTGTTTTATTTTTAGAATTAAAAATAGGCTCAAACCCTTACGCGCTAAATTAGCAAAGGATTCATCACTTCGTCTTTGGGGCTTCTCATCCCTCTCCTTAAATTCTCCGAGAACCCTCAAGGGTTCATACCACCAGTAGGGCAGCATCGGGAGGGCTGGTTGGTCCCCCTTCCAGCCTGCAGAAGGGAGACCCTGCAGTCAGCTGTGGTCTCCTGTTGTGGCTTCTCACAGCCACAGAGTCCCTGCTCCCAGCTGTTGAGCCAGGATTTCAGGGAGCCACGAACCCTCCTTGGCCAGGCTTGCGTAGGGGGCACTCTCGCCTTCCCAGACATTGTAGCTCTGGGCTCCAGTCCATGGGGCCATCACCCTACCAACACATTTCAAAATTGGTTCGGCAGTCCAGCCCTTATGGAACCTCAGTCCTCCCCAGGCATCGCGTCCCTGGGACGAGGATTGCCTTTGCTCTTCAACCCTTCTTCACATACCATGCTTCTTACTCCATCCACTTTCCACAGTGGGACTGTCTTCACCTTCTGTAGGGAACCTTCCTTTAGGCAGTGCTGTGTTGTTGAGTGTGTACGAAATAGGTCTCTGGATGAGGGGCTTCTGATTTGCAGTGCTGGCCATTTCTAGGATACAGGTACTCCCACCAGGGGCTATTTTCAGACTACCCCCCGGCATCACCTGTCCCGCACTGGGAAGAGGTCTCAGTAGTCAGTCCTCACAAGCTGGTTTGAGTTGCGCCAGCACACTTCTGCCTTTGGGTCTCCATGGTGACTTACCTTCCTAAGGTCACCGTCTGCAGATTTCTGCTCCCCTCATCCAAGAGATAGGAAAAAAAAAAAACCCAAGGTCATTTTTCAGCACACTGTCTCACTGCATTTGGTTTTCAACTTCTCTTCATAAACTGATTTGCCCCGTAAGCATCATAGAGTGGCAGGCACTCGCTGAAGGCTGTCTGGACATGCCTAAAAGGGAAGTGAGTGCAGTAAAGAGAGATCCCCATTAGATGTTCTGTCATGTTGGATTCAGAGAAGTTGAGAAGAGTCCTTTTCACTGCTGTAGACTTAAAGTTTTAAGTCTCTTTAAAACATCCTCTACTCTGCAGGACAAAGAGAGCCCATATGGTGAATTGTTCTTTTCATGAGGCATTGTTCTTACGACGTTTTAAATGCGTACTAATTGTGACAGCTTTCTCAAAAGCTG
The DNA here is from genome assembly GCA_022376925.1 of Tragulus kanchil. Taxonomy (NCBI): domain Eukaryota; kingdom Metazoa; phylum Chordata; class Mammalia; order Artiodactyla; family Tragulidae; genus Tragulus; species Tragulus kanchil. The sequence continues at coordinate 220,183,097 of JAIOJX010000030.1, read as the reverse complement.
GTGGAAAATGCATTAATATTTAAAAAGAAACCAATCGATGAACCCCGCTTCCTTCTCAGGTGCAAGGGAGCCGCCACGAGAGAGACAGACACGATGGACACCTTTGTGGACTCCGCTTGGTACTACCTCAGATACACCGACCCTCAGAACACGCAGAGGTACACAGAGCCCTGTTGGGTTCAGGAGCACGTGCATTCCGGGTCTGCCAGGACACGAACACCCGGGTAGAACCCAGTAGGCAAGAGATTCAGGGGGACAGGTGCCTCTGGGACGTAAAGAGGTGAGGGAGCCAGAGTTGGCAGGCGAGCCCTGGACTGGGCTGTAAGTCTGACAGCTGCGGAAGGGAAGGGTGACGGCAGGGGGACGGGGTCGAAGAGCCTCAGACCCCGGCACAGCTTGCGGAAGTCTCGAGCCGGCCTACAGGAAACGCCGAACAAAGCGTGTCCCTTAGAGAGTCCCAAGTCGGGAGGCCGTGCCTGCTCTGGTCCACTCCCCCCAGGAGGGCTCGGGCTGCCACCCACACCCAGTGGATCCAGAGACAGAAGAGCTGGAAGCCGTGGGTCAGCTGTGCTTTGAAACAGACTCTTAATGAGTGTGTGTTCCGTAATTGAATTAGATTCTTCAGAGCCAAGTAAATCCCAGGTACAGGGAAAATGAAAAACAGAAGAAAGTACTGTGGTCATACCCTCTTTGGCCTTGTGGTGAACTGCGTTTGTGCAGCTGTAAAGATGTAATGTTATTAACCTGACTGAAAATACTGATGTGGCTCTACAGAGAGGGGAGGAGGAGGGGGAGAGCGTGAGAGAGCTGAGAGCGTGACCTCTCCACACAGACGGCCATTGGGTAATTTCCAGAATGCGTCAGTGAACACAGAGTCTAAACATTTTAAAAAAAAAGAAAACATTCCAGGAAGAACATCTGAAAAAATTAAAAGTGGCCAAGCGACTGGTGTCGGGGTGGGAGGGAGGGTAGTAAAGGGATGGGGCTGGAGAGCAGTGTTTTACATTATAAACCTTTCAGGACTTTTTTTTTTTCTTTTTTTGTCTAGCTATGTGCATGTGCTTCTTGGACAAAAAATAAAGGAAAGTGAGCAGTAGGTAGATGGGTAGAGAAGGAAATGAGAACAGAAGAAAACTGGTGCAGAGCACAGGAAGCCACAGGCACGGGGCTTCAAAGAGCTCGCCAGCTTGCTCTCATCTGCGGGAGAACCATTACACTGAAACCCCAGAGGCCACGTATAAAAATGCCCCCATGTTCTTCGCTGGTTGTGAGATAATGTATTTCCAGGGAGACGGGCGCTCCTGCCCGCCCCAGCCCTGCAATCCTGTGGTGCTAAGGCCATGCGGAGATGAGCGGGACCCACAGTGAACAGCAGCCAGCAGAGGCAGAAAGGACGGAGGCTGGGAGGGGACTGTTGCGGCTGGGACCCACCAGGTGGCCCTGGCCAACCATGGGGGCGGGGGCCTCTGTGGGTCTTCCTTCTCGAAGGGGCTTTCAGTGCCTTCCATTAAGGAAGAGCGGCTAAGAATGCAGAGGAAATCAGGGTCTCCACCTCTCAGGTGGCTTCAAGGGGAAACCTTCCTGCAGATGATAGGGACTCCAGCTGAAGGAGGGGCCCTTGGCTGATGAGACACATCCTGAGACCTTCGCCGCCCCCAGTTTGGGAACGCCATGCACCGCCTTGTTTGCCTCATCAAGTGCTCCTGTGCGTTTCCATGCTGCCTTGTGTTCTCACTGGGTGGTGTCCAGGACAGGTCATAGATCCCACCTATAGCTGCTTCCGTCATCTCACTCCTCCGTTTGTTTCGTACTTCCTTTCAGGCTGAGCACCATCTTTGACTTCCCTTGCTTTTCTGTTGCCAGCACAAGCAGTCACATTTCTCTAGGGAGCAATTTTTCACATAGAAACATTATTTAAAATTTTACCAGGGGCTTCCCCTGGTGGTCCAGTGGGTAAGGACACCGCCTTGCAGTGCAAGGGACGCCGGTTCGATCCCTGGCCTGGGAAGATCCCACGTGCCGCAGAGCGGCTGGACTGATGTGTCCAATTACCGAGCCAGAGCTCTGGAGCGCATGCGCCCAGAGCCGGTGCTCTGCAACAATAGACGCCACCACGATGGGAGGCCCACGGGAGCCAAAGAACAAAGACGGATGAACGTAGAGAAATGAAAGACCAATAGAAGTGGCCCGCCTGCTCCCCTCCCTAAATATTTATTTAAATAAATAAATAAATCTTTAAAAACATAATAAATAAAATAAAATTTTACCAGAACTCTGGCCTCATGACGAGACCAGAGAAAAGCAAGCTGTATTATGATGCAAACACATGATGTTTGGCCAGGCTCACCTGCAGAGCCCTGGGCTCCTGCTTCCAGCCTGAGCTAGGGCCAGCCAGATCCACACTAGGGAAAGAAGAGCCTTGGGGTGTGGGGAAGAGAATTCACAAATGCATGAAACCCTGGGGTCCACATCCTCCACAGGCAGATTTACCTGATACGATGACTACAAGTCATCCAGTGGGAATGAAGAGATCTGCCCCCAGCCAGCTCTGCTTTTCTCCTCCATCACTGTCCCCACACACAGACCCATGAACAGCCCCGGTCAGAAAATAGAGGGAGTGGCCTTTCTTTACCTCCCTAGCCTCCATTAGGACTGGGGAATGAATGATGCTTCCAGTGAGGACCTCCATTGACTGAAAAGTACCTATTAGGTTAGAGAGTACTGGGCTACTTTATGTTAATTACTCTAAGTATGCTCAGTGCTCTTGCTGACTCTATGCGTTTTGAGGCCACTTTTAAGATAGAATTTCTGTTTTAAAATGAACATTTAGTATCTACGTGAGTTTCCATTGTAAATGCCACATTGCCCTCTATTGGCAAGAACTCAAAAATCTCTATTGTCTATGGTAATAAAAGTTAAAATAAATCCAGTCAGTCAAATGTGCCTTGTACAGAAATACCTTTATTGCTCGTGTATGTTCCTTTTGGACTCATTATATGTGAAAATCATGTTTGTGAAACCATGTCCGTAATGGCTTCTGAAACAGTTCTTGTAAATTTCATAAATTAAGACTGCTCTGACGTTTTTCTCCTCTGTTACAGAAGCTTCTTTCTTACTGTATTTTGAAATGAAAACCACTGTTTTTCTCCGACATGATTTGTCTGAGGGAATATGCAGACTGTCGTCTGTCTGTGGAATTCATGCAGTTGTAACAAAGCAGGTTCTCTTTAATGAGTGATGGTCTCTCTTCCTCCCAGCCCTTTCAGCACAGCGTGGGCGGATTACTGGATGCCTGTGGATTTGTACATCGGAGGGAAAGAACACGCCGTTATGCACTTGTTCTACGCGAGATTCTTCAGTCATTTTTGCCACGACCAAAAAATGGTCAAGCACAGGTGAGCGTTTACCCTGCCTTGCCAAAGAATTCAGTTCCTTGAACAGCAACTGAAAGCAGTTGCTGCCAGTTCTTCTGGAGCAAGGTGAATGTATTCAGTTTCTCAAGCAGGCTCTGGAGGTCTCTGTTGGAAGGCCACTTTTGCTGCTGAGTCAGTCCCAGCCCGTGGCGTTGGCCTGCTCGTGTAGGATCCTCCCTTCAGCTCTTCTCTCTTAATTGGAGCTAAATCTCTTAATTGAGGTTTTCACTCCTGAGGCAGAGAAGAGTGTTCATCACGTTCAGTGTGACTTTTTATAGCTTCTCGTGTGAGGTCATGTTTATCAGCAGGACCTTCAATATTAGCTTCCAAGCTTGACTGAGTCCTATCTCACTATAGCACTCTGATAAAAAGTGTATACTGGATTCAAAGCTAGGGAATCCCATTGTGAATCTATTGAGAAATTCTTTCCCTGTTGGTCCATAATCTGTTCCCCATCATGTTCTGAAAGATGTGTCTGCTTCTCTCCCATGAAATACCATGAAATATACACATATATGTGTGTGTATATACATATATATAATCTATGTATATTTAATGTATTATACAGTTTTAAAAATAAAATGAACATCCATGCACCCCCTCCTCACATTAGGAGATAGGGTATTACAGGTTCCTTAGAATACTCAGGGGACCCTCTCCAATCAGATCACCCCCATTCCTACAGCTCCACCTCTGCCCTCACATAAATCCCATTCCTGAGTATTGAATTATGCATTTTCTTGCCTTTCGTAAATTTATTACTTCTCTCTCTCTATATATATAGATAGGTAGATACTTCTATGTATTACAGATATATACTTCTATATATTACTTCCATATATATATGTATGCATTTCTTATTTATTATCCTTCTTGTAAATATATCTATTTACTTCTTAGTATATTTTACCTTACTTTTTATTTTATATTGAGGTTTAGTTGATTTACAATCTTGTGTTAGAGTCAGCTGTACAGCAAAGTGATTCAGTTATACATATACATATAGCCATCTTTTCCAGATTGTTTTCCCATGCAGGTTATTGCAGAGTATTGAGTAGAGTTCCCTGTGCTATACAGTGGGTCCTTGTTGATTATTTATTCTCTGTATATTATTGGATATATGTTAATCCCAAACTCCTAATTTGTCACTCCCCTTAGCCTTTTCCCTTTGACAACTACAAGTTTGTTTTCTGCAACTGTGACTCCCTGTAAATCGGTTCATTTGTATCATCTTTTTAGATAGCACCTATAAGTGATATCATGTGATATTTGTCTTTCTCTGCCTGACTACACTTAGTATGATAGTCTCTAGGTCCATCTGTGTTGCTGAAAGTGGCATTATTTCATTCTTTTTTATGACTGAGTAATATTCCACTGTATATATGTACTGTATCTTCTTTATCTATTCCTCCACTGACGGCCATTTAGGTCGTTTCTATGTGTTGACTAACATAAAAAGTCCTGCAGTGAACATGGATGTAAATGTAACTTTTCTAATTATAGTCTCCATAGTGGTTGTGTCAGTTCACATTCCAATCGGCAGTGTAGGAGGGTTACCATTTTTTTGTTTGTTTATTTGTTTGTCTTATCTCTGTTATCACTGATGGCAGTGCTGGGTTCTCACTGCTGTGTGCGTGTCCTCTAGCTGTGATAAGCAGGAGCTGCTCTCTAGTGGCGGTGCACAGGCTTCTCATTGAGGTGGCTTCTCTTTCCGCAGAGCGTGGGCTCTCAGGTGCCCAGGCCTCAGCAGCTGTAGCTCAGGGGCTCCAGAACGAGGGCTTAGTTGCCCCAAGGCATGTGGAATCTTCCCAGGCCGGGGATCAAACTCGTGTGCCCAAAAGTTTTGCTTGTAGACTTTCTGATGATGGCCATTCTGACTGGTGGGAGGTGGTACCTCCGTTTAGTTTGATTTGCATTTCTATTATAATCAGCAATGGTGAATATGTGTTTTTAACAATACGTGTTGTTTAGTTTCCTGTGTTTGAATTTGGTATAAATACAATCAGGTTTCACATATTCGTGCTTCCCTTGCTCAGCATTTTTGGCATTTCATCCACCTTATTCCATGAAGCTGTTTCATTCCTGTTTCACTTCCATCTGGTATTCCATTGCATGGAACAGAATTTCTGACATGGGACTCATTTTACATCCAGACCGTGAATGTCCTTGGGCTGTTTTGTGCAGTTATGAACAGAACTGCTGTGAGCATCCTTGTACAGTTCCTGACATAGACGCGGGAGCCGTTCTCCAGGGGGTGTACCTGGAGTGGGATTGCCGAATTGTAGGGTACTCACGTGTTCAGACTGTTCAGAGGGCCAGACTGTTCTCCAGGTTGGTGACGTACACCCACACTAGCACCAGCAGAGGTGAGCGTCCTGTTTATTCCTTGACACCTTCATCGTTCCAGCATACAGTGCAGCCATCCCTGCGTCCCGTGGAGGGTGGGCTCTGGGACCCCCCAGGGGTGCCAAAGCTGCAGATGCTCCGTTCCCATGCTCGTCCCTCCGTATCCATGGTTCCACATCCTTGGATTCAGCGGACATAGATCACAAAACAGAGGTCTGACCGTACTACCCAACTGAAAGAATTTTTGTCAAACTGGTGGTTGCATAGTGGGTAACTTTGTGAGTTAAATTTGAATTTAAGAACACCACTTAATGAAGTTTAGCATGTTTCTATTATGTTTATGGGCCTCTGTGTTTCCTCTTCCTTTAAATCCCTGTTGGTGTGCTTTGCCCTTATTTCTTCTGGACTGTATTTATCGATTGTGGGAATTTTATAAATATTGTGGATACCATGTGTACTGCAATATTTTTTCCCAGTTCTTGGCTTATCTTTATTGTTATGGTGTCTTTTGATGAACAGTAACTTTTCATTTAATGTAGTAGTAAATTTTAATAATCTTTTCCTTTATGGTGATTGCTTTTAGTGGCTCAGTACGTCTAATGGAACAGTACATCATTTCCGCCACTGATCTGCAGTGCCCTCTCCATCATAAATCGAGTTTTGTGAATGTGCAAGGGCCGATTTATAGGGTCTTTTCCTTCTTTTGTCCGTTGGTCTGTCTGCTTTTTGCTGTGCTATTAATAGTTATTTACTGGCTTTGTTATTGTAATTCTACAGTTCTCATCTCAGTGTCCAGTTAGGGAAGTCCTCCTGCTTTGTTCTTTCTCTTTAGTATCTTTACTGTTAATATGTTTGGACCTTTGCTCTTTCATATTAATTTCAGATTCCGCTTGTCAGATTCCACAGAGGTTGGAATTACATTGGAGCTACATACTAACAATATCTTTGCTCGCTCTTCCTTCTTGCATCTCTGACTTGAATATGATATCATTCCCTTTTATCTGAAATATGTATTAATACTTTAGAATATCTCTCTGTTTATTTTAGTGAAGGTCCAGGTATTAGTTCTTATTTACCTACGAGTAGATTTATTTCAACCTCAGTTCTTAGTTTGCCAGCTCAATAACACATTTAAAACAATCATATACTCATTTTTAAATGTTGCATATAGTATATATCAATATATCTTTTGCTTTTCTATTTTATAATGTATCTTTTTAAAAAAAATTATGTATTTTATTTATTTTTGGCTATTCTGGGTTTTCACTGCTGCCACAGGCTCTCCTGTAGTTGCAGGGGGTGGGGGCTACTCTCTAGCTGAGGTGAGCAGGCTTCTTGTTGCAGTGCCTTTTCCTGTTATGGAACTTGGACTCTAAGGCACACAGGCTTCAGTAGGTGTGGCTCAGGGGCTTAGTTGCTCCACAGCATGTGGGATCTTCCCGGGTCAGGGATTGAACCTATCTCTCCTGCATTGGCAGACAACTCCTGACTGCTGAGCTACCAGGGAAGCCCAATATATCTTGTTGCTCTCTCTACATCAGCATTTATAATTTATGTATAGTATTCGGTCATATGGATATATTCTAATTTATTAAGCAGTCACCTTAATTTTCTAATTGTTACTGCAAAAAAATAAAAATTAAAAATTCACTGATGCTCTTTATCTCTGTTCTCATCAGGCATTTGGGATCCTATCTGTAGACCTAAGCTCTGACCCCACAGAGTGCTGGGTCAAAGGATATGTAGTTTTAAATTTTTGATTCTTAAAAAATTTATTACTTTTAGAACCTCTATAATACAGACTAAAATCCAGTTGTGGGCTTCCCTGGTGGTCCAGTGGGTAGAGAGTCCACGTTGCAGTGCAAGGGGCACCAGTTCAATCCCTGGCCCGGGAAGATCCCACGTGCTGTGGAGTGGCTGGGCTAGTATGTCCAGATACAAGCCAGCGCTCTGGATCACATGCGCCCAGAGCTGGTGCTCTGCAACGAGAGAGGCCGCTGTGATGGGAGGCCCACATGGGCCGAAGAATAAATATGGATGAAAATAAATAAATAAAAACAATAAAAATCAATAAAAGAGGCCAGAATTTAAATAAATAAAACCCAGTTTCATTAAAATGAAGTATCTTGAAAGCTCCGTCTTGTTTTATCCCCTCCACACAGATCTCCTCCCTCATTCTGTGGATGAACACGTGGTTTAAAAGTTTACAGAAAGCCCATTTAGGATATAAATTAAATGCTTAAAAGTAATTCTCATTAGTCCCAGAGACCTTCATGTGTAAAAGTTAACTCATCTGCATCAGAAGGACACTAAACACATTAACAGCATTAATCCTCAGGGAATTATCAATAAATTACACTCATCCCTTGGTATCCACAGGGGATTAGTTTCAACCCCAGAGATTCCAAAATCTGAGGATGCTCAAATCTCTCATACTAAATGGTGTAGTGTATGCATATAACTTACACTCTTTCTCCTGAATGCTTTAAGGCATCTCTAGATAACTCATAATGCTAAGACAGTGTAAATGCTCTGTAAAGAGTTGCCTGGGTGCCCCAAATTCAAGTTCTGCTTTTTGGAACTTTCTGGAATAATTTTTTTCTAGTATTTTTGATCTTTGGTTTGTTGAATCCATGAGTGTGGTACCCACCAATAAAAAGGGCTGGCTAGGGGGTTCCCCTGGTGGTCCAGTGGGTGAGGACACCGCCCTGCAGTGAAAGGGGTACTGCTTCGATCCCTGGCCTGGGAAGATCCCATGTGCTGCAGAGCGGCTGGACCGATGTGTCCAATTACCGAGCCGGAGCTCTGGAGCGCATGCGCCCAGAGCCGGCGCTCTGCAACGACAGACGCCACTGCGATGGGAGGCCCACAGGAGCCAAAGAACAAAGACGGATGAAAATAGAGAAATGAAAGACCAATAGAAGTGGCCCTCCCGCCCCCCTCCCTCCACACCCCACCCCCCAAAAGATAAATAAAGAAATAATAAATGTTTTAAAAAAAAAAAGGGGCTGGCTGTAGTTTAAATGTTTGTAACTTAGGTGCTAGCTTTTACCTTTCTGCCTTGTGTTTCTTCTGTATGGAAGCTTCTTTACCTCACTAGATAAAGGCTGCCCTGGAAGGTAGAACCGGTGTCTTGTTACCATTGCAGTCTCATGGACATTATACATTCTCAGTGAATATTTGTTTAAATAAATTGTGTTTAACCCCTTGATGCAAACAGAAGTTTATGCTCCTCAGATGAAATGTTATCCTTGGGATAGGATAAGGTAAGAATAAGATAGAAAGAGGTTAAGTTCAAACATCAAACACGACGTGAGAAAAAATTCCTTCTCGTGTAGGCCTAGGGCTTCCCAGGTGGCTCAGACAGTAGAGTCCCCCAGCGAGGCAGGAGAGCCTGGTTGATCTCGGGGTTGGGGTGACCCTCTGGAGAGGGAAATGGCAACCCACTCCAGTATTCTTGCCTGGGAAATCCCGTGGAGAGAGGACTCTGGCAGGCTATGGTTCATGGGGTCACAAAGAGTCAGACATGACTGAGCACGCATACACACACATAGGTCTAGTAACAAAGACCACAAATGATTTCTGGCTTCTCAACAGTAGAGCACATTTCCCAGCCTTGGAACCATTATTTGTAGAAATAATGAATGAGTCAATAAATTACCCAGTGGCTAACTAAGATGTAGGACAGCCCCAAATTCAAGTTCTGCTTTTGGAACTTTCTGGAATAATTTTTTCTAGTATTTTTGATCTTTGGTTTGTTGAATCCATGAGTGTGGTACCCACCAATAAAAGGGCTGGCTAGGGGTTCCCTGGTGGTCCAGTGGGTGAGGACACCGCCCTGCAGTGAAAGGGGTACTGCTTCGATCCCTGGCCTGGGAAGATCCCATGTGCTGCAGAGCGGCTGGACCGATGTGTCCAATTACCGAGCCGGAGCTCTGGAGCGCATGCGCCCAGAGCCGGCGCTCTGCAACGACAGACGCCACTGCGATGGGAGGCCCACAGGAGCCAAAGAACAAAGACGGATGAAAATAGAGAAATGAAAGACCAATAGAAGTGGCCCTCCCGCCCCCCTCCCTCCACACCCCACCCCCCAAAAGATAAATAAAGAAATAATAAATGTTTTAAAAAAAAAAAGGGGCTGGCTGTAGTTTAAATGTTTGTAACTTAGGTGCTAGCTTTTACCTTTCTGCCTTGTGTTTCTTCTGTATGGAAGCTTCTTTACCTCACTAGATAAAGGCTGCCCTGGAAGGTAGAACCGGTGTCTTGTTACCATTGCAGTCTCATGGACATTATACATTCTCAGTGAATATTTGTTTAAATAAATTGTGTTTAACCCCTTGATGCAAACAGAAGTTTATGCTCTTCAGATGAAATGTTATCCTTGGGATAGGATAAGGTAAGAATAAGATAGAAAGAGGTTAAGTTCAAACATCAAACACGACGTGAGAAAAAATTCCTTCTCGTGTAGGCCTAGGGCTTCCCAGGTGGCTCAGACAGTAGAGTCCCCCAGCGAGGCAGGAGAGCCTGGTTGATCTCGGGGTTGGGGTGACCCTCTGGAGAGGGAAATGGCAACCCACTCCAGTATTCTTGCCTGGGAAATCCCGTGGAGAGAGGACTCTGGCAGGCTATGGTTCATGGGGTCACAAAGAGTCAGACATGACTGAGCACGCATGCACACACATAGGTCTAGTAACAAAGACCACAAATGATTTCTGGCTTCTCAACAGTAGAGCACATTTCCCAGCCTTGGAACCATTATTTGTAGAAATAATGAATGAGTCAATAAATTACCCAGTGGCTAACTAAGATGTAGGACAGGGCCTGGCTGCTTTTCCAACTTGTTTATGGTGTTTTAAAACTATAGTAAAGGAGGAAAAGATTTGTAGCACTCCAACATAATTTTCAAGCCCAGTTTTATGTGACTGGTTTGTATAAAAATACATTTCTAGAGCTTCCCCTGGTGGTCCAGTGGGTAAGGACACCACCTTGCAGTGCAAGGGGCGCCGGTTCAAGCCCTGGCCTGGGAAGATTCCACGTGCCGTGGAGTGGCTGGACTGATGTGTCCAGTTACCGAGCCGGAGCTCTGGGGTGCATGTGCCCAGAGCCGGCGCTCTGCAATGACAAGACGCCACTGCGATGGGAGGCCCACAGGAGCCAAAGAACAAAGACGGGTGAAAACAGAGAAATGAAAGACCAAAAGAAGTGGCCCGCCCGCTCCCCTCCCTCCCCAACCCCCCCCCCAAAATAAATAAATAAATAAATCTTTAAAAGGCCTTTATAAAAAAAAAATTTTCTAATTTGCAAACCCTGAGGTCCACCTGGAATTTGCCTTACCATCAAATCTAAGGGACAGCATATGGCAAAAATGAAAACATATCTATGCCATATATATTTTTTGATTCTTCCCAAGATGGCTCAATTCTATTTCATGCCCTCATTACCCACCCCCTCCTAAAAAAGAGGGATATTTATTTTAAGTACTCAGAAGACTGACCTTTTTGAGGAAGCTGCAGAAAGTTGTCTTATCTCTGCTCCTTTTAATTACATCGAGGCAACAGTAGTGTCGGGAAACTCTTTCTCAGCATCACCTCTTTTCCAAAGTGTTTTCGTAAACCAGTTGGCCTCAAATGAAGTTAAGCTCATTTGCTTTCTGTTGTGAATATAGAATCCTCCAGTTAGCACTTTTTTTTTAAGCCTCCAAACAACTTTGTCCAGCTGGTCTAGGAGGAAATTTTGAAACCTGTCGATCAAGTTTGTGTTTCCCTTTACTCATTAGCTCCTTTCCATGAAATGTGTGTAAGTCAAAGTTTCCTATCAATTCCGGTATTCCTTTTGATTGGTATTGCTATTTCAGGAGGGATTTGGGACTTCAACCGTCTCACTTTTGTTTTCATTTCTCAGTCGCTTGGCTCGTGTCTCAAGTAGTAGGTCTGGCTGGGAGTCCAGAAAGCTCTGTCCCGTGCTCACTTGGACCTGTAATTAGCAGTGCAGACGAGAGACCTAACCCTTCCTGGCCTTGGCAAATCCGGTTTTCAAGCCACTCAACATAATTTTCAAGCCCAGTTTTATGTGACTGGTTTGTATAAAAATACATTTCTAGAGCTTCCCCTGGTGGTCCAGTGGGTAAGGACACCACCTTGCAGTGCAAGGGGCGCCGGTTCAAGCCCTGGCCTGGGAAGATTCCACGTGCCGTGGAGCGGCTGGACTGATGTGTCCAGTTACGGAGCCGGAGCTCTGGGGTGCATGTGCCCAGAGCCGGCGCTCTGCAATGACAAGACGCCACTGCGATGGGAGGCCCACAGGAGCCAAAGAACAAAGACGGGTGAAAACAGAGAAATGAAAGACCAATAGAAGTGGCCCGCCCGCTCCCCTCCCTCCCCAACCCCCCCCCCTAAATAAATAAATAAATAAATCTTTAAAAGGCCTTTATAAAAAAAAAAAATTTCTAATTTGCAAACCCTGAGGTCCACCTGGAATTTGCCTTACCATCAAATCTAAGGGACAGCATATGGCAAAAATGAAAACATATCTATGCCATATATATTTTTTGATTCTTCCCAAGATGGCTCAATTCTATTCCATGCCCTCATTACCCACCCCCTCCTAAAAAAGAGGGATATTTATTTTAAGTACTCAGAAGACTGACCTTTTTGAGGAAGCTGCAGAAAGTTGTCTTATCTCTGCTCCTTTTAATTACATCGAGGCAACAGTAGTGTCGGGAAACTCTTTCTCAGCATCACCTCTTTTCCAAAGTGTTTTCGTAAACCAGTTGGCCTCAAATGAAGTTAAGCTCATTTGCTTTCTGTTGTGAATATAGAATCCTCCAGTTAGCACTTTTTTTTTAAGCCTCCAAACAACTTTGTCCGGCTGGTCTAGGAGGAAATTTTGAAACCTGTCGATCAAGTTTGTGTTTCCCTTTACTCATTAGCTCCTTTCCATGAAATGTGTGTAAGTCAAAGTTTCCTATCAATTCCGGTATTCCTTTTGATTGGTATTGCTATTTCAGGAGGGATTTGGGACTTCAACCGTCTCACTTTTGTTTTCATTTCTCAGTCGCTTGGCTCGTGTCTCAAGTAGTAGGTCTGGCTGGGAGTCCAGAAAGCTCTGTCCCGTGCTCACTTGGACCTGTAATTAGCAGTGCAGACGAGAGACCTAACCCTTGGGGGTTCCCCTGGCCTTGTAGGTCAGGAATCCAGTCACCTCTGAGCACCCTTTTCAGTCTACTGTTGTTGCTGTTCAGTCATTCTGTCTCTTAAGTCGTATCTGACTCTTTGTGACCCCATGGACTGCAGTACGCCAGGCGCCCGTGTCCTTCACCGTCTCCTGGAGTTTGCTCAGACTCATGCCTGTTGAGTCGATGATGCCACCCAGCCAATCTCATCCTGAGTCATCCTCTTTTGCTGCCTTCAATTTCAGTCAGTGATTCTGGTTAAATAACTTCAAACATAAAAGCTAAGGTTTGTGTAGCTCTCATAATCTTCCTGTTTCCCAAGGAGCTCTGGCCCTTTGTTTCATCATTTACACGTTTAGGCCTGTGGGGTGAACTTTCAGAGGAGCTTTTCACCACTTCTAGGAAACTGGCCTCTGGGCTGGGGGTGGCGTCCTGAGGGACAGCAGGTGCCTTTACTGTGCGTCTGAAACACCAGAGTCATGAGTAAGCTGGAAATGATGTCCACAGGAAATTTGCAGAAGTAGACACACAGGTGAACAATAAACAGACTCTAAAATGTTCCTCTTGCCAGGAGCAAAAGAACACAAGATAAAACAGCAGTGAGGGACAGTTTTCCACACGGCGCGCCAACGAGAGCAGCGCCCTCATACACTGCAAGGCGTTGGGAACAGCCTTCATGAAAACCATCTTGGCACTATGGAGTGAGTGCTTCGAAAATAGTCATAAAATAGTGCCTTTAAAATAGTTTTGGACATACTAATTGAACTTCTAGAAATGTATCCTGAGGAAATAATTAGAAACACAAATTTATACACCAGAATGGTCATTCAGTATTACTTCAATTAGCTAAATACCCCAAACCTAAATGCCCCAAAATGCCAAGAAAGGGCAACATATACCCCATCTCTATGGAGGACTCCATACAACTGTTTAAAATTACATTGCAAAGGATGTCGAATACCAAGGAGAAATACATCTGAAGTAATGAGAAGTGAAAAAAAAAAACTAGATAGAAATCCGTAGATACAATTTGCTTCTTTCTGTTTATATGTGCACCTGCCAGTACACACACAACGCAAGAGAAAAAACTAGAAAAAAAAATTATGTCAGTTAATACCAGTTCTCTCTGGATGATGGGCTTATTGACGATTTTATTATGTCTTAATGGATTTTTTCCCCAGATGTTTTTCAATGACTATGTAACTTTGTCACAGAAAATAAAGTGAAGTCATTTACCTTTTACATTCTGAAGCAGGAAAGTGTGCTGGGCCTGCCAGTGTGATTTGTGAGCATGGGGCCAGTACCAGCCTTGGCAGCTCATACATCCCAGGGAGATGCTACATTCCCAGAATTGACGTTCTCTCTGCTGCTTGCAATCAACAGAGGGTGGGGTGGCGTCAGATGCTGCTGCTCCCGTGCGGGCAGCCACCAGCTGACCATGGAGAGCTCAGCAGGCCCCCACCCGTGGTCCAGGGAGCTTTTCCAATCACGCCAGAAATGGAGCTATTGGGGAAAGGTAAAGGAAGAGAAGAAAGGCTTTACTTGAGCCTCACAGTATTAATCAGGCTTCCTTCCAGGCCCCTGGCTAGCTGCTAGGAAGTAGAAAGAGCGATATTTTAAGCGAGCTCGTCTTTTTTTTTTTTAACATTTATTTATTGGGGGGGGATGGGGTAGGGAGGGAGGGGGGCGGACGGGCCACTTCTATTGGTCTTTCGTTTATCTATTTTCATCTATCTTTGTTCTTTGGCCCGTGTGGGCCTCCCATCGCAGTGGCCTCTGTCGTCACAGAGCACCGGCTCTGGGCGCATGTGCTCCAGAGCTCCGGCTCGGTAATTGGACACATCTGTCTAGCCGCTCCACGGCACGTGGGATCTTCCCAGGCCAGGGATCGAAGCGGCGCCCCTTGCACTGCAAGGCGGTGTCCTTACCCACTGAACCACCAGGGAAGCCCTAACACGAACTACATCTTGATGCTTAGAAATAGTCCAGTTCTGGGAACATGGTGGTCCTAGACTCAGGGCAGGGACGAGCTTGAGCAAGGTGAAGTTAGTCTGGAACGTCCCAGTCAGAGACTGCTTTCAGCTTTCTTCTTTTCAGATCTAGATAGACGCCCAGGCAACAGCGGGTTTTCATAGGGTAATCATGGGCTGTGGTTCAGATCTAGCAAGAGAAAAACTAGAAAAAAAAATTATGTCAGTTAATACCAGTTCTCTCTGGATGATGGGCTTATTGACGATTTTATTATGTCTTAATGGATTTTTTCCCCAGATGTTTTTCAATGACTATGTAACTTTGTCACAGAAAATAAAGTGAAGTCATTTACCTTTTACATTCTGAAGCAGGAAAGTGTGCTGGGCCTGCCAGTGTGATTTGTGAGCATGGGGCCAGTACCAGCCTTGGCAGCTCATACATCCCAGGGAGATGCTACATTCCCAGAATTGACGTTCTCTCTGCTGCTTGCAATCAACAGAGGGTGGGGTGGCGTCAGATGCTGCTGCTCCCGTGCGGGCAGCCACCAGCTGACCATGGAGAGCTCAGCAGGCCCCCACCCGTGGTCCAGGGAGCTTTTTCCAATCACGCCAGAAATGGAGCTATTGGGGAAAGGTAAAGGAAGAGAAGAAAGGCTTTACTTGAGCCTCACAGTATTAATCAGGCTTCCTTCCAGGCCCCTGGCTAGCTGCTAGGAAGTAGAAAGAGCGATATTTTAAGACGAGCTACATCTTTTTTTTTTTTTTTTTAACATTTATTTATTGGGGGGGGGTGGGGTAGGGAGGGAGGGGGGCGGACGGGCCACTTCTATTGGTCTTTCGTTTATCTATTTTCATCTATCTTTGTTCTTTGGCCCGTGTGGGCCTCCCATCGCAGTGGCCTCTCTGGCTGCAGAGCACCGGCTCTGGGCGCATGTGCTCCAGAGCTCCGGCTCGGTAATTGGACACATCTGTCTAGCCGCTCCACGGCACGTGGGATCTTCCCAGGCCAGGGATCGAACCGGCGCCCCTTGCACTGCAAGGCGGTGTCCTTACCCACTGAACCACCAGGGAAGCCCTAACACGAACTACATCTTGATGCTTAGAAATAGTCCAGTTCTGGGAACATGGTGGTCCTAGACTCAGGGCAGGGACGAGCTTGAGCAAGGTGAAGTTAGTCTGGAACGTCCCAGTCAGAGACTGCTTTCAGCTTTCTTCTTTTCAGATCTAGATAGACGCCCAGGCAACAGAAGGGGAGCGGGTTATCAGGTTCCTAGGTAGGGTAATGTCATCAGCAGGGACTGGTTGGGGTTCTGATGAATCCTAACATTCTATCAGCCACCTCTTGTTTACCACATTCCTGTGTGCAGTGACTTTTGTAAGGAGACTTAAGATGTTCTATCTGTGTTCTGAAATTCTTTGTTAATCTTAATAATTAGTAACTCTACCCTTCCTCCCTTCCTCACACCCACTGTTTCTTCCTTCCTTCAAGGCTTCTCTCCTTTCTTGGACAAAGGTGCCTTTCAGAGACCAGCAGGCTTTAATTGTAATTCTGAATTAGAGCAGTCCAGACTATCAAGGAAACACTGAAGATTCCATCGCTTTTCATCATTCTGTTTGCACAGAGCCGTGCTTCAGTGCAGACAAATGTGCTCCGTCCCTCGGGGTGGTGTTGAAGGAGTAAGAGGAAGTCTGACCCAGAGACAAGAGCACAGATTTGTATTCACGAAAAGGAAGTCCATCTAGTTCTTCCCAAAGGTCGAGGCCCTGCGTCACACCTTTGTCTCTGATGGCTTCAGAATCCGAAGGGCTTTGTTGGTGGTTTATTGTGGCAGACTTTTCACTTCCTTATAAAGCTTTCTGCTGTGCACAGTCATTATGGCACGTGACTATCTTGGTTGCGTATACAAGTCTGTTCCCAGGTTCCTTTTGCTGAATGAGTGCACAAATGGAAGACGCATGAATCACAGGCTCGTGAATCGGTCGCGAACTTTGACCGTGGGGTGTGGCCTCAACTCCAGCAGGGCCCTTGATGTCCCCTTGTCCCCCACGCCCACGGGCACCCCCATGCCCATACCACACTTCACGCCTCCTCCTCGGGCTGGCGATGTACGAGTGCGTCTTGGGCCCCATATTGTAAGCTCTTTGATTAATTGTGGAGGGCTCCGTCCCAAGTTGTCCCTCAAATACAAATGTGACTCCTCGTTTAGAGCTAAACCGCACCTGAGGGTGGATGGAATGAAAAGCAGCCTCCCAGAGCCCTTGGGCCTTGGAAGAGTGGAGGGAGAATCATGGGCGACTGAGCAGGACTGCAGGAACTGGGGAAACCCCTCCCCACTCTGGAACGTGTCCCTCTCCCACTGTCATGCTCTGCTGATCTTCCTAGGGGCTTCAGGGGGACAGCGTTTGCAGTCTTTGAGCGTGCCTGTCTCTGTGAGCAGGTCCTGACTGCACCTGGAAGCTGTAGCATCCAGGACCTGCCCTGGATCCCCTTTCTTCTTTCATCTCTTGTCTGCTCCTCGGCTCCTGGCAGGTTTGTTAATTCATTCATGGAAACAGACTCGATGTAGCTCAAGCCAGCTACCACTAATGGAGCACCTGTGATGACCAGGGTGCTGGGAGGGGTCTTTAAGGATCCTCCTCCTCCTCCTCCCTCTCAGGAGGAAGACCAGCAGCAAAGCAACTCAGGCGAGTGCACAGGAACATTTACCATCCGCCCAGTACGCTTACAGGCACCTCGCTGGAGTCAGCCAAGACAGGGAAGCTCATTCTGCCCAGGAGGGCCCCGAGATGCCTTCCTAGAGGA
The DNA here is from genome assembly GCA_022376925.1 of Tragulus kanchil. NCBI lineage: Eukaryota > Metazoa > Chordata > Mammalia > Artiodactyla > Tragulidae > Tragulus > Tragulus kanchil. Next base: position 220,165,394 of record JAIOJX010000030.1, on the reverse strand, counting down.
GGGGGCATTTGAGTCGCATCTGGAAGGAGTGGGAGAGTTTTGACAAATGAGCCGTTTTGATAGCATGTATGTAGAAAGAGTAAAAGAAGCGAAAAGGGAGGGACGGAAGTCCTCGATGGCCAAACCGAGCAGTTGGACTCGGTGTGGCAGGAGTCGATCTCGAGATCTGACTGGACTCTGTTCCTCATCTCCCAGCCCTGAGGGGAGGCAGACATTGGCTCAGGGACAGCAGGCAGCCTGGCCCCCTGAGGGCAGGGATGGCCTTGCCCACCGTGGTGCCCCTGGCTCAGCACCGGGCACATAGCAAGCACTCAGTAAATGCCTGCCGAAGAAATCGTTGATCGATGTCACAGGGGATCCCTGGTTCCTGAGCACGTGGTACCAAGAATCCTGAGGCGCAGCTGGAGTCCAGCGGGAGGTGCAGCCATGGGAGGTGACAGGGACAGGAGCACCAGGGCAGTCCTGCCATCCTGCCCTGGGTGACCCTCCAGCCACCCTGCAGTGCTTCAGCCCTGGGAGAAGGCAGCCCAGGTGAGCCTCAGCCGTCAGGTTGTGTCGTCGCTAACTTTCAGGGGAGAAAAAAAAATACGTGAGAGTGCCACCCGTTCAGTCCTGTCTGACGCCCTGAGACCCCATGGACAGTAGCCCACCAGACTCCTCTGCCCACGGACCACCAGAGAGTCCTAACTTGCGGAAATGAAGGTTTATTTAACTGGCAGGCCTTGTTTAGGGTGCTCTGCTGTCAGCGGGCATGCCTGCCACTCTGGAAAACGCCTCCAGTGTGAACGCTGGCCTGAGATCACTCATTCTAAAAGGCTGAAAAGTGGTTTTGAAACAGGCAGGACTGATGATCCACGGTGTCGGCAGCCAGGCCGGGGGTGCCGGTGCTGGGCAGATGGCTCCTGGAAGTGGGAGGAGGGGGCCTTTAGGAGATGCGTCACATGCTGATCATTCACCTGGGTACTGGTTACACTGGTGTGTTTCTGTTGTGAAAGTTCCTTGATTTACCCATAGGAATTATATGCTTTTCAGTATGTGTGCATTACTTCCTTTAGAAATTTGCTTTTTATTAAAAAGAGAAAGAATTGTCAAAATGAGGCCTAAGAAGCACTGCCTTAGGCTGGAGTTAGGGTCAGAGTCCAACAGGTTGCACTTCTGTCCATTCCCAGCAGAGGGCAGCATTGCACCGCTTAATCTGTGAAAAAGGAGAAGCCCTTGCTTCTTGTTTCTGCCCCTGCCCCTTCTGGAAGCCTGATGCTATACCGACTGTCCTACTGGTCTTTTTCTTAGGGGTCCAGAGTATCCCCTCCATTCTTCCATCCCAAGGGCATCTTTTTTATTTCTCTTAAGCGTGACCAAAGCCACGTACTTGCAGTGAGAAAGGAAAGGCCTCAAAAACTAGCGTGCAGGGACACCAGAGCCTGACAGTAACAGCAAATTCATCCTCCGGCCCCTGAGCATGCAGGGACAAGGCTGCAGTCTGTCTGTCCTGTGTGAGGCAGCAGCGTGTCAAATTACTTGAGGAAGAGTCCTAAGAGAAGCGCTAGTGCTCAAACTTGTGCACCCCAGGGGTATGCAAAAATCGGCCCTGTGGAGCCCACCGATGCCCAGTGATGGCCCCTCTGGGGATAGGGGAGCAGCCCTTCAGTGTAGGACGCTCGTTCAGTTCGCGTCGTTTCCAGTCTCTTCACCCACCCAGTAAAAAATAACCATATGCTTTTCTGTTTCTATTTTAAAACTGAGTGGTGTCTTCTGTGTAAGGAGGTTAACAGCCAAGTGCCACCCAGAGTCGGTGGAAAGCACAGATGGCCTCAGAGCCCAGCAGTTTCAGACACCCGTGTCTTCCTTCCTCGGTCCTGCCATCGTCTGTCTGTTCGTTCGTATTGTTCATCCATCTGTCCGTGTTTTGAACATGTTTAGAGAGCCCGTCGTCCACTGAGTGTAGTGCTGAGCCCTGGGACAGATGGAAGGACGAGAGACTAGTCCCCGCCACGACGGGGGTAGGGCGGGGACGCACGGGTATTTCTGCCGTAATCACTGCGCGGCCTGGTCGTGCTCTTCACGGCCAAGTGCCCTGGACATGGCAGGGCATGCAGGAGAGTCCAGAGCTGCGTGGAGGGGACAGGGACAGCCACCAGAAGAGGCAGTGCCTGAGCCCAGTGGTGAAGAATGGTCCAGGTTGCCTCAACCTGAGCTGGGCCTGCCTGCCGAGTCCCAGGGAGCATGGGCGGTTGGAATGGCCAGGTGTCCGTGGAGCCTCTGGGAGGGGCGGGGCAGTCAGGTGTGAGGGGAGAGGCCAGGAGGGCAGACGGGCTGGTGGCCGAGAGGGCTGCAGGCTCGGTCTGTGGGTACAGGTCCCTGAGCTTCCTGAGGAAAATGAAGATCTGGGTGCTTGGGCATTCAGACCCTAACCTGCCCTGGATACGCTTGTGTGGCCCTAGCACACCAGGCCCCGCACGGTGCCTCTGCCTGTGTTCCTGAGAAATGGGGACCACGGACCCCACTGCTCCCCCTTCAGGGTGCTTCTGTGTCAAAATCAGCCTGGGACCCAAGTGCACCGTATTTTCAGATCATTTTTCCTGTCTTTCTGTCACCTTGCCTGGCAATCTTGGCACACAGTGGTGTCCTTCTGCCAGAGGTGGCTTTGCTGGTGGAATGTCTGGGAAGTGGGAGAAAAGCTGTTTTATGCCTCAAAAGAGCTTATTACTAGGGTAGATCTCAGAGCCAGAACAATGGGGTGATTATTTTTATGCACGTGTATCTTCCAAAGTAACACCGTGCGTACCATGCTGGACAAGCCCTGTGACACGGAATCCCTTGACTGATTTCCATTTGATGTTAAATATTTGGGGCCTTTTCCACCTCGGAAGATAGCCCACCACCCCCTCACGCACACACCGCCAGACTCACACACAAGCATACTTCTGCTCGTAACAAGATTTTAAAATGCAGAGACCGGCAGTCCTTTTTCTCCAGCGCACCAGCTCTTTTTCGGCCATCCTCTTTGTCCCACTGCACCACTCAGAGTCCACTAGAGAGCTTCCTCCAGACCCTCTGGCCCCGCAGCTGCCGTGACAGGGGCTGCCCAGCGTACAAACCAGGGGACTTCTCCCTCTGAGGCGGCGTTCACCTACATGAGCCTCGCGTGGGAGCTGAGATCCCATCAAATTCACAGAGCCCGCGCCCTCCCTCGGTCACTAGAGCTGGGTGTGTGGCCTGCCGTGGCCTCTTGGAGCTTATGGCGTCTTGGAGCCTCTAACTAGAAGCCACTCCACGTACGTGAGCTTGAGGCCCCCGGGGGTTCTTCTGTCGACAGGGCTGTGGTGCCGGGGGCGATGTCAGCGGAGGACATCGGTCTGTCTCCTCATTGAGGTGTTCTTCCCTCCCTTTGTGAGAATGAGGTACGGACACATGCTCTCGGCACAGGTCCCCACACGTTGAGTAGGGAGCCATTCCGGTTTACGTGCTTCAAGACTGATTCGGGTTTATGTATAGTAGTAAACCACAAAACTGAAAAAGTAAAATAAAAATAAATAAATTAAAAAAAAACAAACTGAGCAGCAGTTTCAAATCTGAAATGACTTCAGTTTGAGGGTCCATTTCTGCTTGTCCTCTTACGAGAAAATGTGTGTGGTTCACTCTTCAGCCAGCAAGAGTGTGACTCAAACTGCTTTTTTAAAAATAGGCACTATAAATAAATCAGTGCCTTATTTTGGCAACTTCTATTGATCTTTCCTTTATTTATCTTTATTTCATTTATTTATCTTTGTATTACTTATCTTTGCCTGTGTGAACCTCCCATCACAGTGGCCTCTGTCGCTGCAGAGCACCGGCCCTGGGCGCATGCGCTCCAGAGCTCTGGCTCGGTAGTTGGACACACTTGTCCAGCTGCTCCGCGGCTCGTGGGATCTTCCCAGGCCAGGGATTGAACCGGCGCCCCTTGCACTGCAAGGCGGTGTCCTTACCCACTGGACCACCAGGGAAGCCCACTATGAATAAATTATAACCCACCCATTGGTAAAACGCTACATAGATGTGACAGGGAAATAGATCTGGTGGCCCAGTGGTTGGGACTTGGTGGTTTCACTGCCAGGGCCTGGGTTTGATCCCTGGTCAGGAAGCTAAGATCCCGCCTGCCACGCTGTGCAGCCGAAAGAAACAAGGAAGTAGATTTGTGTGGACTAACAGGAAGTGCCTCCTCAGAGGGGAATAGGCCTGGGGAGACAGGGGCAGGGACGTTTGAGTCTGAACAAAGTACATATTCATAGGTAATTTGTAGCATTTTTAAAAACTGAAAAGAACGTAAGCAGACACTACATAAAAGTTCAGGAAAGAGCGGGGATATATGTATACCTGTGGCTGATTCAGGTTTATGTTTGGCAGAAAACAACACAACTGTAAACTACTTATCCTTCAATTAAAAAAAAAAATTTTAAAGCAAAAACAAGTAAAAAGAGTAGTCTTCAATAACACCGCAGTATAAACCTGTCTCCTCGTTCAGACGTTCCACCCTTCTTTGTAGGAGTGAGACGTGGGCACGTGCTGTCCACCGTCTCTCTCTACGCATTGAGTGGGAGTGGCCCTGGTTTACAGGCTTCAACACTGAGCAGCAGCTTCAAATCTGGAATAACTTCAGTGCAAGGGTCGTCCCGAGCCTTCCATTATTCCAGGTTCAGCACAACTGCCCCTTGTAGAGACCTTTAAAATTGGCAAATATTTGCATGCAGCTGTTTCATTGAACCCTCCCACCAACTCTCTGAGACAGGTTTTTATAATCCCCGTTTTACAGATGAGCAGACTCATGATCAGAGTTAAAATTCACGAGCAGCAGAGGAAAGATTCTGCTCGAGGTCTTCCAGATGTGAGGCCTGCTGGTTATTCTGTGTCATCCCATCAGAAGATAGTTCATCTGCACAGATTTGACTTTCTTTTCTTAGCGTTGGTGTGTAAGGAGCCATTTGTTCAAGTTCAGTTGACTAGTGGCTTTGGTCAACCTGTTTTCACACAGGGCAGGTATCTGTGCTCATCAGCTGCTGAGGTTTGTACTGCCCTTTCTGAATGCTTCAAATCCCAACCCCACCAAGTTCCTTTTCCTCTTATCTTTCCTCAGAGAGCCTTTTCATAAACTGCTGGCCCAAGGCCTTATCAAGGGGCAGACATTCTGCCTACCCTCCGGCCAGTATGTTCGAAGAGAGGACGTGGATCTCACAGGTGAGTATGGCCCATCTGGTTGCTGTTGGCGTCGGAGTGTTTAGCTGGGAGAAACAGATGTCCACACAGAGGCGGGTTTTACACAGGGACCTCCCCAAGCCCAGCTGCAGCATGTAGGGGCCCGCTGGGCTGCTGCTCTCTCCTCCTTCTCGAGCCTCTAGTTCCTCTTCCTGCTGCTCTTTGTTCTCCTGCCCTGCTCTCCTGCCTCTGCCAGGCTTGGCGCCCGCTCCCCCTGATTTCAGTGTACAGAGGAGCCCCGGGCACAGGCAGGGCCCTGTTGTGCCCCGTCTCCTTAGGACCCTCTGGCTTCAGTGCTCAACAGCATCAAGACAGAGTGGCCGTCCCTTAGTTCCAATTCCGGAGAAAGAGACGCAGCCTTGTCAGGAGTCCTTCCTGGTCGCAGCCGCTGGAGCTGGGCTGCTGGGTCGCCTCCTCCAGACACAGGCGCTGCAGGCCTCCGTCATCAGCGCCGTCTGCACAGGTGGTGTGGAGTGGGGAGGAGAGAGGAGCAGGGCTCCGCAGCGAGACCCACGGGTTCCATGAGCCCAGCGAGCTAAGCCCGTGCCTGGGCCCCACTGGGCCAGCTCATGCTCTGGTGTCTTCAGCTCGGGCCAGGGACCTGGCCTTCAGGAGAGGTGACCATGCAGACGCTCCGCTGCTCTGAGAGCCCGGCTCGTCAGCTGCCAGCCACCAGAGGAGGCCCTGAATCCTTAAAGAAATGAGCAGTATGCAAGTCCTCCTGGTCCTTTTTTCCTATCCTTTTTGTCTATAAGAAATTTACTTTTTAAAAAGAGGGCCATTGCTGTGTCTTGTTTTGTGACTGAGAAAAAGCTTGTGAAGGCCCTTATACACGTGCTGTATATTCACGAAAGGCAGATTTGCAATGGGAGCTGGGCCTCGTTTGTTTGAAAACGGAAACACTGTAATGATGTCTAGAGGGAGAGAAGGAGTCATGTCAAGTGAATCTGTGGGAGTCTTCTAATGGAGACTCTTATGGCTCCCCCTGTACTTCTGGATTGGGTACGCTGTGATACAGCCAGCTCATGGTTCTGCCGACACATCATCTTGGGGTGCAGGTTCCGTTCCTGTTCACGCCAGCACGAGGGAGAGGCTGGAGGTGACCTGGGAGAAGATGAGCAAATCCAAGCACAATGGCGTGGACCCCGAGGACATGGTCGAGCAGTACGGCATCGACACCATCCGCCTCTACATCCTCTTTGCCGCCCCTCCGGAGAAGGATATTTTGTGGGATGTGAAGAGTAAGTCAGCTTCCACCTCCCGGCCTGGCGCCTCCAGGATCCACCTCTGCGCCCAGGGAATCCAGGGAAAGGAGCGTCTCTGCTTAGATGATAAGGGAGGGTCCTGGGGGTCAGCCTTGCGGAGCAAGTAGCAGTTTGCCCTACATCCTCCACCATTCATAGGCCAGCCGTAGTCGTATGTAATGAGTCTCAGGCCACCAGGGGAGCTCACTGTGGCTGCTGACCCCTCGTCTTCACCGAAGTCCTGCAGGCTCTACAGGGTTCCCACTCTGAGCCAGGCCGGCTTTCATGGTCCTCCTTGGCCCACTATGGTCCTCAGAGGCCAGTCCTCTTTTGGTCGAACCTGAATGGCTTTTCTCTAGAACGATGTCATTGCCCCTCACCAGTCCAGAAAACCGGGCATGAGACCTGGTCCTGATGTGCCCTGTGACCTCTGCCGTCATCCAGTGCAGCCTCTAGAGCCCCCCACCCACCCCTTCCGGGGGAGGTTCCACTCTCCAAAGTCGTGAAGATCTAGAATGGTGTGAGGCAGAGCGTTCTCAGTATCTGGATAGCCTAGAAAAGCTGCCCAACGTTGTTTTCCTTTGTGTGGTCTGATCCACGTGTCGTTACGAGAAAAAGAAACCAGGTTCCTGCGGTCACCGTTCAGTTCAGCACACCGTGTCTAGCGAGAGGTGTGGTCTGGAGCAGTGGTCCCAGACGCCAGAACTGGGGCTGGGACCCCTGGGGACACGCAGGCCCGGGCGCTGTCCCCACCGCTCCCTGTGGGACAGGCTCCAGAATCTGTCTCTAACCAGCCTGCCAGAAGGTCCTGCCGTGCATCCTGTCTAGTCTGTTGGCTGACGCAGACGATACCTGCCCTGGCCCTGATTGGGTGAGCCCTGGGAGCCAGGGCTGTCAGAAACTGCCCCGCTTCTCCAGGAAATCAGATGAGCAGCCAGTTTGATGAACTTAGTTCGTGATACGCTCAGATCTGGCAAGGACAGGGCTTGTGTTAAAACACCTCGGGCCGTGCAGCCGTGTAGCTCCAAACGCGGCCTGGGGGCCACTGCTGCCTCCGTGTACGGCCTGTCCCCACGAGGCGGGCAGCCTGCACAGCCTAAGTCAGCCCTGCCTCTAAGCTCGCTGCTGGTTCTGCGGACGTTTTCCTCACAGCAGGCTTTCTTAACCGAAGAGGGCGTGCCCTCGTGCACTTCCTGGCCCAAGCTACGCTGCTGGGGGCCAGTGACAGGCGGTGGGAACCCTTTGAGTAGCCCCTGCACCCGGTGTTCAGAATCTCTGGGGTCCTAAGACACAGTGGAGTCAGCCGTGGTCTGAGCGCCCAGATGCTGACAACCGGAGAGGACCCTTCACCCTGCCCTGGGAGAGATGCCGGGAAGTGCCCCTCGTTCACAGGGCCTGTGTGCTTGGGAGTGGCCAAACCAGTCATCCTCACGTGCCTCTCTTTCTCTCTGTCATTCACTGATGTCACACGCAGCCGACGCTCTCCCCGGGGTGCTGAGATGGCAGCAGCGTATGTGGTCCTCGGTGACTCGCTTCATTGAGGCCAGAGTGTCTGGGAAGGTGCCCCAGCCTCAGCTCCTGAGTGACAAGGAGAAAGCCGAGGCCAGAAGGCTGTGGGAGTACAAGAACTCGGTCGTCTCTCAGGTCAGAAACCTCCCTGGGGACACTGGTTGATTCTGTAACCGAGCCGTCGTGCTCTGTGTGGCCTGCCCTGCCTAGAGGTGGGCACGCTGGGTCTTCCTCCTGGCTTCTTATGGTGGCCTCTCTTGCCTCAGTTAATTGATCGTACTGGTATGGGTATTTCCCCAAAGTGGAGCAACAGATGGTCTTGGGAAATGGCGCCCTCTACTGATCTCAGAAAGCTGCCCACTTTCCATGTTTTCATACTCAGCACATCCAGGGCTTCCCTGGTGACTCAGACGGTAAAGAATCTGTCTGCAGTCCAAGAGACCTGGGTTCAGTCCCTAGGTCGGGAAGATCCACTGGAGGAGAAAATGGCAGCCCACTCCAGCGTTCTTGCCTGGAGAATTCCATGGATACAGGAGCCTGGTGGGCTACAGTCCATGGCTGAACAACTAACACTTTCACTTTCAGGTAGAAAATAAAATTTAATATCATACCATGACATACTATATGTGTTATAAAAACAAAAACTGAACTTTAGAGTTGAAAGGAGTTGGAAAGATTTTCTTCTTTAGTTTCCTCATCCCATCTGTGGGCAGAGCTGAGGCACAGAGAGGTTAAGTGTCTTGTGAAAGTCACACAGCCAGTGAGGGGGACTTCCCTGATGGTCCAGTGGTTACGAATCTGTCTTCCAACGCAGAGGATGCAGGTTTGATCCCTGATTGGGAAACTAAGATCCCACGTGCTGCAACTAAGACAACACAGCCAAATAAATAATTTTAAAAAGAAAAAAAAAAAGAACTTAGGAAGTATGGACCCACTTTTTTTTTTTTCCTCAATCACGGGTTTTTTTATTTTGCTTTTTTGACTTTACAGTTTTATTGTTTACACATATGTATAATCCCAGATTAGTCATATGTATGTCCCATTCCCCCGCATGCCACCCCTCCAGGCTGTCGCATAGCCCCCCTGCACGATCCCTTAGACCCCAGCGCATTGACAATAATTATCTCTTTTACATAAGATAGTATAGGGCTCCATATTGCTCTTTCCATATCTTTCACGCACTTTTCCCTCTCCCCAATGTCCATAAGTCTGTTCTCTATGACTGTTTTTCCATCTATGCTCTGAGTGTGTATTTATCAATACGAACTTGCTAGATTCCATATATATGTGTTAGTATACTATACTTGTCTTTCTCTTTTTGACTTACTTCACTTTGTATAATAGGTTCTAGATTCATTCCATCTCATTTGGACTGGTATGGGTATTTCCCAAAGTGGAGCAACAGATGGTCTTGGGAAATGGCGCCCTCTACTGATCTCAGAAAGCTGCCCACTTTCCATGTTTTCATACTCAGCACATCCAGGGCTTCCCTGGTGACTCAGACAGTAAAGAATCTGTCTGCAGTCCAAGAGACCTGGGTTCAGTCCCTAGGTCGGGAAGATCCACTGGAGGAGAAAATGGCAGCCCACTCCAGCGTTCTTGCCTGGAGAATTCCATGGATACAGGAGCCTGGTGGGCTACAGTCCATGGCTGAACAACTAACACTTTCACTTTCAGGTAGAAAATAAAATTTAATATCATACCATGACATACTATATGTGTTATAAAAACAAAAACTGAACTTTAGAGTTGAAAGGAGTTGGAAAGATTTTCTTCTTTAGTTTCCTCATCCCATCTGTGGGCAGAGCTGAGGCACAGAGAGGTTAAGTGTCTTGTGAAAGTCACACAGCCAGTGAGGGGGACTTCCCTGATGGTCCAGTGGTTACGAATCTGTCTTCCAACGCAGAGGATGCAGGTTTGATCCCTGATTGGGAAACTAAGATCCCACGTGCTGCAACTAAGACAACACAGCCAAATAAATAATTTTAAAAAGAAAAAAAAAAAAGAACTTAGAAAGTATGGACCCACTTTTTTTTTTTCCTCAATCACGGGTTTTTTTATTTTGCTTTTTTGACTTTACAGTTTTATTGTTTACACATATGTATAATCCCAGATTAGTCATATGTATGTCCCATTCCCCCGCATGCCACCCCTCCAGGCTGTCGCATAGCCCCCCTGCACGATCCCTTAGACCCCAGCGCATTGACAATAATTATCTCTTTTACATAAGATAGTATAGGGCTCCATATTGCTCTTTCCATATCTTTCACGCACTTTTCCCTCTCCCCAATGTCCATAAGTCTGTTCTCTATGACTGTTTTTCCATCTATGCTCTGAGTGTGTATTTATCAATACGAACTTGCTAGATTCCATATATATGTGTTAGTATACTATACTTGTCTTTCTCTTTTTGACTTACTTCACTTTGTATAATAGGTTCTAGATTCATTCCATCTCATTTGGACTGAATCTTCTGCATTTCTTTTTGAAGCTGAGAAGTATTCCATTGTATATATGTACCAGAGCTTCATTTTCCGTTCATTTGTCAACAGACATCTCGGTTGCTTCCATGTTCTAGCTATTGTGTAGAGTGCTGCAGAGTCAACACTGGGTACAGGTGTCTCTTTCAGATTTGATTTCATCAGGGTATAAGCTTAATAGTGGGATTGCTGGGTCATATGGTGCTTCCATTCTTAGTTTTTTGAGGAGTCTCCATACTGTCTTCCATAGAGCCTGTATCAATACATTCCCGCCAACAATGCAAGAGTTGAACCCACTTTTGAATGGACACCAGATTCCCCAAATTCTCCTTAGGTTGAGTTTTTTCTTTCTTTCTTTTTTTTTTTAAATTTGTTTTTTTATTTTTGGCTATTCTGGGTTTTCACTGCTGCCATAAACTCTTCTCTAGTTACAGGGAACAGAGGCTACTCTCTCATTGAGGTTAGGAGGCTTCTTGTTGTGGTGACTTCTCTTGTTGTGGAACTTGAGCCCTAGGGCACACGGGCTTCAGTAGTTGCAGCACATGGGCTCCACAGTTGTGGCTCTGAGGCTCTAGAGCACAGGCTCCATAGTTGTGGCTCACAGGCTTAGTTGCTCTGCAGCATGTGGGATCTTCTCGAATCAGGGATCGAACCTGTGTCTCCTGCATTGGCAGGCAGATTTTTTACCACTGAGCTACAAGAGAAGCCCCTCTTTCTTTTTTTTTTTTTTTTGACTGCTTCTATTGATCTTTCATTTATTTATCTTTGTTCTTTGGCCTGTGTGGGCCTCCCATCGCAGTGGCCTCTCTCATCGCAGAGCACCGGCTCTGGGCGCGTGCGCTCCAGAGCTCTGGCTCGGTAATTGGACACATCGGTCCAGCCACTCCACAGCACGTGGGATCTTCCCAGGCCAGGGATCGAACCAGCGCCCCTTGCCCTGCAAGGCGATGTCCTTACCCACTGGAACACCAGGGGAAGCCCCTCTCTTTTTTTAAGATGTGTTGATTCAAACTTAGAAAGTTAGCCGAGGTCCCTTCTCCGGGCTCTGGTAACTGAGGACATTGAAGGAGGCGGGCTTTTCTCTGGTTTCTGTGGACTGCTGTGACCCTGGATCCAGCATGGTCTCGTTTAGTCACACGTCTTCAGCTTTATCCCCACCCTCTCTACCATGGTGTAGAGAAACAGAGCTCATGGAGTTGACTTTAGTGATCTGAGTGATGCTTGAATGATTGCCTTTGTACCGCATATTTTCTCTGTGGATTTGGCAAATTCCTCTGTTCTGTCAAATAATAGAACTGGATAGTTTCAACCAGCTGGGAACTCTTGACATCTTAAGGATGTGTTCTTTTTCTGTATCCTTCCCTATGGTCAAAATTGAAAAGCTCGCCAACAGGAAAGAGCTGACAAGTAGTCTTTCTGTGCCTGTGTTGACTCTGTATTTGAAAATGTAAAACTCACCTTACCCCCATATACCAATAATCTTCATTGTGAGTTAAAGTCATGTGATCTTGGAGATGTGACATCCTTTACCCCTTCTCCTATTTACTGGTGTTTTGATGTTTACTCGTCAGACGGGTCCTGCCTCCTTTTCAGGGAGCCATCAGTGTTTTCCTAGGCACCTGCTGTGGGAACCCACTGTCCCAGATACAGAGGAAGAGGAGCAGTCTTGAGTGGTGGAAACAAACATTGACTTTGATCCTAAAGATCTTTGTGCTAATGAGGCATTATAGTATTTGAGGTAGTGAAAAACATTTGTAAGTATCTTTTATTTCATGTATTCAGTTCCACATTTTTTCAGATAATTCAGCTTTTTTGTGGAAGTTTCACAGAAATTTGAACAAAGTGAATGATTCAACTTTCACCAATGTGGTGCTAGTGGTAAAGAACCTGCCTTGCCAGTGCAGGAGACACAAGAGACTCGGGCTCAATCCCTGGGTTGGTGATACTCCCCTGGAGAAGGAAATGGCAACCCACTCCAGCATTCTTGCCTGGAGAATCCCGTGGACAAAGGAGCCTGGTGTGCTGTAGTCTGTGAGCTCACGAAGAGTCAGACACGACTGAGCACACATACACACAAACAAACAAAAAACTGAAATTTGAACAGAGTGAATGATTCAACTTTTCTAATAGGTGACTGCCCATTTCACAGAGGACTTCTCACTGAACTCTGCAATTTCTCAACTGATGGGACTCACCAGTGCCCTCTTGGTAAGTGGCCCGTCTGTGCTGTTCGCTCCTGGCCAAGGAGAGGGCGTGGCTTCTAGTCACGCGAGGAGGTGGCCCGCAGCTCCTTGAAGACAGAGACCATGCCCTTCTGGACCCATCTCTAAGGTCTGGTGTGCAGTAGGTGCCCCATAGAGGGAATGGGTGTGGTTGGGCTAACTGATTAACCACACCTCAGGAAGACACTGAGTGTTTGCAAGAGCTGACAAAGAACTGAACCCCTGAGATCCTTGAGCAGGGCAAGAGGACCCGTGCCCTGGAGGTTCCATACTGCAGAACCTTCGAGCAAGTCTCTGCATTTCCCACTGGTCCTACACACACAGGAAACCTAGAGGAGTGGTTGAGAGTTAGGACTGTCCTGGATTCTAATCTGGTCTCCGTCTGTTGGCTAACTGTGCACGCAGGCACAGGTGACTCTCCCTCTAGAATAGCCCTGAGGTGTTCATCCGTCAAGTGGAGTGACAGTACCGCCCTCCAAGGGTGGGAAGAACTCCACGAGTCAGCACCAGGTCCCGGATGTGGTTAAATGCTCAGTCAGCAGTGATCCATCTACTCCGGACTTCCCTGGGGGTCCAGTGGTCAGGGCTCCGGCTTCCACCGCAGGGGCCCGGGCTCAGTCCTGATCAAGGAACTAAGGTCCTGCAAGTCTTGCAGCGCAGCCAAAAACATAAAACAAAATAAGAATGGATCTGCTGTTGGTGCTCCAGCTAGTTTTAGTACTGTGATTAAATGGGGAAAGCTCTTTGCCCAGGGCAAAAGTGGCGATGAAGAGGGTTTCTTCTTGCCTGTTTGTCTCTGGATTTCAGGTGCGTTCATGAGCTTCCTTACCCAGGCACACCTCACGTCCCTCAGTATTCTTACATTGCTGTTCTCTTCTCTCCTTCAGCAAGCTTCACAGAGCGTTGTGCTCCACAGCCCTGAGTTCGAGGATGCTCTGTGTGCCCTGATGGTGATGGCTGCCCCCATGGCCCCCCACATCACCTCGGAGCTCTGGGCAGGTAGGTGGTGAAGGCCTCGCTTGACCAGTTACCCCGACCAGTGTCGGCTTCAGCCTCTTGTCTGGCCTTATTCAGAACTCAGACGTCCTCAGCGGTGGGGTCTCGTGTGCCATCTGCAGTGGAGACTCTGTGGAAACGGGAGTGAAATGAGAAGGTCCGTGGGAGGACCTGATGGCTGTGGGACCCCGCCTCCAGCCCTCATGTTCAGAGGGGCCTTGACTTCTGGGGATGTTTTAAAGGTGCTTTCAGGAGGCAGGCAGCCTGGGTGTGCTATGTCCACACTGTGCTGTTAATCTGGGGGCTCTCTGAGAAGTAGCATTCATTTCTTTTTCATAATTATTTTAGTTCTTCTCATCTGTTTATTATTCTCAGTAGAATTCAAGGTTGGGCTAACTGTAACACCAGGAAGACTTTTCCCTCCTAGAAAAATGCCCTGGAGGTTCCATACTGCAGAACCTTCGAGCAAGTCTCTGCATTTCCCACTGGTCCTACACACACAGGAAACCTAGAGGAGTGGTTGAGAGTTAGGACTGTCCTGGATTCTAATCTGGTCTCCGTCTGTTGGCTAACTGTGCACGCAGGCACAGGTGACTCTCCTCTAGAATAGCCCTGAGGTGTTCATCCGTCAAGTGGAGTGACAGTACCGCCTCCAAGGGTGGGAAGAACTCCACGAGTCAGCACCAGGTCCCGGATGTGGTTAAATGCTCAGTCAGCAGTGATCCATCTACTCCGGACTTCCCTGGGGGTCCAGTGGTCAGGGCTCCGGCTTCCACCGCAGGGGCCCGGGCTCAGTCCTGATCAAGGAACTAAGGTCCTGCAAGTCTTGCAGCGCAGCCAAAAACATAAAACAAAACAAGAATGGATCTGCTGTTGGTGCTCCAGCTAGTTTTAGTACTGTGATTAAATGGGGAAAGCTCTTTGCCCAGGGCAAAAGTGGCGATGAAGAGGGTTTCTTCTTGCCTGTTTGTCTCTGGATTTCAGGTGCGTTCATGGGCTTCCTTACCCAGGCACACCTCACGTCCCTCAGTGTTCTTACATTGCTGTTCTCTTCTCTCCTTCAGCAAGCTTCACAGAGCGTTGTGCTCCACAGCCCTGAGTTCGAGGATGCTCTGTGTGCCCTGATGGTGATGGCTGCCCCCATGGCCCCCCACATCACCTCGGAGCTCTGGGCAGGTAGGTGGTGAAGGCCTCGCTTGACCAGTTACCCCGACCAGTGTCGGCTTCAGCCTCTTGTCTGGCCTTATTCAGAACTCAGACGTCCTCAGCGGTGGGGTCTGCGTGTGCCATCTGCAGTGGAGACTCTGTGGAAACGGGAGTGAAATGAGAAGGTCCGTGCGGGAGGACCTGATGGCTGTGCGGGACCCCGCTCTCCAGCCCTCGTGTTCAGAGGTGCCCTTGACTTCTGGGGATGTTTTAAAGGTGCTTTCAGGAGGCAGGCAGCCTGGGTGTGCTATGTCCACACTGTGCTGTTAATCTGGGGGCTCTCTGAGAAGTAGCATTCATTTCTTTTTCATAATTATTTTAGTTCTTCTCATCTGTTTATTATTCTCAGTAGAATTCAGGTACAATTATATTAAGTTCTTCCAAAATCTCCTTGAGATTTGACAGAAATTTGCTTAAACCTAGAAGTAACCTGGGAAAGATTCACATCTTTACTGCATCTAGGCTTCCATTCCAGAATATGATCTTCAAGACTTCCCTCACACCCAGTCAAGTTTTATAGTTTTCTTCATGTTCATCTCACACATTTCTTAAGATTATTTTCAAATATTTTATCTTGCCATGTTTTATTTTATTTTTGTTACCGTGACTGGAATCTTTCTTTCTGTAGTAATTTTTGACTGGTGATAGCTGGCTTATAGCTGTTGTGGGGTTTTTTCCCTTTTTTTTCTAATTTTTTTTTTCCCCGTCATGCCTCTTTTTCATTTATGTTTATTTTCATCGATCTTTTTATTCTTTGACACGTGTGGGCCTCCCATTGCAGTGGCCTCTCTCAGTGCAGAGCACCGGCTTTGGAGGCATGTGCTCCAGAGCACTGGCTCCTAACTGGACACACCATTCCACCTTCTCCACAGCACGAGGGAATCTTCCCTAGCCGGGAATCAAACTGATGCCCCTTGCACTGCAAGGCGGACTCCCTACCCACTGGACCGCCAGGGAAACACTGGCTTATAGTTTTTAATGTTTATTTATTTCCTTCTTTTCTTTTTTTTAAAATTATTTATTTATTTTTTATTTATGGCTATTCTGGGTGTTCACTGCTGCTGCAGGCTCTTCTCTAGTTACAGGGAGTTGGGGCTCCTCTCTAGTGGAGGTGAGCAGGCTTCTTGGTGCTGTGACCTCTCTTGTGGTGGCCTCTCTTGTGGTGGAACTCAGGCTCTAGGGCACACGGGCTTCAGTAGTTGCGGTTCTGAGGCTCTAGAGCACAGGCTCCATCGTTGTGGCTCATGGACTTAATTGCTTCACAGCATGTGGGATCTTCCCAGATCAGAGATTGAACTCATGTCTCCTGCATTGGCAGGCAAACTCTTTACCACTGAGCTACCAGGGAAGCCCCTATTTCCTTATTTTCTAACCATATTCCGTCAGTCTGTCTCTCTTCATTTAAGGGTAGAATCCTCTTGGATTTTCTGGAAGTCTGTGACGGTCTCATCTGTTTATTATTCTCAGTAGAATTCAGGTACAATTATATTAAGTTCTTCCAAAATCTCCTTGAGATTTGACAGAAATTTGCTTAAACCTAGAAGTAACCTGGGAAAGATTCACATCTTTACTGCATCTAGGCTTCCATTCCAGAATATGATCTTCAAGACTTCCCTCACACCCAGTCAAGTTTTATAGTTTTCTTCATGTTCATCTCACACATTTCTTAAGATTATTTTCAAATATTTTATCTTGCCATGTTTTATTTTATTTTTGTTACCGTGACTGGAATCTTTCTTTCTGTAGTAATTTTTGACTGGTGATAGCTGGCTTATAGCTGTTGTGGGGTTTTTTCCCTTTTTTTTCTAATTTTTTTTTTCCCCGTCATGCCTCTTTTTCATTTATGTTTATTTTCATCGATCTTTTTATTCTTTGACACGTGTGGGCCTCCCATTGCAGTGGCCTCTCTCAGTGCAGAGCACCGGCTTTGGAGGCATGTGCTCCAGAGCACTGGCTCCTAACTGGACACACCATTCCACCTTCTCCACAGCACGAGGGAATCTTCCCTAGCCGGGAATCAAACTGATGCCCCTTGCACTGCAAGGCGGACTCCCTACCCACTGGACCGCCAGGGAAACACTGGCTTATAGTTTTTAATGTTTATTTATTTCCTTCTTTTCTTTTTTTTAAAATTATTTATTTATTTTTTATTTATGGCTATTCTGGGTGTTCACTGCTGCTGCAGGCTCTTCTCTAGTTACAGGGAGTTGGGGCTCCTCTCTAGTGGAGGTGAGCAGGCTTCTTGGTGCTGTGACCTCTCTTGTGGTGGCCTCTCTTGTGGTGGAACTCAGGCTCTAGGGCACACGGGCTTCAGTAGTTGCGGTTCTGAGGCTCTAGAGCACAGGCTCCATCGTTGTGGCTCATGGACTTAGTTGCTCCGCAGCATGTGGGATCTTCCCAGATCAGAGATCAAACCTGTGTCTCCTGCATTGGCAGGCAAACTCTTTTACCACTGAGCTCCCAGGGAAGCCCCTATTTCCTTATTTTCTAACCATATTCCGCGTCAGTCTGTCTCTCTTCATTTAAGGGGTAGAATCCTCTTGGATTTTCTGGAAGTCTGTGACGGACAAACAAGTGTGCGTTTTCTCCTGTCTAGTAGTTATGCTCTGGTGTCTGTTTCCTTTCTTTAATATACTGCTTAGAAAACCGTGTGTGATATTAAATAATAATGATGACGGCCAATCTTGTCTCATTTCCAGGTTCAAATGAAACATTTCTCCCTGTGAAGTTTACTGTTGACTGTGGGTTTAGGATAGATATTCCCTGTCATGTTAAGGAAGCGGCCTTCTAGCCTCATTTACCAGAACTCCCCTTAGGAATGGGAGGTAGATTTTACTTACCATCGATTCTTCATCTGTTGAGGTATTACATCCTTTGCTGTTAATTTTCGCCTTTGCCCTGTTGATATGACTTGTGTCCAATTAATTAGTTGATTGCCTCATAGGCCATTGTGGAGTAAATTTACCTTGACCGTGGGATAGTAAACCTTTAATATCCTTTAAATTCTATTTGCTAGTGTTTTATTTAGAATTTTGCAGTTAGTCTCCTAGGAGAAACCAGGTTTTTTCTCAGTATGCACTGTCAGGTTTGGAAAGAAGAGTCTGACTGCCTTCAGCAAGTGAATTGAGTTGCTTCTGTGCTTTAGAACACACAACACAGGACAAGACGTGGACCCATTCTTTGCTAAATAGACAGAAGGCCCTAATGGGAAGGCGGTGTTAGGCCCTGCCAGGCTGCTGCCATATTACATTAAATTATGCACCCTCTGATCGTCTCCTTAGGCAAGAAACATGCCTCTTTCATTTAGCGCTGGTGATCACATTAAGTCTTTTAAGCGGCACACTGTTAATTCTTTCCTAGTCTTCCCTTCTTATAAAACAGAGCTTATCTAATTTGTAATAAACGTATTATAAACCTCATCCTGGAATACACGCAGCTCTCCGTCTTATCGTCCTTTTCTGTCCCACATCATCTGTCTGCCTGCATTTCATTTTTCCCAGGAGGGCCCGATGTAAATGGGGTTTTCAGAAACCCCCTCCTTGCAGGTCCCTCCAGTCTCTGTGGTTTAGGACCAGCATTGCGGGGAGGGGTGGCCGAGAGGGCCTGCTGCCCCCAGGGTCCTGTCCCTGTCGGGCGGGTCTTACCAGATGGTGTACACTGCGGTGAAACCTGTCAGTCTGTCCTTCAGTGTGGGACAGGCTCCCAGCCGAACACACACTAAACCAGTGTAATAGAAACTAGCCCACTTCAAATCTGGCTCCGTGTTTTCCCCACAGACAGCACCACTGGGCTTGTGTGAGCTGTATTATAATAAGGAGTGGATCTAGATTGAATCTGCATTTTGCTAGCCTGTCTCATTCAACCATTTAGTGAATGTTCACCGTGCATGTATTTTTTTTTAATTATTAATTTTTTTTTTTTAATTTGTACAGAGTTTTGTTGTTCACAGTCATATATGTTCCCAGATCAGTCATATGCATGTCTCTGGCACCCTCCCCCTCCCAGTCCCCCCCATCCCCCCTCTCCAGGCCATCACACCCCGCCCTTGCAGGATCTCCGATTCCCTCAGGGCAATGACAATAGCTATCTTTTTCACATATGACAGTATAGGTTTCCAGTGCATGTATATTTTGCTGGACTCTGTTCTAGGTATTGGTGGGAGAGCTGGGGAGGGCATTCCAAGCAGCGGGTGTTGCAATCTGTGTTCGTTCCCTCGAGAAGGTTGTCCCTTGAGCATTGAAAGAAGCGGTGGGAAACCTCTGTCTCCCAGCTGTCTGCGCGGGCGGGTCGGTGTTGGGCTCCACAGATATGAGCAGCAGAGACGTGGCACAGTCAGGTGAGGAGCAGCACAGCCCTGGCATAGCACCCTGGTCATTCGCTCACAGGTCGCTGTCAGGTGCCCACGGGAGAGCACGGGGACCTAACCCCTTCCCTCCTCTCCCAGCGTCAGGTCAGGGCCAGTGTCACAGGTGTTAAGAGTCCTCTGGAAGTTCCAGAAGGGCTGTGTTGCGAGGGGACGTCATTATTGTCTTCCAACACAGTCAGTTAGTCTTATCCCAAGGCTTTGGGAGTGTTTATGCACATCTAGTTTATTCTAAATAAACATAGTTTTTGAGACTTCCCTGGTGGTCCAGTGGCTAAGACTCCACGCTCCCAATGCAGTGAACCCAGGGTTCAGTCCCTGGTCAGAGAACTAGATCCCCCATGATGCAGCTAAGAGTTTGCATGCCTCAACTAAAGAAGGCTGGTGTGCTGCAGTCCAGTGGGGCTGCAAAGAGTCAGACATGACTGAGCGACGGAACAACAACGGAAGAACCCGTGCGCTGCAACCCAGAAAAGAAACCCCACATGCTGCAACTAAGACCCGATGCAGCCAGATAAATATATATACATATGTATATATATATGTGTTTTAAATTTATATATTTATCTGGGACTATTCTGGGTTTCCACTGCTGCTGCAGGCTCGGGGCTCCTCTCTAGTGGAGGTGAGCAGGCTCCTTGTTGCAGTGACCTCTCTTGTGGAACTCAGGCTCTAGGGCACATGGGCTCCATAGTTGCGGCTCCGAGGCTCCAGAGCACAGGCTCCATAGTTGTGGCTCACAGGCTTAGTTGCTCTGCAGCATGTGGGATCTTCCCGGATCAGGGATCGAACCTGTGTCTTCCATATTGGCAGGCGAACTCTTTACCACTGAGCTACCAGGGAAGCCCCCGGCTTTTTTTTTTTGTAAATAAAAATGTAGCTTTCCTATAGCTTCTGGTTTCATTGCTGTATCTTAGAAAGATAACCACACAATGACTACAGTGGGCATATGGTCAGCAAGGGTGGGTTTCCAGAAATTACCATCTCCCAGGTTTTCATGAAAGAGATTCTCCCTAAAGAACAGCAGAACTGAAGTCTGTCTTCTGGGGGCCATTGGGGGTTCCTGGGCAAAATGGCCATGGTGACTCTGGATAAAAGAAAGCCTTTAGATAAATTCAGAATACTTGAAGTCTGACATCCTCTATCAATCACCTAAAAGAGTCCGCGGAGACCTTCAGTGAGAAATAAAACCAGTGTCTTGGCGGTGTGCCTGCTTTAACAGGATGAGGAAATCTTTTTTTCCTTCCTGAAGCTTTGGATCTGAGAAGGTCAAAAGACCACCTCTGAATTTACAGTTATCTTTTGTTTACCGTCATAGAATATTATCCCGTCCATGAGGGTGTTAGGGAAATTGTGCATGTTTGGAGTCACTGATACTATTTCCAGACAAAGGGCACAGGGTTTCCCCTCTGGACTTCTTAAAGCAAAGCAGATCCTAGATTTTTCATTGAACAATATGTCTATATATATATTGTAAAACCTTCAACTCTTAGAAAGGGTATGTCCCAAGTTCCTTGCCACCCTTGCCCCTATACTCAGTTGTTCTCCCCAGGCACGCCCACTGCCAGGTTTGATAGTTGAATCATCAGAACTCCATGCGTGTGTGGTAATTTTTCCTCTGTTACCATGTTTAGTGAATAGAGTTCTGTATTAACACTTCCAAGCTGACACTGTTCTTTTTTAACAGCTTCATGGTGTCTTACCTGATGAATATTCTGTAAGTTATTCAACAGTCGTGCATTGATGGTCATTTGAGTGGTTTCTCCTCTTTTTCTGTGTGTGTGTATGAGCTGTTTTGAGATTAGCCCCTTGTCCAAATACAAGTTGCTTACCATGTGGGCTCCATTTCTGTTTCTCTGGCCATTTTCACAGTTCAACGGTGGTTTTCCTATCTTGGTTTTTGCATCTCGCTTCTGCCTCTTGCCACCGAGTCTTCTGTCAGCACTTTAATTGTGAGGATCAGAGCGCAGTGACCCTGTTTCCTCCCTTAAGTTTCTCAAGTAACTCATAGCCTTGAAGGATAGTCCACTACCACAAGTCCACTTTTCTCTGTAAAAATGGCAATAAAACATTGCAGCTATAACACTGTAGCCATATGGTTCTGCTGTGCATATACGCCATATTCACTAAATTTCAACAGAACCACAAATCTTGGGGCTTCCCTGGGGGTCCCGTGGCTAGGACTCCACGCTTTCACTGCCAAGCGCACAGGTTCAGTCCCTGGTGGGGGAACTAAGATTCTGCAAGCTGCACAGCTAGCCAAAAAGGAAACCCTGCAAATCCACGGGTCATCAGAAGTGTGTATGTGGGAAGTGTGTGTGTGACACTTGTAACAGGGACGGTGAGATGCTTGCTGATGTTCTGACGGTTTTATACATGGATGTGCCTTCTGTGTCCACGTTGTTTTGTTGTGGTTTAGTCACTGAGTTGTGTCCGACCCATGTGATCCCATGGACCAGCGAGGCTCCTCAGTTCATGGATTCTCCAGGCAAGAGTGGGTGTGGGGTGGGTGTCCACTCTCTCCTCCAGGGGATCTTCCCAACCCAGTATGGAACCCATGTCTCCTGCATTGACAGGCCGATTCTTTGTTGCTGAGCCAATGTCCCCAGAACCCTTTCTGTGGATAAACACTAACAGGAAGCAGCGTCTCTTCCTGTCCATTTCCTTGGCAGTGCCAGGGCTGGACAAAGCATGGTGGGGGTCCGACCCCACGGGGTCCCAGGTCCTCCCCTGTGTGTGATGAGGGCGGGGGTGGGGTGGAGGCCTGCCTGAAGCTGGTCGTCAGGGGAGGCCTGCCGTCCACAGACACCATGACCACCTGCCCTCCCTCCAGAGGCGGTGATGCCGTGGTGGCCTCGCCAGCTCCCAGAGTGGGAAAGGAGGCTTGTTTCAGTTCTTGCACAGGAAGATCAGCAGTTACAACTGCTGACCCTGCCTGCTGGCCTGTGTGCCACGATCTTGCCACGTCCCAGCCTGTGTTCAGACCTTTTCCGCGTGCTGCCTGGAGGCTAGCTCCCGACCTGACCTGTGTCACGTAAGGGAAGCATTGTGTTTGCCATACAAATCTCAGGTGTTTTTACTTCTCTAAAAAGAGCACGAAGGGACTTCCCTAGTGGTCCAGTGGGTAAGGACACCACCTTGCAGTGCAAGGGGCGCCGGTTCGATCCCTGGCCTGGGAGGATCCCACGTGCCGCGGAGCGGCTAGACCGATGTGTCCACCTACCAAGCCAGAGCTCTGGAGAGCATGCACCCAGAGCCGGTGCTCTGCAGCCAGAGAGGCCACTGCGATGGGAGGCCCACACGGGCCGAAGAACAAAGATGGATGAAAATGGAGAAATGAAAGACCAATAGCAAAAACATGACGTAGAACCCAGGGTCATGAGTTTCTATTCCTCCCTACTGAACAGAACAGGGATGCGGGGAGGCCCTCTCCATCTATATAGAATCCCTAGCGGGGCCCCTGGCCACTATAAATACGCGTCCTGATTGCTCCAGGAAGGCTGGGCTGGGCTTCCTCTTTTTTTTTAAGTGGAATTTGTAACAGCTTCTGCCCAGAGCATGTGCGTCCAGGCTCCTTTCATCCTCCAGGCATCCTGTACAACTGCCACGCAGAGGCCCTGGAACACTTCCCACGGCAGATGGGTTGCAGGATGAGACACGCTGGCCCAGCTGGCTAACATATAGAAACGGTTATCTCCCTTCTGTGACCTCTGTCTTATATTTAGATATGAATCTCAATAGGAACCCTTCCGAGGGGCCAGCAGGAATCCCTCTCTGCTTCTGCCAAAAGGCACATCTATTAGAAATGGAGTGGATTCATTAGAAGCAGGGGAACCACAGGGCACAGGGGTCAGATGTGCCCCAAGAACACATCTTTGATGCCACTTGATTCTCACACCCCAGTGGGCCTTCCCTTCCCTCAGCTTGTCTGGCAGTGAAGGTTTACTATGAGAGCACCAGATGGGAGAACACAGGATGTTCCAGCAGAACTGCAGTGCCCACACAGGGGCCGTGACTGAGGTCAACAGGAAGAGACAGACCTGACCTACTCCAGTGGTCTACAGACCTCAGGCTGGTCTGGGAACTGTTCCTCAGAGCTTAGGACAAGATAGGGAGCTCAGCAGGGACATCCCCTGTGTCAGTACACACACATTCGAGTAAAACTGACCTTTTTTTCTTTTTTGGTAGCAAGACTTTCTCAGTGAAGGAAGCAGTGTTTTAATTCATATTCTGACTCACTCTTCACCTCATCCCATACAGACATTAGTAGCGAGTAGTTCTGAAAGCATCCCTAGTATCGTTGTTGTTGCTCAGTTTCTAAGTTGTGTCTGACTCTTTGCGACCGCATGGACTGCAGCATGCCAGGCTTCTCTGTCCATCACTATCTGCTGGAGTTTGCTGAAACTCATGTCCATTGAGTCAGTGATGCCATCCAGCCGTCTCATCCTCTGTCACCCTCTTCTCCTCTTGCCTTCAGTTTTTCCCAGTGTCAGGCTCTTTTCCAGTGAATCAGCTCTTCACATCAGGTGGCCAAAGTATTGGAGTTTCAGCTTCGGCATCAGTCCTTCCATTGAATGTTCAGGGTTGATCTCCTTTAGGATTGACTGGTTTGATCTCCTTGCTGTCCAGGCAACTCTGAAGAGTCTCCTCCAGCACCACAGTTCAAAAGCATGAATTCATCGGTGCTCAGCCTTCTTTATGGTTCAGTTCTCATATCTGTACATGATTCCTGGAAAACCACAGGTTTGACATAGCTGTTCTTCCAAGAAGCAAGTGTCTTTTAATTTTGAAATTTGATTCTGTTTCCACATTTTCCCCGCCTATTTATCATGAAATGATGGGACCAGATGCCATGATCTTCGTTTTTTGAGTGCTAAATTTTAAGCCAGCCTTTTCGCTCTCCTCTTTTACCCTCAGCGAGAGGCTCCTTAGTTGCTCTTTGCTTTCTGCTATAAGGGTGGTATCATCTGCATATCTCAAGTTATTGGTATGACTCCTGGTAGCCTTGATTCCAGTGTGTGCTTCATCCAGCCCAGCATTTCACGTGATGTACTCTGCATAAAAGTTAAATAAGCAGGATGACAATATACAGCCTTGATGTACTCCTTTCCCAGTTTTGAACTGGTCAGCTGTTCCATGTCTGGCTCTAACTGGAAGCAGGTAAGGAATAGTAAATCTAGTGTAATACATTCTAAAAGAAAGAAAGATCACAAACCAGTAGGGAAGAGATGGTCTATTCAACAGATTGGGTTGGGAGAACTGGCTCAATTTTTTTTTAAGAATGGTTTTTCACATTATACACAAAATAAATTACAGATAGATAAATTATGAATAAATGGAAAGAAAAATGAAACCTTAGAAAGTAAGAGAAGAGGGGCTTCCCTTATAGCTCAGTGGTGAAGAGTTCGCCTGCCCATGCAGGAGACACAAGTTTGACCTGATCCAGGAAGATCCCACGTGCTGCGGAGCAACTAAGCCCGTGAACCACAACTATGGAGCCTGTGCTCTAGAGCCTCGGAGCCGCAATTATTGAGGCCATGTGCCGCAACTCCTGAAGCCCATGTGCCCTAGAGCCCGAATTCCACAACAAGAGAGGTCACCGCACCAAGAAACCTGCTCACCTCCACTAGAGAGTAGCCCCGACTCCCTGCAACTAGAGAAGAACCTGCAACAGCAGTGAAAACCCGGAAGAGCCAAAAATAAAAATAAATAAATAAATAATTTTTTAAAAAAAGCAAGCATGGAAACAAACAAACAAAAAAAAGTGAGAGAAGAGAACACTTGAACTGATGTCATGGTATAGGAACACTGTTTTTAAATGTCTTTTCACATTACTAAAGTAATGAGTATTCCTTGTGGAAAATCTATGAATTTTTTTTTTTTTTTTTGGCTGTGCTAGGTCTTAGTTGCTGCATGTGGGACCTAGTTCCCTGACCAAGGATCAAACCTGGGCCCCCTGGATTGGGAACCCAGAGTCTGAACCACTGGGCCACCAGGGAAGTCCTGAAAATCTATGAATTTTTTAGAAGAACGGTCACCTTATTTAGCCCGGGGATCATCCTTGCTGCTATTCTGATGTGTTTTCTCATAAACTTTTATCTGTTTTAGATAAATATTTACTAAGACTGGTCATAGTATATGTACTATTTCACGTGATGTACTCTGCATAAAAGTTAAATAAGCAGGATGACAATATACAGCCTTGATGTACTCCTTTCCCAGTTTTGAACTGGTCAGCTGTTCCATGTCTGGCTCTAACTGGAAGCAGGTAAGGAATAGTAAATCTAGTGTAATACATTCTAAAAGAAAGAAAGATCACAAACCAGTAGGGAAGAGATGGTCTATTCAACAGATTGGGTTGGGAGAACTGGCTCAATTTTTTTTTAAGAATGGTTTTTCACATTATACACAAAATAAATTACAGATAGATAAATTATGAATAAATGGAAAGAAAAATGAAACCTTAGAAAGTAAGAGAAGAGGGGCTTCCCTTATAGCTCAGTGGTGAAGAGTTCGCCTGCCCATGCAGGAGACACAAGTTTGACCTGATCCAGGAAGATCCCACGTGCTGCGGAGCAACTAAGCCCGTGAACCACAACTATGGAGCCTGTGCTCTAGAGCCTCGGAGCCGCAATTATTGAGGCCATGTGCCGCAACTCCTGAAGCCCATGTGCCCTAGAGCCCGAATTCCACAACAAGAGAGGTCACCGCACCAAGAAACCTGCTCACCTCCACTAGAGAGTAGCCCCGACTCCCTGCAACTAGAGAAGAACCTGCAACAGCAGTGAAAACCCGGAAGAGCCAAAAATAAAAATAAATAAATAAATAATTTTTTAAAAAAAGCAAGCATGGAAACAAACAAACAAAAAAAAGTGAGAGAAGAGAACACTTGAACTGATGTCATGGTATAGGAACACTGTTTTTAAATGTCTTTTCACATTACTAAAGTAATGAGTATTCCTTGTGGAAAATCTATGAATTTTTTTTTTTTTTTTTGGCTGTGCTAGGTCTTAGTTGCTGCATGTGGGACCTAGTTCCCTGACCAAGGATCAAACCTGGGCCCCCTGGATTGGGAACCCAGAGTCTGAACCACTGGGCCACCAGGGAAGTCCTGAAAATCTATGAATTTTTTAGAAGAACGGTCACCTTATTTAGCCCGGGGATCATCCTTGCTGCTATTCTGATGTGTTTTCTCATAAACTTTTATCTGTTTTAGATAAATATTTACTAAGACTGGTCATAGTATATGTACTATTGTGTGTCCTCCTTTTCCATGAAGTTTTTTATTAGTATAGAAGAAAAGAGAATCCAAAACTGTATCAGCAGCACAATCCTGGTAGTGATTTGGTTTGATTTTGTGGAGTCTGTTTATAGATACAAATATTCATTCAGTACATTACCTTACTATCTTTCAGAGTAAAAAGTTTTATAGATGGTATCCATGTGAACGTGATTTTTCTTGTTTTTTGACTTTTTAAAAATTTTCTGCAAGGAGCAGAACTTTGCATTACTTTAGTCATCAGAGAAAACCTTGTCATTCACAGCCCAGTGTCTGGGCCTGGCAATGGTGGGATTTGTTTCCTCTGTCCCGGACTCAGCCTCCAACCAGCCCCTGAGCCATGGACCTGTCCCTCAAGTGCATCTGTTGGTCTCAAGGCTACACTAATAAGGGGAAGCGTGCGCAGGCCCCTGCCCCCACCAGCCCTGGAGAAACCACTCACAGCGCGAGGGCTCTGCACCTGCTGTCTCACCTTCACATGCCCGCTCTCCCAGAGCCTGCCTCGGGGAGGACCAGGAGGCAGTGGGGAGGTCCCACGCCACAGTTGCCCAGGCACCAGTTTTACTGCCCTATGTGTTTTCTGCAGATTTGGGGGCATCTTTTGTACTCCCAAGATCAACAGAGGCTCGGAGGTCAAACCCTCCCTGCTAGGAAGCCCCTGGTTGAAGTCTCAAGGCTGAGCCCTGGCCCTGAGCAGCTCTGGGTACTCTGCGTGGCATTAGGGGCTGCAGCGTGAAGCACCCAGGGACGCGAAACTGGAGAGGGTTTCCTTCCGCCTGGCTTGAGCCCAGGACAGCTCTTTCAAATTTGGAAGTGGTAGGAGCGCCTCCCAAGAGGACGTCTAGTGGAGAGGCTGCACGTCCTCTGAGGAGATCCAGAAGGAGCACCCTGCTGTTCTCAGCACGTTGGCTCTGGTTGATTAGGACCCCGAGGGCTGGGTGGGAGGCCCTCTCAGGCCACAAGTGTCATGGGCCAGGGAGGAAGCACATGCAGCTCGCAGCAGCTTGTTGCTTTGGGATTCTTCCTCAGAAGCACAGAGGATTCCTTCACCAGCGGGACTGCAGAGATGGGGAATCGGCAGCCTCGCTTTTCCAAATGCACACTTGAGAACAGTGTATTCACCCCTTGTTATGACTGTGGGAATCGCTGAAAATAAATGAAATAGAAAGCTCCCTATAAACTCGGATGGGAGTTCCCTGGCAGTCTAGTGGTTAAGACTCCATGCTACCAGTGCAAGGGGCGTGAGTTCAGTCCTTGGTCAGGAAACTAGGATCTCACAAGCTGCTCAGTGTGGTCAAAACAGATTTTTTTTTTTTTTCCAAATTTTAAACTTTTTATTTTGTGTTGGGGTACAGCCAATTAACAATGTTGTGATAGCAGAGCGGCTGGATCGATGTGTCCAATTACCGAGCCAGAGCTCTGGAGCACATGTGCCCAGAGCCGGTGCTCTGCAGCGAGAGAGACCACTGTGATGGGAGGCCCACACGGGCCAAGGAATTGAGATGGATGAAAATAAATAAATGAAGGAGCAATAAAAGAGGCCAAAATTTAAAAAGAAAAAAAAATAGTTAAAAAAAAAACAATGTTGTGATAGTATTAGGTGAACAGTGAAAGGACTCAACCATATATATACATGTATCCATTCTCCTCCAAACTACCCTCCCATGGTCAAAAAATATTTAATAAATAAATATTTATTTATGATGAGCCAGGCCGAAGGAAGTAGATGCACCCGGTAGGCTGCAGAAAAGCATGATGGCACTACCGGGGGCCTCAGACAGCTCCAAATCAGGCTGTGTTGGGGCAGATGCTCTACAACCCGTTCCTCTGAGCCTGTTATGTGCTCACCAACCATCTGGGTCTTGGCATTGCAGGCCTGGCGCTGGTGCCGCAGAAGCTGTGTGACCACTACGCCTGGGACGCCAGCGTGCTGCTTCAGGCCTGGCCCGCCGTGGACCCGCAGTTCCACCAGAAACCCGAGGTCGTGGAGATGGCGGTTCTGGTGAGTGTCTCCCGCGGCCCGCAGGGCCCAGGCACGCCGGCCACACACACAGCCGGGCCTGGAGGTCTCTCTCCAGGCCTTTCTACCCAGCTCTCCTCCCGACCTTCCAGCACATCTTGCTTTGTCAGCACATTCAGTTTTGAGGACTGCGGTTCGTTGCTCAGTCGTGGCTGACTCTCTGTGGCCCTGTGGACTGTAACCCAGCAGGCTCCTCCGTCCACGGGATTCACCTGGCAGAATACTGGAGTGAGTTGCCTATTCCTTCTCCAGGGGATCTTCCTGACCCAGGAATTGAACCACATACCAAAAGCTTGTGAGCAGAAAACTTGTGGCCCTCACGGTTTTGAGCGAGTGGACAGAATCAACCTGTCCTGCTTTATGGGTTCTAACTGTCTTTCTTCTCACTGTGTTCAGTCTCTCTAGGTTTCAAGTCAATGGCTCTTGGCTCTTGGAAGGAGTCGGGTGATGGTGAGGAGGTGGTCAAGGAGCACCTCGCTCTGCAAAATCTATTTCAGGAAGGCCACAAGAAATCTCTTTCTAAGTAAAGCGGGTCATTTTAAAAGTACATAAAAGTAGTTGGTTATAGTTTGTAGAGCAAGTAACTCTCTTATACTCCATCCTTTTGTATTTTCATGTATTTAATTTGCGTAACCTGAGACCCATTGGGAGGATTATCTCTTCAATACACTGATGTGGCTGAAGAGGGAAAGAAAACAGGGGCAGACCTATTAGTCTGAACCACATGTGGGCCAGCCAATTTACATCCCAAGTTTAATCTGACTCTCATCACCCTAAAAAGCAGGCATCACTGGGGGTTTTTTAGCTGAGGACTCAGTCTCAGAGAGCTCATCACTTTGCCCGCGTTTATTTGTGCTTCGTTCATTATCCAGTTACCTCCCCTACCTGAGGCATAGTGCTAGGCTCTAGGGACACAAACCCAAATGCGACGAACAGGGTTCCTGCCCTCTTGAAGCTTAAAGCTCAGTGGGGACGATAGGGGAAAAGAAGAAGAAAAGAAAAATAGAAACAAAATAATTGCAGACTCTGAGAAGTGCCACAGACAAGTCACCCAGAGGTGACTGGGTCGACCTACGGGCAGGTCCGTGTGGGAACGACAGCAGCCCCCAGGAAGCTGGTTCCTTCTCAGCCACGGGCTCCACACCCCTAGCCTGGCACTTAGTTCCTCGGTGCCTCCAGTTCTCCTGCCCACAGAGGGAAGGAGGTGGGGCTGCCTGGCCAGGCTTCTTCTAGAAAGCCTCAAAACCAACCGGTGTCACAGACAGGTGATTTTTTTAGCTTGATTAATGTTTCCCTCTTGTGTACTCCTAAGGACTTGTCCTAAGCACAATTGAGAAATGCCAACTTGATTTTTTTTTTTTTTTAACTTTTTTGGGGAGGCCACTTCTATTGATCTTTAATTTATTTATTTCCATCCATCTTTGTTCTTTGGCCTGTGTGGGCCTCCCATTACAGTGGCCTCTCTCATTGCAGAGCGCCGGCTCTGGGCGCATGCGCTCCAGAGCTCCAGCTCGGTAGTTGGACACATGGGTCCAGCCGCTCCGCGGCACGTGGGATCTTCCCAGGCCAGGGATCGAAGCGGCGCCCCTTGCACTGCAAGGCGGTGTCCTTACCCACTGGACCACCAGGGAAGCCCCAACTTTATTCTTCTTTTGCCACGCCCTGCAGCCCGGGGCATCTTAGCTCCCCAGTCAGGGATCAAACCAGCTCCCCTGGCAGTGGCAGCAGAGTCTTAACCACTGGACCACCAAGAAATTCCCAGAAATGCCAGCTTGAGACACTGAAGTTTTAGTCTGAAAATCCTCTTTCCATTTTAAATTACTGCTGCAGAAAAGAAATTGAGTTTTGATAGTGGATGAAATTTTAGATACTCATTGAAATAAAACTTCAAGATCTTACAGTGTGTGTAGGGCTCCCTGCAAGGGCCCCAACTCAGAAACCTCTGGTGTCAAGGTGTTGAGGTCTGTGTTCCGTCTCTACGGCACCTCACTTGGGGCCATGGCCAAAAATAGAAGCTGCAGCATAGAGCCCTGTATCCCGGTGTACTTCGCATCAGCCGTGCCCGTGTGCTGTGAGCCCAGAGGCACTGCCGCATCTCCAGGGAGCCCAGCGCCAGCAGGGACAGTCTGGGGAGGCACGCATGTTGTCATGGACACTGAGAGGTCTGTGTAGCCTCCAGGTTAAGGTGTAAGAGCTTGGGACTTGGGCCATCTCACTTGGCAGAATACTTAATTTCTCTAAGCCTCTGTGTCCTCAGTTAAAAAAATGGAGGCAATCCCAGGGCCTGCCTCACCTGATTGTGGAAAGAACTAGGTGGCATAGTGCCTGCAGGAACTTAGCCTGCCTCTGGACACACTGATACAGAACCCTCTAACACACAGTGGGCACCGACTCAGGAGCGGGCTGTGCCCTTAGAACTTTCCAGATGCTAACTCATTAACCCCACACAGCAGCCCCGGAAGGCAGACCCAGCTGCTCTCCCCATTTCACAGACGAGGCCCCTCGTACAAGGAGGAAACACGGCTGGCAGCTGGGAGACTGAGAAGGCATCCTGAGGAAGAGGACGTGACCCTGGCTTTCAGAGAGGAGCAGCGTTTCCCTCGGGGAGGAGAGGAGCAGCAGTGGGAGCCCTCCCTGGGCCGTGAGCCGTGGAGAGGCCGAGCAGAGGCAGGGCCGTGCTGGAGAGACAGCCGGACTCCCATCCTGAGCAGTTAGGGGCTGGAAGAGAAGAGGGGCTCCACGAGGTCATCCCGTCTCCACTGCTCGCTAGAGTGGGCGCCTGGGTCTGTGGCTTCACCTCCTGTCCCTCAGCCTCGTCCTCGGAATCGGGCGTGGGACGGCAGCAGTCTACCTGCCCAGGACTGTGATGGGGATAAGCAGGACCACTCAGGTGACTTGTGGAGCACAGTGCCCAGCACAGAGAGGACACTCGGACAACACGAGCTTTTCTTGTCCTTCGCCACGGCGGGGCTGCCGTCAGTGAGCAGTGGATGGAGCAGGGAGTCGGGGTGGAGCGCTCCTGGCCGGGGACCCACCAGGGAGCTGTCGGAAAAGTCCAGTAGAACAATGCAGGGGCCTGGACGCAGGCTGAGGGATGAAGCGAAGGTGACAAGGCCAGAGGGGTGGAAGGCCACCACGTGGGGACCCGGAGACCTTGCTCAAGGCAAGCAGCTGCTGTTTGAGGTGATGTTTCTCTCCCTCACAATGATCTAGGTGCACTGGTGCTAAAGGCCCACCTGCCAGTGCAGCTGACTTAAGAACGTGGATTTGAGTCCTTGGTTGGGAAGATCTCCTGGAGGAGGGCATGGCAACCCACTCCAGTATGCCTGCCTGGAGAATCCCACGGGCAGAGGAGCCTGGCGGGCTACGGTCCACGGAGTCACAGAGAGTCAGACATGAACTGAAGTGACTTAGCACATCAGAGCACAGCGATCTAGGCCAGTGCAGCCCCTAAAAATGCCACTATATTCTATAGAAATCTGGAAAGATGAAATGGGTGACTGAGGGGTCCTGAATAGTGTGCTTTAGTTGAAACTTCAGAAGTTCTTCAGCAGTGACTTTATTTTCCAAGTTAAAAACAGGAGCATTCATGAAAGAAATGCAAGCGTTCTTACAGGAGCCATGGGATGCAGGATTTGAAGCAAGCCCTTCAGAAACTCTCTGGGTCACATGTTGCTTTCCTCAGCGGCGGTATCGGTTCACATTTGAGTGAAGTCTGTCTTCATTGAACCAGGACCCGGTGAATACCACTGACGTCTAGAACTGCACTGGCCCTTTCTAGGCAAGACTTGTGGTGTGGGTCCACTTACCCAGGTCATCACACTTGACCACCCGCTTCAGAAGCCAGTCTTCAGGAAGGGAGGTTGCCTGTTTTCCCCAGAAATTCATGCACATGAGACTGAGGTGAATCCTCAGTGACACCCGCTGTAGCCAGATCTGAACTTGATGTGATCTTCAGGAGGAATCCTTCTCCTCCTGGATATGGCCTAAGCCATTTCGTGCTTAAGATTTTTGACTTAATTTCCACCACAGCTCTGACGGGGGCGGCACTCAGGAAACACACGGTGGCGCCCCGCCCTCTCCGAGGTGTTCAGGCATCAATGCTACCCATCTTCCTGCGTGTTGTTCATCCTGGAAGCTGGTGCTGCCTTATCTCTCTCCCTCACCCCCTGCCCACACAGAGGCAGCAGTGCCCTTGAGGGCCAGTGGACATTGGCGCCGGGCTGCCTCCCACTCTCAGGGCTTTCTTCATTGCTTGTCTCTCTTTTCACCTCCTCAGATCAACAACAAAGCCTGCGGCAAAGTCCCCGTGCCCCAGCACGTCGCTCAGGACCAGGACAGAGTCCACGAGCTGGTTCTCCAGAGCGAGCTGGGGGTCAGGCTCTTGCAGGGGCGAAGCATCAAGAAGGCCTTCCTCTCCCCGCGGACCGCCCTCATCAACTTCCTGGTGCAGGAGTGACTGCCGGCCCACTGCGGCCCCTCCGCCAGGTGTGGGGTGACGGATGGACCCTGGGGCCTAGCAGCAGAGAAGAAGCCCAGTGTCCTGACCAGCGGCCTTTGTCTTCTGACGGGCTGGTGTCCACGGGGCGCCTCTGCGGTGTGACCTGGTCCCGGGGTGAGGGTGATGGGAACAGAGGAGAAACACGCATGGGTGAAGCGGTGTGGGGAACATGAACCTCCACCGCTGCAGGTGGAGGAAGCCGCTAGCCCCGTGTGAAGCCCCCAGAGATGCGGCCGGGCGGGAGCGGGAATGTGAGAAGAGAAGCGGACGAGGCTGAGCATGAAGCCTCTTGAGCAGCCTGGGCACCTCTGAAACCGGCTCTTCCTCTGTGGGTCTCAGGAACGTGAGGCTCAACTGAGGCCGCGTGGGGGCTCCAGAGCCGCGCAGGCAGTCCCTGTTGACTGGGTGACAGTGCCTCGGCTTTGTGGTGGATGGCCCCCCGCCTTCAGGTTGGATCCAAATACCTACGTGCAGCATGGACACTGGGGTCTTCAGAAGTCGCTCTGGAGGATTTCCTGGCAGTCCCGTAGTTTAGATTCAACGCGTTCACTGCTGTGGGCACAGGTTCAATCCCTGGCCGAGGAACTAAGATCCCGCACAGCCAGTAAAAAACAAGACGTTACTTGAAATCAAAACAGGGCTACCCTGGCTGCCCACAGCCCCGACCCTGAGCCCTGCATACAGGCTGCTTCCACCCCAGCCCAGCCGGACTCGCCTGCTGGGCCTGCCCCGGTGCCAGCGCTCAGGCCCTCGGGCGAAGCACCCTTCCCACGCTCAGTGGGGAGCGGCCCCTCCTGATTGGCCCCTCAGGGTGTCCCGTTTGCTGTGAAGTGAAGAGGAACCAAGATGCTTCCAGCCTGGATGAATCCGTCTCGGAGCCCAGTGGGGAGCGCGCTCACGTGTGCCCCAGGTGGCCATGCCACCATGGGCGTGCCCCCGGGCCTCCGTTAGGAAGGCGGCCCACGCCCTCCAGCGGGTGGGGGTGACGCCAGCGGGCGCGGCCTCCCGTGCTCCAGCATAGCAGCTGGAGACCCCATGCTGTCGTATGTTAGGGTGATCCCGAGTTTCCATCACGTCAGCGGTCAGGTGCTCTCACCAGAACTGGCCTCAAGCCACTGATTACTGTGTCACAGGGAGATGAGAGGAGAAGCCAGCCATGTTGTGATGCAAGAAATCTGTACTTGTTCCCTGATGGCTTCTTCTGAAGTAGGCTCGGATGAGGTCCCCTGCGGTTCAGCAGTAAACAGATGACTTTTTTTAATGGAATAAAATGTTTGTCATGTATGACTTCAGGACATATGTGTGATCCTTGAATAGCCACCTCATATTCCAATTCTACGAGTTAATCAGGAACAGATGGAGGTATTCCATCATCCTCTGAAACCCTGGCTCTGTGCCTGACTCCACGTGGACGGTTATAAAGAAGCATGCATGGGGAACTTACAGGACGGAGGAGACGATATGGACCCGGGCACAGCGACGGAGTCACTTGGCTCAAACTTAACACTCTGCCTGGTCCCATGCCTAGAAATCCTGGGATAGCTGATCTCAAGTGCACTCAGGTATCTGGGATCTTACTAATAAAAGCTCCACAGGTGGTTCTAATGGACAGCGAAGTTTGAGACCCACCGGATTAATCGATGCATTTGAACGTTTAGACATTAGTCTTAACTAGTCCTTTCTCTCCTTAACCTTCAGCTTAACTGAGATGAATTTGGTCCAGGACCAAAACACAGCGGAGCAGAGTCGGGAAAGACTTGGACCAGAAGGGAAGGCAGGGGCCGGAACTCTGGAGCAGGTATTTAAGACATTCTCAGAGCTGACTTGAGTAGGCACAATCCCGTCCCACAGTCCTATCAACAAATGCAGATTCAATAGAAGCAAACAATTGAGGGTCTTTGGTTCAAGGAAGGGAGTGAGTGCATTTGCTTTGATTGTCGTGTTTATTCCTAAAGTGAGCTAATCAGCCTTGAGTCCATCAGCAAGATGAGGGCAGGGATCCCTTTATTGGCTCATAATCTAGCCAGAGGCAGTGGCTGAGTAAAGCCTCAAAACCACTGGACTGGACTTCCCTGGTGGTACAGTGGGTGAGGACACCGCCTTGCAGTGCAAGGGTGATGGTTCGATCCTGGCCTGGGAAGATCCCACGTGCCGCAGAGCAGCTGGACCAATGTGTCCAATTATGGAGCCAGAGCTCTGGGAGCATGCGCCCAGAGCTGAAGGAGATGAGAGGAGAAGCCAGCCATGTTGTGATGCAAGAAATCTGTACTTGTTCCCTGATGGCTTCTTCTGAAGTAGGCTCGGATGAGGTCCCCTGCGGTTCAGCAGTAAACAGATGACTTTTTTTAATGGAATAAAATGTTTGTCATGTATGACTTCAGGACATATGTGTGATCCTTGAATAGCCACCTCATATTCCAATTCTACGAGTTAATCAGGAACAGATGGAGGTATTCCATCATCCTCTGAAACCCTTGCTCTGTGCCTGCCTCCTCTTGGACGGTTATAAAGAAGCATGCATGGGAACTTACAGGACGGAGGAGACGATATGGACCCGGGCACAGCGACGGAGTCACTTGGCTCAAACTTAACACTCTGCCTGGTCCCATGCCTAGAAATCCTGGGATAGCTGATCTCAAGTGCACTCAGGTATCTGGGATCTTACTAATAAAAGCTCCACAGGTGGTTCTAATGGACAGCGAAGTTTGAGACCCACCGGATTAATCGATGCATTTGAACGTTAGACATTAGTCTTAACTAGTCCTTTCTCTCCTTAACCTTCAGCTTAACTGAGATGAATTTGGTCCAGGACCAAAACACAGCGGAGCAGAGTCGGGAAAGACTTGGACCAGAAGGGAAGGCAGGGGCCGGAACTCTGGAGCAGGTATTTAAGACATTCTCAGAGCTGACTTGAGTAGGCACAATCCCGTCCCACAGTCCTATCAACAAATGCAGATTCAATAGAAGCAAACAATTGAGGGTCTTTGGTTCAAGGAAGGGAGTGAGTGCATTTGCTTTGATTGTCGTGTTTATTCCTAAAGTGAGCTAATCAGCCTTGAGTCCATCAGCAAGATGAGGGCAGGGATCCCTTTATTGGCTCATAATCTAGCCAGAGGCAGTGGCTGAGTAAAGCCTCAAAACCACTGGACTGGGCTTCCCTGGTGGTCCAGTGGGTGAGGACACCGCCTTGCAGTGCAAGGGGTGATGGTTCGATCCCTGGCCTGGGAAGATCCCACGTGCCGCAGAGCAGCTGGACCAATGTGTCCAATTATGGAGCCAGAGCTCTGGGGAGCATGCGCCCAGAGCTGGTGCTCTGCGACAACAGAGGCCACTGCGACGGTAGGGCCATGCAGGCCAGATAACAAAGATGGATGAAAAATAGATAAATGGAAGACCAATAGAAATGGTCCGCCCGCCCCTCTCCCTCCCCAACTTGCCCCCCACCAAAAAAAAAAAGAAAAAAAACCCACTGGACTAACCAGCATGGCTTTGAAGGACTTTTTCTCCAAGAGGAGAAAACTTTTAAAAAACAGAAAACTCATTGGTACTGCTGAGCTAGCTGGTGTAATGGAACAACTAAGCAGAAAAATCTGATCCCTGGGGTGGAGAATGATCTCAGTCCTTCATTAGCTGCCTTGATTAGGTCAAAACCTGGACTCAGCAAGCTCCCTTGCATTATGTCATTTAATTTCCACTTAAATCCTAGCAGGAAAGAATGAATCTGTCATAAATATGAAGAAACCCAGGTTCTAAGGTTCAGTAATTTGCTCAGTTTCCACAGCTAATAAGTAGAAGCTGTCTGTTGTTGCTGTTGTTCAGTCCCTAAGTCGTGTCCACCTCTTTTGTGACCCCATGGTCTGTGGCCCCCCAGGCTTCTCTCTTTATGGGATTTCTCAGGCAAGAATACTGGAGCAGGTTGCCATTTCCTTCTCCAGGGCATCTTCCCAACCTAGGGGTCGAACCTGAGTCTCTTGTGTCTTCTGCATCAGCAGGTGGATTCTTTACCACAGCACCACAGTAAGTAGAACTCGGTCCAAACCCAAGTCCTCTGGCCTCCAAATCCCGTTAGGCCTTCCAGCGTGTCCACCAGCCCCCTCGCCTCATTGGCCATCTTGCTGGAAGTCCAAGAGTGAGGAAAACCGAGACGTTGGCTGGAAGCTTGGGGCTCCCTAGGGAGGCCTGGTGGCTGAACAGAGTGGCCGTGGTTCTTGTTGCCTCTGTGCTGCCGTGGCTTGGGGTTCCCTGACTGATGGCCTGAGTCTTCTGGGGGCAGATGGTCCAGCGGTATGAGCTGGAGGTTGGGGCCACATGAACAAGTTCGCCAGAAGTCCTTGCGGTCCACTCATGGCGCCCGGGCTTCTTGGCAGGCCACTGCTCAGACAGGATGACCTGCACACCAAAAGCTGAACATCCGAAGTTGGCTTTGGTTTTCATCTTGAGCTGGTTTGGTTCCTGAACCGAGCCAAGTTGAGGTTAAGAGGCTGCTCGTGCGTACAGACGTCCATGCAGCAGCATGCAGCTGGGCTGACAGCATTCCTGCCAGGCCACTGCTCAGCCCAGAGGGCGTGGTTCCTGCACCGCCCGGTGCCCTCTTGGTCTTTCCCCTCTCAGGAGGGCAGGGCAGTATGACTCGAGGCTGCAGCGTCACTGTGCGCACCAGGCGCCGTGCAGGGGGTCCTGCTGCTGCTGCTCAACCCTCACGTCAGCACTGCAGAGGGTTGTGACCCACCTTCTGTGAGGAAGGGAGCTGAAGCCTAGCAGAGGTCAGCGTGTCAGCTGCGCCATGCCACTACTGAGAGCCCGAGCCGGGGTCAGCCCCAGTTCCGCCTTCTCGTTCACAGCGCATGCTTCTTCCACATCTCCAACCCGCCTTCCCGGAGGGAAGAAGTGGGTGTCTCGGAAGGAAATGCAGCTTGCTCTTTCTGTCCCGGGAATTCTGAGCTGGAGCTCTGGCATGTATGTGATCCCACGGACTGAAGGCCAACACCCGTGACTCACCTCCCCGCAGACTCTGCTTGAGGAAGGGGGCTGGGCTTTTGTACCCTGAGTCCATCCATCACTGACTGTGAGCCTGCCCCGGGTGGAGGAGGGTAGATAATAATTTCCAGGGCGTCTTGGGATGTAGGGACTCCCGCTGGCCCAGGGAAGGCTTCCAGAGAGGAACACAACTGAGCCTTCAGCAACCAGCACACGCGGGCGGTGGGGACGGGCACCCCTGCCTGTTAGGAGAACCTGCGCGGAGCACCCAAGGCGACCGCCCCTAGGAGAGAGGATGAGAATCCAAGCTTGAGCAGCAGCCAGGTTGGGGGTGAGGAAAGGCTCCAGATAGACTCTGAGTCACAGGAGATGAGGATGAGCGCAGGACCAGATGAGGTTGAGCTGGCATGCCTCGTCCCCTGGGCAGTGGGGGCTCCGGAGGAGCGGGGCTCCAGGCCATGCCGCTGAGTTGGGGACAGTGGGCGAGACCAAACCGGAAGCCGTCATCCCCTTTCTGCAGATGACAAGACCATGGCTCACACAGGCCGTGACTCGCTCGAGGCCCTGCAGTGAGCGGTGGGCTATTTCCGCCCCCATTCTGTGCTCACTCCACTCAAGGATACCTCTGGAAAAGCCTCAGGACAGCTCAGCTCAGGAGGCAAGTGTTCTTAACTGTGGGAGACGTCAGGGTAGACCAAATGAGAAGAGCTTTCTTCCTGTGAGACGAGCAAGCAGAAAACATCTGTTTCGTGGGCTGATCCCTGTCTGACGCTCCGAGGGTGGCTGGCCAAGGCTCCCATCCAAGGCAGTGAGTCTGGAGATCGGAATCTGGTGTGACCAACCATGAGGAGGAGGGAATCCCC
This sequence comes from Tragulus kanchil, assembly GCA_022376925.1. Taxonomy (NCBI): domain Eukaryota; kingdom Metazoa; phylum Chordata; class Mammalia; order Artiodactyla; family Tragulidae; genus Tragulus; species Tragulus kanchil. The sequence goes on along the minus strand of JAIOJX010000030.1, from coordinate 220,126,505 downwards.
AGGGTGGGTGGGCGAGCGGTGCTGGAGGGAGGGGCAGCCGGGAACAGCGGCCTCGGATCCAGGAGTGGGGCCAGCAATCATCCAGGACGGTTGACCTCGCCTCAGGTCTCCATCGCGTCTGCCCGCGGGAGGGAGGGGACGCCGGGGTAACGAGGCCCTGGGGGGAGGTGGCGGCCAGGCCTGCTGGAGTCAGGCACCCGGACCCGCGCTGGTGACTTGCCTCCGGCCCTGCCCTTGAAATCCAGTTCTCGTCAGGCCTCCGGAAGAGCCAGCCGGGGTGGGACACCTGGTGACGCCCGAGATGCCCCCGTCGCAGCAGCAGTGATGACATTTGCCACTTCCTGGGGCTAGTTGTGTGCCAGGCCCCGCTCGGGGAGCCTCACCACAGAAGGGCCGAGCTCAGGACCACACAGGAGTACGGCAGGGCCTTGCTTGCGACCCCGCTCCACGGAGTCCTCCATGCCAACCAGCCCTGAACCTCCTGCCTTTTCCAACTGATTTCTGACCCTCTCTAGTTGTCCCCAAAGTACCCTAGAACCTGCCAAGCGCCACTTCCTGACCCAAGGACACCTGGGTGAGCACCTCCCTGGTGCCTGGGGAGAAGTCTGGGCCCTGCCTTTCCTTTAATATCTGTTTGGCCAGGCCTTAGTTGCAGAAGAGAGCAAATAGCTCCCCCCAGGGCCGATCAGGCCCCCTGAGTTGGGGACAGTGGGCGAGACCAAACCGGAAGCCGTCATCCCCTTTCTGCAGATGACAAGACCATGGCTCACACAGGCCGTGACTCGCTCGAGGCCCTGCAGTGAGCGGTGGGCTATTTCCGCCCCCATTCTGTGCTCACTCCACTCAAGGATACCTCTGGAAAAGCCTCAGGACAGCTCAGCTCAGGAGGCAAGTGTTCTTAACTGTGGGAGACGTCAGGGTAGACCAAATGAGAAGAGCTTTCTTCCTGTGAGACGAGCAAGCAGAAAACATCTGTTTCGTGGGCTGATCCCTGTCTGACGCTCCGAGGGTGGCTGGCCAAGGCTCCCATCCAAGGCAGTGAGTCTGGAGATCGGAATCTGGTGTGACCAACCATGAGGAGGAGGGAATCCCCAGGGTGGGTGGGCGAGCGGTGCTGGAGGGAGGGGCAGCCGGGAACAGCGGCCTCGGATCCAGGAGTGGGGCCAGCAATCATCCAGGACGGTTGACCTCGCCTCAGGTCTCCATCGCGTCTGCCCGCGGGAGGGAGGGGACGCCGGGGTAACGAGGCCCTGGGGGGAGGTGGCGGCCAGGCCTGCTGGAGTCAGGCACCCGGACCCGCGCTGGTGACTTGCCTCCGGCCCTGCCCTTGAAATCCAGTTCTCGTCAGGCCTCCGGAAGAGCCAGCCGGGGTGGGACACCTGGTGACGCCCGAGATGCCCCCGTCGCAGCAGCAGTGATGACATTTGCCACTTCCTGGGGGCTAGTTGTGTGCCAGGCCCCGCTCGGGGAGCCTCACCACAGAAGGGCCGAGCTCAGGACCACACAGGAGTACGGCAGGGCCTTGCTTGCGACCCCGCTCCACGGAGTCCTCCATGCCAACCAGCCCTGAACCTCCTGCCTTTTCCAACTGATTTCTGACCCTCTCTAGTTGTCCCCAAAGTACCCTAGAACCTGCCAAGCGCTCACTTCCTGACCCAAGGACACCTGGGTGAGCACCTCCCTGGTGCCTGGGGAGAAGTCTGGGCCCTCTCCAGGCCTGGGATTGACCACTCTCAGGGGCCTGTCACCTTTTAATATTTATGCATCTGTTTGGCTGCGTCAGGCCTTAGTTGCAGCACACAGGCTCTGTTGTGATGTCCAGCCCTAGTCGCCCTGCAGCATGTGGGATCTCAGTTCCCTGACCAGGGATGGAACCTGCGTCCCCTGCACTGGAAGACAGATTCTTAACCCCCAGACTGCCAGGGAAGTCCTGAGCCATCACCTTGGAACCCCATCAGTGAGGTCTCAAAAGTCAGGGTGTCCGTCTGGCTCCACTCCACATGCCCAGAGGAAAATGCCATGGACGGGGACTGGGTGCAGGGACCTGTCCTGCGCCCGTGGGCACAATGAGGACTGCCTGGCCTTGTAGCTTCCCAGAGCCTCCCTCCCCAGGCATCCCTTCCTCCTACCACAGATGACCTCCTGGACCCTCCAGAGGTGGCCTCACCCACCGCCCCTGACGCACCTGCACCCTCATGCTCTGCCTGGTCAGGGATCCTCTTCGTGAGACACTGGGAGGTGTGGGCTGAGTGTCCAGCGGACACCGTGGGGTCAGCCAGAGAGGCCAGGGCACCCCAAAGGTGATCCCGTTCCCTGAGCCTGGAATGTCATTCATCAGGGAAAAGGCGGGTCATACCCTTCTAGGAGAAACAGGGCCAGGCTGGGCCCAGGGGATGTTGTGAGGCGGGTCCCAGGGGCTCCCTGTCCGTGGGCAGGACACGGGGCAGCCCCCGCGGGCGTGGAGGTGGGCTGAAGAGCCCGATGTTACCAGGCGTCTCCATGAGAAGTTGTCGCTTCACTTGTTGGTTGTCCGATAATGTTCGCTTTCTAGTAATAAGTCTTTAACTTTGACTAATAATTAACTTGACTTTTGTCGTGGCCCGAGTGTTTATGTCCTGCCAAAGTGTGTAGGTTGAGACCGTTCTTCTGAATGTGATGGTCCTAGTAGGGGAGCTTTGGAGGCGACTGGTTGCGGTCGTGAGGGTGCGGCCCTTGTGGAGGGGATGCGTGGCCTCGTGCGAGTCCCAGGAGAGCGTGCCTCCTCCATCCGGCCCCGGGAGGACACGAGTAGTCAGCCGTCGACGGCCCAAAGAGGGCTCTCGCCAGAACTCCACCAAACTGGCACCCTGGCCTCAGACTCCAGCCCCCAGAGCCATGAGCACACAGGCTCTGTTGTGATGTCCAGCCCTAGTCGCCTGCAGCATGTGGGATCTCAGTTCCCTGACCAGGGATGGAACCTGCCCCTGCACTGGAAGACAGATTCTTAACCCCCAGACTGCCAGGGAAGTCCTGAGCCATCACCTTGGAACCCCATCAGTGAGGTCTCAAAAGTCAGGGTGTCCGTCTGGCTCCACTCCACATGCCCAGAGGAAAATGCCATGGACGGGGACTGGGTGCAGGGACCTGTCCTGCGCCCGTGGGCACAATGAGGACTGCCTGGCCTTGTAGCTTCCCAGAGCCTCCCTCCCCAGGCATCCCTTCCTCCTACCACAGATGACCTCCTGGACCCTCCAGAGGTGGCCTCACCCACCGCCCCTGACGCACCTGCACCCTCATGCTCTGCCTGGTCAGGGATCCTCTTCGTGAGACACTGGGAGGTGTGGGCTGAGTGTCCAGCGGACACCGTGGGGTCAGCCAGAGAGGCCAGGGCACCCCAAAGGTGATCCCGTTCCCTGAGCCTGGAATGTCATTCATCAGGGAAAAGGCGGGTCATACCCTTCTAGGAGAAACAGGGCCAGGCTGGGCCCAGGGGATGTTGTGAGGCGGGGTCCCCAGGGGGCTCCCTGTCCGTGGGCAGGACACGGGGCAGCCCCCGCGGGCGTGGAGGTGGGCTGAAGAGCCCGATGTTACCAGGCGTCTCCATGAGAAGTTGTCGCTTCACTTGTTGGTTGTCCGATAATGTTCGCTTTCTAGTAATAAGTCTTTAACTTTGACTAATAATTAACTTGACTTTTGTCGTGGCCCGAGTGTTTATGTCCTGCCAAAGTGTGTAGGTTGAGACCGTTCTTCTGAATGTGATGGTCCTAGTAGGGGAGCTTTGGAGGCGACTGGTTGCGGTCGTGAGGGTGCGGCCCTTGTGGAGGGGATGCGTGGCCTCGTGCGAGTCCCAGGAGAGCGTGCCTCCTCCATCCGGCCCCGGGAGGACACGAGTAGTCAGCCGTCGACGGCCCAAAGAGGGCTCTCGCCAGAACTCCACCAAACTGGCACCCTGGCCTCAGACTCCAGCCCCCAGAGCCATGAGGGGTAAGTTTCTGTTTATCCGCCGTGCCCTCTAGGTACTCTGTCACAGCAGCAGAAACTCAGACAGCTGCTAACACCTTTCCATGTGTTTCATATGTGCTCCATTGCATCTGACTCTCTGTGACCCCATGGACTGTAGCCCGTTAGGCTCCTCTGTCCATGGGACTTCCCAGGCAAGCATACTGGAGTGGGTTGCCATTTCCTCCTCCAGGGGATCTTCCCAACCCAGGGTTCAGACCCCCATCCCCCGTACTGGCAGGCGAATACCTCTGAGCCACCTACTGCTTTGAAATTATTCCTAAAGCATGCATGTCATACTGTTTTCAGAACACTTCCTCTAGTTTTGAAGTCAGTCTGAGAGCCTCTTGAAGCCTAGCACTGTGATTTTACCCACTGGTACTCAGAGATGCCAAGGTAAAAGACGGGGATTGTGCCCTTAGAAACAGGATGGACCAGGAGAACCATAGGATGGGTTGAAAAGAGCATAGCCTAAGCTTTGGCCAGCATTCAACTCCTTAAAAAACTATCATCACGGGGCTTCCCTGGTGGTCCAGTGGGTAAAGACACCGCCTTGCAGTGCAAGGGGTGCCAGTTCGATCCCTGACCTAGGAAGATCCCACGTGCCACAGAGCGGCTGGACCGATGTGTCCAATGACCGAGCCGGAGCTCTGGAGCGCATGCGCCCAGAGCCGGTGCTCTGCGACAACAGAGGCCACCGCGATGGGAGGCCCACACGGGCCAAAGAACAAAGAAGGATGAAAATAGATAAATGAAAGACCAATGGAAGTGGCCCACCCGCCCCCGTCCTTCCCCAACCGCCCCCCCCAAAAAAACAAAACTATCATCATATGTGCAGTAAAGCTCAGTTACCGATTACTTCATTATTACCTGCAACCCCCTAATTAGCACTAACTCCTTAGTGGTCTGCTAGAATCTTTTTAAGATATTTTATGTATTTATTTGGCTGAACTGGGTCTCAGTTGCGACCTTCAGGAAATAATTTCTAGGGGCCAGGGATCGAACCCACCCCATACCCCATATTGGGAGCTGGGAGCCCCAGCCACTGAACCACTGGGGGAGTCCCAGTCTGCAATGATCTTGATTGTCTACCAGTTATCTTTGGTGATATTGTTTTGAATTATCAGCTAATTGTTACTATAATCATAACAGATAAACCCCTAAACCACAGTGGGCTTGCTTGGCCGACTTTATTTCTCATTCCCGTAAGTCTCACTCTCTGGAGAAGGGAGCCGGGGAGGGGTTCTGTTCCATTCCAGCGAAACGGGGTCCCCGACTCCTCCTGCTTCACCTCTTGGCACTCAGGGTTGCCCTGGACGTAGATATCCGGCCCTCAGATACGGGCAGAGAGAGGTGGAGTTTCATACGGTTGTAGGGGCCGGGTCTGGAAGTGGTGTGCGTCACTTCTGCCCACTGTCTCGTGGCCTCAGGAGGCGGGAAATGGGCAGCCGCTCCAGCAACAAGTCTGCACGGGGAGAGGGAACCCACTGGTACTCAGAGATGCCAAGGTAAAGACGGGGATTGTGCCCTTAGAAACAGGATGGACCAGGAGAACCATAGGATGGGTTGAAAAGAGCATAGCCTAAGCTTTGGCCAGCATTCAACTCCTTAAAACTATCATCACGGGGCTTCCCTGGTGGTCCAGTGGGTAAAGACACCGCCTTGCAGTGCAAGGGGTGCCAGTTCGATCCCTGACCTGGGAAGATCCCACGTGCCACAGAGCGGCTGGACCGATGTGTCCAATGACCGAGCCGGAGCTCTGGAGCGCATGCGCCCAGAGCCGGTGCTCTGCGACAACAGAGGCCACCGCGATGGGAGGCCCACACGGGCCAAAGAACAAAGAAGGATGAAAATAGATAAATGAAAGACCAATGGAAGTGGCCCACCCGCCCCCGTCCTTCCCCAACCGCCCCCCCAAAAAAAACAAAACTATCATCATATGTGCAGTAAAGCTCAGTTACCGATTACTTCATTATTACCTGCAACCCCCTAATTAGCACTAACTCCTTAGTGGTCTGCTAGAATCTTTTTAAGATATTTTATGTATTTATTTGGCTGAACTGGGTCTCAGTTGCGACCTTCAGGAAATAATTTCTAGGGGCCAGGGATCGAACCCACCCCATACCCCATATTGGGAGCTGGGAGCCCCAGCCACTGAACCACTGGGGGAGTCCCAGTCTGCAATGATCTTGATTGTCTACCAGTTATCTTTGGTGATATTGTTTTGAATTATCAGCTAATTGTTACTATAATCATAACAGATAAACCCCTAAACCACAGTGGGCTTGCTTGGCCGACTTTATTTCTCATTCCCGTAAGTCTCACTCTCTGGAGAAGGGAGCCGGGGAGGGGTTCTGTTCCATTCCAGCGAAACGGGGTCCCCGACTCCTCCTGCTTCACCTCTTGGCACTCAGGGTTGCCCTGGACGTAGATATCCAGCCCTCAGATACGGGCAGAGAGAGGTGGAGTTTCATACGGGTTGTAGGGGCCGGGTCTGGAAGTGGCGTGCGTCACTTCTGCCCACTGTCTCGTGGCCTCAGGAGGCGGGGAAATGCGGGCAGCCGCTCCCCAGCAACAAGTCTGCACGGGGGAGAGGGAACCCAGACCTTCGGTGGGCAGCCACCTCCTGCACCACCTGAACCGTCTCCGTTGTTAAACTCCTGGTTGCCAGTGAGTCTGCCATCTTCTGAATCTTTCAGTCGTCTGCTGACACGCAGTTTTACAGGCACCCCCAGAGTAAGGACTGTGGACCTTCTGAGTCTGTGAAAACTGCTGACTGTGGCCTGAAACAGCTCATTCATTGCCCGCCCGCCTGCCCCTGCCAGGCCCTGCCCTCCGTCCTGCACGCCAGGCCTCGCTCCAGCCACGCAAGAAATCACAGACTCGCTTTGTGCCACTTCATAAATGGCTGATTTTTACTCCAAAGTCTCCAGCTCTCCAGCCCTCCCCACTCTCCTTCTTCCATGACGCTCGCACATGGATTAATGGAGACAGTTTGGAGTGTCACACTCTTTTGGAGGGAGTGAGGCATTTTAATTAAAAGGTAGAGAAAAGCAGGTTTCCCCTTGCCCTGCCGGAAGCCTGGGAAATTCTTCAGATTCCTGTTGCTGAAGGGTCAGCACTGCTGATGCAGGGTGGAAATGTGACCCAGCCCAGAGGCCTCACCTTGTGCTCTGGTCCTGGAGACCTCCACCCCACACTGTCTCACACACACACCTCCATATACACATACACAATGTACACACACCCCATTGCAGTGCACACGCACACATACACTCGTCACACTCACCACATACACACATGCTGCACACACAGAGACCGCCTTGCCTGTCCCATACGCAGCTCACACATGCACACTCTACCCACACCTCACACACACCACAGACATACCATGTGCACACAGACACGCAGCCCAAAGTCTGTTTGAGGGGAGGTAACTGGTCATTCATTTTTGCCGGACAGAGCACGAGCCTCACGGTCAGTGACGGGGGACGTCGTGGGGAGGGCAGTTGCGTCTTGAGGATTCATCTAAGTCACAGCTGCCAGGCAGGGAAGGGCCGGAGGCAGCGGCCAAGGTGGACAGTTCCACAAGGAGGCCCCCATCCCCGGAGGTGTCTGGCTGCCGGGGCCCCTCCTCGGGCAGCACCCACCCGTGGGGGGCATCATCCGTAGAGTTGACAGGAGCTCAGTAGGAGGTCAGGACCCTCCTGCGTATCGAGTGCTGACTTGGTGCAGATGTTGAACTCAGCAGATGGCGGGTGAGGTGGGAGAGCCTGGAACTCGGCCGGCTGGAGTCCTGGCCCTGAGCGCTCAGTTGTCAGAGGTCAAGCAAGCGAGCCAAAGCACAGCCCCGGACCGGAGCAGGGGTCAGAGGTCTGGGCTGGAACCTGCCTGGGGTGATGACAGAGACCTCTTGGGGGAGGCCCCGGGGGTCGGGGAGAAGCAGAGGCAGGGGCTGGGGGGATCTTCACTTCCAGGTCCCGTCTTGTTATCTGCATGCCGATCATTCGGGGCAGGAGCCAGGAATGTGAAGCAGAGACTACTTGTCGCTGGAAGGAGCTCAGGGACAGATCCTAGGTGAGGACGGAGCACCGGGTCCCCTGCAGGATCCAGTGCCCCCACATCTGCTCCAGGCTGCCCTCAGCCTCTGAAGAGCCGAGCTGTGCCCGTGCAGCGCTAAGCAAAGCCAGCCTGCAGTGAAGAGGACAGGAAGGAACTCCACGCGCTCCCACCCCACCTCTCCACACTCCTCCCAGCCCCTAGGCTGCTTTGTTCCCCAGCCACACCGGACACACTCCTGCCCCACCAGCTCAGCCTTGGAGACCCTCTGCCGAGAAAGGTCCTCCCCAGATTACTGGTTCTCACCCTCTTTGGCCTCCAGTCTGTGAGGAGACCAAACCTTCCAGATCTTCCTAGCATCCCCTGCCCCCTAGCCAATAAACACACCATTTGCGTATTTATCCTTTGTCTCTCCCTCCGGAAAGTCAGCTCTGTCAGGGAGGGGGCTCTTGCAGCCTAATGTTATTTATTTCCAGCAGTTTTACTCACCACTGTGTCTCAGACCCAGAACACCATCAGGCACACAGTAGGTGCTCAGGAAATATTTGCACAAACGATTCTGGCCCTAAGTGCTCTCAGTGAGCGTAAGTGACTTGTTACACCCGGCAGTGGTTTTTTGTTTCCTTAATTACAAAATTGACAGGACCCCTCCAGTCGGGCGGGGGCCCCCAGCCCACCCGTGGGGGCATCATCCGTAGAGTTGACAGGAGCTCAGTCGGAGGTCAGGACCCTCCTGCGTATCGAGTGCTGACTTGGTGCAGATGTTGAACTCAGCAGATGGCGGGTGAGGTGGGAGAGCCTGGAACTCGGCCGGCTGGAGTCCTGGCCCTGAGCGCTCAGTTGTCAGAGGTCAAGCAAGCGAGCCAAAGCACAGCCCCGGACCGGAGCAGGGGTCAGAGGTCTGGGCTGGAACCTGCCTGGGGTGATGACAGAGACCTCTTGGGGGAGGCCCCGGGGGTCGGGGAGAAGCAGAGGCAGGGGCTGGGGGGATCTTCACTTCCAGGTCCCGTCTTGTTATCTGCATGCCGATCATTCGGGGCAGGAGCCAGGAATGTGAAGCAGAGACTACTTGTCGCTGGAAGGAGCTCAGGGACAGATCCTAGGTGAGGACGGAGCACCGGGTCCCCTGCAGGATCCAGTGCCCCCACATCTGCTCCAGGCTGCCCTCAGCCTCTGAAGAGCCGAGCTGTGCCCGTGCAGCGCTAAGCAAAGCCAGCCTGCAGTGAAGAGGACAGGAAGGAACTCCACGCGCTCCCACCCCACCTCTCCACACTCCTCCCAGCCCCTAGGCTGCTTTGTTCCCCAGCCACACCGGACACACTCCTGCCCCACCAGCTCAGCCTTGGAGACCCTCTGCCGAGAAAGGTCCTCCCCAGATTACTGGTTCTCACCCTCTTTGGCCTCCAGTCTGTGAGGAGACCAAACCTTCCAGATCTTCCTAGCATCCCCTGCCCCCTAGCCAATAAACACACCATTTGCGTATTTATCCTTTGTCTCTCCCTCCGGAAAGTCAGCTCTGTCAGGGAGGGGGCTCTTGCAGCCTAATGTTATTTATTTCCAGCAGTTTTACTCACCACTGTGTCTCAGACCCAGAACACCATCAGGCACACAGTAGGTGCTCAGGAAATATTTGCACAAACGATTCTGGCCCTAAGTGCTCTCAGTGAGCGTAAGTGACTTGTTACACCCGGCAGTGGTTTTTTGTTTCCTTAATTACAAAATTGACACAGTGATGCCAGCTCATGGGTGGGGTGGGCGTCCTGGAAAGGAAATCTGCTGAAAATAGTCTGGGGATATTTTGTAAACTGGAAACTGCTGCTGAGCAGCCCTAAATGACAGTCGTGGGCTTTCTCTGCCAGGGGAACAAAATGACAGCAGTTGGATGGTTTCCTGCTCCAGCCTTTCAGTTGAGACTTCCTTTCTGGCCCCTCCTGCCTGGGTTGCCACAGGGTCAGTAAAGGTAAGTCCCGGAGCCTTTTTGGAGCACGTCAGCCTCTTGCCAATAGCGTTTGTGTGCACTTGAAAGTCTGGGTTGTCAAGAGCTGGGCTGACCCCAAGGACTGGAAGCCCTCAGGAGACAGAGTCTCTGGTAACAGTGAGTTGCTGCTGGAAGAAGCACTGTGGCTTTCTTTTAGGGCTGCGAAGGGTGAGGGAGCAAAATGTGATGAAGTAAGCAGGGCCTGGCCCTTCGCTGGCTCTTTCCCCTGAGGCAGGAATGAGAAGGAACTGAGGTTCTTATTTTTGCTAAGGTTGGGTGGGGCCCGTGGGAGGAGCCAAGCAAGGGAGACAGGTGGATGGCCATAGACCAAAAAGAGCCTGTTACTATGCCGATGACCCTCAGCTCTGGTTGTGGATCACAATGACCTTCCCTGGGTCAGAGCCAAAAAAAAAAAAAACCCACTGGACAGTAGAATAGTCCAAGACTGAAAAACAGTAACCCACAGACCAAATCTGGCCCACCACCAGTTTTTATGAATAAAGTCGTACGGGCACACTGCCATGCTCAATTATTTATGAATTTTCTGTGGCCGATTTTGCAGAGTTCAGTAGTCATTGACAGAGGCTCTGTGGCCCACTAAGCCTAAAATATTTATTGTCTGGCCCCGCAGTGACAGAGCTGGTTGAACTTCAGAGTGATGAGAGGGGCATTGGGTTTGAGAGGGCTGAAGACATGGGTTGAGTTCTTTTTTTTTTTATTTGGCGGGGGGCAGGCTGGGGAGTGTGGGGTGGGCGGGCCACTTCTATTGGTCTTTCATTTACCTGTGTTCATCCGTCTTCGTTCTTTGGCCCATGTGGGCCTCCCATTGCGGTGGCCCCTGTTGTCGCAGAGCACCGGCTCTGGGCGAGCTCCGGCTCAGTAATTGGACACATCGGTCCAGCCGCTCTGCGGTACGTGGGATCCTCCCAGGCCAGGGATCGAACCGGCGCCCCTTGCACTGCAAGGCGGTGTCCTTACCCAGTGGACCACCGGGAAGCCCAATGGGTTGAGTTCTGATGCAGCTGTTTCTGACCGGGTGCTTGCCGGCACGGCTTTAGTCTCTTCAAGCCTTGGTTTCTTTACCTGTGAAATGGGGTGGAATGCCTGTTCTGCCTAGTTGTCACAGGTATTGAATAGATAATACATTTATTATATCTCCTTCTGCTATTTTTTGTGAGCATCTTACATTGCAGTGTGCAACTCTAACTGACAATAGTCTTCCTTGAGTTATTGTTGTTTAGTCAGCAGACAGGGTGTTCTTATAGAATTATACCCTCCTGTCCTTCTGTCAAATTACTGTCGAATTTTTCTACATATGTTATAAATCCCACACAAATTGCTTACTTTCCTTGCTTTAAAAAGAAAAAAGAATTGTCTTTTATAGAGGAGCCAAGCAAGGGAGACAGGTGGATGGCCATAGACCAAAAAGAGCCTGTTACTATGCCGATGACCCTCAGCTCTGGTTGTGGATCACAATGACCTTCCCTGGGTCAGAGCCAAAAAAAAAAAAAACCCACTGGACAGTAGAATAGTCCAAGACTGAAAAACAGTAACCCACAGACCAAATCTGGCCCACCACCAGTTTTTATGAATAAAGTCGTACGGGCACACTGCCATGCTCAATTATTTATGAATTTTCTGTGGCCGATTTTGCAGAGTTCAGTAGTCATTGACAGAGGCTCTGTGGCCCACTAAGCCTAAAATATTTATTGTCTGGCCCCGCAGTGACAGAGCTGGTTGAACTTCAGAGTGATGAGAGGGGCATTGGGTTTGAGAGGGCTGAAGACATGGGTTGAGTTCTTTTTTTTTTTATTTGGCGGGGGGCAGGCTGGGGAGTGTGGGGGTGGGCGGGCCACTTCTATTGGTCTTTCATTTACCTGTGTTCATCCGTCTTCGTTCTTTGGCCCATGTGGGCCTCCCATTGCGGTGGCCCCTGTTGTCGCAGAGCACCGGCTCTGGGCGAGCTCCGGCTCAGTAATTGGACACATCGGTCCAGCCGCTCTGCGGTACGTGGGATCCTCCCAGGCCAGGGATCGAACCGGCGCCCCTTGCACTGCAAGGCGGTGTCCTTACCCAGTGGACCACCGGGAAGCCCAATGGGTTGAGTTCTGATGCAGCTGTTTCTGACCGGGTGCTTGCCGGCACGGCTTTAGTCTCTTCAAGCCTTGGTTTCTTTACCTGTGAAATGGGGTGGAATGCCTGTTCTGCCTAGTTGTCACAGGTATTGAATAGATAATACATTTATTATATCTCCTTCTGCTATTTTTTGTGAGCATCTTACATTGCAGTGTGCAACTCTAACTGACAATAGTCTTCCTTGAGTTATTGTTGTTTAGTCAGCAGACAGGGTGTTCTTATAGAATTATACCCTCCTGTCCTTCTGTCAAATTACTGTCGAATTTTTTCTACATATGTTATAAATCCCACACAAATTGCTTACTTTCCTTGCTTTAAAAAGAAAAAAAGAATTGTCTTTTATACTTATCCAAATACCTTCCATTTTGTGTATTCTTTTTTTTTTTTTTTTTGGTTTTTGGCCACTTTCATGGTCTTTACTTACTTGTTTTCATTTATTTATTTTTATTCTTTGGTCTTTGTGGGCCTCCCACCACAGTGGCCTCTCCCGCTGCAGAGCACCGGTTCTGAGCACGTGCGCTCCAGAGCGCTGGCTTGTAGTTGGACACACTAGTCCAGCCACTCCACGGCACATGGAATCTTCCCAGGCCAGGGATCAAACTGGTGCCCCTTGCACTGCAAGGCAGACTCTCTACCCACTGGACCACCAGGGAAGCCCCATTTCATGTATTCTTGCTTCTTCCTGCATATCTGGCCTTCAATCCAAGGTCATTTCCGGTTGGCCTGAAGAATTATCTTTGCCATTTCCTATGGTACTTCTGCTGGCCGTCAATTCTGTCAAGTTTTCTCACCCTTTGTTTATGTGAAGAAATTTTTTCTCCCTCTACTTTCACTGGATATAGACATCTTAGCATCTATATCAACATCTTAGACGCCGTTCTGTTGCTTTCTGGCTTTTATTGTTTCCGAACATTAGTCATAATTCTTCTGGTTGTTTCGTTGAAGACATGTTACTTCCTTTGGCTGCTTTTAAGGTTTTCTTTTTTACTCTTTATTTCAGTGGTTGGACTGGAATGTTTCCCCTGAGGATGTCCACTCCCAGGATATGGTTTTCTTTGTTTTCACCCTGTTCATGAGATTCACGGATCTGTGAAATATCATCCAATAATTCTGTTAAAATTTTTGTTCTTCTGTCCCATTTTTCACTCTCCTCTCTTCTGATATGTCACATTCATGTTTGATCACTGATATTATCTCTTAGTCCTCTGATACTCTGTTCTGCTCTTCTTGCTTTTCTTCCTTTTTTAAAAAATCAATTTGCATGTATTTATAAGAGGTTCCTGTACCATTTCTCCCATCTTACATTGCAGTGTGCAACTCTAACTGACAATAGTCTTCCTTGAGTTATTGTTGTTTAGTCAGCAGACAGGGTGTTCTTATAGAATTATACCCTCCTGTCCTTCTGTCAAATTACTGTCGAATTTTTTCTACATATGTTATAAATCCCACACAAATTGCTTACTTTCCTTGCTTTAAAAAGAAAAAAAGAATTGTCTTTTATACTTATCCAAATACCTTCCATTTTGTGTATTCTTTTTTTTTTTTTTTGGTTTTTGGCCACTTTCATGGTCTTTACTTACTTGTTTTCATTTATTTATTTTTATTCTTTGGTCTTTGTGGGCCTCCCACCACAGTGGCCTCTCCCGCTGCAGAGCACCGGTTCTGAGCACGTGCGCTCCAGAGCGCTGGCTTGTAGTTGGACACACTAGTCCAGCCACTCCACGGCACATGGAATCTTCCCAGGCCAGGGATCAAACTGGTGCCCCTTGCACTGCAAGGCAGACTCTCTACCCACTGGACCACCAGGGAAGCCCCATTTCATGTATTCTTGCTTCTTCCTGCATATCTGGCCTTCAATCCAAGGTCATTTCCGGTTGGCCTGAAGAATTATCTTTGCCATTTCCTATGGTACTTCTGCTGGCCGTCAATTCTGTCAAGTTTTCTCACCCTTTGTTTATGTGAAGAAATTTTTTCTCCCTCTACTTTCACTGGATATAGACATCTTAGCATCTATATCAACATCTTAGACGCCGTTCTGTTGCTTTCTGGCTTTTATTGTTTCCGAACATTAGTCATAATTCTTCTGGTTGTTTCGTTGAAGACATGTTACTTCCTTTGGCTGCTTTTAAGGTTTTCTTTTTTACTCTTTATTTCAGTGGTTGGACTGGAATGTTTCCCCTGAGGATGTCCACTCCCAGGATATGGTTTTCTTTGTTTTCACCCTGTTCATGAGATTCACGGATCTGTGAAATATCATCCAATAATTCTGTTAAAATTTTTGTTCTTCTGTCCCATTTTTCACTCTCCTCTCTTTCTGATATGTCACATTCATGTTTGATCACTGATATTATCTCTTAGTCCTCTGATACTCTGTTCTGCTCTTCTTGCTTTTCTTCCTTTTTTAAAAAATCAATTTGCATGTATTTATAAGAGGGAATACAAACAGATCCTGTACCATTTCTCCCAGTGATAACCCCTCACAGAGCGACAGTCAACATCACAACCAGGATAATGAAATTAATAGGATCCTCCCCTAGTTTTACTTGTACTGATCTGGGGTATGTGTGTGAGTGTGTTTCGTCCGGTGCCATTAGATCACAGTAGTAGGTTCATGTGTCCCCCACTTTAGTCAAGATACAGGGCAATCAGTGTAAAGATTCCTTGGTTGCCCTTAGCCCACCTCCCTACCACATCCGCACCCCATCCCTAGGCCAAGGCAGGAATTAATCTTGCCCTGAACTAAAACTCTATAAACTAAAGAACTAATCTCTATAATTTTGTCATTTCAAGAATGTTACATTAAAAAAAAGAGAGGAGCTTCCTTGGTGGTCCAGTGGGTAAGGGCACCGCCTTGTAGTGCAAGGGGCGCCGGTTCAATCCCTGGCCTGGGAAGATCCCACGTGCCGCGGAGCGGCTGGACCCATGTGTCCAATTACCGAGCCGGAGCTCTGGAGCGCATGCGCCCAGAGCCGGCGCTCTGCAGCAACAGAGGCTACCGCGATGGGAGGCCCACACAGGCCAAAAAGAACAAAGATGGATGAAAATGGACAAATGAAAGACCGATAGAAGTGGCCCGCCCGCCCCTCACCCTCCTCGTCCCAGTCCCCCACCCACCCAAGAGAAAAGACTAAAAAAAAAAAGAGAGTGTTACATAAATGGAGTCATAGGGTATGTAACCTCTAGGATTGGCTTTTTTTTTTTTTTTTTTTTAACTCAGCACATTTTCCTTGAAATTCACCCAGGTTTTCTTTTATCAGTAGTCTGTTCCTTTTTATGACTGAGATGCATTCCATGGTGTGCACACACTATCTGAAGGACGTCTGAGTTGTTCCCAGCTTTGGGCTATTACTAATAAAGCTACTGTGAACATTCACATATAGGCTTTTGTGTGAACATAACCCTTTCTTCCTCTGGGGTAAAGGCCTCTGACTGTGATTCCTGGGTCATATGTATTGTGCATTTACTTCCACATCTTTGAGTTTACTGATTCTTGTCTTGTGCCTGTGTGCCGAATCACTTCAGTCATGTTCGATTCTTTGTGACCCTATGGACTATAGCCCGGCAGGCTCCCCTGCCCATGGGATTCTGCAGGCACGGATACTAGAGGCGACTATCATGCCCTCTTTCAGGGATCTTCCCAACCCAGAAATCCAGCCCAGGTCTCCTACATCGCCTGCATTGGCGGGTGGGTTCTTAACCACTAGCACTGCCTAGGATGCCCTGTGCCTAGTCTATTGTTAAACTTATATAAGGAATTCTTTCATTTCAGATACTATATACTTCAAATTTTTCTATTTGTTTTATTTGTTTATTTATTTATTTTTGGCTGTTCTGGGTTTTCACTGCTGCCACAGGCTCTCCTCTAGTTGTAGGGAGTGGAGGCTACTCTCTAGTGGAGGTAAGCAGGCTTCTTGTTGCAGTGACTTCTCTTGCTGTGGAACTTGGGCTCTAGGGCACAAGGGCTTCATTCAGTAGTTGTGGCACACGGGCTCAATAGCTGTGGCTCTGAGGCTCTAGAGCACAGGCTCAGTAGTTGTGGCTCATGGGCTTAGTTGTTCCACAGCACGTGGGATCTTCCAGGATCAGGGATTGAACCCATGTCTCCTGCATTGGCAGGCAAACTCTTCACCACTGAGCTACCAGGGAAGCCCCATTTGTTTGTTTTTTTTAAATAAGATTTCCTTTTTTTTTTTTAATTGCATTAGTCAGTTTTCCCCTGTATTTGTCTATCCTTTTACATACAATTTTTTTTTGGCTTTTTACTTTTACAGAGTTTTATTGTTTACAGACATATACATATAATTTTTAAACATATTTAAAGTTATGTTAAGTGCCTCATCTGCTAATTCCAGCATTTGGGAATTTGTGGGGCTGTTTCTGTTATTTGTTTCTTTCCTCTTGATGAAGGATCACGTTTCCCTGCATATTCACGTGTCAATGATTTTTAAGTTTTATGTGAGACATAGTTATAAAACCCCACTAGAGAACAAGGTGGATAGTATTCTTTCCAGAAAGGCCTGACTGAACTCTTCAGGGCTCAGTCCTAGCTTTGGTAGTTTCAGTTCGCTTCATTTCAAGTCTTGAGTGGGTATTAGGCCCCTCCCTCCAGCAGAGATGGTCCCTGAACAGGTGACAGGAGATCTGGCAAACTCTGAATGTCATCCCGAGGAAGGCTACTGGATTTCCAAAGGATGGCCTTTATAAAGGCCTTTACCAGGCCAACCACTGCTCACCTACCAGTCTATTGTTAAACTTAAAATACATGCCCTCTTTCAGGGATCTTCCCAACCCAGAAATCCAGCCCAGGTCTCCTACATCGCCTGCATTGGCGGGTGGGTTCTTAACCACTAGCACTGCCTAGGATGCCCTGTGCCTAGTCTATTGTTAAACTTATATAAGGAATTCTTTCATTTCAGATACTATATACTTCAAATTTTTCTATTTGTTTTATTTGTTTATTTATTTATTTTTGGCTGTTCTGGGTTTTCACTGCTGCCACAGGCTCTCCTCTAGTTGTAGGGAGTGGAGGCTACTCTCTAGTGGAGGTAAGCAGGCTTCTTGTTGCAGTGACTTCTCTTGCTGTGGAACTTGGGCTCTAGGGCACAAGGGCTTCATTCAGTAGTTGTGGCACACGGGCTCAATAGCTGTGGCTCTGAGGCTCTAGAGCACAGGCTCAGTAGTTGTGGCTCATGGGCTTAGTTGTTCCACAGCACGTGGGATCTTCCAGGATCAGGGATTGAACCCATGTCTCCTGCATTGGCAGGCAAACTCTTCACCACTGAGCTACCAGGGAAGCCCCATTTGTTTGTTTTTTTTAAATAAGATTTCCTTTTTTTTTTTTAATTGCATTAGTCAGTTTTCCCCTGTATTTGTCTATCCTTTTACATACAATTTTTTTTTGGCTTTTTACTTTTACAGAGTTTTATTGTTTACAGACATATACATATAATTTTTAAACATATTTAAAGTTATGTTAAGTGCCTCATCTGCTAATTCCAGCATTTGGGAATTTGTGGGGCTGTTTCTGTTATTTGTTTCTTTCCTCTTGATGAAGGATCACGTTTCCCTGCATATTCACGTGTCAATGATTTTTAAGTTTTATGTGAGACATAGTTATAAAACCCCACTAGAGAACAAGGTGGATAGTATTCTTTCCAGAAAGGCCTGACTGAACTCTTCAGGGCTCAGTCCTAGCTTTGGTAGTTTCAGTTCGCTTCATTTCAAGTCTTGAGTGGGTATTAGGCCCCTCCCTCCAGCAGAGATGGTCCCTGAACAGGTGACAGGAGATCTGGCAAACTCTGAATGTCATCCCGAGGAAGGCTACTGGATTTCCAAAGGATGGCCTTTATAAAGGCCTTTACCAGGCCAACCACTGCTCACCTACCAGGCTTCCCTTCAGGAAACCTTCCCAGAACTTCTTGGCTGCATCAGCATTCTTCCCCCATTACCCACACACAGGCAATCCTCAATGCCTTGGCCTCATTGCTTTGGAATGAACTGGATTTCAACTCTCTCCTGCACCCTTCTCCAGCTCCTCACCACATAGCCTCCTTAAAAACAAGAAATGTGTCTCATCCTTCTCTATTTCCCCTCAATAAATAGTGGTTGTGATTAGGGTCAAAAGCTAATACTTAAGTAAATATTTTTGAATGAACAAACAAGCGTCTGGAGAAGTGTATTACCAGAGGGGTATAGGGTCGACGACAGGGTTTTTGGTTTTTTTTTTTTTTTTTAATTCTTTATTTTAAAGATTTTACAGAGTTTTGTTTTTCACCAACATGTATGTTCCCAGATCATTCATATGCATATCCCTGGACCTTCCCCCCACCCAGTTCTCCCCCCCCATCCCTCCAGACCATTGCCCCAAGTGATTGTAGGTACTCCTATTCCCTTAGCGCAGTGACCATAGCTATCTTTTCCACACGTGCCAGTATAGGTTTTGATGTTACTTCCTCTATGCCTTCCTCTCACTGTTCGGTCTCCACAATGTCCTTATGTCTATTCTCTGTTTTTCCATGAGTTCACTGTGTGTGTTATCATGACCATCTTACTAGATCCCATATATATGAGTTAGTATACTGTACTTGTCTTTCTCTTTTTGACTTACTTCACTTTTTATGATAGGTTCTAGAGCTAGCCACCTCATTAGGACTGCATCTTCTGCATTTCTTTTAACAGCTGAGTAGTACTCCATTGTATATATGTACCAGAGCTTCTGTATCCATTCATTTGTTGATGGACATCTAGGTTGCTTCCATGTTCTGGCTATTGTATAGAGAGCTGCAATGAACATTGGGGTACAGGTGCCTCTTTCATTTTTGATTTCATCAGGATATAGGCCTAATAGTGGGATTGCTGGGTCATAGGGACGACAGGGTTTTGCACTGGGTCTTTAGTCAAGGCTAGAGCCGAGAGGTCCTTGATCCGTTCACCCAGCCCTTCTGAAGGATGTGACTCTGTCAGGTGATTAAGAAGACAACAGAGTGATCAAAAGCAGGGACATCGATGCTCACCTTGCAGGGCAGGCTTTGTGCATGCTTGTTCTGGGAAGAGAAGCCTGTTGGAGCATTTCGTGCATATCTAGGTGGAACCAGGGATTTCCCTTGAGGAAGGAAAGAAGCTTTAGGCATTGACTTCCCAACAGGGAGGACTGGATATGAGTGGGGGTGATCGTTGTTCACTGCAGAGACTCCTTACAATAGCTCAAACATCGAAGCAACCTAGACATCCATCGACAGATGAATGGATAGAGAGACTGTGGTACATTTATACGATGGAATATTACTCAGCCATAAAAAGAAATGCATTTGAGTTAGTTCTGATGAGGTGGATGAATCTAGAACCTATTGTACAGAGTGAAGTTGGTCAGAAAGAGAAATATTGTATACTAACATATATTATGGAATCTAGAAAAATGGTACTGATAAATGTATATGCAGAGCAGCAGTAGAGAAACAGACGTGGAGGACAGACTTACGGACACTGGGGTGAGGGAGGGGAATATGCTGTGGGACTAGGGGATCTCAAACAGGGGCTCTGTGGTGACCTGGACGGGTGGGGTGGGAGGGAGACGGGAGGGAGGTTCAGAAGTGGTGAGGTTTTTCCATGAGTTCACTGTGTGTGTTATCATGACCATCTTACTAGATCCCATATATATGAGTTAGTATACTGTACTTGTCTTTCTCTTTTTGACTTACTTCACTTTTTATGATAGGTTCTAGAGCTAGCCACCTCATTAGGACTGCATCTTCTGCATTTCTTTTAACAGCTGAGTAGTACTCCATTGTATATATGTACCAGAGCTTCTGTATCCATTCATTTGTTGATGGACATCTAGGTTGCTTCCATGTTCTGGCTATTGTATAGAGAGCTGCAATGAACATTGGGGTACAGGTGCCTCTTTCATTTTTGATTTCATCAGGATATAGGCCTAATAGTGGGATTGCTGGGTCATAGGGACGACAGGGTTTTGCACTGGGTCTTTAGTCAAGGCTAGAGCCGAGAGGTCCTTGATCCGTTCACCCAGCCCTTCTGAAGGATGTGACTCTGTCAGGTGATTAAGAAGACAACAGAGTGATCAAAAGCAGGGACATCGATGCTCACCTTGCAGGGCAGGCTTTGTGCATGCTTGTTCTGGGAAGAGAAGCCTGTTGGAGCATTTCGTGCATATCTAGGTGGAACCAGGGATTTCCCTTGAGGAAGGAAAGAAGCTTTAGGCATTGACTTCCCAACAGGGAGGACTGGATATGAGTGGGGGTGATCGTTGTTCACTGCAGAGACTCCTTACAATAGCTCAAACATCGAAGCAACCTAGACATCCATCGACAGATGAATGGATAGAGAGACTGTGGTACATTTATACGATGGAATATTACTCAGCCATAAAAAGAAATGCATTTGAGTTAGTTCTGATGAGGTGGATGAATCTAGAACCTATTGTACAGAGTGAAGTTGGTCAGAAAGAGAAATATTGTATACTAACATATATTATGGAATCTAGAAAAATGGTACTGATAAATGTATATGCAGAGCAGCAGTAGAGAAACAGACGTGGAGGACAGACTTACGGACACTGGGGTGAGGGAGGGGAATATGCTGTGGGACTAGGGGATCTCAAACAGGGGCTCTGTGGTGACCTGGACGGGTGGGGTGGGGAGGGAGACGGGAGGGAGGTTCAGAAGTGGTGAGGGTACATATGTATACCTATGGTGGATTCAGGTTGATGTGTGGCAGTAAACAATGAAACTCTGTTAAAAAAAAAAAGAGCAGGGGTGATGAGCAGGTGGCCCAGGCAGTCTTCCTGACATCCTCACTGACCAATGGCATATTGGTACCTGCCGGATTTCACCTTGTAAACTTGTCTCCAAGAACGTTCCTATCAGTACATGTGGTGAAAATGAGGGTGGAGGGGCTACCTGTTCTGGGAGGAGAAGGTGGTCCCCAGGTTCTGAGCCATGGGTTCCCAGGAGTGGTGATGAATCCCCTGAAACAGAAGCAGATGCAGCCGGATGGTGTCCAAGTGAGATGGTAACGTACTGGCCTCTACACACATGGGAGAGCTTCTGAGGGGAGCGGGAGTCAAGTGAAAACTGGAAGGACGGGTGGTCCCGGCAGAGGGGGCAGCCAGTGCAGTTGCCTGGTGCAGAAAAGTACTCAGCATCCTTGAGGGACTGAAAGGCATGAGTGGCCAGGACATAGTTCGTGAGGGCAGGGGACCAGGAAGAGATGGGTGGGAGCCCCTTTCACCATATTGAAGGTTCTAGTTTTATTGGAGGTTGATGCTATTGGCAGTTGGAAACTATGGACTGCAGGGGGTATTGGTTGAAAAAATGAGTGAGTAGGTGAATGAATATCTACTATCAAGTAAAGATATAAGAGGCACAGAGACCTAACAATGGAGACCAATACCAGACAGTGAGACTTCAGTCGAGGCCAGAGGCTGAGAATTTCTTTCCCCACCTCGGTCCTGGTCTGCTCCTGCCAAGATACAGACGAGGGGAGGGAGGCCCTGCTGAGCGGGGGCCGCCACCATCTGTGACCTTCCACAGGGGACCAGCTTCTCAGCTTTCCCACTGTCCTCCCAGACTCCCGCCATCCGTGCACGGCCGAGACCCTCACAGGCACAGGGGCAGCGGGGACCTCTGAGATCCAGGGCAGCCCTGCGGGAGAGATGAGACCCATAGAAGGCCTTCTCTAAACACTGTCCCTGAGTAAGGCACCCCCACTTGCAGAGGCAACACCCAGCCTCAGAGGACCGTTAGGGTACTTTACTGAAAAGGGCAGAAGGGCAGCCTCTCCAACCTCTACTTTCCTGCCTGTTCCTCTAGATTTGGAGTCCACATGTAGCCTTGTTTTTCCATATAGACTTGGTTTGAGGTCTGTACACTCTTGAAGGGGTTTTAGGGTGCATTTTCAACCAAGGTGGCCCACTGCTGCCCAGAAGATGACAACATTTCATCATGGCATTTCATCCGGGCCCTCAACCTTCCGCCCCATTTTAAAATTAATTCATGAGCGTGACCACCTGGAGTGAGGGTTTAATGGGGAGCATTCTTAGTGATTTTTTTTGAATTAATTAATTAATTTTGGTTGCACTGGGCTTCCATTTCTGAGGGCAGACTTTCTCTTTGTTGTGGCGTTCAGGCTTCTCATTGCGGTGGCTTCTCTTGTTGGGGAGCGCAGGCTCTAGGCACATAGGCTCCAGTCGTTTCAGTTCACGGGTTTAGTTGCTCCACAGCATGTGGAATCTTCCCGGATCAGGGATCGACCCCGTGCGTCCTGCATCGGCAGGCAGATTCCTATCCACTGTCCCACCGGGGAAGTCTGTGTTCTCACTGGTCTTGAATAGACCCAGAGCTCCAATAAGCCCTCGGAGTCCGCCTCCTTCTCCCAACTGCACCCGGGCCAGCGCATGAGCTCAGCCACACCCTCTTTCAGTTCCTGCAGGGTGAGCTCTGCCTGCCGCCCACTTGGGCCAGATGCCCAGCAAGCCTTCCTCTGGCTCTTCCCCTTGGCCGCCAACAAACTCCGGCTTGAAACGTCATCTCCTGACAAAGTCCTCCCTGACTACTCCACTCCTTACCTAGGCTTTGTTCCTCCGGCCCAGCTGCACTCAGGACTGTGTCCTTCACCCTCCACAGCGCTTTTTACAAGGAGCAGTTCTCCATCCGTTGTGCTTCTGCCCCACGGTGCATCTGTCTCCCATTAGCGGGGGGCTCCACGGGGCCAGGAGTACATGTACTTCATTCCTGCAGCTTCCCCAGCTCTTAGCACAGGGCCAGGCACCACACAGGTGCAAATAAAGAATTGTTGCATGAATGAATGAATGAATGAACGAGCTGTTACTGCAATGCCTTCACCAACCTGTGCACTCCTGTCCGTTTCTAGAAGTTCCAGGTGTGCTAACTTGGGTCTGCATGTGTGTGCGTGATCAGCCGTGTCAGAATCTTTGCAAACCCATTGTTGACTGTATCCCGCAAGTCTCCTCTGTCCGTGGGATTTACTCCAAGCAACAATACTGGAGTGGGTTGCCATTTCGTCCTCCGGGGAATCTTCCCAAACCAGGGATTGAACGCGTGTTTCCTGCATTGGCAGGTGAATTCTTTACCTCTGAGACAAATGCCAAGATGAGATTCCAAGCACAAGAGCGTCTTGGAGAAAATGCCTGCCCGGGAGGATGGTGAGGGGAGATGCAGGAGGCTGGGAGAACTGGCAGACAGAGATGCTGGTCAGCCGGGGAAAGGCGAGAAGGAAGGGCTTCCTCAGGCCAGAGTCGCCTGTGGAGGAACGCTGTCTCCCCCAGGAGCAGGCCTGTCTTTGCATCTGTCCCCACCAAGCTCCCGTAGGGGCTGGGAGCAGCCCGTGAGAGCTGTGGCCTCAGCACCCCAAGGCTCAGAGCCTGGTGTCGGAGCATCAGGCATTCGTGCTCCTGACGAAGGAGATTGGCCGGCCTGCCCGTGGTCATGAGGGCCAGCCGTTCTCTGCCAGCCCTGCTGTAAGCTCGGGCCCTGTCACGAGAAGAAGCCTGGGGCGTGGGGGATCCCAGCCTGGTCAACCCTCCCGTGCGTGCGGCTGCAGGAGGGGGCCCAGGCCTCCTGTTTGCCTGGGGTGAAGGTCACCCAGGACAGCCAGCCCACTGCAGTGGAAGCTTCCATGGAACGTGTTCACATCAGTGAGGGGCTGGATGTTCTCAAAGGAAATCGAACCATGAAATCATTTTCAACACATAAAGGCCCATTTATTTTGGCAAAAAACAAAACAAAAACTATGGCTCCAACCAGCCCTCAGATGTGTTGGGCGCCCCGTGGACGCCTGCTCCGTCTTAGGGTCCCAGCGTTGAGAGGGCACTGAGCACATCTTTTCCATCTCTGCCGGCTGTGTTTTCACAGATTTAGAGGGCTGCGAGCCTTTTCACTTCTCAGTGTTTCACATCTTGAGTTCCCCCAAAGGCTGGTAGTACCAGGTTGACCAAGCATGACGCACGGCTCTGGCCTCGGGGCTCCATTTTTAGCTCCTAAGCTGTTGAGGCTTCGGGAAGGGGAGGAGGGTGGGGGTGAAGGTGTCAGCAGCTGTGAAATCAGGCCGACAGAAATCAACAGGGCTCTCCTCCTTCCTGTCCGTAGGGCTGAGGTTGTCCACGTAGGGAGGGGTGGGGTGACTTCTCCTCTTGCCGGACGGGCGGGGTGTGGCGAGGGGAGCAGCCTCACACCCAGGCCCCCGGGTCACAGTTCCTCGCGCTGCCCTCCCAGCTCACACCGCAACCAGGCTGGCTGATGTAAATGTCACGGGCACTTTTTTTTGTTGTTTTTCATGTCACTGTGCAAACGCTGCACAGAAGTCCCAAAGTCCTCTGACCTGGAGTCACCCACTTCCTTATTACCCACATGGAACAGATCCAGCCCCCATTCCCATGCCACCGGGAGAAGTGCTGGCCCTCGCCCAGAAACAGCCCGGCCCGTGACCTCCGCGATGCAAACCCACGACAGAGCTCGCATCTCCTCGTCCCGGCACAGGCTTCTCCCTCTCTTCCCCGGGGAGCTCCCGGGCCACAGTGCCTCAGCCTCCTCTTCTGGCTCTCGCCTCACTTTGAGAGCTTCAGAACTCAGTCCTGAGCCCTCCGTTCTTCTCTGGCTACACGTCCCCCGCACCCCTGCTCCAGTCCAGGGGGGCTCCCTCGAGCTCACGACTTCCAACACCAGTGACTCTGTTACGAGCTCGTGCTGCTGTCCGCACAGCAGACACAGGAATCTGAGAGACGAGGTGTTGAGGCAAGGAAAACGACTTTATTCGGAAAACAGCTGACCGAGAAGATGGCAGGCTAGCGCCTCGGATAAAACCATCTCATTGGGGTTTGGATGCCAGTTTATTTTATAGATCAGATGCGCCTCGGATAAAACCATCTCATTGGGGTTTGGATGCCAGGCTATTTTATAGATCAAATGGGGAGAGGTGAGGAAGCAAAGCAAAAAGGCCATTAATATTGCACATATCTCTTAGAATGGCAAGCCTCAAGCAGAGGAAGTGTTAACTTCTCTGTTCCTGCCGTGTACAGGTGGACAGGATTCTTGAATAGAGATATTTTACTCTAACACTCAGGCAGAGGGACAGGGTCCAAGGCAAGCCATTAAGCAGGATTATAGTAATAACAGCAACGGAAAGCAAGTCAAAGAAAGTTTACAACATGGAGCCAGACTTGGTTTTCTCCCTGCAACAATTTCAGACCTAACGTCCCGCCAGATCTCTCTTCTGTCCGCTCCTCTGGCTTCTTGGCCTCTCCTCTTGATTTCTCCCTCCAGCCCCGTTCCATTGGGTAAATGACTGTCACCTGTTGCCCAACCATCCAATCGCTCAAATGGGAAGCTTAGGAATTCTCTTTGGTTCTCCCCATTTTCTTGCCTCTGGCCATCTCCACCTGCAGTCTCCAGGGTTATCTGGAGCGGGTCCACTGTTTTGTGGCTCCAATGCCGTCTCCCTGATGTCAGCACTGTCCTCTCGCCTTCTCGCCCATCTCCCAGCCGCTTCCCTTGACTGGCACCAACCCCCACTCCCTAGTCTATTCTTAACAGGGCAGCTGTGCTGATCTCGTCAGCGCTTAGTTCCAATCATGCACTTGCTTTAACAGCACTCCAGGCTACATTCAGCAGTGAAAGCACCCCTCTCTCCCACCTCTGCCCGGCTCAGCACCCCTTCTCTCCCAGGGCTCCCCGTGCTCCAGCCACACTGGCCTTGCTGCCCCAGGGCTGGGGTCCACCTTCCCTCTGCGGGATTCTTCCCCTGATTCTTGAGGGCCTGGCTTTTTCTCAACCTTCAGATCTCCCCTTAAATATTACTTCCGTAACAGGCTCCCTGAAAATGCCCGTGCCTTTATTGTACAGAGAATGCTCATCTCCCCCTTTATTCCGTTTAGACTGTGAGCCGCACGTGTTTGGGAGCAGTGGGGGTGATGCTATTGCTGCTGTTTAGCCACTAAGTCATGTCCGACTCTCTGTGAGCCCCGTGGACCGTAGCCCACCAGCTCCTTGGTTCATGCGATTCTCCAGGCAAGAACACTAGGGCGTGTTGCCATTTCCTCCTCAAGAGAATCTTCCCAACCCAGGGATCGAACTCACATCTCTTATTTGGCAGGCCGATTCTTTAGCACTAAGCTACCAGGAAACCCCCAGTGGTAAGAGGGGAAGGCTAATAACCAAAAGGCTAATGAATTATTTTCATCGACTCCAGGGCCTCAGCCACAGAGTTGGCTGAGAAATAAATGAGGCCTCTTGGCTTGCAATTTCATGTATCTCCTACCACACTTGTGCATGAGTCAAGGACATGTGTTCCTCCCCAAAGACTCTGTGAGCTGAAGAGGGGCCCTGGAGAATCCTGTTCTCCTCCTTCCAGCACAAGCTGCAAGGCCTCTCGCCTCCCTGGTTGTGGAGCCCTCTTTGTGCCGCAGAGCCCTTGTTACTACAAAGGAGCCTCCAGGCCCCCAGCCTCTCAACAAGTGAGTGATCTGGAGAATCACCTGACTTAACCCCAGTCTGTCAGAGTTCCTTCCCAAGAATTAGCGTTTGGGAGAGACAGAGCAGTGTCAGTCTTCCTCGGGTGGTCTGGACGCGCAGGACCCGGCGTTGGTGGTGGTCGCCATGCCACCTGAGAAGCCAGGGGCACCTCCTTGGTGAGCAGAGAGGAGGCGGGTGAGGCGGCCCTTGACTCTGCGTCGACCTTCACACACCCGGCGTCTTTGACAGGAGACACAAATACATATCAAGGTGGTATCTTTATATTCAAATAGGCTCTGGAAACTGGAAGGCCCTTGTCATGAAATTCATTTGCTTAACAAAGATTGGGTGTCTCATTTAGCTAAACCCATTGACCTCCTGTCTCACAAGGAAGACAGGCTACTTAGTGGCAACAGAACTTCCTGGGCGCACAGAGCAGAGAGCCAGCTCTGGCTGGGCTGGGTGCACCCTCCCCTCTGTCCCCTGGGAACCCTAGGCTGTGCCCTGAAAATGCCCGTGCCTTTATTGTAAAAATCTCCCCTTTATTCCGTTAGACTGTGAGCCGCACGTGTTTGGGAGCAGTGGGGGTGATGCTATTGCTGCTGTTTAGCCACTAAGTCATGTCCGACTCTCTGTGAGCCCCGTGGACCGTAGCCCACCAGCTCCTTGGTTCATGCGATTCTCCAGGCAAGAACACTAGGGCGTGTTGCCATTTCCTCCTCAAGAGAATCTTCCCAACCCAGGGATCGAACTCACATCTCTTATTTGGCAGGCCGATTCTTTAGCACTAAGCTACCAGGAAACCCCCAGTGGTAAGAGGGGAAGGCTAATAACCAAAAGGCTAATGAATTATTTTCATCGACTCCAGGGCCTCAGCCACAGAGTTGGCTGAGAAATAAATGAGGCCTCTTGGCTTGCAATTTCATGTATCTCCTACCACACTTGTGCATGAGTCAAGGACATGTGTTCCTCCCCAAAGACTCTGTGAGCTGAAGAGGGGCCCTGGAGAATCCTGTTCTCCTCCTTCCAGCACAAGCTGCAAGGCCTCTCGCCTCCCTGGTTGTGGAGCCCTCTTTGTGCCGCAGAGCCCTTGTTACTACAAAGGAGCCTCCAGGCCCCCAGCCTCTCAACAAGTGAGTGATCTGGAGAATCACCTGACTTAACCCCAGTCTGTCAGAGTTCCTTCCCAAGAATTAGCGTTTGGGAGAGACAGAGCAGTGTCAGTCTTCCTCGGGTGGTCTGGACGCGCAGGACCCGGCGTTGGTGGTGGTCGCCATGCCACCTGAGAAGCCAGGGGCACCTCCTTGGTGAGCAGAGAGGAGGCGGGTGAGGCGGCCCTTGACTCTGCGTCGACCTTCACACACCCGGCGTCTTTGACAGGAGACACAAATACATATCAAGGTGGTATCTTTATATTCAAATAGGCTCTGGAAACTGGAAGGCCCTTGTCATGAAATTCATTTGCTTAACAAAGATTGGGTGTCTCATTTAGCTAAACCCATTGACCTCCTGTCTCACAAGGAAGACAGGCTACTTAGTGGCAACAGAACTTCCTGGAGCGCACAGAGCAGAGAGCCAGCTCTGGCTGGGCTGGGTGCACCCTCCCCCTCTGTCCCCTGGGAACCCTAGGCTGTGCCCCGAATCCTTCGTGAGCCTCTCCTATATGCTGGATCCTCTGTGGGGACAGGGCTGGACAGCAGAGATACACGACTTTTTAGCTCCTTTCCTCCCCCGCCCTCAAATCCCCAGCTATTGGAACCTCTTAAGGGTCAAGAGAGGTCCTGGCTGCTTTGATTTGTTGAGGCTCCCAGTACTTTTGAAACCAGAGTTCAAAGTTTGCGGTATATTTTAAATATTTACATTTAACTAAATAGTAGTTAAATAGTACATTTAAGTAATAGTTTTCCATGCTTAAACTCACACAGAATGCTCATAGCATGGTTACAAGACTTGTTTTTTAAATTTTTATTTCATCTTGGAATATAGTTGATTTTCAATGTTGTGTTTGTTTTAGGAGTACAGCAGCCCGACTCAGACACTGACATGATCTATTATTTTTGGGATTCTTTTCCCATAATGGTTATTACAGAGGGTCGAGGTGGGGTTCCCTGTACTATACAATAGGTCTCGTTGATTATCTGTTTTACACATAGTAGTGCGTATATGGTAGTCCCTGATGGCTCAGTGAGTAAAGAATCTGCCTGTCAGTGCAGGAGACACAGCAGGCAAGAGTTTGACTCCTGGGTCAGAAAGCTGCCCCGGAAGAGGAAATGGCAACCCACTCCGGTATTCTTGCCTGGAGAATGCCATGGACAAAGGAGCCTGGCTGGCTACAGTCCATGGGGTGGCAAAGAGTCAGACATGGGGCTTCCCTGGTGGTCCAGTGGGTAAGGACACCACCTTGCAGTGCAAGGGGTGCCAGTTCAATCCCTGGCCTGGGAAGATCCCACGTGCCTCGGAGCGGCTGGACTGATGTGTCCAGTTACCGAGCCGGAGCTCTGGAGCGCATGTGCCCAGAGCCGGTGCTCTGCGACAACAGAGGCCACTGCGATGGGAGGCCCACACGGGCCAAAAAAAGAACAAAGATGGATGAAAATAGATAGATGAAAGACCAATAGAAGTGGCCCGCCCACCCCACTCCGTCCCCAACCCGCCCCACCCCAAAAAAAGAGTCAGACATGACTGAGCGACAAAGCACGCATATGTCCATCCCAAGCTCCTAATTTATCCCCCCACCAGGATTTATTTATTTTACAAATGAGTTCTTGGTACCCACTATGGGCGACTTGACTGGTAAAGGGACAGAGGCATGAAGCCATGGGATACGTGTCTTCTTGTTTTCCTCTGGTTGGTGCTTGTCTGTTCGCCTTCACTTGAAGACAAGAGATTAAAGTGTGAACCTGGGGGCCCTGTGGGAAGGATTGATAGCACCTCGGGGAGCCCCAGAGTGTACAAACCACCTTCTGCTTCTGTTCAGCCTGTTTTTTTTTTTTTTTTTTCCTTTTTTCAGGTGGACCACAGATTCAGTGGTTCAAGTTTTAGTTGTCTTTCTTTTTTCCATCTTTAAACTTTATTAGCGTTTCCTCCTCCCAGATGCAGATCGTAACCTATTTACTCTAAAGCATGACAAGACATGGGGGGACCTGAAATGCGACTTACTCAATGAATGAGACAATCTGAACTGATGTATTGGGATTCTTTTCCCATAATGGTTATTACAGAGGGTCGAGGTGGGGTTCCTGTACTATACAATAGGTCTCGTTGATTATCTGTTTTACACATAGTAGTGCGATATGGTAGTCCCTGATGGCTCAGTGAGTAAAGAATCTGCCTGTCAGTGCAGGAGACACAGCAGGCAAGAGTTTGACTCCTGGGTCAGAAAGCTGCCCCGGAAGAGGAAATGGCAACCCACTCCGGTATTCTTGCCTGGAGAATGCCATGGACAAAGGAGCCTGGCTGGCTACAGTCCATGGGGTGGCAAAGAGTCAGACATGGGGCTTCCCTGGTGGTCCAGTGGGTAAGGACACCACCTTGCAGTGCAAGGGGTGCCAGTTCAATCCCTGGCCTGGGAAGATCCCACGTGCCTCGGAGCGGCTGGACTGATGTGTCCAGTTACCGAGCCGGAGCTCTGGAGCGCATGTGCCCAGAGCCGGTGCTCTGCGACAACAGAGGCCACTGCGATGGGAGGCCCACACGGGCCAAAAAAAGAACAAAGATGGATGAAAATAGATAGATGAAAGACCAATAGAAGTGGCCCGCCCACCCCACTCCGTCCCCAACCCGCCCCACCCCAAAAAAAGAGTCAGACATGACTGAGCGACAAAGCACGCATATGTCCATCCCAAGCTCCTAATTTATCCCCCCACCAGGATTTATTTATTTTACAAATGAGTTCTTGGTACCCACTATGGGCGACTTGACTGGTAAAGGGACAGAGGCATGAAGCCATGGGATACGTGTCTTCTTGTTTTCCTCTGGTTGGTGCTTGTCTGTTCGCCTTCACTTGAAGACAAGAGATTAAAGTGTGAACCTGGGGGCCCTGTGGGAAGGATTGATAGCACCTCGGGGAGCCCCAGAGTGTACAAACCACCTTCTGCTTCTGTTCAGCCTGTTTTTTTTTTTTTTTTTTCCTTTTTTCAGGTGGACCACAGATTCAGTGGTTCAAGTTTTAGTTGTCTTTCTTTTTTCCATCTTTAAACTTTATTAGCGTTTCCTCCTCCCAGATGCAGATCGTAACCTATTTACTCTAAAGCATGACAAGACATGGGGGGACCTGAAATGCGACTTACTCAATGAATGAGACAATCTGAACTGATGCCAACTCGGTGACATTCTAGAAAATGCAAAACTACAGAGACAGAAAAAGCTCTGTGGTTTTCAGGGCTCAGGGAGGAGGGAGAGATGAGCTGGCAGAGGGCTTCTAGGGCCTTGAACTGCCCCGTGTGATACTCTCATGGTGGTTACCCGTCATGTTACGTCTGTCCGAATCCACTAACGACAACACCAAGAGCAAACCTTCACGTCAACTGCGGACCTTGGGTGGTAGTGTTAACATGAGTTCACTGAGTGTGACAGCTACACCACTCTGGTGCAGGACGTTGATGGTGCAGGAGGCTGTATGTCAGGGGGCACGTGGGAAATCTCTGTATTTCCCACTCAGCATTTCTATGGAAGTAAAAATCGTGCTTTTGAGTACACGAAAGTGTACTTTCCACTCTTAAAACTGCTCCAGGGCTTCCCTGGTGGTCCAGTGGTAAAGAATCCACCTTGCAACGCAAGGGACACCAGTTTGATCCCTGGTCTGGGAAGACTCCACATGCCGTGGAGCAGCTGAGCCCGTGCTCCACAACCACTGAGCCCACACTCTGGAGCCCGTGCTCCACAGCAAGAGAGGCCCCTGCCGTGAGAAGCCCATGCACTGCAATGAAGAATAGCCCCCCGACACCACACCTAGAGAAAGCCTGTGTGTAGCAGCCAAGACCCAGCATAGCTAAAAAATAAATAAATAAATATGTAATATAAAAAGAAAACTGCTCTAAGAATTAAGTGTATTTAATTTTTAAAAAAATACACGTGGCAGAGGTCAGTTTCTAGGTGGTAAGTTCATGGATTCGCAAACTTAGGTGCGCTCAGATATCGCTCGGGTGTGCGTGCTCAGTCAGTTGTGTCTGACTCTTTTGAGACCTCATGGACTGTACCCCACCCGGCTCCTCTGTCCGTGGAATTTCCTGACCAACTAGGGATCAAACCCACGTCTCCTCCATTGGCTGGCAGGTTCTGTACCACTGAACCAAGAGCCAGGGTCAAGTCCCAACCCACCCAGCTGTGTGACCTTGGACCGTTTATTTAACCTCTAGGAGCCTCTGTTTTTCCATCTGTAAAAAGGAAGTAATAATGGCATTCATCACAGAGAGCCCTTGTGAGGGTTAAATGAGATAATGTATGGCAGAGTCTTGCCTGGCGCTTTGTGCATGTGTGTGCTGAGTCTCTTCAGTTTGCATCCAGTTCTTTGCAACAGGTTCCTCTATCCATGGGAGTCTCCAGCAAAAATACTGGAGTGGGTTGCCATGCCTTCCTCCAAGGGATCTTCCCCACCCAATGATTGAAATCAATGCCTCTTAACGTCTCCTGCACTTGGCAGGCGGGTTCTTTACCACTATCAGCGCCTGGGGAAGCCCCTGGTGCTTCATAAATATCAGCTATTACTAGCATTAAAAAAATTTAATTGGCCATGCCACACAGCATGTGGGATCTTTGTTGCCCAACTAGGGATCAAACCCACATCCCCTGCGTGGAATCGTAACGACTGGGCTACCAGGGAAGTCCTCCTTATGTGTGTGTGTGCTCAGTGTCTAAGTCATGTCGGACTCTTCGCAACACTATGGACTGTCGCCTGCCAGGCTCGTTGGTCCATGGGATTTCCCAAGCAAGGATACTGGAGTGGGCTGTCATTTCCTCCTCCAGGGAATCTTCCCAACCCAGGGGTTGAATCTGCGTCTCCTGTGTTTCCCCCGTGGGCAGGTGGATTCTTTACCGTTGTGCCTCCCGGGAAGCCTGGGAAAGTCCCCTGGCGGCATTCTTACCCAGGATAACATGCATTCATGCATTCATTCATTGTAACTGTTGAGCAGCATGCAAGGTACGAGGGTGAACCAGGCTGAGCTGGTCCCTGCCCTCCCAGAGGGTGCGAGCTGTTCCGTCCTCCCTCTGCATATGTAGTAGTGTCGGAAGCAGAAGAAACAGTCCCCATGTGGGCTGTGCCGTCAAGTCCCCATGGACACACACACCCTTGAAGCAGCTTCAGGAGCCAAGTGCCTAGCTAGATGATTTTGTCATGAAAGGTGATGCGGCACAGAGCTGGGCTGCCTGCATTCCATTCCCAGATGCCTCCTAGCTGTGGAATCTCAGGCAAGTTCTTCACCACCTCCGTGCCTCAGGGTCCTCACCTGTATAAAAGAGGGCATCTTATCAGTGTTATGCGGAGCCTGGATGGGAGGGGAGCTTAGGGCAGAAGGGATATATATATGTATATACATGTGTATGTGTATATATATGTGTGTGTGTATATATATATATATGTATATATGGCTGAGTCACTCTGCTGGTCACCTGAAGCTATCACAACATTGTTAATCAGCCACTGTTGTTGTTCCGTTGCTCAGTCGTGTCCAACTCTTTGTGACTCCGTGGACAGCAGCACACCAGGCTTCCCTGTCCCTCACCATCTCCTTGAGTTTGCTTGAACTCATGTCCATTGAGTCGGTGAAGCCATCCAACGTCTCATCCTCTGCCGCCTTTTCCTCTTGCCATCGAGTCGTGTTTAAAGGATGCCCATCCAACACTGTAACATACAGAGAGAGAACGGGCTGGGCACAGGGTACGACCCAACTAGGGATCAAACCCACATCCCCTGCGTGGAATCGTACGACTGGGCTACCAGAAGTCCTCCTTAGTGGTGTGTGTCTTAAGTCATGTCGGACTCTTCGCAACACTATGGACTGTCGCCTGCCAGGCTCGTTGGTCCATGGGATTTCCCAAGCAAGGATACTGGAGTGGGCTGTCATTTCCTCCTCCAGGGAATCTTCCCAACCCAGGGGTTGAATCTGCGTCTCCTGTGTTTCCCCCGTGGGCAGGTGGATTCTTTACCGTTGTGCCTCCCGGGAAGCCTGGGAAAGTCCCCTGGCGGCATTCTTACCCAGGATAACATGCATTCATGCATTCATTCATTGTAACTGTTGAGCAGCATGCAAGGTACGAGGGTGAACCAGGCTGAGCTGGTCCCTGCCCTCCCAGAGGGTGCGAGCTGTTCCGTCCTCCCTCTGCATATGTAGTAGTGTCGGAAGCAGAAGAAACAGTCCCCATGTGGGCTGTGCCGTCAAGTCCCCATGGACACACACACCCTTGAAGCAGCTTCAGGAGCCA
The DNA here is from genome assembly GCA_022376925.1 of Tragulus kanchil. Lineage (NCBI taxonomy): Eukaryota > Metazoa > Chordata > Mammalia > Artiodactyla > Tragulidae > Tragulus > Tragulus kanchil. The sequence continues at coordinate 220,092,449 of JAIOJX010000030.1, read as the reverse complement.
AGTGCCTAGCTAGATGATTTTGTCATGAAAGGTGATGCGGCACAGAGCTGGGCTGCCTGCATTCCATTCCCAGATGCCTCCTAGCTGTGGAATCTCAGGCAAGTTCTTCACCACCTCCGTGCCTCAGGGTCCTCACCTGTATAAAAGAGGGCATCTTATCAGTGTTATGCGGAGCCTGGATGGGAGGGGAGCTTAGGGCAGAAGGGATATATATATGTATATACATGTGTATGTGTATATATATATGTGTGTGTGTGTATATATATATATATATATGTATATATGGCTGAGTCACTCTGCTGGTCACCTGAAGCTATCACAACATTGTTAATCAGCCACTGTTGTTGTTCCGTTGCTCAGTCGTGTCCAACTCTTTGTGACTCCGTGGACAGCAGCACACCAGGCTTCCCTGTCCCTCACCATCTCCTTGAGTTTGCTTGAACTCATGTCCATTGAGTCGGTGATGCCATCCAACCGTCTCATCCTCTGCCGCCCCCTTTTCCTCTTGCCATCAGTCTTTAATCAGCCATACTCCAATATAAAATAAAACGTGTTTTTTAAAAGGAGGGCATAATAGAACCTATCACTTGAAGTGCTGTGAGGAATCAACACTGTAACATACAGAGAGAGAACGGGGCTGGGCACAGCGTAGGTGCTACGATGCTTTCAATAATCGCTGTTCTCATTATGACTCATCAACGGTTCTTACTGACTCCAGTGAGACGGTAACCCGCAGACAGCAAAACGCTCCTTGGTGTCGATGAGGAAACCCAGGTGGCACGGTGGCGTTCTCAAGAACACGCCTGCCTCGTGGGCGTTTATCCTAAGGCCCAGCTTGTGCAGGTGTGATACGGTTTCTAAGTCAGACGTGCCTGCAGAATATATAATAGCTGAAGCCTGGGAGCAACCTAGATGCCTGTCAACAGGAGGCTGGTTAAGAAATCTGTGACTCACCCAAAGAAAGAAATGTTAGCCCTTTCAGAAAATGAGCCAGCTGCATGTGAAATGAAGAGATTTCCAAGAGTATTGTTAAACGCAGAAAGCCAGAGGCAGTGCACTTTTACTTTTTGTGCTAAGAAAAAGAAATGTGCATGCCTGTGTCCTTCAGTCATAGGATGGTGGTTGTGTCCGGAGGGGCACCGGCTAGCAGGGCTGGTGGGGGGCAGGATCTCCTTTCATCACTGTGGGCTCCTTTCCACCTTTAGAACTTGCAGCCATACACTTATTTTACTTTTTCTTTTTTTTTTTTTTTAAAGGAGTAAGCAGAGAATTGGTGCTGATTCAAAAATCAGCACTCCAGTTCACTGTGTTCTGTTGAATACACTTTGCGGCCCTCTGAGCAGATGGCCCGGGAGGGTTGGGCCAGGGCCAGGAGGCAGCCTCCCTCCCCCGTGGGTGTATGCGGAGCCACGTGGGGCCCTGTGGCCAGGCACATGCCTGCAGCTGGGTCTTCCTGTGCGGCGGAAGGCCCTGGGGTGTGGCACTGAAACTGGTCAGGAGTCAGGCAGGAGCCTGCCCAAGCAGGGCAAGGCCTCGGTCCTGGGATCTGGGCCTGGCCCGGGCAGCTTTTCAGGGTGGACCGTCATGAGACAGAGGCTCACTAGAAGCACCAGGAAAGGGCCTTCATCGCAGCTACTTCTTTGCGTTTATGGGACAGTTCACAGTGAAGCCTGGGACCAGAAAAAGCTGAAGGTTCAGGCAACAGATTTGGAAGGCCCAGGGCTTCCCGGCCTGCTTGAGGCATCCGCGGGCTGGAAGGAGCCCAGAGGAACCTGAGTTCTTAGTTCTTCATCCATCCGCCTGGCTGAAATACAAAGATTCTTTTCAGAGCTCTCCCTGAAGTAGCCCTCCAGTTTCAGGACACTCACCGCATTGTGCGCTGGGACATTCCCTGTAGCCCAGCAAAAGAGAGAGAAAGGCCCTTTCAGTTAACTGCAAAATAAGCAAGGCTCCGTCCAAAGACAGGGGCCCTTTGCTTCCTGGGCCCCTGGTAATTCATAGGCTCTCTGAGCACCATTTACTGCCTTCAGTCTATTGGATGAGAGTTTTTTCAAATGCCCTTTAGTTAATAATTCTTTATACACACTTAACCTAAAAAAAATCTATGTATAACTGCAAACAGACATTCTTCAGTCCCTTATACTTTCAGACACACACACACACATACAGTTCTGTGTAGTGAGACTCTTGACTGGAAGGATACGTGATCTGTGAGGTAGATCACATATTTGGTACAAGGTAATCGAACAAGATCTGCCGTGGTTTGCAGAAACTAATATCATCACTTCGCTTCTCTGAGTCTCCATTACTGTTAAGTCCAGTTAATTCTTTTGTTGTTGCTGTGGATTTAATTAAAATAGGCATGTCTTTATAGGTTATTTATGTTTTTTGGTGTTTTTTATTTGACCACTTCTGTTGGTTTTAATTTATTTATCTTTGTTCTTTGGCCTGTGCAGGCCTCCCATTGCAGTGGCCTCCGTCACTGCAGAGCACCGGCTCTGGGCGCACGCGCTCCAGAGCTCCAGCTCGGTGATTGGACACATCGGTCCAGCTGCTCCGCGGCACGTGGGATCTTCCCAGGCCAGGGATCGAACCGGTGCCCCTTGCACTGCAAGGCGGTGTCCTTACCCACTGGACCACCAGAGAAGCCCTATAGCTTATTTATTGATTAACTTATTTTAATCATTTAATTTGTTTATTTTCGGCTGTGCTAGGTCTTTGTTCTGCGCTCGGCAAGGAGGGCCTACTCTCTAGATTCAGTGGATAGGCTTCTCATTAGGTTGGCTTCTCTTGTTGTGGGGCACGGGCTTTAGGCATGCAGGTTTCAGTTGCTATGGCGCCAGGACTTAGTTGCCCAGAGGCATGTGGGATCTTCCTGGACCCAGGATGGAACCTGCGTCTCCTGCACTGGCAGGCAGATTCTTCACCCCTGGACCACCAGGGAGTTCCGAAGTCCCGTGAATTTTTTCTGTCAGTTGATGGTAATTCCTCTACTTCCTCTTCCGATGTGACTCGTGCATTCACTGGCCAAGCGTCTGGGGATCCCACCATGCACCAGGCACTGGCTTCTGGGATGCTGTGATGAACAAAGCAGGCAGAGACCCGTGGCCTTTTGTGGTTTGCATTCTGATGACGTGACAGCCTTTCGCTGTGGGGCCAGGGAGGGATGGAAATGAGGAAAGAGGGGCGTTCAGACTTCCTAGGGAAGTGACCGTTGAGTGGAGGCCTGAGGGCTGTGAAGGAGGGCGTCAGGGGTGTGTGAGGGCAGCAGTGCTGGCCAGAAGAGACAGCGATTCCCTTGCCCCTCCATTTGCATTGCGCTCACTTGGCAAAAGCCAGCCCTGGTTAGACCCAACTCTCCACCCACTCCACACCCATGCTGGTGCAACTGGACCTTGGCTGGCGAGACCTAGGCCCCGTGCTGGCTGGCTTCCTTGCAGCTCAGGGACAGGATCTCAGGTGGGGTGGGGGTCAGGGTGGGGAGCTGAGGGGAGCTTCATGTTTCTATCATGAAGGCTTCCCCGTCCCATTCACTCTTTCACTGTCCCTACAGCCAGTTCCCCGCAGTTCACTCTCAGCTAATTTTCCTTACCTCCCATCCCACTGAGAAAAGTAAAATTCTCAGAAGAGTTACCAGCCAGGTGACACTAGTGGTAAAGAACCTGCCTGCCAATGTAGGACATATAAGAGACTCAGGTTCGATCCCTGGGTGGGGAAGATCCCTTGGAGGAGGACATGGCAACTCACTCCAGTTTTCTTGCCTCAAGAATCCCATCAACAGTATGAAAAGGCAAAAATGGAGAAGTTCAAGGGCCGGCTCTCTGTGGACACCTGGAAGCTCCTTTGGGAAGACTCCCCAACTGGGGTTGGGGAGACAGGGCACCCAGGGCGGGAAGGCCCTTGTGGGGGCTGATTTCAGTCCAAGTCCCGGGGAAGCCTAGAGGCTTTAAGCAGCAGAGGGATGGGTCTGGTATTTGCTTTAGGATGGCACTGGCTGCCCTGTGGCAAATGCACCCTCTCCAGGGTCCCCTGGGAGGTGGTGCAGGTTGTGCTGGGCCATGCGAGGGCTCCCAGGAGTCAGGCCCGGGGCCCCCAGCGTCGCATGGGTCAACTTGCGGGTATCAGGGATCCTCTCCTGAGTAGTGAGCCACCAGGATGCATGTTTTTACGGTGATACAGAGGGCCTCAATTCGTGCCCTCCGGGCAGCAACATGACTTTTATTTATTTCTTTAAATTACAGAGTTTTGAACAACATGACTTTTAACCCCGTTTCGGAAGACCGGGGCACCCATCCACGCTTCGCTGGTCATAAAGGCATCTTGGACACTTCTCCCTCGGTGCCTCAGTTTCCCTATCTGTCCAAGAGGACTGGGACCGGCCCAAGGGTGACACCCTAGGTCACCAGTCCTGCGGGGAGGGCACGGCCGGGGCAAAGCCGGCACAGCGGGTGGGCTTTCCACTCCGGAAACTGAGGCACGGTGGATTGGGGCGCGGAGTCCCCGAGACTCCGGCGAACTCTGAGCGGCACGTCTCGGGTCCACGGAAGTCGTCCAGGTCGCTTGCCAAGCCATCCCCGCGGAGTGGCCCCCGCCCCGCTCTGCCCGAAGACCGGAGCGCGGCCGGGACGCCTGAAAGCCACAGCCGGGGACCTCAGCGCCAGCCCCGAGCTCGAGCGCCGGGAGGGCGCGCAGGACACGCCTCCCGCTCCCCAGCCCCCCAGCCGCGTCTGGCGCGGGCCTGCCCCGGGGCGCCCGCCGCTGCGCGCGCCGACCCCGCCCCTCGGCCGCGCCCCCGCCCCTCGGCCGCCGCCTCCGCCTCCGCCTCCTCGCAGGCCCGCGACGTGCCCGGCCGGCGAGCGGGCGGCGGGGACGGCGTCCGGCGCGCTCACTTCCGCGTCCCGCCGCCCTTCGGGCCGCGCGCGCCCAGCCTCCGCCGCCATCGGACAATAGACCGCCCGTCCCGCTGCCGCGAACTTCCTGCCGGGCCCGGCCGGCCCGTGCGCCCCGGACCCCGAGCCCTCCCCGCGCCGGCCCGGGCCGCGGCTCCGCGCCTCCAGGGGAAGCAGAAGAGGACCCAGCGCCGCGTACGAGCCCGCGCCTCCCGCCGCCGCGCCTTTGCGCCAGCCCCGACCGGTCCGCGCGCGGCCTCGGCGCGCCTCGCTCGGAGCAGCGTCGCCCCGTCCAGCGGCTGCTGCCTTGTTGTGGGTGTCTGAGTTTGGTTGCTTAAGGAGGATGTGATTTTTTTTTTTTTTTTTGCTTCCGTATTTCTTTTCCGTTTTATGATTTGAAACAGAGAAAAGAACTCACAGCCAGCTCGGACCGAGAAGCGCCACCCGCCGCCCCCGCGTGGACACATCCGAGGGGAAAGGGACTTGGAAGCCGACTTGGGCCAGGTGACTTCGAGGCTTCCGCAGCGGCTGGACTGGAAGGCCTGGGGTCATGATTTTCCTGGTGGGCAGGTGGAAGACTGAACCTGTCCTGGGCTGGACCTGAGTGTCTGCCCTTGGCCAGGATCCCCGCACCGCCCGGAGCCCCCCACCCCGACGGGAGGGTCACCCTAGGTCACCAGTCCTGCGGGAGGGCACGGCCGGGCAAAGCCGGCACAGCGGGTGGGCTTTCCACCCGGAAACTGAGGCACGGTGGATTGGGGCGCGGAGTCCCGAGACTCCGGCGAACTCTGAGCGGCACGTCTCGGGTCCACGGAAGTCGTCCAGGTCGCTTGCCAAGCCATCCCCGCGGAGTGGCCCCCGCCCCGCTCTGCCCGAAGACCGGAGCGCGGCCGGGACGCCTGAAAGCCACAGCCGGGGACCTCAGCGCCAGCCCCGAGCTCGAGCGCCGGGAGGGCGCGCAGGACACGCCTCCCGCTCCCCAGCCCCCCAGCCGCGTCTGGCGCGGGCCTGCCCCGGGGCGCCCGCCGCTGCGCGCGCCGACCCCGCCCCTCGGCCGCGCCCCCGCCCCTCGGCCGCCGCCTCCGCCTCCGCCTCCTCGCAGGCCCGCGACGTGCCCGGCCGGCGAGCGGGCGGCGGGGACGGCGTCCGGCGCGCTCACTTCCGCGTCCCGCCGCCCTTCGGGCCGCGCGCGCCCAGCCTCCGCCGCCATCGGACAATAGACCGCCCGTCCCGCTGCCGCGAACTTCCTGCCGGGCCCGGCCGGCCCGTGCGCCCCGGACCCCGAGCCCTCCCCGCGCCGGCCCGGGCCGCGGCTCCGCGCCTCCAGGGGAAGCAGAAGAGGACCCAGCGCCGCGTACGAGCCCGCGCCTCCCGCCGCCGCGCCTTTGCGCCAGCCCCGACCGGTCCGCGCGCGGCCTCGGCGCGCCTCGCTCGGAGCAGCGTCGCCCCGTCCAGCGGCTGCTGCCTTGTTGTGGGTGTCTGAGTTTGGTTGCTTAAGGAGGATGTGATTTTTTTTTTTTTTTTTGCTTCCGTATTTCTTTTCCGTTTTATGATTTGAAACAGAGAAAAGAACTCACAGCCAGCTCGGACCGAGAAGCGCCACCCGCCGCCCCCGCGTGGACACATCCGAGGGGAAAGGGACTTGGAAGCCGACTTGGGCCAGGTGACTTCGAGGCTTCCGCAGCGGCTGGACTGGAAGGCCTGGGGTCATGATTTTCCTGGTGGGCAGGTGGAAGACTGAACCTGTCCTGGGCTGGACCTGAGTGTCTGCCCTTGGCCAGGATCCCCGCACCGCCCGGAGCCCCCCACCCCGACCCCACCTCCAGGCACTCAACACCCAACGTCCAGGTTAGGCCCAGACACTTGTCAGCAACATGGATAAGTACGACGACCTGGGCCTGGAGGCCAGTAAATTCATTGAGGACCTGAATATGTACGAGGCCTCCAAGGATGGACTCTTCCGAGTGGACAAGGGGGCAGGCAACAACCCAGAGTTTGAGGAAACGCGCAGGGTGTTTGCCACCAAGATGGCCAAAATCCACCTCCAGCAGCAGCAGCAGCTCCTGCAGGACGAGACCCTGCCCAGGGGCAGCAGAGGTGCGGTTAACGGAGGGAGCCGCTTCGGCGCCCCGGCGCACCGGGAAGCCTGCGGGGGCGGCAAGCTGACCGCGGATGGTGCTGCCAAGCCCCCTCTGGCCGCCTCGACAGTGGCTCCTGGGGTGGCCACCGCTGTTGCGGCTGGACAGCCCTCGTACCCACCCCAGGAGCCAAGGGCCAAGCCGTCCGTTCACGGGGCGAGGCCCGGCAGCCAGGGCTGTGGATCAAAGGACGGCGTGGTGAGTCCGGAGACGCCTGCGTTCCATCGGCTGGGCCCCTGTGAGGATCCCTCCTGCCTCACCCACGGAGACTACTATGACAACCTCCCCTCTGCCAGCGCCCGGTGGGGCGCCGAAGCAGAGGTGTCGCCCAGCATCAGGCTGGCTGTGGGAAGTGGGTGGCCTGGCGCTCCAGGGAGCGACGCGCCGCCGCCGTTGAAGCCCTCCAGGGATGCTCCCCTGTACCCGCAGCTGCTCTCCCAGGGCTCAGGCAGGTCCTCGCAGAGTGGCCAGGACGGCGGCGGTGGTCGCAGCAGTGAGAAGCCAGCGGGGGTTTGGACCACCGCCTCCTCCCAGCGCGTGAGCCCTGGTCTCCCTGCCCCCGGGCCAGAGAACGGGGCCGTCCCGAGGGCTGCTCAGCCCAGAGCCCCTTCTTTCTCAGCGCCCCTGAACCGGCCCAGCCAAGGATCTCTTCCAAGAACGAACTCAGGGGGAGGGAGTGAGGTGTCAGGCCCGATGCCCAAACCCACTGTGGACCCTCAACCCTGGTTCCAAGATGGGCCCAAATCTTACCTTCCTAGCTCTGCCCCTTCCTCTGCGCCCGCAGGCATGGACCATGTGCAGCCGGGGGCCGTCCCTGGGCTGCGTCCCAAGCCTGGCTGTCCAGACCCTGGCGCTGGTCCCAAGCTCAGCCCCACCAGCCTTGTCCATCCAGGGGTGTCCACCCTGCCTGAGCTGTCTTGTAAAGAAGGTGTCCCCCGCTGGTCCTCTGATGGCAGCCTGGGGCCTGTGCTTCCCGAGAGCCCGAGCTCCCCCCGAGTGAGGCTGCCCTGCCAGACCCTCATCCCGGGCCCTGAGCTTGGACCCACGGCTGCCGAACTGAAGTTAGAAGCCCTCACCCAGCGTCTGGAGCGGGAGATGGATGCTCACCCGAAGGCTGACTACTTTGGTGAGTGAGAGACTGGTGTGGTCGTCCACAGTGGGTGACGGGGTCCCCGCGTTTGGGCCTTAGCGGGGAATAACCCACCTGCTCCCAACCAGTCAGTCAGTCTCCTTGAGTGGCCTGCCTTTTTTTTCTCTTTTTTTAATTTCCTCTTTCAGCTGTTTCTTCTGAAACTTGAAAAGAGACTTGAAATCATCCTTAGGCAGAAAGCGGATCTTGCAGCTGGCGGTTACCCATTTGTGAAGGGTGGAATTGCTCGTGACTGCTCCCCAGAAAGGGAAATACTGTGACTTTGGATTTAAAGGGTTGCGGGGGTGACCTAGAGCCTCTCACAGTGACTGGCTCAGATGGGACCCGAATGGGATACTCAGAAGGTTCAGGTACCCCTGAGCGTTCCATCGGTTGTTGGCTCTGTCAGGTGGGCCAGGATTCTGTACGCGCGCGTCTGCCTGCAGGTTCCTTGTGGAGGTGAAACCCTGGCGTATGTTCTGAGAAGCCAGCGGGGGTTTGGACCACCGCCTCCTCCCAGCGCGTGAGCCCTGGTCTCCCTGCCCCCGGGCCAGAGAACGGGGCCGTCCCGAGGGCTGCTCAGCCCAGAGCCCCTTCTTTCTCAGCGCCCCTGAACCGGCCCAGCCAAGGATCTCTTCCAAGAACGAACTCAGGGGGAGGGAGTGAGGTGTCAGGCCCGATGCCCAAACCCACTGTGGACCCTCAACCCTGGTTCCAAGATGGGCCCAAATCTTACCTTCCTAGCTCTGCCCCTTCCTCTGCGCCCGCAGGCATGGACCATGTGCAGCCGGGGGCCGTCCCTGGGCTGCGTCCCAAGCCTGGCTGTCCAGACCCTGGCGCTGGTCCCAAGCTCAGCCCCACCAGCCTTGTCCATCCAGGGGTGTCCACCCTGCCTGAGCTGTCTTGTAAAGAAGGTGTCCCCCGCTGGTCCTCTGATGGCAGCCTGGGGCCTGTGCTTCCCGAGAGCCCGAGCTCCCCCCGAGTGAGGCTGCCCTGCCAGACCCTCATCCCGGGCCCTGAGCTTGGACCCACGGCTGCCGAACTGAAGTTAGAAGCCCTCACCCAGCGTCTGGAGCGGGAGATGGATGCTCACCCGAAGGCTGACTACTTTGGTGAGTGAGAGACTGGTGTGGTCGTCCACAGTGGGTGACGGGGTCCCCGCGTTTGGGCCTTAGCGGGGAATAACCCACCTGCTCCCAACCAGTCAGTCAGTCTCCTTGAGTGGCCTGCCTTTTTTTTCTCTTTTTTTAATTTCCTCTTTCAGCTGTTTCTTCTGAAACTTGAAAAGAGACTTGAAATCATCCTTAGGCAGAAAGCGGATCTTGCAGCTGGCGGTTACCCATTTGTGAAGGGTGGAATTGCTCGTGACTGCTCCCCAGAAAGGGAAATACTGTGACTTTGGATTTAAAGGGTTGCGGGGGTGACCTAGAGCCTCTCACAGTGACTGGCTCAGATGGGACCCGAATGGGATACTCAGAAGGTTCAGGTACCCCTGAGCGTTCCATCGGTTGTTGGCTCTGTCAGGTGGGCCAGGATTCTGTACGCGCGCGTCTGCCTGCAGGTTCCGTGTTCAGTTGCGGGAGGTGAAACCCTGGCGTATTGTTCTGGAGCACTAGCTCTCAAACGTGTACTCTGGACCAGCAGCATCCTTTTGCCTGGGAACGCGTTAGAAATGCAAATTCTTAGGCCCCACCCCAGACCCGCAGTGTCAGAAACTTCCGCGTGGAGCCCTGCAGTTGGTGTGTTCACAGCCCAGCCCAGGATCCCGACATTCTGGGAAACTGGAGACCCGGGCAAGAGGTAGCTTCTAACTCAGCAGCCCCTCCCTGACTTCTAGCCAGCAGCTAGGTCACTCCCACAGTCATGGCCCCCACAAGAATGGAAGATGCTCCTTGCTGGTCTTACTCCGACTTGCAAAGTTTTGTTTTATTCCCTTTTTAAAGCCGTGAACTCTTGGAGACTGCTGGCTTCAGCCTTTTTTTTTTTTCATCTCTGCACTGTGCTTGGAGGCAGCAGAAAAGCGGAGACACGCTTCTGTTCACACTGCTGTTGAGCCGTGATGTAGCCGTCTCACAGGAGAGCAAACTAGAAAGACTGCCTATTTTTAGAAGAGTCTGGGCTTTATGTTGTTTTTCTAGTTTGTACTGGAGTGTCCTGTTGCTTTACAGTGTTGTGTCTGTTTCTGCTGTACAGCAGAGCCCGTCAGCTGGGCGTATGCCGACCCCCTCTTGTTTGGATCACCTGCCCACGTAGACCGCCACAGAGCGTGGTAGAGTTCTCCGAGCTGTGCAGTAGGGTCTCACTAGTTATCTGTGTTATGCTTGGTATCAATATTGCATGTTAGTTTTTATCTTTTTTTTTTTTTTAATTTTGGCCTCTTTTATTGGTTATTTATGTATTTATTTTCATCTGTCTTTATTCTCTGGTCTGTGTGGGCCTCCCATTGCAGTGGCCTCTCTTGTTGCAGAGCGCTGGCTCCGGGCACATGCGCTCCAGAGCGCTGACTCATAACTGGACACACTGGTTCAGCCGTTCGCAGCATGTGGGATCTTACTGGGTCAGAGATCGAACCGGTGCCCCCTGCACTGCAAGGCGGACTCTTCACCCACTGGACCACCAGGGAAGCCTATTATCTTTCGTCTTTATTCTTTGGCCTGGGTGGGCTTCCCACTACAGCGGTCCCCCTCACTGCAGAGCACCGGCTTTGGGCACATGCGCTCTAGAACACTGACTACTAGTTGGACACACCGGTCCAGCCATGAGATCTTCCCAGGCCAGGAATTGAACCGGTGCGCCCCGCACTGCAAGGCGGACACTCCACCCACTGGGCCACCAGGAAGCCCTGCCCTTGCGTTCTTGCTTCTCATGAGAGCCTCACAGGAACAGCTGTCACACCCCTGGGCAGTCAGAGGTCAGGGCGACTGTTCACTAGTTGTTTATGTTTCTGAGCACATACTACTCTCTTACTATGAACCATCTCTCCTCTTTGCTAATCCCCCTCTTTGGGAATAGTCCTTCTCTGGAAATACTGTGGGGTTTTATTCCCTTTTTAAAGCCGTGAACTCTTGGAGACTGCTGGCTTCAGCCTTTTTTTTTTTTCATCTCTGCACTGTGCTTGGAGGCAGCAGAAAAGCGGAGACACGCTTCTGTTCACACTGCTGTTGAGCCGTGATGTAGCCGTCTCACAGGAGAGCAAACTAGAAAGACTGCCTATTTTTAGAAGAGTCTGGGCGTTATGTTGGTTTTCTAGTTTGTACTGGAGTGTCCTGTTGCTTTACAGTGTTGTGTCTGTTTCTGCTGTACAGCAGAGCCCGTCAGCTGGGCGTATGCCGACCCCCTCTTGTTTGGATCACCTGCCCACGTAGACCGCCACAGAGCGTGGTAGAGTTCTCCGAGCTGTGCAGTAGGGTCTCACTAGTTATCTGTGTTATGCTTGGTATCAATATTGCATGTTAGTTTTTATCTTTTTTTTTTTTTTAATTTTGGCCTCTTTTATTGGTTATTTATGTATTTATTTTCATCTGTCTTTATTCTCTGGTCTGTGTGGGCCTCCCATTGCAGTGGCCTCTCTTGTTGCAGAGCGCTGGCTCCGGGCACATGCGCTCCAGAGCGCTGACTCATAACTGGACACACTGGTTCAGCCGTTCGCAGCATGTGGGATCTTACTGGGTCAGAGATCGAACCGGTGCCCCCTGCACTGCAAGGCGGACTCTTCACCCACTGGACCACCAGGGAAGCCTATTATCTTTCGTCTTTATTCTTTGGCCTGGGTGGGCTTCCCACTACAGCGGTCCCCCTCACTGCAGAGCACCGGCTTTGGGCACATGCGCTCTAGAACACTGACTACTAGTTGGACACACCGGTCCAGCCATGAGATCTTCCCAGGCCAGGAATTGAACCGGTGCGCCCCGCACTGCAAGGCGGACACTCCACCCACTGGGCCACCAGGGAAGCCCTGCCCTTGCGTTCTTGCTTCTCATGAGAGCCTCACAGGAACAGCTGTCACACCCCTGGGCAGTCAGAGGTCAGGGCGACTGTTCACTAGTTGTTTATGTTTCTGAGCACATACTACTCTCTTACTATGAACCATCTCTCCTCTTTGCTAATCCCCCTCTTTGGGAATAGTCCTTCTCTGGAAATACTGTGGGGTTTTTAGTTTAAACCATTGCTGTATTTTTTTTTCCCCAGTTTTATTGAGATATAACTGACACGCAAATATTGTGTAAGTTTAAGATGTACAGCATGATCTTCCTTTAAGATTTAAAAATTTTTTTAAAAGATTTAAAAAATTTTTAAAAATTATTGCTTTATTTATCTTAATTTGGCTGCACTGGGTCTTAGTTGTGGCATGTGGGATCTAGTTCCCTGACCAGGGATCAGACCTGGGCCCCCTGCATTAGAAGCATGGAGTCTTAACCACTGGACCACCAGGGAAGTCCCTATATTTAAAAAAAAATTTTATTTGATTTTTGGCCATTCTGGGTTTTCACTGCTGCTGCAGGCTCTTTTCTAGCTGCAGGGAGTGGGGACTCTTTTCTAGTTGCAGAGAATGGTGGCTACTCTCAAGGTGAGCAGGCTTCTTGTTGTGGTGACTTCTCTTGTTGTGGTGACTTCTGTTGTGGAACTCAGGCTTTGGGGCTCATGGGCTTCAGTCGTGGCCCATGGGCTCCGTGGTTGTGGCTCCGAGGCTCTAGAGCACAGGGTCCATAGTTGTGGCTCATGGGCTTAGTTGCTCCGCAGCACGTGGGATCTTCCCAAATCAGGGATTGAACCCATGACGTCTTCTGCATGGGCAGACAAACTCTTTACCACTGAGCTACCGGGGAGGCCCAGATTTTACGTTTTTTAAAAGTTTATTTATTTATGGCTGTTGTAGGTCTCCGTTGCTGCGTGAGGGCTTTCTCTCTGGTTGTGGCGAGCGGGGACCACTCTTTTTTTTTTCTTTCAAGTTTCAGGCAATTTATTCATCAGTGTAGACCCCAACACAATACACCAACATGATTTTGTACATTTTTTTTTTTTTTTAAATTATTATTTATTTATCTTTTGGGGGGCGGGGTGGGGAGGGAGGGGAACGGGTGGGCCACTTCTATTGGTCTTTTGTTTCTCTATTTTTCATCCGTCTTTGTTCTCTGACTCCTGTGGGCCTCCCATCGCGGTGGCGTCTGTCGTCGCAAAGCGCTGGCTCTGGGCGCATGCGCCCCAGAGCTCCGGCTCGGTAATTGGACACATCAGTCCAGCCGCTCCGCGGCACGTGGGATCTTCCCAGGCCAGGGATGGAACCGGCGCCCCTTGCACTGCAAGGCGGTGTCCTTACCCACTGGACCACCAGGGAAGCCCCGATTTTGTACATTTTGAGGATAAATATTTCCTGGTTAAGTGGAAAATTGTGCGGATGGCTTCTGGAAGACCTTCATTCTAAGCGGCTTCACAGTGAAACATTTCATTTAGAAGTCTGGACCTTCCTTCTTCAGTTTGCTGTAATCTACATTTACAGAGTAGAGCTTACACTGATCATTAGGACCTAGTTTGCTCCAGGGTTCTGGGTTGTTCTTTCTGTCCCAACTGATACCAGGACCTGACTGCCAGGCGCCTGACATACCGTGCTGCTCCAGTCCCTCCTGCCCCAGTAAATATGAAGCGGCAGATCAAGCTAGGATGCTTCCTGGCCTGGCCGAGGATCTGGCGGAGCATGGTTGCGACACAGACCTCGAGTCCAAACCAGGAGGAAAACTCGGGGACCACTCTTGCTGGGGAGCGTGGGCTCTAGAGTGTGGGCTCAATAGTTGTGGCACATAGGCTTGGTTGTCCAGTGGCACGTGGGGTCTTCCTAGAGCAGGAATTGAACCTGTGACCCCTGCATTGGGAGGAGGATTCTGCCAGGGCAGCCCCAGTGTGATGATTTGGTTTACATACATCATAAGGTGATGATCACAATAAGGTAGGCGAACATCCGTCAACTCATCTCCAAAAAAAGGAAAAAACCACTTTTTCCTTGTGATGAGAACTCTGGGTTTCCTGTTCACTTTCATATACAACATATAGCCGTGTTAATTATATTTATCATGTTGTACGTTGCATCCCTGGGACTTACTTATGTTGTAACTGGAAGTTTCTGCCTTCGACGGCCTTCGTCCCATTCCCCCTCTCCTGCTCCGTGTACCACGGGCAGCCACGAATCTGATCTCTTTTTCTGTGTGTTTGTGTTGAAAGTAGAATTGACCTACAACACTGTGTTAGTTCCTATGATACAATGTATTTCTGTACATTTCTAAGTGATCATCACAAGTAACTCCAGTTACAGTAGATCACCGTACAAAGATACTGTATCATTATTGACTATATTCTCCACACTGTACATTCCGTATCCATGACTCACTTATTTTGCTGAAGGTTTGTGCCTGTTACTGTCCTTCACCTATTTCTTTCCTCCCCTCCCCCTCTCCCCCTCAAGCAACCACCTGTTTGTTCTCTGTATCTATAATTCTGTTCATGTTTTCTTGTGTCTGTTTGTGTTTTTTTTCTTTTAGATTATACATATATGTGAAATACAGTAGTTGTCTTGAATTTTTAGTTGCAAGCTCATTAAATAACAAAATAGCAGTTTTATTTTGGGAGGGGAAGCAAGTTTACGTACCACTTGAGGGCAGAATGACTAGCTAACACTATCCATTCATTCATCCCGTATTTATCGAGTGTCTGCTTTTGGGCCATGGGATGCATAATGAATCGGACAGACAGAAACCCCAGCTTCCACAGAGCAGAGGGAAGCAGGAGATGAACAAAATAAGAAAGCAGGTATGAGGGAGAGGATGGAGCCTCGGGGTAGGGAGTCGAGAGGTTTCTGGTTTTAAATCAGGTGATCAGGGAGCCAGTGGATCTTGCTGGGGGCGTGGGCTCTAGAGTGTGGGCTCAATAGTTGTGGCACATAGGCTTGGTTGTCCAGTGGCACGTGGGGTCTTCCTAGAGCAGGAATTGAACCTGTGACCCCTGCATTGGGAGGAGGATTCTGCCAGGGCAGCCCCAGTGTGATGATTTGGTTTACATACATCATAAGGTGATGATCACAATAAGGTAGGCGAACATCCGTCAACTCATCTCCAAAAAAAGGAAAAAACCACTTTTTCCTTGTGATGAGAACTCTGGGTTTCCTGTTCACTTTCATATACAACATATAGCCGTGTTAATTATATTTATCATGTTGTACGTTGCATCCCTGGGACTTACTTATGTTGTAACTGGAAGTTTCTGCCTTGACGGCCTTCGTCCCATTCCCCCTCTCCTGCTCCGTGTACCACGGGCAGCCACGAATCTGATCTCTTTTTCTGTGTGTTTGTGTTGAAAGTAGAATTGACCTACAACACTGTGTTAGTTCCTATGATACAATGTATTTCTGTACATTTCTAAGTGATCATCACAAGTAACTCCAGTTACAGTAGATCACCGTACAAAGATACTGTATCATTATTGACTATATTCTCCACACTGTACATTCCGTATCCATGACTCACTTATTTTGCTGAAGGTTTGTGCCTGTTACTGTCCTTCACCTATTTCTTTCCTCCCCTCCCCCTCTCCCCCTCAAGCAACCACCTGTTTGTTCTCTGTATCTATAATTCTGTTCATGTTTTCTTGTGTCTGTTTGTGTTTTTTTTCTTTTAGATTATACATATATGTGAAATACAGTAGTTGTCTTGAATTTTTAGTTGCAAGCTCATTAAATAACAAAATAGCAGTTTTATTTTGGGAGGGAAGCAAGTTTACGTACCACTTGAGGGCAGAATGACTAGCTAACACTATCCATTCATTCATCCCGTATTTATCGAGTGTCTGCTTTTGGGCCATGGGATGCATAATGAATCGGACAGACAGAAACCCCAGCTTCCACAGAGCAGAGGGAAGCAGGAGATGAACAAAATAAGAAAGCAGGTATGAGGGAGAGGATGGAGCCTCGGGGTAGGGAGTCGAGAGGTTTCTGGTTTTAAATCAGGTGATCAGGGGAGATCCCATCAAGAGAGTGGCTCTGGAGCTAGGCTTGAAGGAGGCAAGGGGGTGACCCCGAGTCTGCCCTGGGAAAGGCCATGTTCAGCAGGGCAGATAGCAGGAGCCGAGGCCTGGGGAAGCCTGGGGGCTAGACACTGTTTACTTGTGTGACCTTAGGAAGCCCATTTCACCAGCCTTGAAACTGAGGCTCTGAGAGGTGATGATTGATCCCAGGTCTCCCAAGGGGTACTGGGTCTAGCTGAGGTCTGAGCCCCGCAGTTGGGCCTCCCTGCCCATCCTTCTTTATTATTATTTCATGAAATGTGCTGTTTTGCACATTTCTTTATAAATAGGTTTTCTCTCTTTATAAAGGTAATATATTTTATTGATTTATGTGGCTGCTGAGGTCTTAGTTACAGCACTCGGGAGCTTTGTTACGTCACGTGGGATCTTCCATTGCGGCACAGTGACTCTGGAGTTGGGGGCTCTCAGCACTGTGCAGCGGGCAGGCTTCAGGGGCTGTAGCTCGAGGCCTTCGTTGCCCTGTGGCGTGCAGGATCTTGGTTCCCCGACCAAGGAGCACGCATCCTCTGCATCACTAGGCAGATTCTTTTTTTTTTTTTTATTTCTTTATTTTAAACTTTTTATAGAGTTTTGTTGTTCACAGACATGCATGCTAAGCAGATTCTTTTATTTTTTTAAAGATTTATTTATTTATTTATTTTGGGCGGGGGTCGGGTTGGGGAGGGAGGGCAGCGGGCGGGCCACTTCTATTGGTCTTTCATTTCTCTGTTCTCATCCGTCTTTGTTCTTTGGCCCGTGTGGGCCTCCCATCGTGGTGGCGGCTGTCGTAGCAGAGCACCGGCTCTGGGTGCATGCGCCCCAGAGCTCTGGCTCGGTCATTGGACCCATCAGTCCAGCCGCTCCGCGGCACGTGGGATCTTCCCAGGCCAGGGCTCGAACCGGCGCCCCTTGCACTGCAAGGCGGTGTCCTTACCCACTGGACCACCAGGGAAGCCCTAGTTTGTTTTTTGACTAAGCGTTACTGGCACGTGTAAACAGGCAGAGTGAAGCGTCAGTCCCTTTCCCACCCCTGTTTCCAAGCGAGCCTCCTGCTGTGAGGCGTGCGTGTGTGTGTCCCTCCGTGGGCCCCAGCCGGCCTGCTGCCACCTGCTCTTCGCCTCTTCGCTCTCGGAACAGGGCGTCCCGGCAGCTGTCCTGCGTCCGCACGTGCTGAGTTGACGCCGGGTCACCCTCTGCGGAGGTGCTCTGGTCACGTAAGCAGCCTCGTGTTGATTTCGGGCCAACCGCAAGGTGCCAGCCAGGCCCGTGACCAGCTCCCAAGGGGCTGGTTTACATCTGTGCCCTTGACGTGTCGCCTCGTTGCCCTCTGCTGAGCTCCTGCGGGGACCCCGCTGCCTGTCGTAGAGGAGAGCTTTGGCAGCTGAGCTTCCGGCCGCTCTGATGGGACTGAGAGCCTCCCTGTGGCTGAGGAGGGCTCGTCTCCTGCGAACACCCGGCCATCAGGGTGTGGCCCAGCCCTGCTGCGGGAACTTGAACACATCCTCGTCCCTTCCAGGGCTCCCCCACTTCTCCATAGTACGAGGCGCTTGGCCTGTTGAGGGGCTCATGTCAGCAGAGGCCTTTCCCTTCTCTAGATCTGGTGTTACCTGAAAGATTTTTATCTGTCCGACTCATTAAAGGTGAAATTTTGCTTCTAAATACGAGGACACCTGTTGCCACAGCGGCCTTGCCAGAGAGGATCGGGGGCGTGTAGCGATCCCCATTGGAGTCCGTGTCGTTCCAGCCAGACACAAAGCAAAGCTGATGTTTGAGTGGGTTACCCAGACCCCTTCCTGTGCATTTGATCTTGTGGGAAGACTTTGAATCCCCAAGACCACCTTGAGGGAGACCCTTGGGTCTGAAGACACCTCGGTGTCCAGTTTACTGATCAGCTCATCACTGTGGACCCTTTGGGCACTTTCTTTGACCCAGTCTGATGGGTTTGGGACACTTTGGTCCCAGGGAGGCGTTGCTCCCCGCTGGTCCTTCTCCTGAGTTCCTCTGTAGCCGCTTGGTGAGATTCTGTCCTCAAGGAAAGAGTTGATGCTGCCGGGAGGACCCTGCTGGGATCCCCCTCCCTGGACCTCGGGCTTGGAAGACGTGGCCCTGGGGTTGCTCTCACACCCTGGTCACTGCCGAGGAAGCGGAGAGGCCCTCCTGCCTTCTGTTTACTCTCTCCTGGTTTTTCCTCCTCCGTAGCCATCTGCCCTCTTCCACTGGGCGTCTCCTCCCTGTCTAAGGAAAAAGGACACAGATAAACCACCTGTCCCTGATGTTGGTTGAGTGCCCGCATTGAACTTTCCCAGCTAGACTCCATTATTCTCTGTTTGCAGTTGAGGAACCGAGGGCGTGACGTGCTCAGGACCACGCAGGTGTCCACGGTGGCGGTGCCCCACCAGATGGGCTCCTCCCACGGGAGGACGGGTGCTGTGTCAGGGCTGTGCTGGGTGGTCTCTGCTAGCCCTTCCAGATTCAGTCTCCACCCCACTGCTGCGAGGGCATCGGCGGGCTCCCTGCCCTTTCCAGGGTCAGGACGTAGGGGGCTCCTTCTCACCCCAGGACGCCTGCTCCTGGTGTTGCACAGCCTGTGTCCTCTGGCTGGCATGGTGCTGCCCCCAGGGATCCCCCGCAGGGTGGCGGGTCTCCAGCTGCAGCCCTGGCCGGTCCTGCCTGCTGTTTCCCACGGCGGCTCCCTCCTCTCATCAGGCTGTCTTCTGAGGTCCTCCGCCCTGGGAATGTTCCTGGTCTGCTCCTTTGTGACCAGGAAAGGACATCCTGGTTTTTTCCCATCTCATCCTCCTGCTCTTTCAATTCATAGCCCAGAACATTGAATCGCCCTTGTGACATGGCTGTTCTCGCCAGAGATACATTTTTTTTAGACTTATGTTTCTTTGCATCTCTTGATTGGTGGCTCCTGCTTAGGAGGAGGAACTGGGGAAGAAAGCCTTGTGTTTGGGAAGAGAGACCAGCAGGTGTTCTGGGTCCCAGGGTCCCAGCAGCCCCAGGGGTGATGGGGGACCACCTGTTTGCCCTGTGCTGAACCCCAGGTCCACCTCTGGAGCCCCTTCCTGACCTGAAGTGCTGTGCCTGTGGGTGCAGTGGGACGCCTGGATCTTAGCTGGTCAAGTAACGAGGCCTGGGCCAGAACACTGCCCACAGTGGTGAGAGCCCGGAAGGACAGCAGGCTGACCTCCAAGCGTCTCTTCCCCGCTTCTGGACCTGTTGGTTCAGTTCAGTTCAGTTCAGTCACTCAGTCACGTTGGACTCGTTGCAGCCCCATGGACAGCAGCTCGCCAGGCTTCCCTGTCCTTCACCACCTCCTAGAGCGTGCTCCAACTGTTGTCCATTGATTCGGTGATCGACTTGGCCCCTGTAGAATTAAAAAACAACTTGTTTGTTTAGCCACAGCTACATTTTCAGTTGTGAGCAGGAATCATTTTGACTTTAGACCTGCTGGAAAATAGATTCATTTAGAACAAGACCCGTGGATCACTGACATGCTTGCTTTCTTCAGAATGATCAGTGGTAAGATTTTCTGGCGAAATTGTCTTGTCCCAGGAGTGGCCGGAGGCCGTGGCGGTACAGGACGCGTTGTGGTTCTTGGCTCTTTGTCCAGGTGTAGAAGCGTTTGCCGAGCTAGAAGCCAGTCTGCGCTGCAGGGTGTGTCTGACGGACATGAGTCTAGAAGGGACTGACGTTCTCCTTTGGGCACCAGCCACCCGTGAGGAGACAGAGGTGTTACAGCGGTCAGCCACCCTGGAGGCCTTCTGAGGCTCTCGTTCTAATTATAATTTTATTTGTTTATTTTTAGCTGTGCTGGGTCTTTGTTGCCGCGAGGGCTTGTCTCTAGTTGTGACGAGCAGGGGCCACTCTCTAGCTGTGGCACGTGGTCTTCTCGCCGCCGTGGCATCTCTGGTTGTGAGCACAGGCTTCAGTTGCTGCCGTCGGTAGGCTCAGTCGTCCCAGCTCCCGGGCTCGAGAGCACAAGTTCAGTACTTGTGGCACATGGGCTCTGTTGCTCTGCAGCATGTGGGCTCTTCCCAGACCAGGGATCAAACCCATGTCTCCTGCTTTGGCAGGTGAATTCTTTACCTCCGAGCCGCCAGGGAAGCCCTCTCATTCTTATTGAACTTGGGGTCCCTACTGCAGGTGATAGCACACCTGCTGTGGGACGCACTGAGCTCGTTTTTCCTGCCACATTCCAGGACAGCTCCGAGGGCTCTCGTGGTTCCTTCAGGGTTTCTGGGTCTCAGGCTTGACATGGGGTTTGGGACAGTGGCTTTGGGGCCTGGCCCTTCAAGGCTTCAGCTTGAGGGGGCTGAGCGAATGTCTGTTGAGGGGAGGGAGGGGCCTCAGTTAGGGTGTGGAATGGGGAGAGGCAGAGATGTTGAGCTGGGATTAGGGCTCTGAGATAGTTTTGCTAAAATTTACTGAGCAGGTTGCTCTGTGTCCAGCACTTTGCTGATGATCTCACATGCATTAATGTGTTTAATCCTTCCAACAGCCCTATCTTACGATCCCCATTTTGTGAATGGGAAGACTGAGGCACACAGAAGCCAAGTAACCTGCCTAGCACATTTATTAGGAAGCTTTGCTCAGTCCGGATCCTCACCGCTGTGCTGCATTGGCCCTTGGCTCTTGGGAGCACAGGGGCTTTCTGACGGAGACCTCCGCGGGCATGGTGGCCAAGAGTAAGTGGCTCAGGCCTGAGGTCTTGCCCTTTTCAGGTGGAGCAAGGAGGAAGGCAGGCCGTGGAGGGGCGCCTGAGCTGGCTGGAGGGGCAGATCTCCCTCCGGATGGGAGCACTCTCTGGCTCGTTTCAGGCCTGGAGCCCAGGGCTCGTACCAGGCCCTGCCTGCCGGGTAGTGACGGAACCGTGGAGGCTCAGGGGTGTTAATCCGTACCTGTGCCCCGGACAGGTGGAAGGCCCTTCCAAGGCCCCTGTGCCTTGACTGCCCACAGTCCACCGGACCCCGGACTTCTCTTGTTTTCCCGAAGGGTGTGGGTTAGGGCGAGTGGGCTGTGCCCTTGGCAGTGCCCTGTGACACCCCCAAGTGCTATGGGCCAGGACAGGCATGTGCCGGCCCACATGTCCTTGGAGGCCGCCGGGATCCCTTGGTCTCAGGGTCCGCATGTGTGCCCAGGCCGTGGGCTGGGATGCTTAAACCCAAACGCTGGATGAAACGACGCCCAGAGTGCATCTGGCAAACCGAACAGAAACCTTACCCTAAATCAAAACAGGCCTCCAAAATTTCCAAGGCGTGTCAACTGCAGGGTAGTGCTTGCCAGCAAATATTTATATCTGTTTCAGGTTTTGTTTTTCATCTGTCCCCTCCCAGAGAAACCAGCTGGACGCAGAACCTCAGGGTCATGCTGGAAGGCCAGGGACTCTCTGCCTGAGTGTTTCTGAGGGAACACTTTAGAGCCAGGTTATTTTTAAATTGTGAGAGCCACGGGTTTAGACTTGGCCACGCTCTCCCCTCATCTGTTTTGTTCTGTGGTTCGTCTCCGCGTGTCCTCTGGGAGCGCAGTCTGGTTACTCCCGGTCACTGGAAGTTAATCAGGAGTCCTTCCCCTACACATCTTTGTTAACATATAGAAGGTTCTGGAAGCCTGCCATGATGTTGTCTGTCATTCAAGAAGGAGGGACCTGAGTCCTGTAGCCCTCACTTCTGAGAGATCTAGTGACTCAGGTTGTTCAGGACCTCGTGCAGAAGGCTCCAGTCTTGCATTAGAGCCCTGAGTTGGGATGAACCTATCCCAGCAGCCTTCCCTGGGCCCCGCTGCATGCAACAGGCCACCCCAGCTTGATACGACGGTAGCAGATTGGCCTTTTGCTGCCTGGAGCCTGACAGTGGCTTCCCAGTGCCCGCGAACCTCCCCATGAGCTGAGTTTATGGTTTCCTTTCCACAGAGTGGAGCCAAGTTTGCTCACAGGACGAGCAGGGCTGGCCCCGGGAAGGAGTCAGGTTTCCCATCTGCTGAAGCATCGCCCTGTCCTGTTCTCCTCCCCCCTCTCCGGTAGTTCCCGTTGCTTCCTGCTGGTGCAGTCAGGTGGTGAATTTAGAGAGAGCTGGATTTCAGGGCTGGCCGTCGCACGTTTGCTGACAGGTACAGTCCCATGGAACATGCTAGCAGCAGGTGCAGCAAGAGGCCAGCCTTCCCGGCGGTGCTCTCGGGCTCGGACATCCTGCTCCCCTTTGCTGCCCACAGTTTCCTCACCTGGCAGGGACCAGAGGGCCTGTGGTCCTTTAAATTCTGTTTCCTCCCCTGTGTTCTAACCTCCAGCGCTGGTTTTGGGTGCAGGCTCTTGGCTTGGGAGGAGACACCTGATTCTGGGGGTGGCGGTGTTTTGGAGGCAGGACCCAGACACTGGATGGAGGGCGAATGGGCCTCTGTTGGATGGAAGCGGGGGCCTCCCTGGCCTGCAGAGAGGCCAGCCACAGAGCCCAGAAGTCAGGGGTGGGGAGGGCTGGATAAACAGCAGACACATCCCGGGCAGCAGGCCAGTGGGTGGTGATGACAGGCACTTCTCCTAGTTGGCCCACCAGGCCCCTCCATGAGATCACGTCCCAGCAGAGGTGACACCGAAATGCCCTTGTCCCACTAATAATGCTTGGTCATCATCAGCCTTGCTCATGAACCCAGAACTACTTTCTTTTGGGGGAAAAAACATGATGAGGCTCTGTGATAAAGCAGCTCTTGAGAAATAAGGAAAGGGACTTCCCTGGTCGTCCAGTGGTTAAGAATCCACCTGCCAATGCAGGAGACGTGGGTTCTATCCCTGGGTTGGGAAGATTCTTCCTGGAGAAGGAAATGGAAACCCACTCCAGTATTCTTTGTAAAAATTAATTTATTTTTATTTACAGAGTTTTGTTGTTGACTGCTATACATAAACCCAAATCAGTCATAGGTATCCCCTTGTCTTCTCTCATCTGAACCTCCCTCCCACTTCCCTCCCCGCCCCACCCGTCCAGGTTGTTGCATAGCTCCCGTGCAAGTCCCCTTAGTCTTACAGCACATTCACATTGGTTGTCTCTTTTACATACGCACTCTAGTATTCTTGCCTGGGAAATCCCATGGACAGAGGAGCCTGGCGCGCTACAGTCCAAGGGGTTGCAAAGAGTCAAATCTGACCCAGCGACTACACAGCAGCAGAACAGTTTGGTATTTGCAGTGCCTGTGTGGAGTGTCACTGCCTGGAATGATGAGAATCCACTGTAACTGTGGTATTTTTTCAGCAGCCTTACTTCACTCAGTGTCTAAAGTTCGTCTCTGTGGTGGCCTGTATAAGTGTTGGTCCTTAATACCCTACGATATCAATACATCAGTTTTTGTGTTTCCCTTTGGAGGAACCGTGGGTTCTTTCGGTGTCGGGCCATGATGAAGAAGTCGCTCAGTTGTGTGTGACTCTTTGTGACCCCATGGACCATAGCTCTCCAGGCTCCTCTGTCCATGGGATTCTCCGGACGAGAATACTGGGGTGGATTGCCATTTCCTTCTCCAGGGGACCTTCCCAACCCAGGGACAGAACCTGCATCCTCCTACATTGGCAGGTGGATTCTTTACCTCTGAGCCACTGGGGAAGCCCGTTATGTGTATGCATATGTCTTTAACTGAAATGTAGTTGATTTACAATATTACATTGGTTTCAGGTATATAGCATCATGGTTCAATATTTTTGCAGGTTATACTCTTATTACCAGGTGGTGACTATAATTCCCTGGGCTCTACAGTATCCCCTTGTGGCTTATCTGTTTTATGCATAGCAGTTGATATCTGTTAATCCCGTAGCCCTTATTTGTCTCTCTCCCTTTCCCTCTTCCCTTTGGTAACCACAGGTTTTGGTTTCTGTTTGTGAGTCCCTTTCTATTTTGCATATGCATTCATTCGTGTTGTATGATTGTGTAAGTGATATCACACAATACTTGTTCTCTGACATTTCCCTAAGCTTTACATTCTCTAGGTCTGTCCATCTTGCTGCAAATGGCAGAATTTCATTCCTTTTATGGCTGAGTGGTATTCCACTGTGTGTGTGTGTGTGTCTGTGAGGGTGTGTGTGTGTGATGCATCTTCTTAATCCATTCATCTGTAGATGGATGCTTAATTTGTTTCCATATCTCAGCTGCTGTAAATAGTGCTGTTGTGAACAGTGGGGTGTGTATATCTTTTTGAATTATTTGTTGTTCTGTGGCTCAATCCTGTCTGATTCTTTGTGACCCCATGGACTACAGCCCACCAGGCTGCCTTGTCCTTTACTGTCTCTCGGAGTTTGCTCAAAACTCATGTCCATTGAGTTGATGATACCAATCCAACCGTCTCAACCCCTCTCACCCCCTTCTCCTCCTGCCCTCAGTCTTTCCCAGCTTCATGGTCTTTTTCAGTGAGTCCTCTGTTTGCATCATGTGGCCAAAGTAGTGGAACTTCAGCTTCAGCATCAGTCCTTCCAGTGAATCTTCAGGGAAATCATTTCCTGTAGGATTGACTGGTTTCATCCCTTTGCTGTCCAAAGGACTCTCAGGAGTCTTTTTGAATTAGTGTTTTCATTTTCTTCAGATGTGCGCCCAGAAGTGGAGTCGTTGGGTCGGTTGGTAGTTCTCTTTTGGATTTTTTGTGGAACCTCTGTGCTGTTTTCTGTAGCGGCTGCCGCAGTTCCGTGGTCGTCGACTTGAGCTGTCTTGGGAATCTTCACTTATAAGTCTTTAACTGAAATGTAGTTGATTTACAATATTACATTGGTTTCAGGTATATAGCATCATGGTTCAATATTTTTGCAGGTTATACTCTTATTACCAGGTGGTGACTATAATTCCCTGGGCTCTACAGTATCCCCTTGTGGCTTATCTGTTTTATGCATAGCAGTTGATATCTGTTAATCCCGTAGCCCTTATTTGTCTCTCTCCCTTTCCCTCTTCCCTTTGGTAACCACAGGTTTTGGTTTCTGTTTGTGAGTCCCTTTCTATTTTGCATATGCATTCATTCGTGTTGTATGATTGTGTAAGTGATATCACACAATACTTGTTCTCTGACATTTCCCTAAGCTTTACATTCTCTAGGTCTGTCCATCTTGCTGCAAATGGCAGAATTTCATTCCTTTTATGGCTGAGTGGTATTCCACTGTGTGTGTGTGTGTGTCTGTGAGGGTGTGTGTGTGTGATGCATCTTCTTAATCCATTCATCTGTAGATGGATGCTTAATTTGTTTCCATATCTCAGCTGCTGTAAATAGTGCTGTTGTGAACAGTGGGGTGTGTATATCTTTTTGAATTATTTGTTGTTCTGTGGCTCAATCCTGTCTGATTCTTTGTGACCCCATGGACTACAGCCCACCAGGCTGCCTTGTCCTTTACTGTCTCTCGGAGTTTGCTCAAAACTCATGTCCATTGAGTTGATGATACCAATCCAACCGTCTCAACCCCTCTCACCCCCTTCTCCTCCTGCCCTCAGTCTTTCCCAGCTTCATGGTCTTTTTCAGTGAGTCCTCTGTTTGCATCATGTGGCCAAAGTAGTGGAACTTCAGCTTCAGCATCAGTCCTTCCAGTGAATCTTCAGGGAAATCATTTCCTGTAGGATTGACTGGTTTCATCCCTTTGCTGTCCAAAGGACTCTCAGGAGTCTTTTTGAATTAGTGTTTTCATTTTCTTCAGATGTGCGCCCAGAAGTGGAGTCGTTGGGTCGGTTGGTAGTTCTCTTTTGGATTTTTTGTGGAACCTCTGTGCTGTTTTCTGTAGCGGCTGCCGCAGTTCCGTGGTCGTCGACTTGAGCTGTCTTGGGAATCCCTTTGGGCTCTGCTTGGCTTGTCACTTTCTAAGCCACCTGTTCTGCGAACTTGGCTGACACCCTTCCAAGTTCTCCTGTTGAAATGTCTTCACAAGAGCTTTTCACCTCCTTTTTTGATAGTTACTATGTTTTCTCTATTACTTTTATAGAGTTTTGTTGTTTACAGATATGTATGATCCCAGATTAGTTATATATACGTACCCCCACCCAGCCCTCCAGGCCGTCACACAGCACCCCTGCAGGATCCCCTTTTCTCACAGAGCAATGACAATAGCTATTTTTTTCACATATGATAGTATAGGTTTTCATGCTACTTCCTTTACTATGATTTCTTAAGGGCTTAACACTTTTCCAGCAGCTTTCTGCTGTGTTTTTTTGTCAGTGTCAAACCATTTAAACAAACACAACTAACTAGAAAAGTCAGACCATAATAGGCAAAAATAATGGTATTGGAATTGGGCAAAAAGTTTGTTCAGGTTTTTCCATGACAGCTTTTTTTTTTTTTTAAAGATTTATTTATTTATTTATTTTGGGCGGGGTCGGGTTAGGGAGGAAGGTGGATGGGCGGGCCACTTCTACTGGTCTTTCATTTCTCTATTTTCATTCATCTTTGTTCTTTGGCTCCTGCGGGCCTCCCATCGTGGTGGCGTCTGTTGTCGCAGAGCACCGGCTCTGGGCGCATGTGCTCCAGAACTTGGGCTTGGTAATTGGACACATCAGTCCAGCCGCTCTGTGGCACGTGGGATCTTCCCAGGGCAGGGATCGAACCAGTGCCCCTTGCACTGCAAGGCGGTGTCCTTATCCACTGGACCACCAGGGAAGCCCTCCATGACAGCTTATGATGGGCAACCCGAGTGATGTTTTTGGCCAGCCCAATAAAAGGCATCCATCATGCTGCCCAGGGATGATCACTGTGAGGACAGGCTATTTTATTATTGTTATTTTAAGGAGTTGTTTTTTTGGTGGTGGTGGTGGTTTTTTTTTTTCTTTTTTTAAAATTTTGGCCTCTTTTATTGGTCTTTCACTCATTTATTTTCATCCATCTTTGTTCTTTGGCCTGTGTGGGCCTCCCATTGCAGTGGCCTCTCTCATTGCAGAGCACCGGCTCTGGGTGCATGCGCTCCAGCATGCTGGCTCATAATTGGACACACCGGTCCAGCTGCTCTGTGGTATGTGGGATCTTCCCGTTCTAGGGATCGAACTGGTGCCCCTGCACTGCAAGGTGGACTCTTGACCCACTGGACCACCAGGGAATCCCAAGGTGTTCTTATTTTTTAAGTGTTTATTTATTCATTTACTTGCACTGGAATCGTCATTGCCATGTCCAGGATCTTTAGTTGTGTGCCATGGGACCCAGTTCCCTGACCAGGGATTGAACCTGGACCCCCTGCATTGGGAGCGTAGAGTCTTAGCCACTGGACCACCAGAGAGGTCCCACATAGATATTTAACACATAGATGTTTAATTTTTAAACACATAGATACTTAATTTTTAAACAGCAGAGTGAATTGAGATTTTGGTGAGGACCGTAGCGGTAGAGATACTCTCAGGATGTCAGAAGTCCAGAGTTCAGAAGCCAGTGCATGAGGAACTTTCCATTTCTGACGCTTGCTGGAAGTGGTACTTCTGTTTGGCTTCTGGAGCTTCCTGGGTGACTTGGTGTCACCCCAGCTGCTGTTTTGATGTTTCCACAGGTTCAGGGGTCAGTCTGACTTCATGCAAGTTATTAGAGAATCTGCATTGAGAGCTGGGAGCCCCCCTACCCCATTCCCCACCACCTCCATGCAGCAGAAAGCCCCTCTTTTTCTCCTGCAGGTCATCAGCAGCCCGGGGAGCTCAGTCTCAAGGTGGCCGGAGAAAGGTTGGCCAGTTCTGGTTATTAGAAAGTCTTCTGTCTGGGCTGCCATCTTCCTGAAGATCTGACCCAACCGACCTGTTAAAATGACCAGGTCCTGCCATGCCTGAGCTCAGAGAAGACCCTCCCTCCCCTCCTCCCCATCCCTCCCCCTCAGAGCGGAGCCGCCGTCCAGTCGGCCTTCTCTCCTCCACGTCCTCCCCTCTCCTGGTCCATGCCTGATGGGCATCACCGTGCCAGGCTCCTCCCACTGGATGGGCTAGTTGTTCAGGCCCCTCCTTGAAAGACGTCTTGGTCCCTGGTCCCCCAGGAAGCTCCCGCCCGTGTCTGCCTCACACGAAGCTCACCTTTTCTGCAGATGTTAAATAGGATGGTCCTAAAAAGCCGCGTTGTGTGTCTTCTCCAAAAGGGGAATGTGTTACGCTCTCAGTCAAGCCCAGAAGTGATGTTAAAACCTCTGTTTTGAAACCATCGTTCCCGTGCGAGGCTCAGGACCGTTGAGGAAGGCGTGCCGGGCAGGGGTGCCACCGTGCCGCCTCTCAGGCTCCCGCAGCCCTGCGGTACGCCTGGGGCAACGTCCCCGTTTTGACGAGGGGAAACTGAGAGCCACGAAGCCGCTGCTCCGCGGCGGCTCACAGGGTCAGGCACAGAGCCCAGCAAAGCCCGCTGCGAGACTTTCCCTTTGTTCTAAAGGGAAGTCTTCTGGTGGTGTGTCTCTCCCACCGGTCCAGAAGCTGGACACTCAACCCGGCCCAGGGTCGCTGCTCCTGGCTCCCCCGGGAGGAGGCGAGCGGGTTGGCAGGGAGGGGTCTGGAAACTGGAGAGAGCAGACACGTCCCCTCAGCTTCAAGGTTCCACCAGCATCTTCCACTTTGTCTTCTTGTCCTTCTCCATCACAACTTTTTCTCTTCTTGGGTGAAATGGATCTTCAGCTTTGTGTTATTCTCGATTGAAACTCAAGACTTTATTTCTTCCTTGAAGAAAGGATGTTCATTCCTGGTCCTTTCCGGTTCCACATAGTTAGCCGTGCCTCTGACATCAGGCTGTCGTCTGAGATGTCTCACAGCTCTCCTGTTAGTCACTCAGTCACGTCTGACTCTTTGCGACCCTGTGGACTGTGGCACCCCAGGCTCCTCTGTCCGTGAGATTCTCCAGGCAAGAATGCCGGAGTGGGTTGCTGTTGCCTTCTCCAGGGATCTTCGTGTTCCAGGGATTGAGCCCAGGTCTCCTGCATCGGCAGGCGGATTCTTTACCACCTGAGCCACCCTGGGGTCACCCATCTCCAAGCTTCTCTGTGCCACAGCGGTCCCCTCTGATCCAGATGTGGACTGGGCACCCCGCCTGCTGTGTTGTCCACTGTGGGGCAGAGGGAAAGCAACGGGCAGTCGGGAAAGTGCTGAGTGGGGCAGTGCATGGAGCCTTGTGGGCAGGACCCGAGCCAGGGGCGGGAAGTGTGGCTTTGTCCATTCATTCATTCATTCATTCATTCCACCAGCTAGCATCCATAGAGCACCCGTGGGTGCTGGGCAGAAGCAGTTGCCTCCCACCCCAGTGTGGTTAGAACGCAGTCGGGGTGCGAAGGGAGCTTGGGTATGAGCATCCGGTCTGCCCCATCCCCCTGAGGAAGGACTCGGAAGTTTTGTGAGGTACTTGGAGTGTGGGTGACTGTCAGAAGGGTGGTTGATATGTTTTCAATTCCCACTCTCAGGCCTGCTAGGAAATTAGGAAGGCAAAACACCTTTCCTGGAAAGGAAGGGAAGGAAATGAACTCTTACTGGGGATCTCCCATGTGCCGGGAGCAGTTTCAGGCAGTCGCCTGATCCCAGGTAATCCTGAGCTACCCCACGAAATGTGTATGATATTAAAACTCACTTGGCACGTGAGGAAATTATGCCTTGGTGGAATTGTAACCCAGGTTTTATGCCCACACCCACTGTTTGCAGATCCACCACGGGGCGGGGCTTGGAGGGGGGCGTAGGCCATCCTCAGGCTCGGCAGGACTGGACTCTGAGGCGGGGGCTGGCCGCGCTCCATTTCCTGATCGGCCTGGTGTTTACACGGGAGTGATTATTTTGTGAAAAATCGAGTCGTAAACGTAACGCTCTGTGGAGTTTTCCTCGTGCATGTTGTCCTTCAGTAAAAGTGTTTATAAAAAAAAAAACAAAACAAGTAACACTCCCTGGAAAAGGGTAATGAATTGTGTAAAGTGTTTTAGCTGCTTATCTTCTTGCCTGAATTAGTCACCAGCTGTGTGGACAGTAATGGCCACCTCTTTTTATGCTTAAACTCGGGTTGTCAGATTTAACAAGTAAAAATAAAAGGCATCTAGCTGAATCTGAATTCCAGATAAATAATGAATACACTTTTTAATGTGTAAGTACATACCATCCGATGTTTGTGATATACTTACACTACATAGTTATTCATTTACCTAAAAATCGAATCTGTGTACTTCCCTGGTGGTCCAGTGGGTAAGGGCACCGCCTTGCAGTGCAAGGGGCGCCAGTTCAATCCCTGGCCTGGGAAGATCCCACGTGCCGCGGAGCGGCTGGACCGATGTGTCCGATTACCGAGCTGGAGCTCTGGAGCGCATGCGCCCAGAGCCGGCGCCCTGCGACGACAGAGGCCGCCGTGATGGGAAGCCCACACAAGCCAAAGACCAAAGATGGATGAAAACAGATAAATGAAAGACCAATAGAAGTGGCCAAAAAAAAAAAAAGAAAAGAAAAGGGAAAAAAATCAAATCTGCAAGCAGTCTACCTACACTAAAAAAATTTACTCACCACTGATTTAAAATTCATTGACTGGTCAGCCAGCAGTTTATCTGCTAAGCCTTGTCCGAGCTGAGAGCTGAAGGAGCTGAGAAGCACAACTGAGCCTCATGTGAGAAATCAGAGGCGTCTGAGGCCAAAGGCAAGAAGATGACCAGGGAAAAGAGCTGATAGGGGCAGAGGGATGGCCCGGGGCTTCTGGTGGGAAATTCAGCCAATGTCAGGAGAGTGTTACGTGGAATGATCTGAGGGGAGAGGAGCAGGGATGCAAATGCTGTGCCATTCAGTCTTTGAAATAGGTTCTGCTGGAAGTAGGCATTTGTTCTACTTGTTTCTGTTTGTGCTGAGATCCTGGGAAACAGGCACAATTTTGAGGCTTCTCACAAGGAGGAATTATGTTAGAAGTGAACAACCTTGAGAATCTGGCTTCAGAACAAATGATAGAAACAGATTATCACCAGTTGTTGCTGTCGTTTACTCGCTAAGTTGTGTCTGAGTCTTTCGCAACCCCATGGACTGTAGCCCACCAGGCTCCTCTGTCCATGGGACTCTCCAGGCAAGAACACTGGAGTGGGTTGCCATGCCCGTCTCTAGGGGATCTTCCCTATCCAGGGACCGAACCCATGTCTCTTGCATCTCCTGCATTGGCAGGCGGATTTTTTTTTTACCACTAGCACCATCTGGGAAGCCTATAAGTAGGTGGCCTGGCCGCATTTCAAGGGCTCAGTAGCCACTTGCGCTGTCACATTGGACGTAGAACAGAGCATTTTCTTATCACAGAAAAAGTTCTATTGGACAGTGATGGTGCAGAATTTTTTAAAGTTGTGTAGTATTTATTTAACTTTCCCTCTTCATTTAGGTGTTTAAATTGTTTTCAGTTATCCATAGTGAAGCGTTTTTGGTGGTTTTTTTTGGCCACTTCTATTGGTCTTTCATTTATCTATTTTCATCCATCTTTGTTCTCTGACCTGTGTAGGCCTCCCATTGCAGTGGCCTCTCACTGCAGAGCACTGGCTCTGGGTGCATGCGCTCCAGAGCTCCAGCTCAGTAGTTGGACACACCGGTCCAGCTGCTCCACGGCACGTGGGATCTTCCCAGGCCAGGGATCAAACCAGCGCCCCTTGTACTGCAAGGCGGTGTCCTTACCCACTGGACTACCAGGGAAGCCCCCATAGTGAAGTATTTTAATAATGATGACTATTTTTGTTTTCCTGTGTCAACTTTACTGAGATACAATTTACATGCCGTAAATCCGATCCTTTGACAGTGTACAATTCAGCCGCCTTTAACATACTGACCGAGTTGTTCAGCCATCACCATATCTAATTTAGAACACCTTCATCATCCCCCACAAGAGGGTCCGCCCCTTAGCAGATGCTCCCTGGCCCCTTCTTCCCTAATCCTCTACTTGCTATCTCCGCATATCCATTTTTGGGCAGCATCTTTTATTTATTTTATTTCATTTTCTTTTCTTTTTTCCGATTTTTTAATATTATCGTAAGTCCCATAGTTTATTCAACAAATACCAGTCAGAAGGAAACACAAAAGCAAATAGGAAAAATCATAACTTACAAACATTATAGTCCATGAGAGCCTAACCTTATGTAAGATTCCAAGTGATTAATAGAATGGAAAATGACAAAAGGCGCCTATATGCATCACCACCAAAAAGCATCTTTCTCGATAAAAAGGGTACCATGTATGTCATTGTAAATACTCTTTTGACTTGTCACATATACCAGAGGGAAAATCCATACAAATCCCAAACCACCATGTTTCAAGGGCCCATTAACAGAGAATGAATAGAACATTATAAAAACTCAAGATTCTCTGCGTACTAAAAGAACATTGAAATTCATACCTGATTCCAACAGGGTTTCAGTGAGAGAAAAAACACAACTGATTAAAAGGACGAATTACTACCTTTAAACTTTATATACTATTGTTGAAAGACAGGTTACAGAATTAACTCACATTAATATTAGTTTCTAAAATTTAGAAATCTACAATTCTAAGATATGCTTGGAGAATGGATCTTTAGAATCTCAATATATTAATAATTTTTTTTTTCCGCTGCACTGAGCTGAGACTTCGTTGTAGCACTCAGCATCTTCATAGCAACATGCAGAACTTTTTTTTTTCTGTTAATTTTGGCATATACTGTCTGCCTGACTTGGTATCAGACGTGGGACCCCTATGTTTTGGAGTCAACTGCTGGACCAGGAAAGTTCCTGTAAACTTTTTTATTTAGAATTTGTTCGAGCTGTATTGGGCCTTAGTCGGTGGCATGAGGGATATTCCTTGAGACGGTGAATCACTCATTATGGTGCATGGGCTTCCCTGTATTTGTGGCCCACTGGCTCCAGAGCACGTCCAGTCAGTAGTTGCAGCATGGGGGCTTAGTTGCCCTGGGACATATGGCATCTTAATGCCCCAATGACAGACCCAACCCAGGACCACCGCCCCCTCCATCGGAAGGTGGATTCCTTTTTACTACTACTATTAATTATTATAAAAATATAACAGTTACTTCACGTTGAAGGTTTTCTGCAACATTATGTTTATGGTTTGCTTTCCAGCCAGTTTCTCATGTTGCTTTGTATTTCCTCTCCATAGCAGTAGTCATGGGTAATATTGGCCAGTTGAACTGTTTCCCTGGCTGTGAACAAACAAGGTTTATCTAGTAAATCCTTTCGTGCTTTCACTACTAAGATCAGAAAAATCTTTCCAGTTTTTTACTTCATTTAAAAAAAAATTCATAACATACAAACATTATAGTCCATGAGAGCCTAACCTTATGTAAGATTCCAAGTGATTAATAGAATGGAAAATGACAAAAGGCGCCTATATGCATCACCACCAAAAAGCATCTTTCTCGATAAAAAGGGTACCATGTATGTCATTGTAAATACTCTTTTGACTTGTCACATATACCAGAGGGAAAATCCATACAAATCCCAAACCACCATGTTTCAAGGGCCCATTAACAGAGAATGAATAGAACATTATAAAAACTCAAGATTCTCTGCGTACTAAAAGAACATTGAAATTCATACCTGATTCCAACAGGGTTTCAGTGAGAGAAAAAACACAACTGATTAAAAGGACGAATTACTACCTTTAAACTTTATATACTATTGTTGAAAGACAGGTTACAGAATTAACTCACATTAATATTAGTTTCTAAAATTTAGAAATCTACAATTCTAAGATATGCTTGGAGAATGGATCTTTAGAATCTCAATATATTAATAATTTTTTTTTTCCGCTGCACTGAGCTGAGACTTCGTTGTAGCACTCAGCATCTTCATAGCAACATGCAGAACTTTTTTTTTTCTGTTAATTTTGGCATATACTGTCTGCCTGACTTGGTATCAGACGTGGGACCCCTATGTTTTGGAGTCAACTGCTGGACCAGGAAAGTTCCTGTAAACTTTTTTATTTAGAATTTGTTCGAGCTGTATTGGGCCTTAGTCGGTGGCATGAGGGATATTCCTTGAGACGCGGTGAATCACTCATTATGGTGCATGGGCTTCCCTGTATTTGTGGCCCACTGGCTCCAGAGCACGTCCAGTCAGTAGTTGCAGCATGGGGGCTTAGTTGCCCTGGGACATATGGCATCTTAATGCCCCAATGACAGACCCAACCCAGGACCACCGCCCCCTCCATCGGAAGGTGGATTCCTTTTTACTACTACTATTAATTATTATAAAAATATAACAGTTACTTCACGTTGAAGGTTTTCTGCAACATTATGTTTATGGTTTGCTTTCCAGCCAGTTTCTCATGTTGCTTTGTATTTCCTCTCCATAGCAGTAGTCATGGGTAATATTGGCCAGTTGAACTGTTTCCCTGGCTGTGAACAAACAAGGTTTATCTAGTAAATCCTTTCGTGCTTTCACTACTAAGATCAGAAAAATCTTTCCAGATTCTTCATACCTTACATGACTTCATCTGGTGAGCACTCTATGACGTCTCTGAATGACTGAAAGACAAACGGAAGATTTCCTCCATTCCTGTCATTGATAGGGTTTCTGTCCAGTGTGAATCCTTGCATCTTCTTGAACATCAGTGGAAGATTTTCCTACTTATTTTGCATTCTTAAGATATTTTGAAGACTATGAATTCTTTCATACACTTTTAAAACGTTTGGAGTTCTAAAAGCTTAACTGCATTGGTGGTACGGTTTGTTACAGCAAGACTCCTTTTGCTTATATCAAAAGAACTGGGATGAATGAATGCGTTCTCACATTCTTTACATTTATCAGATTCATCTCGATCTAGTCTGTGTTATCATGTGTTGTTGAAGGTCATATTCCCTGTGAAGGCTTTACCGCATGTCTTACACTTACAAAGGATTTTCTCCAGTGTGGATTCTTCCATGGTTTTGAAGAGAAGAGGCAACAGTCAGTAGTTTGGAACAGGTTTTACATAAATATGCTGCCTCTCCTGTGTGACATCTTTTGTGCACCTGGAAGGCAGCTAAGTAAGTGAAGGCTTTGCCACAGTGCTAACATTCGTAGCAGTTCTCCTCTCTGAATTCTTTCATGTATTGCTATACTTCTAGGAGAGTTAAAGGTTTTTCTGCAGTGATTACATTGATGGAGTTTCTGTCCATTGTGACTGTTCTCATGCATTTGAAGATAACTGGGGTGAAAAAATGCTTTCTCCCATTTCTGACATTTACAAGGTAAATTTTCAGAGTGTCTCATCGTGTATATTCGAAGAGTTGCATGCCTTGCAAACGTTTTCCCACATTCTTTCCATTCATAGGGTTTCTCTCCAGTGTGACTCCTTTCATATCTCTGAAGAAAAGAGGGATAAAGGAATGCTTTCTCACATTTCTGACATTTATATGGTAAATCTCCAATGTGTCTGATCATGTTTATTCGAAAAGTTGTGTGCATTGCAAAGGTTTTCCCACATTCTTTACATGTATAGGGCTTCTCTCCCATATGACTCCATTCATGTCTTTGAAGAAAACATGGATAAAGGTATGCTTTGTCACATTTCTGACATTTATAAGGTAAATTTCCAGTGTGTATCTTCATGTGTACTTGAAAACTTTTATGTGTTGTGATCATCTTTTCACATTCTTCACATTCATAGAGTTTCTCCCCAGTGTGTGTTCTCTTGTGTTGTCGGAAGGATTTTTTTTGGTGAGGGGGGAGGGCAGGGGTTGGGTTGGGGAGGGAGGGGAGCGGGCGGGCCACTTCTGTTGGTCTTTCATTTCTTGATTTTCATCCGTCTTTGTTCTTTGGCTCCTGTGGGCCTCCCATCATGGTGGCGTCTGTCGCTGCAGAGCATCAGCTATGGGCGCATGCGCTCCAGAGCTCCGGCTCGGTAATTGGACACATGGGTCCAGCCGCTCCGCGGCACGTGGGATCTTCCCAGGCCAGGGATCGAACTGGCAGCCCTTGCACTGCAAGGTGGTGTCCTTACCCACTGGACCACCAGGGGAAGCCCCAGAAGGATTTTTGACATCGAAAACCTTTTCCACATCGTTCACATTCATAGGGATTCTCTCCAGTGTGACTCCTTTCATGTGTTTTAAGAGAACTAGGATAAATGAATGCTCTTGACATTTATATTCCTTCCCTGGGTACTTTTGATGCTCTCCTGGTCTGTTTTCAATGTGACGTTTCATATGTCTACTACGAGATGATTAATAAGTGGAACCTTTTCCATCTGCTCTGCATTCCCATGGTTTCAAATCACAAGTTCTCTTCACGTTGAGAGTTAGAATAAGGTTGAAACTTTCTCCACAGGAATTAATATCTTTGTTCTCAGAGAGTCTTGTCTCTCATAGGGCTTCTTAACCTACTCCCCTGGTTTGTCGCGTGAGTTTCAATGTCATGATGTTCCCTTTCTGCTTCCACTGAGACCAAGTTTCTGAAGTTTTCCAACATCCCATCTCTGTAGAGTTTTCTTTGTGAGGAGTCCGGTAAAACCCACTCCTCCCGGGTGAAGTTCACAGCCATCTCCTCAAAGACCAGGGAGTCCATTTGCAGATGGTTGGAACTCTCTTGAGTCCCTCCCAAGAGCTGCAACGACCAATGCGGACTGCAGGGCTGTTCAATGCAAGAGCGACCAGAGGGCTGAAACCTGGAAGACACGTGTCCTTTTCCGCTGTCTTCATTGTCTACCTTGTGAAATTCGTGGTCAGATGGCGTGAAGGTTATTTTGGGCTCTCATTGAATACGTGGTGGAGCTCCACAGCCCCTCAGGGAGGCCGGCCCCATGAATGCTTCCGTAATAATATGAGGACGCTCCTTCCTGCGCTCCTCCATGGTGCTCTTGTCACCGTTAGGAGCGTTGTTTCCTCCTTTCCGCTGCTGGTGCTGCTGAGACAGTGCCACGTGGCGTCCGCCTTGCTTTGTCTCCTCCAGACACCTTTTCCTGTGCTGACTGGGCCACTCCTGTTTCAAGTTGGAGTTCAGACAGATGCTCTGGCCCTGTGCGAGAGACGAGCATGGGTCCAGCTGCTCCGCGGCACATGGGATCTTCCCAGGCCAGGGATCGAACTGGCAGCCCTTGCACTGCAAGGTGGTGTCCTTACCCACTGGACCACCAGGGGAAGCCCCAGAAGGATTTTTGACATCGAAAACCTTTTCCACATCGTTCACATTCATAGGGATTCTCTCCAGTGTGACTCCTTTCATGTGTTTTAAGAGAACTAGGATAAATGAATGCTCTTGACATTTATATTCCTTCCCTGGGTACTTTTGATGCTCTCCTGGTCTGTTTTCAATGTGACGTTTCATATGTCTACTACGAGATGATTAATAAGTGGAACCTTTTCCATCTGCTCTGCATTCCCATGGTTTCAAATCACAAGTTCTCTTCACGTTGAGAGTTAGAATAAGGTTGAAACTTTCTCCACAGGAATTAATATCTTTGTTCTCAGAGAGTCTTGTCTCTCATAGGGCTTCTTAACCTACTCCCCTGGTTTGTCGCGTGAGTTTCAATGTCATGATGTTCCCTTTCTGCTTCCACTGAGACCAAGTTTCTGAAGTTTTCCAACATCCCATCTCTGTAGAGTTTTCTTTGTGAGGAGTCCGGTAAAACCCACTCCTCCCGGGTGAAGTTCACAGCCATCTCCTCAAAGACCAGGGAGTCCATTTGCAGATGGTTGGAACTCTCTTGAGTCCCTCCCAAGAGCTGCAACGACCAATGCGGACTGCAGGGCTGTTCAATGCAAGAGCGACCAGAGGGCTGAAACCTGGAAGACACGTGTCCTTTTCCGCTGTCTTCATTGTCTACCTTGTGAAATTCGTGGTCAGATGGCGTGAAGGTTATTTTGGGCTCTCATTGAATACGTGGTGGAGCTCCACAGCCCCTCAGGGAGGCCGGCCCCATGAATGCTTCCCGTAATAATATGAGGACGCTCCTTCCTGCGCTCCCTCCATGGTGCTCTTGTCACCGTTAGGAGCGTTGTTTCCTCCTTTCCGCTGCTGGTGCTGCTGAGACAGTGCCACGTGGCGTCCGCCTTTGCGTTTGTCTCCTCCAGACACCTTTTCCTGTGCTGACTGGGCCACTCCTGTTTCAAGTTGGAGTTCAGACAGATGCTCTGGCCCTGTGCGGAGAGACTGGAAGCTGGGAGGACGCCCATGGGCGAACCCAGAAGCCATGACTCGGGGTGCCCTGGAGCCTGTGGGAAGGGGTGGGATGCAGGGTTTCCTCGGGGACACCCTGAACTCTTTTTCCCTCTGGAAAGTGGAGGGCAGGGAGGGATTCATGCCAGGAGATGGGCGTGTCCTGGGGAGAAGCACCCCTGCAGGTTGTCTGGCGGAGCTAAGCTCTGGTTTAGGGCGGTGGTTGGGAAACTGAGAGAGACATACTTCCTTTCCCACCATCGTGAAGTGAGGCCATCGCCAGTTTGTGAGCAGCTTGGAGGGTGAAGAAAGTAGCCTGGCGCAATGACCCCGAAGACCTGAATGGCCTTAAATACTTCCTTTGTGGCTTGGTGAGAACCTCACCCCTTGACCTGGGAACTACAGGGTGTGTGGGCCGGGTGGGGCGGGGTGCCAGGGAGGATGGGGTTGGTTGTGGCATCCCCATCTGTGGTTCTCCACCTGGGCTGCACCTTAGAGTCCTGCCCCTCTAGACTGGAACCTGAGTCTCTGGAAGTGGGGTGGGCATAAACTTGGATCCCTGCAGTCAAACCTGAGAAGCAGGGAGGCAGGAACCTGGTTCCCACCGCCTTCGGGGATTTTTCCGTGAGCTTATATTCTGGTATGTCTCTCACTGGAGCCACTGGTCTGGTTTTGTCTCCAAACACTTGGCACTTCTTCCCGAACCTGTTGATGCCTGGGTCCATAGGCTGCAACCTTTGCGGAGAAAAAGGCTTGCTCAACTTGTGTCTTCATTGTCTACCTTGTGAAATTCGTGGTCAGATGGCGTGAAGGTTATTTTGGGCTCTCATTGAATACGTGGTGGAGCTCCACAGCCCCTCAGGGAGGCCGGCCCCATGAATGCTTCCCGTAATAATATGAGGACGCTCCTTCCTGCGCTCCCTCCATGGTGCTCTTGTCACCGTTAGGAGCGTTGTTTCCTCCTTTCCGCTGCTGGTGCTGCTGAGACAGTGCCACGTGGCGTCCGCCTTTGCGTTTGTCTCCTCCAGACACCTTTTCCTGTGCTGACTGGGCCACTCCTGTTTCAAGTTGGAGTTCAGACAGATGCTCTGGCCCTGTGCGGAGAGACTGGAAGCTGGGAGGACGCCCATGGGCGAACCCAGAAGCCATGACTCGGGGTGCCCTGGAGCCTGTGGGAAGGGGTGGGATGCAGGGTTTCCTCGGGGACACCCTGAACTCTTTTTCCCTCTGGAAAGTGGAGGGCAGGGAGGGATTCATGCCAGGAGATGGGCGTGTCCTGGGGAGAAGCACCCCTGCAGGTTGTCTGGCGGAGCTAAGCTCTGGTTTAGGGCGGTGGTTGGGAAACTGAGAGAGACATACTTCCTTTCCCACCATCGTGAAGTGAGGCCATCGCCAGTTTGTGAGCAGCTTGGAGGGTGAAGAAAGTAGCCTGGCGCAATGACCCCGAAGACCTGAATGGCCTTAAATACTTCCTTTGTGGCTTGGTGAGAACCTCACCCCTTGACCTGGGAACTACAGGGTGTGTGGGCCGGGTGGGGCGGGGTGCCAGGGAGGATGGGGTTGGTTGTGGCATCCCCATCTGTGGTTCTCCACCTGGGCTGCACCTTAGAGTCCTGCCCCTCTAGACTGGAACCTGAGTCTCTGGAAGTGGGGTGGGCATAAACTTGGATCCCTGCAGTCAAACCTGAGAAGCAGGGAGGCAGGAACCTGGTTCCCACCGCCTTCGGGGATTTTTCCGTGAGCTTATATTCTGGTATGTCTCTCACTGGAGCCACTGGTCTGGTTTTGTCTCCAAACACTTGGCACTTCTTCCCGAACCTGTTGATGCCTGGGTCCATAGGCTGCAACCTTTGCGGAGAAAAAGGCTTGCTCAACTTGTGTGCAGACTGATTCATTCACGTCTGCCCTCCTAACCACCCCTGCCTGCCCTGCGCCTGGCCTCAGTCCCCTTTCAGTGCAGTAGGTGGTCCATGACTGTGTGATGTTATGTGTTGCACAGCGTCTAGGTGCAGCTAAAAAGGATGCCAGCACCTCCCAGAGGCCTCCCGTCCTCACTGGGAGGGAGGGCGTCAGGTGGACGAGGCCAGGTGCGAGCTGGAGATGCAGGGCCCCTCCCACTGGCTGGCCTGATGGAGTCTTTTTATTTCAGACCTTATTGTAACAACAAAAGATGCCGACCTGGTCGTCACTCTGGTTGGCCCTGCGTCAGTTGAAGGATTGCTGCAGGGTCCTCAGCCGGACTGTCCGCCCGTCTGCAGGAAAGATGCAGGAGTTCTGCTCAAGCCAGAACCT
The DNA here is from genome assembly GCA_022376925.1 of Tragulus kanchil. Lineage (NCBI taxonomy): Eukaryota > Metazoa > Chordata > Mammalia > Artiodactyla > Tragulidae > Tragulus > Tragulus kanchil. The sequence goes on along the minus strand of JAIOJX010000030.1, from coordinate 220,051,955 downwards.
CAGCTCAGGCTGTCTTGCTCGCCTCCTGGTTTGTAAATCCTGCCTTTGCAAGCCAGTAGGGGAGATGCCATGGCCCTAAACCCAATTTGTTTTTTGACTTTGGGTGTGGAGGAAATCATTTAATGCCAATTTGGGATCACTTACCTCACATGGAACACTGCCCAGGCTAGGCTGGGTGGTGTCTGCATTCAATCAGTTATGCTGTGTGACTACTTCTCCAATGATCTTCCCAGGACTGTCTCAGGGGCCGAGATACTCCAGGAGGCAGCGTGGACGCTGTACCACCTCCACTGCCCTGGTGGCTCTTTTCTCTGTTGTATATACCTGTGGTTCTTCCACTGATAACTTGTTCTGAGAAAAGTTTCTCCCCTTCTCAGCCATTTGAGAGCCACTGTTGTGCCCACGAGAGTTAGGCCATCCTGAATTAGTACAGAAAGCAAAGACTTCCAAGACACTGGATGTCAGGCACAACGATCCTTGAGAGATAGGTAGTAAACAGTACAAGCCTGGGAGACTCCTTGAGTTAAAATGAAGCCAGAAGGACTTCCCCGCTGGTGCAGTGGATGAGTCTGCTTACCAGTGCAGGGAACATGGGTTCGATCCCTGGTCTGGGAAGATCCCCTATGCCACAGGTCAACTAAGCCCGTGTGTCAAAACTACTGAGCCTGCCTGGTGCAACTGCTGAAGCCCGTGTGCTTAGAGCCTGTGCTCTGCAAAAAGGGAAGCCACCGCCATGAGAAATCCCCATTTGCCCCAAACTAGAGAAAAGCCCAAGCCCAGCAACAAAGATCCAGCACAGCCAGAAATAAGATTAAAAATATAATAAAGTTGAGAGCCTGGGGAGACTAGGTAGCTGGAGTTTATAGGACTAGTAAAATGTTTACGAAGCTTATGTCCGATAAGGGACTTGTATCCGAAAGATGTAAGAAATTCTCACAACTCAAGGAAGAGAAAAAAGAGGGGGCAAAAGATTTGAACGAACACCTCGCCAAAGAAGATACAGGATAGTAAACAAGCACAGGAAAAGATGCTCTGTTAGTCACTGGAGAAAGGCAAGTGAAAACCACCCTGAGGTTCTACTGCCCGCCTGTTGGGATGGACAAAATCAGGATGACTGCCATTGCAAGTACTGGCGAGGGTGTGGAGATGCTGCACCTCCCATAAACTGCTGGTGGGAACGGAAGGTCTTCTTGGGAACCAGTTTGGCAGCTTCATAAAATGTTATATATACACTCATCATAAGATGGAGCCATTCCACTCCTGTGTCTTTACCCGAGAGAAAAGGAAAAAGATGTCTGTACTTAAGCACTTGTATGCACACGGCTTTGTTTGTGACAGCCCCAGAGTGGAAACAGCTCAGGTGTTCAGCATCGAATGAGTGAATAGACAGATGGTGGTCCTGTTACACCAGGGAAGACTGCTTGGCCATGGAAAGGAACGGACTCAAAGAACCTACAGCAGCTGAGTGAATCTCAAAATCATGATGCTGAGTGAAAGAGACTGGACAGAAAAGAATACCTACTCAGGGTCTATTTATACATTAAGTGTTAGACTCTCAGTCATGTCTGACTCTTTGTGATCCTATGGACTGTAGCCCGCCAGGCTCCTCTGTCCATGGAATTCTCCAGGGAAGAATACTGGAGTGGGTTGCCATTTCCTTCAGGGAGTCTTCCCGACTCAGGGATTGAACCTGTGTCTTTTGCATTGCAGGCAGTTTCTTTACCAGTTGAGCCACCAGGGAAGCCCTGGTATAGCCTCTAGAAAAAAATCATACTGATCTCTGCTGCCAGCAAACAGAGCAGTGGCTGCCCAGGAAGAAAGGGGGCATCAGAAAAGGCATGAGGACACATGGGATCTCTGAGGATGGTGGGTGTGCTCACTGTCCTGATTATGGCGATGATTTTACAGGTAGATTCAAATGTCAAAACTTAACAAATTGTACACTTTACGTATGTGCTATTTATTGGATGTCACTTATACCTCATTGCATCTGTTTTTTGTTTTGTTTAAAATCCCTCTGGGACTTCCCTGATCGTCCAGTGGTTAAGACTCCTGTTCCCAGTGCAGGAGGGCTCTGGTCAGGGAAAGTAAGATCCCACATGCTGCACAGCACAACCAAAAAAAGCAAAAAGAAGATGCCTCTGGCTAGTTTGAGAAATGAGTTAAAGGGCAGTCAAGTGAGGTTCTACTGCCCGCCTGTTGGGATGGACAAAATCAGGATGACTGCCATTGCAAGTACTGGCGAGGGTGTGGAGATGCTGCACCTCCCATAAACTGCTGGTGGGAACGGAAGGTCTTCTTGGGAACCAGTTTGGCAGCTTCATAAAATGTTATATATACACTCATCATAAGATGGAGCCATTCCACTCCTGTGTCTTTACCCGAGAGAAAAGGAAAAAGATGTCTGTACTTAAGCACTTGTATGCACACGGCTTTGTTTGTGACAGCCCCAGAGTGGAAACAGCTCAGGTGTTCAGCATCGAATGAGTGAATAGACAGATGGTGGTCCTGTTACACCAGGGAAGACTGCTTGGCCATGGAAAGGAACGGACTCAAAGAACCTACAGCAGCTGAGTGAATCTCAAAATCATGATGCTGAGTGAAAGAGACTGGACAGAAAAGAATACCTACTCAGGGTCTATTTATACATTAAGTGTTAGACTCTCAGTCATGTCTGACTCTTTGTGATCCTATGGACTGTAGCCCGCCAGGCTCCTCTGTCCATGGAATTCTCCAGGGAAGAATACTGGAGTGGGTTGCCATTTCCTTCAGGGAGTCTTCCCGACTCAGGGATTGAACCTGTGTCTTTTGCATTGCAGGCAGTTTCTTTACCAGTTGAGCCACCAGGGAAGCCCTGGTATAGCCTCTAGAAAAAAATCATACTGATCTCTGCTGCCAGCAAACAGAGCAGTGGCTGCCCAGGAAGAAAGGGGGCATCAGAAAAGGCATGAGGACACATGGGATCTCTGAGGATGGTGGGTGTGCTCACTGTCCTGATTATGGCGATGATTTTACAGGTAGATTCAAATGTCAAAACTTAACAAATTGTACACTTTACGTATGTGCTATTTATTGGATGTCACTTATACCTCATTGCATCTGTTTTTTGTTTTGTTTAAAATCCCTCTGGGACTTCCCTGATCGTCCAGTGGTTAAGACTCCTGTTCCCAGTGCAGGAGGGCTCTGGTCAGGGAAAGTAAGATCCCACATGCTGCACAGCACAACCAAAAAAAAAGCAAAAAAGAAGATGCCTCTGGCTAGTTTGAGAAATGAGTTAAAGGGCAGTCAAGTGTAACTAACTACAGGGGAATGGGTGTGTGCCCTTTCCTTCCTTCTCCTAAAAGTTTGATTCCTTCTTTACCTCATTACCCTCCTGATTTTGGAGCTTGCTGTTTTCTTACTTTCCTCTGTTAAGGAAAAATAAAGATTTTCTTTAAGACTTTCTAGCTGAGACCCTGTGAAAGCAAAGGATGTCTGGGAGTCTTTTCTTCTCGTTGAGTCTTCTTTGAAAATTTTTATTTATTTTTGACTGTGCCGGATCTTCGTTTCTGGGTGGGCTGTTCTCTAGTTGCAGTCAGCAGGGACTGCTCCTTAGTTGCGGTGCTTGGATTTCTCATTTTGGTGGCTTTCCTTGTTGCAGAGCACAGGCTCTAGAGCGCAGGCTAAATAGTTGTTGCTCATGGGCTTAGTTGCTCCGTAGCCTGTGGGATCTTCCCAGATTAGGGATGAACCCATGGTCCATCTAGTTAAAGCTATGGTTTTTCCAGAAGTAATGTGCAGAAGTGAGAGTTAGACCATAAAGAAGGCTGAGCACCAAAGAATCTTGATGGTGCAGGAGAAGACTCTTTTTTTTTTTCTTTTAAATTTTGGCCCCCTTTATTGTTTTTTTGTAAATTTACTTTCATCCATCTTCATTCTTTGGTCTGTGTGAGCCTCCCATCACAACAGCCTCTCTTGTTGCAGAGCGCTGGCTCATAATTGAACACACCAGTCCAGCCACTCCGCGGCACGTGGGGTCTTCCCAGGCCTGGGATCGAACTGGCGCCCCTTGCACTGCAATGCGGTGTCCCCACCCACTGGACCACCAGGGAAGCCCCTGGAGAAGACTCTTGAGAGTCTCTTGGACCACAAGAAGATCAAACTGGTCAATCCTAAAGGAAAGCAAATCTGAATATTCATTGGAAGGACTAATGCTGAAGCTGAAGCTCCAAATACTCTAGCCACCTGATGTGAAGAGACCACTCATTGGAGAAGACCTTGGTGCTGGGAAAGATTGACGGCAAAAGGAGAACGGGGTGACAGAGGATCAGATGGTTGGATGGCATCACTGACTCAATGGACATGAGTTAGAGCAAACTCCAGGAACTGGTGACGGACAGGGGAGCCCGACGTGCTGCAGTCCATGGGGCCCCAAAGAGTCAGACACGACTGAGCGACTGAACAACAACAACAGCAGCCCGTACAAGAGAACGCCCTCCTGCTTTGTCACCTCTGCTTCTGACTGAACAGCTGCAAACGAGAGTTCCCACCACCCCCTCCTTGGGTTTGATACTTTGCTTTAATGGCTCACAAAATTCAAGGAAGCATAGTTACCAGTTTATTGAGCATGGAAAAGGATATAGTTGAGCAGTTGGATGAAGAGATATGTAGGGAAGGGTCCTGGTTACAGGAGCTTCTGCCCTGGGGAGTAGGGATATGTTACCTTCCTGGCATGTGAATGTGTCCCCCGACCTCAAAGTGCTCTGAACTCTGTACACTGAGGAAACGTCATCATGTAACAGGATCCATTCATTCCTTTTCAAGCTCCTCTCCCCTCCCTGGAAGCTGGAGGAGTAAAAGAGTTGACAATTCTGCACTTATGTTTCTGACTTGGTCATTCTGGTGACCAACCCCACCCAGACTTTCCTCATTTAGAACCAAAGATGCTCATCTTGCCCAGGAAATTCCAAGAGATTTAGGAGCTCCGTGTCAAGAACTGGGATTAAAGATCAAATATTAGCAGGAACTGGGGGCAGAAACCAGTGTACGTATTATTATTTCAGAAGCCCGACCCTCTGCTCAGCCCTGGCCACTTACTGAGCTCACAGCGTAAGACTTTGGGTGACACCAGTCAGTTCACCTGTCACCAAGGGCAGATTCTGGTTTCCTGGCTCCTTGAACGACCATCCCTTGAGGGCAGGACCAGCGTGCAATCAGCTTCCTCACCGTGCAACTGCCGGCATCTGCAGAGGGCTGGCTCTGAAAGAATGGTGGAGAAGCCCTTGTGGGTGAATCCTTCAGCTGCAGGGTCCCTGGCAAGAGAAACAGAGGGTCTGTGGGAGGGAAGCCTTGGGATGGAGGTTCCAGGCAGGAAGATGGCCTTGGGTGTGCAGGATGGGTCCAAGTGGGAGCTGGACAGAGGAGGGCCAGGAGGAGATCTGGGCCAGGACTGGTCTTGAGTCCGAACGCCTGAACAGATGGTACGTTTTGGGTGAGGGTGAGGAAGGAGCCCCTTTTGGGATAAGACTCTGTGTTTTGAGCCTTCCCTGGTGGCTCAGATGGTAAAGAATCTGCCTGCAGTGTGGAAGGCCTGGGTTCAATTCCTGGGTTGGGAAGATGCCCTGGAGAAGGAAATGGCACTCCACTCCAGTATTCTTGCCTAGAGATTTCCATGGACAGAGAAGCCTGGAGGGGCTACAGTCCATGAGGTCACAAAGAGTTGAACATGACTGAGTGAGTAACACATCCATGTGTGTGGCAGGAATAGCGGCATGACTGCCAACCAGACGGAAATAATGGTGGGGATAATGGGACCTCTGAGTTAGAACTTGGGCTCAGATTCCATCTTTCAAACCTCCCAGTAGCGTGGCCTTCAGCGAGTCACAGCACCTTTCTAGAACCTGGGTTTGAGAAAGAGGATGGGCAGCCTACATCCACTGGACAAACAAGCCCAACCTGGGGTCTGGCAGGTATATTATTTCCTAGAATATGAAATTTGCTTCGGAAAAAAAATTTTTTTCCCCTGCCAAAGGAAGACGGGCTCTATTTCCTGCCTACAAAGTGTTTTTCTGTCCATTTACCACAAGCCACAGGGCTGAAATATTTTCCTATCTACTTGGCTTCTCGTGGGACCTCCTGCGACCGTGACTGGGGGTTTAGGACACAAGCGGCTTCCTTCCTTGCTTTGTATCCGTGCTCGGAGTGGAGAGAAAGGACGTCAGCAGCCCCAGGGCACGAGAGAGAGTGAAGGGGAGGCTGAAGGCAGTAGGCTTCAGTGCATGGACCCGGAGGAAGCCGGGGAGAGGGTCCCTCCACTGGTCGCAGGAGCGGAAGACGGCCTGACGTGGTAACGTGGCAGGAGGCCATCCTGCCGCTCGCTGTGGGAGCAGGAGCGAGAGGCGGTCTGGTTTTATTCCCCGAGCGCGGACCCTCTGAGTTCACCGCAGTGACTCAGGAGTCGGATCCCGGCTGGCTCTCACGGGCGGGCTGTCCTCACGGGCCCTGTGCTCACCACGTGGCTGGGGGAGGGCTGACCACGCCGTCGAGTCTCACCGCTCGTCTGCACTTCGCAGCCAGCTTGTACAGCGCTCGTGCGCGGAGGCCACCGTGATGCAGAGTGAAGAAGTGACGTTGAGCGTGGGGTGCTTGTGTGGGTTCCGCGTCCGTGGGCCGATCCACACTCTACGTTGCTCTGACATTCCTTCCGGGCTGCTTTGGAGCCTGCTTTGGGTGCTTCCGGACAAACCGGCCTTTGTTGGTCTTTGTGAAGGTTTAAGTGTCCAGTTCCAGGGCGCTTGGGATGGGTGATCTGGAAGTCAACCCCAGAATCACTGAATAGTATAATGAATACCTTGCCATGGTCCAATCATTGCCATTTTTCAAGCGAAACGCTGCCCCCCACCACCCATCACCATGTTTGAAGTATGCCGTTGCCCAATGCTCAGCAGAGGTCCACGTTATCCATTTCTGTTTTTATGTCTGTTTGCTGAGGGCACATGAGTGCACCACGTCAGGGGCTGCAGGTGTTCAGAGATGAGAAGACTCTGAACGTCTGTAGAAGGCGCTCAATGGGATGCGTGTTCCGCAGACACAAGGGGTGAGGGCGGGGCGGAGGGGAGGCGGCCGGGCTGTGTGTGGAGCCGCACACAGGTGGATTCAGCCCAGCAGCTCTTCCTGGACCCAGATAAGACATTGTGCCATCTTTCTTTGTTGGAGGTTTTACTTTTTAAACACTTTTATTTATTTATTTTTTAACTGGAATATAGGTCATGGGTTAGTTTCAGGTGTACAGCAAAGTGATTTGGATTATATATATATATATATATATATATATATAGATTCTTTTCCAGGTTATTTTCCATTATAGGTTTTTATAAGATATTGAATATAGTTCCCTGTGTTGTACAGTAAATCCTTGTTATCTGTTCTATATACAGTATTGTGTACCTGTTAATCTCATACTCCAAATGTATCCCTCCCCCTTCTTTCCCCTTTGGTAATCTTAAGTTTGTTTTCTATCTCTTGTGAGTCTCTTTCCTTTTTTGTCAACAAGGTCATTTGTATTACTTTGTAGATTCCACAGACTAGTGAAGCTGTATACAATTTGTATTTGATTTGCTTCACTTAATTTGATCATCTCCAGGTCCATCCATGTTGCTGCAAGTGGCATTATTTCATCATTTCTGTGACTGAGTAATACTCTAATATATATATTAGTATAATATATATATATATATGTGCACACACACATACATACATCCCATATCTTCTTTATCGATTCATCTGGGCCCTTGGGTTGCTTCCATGTCTTGGCTGTTGTAAGTCGAACACTGGGGTGTATGTATCTTTTCAAGTTGACGTTTTGTCTTTTCTGGAGTGGGGCGGTTGCATCATGTAGTAGTTCTGTCTTTTAGTCTTTTAAGGAGCCACCAGACCGTTTTCCATAGTGGCTGTACCAGTTCGCAGTCGATGTGACCCTTATCTTGAAGGTGCTCCCAGTTCACTAGGAGAGGCGGACAGTGCCCAGACAACCAGTAACCTGCCTCAGCGTGGTAAGTGGTGTGTCCGGTGCTGGACACACCAGCCCCGTTGCTCCCATGTTGGCACATGCTAACTAAATGCCAGAGGCCACGCCTGGCCCACCTGCTTCAGTGGCTGGTTGTCTGGCTCTCGGTGCCAGCCGTCGGCACCAGCCATCAGCACTGCTGGTTTCTAAAGGGATGAGCAGCCCTTGAGGGGGGTGGTGCTGGCAGAACCCTGCCCTCTTCACTCTCCCTGCTCAGTGGACACAGCTCTGAACGTGCCAGCAAAGGAATGCAGTGTGCCCAGAACAGATGTATTTTATTCATTCATTCATTCATTCACTTATTTGTCTGTGTTGAGTCTTGAGCACACATGGGGGAATCTCGAATCAGGCATGTAGAATCTAGTTCCCTCACCAGGGATTGAACCCGGGCCCCCTGCCTTGGGAGTGTCGAGTCTTAGCCCTTGGGCCACCAAAGAAGTTCCAGAACCGGATGTATTTCATTCATTTATTTATTCATTTATTTGACTGTGTTGGATCTTGAGCTCACATGGGGGATCTTTAGTCATGGTGGTGGAATCTAGTTCCCTAGCCAGGGATTCAGCCAGGGCCCCCTGCATTGAGAGTGTGGCGTCTTAGCTCCTGGGCCACCCAGGAAGTTCCAGAGTGGATGTATTTCTTGCCTTAAGAGCAGCTTAGGCCTTCTCTGGTGGTCCAGTGGGTGGAGAATCCGCCTTGCAGTGCAAGGGGCGGTGGTTCGATCCCTGACCTGGGAAGATCCCACGTGCCACAGAGTGGCTGGACTGGTGTGTCCAGTTATAAGCCGGCACTCTGAAGCGCATGTGCCCAGAGCCAGTGCTCTACAGTGAGAGAGGCCGCTGCAATGGGAGGCCCACACAGGCCAAAGAACAAAGATGGATGAAAATAAATAAATGAAAGACCAATAAAAGAGGCCAAAATTAAAAAAAAAAAAAAAAAAGAGCAGCCTAAGTTGTATATGAAATGATCAGACAAAAAGACGTACTGATGCCTCTGAGTTCCTTGGAGTTTTCCGTTTTATCGTGCTGGTTGCTAGGTAAGGAAATACCAGCTGTCCAGTAGTCTCATCCTGCACGTGTGTTTTCATGCACACACACACACAGAGGCAGTTTCACAGCCAGTAAGAGGAGGTGGAAGGGAAGGGCCCCAGGGAACTGGCTGGGGTGTTGGAAACTATTCTGTATCTTGATCTGGGCTTACATCACATAGGTTACTTGTCAACACTCACTGAATGATAGACTTATGATTTGTACATTGCACTGTTTGAATTTTATCTTGAAAGAGAAAATGGTAAGCAAATAATGAGCTCTCATTAACGACAGGCCGACGGACACGTTCGGGGTGAGGTGGACTGAGGTCTGCGTCTGACCGTGAAGTGCGTCACAGGTGTATCAGGCAGATGTTTGGGCTGGCTGAGAGATGGGCCGCAAAGTACTAACAGTCGTGAAACTAGGGTGGTGGGCACCTGAGCTCTCTGTGTGATTCTTCCCATTTTTCTGCGTGCTTCAACGTTTTTGTAAGAAAATGTTGAAACAGAAGAGCTGTAGGGCTTCCCTTGTGGCTCAGTGGGTAAGAACCCCCGTCTGCCAGTGCAGGAGACACAAGTTTGAGCCCTGATCCGGGAAGATCCCACATACCGCAGAGCAGCTAAACCCACACATCAACAAAGACCAGAACAGCCCAAAATAAATAAATAAACTTTTTTTTAAAAAAAAAAAAAAGAAGAAGAAGAAGAAGAGCTACAGATAACCGCCTCCTGGAATCCCTTGAGCTCTCCATGGGGAATTCCCTCAGGAGCCAGTTTACTCGTCTGACTCAGTACTGTTCCTACAGACGCCCACAGCTGCTTCTTAAGGGAGTGTTGGTGAGGCAGCGGTGAGGGCCCTGGCCTCATGTGTGCTCTGTGGACCTGCTGGGGTCGGTGGTTGGAGTGGACATGTTTCGTGAAGGATGTATTAGCTTGGACTTTCTTTGAAGGTGAGGTAGTTTATCAACTTGAAATGATAAGAACGTGGAAACAGCACTTCTGGCCCTGTAGGCAGAATGTCACTGGGGATTTGCAGCCTGAGAACAGCTGGACCCATCAGACAGAGCCAAACAAAGCTGGCTGAACCCCTGGTTACCCTGCTGTATACTGGAGGATCTTTTTGTTTTTTTTTTCGGCTGTGCTAAATCTTCATGGTTGAGCGGCTCTCTCGTTTGCGGTGTGTGGGCTTCTAATTACTGTGGCTTCGCTGTTGAGGAGCAAAGGCTCTAGGGCGCTCGGGCTTCAGTCGTTGTGGCTTCTACTCTCTAGAGCACAGGCTCCATAGTTGTGCTCACTGGCTTAGTTGCTCTGCAGCATGTGGGATCTTCTCGGACCATGGATCAAACCCGTGTCTCCTATATTGGCAGGTGGGGTCTTTGCCACTGAGCCACCAGGGAAGCCTAGAGGACTTTTTTATATACATTTAAATTTTAGAAAAATGATATTTTTTTAGATTTTAAATATACATTGTGTATAAATGTATAATCAAAAAATTTGAAAAATTTACCATTATACAATATATTTAAGCAGATCCTGATAATTCAGTGGTTAGGACTCAGTGCTTTGGTGCCATGGTCTGGATTTGATCCCTGGTCAGGGAACTAAGATCCCACAGGCTGCTCTGTATGGCCAAAAACCCTAGATACAAATACTTCTTGAGACTAGACTTTCTTCAGCTATAAAGCAATGTAAGATTCTTTCTAATACAGAAGATGCAAAGAAGTAAAACCAGTCATAATTTTACAGTTTCGGTGTATTTTCTTCCTGAATGTTTTTTTTAAAAACTGATGAATTATTTATATAATTGTGATGTTTTTCATTTGACTCTAATGGAGTTCTTTGTGAGGGAAACTCAAAGACTTCCTTTTATGTGGACTAGTACACATAACGGGGGCTTCCCAGGTAGTGTGCTAGCGGTAAAGAACCCGCCTGCCAATGCAGGAGACATAAAAGACACAGATTCGATCCCTGGGTTGGGAGAATCCTCTGAGGAGGACGTGCAACCCACTCGAGTATTCTTGCCCAAAAAATCCCAGGGACAGAAGAGCCTGGTGGGCTACAGTCGATGGGGTTGCAAAGAGTTGGACAGAACTGAGTGACGAAGCAAACACACATAGCCAATAAGGGACCCAAGGGTGGGCATAGGGCATGGGCAGGGGAGCCTGGAGCACAGGTGAGGAGCTGAGACCCAGCGACTGGGGCTAGGGGTTTGTGGGAAGGTGAACTGGCCCCTGCCGTCTGATGGACCTGGGGCTTAGGGGCCTGGTCACTCTGTATAAAAAGTGAGGCTGGTAAATCCCCATTGGTGGTTCCCATTGAGAGTAAAGGGGAAGAATTTAGTTGAAGTCGCCCAGCCTGCACATTTGGCATATAGTAGTCTCAGAGTAGGCAATGGCCGCCCACTTGAGTATTCTTGCCTGGGAAGTCCTATGGACAAAAGAGCCTGTTGGGATGTGCAGAGTTGGACATGACTGAGTGATTAACATACACAGTCATGGCGTGGCATTTGGACATTGTCTTTAATGGTGGGAGCCTTTTTTTAATTGGCTGCATCGGGTCTGAGCTGCTGCATGTGGGATCTAAATCCCTGCCCCGGGCTTGAACCCGGGTTCCCCTGCATTGGGAGCACAAGAGTCTTAGCCACTGGTTCACCAGCGGAGTCCCTGGTGGGAGCTTTTGAAAGCTTCGGGCAAGGGAGGGGATGCAAGAAGTGGAGGTGTTCTGAGCATCGTCGTGTTGGTGTGGAGGGACCCTGAACCTGGGCCTGAGGGCTGTTTCCTGCCATGGAGAAGCCTGATAGTTGTGAGGCTGATGGAGGCAGAAAGCTTGAGAGAAAGGCATTCCAGAGACAGGATCCTCAGGACTCAGTGATGGGCTAGTTGTAGGGAGGGATGGGTATCTTCTGTGCATTGGCTTTTTGTGACTCACTTTACACTGTTTCTCTCTCCCGCTCACTGCCGTGTTCTTTCTCTTGCAGGAGCCTGTGTGAAATGCAGCAAGGGGGTGTTTGGGGCCGGCCAGGCCTGTCAGGCCATGGGGAACCTCTACCACGACGCCTGCTTCACCTGTGCGGCCTGCAGTAAGTGTGTGTGTGTGTGTGTGTGTGTGTGTGTGTGTGTGTGTGTGTCTGTGTGTGTGTGTGGAGGTGGTGGGGGGCCCAGGGTAAGAAGCAGGAGGACCGAGGAAGGGAGGAGACAGAAGAGCCTTCTTCCTGGAGACACCTGGTCTATGTCCCCGCCTGGTCCTATGGGAAGGCGGGATAGTGTCCTCTTGAACAGGGGGCTTGTATCAGCAGCGCATCAGCAGCACGCGGCCCCCTCAGGGTGAGCAGATTGTCCCAGAGCCCCAGGCATTGCCTGGTGGCTGTACAGGTATAACTGAGTGATCCCTAATAACATCAGCGGTCTCCGAAGAGTCGAGAGGAGAGCATTGGGATTGTCCATCCTCTGCCCTCGTCAGTCATCTCCTGCACTGGTCCAGGAGTGCAGGGGACCAGCCGACCTGACGGTGATCCGTCATTCCGTTACACCAGTGTGCAGTGGGGTCACTTCATGGCTTTTTGGCCCTGATCGTTCATTTGGAGACTGAGTGTGTGTGTGAACGCCTGTGTGTATGCACGCCACGCATGTGTGGGCATCTCTTAGCAAACACCTGTTGGTGGGCATCTTTGTATTGAGTTATGGGCATTGTGGCTAAAGCATCAAATCGGGGGGCCAGGCCTGTGCTCAGCTCAGCCAACGGCTCCTTGAACAGATGCCAACCACAGTGGAAGACTCTAACACATGGTAGGCTGTTTGCCCGGGTCTGACCAAGTCAGGAACTGTGCTTGTTTCATGGTCTCTACTAACGATGACTCTTGAGGAGTGTTTTTGAAAACTGTCCCACGGACATTCTTCAGTTCTGCACCAAGGCTTGACAGCCGTCAGTTAAGAAACATTACAACAGAGCTCAAAGAGTACCTAGGATGAAGGCGTCCTATCGTCTGGTCTGGTGGTTCTTAGTCCTGGCTTCTCATTAGAATCATTGGGGTAGGGGCTAGGAAGAGATTTTAAAAGCCGGTGATGCCCCGGCCCAACCCCGACCAGCAGAGTCAGTGGCTCTGGGTCTGGGGTCTCTAAAGAGGGGCCTGCGTGTTGATTCTAAGCTCCTCAGGTGGCTCCGAGGCATGGCCAGGCTGGGCACCTGGGATCGTGCCAGCCTCCGACTTTAGAAGGCTTCAGCGATGGGGAGGGGAGGGACTTTGTCACCTGGTTTGAGGCACAGCCCTCAAGCGCCGCCGGGTTCCCAGTCTGAGGGTCCCAGGGTGGGCGTGGGCTGGATGGCCCAGGCGTATGCCTGGTTTCAGACCTCAGGCTCCATCCTCACTTAGATGTTCCGTAAAACACATGCCTAAGAGCTTCCACCTTGCTCAGGATTCACCTTTGTAGGGAAGATTGTGAAAGACTTTGAGACGGATTACATGGCCTCCTGAGCATCCACCGCGGGAACGCAGGAGTTCTCTGGGTCTCTGAGGCCTTTCTTTGCCTCTGAGCCGTGTCACCCTCTGTAAGTTGTCTAATCTTGATGGCAGGGCCTGTGATTCTTGACCATAGCAGCGCAAACTCTTTAGTGGAGACTTCCCAGTTTTGCATCTGTTAAGTAGCTTACTTCAGTATTTCTGATGGCCTGTGTGTGGATGGTTCTTTGTTCTCTCCCAGGTATAATGTCTTATTGTGTGTGTGTGTGCGTGTGTGTGTGTGAAAGTCACACAGTTGTGCCCAAGTCTCTGCAGTCCTCTGGACTGTAACCCACCAGGCTCCTCTGTCCATGGGAATTTCCCAGCAAGTACACTGGAGTGAATTGCCATTTCCTTCTCCAAGGGAATCTTCCGACCCAGGGACCAAACCCGAGTCTGGAACAGATGCCAACCACAGTGGAAGACTCTAACACATGGTAGGCTGTTTGCCCGGGTCTGACCAAGTCAGGAACTGTGCTTGTTTCATGGTCTCTACTAACGATGACTCTTGAGGAGTGTTTTTGAAAACTGTCCCACGGACATTCTTCAGTTCTGCACCAAGGCTTGACAGCCGTCAGTTAAGAAACATTACAACAGAGCTCAAAGAGTACCTAGGATGAAGGCGTCCTATCGTCTGGTCTGGTGGTTCTTAGTCCTGGCTTCTCATTAGAATCATTGGGGTGGGGGCTAGGAAGAGATTTTAAAAGCCGGTGATGCCCCGGCCCAACCCCGACCAGCAGAGTCAGTGGCTCTGGGTCTGGGGTCTCTAAAGAGGGGCCTGCGTGTTGATTCTAAGCTCCTCAGGTGGCTCCGAGGCATGGCCAGGCTGGGCACCTGGGATCGTGCCAGCCTCCGACTTTAGAAGGCTTCAGCGATGGGGAGGGGAGGGACTTTGTCACCTGGTTTGAGGCACAGCCCTCAAGCGCCGCCGGGTTCCCAGTCTGAGGGTCCCAGGGTGGGCGTGGGCTGGATGGCCCAGGCGTATGCCTGGTTTCAGACCTCAGGCTCCATCCTCACTTAGATGTTCCGTAAAACACATGCCTAAGAGCTTCCACCTTGCTCAGGATTCACCTTTGTAGGGAAGATTGTGAAAGACTTTGAGACGGATTACATGGCCTCCTGAGCATCCACCGCGGGAACGCAGGAGTTCTCTGGGTCTCTGAGGCCTTTCTTTGCCTCTGAGCCGTGTCACCCTCTGTAAGTTGTCTAATCTTGATGGCAGGGCCTGTGATTCTTGACCATAGCAGCGCAAACTCTTTAGTGGAGACTTCCCAGTTTTGCATCTGTTAAGTAGCTTACTTCAGTATTTCTGATGGCCTGTGTGTGGATGGTTCTTTGTTCTCTCCCAGGTATAATGTCTTATTGTGTGTGTGTGCGTGTGTGTGTGTGAAAGTCACACAGTTGTGCCCAAGTCTCTGCAGTCCTCTGGACTGTAACCCACCAGGCTCCTCTGTCCATGGGAATTTCCCAGCAAGTACACTGGAGTGAATTGCCATTTCCTTCTCCAAGGGAATCTTCCGACCCAGGGACCAAACCCGAGTCTCTTGTGTCTCCTGCATTGGCAGGCGGCCTCTTTCCCATAGTGCCGCCTGGGAAAAGCCCATAACATCATATTAGTTTCCTATTAATTGATGAATTAAATATTTGACCTGGGTTGGTGTCTTAGCTGTAAAGAGTTGTGATCATGCCTTCTTTCAAAAAATCATCTTACACTCTTGGGTCCTGCAATTGTTTCTTGGTATTTACTCTTATCTTCCAGGAAAAGAGAAAATAAACATTGAGTAGAGGCTGTTTGTAAACCTTATTTAGCCAGTTCCCACGTGAACTAGAAAGTTGTTGGGGCCAAAACCTGCTGGTGGATCCCTTGCTGCCAGTGGCTGCTCGACCAGCTAGGGGTTCCTCAACCAGCTGACCTAACCACACGGAGGAAGACAGTTGCTTTGGGATTGTGCTTGCTCTAGTATTTGAGGCCTTGGGATCTGGTCTCTGTTTTATTGCTTCCTACTTTCTTATCACAGCCTGACTGCATTTCTCTCTTCTGCATTCCCTCCCTGGAAGCCCCTCTCCCCACTCCCTGCATGTGTTTAAATTCTGTCCAGCCATTAGCACCGGCTCAGTGCCTCCTCCCCCAGGAAGCCTTCCTTGTTCCCCGAGCAGGAAGGAACCTTTTCTCCCGAGCTAGGCACGCCCTGCCTTCTCACGTAAACCACGAACCACTCTCTGTGCAGTTCCGGTGCCAGCAAACCAGGCCCGAGGGCAGAGCTGCTCAAGGAAGCTCTGAGTTCCGTCAGAAAGTGGGTGCGGTGGCGCTTCTGTTGTGGGTGCACACACGGCTTCCGCCCCGCTCGCAGCGGCAGTGGAGACCCAGGCACGTGCGTGAGCAGCTTCTCGTGGACACGGGCGGTTCTCTTGATTTACTGCCGCCGTGCTTTCAGCAGAAGCCAGTGACTGGGTGCCCCCCATCCTGGCTCCAAGCGTCTGCATGAACGGCGTCTCCATGAACCTCCGTGTGTGGGCACGGCCCAGCGGGGCCAGGCTCGTCTGCTTTGTCCCCTCCTTCACTGGTGGAAGAGAGGAGAGCCCAGAGAGAGGAAGAGCCTTTCTCGAGGCTGAAAACCCCACAGCTGAACTGAGCCCATGACTTCTAAATCTAGACTAGGGCAGCCTTGCATGTCTATTTGGTTGGTTGAAATGTATGTGGGTGAGTGTGTTTCTTCTGTGTCACCTTTTCATTTATGAAAATAATCTTGCTTGAAACACCCTCCCGATGTGTTTCTATAGGTACACACGTGGGCACACACATGGCACGGGCACACCCTCATGTCTTGGATCTTATTGATACCTGTTCACATGCACTTACAAGGCCAAGCCTTGATGGATTTGACCAATGGAGATAAAGCGAGCTACTTCTAGGTTCAGGCCATTTCTTCCCTTCGTGAGCAGCGAGCAGGGTGTGTCAGAGGTGCCTTCATCCCTCTTGCATGGCCCGAAAGGACCGGCACCAAAACCGAAGGGCCGTTGGCCGCAGTATGAAGCATGGCAAGCTGAACCGTCCTGGGTGCGGCCGGGTGGTCGCGCTGTCCGCGGCCCCCTTCCGATCACGGGGTGTTCCACACAGCAGAGAAGCCGCGGACTCTGGATGGGGCCAGTTCCCTCCTGCCAACAGGCAGCAGTGTCTAGTTCAGTTTCAGGAACAACATGACAACTGCAAAATGTTTCAAAGATAGAAGCCTGCTTTGATACCATTCTAGAGCAGGTATTTTCACTAGTATTTTCCTTTCTAGATTTTGTCCACTTTTTTTTTTTTTGCTTCTAAGTCATCATTTACTTTCATCCATCTTTATTCTTTGGCCTTTGTGAGCCTCCCATCGCAGTGGCCTTTCTTGCTGCAGAGCACCGGCTTCAGGTGCATACGCTCCAGAGCACTGGCTCCTAACTGAACACACTGGTCCAGCCGCTCCGCGGCTCGTGGGATCTTCCCAGGCCAGGGATCGAACTGGCGCCCCTTGCACTGCAAGGTGGTGTCCTTACCCACTGGACCACCAGGGAAGCCCTTTGTCCACATTAATGCACATTTCTTTTAAAGATTTGTGATCATAGCATGTAAACCGATACTGTATCCTTCTTGATTTAATGTTGTGTCATAAATCCGCCCATGTTCCTGTAGTCTTTGTAATAATAGTTAATCATTTCTAGAGTTAACCGCGCCGGCAACTGAGCCATTCCATGGTCTGAGGGCACAGCGCGCATCTGGGCTTTGTGGTTCTTGTTTTAATTTTTTTACTGAAATATCGTTGCTCTGCAGTGCTGCGTTAGTTTCTACTTCACGGCAAAGTGAATCAGCCGCGCGTGTACACGTCACGTGGGGGCCCCGGCGAACGTCTGTGTGCCTGTGTGTGCTTCTCCCTCTGCTGAGTTGTTTCCTTGGAGTTGGTTCCCAGAAGCCAGTGTTCAGGGCGCGATGTGTGGGCGTTTTGTATGGTTTGTTCAAAGTTCTTAACGTGTGTTTGGTTGCCACGGAGATGTGTGCTGTGGGTTTCCCCTCTCCTGAAGAGGACTCCGCCCCGCCCCGCCAAGGCAGGCACGCCCCAGACTGGCACAGTGGGTTGTGGGGAGGGCGGGCACGGCCTTGGCCAGAGGCCACATGCCGCGTGTCTGGACAGCTTGTGTCAAGTGGCCTGTCCCAGGAGAAGCTGGCGCCTGTCTGCGGCTCGAGAAGGGCTGAACAAGAAGGAAGAGAACATGTGCTGGGCTCGTGAGCTCAAGTATGTCTCCTTGGCACCTTCCAGAAGAAACTATGAGGCAGTGAGGAGGCCAGGCTCTGTGTCCTCACCAGGCTGTCTCAGGTCCAGAAAGCAAGCTTTCGTTCATGTCTGTAAAGACTAAATTCTATCCTCCAGGCCTGGGTGAAGCCAGTTTCCTGGTTCACAGCTGCTGCTGTTTTTCAGCTGGTGGATTAGAAAATGATGGACTAGAGATGCTCCTGTCTAGAAGCCTGTGCACCATGAGGCTGCCCTGGTCTTGGGGGCAGGCAGTGCTGAGGCCAATGGGGAATGTGCCCGGCATGGGCCTGAGCTCAGAGGAGGGCCGCTGAGGGCCGGATGGGGTCCCCTCCTGGGACAGGGCTGGGGTGTGCCTGTCACAGCCTGAACAGATGATTCAGAGCTCTGTGACCTGGTGCTTGTGCTCCTGAGGTCGGGGTGCAGGCCTTAGGGATAAAACACAGCAAAGCGAAGAATATGTGCCATTGCACACCCTATCTTCCAAAACCCTGTTAAAGGCTGTGAAGGGATTGTATGGTGAGATCTCACACCTTTGTTGAGGCACTGCTCTAGGAAACGGGCTTCACTGGTGGGTCCGTGGTGAGGAATCTGCCTGCTAGTGCAAGAGATGCAGGTTTGATCCCTGGGTGGGAAAGATCCCCTGGAGATGGAAATGGCAACCCACTCCAGCATTCTGGCCTGGAAAATCCCGTGGACAGAGGAGCCTGGTGGGCTACCGTCCATGGGGTCACAAAAGAGTCAGACACGACTGAGCGACTGGACAGCAGTAAGATCTGGAAAGTTTATGTGTAGAGTGAGTCGTGGCGTTTTGTATGGTTTGTTCAACCGTGTGTTTGGTTGCCACGGAGATGTGTGCTGTGGGTTTCCCCTCTCCTGAAGAGGACTCCGCCCCGCCCCGCCAAGGCAGGCACGCCCCAGACTGGCACAGTGGGTTGTGGGGAGGGCGGGCACGGCCTTGGCCAGAGGCCACATGCCGCGTGTCTGGACAGCTTGTGTCAAGTGGCCTGTCCCAGGAGAAGCTGGCGCCTGTCTGCGGCTCGAGAAGGGCTGAACAAGAAGGAAGAGAACATGTGCTGGGCTCGTGAGCTCAAGTATGTCTCCTTGGCACCTTCCAGAAGAAACTATGAGGCAGTGAGGAGGCCAGGCTCTGTGTCCTCACCAGGCTGTCTCAGGTCCAGAAAGCAAGCTTTCGTTCATGTCTGTAAAGACTAAATTCTATCCTCCAGGCCTGGGTGAAGCCAGTTTCCTGGTTCACAGCTGCTGCTGTTTTTCAGCTGGTGGATTAGAAAATGATGGACTAGAGATGCTCCTGTCTAGAAGCCTGTGCACCATGAGGCTGCCCTGGTCTTGGGGGCAGGCAGTGCTGAGGCCAATGGGGAATGTGCCCGGCATGGGCCTGAGCTCAGAGGAGGGCCGCTGGGGGCCCGGATGGGGTCCCCTCCTGGGACAGGGCTGGGGTGTGCCTGTCACAGCCTGAACAGATGATTCAGAGCTCTGTGACCTGGTGCTTGTGCTCCTGAGGTCGGGGTGCAGGCCTTAGGGATAAAACACAGCAAAGCGAAGAATATGTGCCATTGCACACCCTATCTTCCAAAACCCTGTTAAAGGCTGTGAAGGGATTGTATGGTGAGATCTCACACCTTTGTTGAGGCACTGCTCTAGGAAACGGGCTTCACTGGTGGGTCCGTGGTGAGGAATCTGCCTGCTAGTGCAAGAGATGCAGGTTTGATCCCTGGGTGGGAAAGATCCCCTGGAGATGGAAATGGCAACCCACTCCAGCATTCTGGCCTGGAAAATCCCGTGGACAGAGGAGCCTGGTGGGCTACCGTCCATGGGGTCACAAAAGAGTCAGACACGACTGAGCGACTGGACAGCAGTAAGATCTGGGAAAGTTTATGTGTAGAGTGAGTTCGTGAGAGCCTGCATTGAGAACGCCAACAGGTGCCATTTCATTCCTTTGGGTAAAGAAAACAACTAGACATAATCTCAGCGTCGTAAGACAGAGGTTCTTAGTGAATAAATCAGTGACTGATGGCTCATCCGTCAGGAAGGTCACGGCTGAAGGTGTGAGAGGGTCCTTAGAGGGTGTTTCGTTTCTGTTCCCAAGGGAGTCTAAGCCGCCTCTGAAATCATGGTTGTTGTTCAGTCGCTCAGTCGTGTTTGACTCTTTGCGACCCCATGGACTGCAGCACGGCAGGCTTCCCTGCCCTTCATCAGCTCCCGGAGTTTGCTCAGACCCATGTTCATTGAGTCAGTGATGCCATCCAACCATCTGATCCTTTATCACCTCGTTCTGCTCCTGCCCTCGGTCTTCGCCAGCATCAGGGTCTTTTCCAGTGAGTCAGCTCGTCACATCAGGTGGCCAAAGTATTAGAGCTTCAGCTTCAGCATCAGCCCTTCCAATGAGTATTCAGGGTTTATTTCCTTTAGGATTGCCTGGTTTGGTCTCCTTGCTGTCCAAGGAACTCTCAAGAGTCTTCTCCAGCACCACAGTGTGAAAGCATCAATTCCTCGGCACTCTTTAGGCTCCAACTCTCACGTCCAGACGTGACTACTGGAAAACCATAGCTTTGACTATATGGATCTTTGTCAGCAACGTGATGTTTCATGGACTTGGTATATGCTGCCTAACCAACCTGGCCTTCAGAGATGCCCAGATTCTGAAATAATCAACCCTGAATTACAGGGGTTTCCCTGTAAATCATGGCAGGCCTGCATTCTTCAGAGTCATCTCAGTATTCATAAGTAATTCACCGCAAGCTTTCTAGCTCACCGTCGGCCTGCTCCTCCATCTGTGTGACAGCCCAGTTAGTTTAGTGTTGTTACCCTCATTTCACAGAGGAGCAGAGGCTTGGAGAGTAGAGTTTGCTTGTGGCTGGGTCCGGCGAAAGGAGCCTGGCGGGCTACCGTCCATGGGGTCACAAGAGTCAGACACGACTGAGCGACTGGACAGCAGTAAGATCTGGGAAAGTTTATGTGTAGAGTGAGTTCGTGAGAGCCTGCATTGAGAACGCCAACAGGTGCCATTTCATTCCTTTGGGTAAAGAAAACAACTAGACATAATCTCAGCGTCGTAAGACAGAGGTTCTTAGTGAATAAATCAGTGACTGATGGCTCATCCGTCAGGAAGGTCACGGCTGAAGGTGTGAGAGGGTCCTTAGAGGGTGTTTCGTTTCTGTTCCCAAGGGAGTCTAAGCCGCCTCTGAAATCATGGTTGTTGTTCAGTCGCTCAGTCGTGTTTGACTCTTTGCGACCCCATGGACTGCAGCACGGCAGGCTTCCCTGCCCTTCATCAGCTCCCGGAGTTTGCTCAGACCCATGTTCATTGAGTCAGTGATGCCATCCAACCATCTGATCCTTTATCACCTCGTTCTGCTCCTGCCCTCGGTCTTCGCCAGCATCAGGGTCTTTTCCAGTGAGTCAGCTCGTCACATCAGGTGGCCAAAGTATTAGAGCTTCAGCTTCAGCATCAGCCCTTCCAATGAGTATTCAGGGTTTATTTCCTTTAGGATTGCCTGGTTTGGTCTCCTTGCTGTCCAAGGAACTCTCAAGAGTCTTCTCCAGCACCACAGTGTGAAAGCATCAATTCCTCGGCACTCTTTAGGCTCCAACTCTCACGTCCAGGCGTGACTACTGGAAGAACCATAGCTTTGACTATATGGATCTTTGTCAGCAACGTGATGTTTCATGGACTTGGTATATGCTGCCTAACCAACCTGGCCTTCAGAGATGCCCAGATTCTGAAATAATCAACCCTGAATTACAGGGGTTTCCCTGTAAATCATGGCAGGCCTGCATTCTTCAGAGTCATCTCAGTATTCATAAGTAATTCACCGCAAGCTTTCTAGCTCACCGTCGGCCTGCTCCTCCATCTGTGTGACAGCCCAGTTAGTTTAGTGTTGTTACCCTCATTTCACAGAGGAGCAGAGGCTTGGAGAGTAGAGTTTGCTTGTGGCTGGGTCTATCCATGTTAAATAGCCTGGTTGGCACTTGGACCCAGGGGCACGTGGACCCACAGTGCTAGCTCACAGCCACTGTACCAAGTGAGCTTGGCTTGGAGAGACGCGGGATCTTGCTGTGGCATCTCAGGTTCAGCTCTGCCCAGGGCCTCCGTGACGGCAAAGGTTGGATTTGGGCATATTTTTGATCTGTGAATGCTGGCCTTGTACTTGGACAAGGGGTGCCAGAATTCAGTAGCGGGTACAGTGTACCCCTGTGAGAGAAATGGACGAAGGGCTTTCCTTAGAGATCTGTTCCTTTAGAAGGCCTTCGATCCCTGAATTTCTGAGCCGTTGAGTCGCTCCCAGTATTTCTCGTCATATTCCGCCCTGGCGTGTGAGCTGATTGAGTCGGCGGGAGCTCGGGCAAAAGCTGAAGATCAGGAATGTGAGAAAGGGAGAGCAGACGGATAGCAAAGGAAACCAGTGGGCGAAGGCGAAATCAGGAAACCATCAGCGTAGGTGTGGCTGGGCAAAGGGCCGTACGGGTCCTAGGAGAGCGGAGGGGCGGCTTTTACTCGGCGTGTCGTCAGAGGTCCCATGTCCTCCGGCACATCCAGTTCTGCTGCGTGCACCGGCGTTGGGACCAGACTCGGTTTCCCAGAGCAGACGTTGTTGCTGCCTTCAGAGGCCGTGACGTCCCTGACGGCGGGGGAGCGTCAGCTCCTCGATGACTTTAAAGGAGTCCAGGCCTTTTAAGCTGTGTCGCGAGGGGAGCGCCAGTGTGGCCTGTGTCTTTAATCGGCACACAGGCATGCCAAGCGCCTGACGTGTGCCCACGCGGATGGTTTGGGTGGAAATCTGCACCCGTTCCTTCAGGAAAACCAGACCAAGGGTGAGACCTGGTGGTACCCAGCGTCTCCTCAGCTCCGAGAGCGGAATGGAGGGTGCTCTGATGTGCAGAGGGTCCCTGAACCCGCATGAGTTTATGATGTTGCACCGAGCACCAGAACCCTGGATTTAGGGGGTGAGATCTTTTGCAGAAGTCTAAGCTTTATTCTGGCCTCAGTCACTGCTCAGCTCTCCCTGATGCTCTGATCTTGCTAAGAGCATCTCTTCTCCCTTAAATGTTTTCTGTCTCTCAAATGTTCTGTTAAACTTCTGTCCCCAGCTCTGGCCCTGTGATGGTTACTTTTCTCTATCAACTTGACTAGACCATGGGGGCGCCCAGATTTGATCTGACATTAGCACTGTGACGATAGCCTGGCAAAAATGACATCCTCGTGTGTAGAGCTGGCATTGTTTTGTTTTCATTTGGGGTTATGGGTGAGTTTCTTCTCCCTTGTGTATTTTTTTCAACTGTGTGAGTAGATTGCCTTT
The DNA here is from genome assembly GCA_022376925.1 of Tragulus kanchil. Taxonomy (NCBI): domain Eukaryota; kingdom Metazoa; phylum Chordata; class Mammalia; order Artiodactyla; family Tragulidae; genus Tragulus; species Tragulus kanchil. The sequence continues at coordinate 220,028,791 of JAIOJX010000030.1, read as the reverse complement.
GTGATGTATAAAGTGCTAAACTCAGAATACTTACTGATTATTTCTTAATCATAAGTGAACTGTGGTTTAGGAAGTGGACTTTGTCCAATAGGGTAGTCACTAACTGTGTGTGTATGTTTCAGTTGAAACTGAACAAATTAACGTGAAATAAAAATTTTAATTCCTCAGTCACACGAGCCACATTTCGAGCCATCACAGTACCTGCTTTTATGTTCTGTTTGTTCCATTTACAAGTGTGTCCCATGCTCCTTCCTCGTTGCTCCGTGGTCTTCTGAAGTATCTGCCACGTAAGCTCCTGTTGACTTGATGATTCTGAGCCAGCGTGACCTTCCTGCTAGTTAAGTCAGAAGGAGAAGAGGATCCTTGCCACAGCGGCCAGACGTGGCTCCTGTGATGGGGTTTTCAGGGACCGGATGCACCTGCTGGGCACTGACCAGCCCGGGAGTCTGGCACATCCAGGGCAGAGTGTGCAAGCGTCCATGGCTGTGGTTGGGAGTAGTTGGGGGGTCTGCTTGTCCGGGTGCCCCGCTGGGGCAGGGCCCTCTCTGTTCCTCCCGACTGCCTCAGGTCCCGTCACTGCCCTCCTCACCTCCACCCGCATGGCTGACCTCTGAGCACAGCCGCGAGGGGCCCACTCCCGGCTCTGAGGCCCCAGCCACTTCTTACGACATCACAGTCTGATTGCTTTACTTGACACTGAACACATTTTTTTAAGTGATTCCAGCCCCTCGTCTGTCTCACCACCGTCTCCTCCACCCCGTGTCCCTGGGAACCTCCGGCCGCACTGAACTTCACCCCCTTTCCCCTTCCTGTGCCTCGTCGCCCTCCCGCCTCGCCCCACCAGCTGGGCCTCCATCCCTGGGTGGTGGCTGCACCGCCGTCTCTGCCGTGGTCCCTCCAGGACAGGCCTCAGGGGCGTCACAAAGCAGTGCACCTGCCGTGCCGTGTCATGGATTAGGATCAGCTTGGAACTGTTTGCAGGGGTCCATGCCTCCCGCTCCATGGTTGGTTTGGGGAGAATGGAGACCGTGTTTAACTTGAGCTCGAGCTGCCACCTTTAGTGCAACACTGAGCACGCGCTAGCCCTGAGGAGGTGACGGAAGGGATACAAGTGGCATTAATCTACCCAGTAAAGCCTGGACCCACCAGCTATCACTCCCCATCCCCATCCCTCTTCTTCTAGCCCTCACTAACTGTGTGTGTATGTTTCAGTTGAAACTGAACAAATTAACGTGAAATAAAAATTTTAATTCCTCAGTCACACGAGCCACATTTCGAGCCATCACAGTACCTGCTTTTATGTTCTGTTTGTTCCATTTACAAGTGTGTCCCATGCTCCTTCCTCGTTGCTCCGTGGTCTTCTGAAGTATCTGCCACGTAAGCTCCTGTTGACTTGATGATTCTGAGCCAGCGTGACCTTCCTGCTAGTTAAGTCAGAAGGAGAAGAGGATCCTTGCCACAGCGGCCAGACGTGGCTCCTGTGATGGGGTTTTCAGGGACCGGATGCACCTGCTGGGCACTGACCAGCCCGGGAGTCTGGCACATCCAGGGCAGAGTGTGCAAGCGTCCATGGCTGTGGTTGGGAGTAGTTGGGGGGTCTGCTTGTCCGGGTGCCCCGCTGGGGCAGGGCCCTCTCTGTTCCTCCCGACTGCCTCAGGTCCCGTCACTGCCCTCCTCACCTCCACCCGCATGGCTGACCTCTGAGCACAGCCGCGAGGGGCCCACTCCCGGCTCTGAGGCCCCAGCCACTTCTTACGACATCACAGTCTGATTGCTTTACTTGACACTGAACACATTTTTTTAAGTGATTCCAGCCCCTCGTCTGTCTCACCACCGTCTCCTCCACCCCGTGTCCCTGGGAACCTCCGGCCGCACTGAACTTCACCCCTTCCTCTTCCTGTGCCTCGTCGCCCTCCCGCCTCGCCCCACCAGCTGGGCCTCCATCCCTGGGTGGTGGCTGCACCGCCGTCTCTGCCGTGGTCCCTCCAGGACAGGCCTCAGGGGCGTCACAAAGCAGTGCACCTGCCGTGCCGTGTCATGGATTAGGATCAGCTTGGAACTGTTTGCAGGGGTCCATGCCTCCCGCTCCATGGTTGGTTTGGGGAGAATGGAGACCGTGTTTAACTTGAGCTCGAGCTGCCACCTTTAGTGCAACACTGAGCACGCGGCTAGCCCTGAGGAGGTGACGGAAGGGATACAAGTGGCATTAATCTACCCAGTAAAGCCTGGACCCACCAGCTATCACTCCCCATCCCCCATCCCTCTTCTTCTAGCCCTAAACAAGCACGCGGCTATAGATTTGTCTCTTCAGGATGTTTTGTATAAACAGATTCATAGATACGTGGTCTTTCGTAACGAGCTGCTTTTATTTACTTATGTATTTAAATTTAATTTGTTAAGTTTTGGCTTTTCTTGGTTTTCCCTGCTGCCGCAGGCTCCTCTCTAGTTGCGGGGAATGGGGCCTACTCTCTCATTGAGGTGAGCAGGCTTTTGGTTGCGGTGGCTTCTCTCATTGTGGAACGCGGGCTCCAGGGCACACGGGCTGCAGTAGTTGCGGCCCATGGGCTCCATAGTCATGGCTCCAAGGCTCTAGAGCACAGATTCCATCCTTGTGGCTCATGGGCTTCGTTGCTCCACAGCATGTGGGATCTTCATGGATCAGGAATCGAACCCGTGTCTCCTGCATTGACAGGCAGATTCTTTATCACTCAGCCACCAGGGAAGCCCCAGTTCTTTTTTTTATTAATACATAGTGTAAGGTTCACTGGTGCGAACTACGTTGGCACGTGTAGCAGAACTGCATTACTTTTCAGAGCTGAGTAATAATCCATTGTATGGATAGACTGCATTTTATTCATTCCTCAGGCAGGGGGCACACGTTTCTACTTTTGAGCCATTATAAATAATACTGCCGGATTGATTTCCTGTGCATGTTTTTGTGTGGGCCTATGTTTTCAGCTCTCTAGGATAGATACCTAGGAGTGGAATTGCTGTGATAAAGTGGTACAGAACCCACTAGCCAGTTCCAGGAGACATAAGGGAAGCATGTGGCAACCCACTCCAGTATTCTTCATTTATTTATTTGTTTATTTTTGGCTATTCTGGGTTTTCACTGCTGCTGTAGGCTCTTCTCTAGTTGCAGGGAGTGGAGGCTACTCTCTAGTTGAGGTGAGGAGACTCCTTGTTGTGGTGACTTCTCTTGTTGTGGAACTCGGGCCACGGGCTTCAGTAGTTGCGGCCCATGGGCTCCATAGTCATGGCTCCAAGGCTCTAGAGCACAGATTCCATCCTTGTGGCTCATGGGCTTCGTTGCTCCACAGCATGTGGGATCTTCATGGATCAGGAATCGAACCCGTGTCTCCTGCATTGACAGGCAGATTCTTTATCACTCAGCCACCAGGAAGCCCCAGTTCTTTTTTTTATTAATACATAGTGTAAGGTTCACTGGTGCGAACTACGTTGGCACGTGTAGCAGAACTGCATTACTTTTCAGAGCTGAGTAATAATCCATTGTATGGATAGACTGCATTTTATTCATTCCTCAGGCAGGGGGCACACGTTTCTACTTTTGAGCCATTATAAATAATACTGCCGGATTGATTTCCTGTGCATGTTTTTGTGTGGGCCTATGTTTTCAGCTCTCTAGGATAGATACCTAGGAGTGGAATTGCTGTGATAAAGTGGTACAGAACCCACTAGCCAGTTCCAGGAGACATAAGGGAAGCATGTGGCAACCCACTCCAGTATTCTTCATTTATTTATTTGTTTATTTTTGGCTATTCTGGGTTTTCACTGCTGCTGTAGGCTCTTCTCTAGTTGCAGGGAGTGGAGGCTACTCTCTAGTTGAGGTGAGGAGACTCCTTGTTGTGGTGACTTCTCTTGTTGTGGAACTCGGGCCACGGGCTTCAGTAGTTGCGGCCCATGGGCTCCATAGTTGTGGCTCCGAGGCTCTAGAGCACAGGCTCCATTGTTGTGGCTCACAGGCTTAGTTGCTCCACAGCATGTGGGATCTTCCTGGATCAGGAATCGAACCCGTGTCTCCTGCATTGGCAGAACTCTTTACCACTGAGCTACCAAGAAGCCCTACTCCCGTATCCTTGCCTGGAGAATCCCCGTGGATTGAGGAGGCTGGCGGTCTACAGTCCCTGGGGTCGCAAAGAGTTGGACATGAGTGAAGCAACTGAGTACAGGGTGACCCTGTGTTCCGTTTTTGGAGGAGCTTGTTTTACAGAGGAACTTCCCCATCTCACCGTCCCACCAGCCGCGAATGAGGGCTCCGGTGTCTCCATGTTCCTGCCGGCACCTGTGATTCTCCGACTGCTTCTGCCCATCCTAGTGACTGTGTGACTCTCAGTGTGGTTTTTATTTGCCTTTCCCTGACGATGGACGATGCACAGGATGTTTCTCATGGGCTTGTTTGTATATCTCATTGGGAAAAAGTTGATTCAGACCCTTTACCCATTTTCAATTGAGTTAGTTGTCTTTTTATTATTGTGTTTCTTTGTATGTTCTTCATGTAAGTCTTCTATCAGATATGTCGTTTGCCAATATTTTCTCTTACTCTGTGCACTGTGGCTTCACTTTCTTGATGTTGCTGTTTGCAGCACAAAAGTCTTGATGTCGTCTGATTTATCTATTCTTTCTTTCATTTCTTGTGGTTTTGGTGCTTTATCTAAGAAAATACAGTCCTCCCGAAGATCACCAAGATTCCTGCCCATATTGTCTTACGAGGTTTATAATTTTAGTTCTTAGACGGAATTCTTCAATCCATTTTGAGTTCATTTTTGTATGTGGTGTGAGGTAGAGGCTCAAATTCATTCTTTGGCATCTGGATAATTGGTTTTCCCAGCAGCATCTGTTGAGAAGACCATTTTTGCTTGGTTGGATTGTCTTGGCATATTCATCAAAAATTAATTGACACTAAATGTTAGGGTTCGTTTCTGGTCTTTCCATTTTATTTCATTGCTCCAGTCAATTACCTTTTTAAAGAGATTTAACTAATAAAGGGGGAAAATCCTATTTATTCATGCAGTTACTGTTTCTGGTCTTCTTCATCCCTGTGTTTCGATCTAGATTTTCATCTGGTTCCCTTTTCTTTCTCCTTAAAAGATTTCACTTAACTTTTTTTTTTTTTTTTTGGAGGCAGTGCAGTTATGCCTGTGAAGAATTCTTTCAGCTTTTGGAAGTCTGAATTCATCCTTACTTCACTTTGGATTTAAAGGGTTTTTTTTTTTTTTTTTTTTTTTGGCCGGGTGTAGAATTTTTTTTCTTTCATTTTAAAAGATGTTGTTTCACTCTCTTCTTGCCTTGTTTTCAGTCGGAAATCCAGTGCCATCTTTATGTTCGTCTTTTTGTACGTCCTGTCTTGTTCCTCTGAGTGAGATTTGTCTCTGTCGCTGGGTTTTGAGAAGTTGCGTCACGATGTCCCTTGGTGTGCTCTGCGTGCTTCCTGTGCTTGGGCTTTGCTGAGCTTTCTGAATCTGTGAGTTTATACTTCTCATCAAATGTGGAGTATATGGGGCCATCATTTCTTCAAATTTTCTGCCATTCCTCTCTTAGCCTCCCCTTCAGGGACTCCAGGGGTCCCTTGGTTTGGCCTCTTCTTTTTTTGGCCACACTGCATAGTTTGCAGGATCTTAGTTCCCCAACCAGGGATTGAACCCACACCCTCAGCAGTGACAGCACTGAGCCCTAGCTGGTGCACCGCCAGAGAATTCCCAGTTTGGCATCTTGACATTGTCCCATGGCTCACTTAACAGTCTTTCCATTTCTGAGGTTCTTTTCCTCTCTGTTGGATTATGGACAGTTCCTACTACCGTGCTTTTAATGTCATGGATCTTATCTCCTGTGATATGTCCTCTGCATTTAATCCCATTCAGTGTCTACCTCATCGCTGACATTTTCTTTCTCATCTCTCAGCAGTTCAGTTTGGGCCTCTTTATACCTTCTGGGTCACTGTTTAACTTTGGAGGCAAAGGTATTTTCTATTATATGGAACAGGAAAACAGAAACTTGTCCTTCTGTACTAATTCTAATGTCTGTGTCAGATCTGGGTGAATTGCCATAGACTCATTATTTTCTTTATTCTGGGACGTGTTCTCTCGCCTCTTTGCAGGCTGGGTCAGCCCTGACTGGAAGCCACACATTGTGATCCTTACCTTGTTGAGTCCTGGCTCTTTTTACATTCTGTTAAGTCTTCTTGCGCATTGGATCTTCTGGGGTGCAAATAAGTTATCTGGAAACTGGTCCTTTCCAGGGAGGAGTGTTTTGTTGTTGTTGTTGTTTTTTATGATTGCTGAGTGAGCTTGCAGCACAGCTCAGTCTCATGTTAATTATTGCCCCCACCCAGGGCCCGGCCTCACTGAGTGTCGCATGGGCTGTTAGGCGCTTTCCCAGTTTGCCAGGTGGGAATGAACCGTTCCCGGCCCTTATGAACCTCAGGTTCTGTTCTCTCCTCCTCCTGGATGCCTTTCACCCCCGGCCGTGGTGGTTGTCTTCCCTTGCCTGTGCTGATCTGTGCTCCGCTCAATCCTCAAAGGAGACCCTCGGCGAAATTCCAGGAGTTTGTTTTCCTCTCTCCACAGCGTTCTCTTGACGCAGATGATGATGGTCTGGAAGGGTGGATGTGAAAAACAAAGAGAATGGGTTTGTAAAACTGTAAGAAACTTAAAAAAAAAAAGGACTCCAGAGTGGCGAGTGAGGAGAGGATTGGAGAGTGGGGTGGGCCGCTCAAGAGTGTGGCCCTCAGACATACAACAGTAACTTCGCTGTACACCCGACACTAACGCATCATTGTAAATCAACTGTACTCCAATACATAAATTTTTTACAAAAGGGTGTGATCCTCTGCCAGTGCTGGCCAGTGAGCACATAAGTGCAGACACGGAGGCTTTTCCTGACACCTTCAACAGAAAGTAAACACTCTCATAACAGCTCGACGGAGCAGATGGGGGCTTGGATTTCACATGTTTCATTTTCCCACGTTATTGTATTTTCTGGGAAAATAAGTCTGACAGATGGAAATTTACAAACAAAACCCCTGAGACTTGGCCCTTTACTGCAGAATAAAACTGAGAAGGAAGGAGTGACCTGGAGGATTTAGACCAGGAGGGAGAGGCACGTGGAGGTGATGTGTAGCTTCAGTATCTGAAGGGTTTTGAGGGGATCCTGCACCAGTGACTTACGCCACAGGCCTTGTAGGCGCTGATGCTCAGCTGGGCCCACGGAGACCCCTAATCTTGTCCTCTCGACGACACCATCTCCAGAGGGACCCAGGGATTTGGGGGACAGGCCAGCTTCTCCCTGCTGGGAAGCAGGCGCCCAGAACCCCAGCCTGAATGCTTTTCCCCTTTCCTCTTTCTGACCGGTTCCTCATCCCACGGGGGCGGGGCAGTCCTGGGGAATCCAGGTGGACTGTTCCTGGGAGCTGAACCAGTTTGCTTGGTTTCTTTCTGTTGCTTTGTTATCCGTGAACCGCTTCTCACAGTTCACCTGATGCTGGAAAAGCTGTGTGAAGACGCAGATCAGGTAGCCCTCTGTGGACGAGGCAGGTGTTCTGTAACTGCCCTGGTCACAAGTGGCCTTCAGGGACTTGACGTGTACGTGTTCAAGTGTTTGAAATGGTGTTTTCGTCCCCGCCTTCATTCTAGCTGTTGTTTTCCTCTCTCCACAGCGTTCTCTTGACGCAGATGATGATGGTCTGGAAGGGTGGATGTGAAAAACAAAGAGAATGGGTTTGTAAAACTGTAAGAAACTTAAAAAAAAAAAGGACTCCAGAGTGGCGAGTGAGGAGAGGATTGGAGAGTGGGGTGGGCCGCTCAAGAGTGTGGCCCTCAGACATACAACAGTAACTTCGCTGTACACCCGACACTAACGCATCATTGTAAATCAACTGTACTCCAATACATAAATTTTTTACAAAAGGGTGTGATCCTCTGCCAGTGCTGGCCAGTGAGCACATAAGTGCAGACACGGAGGCTTTTCCTGACACCTTCAACAGAAAGTAAACACTCTCATAACAGCTCGACGGAGCAGATGGGGGCTTGGATTTCACATGTTTCATTTTCCCACGTTATTGTATTTTCTGGGAAAATAAGTCTGACAGATGGAAATTTACAAACAAAACCCCTGAGACTTGGCCCTTTACTGCAGAATAAAACTGAGAAGGAAGGAGTGACCTGGAGGATTTAGACCAGGAGGGAGAGGCACGTGGAGGTGATGTGTAGCTTCAGTATCTGAAGGGTTTTGAGGGGATCCTGCACCAGTGACTTACGCCACAGGCCTTGTAGGCGCTGATGCTCAGCTGGGCCCACGGAGACCCCTAATCTTGTCCTCTCGACGACACCATCTCCAGAGGGACCCAGGGATTTGGGGGACAGGCCAGCTTCTCCCTGCTGGGAAGCAGGCGCCCAGAACCCCAGCCTGAATGCTTTTCCCCTTTCCTCTTTCTGCCCGGTTCCTCATCCCACAGGGGCGGGGCAGTCCTGGGGAATCCAGGTGGACTGTTCCTGGGAGCTGAACCAGTTTGCTTGGTTTCTTTCTGTTGCTTTGTTATCCGTGAACCGCTTCTCACAGTTCACCTGATGCTGGAAAAGCTGTGTGAAGACGCAGATCAGGTAGCCCTCTGTGGACGAGGCAGGTGTTCTGTAACTGCCCTGGTCACAAGTGGCCTTCAGGGACTTGACGTGTACGTGTTCAAGTGTTTGAAATGGCATTTTTTTTTTTTCAACCAAAGTTGATTCTTAAATGTACCATAGGTCCCAAGACAGCCCTTCATTCTAGCTGTTGTGACAGGGACTCCCCATGTTTAAGCGGGAATGGAACTAAGGGTCATCGTTGCCTCCGGCCCAAGGAGCAGCTCACTTTTGGCCAGATTTCTTAATTCCACCTGTGCCCGGGGGGCCGCTCCTGGAGGCCTTTGCTTTTCGCTCCTCCTGTTTCTGCGTGAATGCCTTATCTTGCTCTTCCTTCTCCTTGGTTTGCTTCTTGGGCTGCTCCAGGGGCTGCTTCTGGCCACCTTCGCAGCCTGACGTGGCACCTGTTGCTCCTTCACCACACCCTGCTACCGGAAGCTTGAACTGAATTTCTTTCTTTTCTTTTCTTTTTTTTTTGAGCAGACATTTAAAATTTTTACTATACATTGAAACGTTGTTTAGTCTCCAAGTTGTGTCTGACTCTTTTCAGGTCTCCATGGACTGTAGCCTACCAGGCTCCCCTGTCCATGAGATTTACCAGGCAAGAATACTGCAAATGGGTTACCGTTTTCTTCTCTTGAACCGAATTTTTTTTTTTTTGCGGGGGGACGGGCGGGCTGGGAGGAAGTGGGTGGGTGGGCCCCTTCTATTGGTCTTTCATTTATCTATTTTCATCCATCTTTGTTCTTCGGCCCGTGTCGGCCTCTCATCTGATGGCCTCTCGTTGCAGAGCACCGGCTCTGGGCGCATGCGCTCAGAGCTCCGGCTCGGTAGTTGCAGCTTCTCCCTGCTGGGAAGCAGGCGCCCAGAACCCCAGCCTGAATGCTTTTCCCTTTCCTCTTTCTGCCCGGTTCCTCATCCCACAGGGCGGGCAGTCCTGGGGAATCCAGGTGGACTGTTCCTGGGAGCTGAACCAGTTTGCTTGGTTTCTTTCTGTTGCTTTGTTATCCGTGAACCGCTTCTCACAGTTCACCTGATGCTGGAAAAGCTGTGTGAAGACGCAGATCAGGTAGCCCTCTGTGGACGAGGCAGGTGTTCTGTAACTGCCCTGGTCACAAGTGGCCTTCAGGGACTTGACGTGTACGTGTTCAAGTGTTTGAAATGGCATTTTTTTTTTTTCAACCAAAGTTGATTCTTAAATGTACCATAGGTCCCAAGACAGCCCTTCATTCTAGCTGTTGTGACAGGGACTCCCCATGTTTAAGCGGGAATGGAACTAAGGGTCATCGTTGCCTCCGGCCCAAGGAGCAGCTCACTTTTGGCCAGATTTCTTAATTCCACCTGTGCCCGGGGGGCCGCTCCTGGAGGCCTTTGCTTTTCGCTCCTCCTGTTTCTGCGTGAATGCCTTATCTTGCTCTTCCTTCTCCTTGGTTTGCTTCTTGGGCTGCTCCAGGGGCTGCTTCTGGCCACCTTCGCAGCCTGACGTGGCACCTGTTGCTCCTTCACCACACCCTGCTACCGGAAGCTTGAACTGAATTTCTTTCTTTTCTTTTCTTTTTTTTTTGAGCAGACATTTAAAATTTTTACTATACATTGAAACGTTGTTTAGTCTCCAAGTTGTGTCTGACTCTTTTCAGGTCTCCATGGACTGTAGCCTACCAGGCTCCCCTGTCCATGAGATTTACCAGGCAAGAATACTGCAAATGGGTTACCGTTTTCTTCTCTTGAACCGAATTTTTTTTTTTTTGCGGGGGGACGGGCGGGCTGGGGAGGAAGTGGGTGGGTGGGCCCCTTCTATTGGTCTTTCATTTATCCATTTTCATCCATCTTTGTTCTTTGGCCCGTGTGGGCCTCCCATCGCGGTGGCCTCTCTCGTTGCAGAGCACCGGCTCTGGGCGCATGCGCTCCAGAGCTCCGGCTCGGTAGTTGGACACATGGGTCCAGATCTTCCCAGGCCAGGGATCGAACTGGCGCCCCTTGCACTGCAAGGCGGTGTCCTTACCCACTGGGCCACCAGGGAAGCCCTTGGACTGAATTTTTTTGACCGATAATTTATTTATTTATTTGACTGGGCTGGGTCTTCTTTACTGCGAGGACTTTCTCTAATTGTGGCGTTGGGGGCTGCTCTCTTGTTGTGGGGCATGGGCTTCTCACTGCGGTGGCTTCTCTTGTGGAGCACAGGCTTCAGTAGTCGTGGCACTTGGGCCTTGCCTGGATCAGGGTTGGACCCATGTCTCCTGCACTGGCAGCTGGACTCTTTACTACTGAGTCACTAGGGAAGCCCTTGAACTGATTTTTTTTTAAATTAATTAATTAATTAATTAATTTATTTTTGGGGAGGGGTGGGTTGGGGAGGGAAGCGGGGGGCGGGCCACTTCTATTGGTCTTTCATTTATCTATTTTCATCCATCTTTGTTCTTTGGCCCGTGTGGGCCTCCCATCGCGGTGGCCTCTCTCGTTGCAGAGCACCGGCTCTGGGCGCATGCGCTCCAGAGCTCCGGCTCGGTAGTTGGACACATGGGTCCAGATCTTCCCAGGCCAGGGATCGAACTGGCGCCCCTTGCACTGCAAGGCGGTGTCCTTACCCACTGGGCCACCAGGGAAGCCCTTGGACTGAATTTTTTTGACCGATAATTTATTTATTTATTTGACTGGGCTGGGTCTTCTTTACTGCGAGGACTTTCTCTAATTGTGGCGTTGGGGGCTGCTCTCTTGTTGTGGGGCATGGGCTTCTCACTGCGGTGGCTTCTCTTGTGGAGCACAGGCTTCAGTAGTCGTGGCACTTGGGCCTTGCCTGGATCAGGGGTTGGACCCATGTCTCCTGCACTGGCAGCTGGACTCTTTACTACTGAGTCACTAGGGAAGCCCTTGAACTGATTTTTTTTTAAATTAATTAATTAATTAATTAATTTATTTTTGGGGGGAGGGGTGGGTTGGGGAGGGAAGCGGGGGGCGGGCCACTTCTATTGGTCTTTCATTTCTCTATTTTCATCCGTCTTTGTTCTTTGACCCGTGTGGGCCTCCCATCGCGGTGGCCTCTGTTGTCGCAGAGCGCCGGCTCTGGGCGCATGCGCTCCAGAGCTCCGGCTCGGTGATTGGACACATCAGTCCAGCCGCTCCATGGCACGTGGGATCTTCCCAGGCCAGGGATCGAACCGGCGCCCCTTGCACTGCAAGGCGGTGTCCTTATCCCCTGGACCATCAGGGAAGCCCTGAACTGAATTTTTAATGTTATTTTATTTTAAATAATTCAGAGTTGCATATCCATAGCCACATATGGGCAGGTAGCCACTGTGGACAGCACAGGTAAACGTTACCAGTTGGAACTGTACAGTAAAAACATGTCTAAACCATTGCTAGTTTTCTTTTTCTTAATTTTGTTTATTTTTGGCTATTCTCAGTTTTCACTGCTGCCGCAGGCTCTTTAGGTGCAGGGAGTGGGGGCTCATCCCTAGTTGAGGTGAGCAGGCTTCTTGTTGCAGTGACTTCTCTTGTTGTGAAACTCGGGCTCTAGGGCTCTTGGGGTTCAGTAGCTGTGGCACACGGGCGCCATCATTGCGGCTCGGAGGCTCTCGAGCACAGGCTCCATAGTTGTGGCTCACGGGCTCAGTCGCTCTGCAGCATGTGGGATCCTCTCAGATCAGGAATCGACCCTGTGTCTCCTGCATTGGCAGGTGAGCTCTTCACCACTGAGCTACCAGGGAGGCCCCCTTGCTAGTTTTTTACTTTTCTCAGGAAGTAGCTTCATTGTTGGGGAGGCTTTGCTTTTTTACTTTTCAGGGAGACATTTGGGAATCTGAAATTTGCGGTGAGGTCTTAATGGCTAGGGGCCAGTTCCTTTTCCAGAGTAGATGAGTTGTTTCTGTTTCTAGAAATCAGGGAGGCGGGTGGGCACTGCTGGTTTGGTTTCCTCTGTCATGCCACGTGGCCGACCTCTGTCTGAGTCGACCTTGGCGGCTCCTTCCTTCACTAGGTGACGCTGACTGTATCCACATTTTTCCCTTTTCATCTGAAGGTGCCCCCCCCCCCCCCGGCCGAGGCATATATAAAATATTCATTCACTGCATCTGTGGGAAGTGACTATTTGGAGTGGGTTCTTGATGAGCCTGTACATTTATCAGTCAATATTTTATGAGCTATTGCTGTGATCGGAAAATAAAGAGCAGCTTGGACTACTGTATTTTTAAAGGCTCTGCAAAAACTCTTTGTTTGGACTCTTTTTCGTGTGCGTATCACTAGCAATTTTCCTGTTTCAGGGTCTTCCTCTGCTGGAGGCAGCATGATTCTGAAACTAGAGTTATAAGGATGTAACCCGGACCTTTCTGGTGGTCCAGTGGTTAAAGACTGTGTCTTCCAATGCAGAGGACGCACGTTTGACTCCTGGTCAGGGATCTAAGACCCCACACGTCTCGGGTCAACTAAGCCCTTCTGTGTAAACAACAAAAAGATAGGCCCTGCATGCAACAACTTAGCACGCGTGCACACACACACACACACACACACACACACGTAACCCGACCCCCCCCCCCTCAACAGCCTTATGTTTGAGGCTGAATGTTATAGGAACGGTCTAGGCCTTTAATTAACTTGTTTATCTCTGGCTGTGCCTGGTCTTGCCCGGGACTTTGTTGCTGCGTGGACTTCCTCTAGCTGCGGTGCTTGGAGGGCTGCTCTCTCGTTCCAGTGCCCGGGCTTCTCATTACCATGGCTTCACTTGCAGCAGAGCACAGGCTCTAGGGCAGACAGGCTCAGTAGTTGTGCTCAGGCTCAGTTGTCCCAAGGCATGTGGGATTTTCCAGACCCAGGGACTGAACCTGTGTCCTCTGCGTTAGCAGATAGGTTCTTGACCCCTGGGCCACCAGGGAAGTCCTGCACTTTTGTTGGACCAAGGTGGATCTCTTCTGGTGGAGATGCTGGTTCACAGGCAGGCCTGAGGCACAGCCTCGCCCAGGGATTCTCCAAGTGGGGCCCCGGGACCAGCACGGTGTGCTAGGCCTGAGAAGTCATTAGACAGGCAGATCCTCAGGCCCTTCCCAGACCTACTACATCAGGACCTCTAGGGAGGGGCCCCAGAAATCTGTGTTTTAGCAAACCCACCAGGTGGTTCTGAGGCATGCTGAAATTTGAAAACTAACTGCAGACCTCCTTTTCGGGTGTTCACCCCTCGACCATTGTGCTTTATCTTCTGGTCTGTATGAGCTCTGGCCTGGCTGAGCTGACTCCCAAGTATGTGCCACCCATGGGAACTGTGGGGCCTGTGACTTGTCATCACTCGGGGGAGTCACAGGGGGAAGAGGTAGGACTGGGAAGGTCAAGAAGACCACCTTCTACACCTCCTCTGGTCTGAGCAATAAGTTATTCCAGGGCAAAGGGTGTTGACTCAGCACTAGTGAGGTGGTGGTGTTTAGTCGCTAAGTCCTGTCCGACTCTGTGACCCCATGGACCGCAGCCCGCCAGGCTCCTCTGTCCATGGGATCTCCCAGGCAAGAATACCAGAGAGGGTTGCTTGCAAGGCTTGAGCTCAAATGCTGGCTCTTCTACTTAGCCTTGGCCACACAGCCCAGTTTGCCTGTCCTCTTTATACATAGCTTTTTGTTTCCCCGTCTGCAATACAAAGACTCAGCAACACTGCATATAATGCAATAAATGGAGTTAAACTGCTTGAAGTGTGGCGTCACATTATTGCCGGGTTAATGAGAGGACCCTAGCCAACCTCCAACCGCCCGCCGGAGTCCTCAGCCGTTGTGTCTCCCGCCGGTTCCGGTTCTGGTTCTGACTGTGGTCTGGCGCCACCTGGTGGTGGCCGGCCACTCTAGCTCTTTTGTCCGTGAGGACTGGTTGGGATCCTGCTCTGGACTGCAACTTCCAGGATGGCGCGTGTGATTCCAGGAGTTTCCTGGCTCGTTGGTGTCCGCTTCATTGGTGAGGCCTGAGGTTGTTCAGCATGGAGAATACCTTATTTTGCCTCCATGCTTCTCAAGGGAGTTTTGTTGGACCAAGGTGGATTGGGGACAGGCAGGCCTGAGGCACAGCCTCGCCCAGATTCTCCAAGTGGGGCCCGGGACCAGCACGGTGTGCTAGGCCTGAGAAGTCATTAGACAGGCAGATCCTCAGGCCCTTCCCAGACCTACTACATCAGGACCTCTAGGGAGGGGCCCCAGAAATCTGTGTTTTAGCAAACCCACCAGGTGGTTCTGAGGCATGCTGAAATTTGAAAACTAACTGCAGACCTCCTTTTCGGGTGTTCACCCCTCGACCATTGTGCTTTATCTTCTGGTCTGTATGAGCTCTGGCCTGGCTGAGCTGACTCCCAAGTATGTGCCACCCATGGGAACTGTGGGGCCTGTGACTTGTCATCACTCGGGGGAGTCACAGGGGGAAGAGGTAGGACTGGGAAGGTCAAGAAGACCACCTTCTACACCTCCTCTGGTCTGAGCAATAAGTTATTCCAGGGCAAAGGGTGTTGACTCAGCACTAGTGAGGTGGTGGTGTTTAGTCGCTAAGTCCTGTCCGACTCTGTGACCCCATGGACCGCAGCCCGCCAGGCTCCTCTGTCCATGGGATCTCCCAGGCAAGAATACCAGAGAGGGTTGCTTGCAAGGCTTGAGCTCAAATGCTGGCTCTTCTACTTAGCCTTGGCCACACAGCCCAGTTTGCCTGTCCTCTTTATACATAGCTTTTTGTTTCCCCGTCTGCAATACAAAGACTCAGCAACACTGCATATAATGCAATAAATGGAGTTAAACTGCTTGAAGTGTGGCGTCACATTATTGCCGGGTTAATGAGAGGACCCTAGCCAACCTCCAACCGCCCGCCGGAGTCCTCAGCCGTTGTGTCTCCCGCCGGTTCCGGTTCTGGTTCTGACTGTGGTCTGGCGCCACCTGGTGGTGGCCGGCCACTCTAGCTCTTTTGTCCGTGAGGACTGGTTGGGATCCTGCTCTGGACTGCAACTTCCAGGATGGCGCGTGTGATTCCAGGAGTTTCCTGGCTCGTTGGTGTCCGCTTCATTGGTGAGGCCTGAGGTTGTTCAGCATGGAGAATACCTTATTTTTGCCTCCATGCTTCTCAAGGTGAGTTTTCTTGCAGTTTTCTGGCTGCCCTTATCTTCCCTGATGTTGGGAGAAATGGAAATCAGAAGGAGAAGGGGACGACAGAGGACAAGATGGCCGGATGGCATCACTGAGTCAATGGACATGAGTTTGGGCAAGCTTTGGGAGATGGTGAGGGACAGGGAAGCCTGGTGTGCTGCCGTCCATGGGGTCGCAAAGAGTCAGACAGGACTGAGTGACTGACCTGAACTGAGCTGACCTGCCTCAGTGTGCTTAGGGCAGACGATGGGGGTCGTCACCAGTCAGGTTATAGCCACGTGGGTGCCATCACAAGGGATTTTTACAGAATTGTCAAGACGATTAAAGAGATACCGTGTAGGTGTAGTGCCTAGTACGTAGAAAGAACTTTAAAAAAAATGAAAAAGCCCTTCTCCATTCCCTGGTAGGAAGAGACAAGCTGGGTTCCGCATGGCCGTGTGCACTCAGCATATGTTCAGCAGTGCAGGTGGGCTCATGCCTACGTGGAACAAACATGCCCATCAGCGTCAGACAGCCCGGCTTCCAGCCTGCCCACGTACTGCCCGGGCGAGCCTCGCTGAGCCTCCTTATTTATGAAATGGAGATGATGCTGTTTGACCTGTGAGTGGCTCAGACGGTAAAGAATCTGCCCACAGGGCAGGAGACCCAGGTTCCATCCCTGGGTCGGGAAGATCCCCTGGAGAAGGAAATGGCTACCCACTCCGGTGTTCTTGCCTGGAGAATTTAATGGACAGAGGAGCCCGATGGGCTATAGTCCATGGGGTCCTGAAAGAGTCAGACATGACTTAGCAAATAAACACCAGCAACAAATGTCTTTATGAAGAGGAGGGGAGACCCAGGCTGCCTGGCTGCATATCCAAGGATCCCTGAGAGCAGAGTTCTAAATACGGAACTTGAAACAGTAGAAGACCATCAACAGATGTTCGTTTCTTTCTCTCATTCTGACAAAATGCAAACTAAATATGGGTGTGGTGGCCAGTTGCTAAACTCAGGGGGTCTTTTAAAGCTTTGGTGAAAACTAGAGTTTGAATCCTTCAGAGCAGCGGAAGGCACCACCTTCTCAGATCTATGGCGAGGTCCCTGATTTTTTTCTTTTTTGGTTGTTTTCTTTGGTAATAAAGGAAATACGGACGTAACCTCTCCCTGCCAACCTCTGGGGTCTGTATGAACTTCTCACTTTTTAGAATGATCGTCAAAGTGATCCCTGCTCATTATTAAGTTTGGGGAAGTTTAGGAGCGTATGAGGAAGCCAACCACCAGTGGACACCCCCACAGACCCCCCACCCTCCAGTCACGCTCACGCCGTGTGTGCCTGCCCAGAGGCTCTGTCATTCGTGGACGGGTTTCCTTTCCAGTCTTTCTTCTTTGGATTTCTTCTTTATGTGGTTGAATCTTACTGATTTTGCATTTTCACTTTTCACATTTGCTGTTGTTCAGTTGCCAAGTCGTGTCCGATTCACATGCGTTTTATTTGAAAATGAAGAAGAATCTATAAACCTGTGGCAGGTTCATGTTCATGTATGGCCCAAACCATCACAGTATTGTCGTTATCCTCCAATCAAAGTAACTTAATTAATTGAAAAAATCAAAAAGACAGTATTGTTTCTCAGATTATGAACACTAATTCTAGAAAAATTTAATCGAGACACATATGAAGCAGAAAGTGAACTGTCTCTCATACCATCTTCCACTGTACTTAGTACTAGAAAAAAATTTAGAATAATGCAAAGTATAAAGTGAAATTTTCCTTTTAAATAAGCCTATCAGTGCTATTTAGTATTAGATATTATTAAGTGGAGACATTCCTCTCCTTTCACGTATTTCTGAAAGAAAATTATAAAATAGAAAGTGGAATTTGCCTGTAATACTATTGACCAGTGCTAGAAACCATTGGTTTTAGTAGGCAGTCTTCCAGTTTTCTTTCCACGTCCACTGTGTGTGTATGTGTGTGTGGGTATGGGTATAGGTTACTGAAATGGAGCTGTACTATAAATACAGTTACAGTTATCTAGCTTATATTTTTTCCCCCTACTAATGTAATTTGAGAATCCTCCTATAGTATAAGCATTTTCTCATACCACTGAAACACTTAGTTGAATGGTATTTTCAATGGCTACATGTCACATTTAAATGTATTCTGCTTTATGTGGTCATTTCCTTCTAAGGCTGCCAGTTTGGATCTAAGTAGTAAACATTTATTCACATTTCTAATTCATTCCCTCAGCTAAGTCCCAGACAGCCTCCCTGAGTCAGAGAGAAACATTGTAAAAGTTTCCAGTCCAGGGTGAGTTTATCGTTTTACATTCTTCTTTGTAGCTTACCAGAAATATGCACTGACGTATGCCATCACAAACAGATATGATTGTTTAAAACTCTTTTCATAAGTGAAAAAGCTCTTGTTTCATTTGTCTTTCTTAGAATGCTAGAGCGTTTGACACTTGGACATGTGTGATCATTTTCCTATGATTTTTGGAGGTCACCATTTTTTTTTTTTTGGCCACTTCTGTTGATCTTTCATTTATTTATTTCCATCCATCTTTGTTCTTTGGCCTGTGTGGGCCTCCCATCGCAGTGGCCTCTCTCCCTGCAGAGCACTGGCTCTGGGCGCATGCGCTCCAGAGCTCTGGCTCAGTAATTGGACACATCGGTCCAGCCGCTCTGTGGCACGTGGGATCTTCCCAGGCCAGGGATCGAACTGGCGCCCCTTGCACTGCAAGGCGGTGTCCTTACCCACTGGACCACCAGGAAGCCCCTTTGCAGAAAGTGAACTGTCTCTCATACCATCTTCCACTGTACTTAGTACTAGAAAATTTAGAATAATGCAAAGTATAAAGTGAAATTTTCCTTTTAAATAAGCCTATCAGTGCTATTTAGTATTAGATATTATTAAGTGGAGACATTCCTCTCCTTTCACGTATTTCTGAAAGAAAATTATAAAATAGAAAGTGGAATTTGCCTGTAATACTATTGACCAGTGCTAGAAACCATTGGTTTTAGTAGGCAGTCTTCCAGTTTTCTTTCCACGTCCACTGTGTGTGTATGTGTGTGTGGGTATGGGTATAGGTTACTGAAATGGAGCTGTACTATAAATACAGTTACAGTTATCTAGCTTATATTTTTTCCCCCTACTAATGTAATTTGAGAATCCTCCTATAGTATAAGCATTTTCTCATACCACTGAAACACTTAGTTGAATGGTATTTTCAATGGCTACATGTCACATTTAAATGTATTCTGCTTTATGTGGTCATTTCCTTCTAAGGCTGCCAGTTTGGATCTAAGTAGTAAACATTTATTCACATTTCTAATTCATTCCCTCAGCTAAGTCCCAGACAGCCTCCCTGAGTCAGAGAGAAACATTGTAAAAGTTTCCAGTCCAGGGTGAGTTTATCGTTTTACATTCTTCTTTGTAGCTTACCAGAAATATGCACTGACGTATGCCATCACAAACAGATATGATTGTTTAAAACTCTTTTCATAAGTGAAAAAGCTCTTGTTTCATTTGTCTTTCTTAGAATGCTAGAGCGTTTGACACTTGGACATGTGTGATCATTTTCCTATGATTTTTGGAGGTCACCATTTTTTTTTTTTTGGCCACTTCTGTTGATCTTTCATTTATTTATTTCCATCCATCTTTGTTCTTTGGCCTGTGTGGGCCTCCCATCGCAGTGGTCTCTCTCCTCGCAGAGTACTGGCTCAGGGTGCATGCGCGCCAGAGCTCTGGCTCAGTAATTGGACACACCGGTCCAGCCGCTCCGCGGCACGTGGGATCTTCCCAGGCCAGGGATCGAACCGGCGCCCCTTGCACTGCAAGGCGGTGTCCTTACCCACTGGACCACCAGGGAAGCCCCTCCTGTATGATTTTTGGAAGAGAGGTGATCCACTCTCTGTTCAACCGAAAAGCTAATTCCTGCTCAGATTCCTTAAAACTTCCTGAACCCCATTCCAGGCGAGGAGCTGTGTGTTCTCCACACCTTGGCTCGGCAGCCTCATCTCTAGGAAGTCTCTGGCGTTTCCAGGCGGCCTCCTTGCTCCCTCTAGTGGCTTCCTCAGCAGTTGCAGCCTCTCTTTCCCAGCTCTCGTTGGAACTAAGGTTCATCAGGACGCTTGCTGCCTGACCGTCTGTGTGGTGGTGTTGGTGGGCGTGGTGCTCTCCCGCGTGGCTGGGTAGCTCCTTTTAGGGTGGCTGTTGGTGTCCTTGTTGCCTTGACTGTAGGGAAGTGGCCAATCAGTTCTTACCCTGAGCCTGTTGAGGACACACAAGGGAAAAGATACTCTAGTTTGGTCTCATTTTCTTTTCTAAAACTCTGGAGTCTTTTTATAGACGGGAAAACTGTAATTAAGCTTAATTAATGTAGCATAATTAAATTAAACTTCTATGGATGTTAGCGGACGCCAAAATCATTGGGCTGGTTAGGTACTCATTCTTGTTCCTCTCCTTGGGAAATGCTGGTGAGGATTCCAGAGTGAGAACGTCCTCGAACGACCCCGAGGGGAGGCCCGAAGGGAAGGTTTGGAGAGCTAAAGACGTCTACCATATGCCCTGTTGCTCTTAACACTCTCGCACTCCATTAAAGTTTGTTTCAGGCCATAAAAAATAATCTGCGTAGAAACTGGGAGAAAAACTAGTAAAAATGACCATTTCCTTTTCTCAGAGATAATGATTCGTGACATGTGGTTTGCATCTGTGTATGAGCAGACATGTAATTTTGCAGTCCTAAGAGAGTGCGTTGTTTATCCTTGTTTACGTATGTAAACAAACAGAGAGTTGTCTTTTCGTCGGGACTGTGGATGGGCTTTATATGTTACAGATACTAATGCTCTCTGGTCTGTTGTAGCCATCCCTTCTCATCCCTGGCTTGCCTTTCCTTTCATTTATTGTCCTCGGTTAGTTGATTACAAAGACCTCTTAGCCCAAAGCCGAGTCGAAAAGACAGCTATATCCTCGGGGACTGTAGCTCACGCTCAGAGCATTAAAACATGCTAGAAGAGCCGGTCAGAGGGCTGGGGACACCATGAGATAACAGCGAATCCGGCGGCAACTAACACCACACAGAGGGTCTGACGAAGCCAGGAGAGGGTCAGGGCCTCAGTGTAAGTTTAGCATAGAGGCAGGCAAGTGGAAGGTCAGCAGATGAAAATCCTTGCTTCATCAACGTCAAAGACAGTTGCCATATTCTCTAACACGGGAGGTTTTGTTTGTCACAAAAGCGTGAGAACTTCGGTCTGCCTGGAGGTTTGCTTTTGTAGTTGGATTTATTCCCGTTTTTGTGGCGTTTGCCCTGCGCCGGTGCTTTCAGAGTCCTCCCTGAGCTCCCACGAGTCCTCATCCGCGCCCTCTCCCCCAGTGCCTCGTGTTCTTTGCCTGCTCTGGGGTGTCAGACACAAGGACGCCCTTTGTGTGTGGGGGCATGATTTCTCTCTGTCTCGGACACCGTCGCTGTTTTTGACATCGCTGATCTTGGTTTCGGGTGGACTTCAGGCCCAAGAGTCTTGAATCCACTCGTGTTTACAATTCATTCACTTTCAGAAACTTCCATGGAGTCTGTGTGGAGGGTGTTTTGTATCTGCGGGCCCTGGAAACGTTCTTCGATCTGGGTTTGCTAGCTGAATACAGATCCAGGGTCTCCCGCCAGGATCTTCCCACTTCCCTCGAACAAGTGTTTTTCTCAAAAGGGATCCAAAGACTCGATAACCTGTGCCCTTCTCGTCAGCATCCTCACTCCCTGGAAACAGAGGTTACATCTAAGCCCTTCAGGGTATGTTGAATTTTTCCCACTTCCGCCCATCCCACTGAAATCGAGAGAAAATAGGAAACACCATCCTCTTTTCAGCAGGGTGTTGTTTTCTGTCCTGCGGATGGAAAATGATGTGAAAGTAAGGTAAATAAGAGCTGACCAATTTAGAGGACCTTCCTGACAGGCTGTCTCCAGCATTCCCTGGAGATCATGTCAAAGGTGAGAACCCCCTGCCTGCGGAAACAGCAGCTTCACGGGAGACTGGTGCCTGGTGTCCTCATGTGGGTGCCTCTGCCACCCTGTCCTCTAGTGTCTTCCTGGATCCTTTCCCAGCCGAGAGAAGGTGCAAGAAGTAGATTTAGGATGATTCCCGAGTCAGCCTGCCCGGGAGCACCTGCCCGGGGCTTTGTTTTCTGGCCCAAGTCCACCTGTGACCCGGGACCACGCCACCTCCCAGGAACCAGAAACCGTCACTAGCAGTTGGCATTTTCTACGTGATTACTTCTGCTTTAAAAGATTTTTGCCCTTCTTGTCTCTTGTTCCGCTGCGTGTGAACATGTTCTCACTCCCCTGCCTCTGTGTTTTTTCCTTAGGCCGGAAGCTGCGAGGAAAAGCCTTTTATTTTGTCAACGGCAAGGTCTTCTGTGAGGAAGACTTCCTGGTGAGTGGGTCGCCCACGTTGCCCCGCCCGCGGTCCTGCCTGCATCAGCGCTGGCGTGCGCGGGGAGGCCGGGCTGGCAGAAGGAGGTGGCTTCTCTCTGTGGTCCCCAGAGCCACCTGGAAGCTATGCTGCTGGAGACAGGGAGCCTGTCTTCTCTTTACCGGCAGCAACAGGGGGTGGTCCACACTCCCAGGCGGGTGACCAGCCCCAGAGCACTGATCATTTCAAGGCCTGTCTTCCTGTGCCTTGTCCATCTCTGCCTACTCCACCCAGCTCTTTCTTCTGTATGTTATTTATATTCACGGCTGCGCTGGGTCTTCCGTGCTGCTCAGGCTTTTCTCCAGCTGTGGCAGGCGAGGGCTGCTCTCTGGTTTCAGGACACAGGCTTCTCATGGCCCCGGCTTCTCTTGTTGAGGAGCACGGGCTCTAGGCATGCCCTACAGCACGTGGGATCTTCCTGGATCAGGGACACAGCCTGCATCTCCTACATCGGCAAGCAGACTCCTCACCACGGAGCTGCCGGGAAAGCCCCTCCACCTGGCTCTGAACTCTCCCTTTGGGATCCGGGCCCCACTTCTTCCTCCTCCTGCTTCTGCCACCTGCTGAAAGCCCATCCCTGGGCCAGTGAGTCCCAGACCCAAGCTCCAGCCCTGCCGGAGGCCCTCTGCTCACATCTCCCTGCCCACTGCGCAGTCCCAGGACGTCCCCCCGCCCTTCTACTCTCTTGAAAGTCACAGGTGTCGGCCTCGTCTCTAAGCAGCAGCTCCTTGCTTGTGAAATGCGACAAGCGTTCTGCTTTGTACACAGTTCTGAGAGTGACAGGAGGTTGTGCGCGCCCAAGCCCTCTGTAGGTGTGCTGCATAGATGAGCCTCGCTCTGGTCGCTCCTGCTGCCGGTGGGCGCCCCGCCGCCTGTCTCCAGCTGCTGGAGCAGGCGTCCTCAGGCCTCGCCTCGGGGTTGCCCCCCGCTCCCCGCTGAGCTGCACTGCCTGGCTCGGCATGGCATGCGGGCTATAGGTCAGTTCACTGTGCTGTGTAATACTGTAATTTTAAACAACTTACGGTGTGGGGCTACCGTGTGTCCAGCAGGTCTGTGAGCGCTGCTTTCCCCCAAGCTTTTGCTGGTTTCACGTCTCTGTGTGACGTTTTGGTAATTCTTGCAATATTTCATTTTTTTTTCATTATTGGTATTAAAAAAAGTTGGATAGAGGGGAAAAAAAAAAAAGAAAGGCACCCTGAAGCTGAAGAGTCATCTCGCCCAGGACCTGGTCCCTGAGGTTCCTCCTCCACCTGTCCTCCTCCCCCTCCCTCCTCGAGGGCGGCCGAGCGCTGAGCCTGGTGCGTCCGCGGCCCGTGGGGCTCCACCGCCCCCTCCCTGCTGCACGGTCTCATCGCGCAGGCCCAGCGCCAGGGGTCCGCGCATGCGTGGGAGCACCCTGCGGCCGGGGCGGCCTCCCTCGCCGCCTCGGGCCTCTCTCCCTCTGGGGGTCGTGGTTCTCCGCACGAGCACGTCCCATCCTGTGTGCCTGAGCCGGCGCGGCGTCCGCTGCCTGGAACGGCTGCCCCCTTTGTTTGCCCAGACCCCCCAGCCGCCTCCCTGCCCCCCGCCTCGCAGCGGGTCACCCTCCTCTGTGCTTCCGCCCTTGCCTTCCCCGGCCAGCGGCGAGCGCGCCTGCATGTCCATTTATGTTTTCCCCTGGCTTAGCCGTAAGCTCCTTGGGAGGGACGAACGGCTGCTTCGCCTTCATACCTTCAGACCCTACCGCAGCGTCTGGCGTGGAGCCATGCCGGGTCAGTGGGATGACCACTGTGAGGCCGAGAGCGGGCCAGCGTCTTCCTGGGTGTGTGGGTTGACTCATTCTGACGCATGTTTGCCAGTAACAGACGAGCAAGCCCAAGGAGACTGGTTCCTGCACGCCCCGAGGGCTCATTTCCTCCCCCGGGTTCGCTCTGGTCACCGGGGCTGTGTGGTGTGTGATAGTCCAGGTGGCGGCACGCCAGGGTTGACCATCTCCCGGCGTCAGATCTTGTGGGCTGAGCGGCTGCCCTGCTCCTGGAGTCTCGTGGGCTCTTGGTGGATCATCGTGCCAGGCCTGGGCGAAGTCGTGGGTGCTGGGGGAAGGCAAGGCTCGGATTGGCCAGGTCCTGGCCTCGGAACCTAGCAGGGGTCAGCCCCACGGGAATCATGGGCCCACAGGATGGCGGAGCAGGGCTGGATCTCTAGCAGAAACAGAGACCTCATTCTGCAGGGCAGATAAGTCCGTGCACCACAACTGAGTCAGTGTTCTAGAGCCTGGGAGTCACAACTGCAGAGCCCAGGTGTCCACATGTCTAGATCCCTGCTTCACAATAAGAGAAGCCACCTCGAGGAGGAGCTGCGGAGTGCAGCGAGAGAGGAGCCCCTGCTTGCTGCGACTAGAGAAAGCCCGCTCCCAGAGAGAAAGACCCAACACAGCCGAAAATAAAAATAAACAAGTAAATAAAATTAAAAAGAAAAGAACTGTTACCCCAAGAATCAGGAGGAAGTGCAGGGCAGCAAATCCCCATACTGTGTGATGCAGAGTTGCAGAAAATTTTCCCTTTTTCCCCACCTTTCTTTCCATTACATTGCCCCTATGAAGCTCTGTTTGCAATATCTAAGCTTCTAGTACCTTCCAGTGTGTAGAATCTGGTCTGTCTACTGAGGCGAGTTTCTCATTTCTTTCAAGATACCAGCACTATGTGTGTGTGTGTGTGTGTGTGTATTTTGGTAAGTTAAGGTAAATAATATTTATCTGTTTTCTTTGAAGTTAATTGTAAAAGACACTGGCTTTTTCAAAAATTATTTTTAATTGAAGGATAATTGCTTTATAATATTGGTTTGATTTCTGCCATACATCAACTGAATTAGCTATGGGTGTACATATGTCCCCTCCCTCTTGAACTTCCCTCCCACCCCCCCACATGGTTAGAGAGCCCCAGTTTGAGTTCCCTGAGTCACAGAGCAAATTTCCATTGGCTGCCTATTTTACCTATAGTAGTGTATATGCTTCCATGCCAAGCATTGGCTTTTTAACCAGAGGGAGATTTGAATTTGAATCCCTACCCCTGACGGGCTGTGTGACCATGAGAAAGTAACTTTACCTCTCTGAGCTTCCCTCTGTTTCCATCTGAGAAACAGTGTAATATATTACCTTGCAGAATTGTTTTGAAAATGAGAGTGATGGTCTCACACTTGAGCATGCCTCAGAATTCCCTGGAGGACTTGAAGGAACCCAGATTGTCGGGATCCAACTCCCACCCTCCCTGCTGAGTTTCCCATTCAGCAGGTCTGGGGTGGAGCCCCAAAATTTGCTCTTCTGACAAGTTCTCAGGTGCTGCCAGGGAACTTGTCTTGAGAACCTCTGGCCTGGAGGCTAATGCCCTCTCTGCGCAGCCTCTCGTGTAGAGCCTGATGTGGCCTGGGTTCCTGGTGCAGCTGTCAAGAGACAGATTAAAGAGAAGCCACCTCGAGGAGGAGCTGCGGAGTGCAGCGAGAGAGGAGCCCCTGCTTGCTGCGACTAGAGAAAGCCCGCTCCCAGAGAGAAAGACCCAACACAGCCGAAAATAAAAATAAACAAGTAAATAAAATTAAAAAGAAAAGAACTGTTACCCCAAGAATCAGGAGGAAGTGCAGGGCAGCAAATCCCCATACTGTGTGATGCAGAGTTGCAGAAAATTTTCCCTTTTTTCCCCACCTTTCTTTCCATTACATTGCCCCTATGAAGCTCTGTTTGCAATATCTAAGCTTCTAGTACCTTCCAGTGTGTAGAATCTGGTCTGTCTACTGAGGCGAGTTTCTCATTTCTTTCAAGATACCAGCACTATGTGTGTGTGTGTGTGTGTGTGTATTTTGGTAAGTTAAGGTAAATAATATTTATCTGTTTTCTTTGAAGTTAATTGTAAAAGACACTGGCTTTTTCAAAAATTATTTTTAATTGAAGGATAATTGCTTTATAATATTGGTTTGATTTCTGCCATACATCAACTGAATTAGCTATGGGTGTACATATGTCCCCTCCCTCTTGAACTTCCCTCCCACCCCCCCACATGGTTAGAGAGCCCCAGTTTGAGTTCCCTGAGTCACAGAGCAAATTTCCATTGGCTGCCTATTTTACCTATAGTAGTGTATATGCTTCCATGCCAAGCATTGGCTTTTTAACCAGAGGGAGATTTGAATTTGAATCCCTACCCCTGACGGGCTGTGTGACCATGAGAAAGTAACTTTACCTCTCTGAGCTTCCCTCTGTTTCCATCTGAGAAACAGTGTAATATATTACCTTGCAGAATTGTTTTGAAAATGAGAGTGATGGTCTCACACTTGAGCATGCCTCAGAATTCCCTGGAGGACTTGAAGGAACCCAGATTGTCGGGATCCAACTCCCACCCTCCCTGCTGAGTTTCCCATTCAGCAGGTCTGGGGTGGAGCCCCAAAATTTGCTCTTCTGACAAGTTCTCAGGTGCTGCCAGGGAACTTGTCTTGAGAACCTCTGGCCTGGAGGCTAATGCCCCTCTCTGCGCAGCCTCTCGTGTAGAGCCTGATGTGGCCTGGGTTCCTGGTGCAGCTGTCAAGAGACGAGCTGTCTCCGCATTTGTAGTGGCTCTTGTGGCTGAGGATTTTCTGTGACTCACCACACCGTTGTCCACAGAGCCATGACGGATTCCTCTAGACAGTGACATGATGTCCCGAGACGTTCTTTGTGATCCTCGTGGTTGGAGGGGACATAGCTAGATTCCTCTGCTCGGCCTGGGCTGAACGTTCTCTTCTCTCTTTCTTCTGCAGTACTCTGGTTTCCAGCAGTCTGCTGACAGGTGTTTTCTCTGTGGACATCTGATCATGGACATGGTGAGTAGGGTCAGCGAAACAAGAGAATGTTGATAACATGGTGGGAAGGCGAGGTGTTCACAGAAAAAAAGAAATTAATAGTTGAGAAAAATGTGTCCTACCTTGATGTATGGTTACGACTTATTTTTGGCTGTGCTGGCTTCTCTCTAGCTGCGGCGATTGGGGGCTTCTCTCTAGTTGCAATATCTGGGTTTCTCATTGCAGGGGCTTCTCTTGTAGGCTGTAGAGACGTGGGCTCAGTAGTTGTGGGGCACGGGCTTAGGGGCCCCATGATCTGTTCAGTCTTCCCGGACCAGGAATTGAACCCCGGCCCCCGGCACTGGCAGCCAGGTCTTCACCACTGGACCAGCAGGGAAGTCCCTATGGCTGGTTTTATTAAAAGAAGCGCCCACGCAGCTTGCCTCCTGTGGTTGCACCGCATTTGTCTTTCATCGAAATTAGCTTCCTTCACCATCTCGTTCGCACAGTGTTGTTTCTGAGGGTGTTCTCTTCCTCTGGGTTAGCGGGCCTCCCTCTGATTTTCTGTCATCCTCTTGGTGTCCCAGGTGAGCTCAAACAAAGCTTGTTTTGACTACAGAGATCTAGGGGCCCGTCAGAGTTGCTTTTCCCCAGAGCATGCCTCAGAATTCCCTGGAGGACTTGAAGGAACCCAGATTGTCGGGATCCAACTCCCACCCTCCCTGCTGAGTTTCCCATTCAGCAGGTCTGGGGTGGAGCCCCAAAATTTGCTCTTCTGACAAGTTCTCAGGTGCTGCCAGGGAACTTGTCTTGAGAACCTCTGGCCTGGAGGCTAATGCCCCTCTCTGCGCAGCCTCTCGTGTAGAGCCTGATGTGGCCTGGGTTCCTGGTGCAGCTGTCAAGAGACGAGCTGTCTCCGCATTTGTAGTGGCTCTTGTGGCTGAGGATTTTCTGTGACTCACCACACCGTTGTCCACAGAGCCATGACGGATTCCTCTAGACAGTGACATGATGTCCCGAGCCGTTCTTTGTGATCCTCGTGGTTGGAGGGACATAGCTAGATTCCTCTGCTCGGCCTGGGCTGAACGTTCTCTTCTCTCTTTCTTCTGCAGTACTCTGGTTTCCAGCAGTCTGCTGACAGGTGTTTTCTCTGTGGACATCTGATCATGGACATGGTGAGTAGGGTCAGCGAAACAAGAGAATGTTGATAACATGGTGGGAAGGCGAGGTGTTCACAGAAAAAAAGAAATTAATAGTTGAGAAAAATGTGTCCTACCTTGATGTATGGTTACGACTTATTTTTGGCTGTGCTGGCTTCTCTCTAGCTGCGGCGATTGGGGGCTTCTCTCTAGTTGCAATATCTGGGTTTCTCATTGCAGGGGCTTCTCTTGTAGGCTGTAGAGACGTGGGCTCAGTAGTTGTGGGGCACGGGCTTAGGGGCCCCATGATCTGTTCAGTCTTCCCGGACCAGGAATTGAACCCCGGCCCCCGGCACTGGCAGCCAGGTCTTCACCACTGGACCAGCAGGGAAGTCCCTATGGCTGGTTTTATTAAAAGAAGCGCCCACGCAGCTTGCCTCCTGTGGTTGCACCGCATTTGTCTTTCATCGAAATTAGCTTCCTTCACCATCTCGTTCGCACAGTGTTGTTTCTGAGGGTGTTCTCTTCCTCTGGGTTAGCGGGCCTCCCTCTGATTTTCTGTCATCCTCTTGGTGTCCCAGGTGAGCGCTCAAACAAAGCTTGTTTTGACTACAGAGATCTAGCTAGTCTGGAATCAGGTGCAGAAAGTCAGATTAACAGAGTTGCTTTTCCCCCATGTTCTTCCCAGTTTAATCATTTTCCAGCGTGAGGCTTAGGGGCCCGTCGTTAGTTCTGAGATAACAGAACAGGAAGTGGGTTTGATCCACTCCTCGCTCAGTCACAGCTCTGTGAACTTGTCCCGAGTGGGGACAGGTCTTCCTTTCTAGCCTCCTTGTAGGGCAAGGTTGTGAGATTTATGAATATAGGGTTCTTATTCTGTCTCAAGGATCCAGTTGTCCACCATTGGAGAGTGGCCCTGTCAAATTTCTTTAATATACTGGTCAGAGAAAATCATTATATCTCATTCTCTTAACTGCAAGAACTAAATCCCTCTCTACACTGAGCCATTAATTCCATTCTGGAGAAGGGAATTACTAGTTGTATTTTTTTTTTCCTTACCATATTTTGTTAAGAAACAACTCAGAGGGTACACATCTCACGTGCACAGCTGAATGAATGTGTGTTTGCGTGTGTGCGTGTGTGGGCTCAGTTGCTCAGTCACGTCTCACTGTTTGCAATTCCATAGACTGTAGCCCGCCAGGCTCCTCTGTCCGTGGGATTTCCCAGGCAGGAATATTGGAGTGGGTTTCCATTTCCCACTTGAGGGGATCTTCCCGACCCAGGGATCATATCTATGTCATGGAGTGGCAGGCGGATTCTTGACCACTGAGCCGCCTGGAAAGGCCGCATTCATATCCCTGGGTCAGGAATTGAACCCCGGCCCCCGGCACTGGCAGCCAGGTCTTCACCACTGGACCAGCAGGGAAGTCCCTATGGCTGGTTTTATTAAAAGAAGCGCCCACGCAGCTTGCCTCCTGTGGTTGCACCGCATTTGTCTTTCATCGAAATTAGCTTCCTTCACCATCTCGTTCGCACAGTGTTGTTTCTGAGGGTGTTCTCTTCCTCTGGGTTAGCGGGCCTCCCTCTGATTTTCTGTCATCCTCTTGGTGTCCCAGGTGAGCGCTCAAACAAAGCTTGTTTTGACTACAGAGATCTAGCTAGTCTGGAATCAGGTGCAGAAAGTCAGATTAACAGAGTTGCTTTTCCCCCATGTTCTTCCCAGTTTAATCATTTTCCAGCGTGAGGCTTAGGGGCCCGTCGTTAGTTCTGAGATAACAGAACAGGAAGTGGGTTTGATCCACTCCTCGCTCAGTCACAGCTCTGTGAACTTGTCCCGAGTGGGGACAGGTCTTCCTTTCTAGCCTCCTTGTAGGGCAAGGTTGTGAGATTTATGAATATAGGGTTCTTATTCTGTCTCAAGGATCCAGTTGTCCACCATTGGAGAGTGGCCCTGTCAAATTTCTTTAATATACTGGTCAGAGAAAATCATTATATCTCATTCTCTTAACTGCAAGAACTAAATCCCTCTCTACACTGAGCCATTAATTCCATTCTGGAGAAGGGAATTACTAGTTGTATTTTTTTTTTCCTTACCATATTTTGTTAAGAAACAACTCAGAGGGTACACATCTCACGTGCACAGCTGAATGAATGTGTGTTTGCGTGTGTGCGTGTGTGGGCTCAGTTGCTCAGTCACGTCTCACTGTTTGCAATTCCATAGACTGTAGCCCGCCAGGCTCCTCTGTCCGTGGGATTTCCCAGGCAGGAATATTGGAGTGGGTTTCCATTTCCCACTTGAGGGGATCTTCCCGACCCAGGGATCATATCTATGTCATGGAGTGGCAGGCGGATTCTTGACCACTGAGCCGCCTGGAAAGCCCTTATCTATTGCTACTTGATCATTATTAGTCATGAGTCCATGGGTCAGGAATTAGGTCATGGCATAACTGGGCAGTTCTTCTGCTCCATGTGGCAGCGGCTGAGGTCACTTCCTCAGCTGTGATCAGCTGGCGCACAAGATGACCTCTCACCCTCCAGGCCTTTCTCTCTGTGGCCACTTATTTTACTCAGTAGTCTAGCCCAGACTTCTTTTCAGCAAAAGAGAAGAAATGGAAGCTGCCAGTTTTCTTGCATCCTTGACTTAAAAATCTCAGAACATCATTTCCTCCTCGTTCTTTTTTTTTTTTTTGCCACACTGAACTGTACGTGAGATCTTAGTTCCTCTAACCAGGGATCAAACTCGTGCCCGCTGCATTGGCAGCTTGGAGTCTTAAACACTGAACCGCCAGGGAAGTCCCCCTTCCTCACTGTGTTGATCAAAGTTACAAAGCCAGTCCCGATTGAACGGTGTGAGGATCAGCCTGTGCACACAGGAAAGGAAGGAACTGAGTTTTGGAGCCCTTGTCTACCCCGTGGAATAAAATTAAGTCGCCCCTGTATTCTTTCAGATCTGCTCTCAGACTCGAAAAATTCCAGCCAGTGCTGGCTGATGGTGACACTGAGTTAAAAACTGAAGCCTTGATTGCCACTAAGAATGTTCGTCCCGAGAGATTCTCTCAGTGACTGTTCTTGGTTCTCCGCAGAAGCTACTTGTCCAGCTCTTGATGTCTGTTGCCTGGCTCTCCTCCATCTTCGTTCATTGAGGGGAATGCTCTGGGCTTGGAGGTTGTAAGTGGGGCATTTTCCACGTGCAAAAAGGATTGCAGTTCATCATAGTGCCACAAAGTGGCGTCTTCATCCTCCCGCACTCCTGGCCCAGGGTGGGTTGCTTTAATTTTAAAGGTCGAGAAACAACTCGGTACACATCTGAATGAATGTGTGTTTGCGTGTGTGTGTGTGTGGGCTCAGTTGCTCAGTCACGTCTCACTGTTTGCAATTCCATAGACTGTAGCCCGCCAGGCTCCTCTGTCCGTGGGATTTCCCAGGCAGGAATATTGGAGTGGGTTTCCATTTCCCACTTGAGGGGATCTTCCCGACCCAGGGATCATATCTATGTCATGGAGTGGCAGGCGGATTCTTGACCACTGAGCCGCCTGGAAAGCCCTTATCTATTGCTACTTGATCATTATTAGTCATGAGTCCATGGGTCAGGAATTAGGTCATGGCATAACTGGGCAGTTCTTCTGCTCCATGTGGCAGCGGCTGAGGTCACTTCCTCAGCTGTGATCAGCTGGCGCACAAGATGACCTCTCACCCTCCAGGCCTTTCTCTCTGTGGCCACTTATTTTACTCAGTAGTCTAGCCCAGACTTCTTTTCAGCAAAAGAGAAGAAATGGAAGCTGCCAGTTTTCTTGCATCCTTGACTTAAAAATCTCAGAACATCATTTCCTCCTCGTTCTTTTTTTTTTTTCTTTTTTGCCACACTGAACTGTACGTGAGATCTTAGTTCCTCTAACCAGGGATCAAACTCGTGCCCGCTGCATTGGCAGCTTGGAGTCTTAAACACTGAACCGCCAGGGAAGTCCCCCTTCCTCACTGTGTTGATCAAAGTTACAAAGCCAGTCCCGATTGAACGGTGTGAGGATCAGCCTGTGCACACAGGAAAGGAAGGAACTGAGTTTTGGAGCCCTTGTCTACCCCGTGGAATAAAATTAAGTCGCCCCTGTATTCTTTCAGATCTGCTCTCAGACTCGAAAACTTCCAGCCAGTGCTGGCTGATGGTGACACTGAGTTAAAAACTGAAGCCTTGATTGCCACTAAGAATGTTCGTCCAGAGAGATTCTCTCAGTGACTGTTCTTGGTTCTCCCGCAGAAGCTACTTGTCCAGCTCTTGATGTCTGTTGCCTGGCTCTCCTCCATCTTCGTTCATTGAGGGGAATGCTCTGGGCTTGGAGGTTGGAAGTGGGGCATTTTCCCACGTGCAAAAAAAGTGATTGCAGTTCATCATAGTGCCACAAAGTGGCGTCTTCATCCTCCCGCACTCCTGGCCCAGGGTGGGTTGCTTTAATTTTAAAGGTCCGTTTCTGCCACAACATTAGTCTGGGACAAAATGCGTTCCAAGGTCCAGATAGCCAAGGGGACTCTGAAGCCCGGCCGTTTGCCCTTCCGATGTTGGCAGCTTGAGGGGCCTGGGAGGTTAATGAGATCCCAGAGGGAATGAGGAAGCTTGAAAGGTGAGCTTTCAGAGGAGAGCTGGACCGGTACAGCGTCCACCTGGTGCCCTCCTCCCCCCACCCCCAGCCTGGGCTGCAGGGTACAAGGCCTGATGTGGGCAGCTTCAAGCGTAGGGAAGAGCCAGGATACAGAAGAGCTTTCTCACGGGGCGCACCACCTTGGTTCCTGGTCCCCTTCTTCTGCCTGGTGGGAGGCTTTCTGTGTAGCCCCACTCGGGATGCTCATGACTTCTGTATGCTCCTTGCCAGCAGGCCTCTTGGTGCAGACTGGCTGGTGTTGATACCATGGCTGTGTTGTTTGTGCTGAGTTTCATGGTACAGGTGCTTCCAGAAACAAATCTGCTGCTAAATCATCAAATACTTTCAAATGCAGATTACAGAAACTCGGCTCACTCTGGTGGTTCTCAAACTTTCTTCTGCATCGGAATCACTTCATTAAAACACCCATTGCTGGAACGGGACCCGAGCATGTGCCCCTTAAACAGGTTCCCAAAGGATGCTGATGTGCGGGCCCAGGGACCACACTGTGAGAAGCACTCAAATAGGAAAACAGTTTTATGTCACCTAAAAGACCATGGGGTGGGCAGTTGGGTGGAAAGTTAATTTGGTAACTCCCTGCCACCACCGAGAAGGTTCCCTCCCTTTTCCCTCTTCTGCCTTCCACGTCTGTGCTCTGTCCTGGTCTCAGGATGACCTCTTACAGGTATCAGTCCCATCCAGATCAGACGACGCCGAGAGGAAGAAAGAGCCTGGGGCTTTCTCCTCGCTGAGTTTAAAAGCAGCAACAGCAAAGAGGCTTTCCTTAGACTTGGATTGGAGATAATCCGAGCTGAGTCACGGCTTCTGGATTATAACGCTGCGGAGACAAAGCTGCTTAGAAGAGGCACCCAGGAGGGAGAAGAAGCTAAGAGGTGTTTTCCTAGCTCTGCCATTGCCTTGTAGAGTTGAGTTTCGTCTTGCCTCGTACTTGCTGTTTCCAGGATGGGTTCTTTCATGGTCTTGCTTTTCATTGTTTTGTACAAAGAATCATGGTTTGGTTTTGTTCTTTTTAAAAATTTTTTTCTTTTCCCCATCATGCCTCTTTTTTAATTGATATTTATTTTCATCTGTCTTTTTTTATTCTTTGGCCTGTGTGGGCCTCCCATTGCAGGGGCCTCTCTCACTGCAGAGCACCAGCTCTGGGCACGTGTGCTCCAGAGCACTGGCTTGCCATTGGACACACCGTCCAGCCACTATGTGGCACGTGGGGTCTTCCCGGGCCAGGGGTCGAACCGGTGCCCCTTGTACTGCAAGGCGGACTTTTTACCCACCGGACCACCAGGGAAGCCCAAATCATGGTTTTTGATAGAGTACCTTCCTCTAGGATCTCTCCTCCCAAAGGATCCCATTTGTTTTTCTCCTGTTTATACCTGTACCTCAGTTAGCCTTTCCTATCCCATCATCTCTCCTTTTTTTTTAAAGATTGTTTTTTTTTTTTTTTAAATCTGGACCATTTTTAAAAGTCATTATTGAATTTGTTACAGTATGGCTTCTGTTTTGTGTTTTGGTTTTCTGCCCTCAAGGCATGTGGGATCCTAGCTCCCTGACCAGGGATGGCACCCGCGGCCCCAGCACTGGAGAGTGAAACCCTAACCACTGGGCTGCCAGGGAAGTCCCTCATCGTGTCTTGAAGCGGCCTTAGTGAAACTGGGATGAGGGTGGTGTTCGGTCATTTCGTCGTGTTTGACTCTTTATGACCCTGTGGACTCCGGGCTCCTCTGACGTCACTCCACTGTCTCTTGGAGTTTTCTCAGTTTCTTTTTATTTATTTATTTATTTTTGGGCGGGGGTCGGGCTGGGGAGGGAGGGGAGCAGGCGGGCCACCTCCACTGGTCTTCCACCTATCTGCCTTCATCCGTCCTTGCTCCTTGGCTCCTGTGGGCCTCCCATCGCGGTGGCGTCTGTCGTTGCAGAGCGCCGGCTCTGGGCGCATGCGCGCCAGAGCTCCGGCTCGGTAACTGGACACATCGGTCCAGCCGCTCCGCCGCACGTGGGATCTTCCCAGGCCAGGGATCGAACCGGCGCCCCTTGCACTGCAAGGCGGTGTCCCCACCCACTGGACCACCAGGGGAAGCCCAGAGTTTGCTCAGTTTCATGTCCGTGGAGTCGATGATGTATCTAACTATCTCATCCTCAGCCGCCCCCTGCTCCTTTTGCCTTCAGTCTTTCCCAGCATCAGAATGTTTTCCAGTGAGTCAGCCTGTCGCATCAGGTGATCAGGATATTGGGGCTGCAGCTTCAGCATTAGTCCTTCTAGCGAACCTTCAGGGCTGATGTCCTTTAGGCCTGATTGGTTTGAAGGTGACCGGTGCTCATATGGGCCCTTGGTCTGATGTGCCTCTCCCTTCCGCCGGCCTATCCTTTCCTATAATCTCTGCTGAGTCCTGGCCTCTTCCATTGCGCCCCCAGATCCTGCAGGCCCTGGGGAAGTCCTACCACCCCGGCTGCTTCCGCTGCGTCATCTGTAACGAGTGTCTGGACGGCGTGCCCTTCACCGTGGACTCCGAGAACAAGATCTACTGTGTCCGGGATTACCACAAGTAAGGCGGGATGGGGTGAGAGGAGCCGCCCACGGAAGCCACACTGGCTGAAGCTCTGCAGCGCTGGGGGCTGGCGGGGGGAGCCTGCTGAGGGGCGCCTGCTTGCCCTGTCATCAGGGGTGCAGCGAACAGGCAGTGGTTTAGGTGGCAGCAGATGCCAACACGGACAGGCACTGGTTAAAGAATTACGTTTCCTGGAAAAACAGGACCAAAAAACCCTATAATCAGACTCCTGGCGAGGCCTCTGGAGGAACCTGCCAAGCCCTGTGACTCCAGCCTCACCAGACTTCAACAGGCACCGATTCAGGGCTGGTCTGCACCCTCCTGGTTTGCCCGGGCCTGCCCGAGGCACCAGGACGAGGATAAATGGGCCAGTCCGTCTCCAGCCCCGCAGAGGGAGGGGCCAGACATGCCAGGCGCCGCTGGGCAGCCAGCGCTGAGCGGGAGTCCCCAGAGTGGGCCAGGCCTGTCTACAGGGGGAGGCACGCAAAATGTGCCAGGCGGGAGGCAGCGCTGGGCCAGAATGTGCCATCCTCATCGGGCGCCGGCTCTGGGCATATGCACTCCAGAGCTCTGGCTCGGTAACTGGACACATCGGTCCAGCCGCTCCGCGGCACGTGGGATCTTCCCAGGCCAGGGATTGAACCGGCGCCCCTTGCACTGCAAGGCGGTGTCCCCACCCACTGCGCCACCAAGGGAAGCCCAGAGTTTGCTCAGTTTCATGTCCGTGGAGTCGATGATGTATCTAACTATCTCATCCTCAGCCGCCCCCTGCTCCTTTTGCCTTCAGTCTTTCCCAGCATCAGAATGTTTTCCAGTGAGTCAGCCTGTCGCATCAGGTGATCAGGATATTGGGGCTGCAGCTTCAGCATTAGTCCTTCTAGCGAACCTTCAGGGCTGATGTCCTTTAGGCCTGATTGGTTTGAAGGTGACCGGTGCTCATATGGGCCCTTGGTCTGATGTGCCTCTCCCTTCCGCCGGCCTATCCTTTCCTATAATCTCTGCTGAGTCCTGGCCTCTTCCATTGCGCCCCCAGATCCTGCAGGCCCTGGGGAAGTCCTACCACCCCGGCTGCTTCCGCTGCGTCATCTGTAACGAGTGTCTGGACGGCGTGCCCTTCACCGTGGACTCCGAGAACAAGATCTACTGTGTCCGGGATTACCACAAGTAAGGCGGGATGGGGTGAGAGGAGCCGCCCACGGAAGCCACACTGGCTGAAGCTCTGCAGCGCTGGGGGCTGGCGGGGGGAGCCTGCTGAGGGGCGTCTGCTTGCCCTGTCATCAGGGGTGCAGCGAACAGGCAGTGGTTTAGGTGGCAGCAGATGCCAACACGGACAGGCACTGGTTAAAGAATTACGTTTCCTGGAAAAACAGGACCAAAAAACCCTATAATCAGACTCCTGGCGAGGCCTCTGGAGGAACCTGCCAAGCCCTGTGACTCCAGCCTCACCAGACTTCAACAGGCACCGATTCAGGGCTGGTCTGCACCCTCCTGGTTTGCCCGGGCCTGCCCGAGGCACCAGGACGAGGATAAATGGGCCA
Source organism: Tragulus kanchil (assembly GCA_022376925.1). NCBI lineage: Eukaryota > Metazoa > Chordata > Mammalia > Artiodactyla > Tragulidae > Tragulus > Tragulus kanchil. The sequence goes on along the minus strand of JAIOJX010000030.1, from coordinate 219,991,978 downwards.
GTCCGTCTCCAGCCCCGGAGAGGGAGGGGCCAGACATGCCAGGCGCCGCTGGGCAGCCAGCGCTGAGCGGGAGTCCCCAGAGTGGGCCAGGCCTGTCTACAGGGGGAGGCACGCAAAATGTGCCAGGCGGGAGGCAGCGCTGGGCCAGACGGGTCTCTGCTTCTTCCCCCAGGGTGTTGGCTCCCAAGTGTGCAGCCTGCGGCCTTGCCATCCTCCCGCCTGAGGTAAGGTGCTTTCTCAGCTCTCCTCCTGGGATCTTCTGAGACACGCATATCACCCCGGGTCATTTCCAAGATCTGTGTCCTGACCTTACACCTTTAAAAAACAAGCCTTCTGAAATCTCAGCTCTGAGAGAGTGGTGTCCTCACCAAGAACATTCCTCTTCCTTTCTCACTGGCTGCCTCTCACAGCCCAGTGCCCTTCTTAGGCCCTATCTGTCCCTGTCATTGGGTCAATTTCTCTGAAACAGTTTTTTAAATTATCTTTTCGGCTGCACCATGCAGCATGCGGGATCTTCATTCCCCAGCCGGGGTTCGAGCCCGTGCCCCCCCGCCGTGGAGGTGTGGGGAGGTCCCCGGTGACGTTGTTTGACTTGCTCCTAACTCCCAGATTAGACGAGGAGAGAAGAGCAAGACCACACACGTGGTCGACGCCGCTGTTGACGCCCGCATTCCAGGTGGTAGAACCGTAGTTCTACCATCTCACTTCCTCTCACTTCCTCTCACCTCTCACCTCCTCTCATCCCTGGACGGTGCCCTTTTTCCTGCCGCTGTTGGTGTCCACTGCTGACTCCCGCTCGAGCCGCCTTCGTGGTGCCCCCAGAGCCCTCCCCCTGCGGCCCCCAGCTAGCCTCCGTCCTTGCTTTCTTCCGGCCCAGGGTTCAGACGAGACCATCCGTGTGGTGTCCATGGACCGAGACTACCACGTGGAGTGCTACCACTGTGAGGTAGGCGGCCCCTCCCTGTCCATAGCACACCCCCAAAACTCATCCGCAGACTCGAAGAAAGCATCCCGGGTTTAGCACACCCCCAAAACTCATCCACAGACTCAAAGAAAGCATCCCGCGTTTAGCACACCCCCAAAACTCATCCGCAGACTCGAAGAAAGCATTCCGGGTCCGCGAGGGCAAGCCGCGGGCCAGGGGCTGCGCTCCAGAGCCGATGGAAGACGTGCAGTGAACCCTGATTTGTCGTGTGTCGCGGGGAGGTTGCCCAAGACGCGGATATTTGGGTATAGCCGTCTTTACTCTTTTCTCCGCGTTTGTAACTGCCACGTCCTGACAGCGGCTCTCCCTGAAAATGAAGAGTGAGAATGTCTCAGGAAGTGTGGGTTTCAGGTCCTTTTTGGGGGGCAGAATGGCAGGGAGATGTGGGATTTGGGGCATAGACCCCCTCCCCTTCAGCTGGTAGGCTGTTCTGTCTGCCGGAGCCCCTTTTCTCGATTGAGCCTCCAAGTCATGAAGACCACTCGCCCCCACCGCCTCACCACTTGGAAACAGGCATGTCCGTGGTCGGGGTGAAGGCAGGTGGACCCCTCCGTGCCTTCTCTGCTGCACCGCACCGCACCGCACCGCAGGCAGAGGCAGTCACTGGTGCCCCGTCCCTGTCAGGAGAGGCGGGGGTTGTGAAGGACGCCAGTGCTTTTAGTGCCTGTGGCGTTTCAAGCCAGAATTAAGTGGCTTCATCCACAGGAGGAGACTTATTTTGGTGGCGCTGTGAGTGGGGAGAACATCGAGTGTGGGTGACACACAGTTTGATCCCCCTGCCAGTGCCAGAGAACGAGGTGGGGATCACTCGGTGGTACCCCAAGTGCTGGAGAAAGAGGCTAAGACACTTGCTCCACTCTGCAAGCCCATGTATCCAAAATGTGATTGATTCACCACGCAGGCGAGATAAAGAATCCTTCCTGAGATAGTCGATATCCTTTTTCTGTCCTAAGTTTTGGAAATCTGGCGTTAGGTTCGTGCTGCCATCACATGTCATGTCGGAGCAGCCCCGTGGCAGCTGCTGGAGAGCTTCCTGTGGCCGGAGGTTCGGCCGTAGGACAGCGCCGCCCAGACCCCCCTGGGCAGGCGGGAGCCACGTGTCTCTGCACTGGAATTGTCTGCCCAGACAGGGTCACACAGCGCCCCCTGCTGCTGTCTGGGGCTGTGTGTGGCCTTTGTGTCCCTCTTGCAACCTGTTGATTCATTTATTGGGGTGGCAAAGAGTCAGATGTGACTGAGTGACTGAGCACGCATGAAAGTAAGACAAGACGTTTACGGGAGACTTGGAAAATACAGATCAGAGTTACATGTAGTCCACTATATATTACAATTTTTTAGGTCGATAAATTAAGATTTTTTTAAAGGTGGAGTTTCAATATCAAACTCTCAAAAATTAATAGAATGAATAGACAGAAACGGAGAAGAATACAGTAGACCTGAAAGGCCCTATGAGCCAATTCAACAGTATTCTTGCCTGGAGAATCCCATGGAGAGAGGAGCCTGGCGGGCCACCGTCCATAGGGTTGCAAAGCGTCAGACACGACTGAAGTGACTTGCCCTGCATGCACTCTAGCAAGATTTATATAATTTCCACACCACAGTATGATACAGTGCTATCCAAGGGAACTTCAACAGACTATAAAGCAGGAGACCCTGAAATACATCCAGGGATCTAAGACAAGGTGTGGAAATTTTGCCATCTAAAGGTAGTGAAACCAAAAAAAAAAAAAAAAGGTAGTGAAATCATAACCCACACAGGGTCTCTCGCGGCCTGCAGTGTTTTGTTTCCCCACCGCCGGACATTCTCTTCTCCCCCAGGACTGCGGCCTGGAGCTCAATGATGAAGACGGGCACCGCTGCTACCCCCTGGAGGACCACCTGTTCTGCCACGGCTGCCACGTCTCAAGGCTGGAGAAGGGCCCCTCGCCCACAGCCCTTCGCCAGCACCACTTCTAGCTGGAGCCTCCCACGGACCTCACGGCTGGACCAGGAGCCAGGGTTGCCCCACGAGACATCCGCCAGTTAATTCTAGGCGCCCCTGGCGTGGAATTGGGGTCAGGGGAGTTGAGGGGTGGCAGATGATTTCCTCCGTGTGTGTGTGGAGGGGTGCCTTTCCTTCAGCCAGGGAGGGGATCCCTGCTGGTCTGGGACTGTGTATTTTCCAAGTGCCTGAGGTCTCCGCTGCCACGTCCTCGTCACATGACTCAGGAAGACACCCAGCACGTGCGTGGCATGTGACAAGAGCTCTCACTGATGAGTCTGAACGCATCCTCCTGGCCTTGCGGGAAGAGTTCATGCCTCAGAGGGAAAGATTTACACTCGGCGTGTGCTCTGAAGGGAGTTCAGCTGCCAGTGTGTTTAGTCTTTTCCCTCTGCTTCCGGAAATACCTGCACCCGAACCACCCCCCTCCCATCCAAACACGTGCACACACCCCATAATTTAAGGCTTCCTTCCACACACACACACACATGACACACACCCCATAATTTAAGACTTCCTTCCACTCCTGAACTTCACTTCTGCTGAACGGTTGCAAATTTGAATTGCCTCGTTGCACAAGGGAAGCGCTCACCCTTGCTGTGTATCTTAGGAGGAATTCATTTGCTTAAGCAGAACCGAGATTTGGAATGAGACAGTTTCCTCCTTGTCCCCGAGAGCATTCTGCTGTCCCTGTAGAGTTTCTTTGTGCCTTGAAAAGGCAGTGGGGGCCTGACGGAGCCTGATCCTGTCGAACTGAGCTTTGGGGACGAGAACTTGGTGCAGGCACCAGGGCTCTTTTGCCTGCCTGTTGGCGCTTTTTTTTTTTTCCCCCTCCTCTGGCGCTCTCAAGAGTCTGGGACTTTGGAGTTGCTCCTGCCAAGGCAGGTCTGGGAATCTTCTGTGGGGGTCCTCTCGTGCCTGTCTCTGCTTATTTAACAAGGGGCTGTGGGGAAGCGTGCCCGCACAGCCTGAGACCCAGCCTCTTATAAAGGAGGGGAGTTGGTGTGTGTGAGATCCCACAGCCAGCCTGGGAGAGAGAATCCGCGTAAGTTATGATACTCATTTCACAGGTTTCTCTCGCCCAGCTGGCCCAGGCATCACATCTGAGGAAACAGTATAAGGTACACTGCTTTCTGTCTGTGTGTGTGTGGGGGGGTCCTTCTTTTTAAAAAAATTGTTTCCTTCTGCTTTCAATCTCCCACACACTCCCACACAAATACCTCACAGATAAGCGCTTCAGATTAAGGAGGAACTTGGCCGTCACACTGGACTCAGCCGGTGTGTGGCAGGAAGCTCTGGCTTCACCCAGGTCAGACCAATGGGTCAGGACACTGAAATCGTACCTAAAGGTCAGCTGGGAATAGCTCTGATTGATACTGGGTGCTATTGCCTTGTGAAGTCTCCTGGCCTTGCGGGAAGAGTTCATGCCTCAGAGGGAAAGATTTACACTCGGCGTGTGCTCTGAAGGGAGTTCAGCTGCCAGTGTGTTTAGTCTTTTCCCTCTGCTTCCGGAAATACCTGCACCCGAACCACCCCCCTCCCATCCAAACACGTGCACACACCCCATAATTTAAGGCTTCCTTCCACACACACACACACATGACACACACCCCATAATTTAAGACTTCCTTCCACTCCTGAACTTCACTTCTGCTGAACGGTTGCAAATTTGAATTGCCTCGTTGCACAAGGGAAGCGCTCACCCTTGCTGTGTATCTTAGGAGGAATTCATTTGCTTAAGCAGAACCGAGATTTGGAATGAGACAGTTTCCTCCTTGTCCCCGAGAGCATTCTGCTGTCCCTGTAGAGTTTCTTTGTGCCTTGAAAAGGCAGTGGGGGCCTGACGGAGCCTGATCCTGTCGAACTGAGCTTTGGGGACGAGAACTTGGTGCAGGCACCAGGGCTCTTTTGCCTGCCTGTTGGCGCTTTTTTTTTTTTCCCCCTCCTCTGGCGCTCTCAAGAGTCTGGGACTTTGGAGTTGCTCCTGCCAAGGCAGGTCTGGGAATCTTCTGTGGGGGTCCTCTCGTGCCTGTCTCTGCTTATTTAACAAGGGGCTGTGGGGAAGCGTGCCCGCACAGCCTGAGACCCAGCCTCTTATAAAGGAGGGGAGTTGGTGTGTGTGAGATCCCACAGCCAGCCTGGGAGAGAGAATCCGCGTAAGTTATGATACTCATTTCACAGGTTTCTCTCGCCCAGCTGGCCCAGGCATCACATCTGAGGAAACAGTATAAGGTACACTGCTTTCTGTCTGTGTGTGTGTGGGGGGGTCCTTCTTTTTAAAAAAATTGTTTCCTTCTGCTTTCAATCTCCCACACACTCCCACACAAATACCTCACAGATAAGCGCTTCAGATTAAGGAGGAACTTGGCCGTCACACTGGACTCAGCCGGTGTGTGGCAGGAAGCTCTGGCTTCACCCAGGTCAGACCAATGGGTCAGGACACTGAAATCGTACCTAAAGGTCAGCTGGGAATAGCTCTGATTGATACTGGGTGCTATTGCCTTGTGCATTTCGTCATCCCGGATTCCCCCGTGATGGGGGCGAAGGGTGGACCCCACACTGGCAGGATTTCATGGCTGCCTCTGCCCTGCAGAGGGCAAGTGTGTCCTGCGTGTCGCACGCCCAGGGCCCGAGGTCTGTACTCCTTGGTATTTCAATGAGAAGGAAGTGTAAGGAAAAGCGTGGCTGGCAGGTGCCCTCACCCCACGGGACAGGGCCCTGGACCCTGCTGCAGGAGCACGGGGGCCATCCCACCACTGCCACCCAGCTGGGAACACCGCGGCCAGCGCGTGCTCTCTGCCTCCCCTCCTCACACCCAGAGGGAGGCGATCGGGTGACTGGGGCCTCGGAGGGTGTCAGTGGAACCCAGAGGCGCAAGGAACTCACAGGCTGATCACTGGCCCTGCTCTGCTTCTCAGCCATGTTTTCACTCACTCGGTGGCAGCAGTCTGTAAGCAGCACAGAACGGGCACCATGGCGGCTTGTCTTTTCCATTTCTGCTAAATTCATTCTGGTAGAATCCTTTGGCCACATATCCATTCACCCCAGGCTGTGGTGTGTGCTTCCATTGGTTCTTTTTCACAGGCTGTGCCTCTTAAAAATCCATGAATAGAGGGGGCTGGGGAAGTGAACCCTTGGGGTCACTCCTCCCTTCCCAGTTCCATCATCCAGCTCAGCCTTGGGAAGGCTGGTGGGCAGAGAGCCGGCCTGTATGTCCTAATGTGCCTCCGCCAGCCTCGCTTGCTTTCTGGCCTCGATGACAGACACACCTTTGGTCCACGTTCAAGTCAAGCAGAGTAAGAAAATTGCCTTGGAGCCACGTCATGAGTAGCCGGTTTCTTTGCAAATTGCGTTTAACAGTTGACCTTTGAACAACACGGGTTTGACCTGCGTGGGCCCACTGATGAGTGGCTCCTGTTGAGCAGTGAGCCCTGTGTGAGTGCTGCCGGCTCTGTGGCTTGTTGCACCCGTGATGCAGGGGGACCATGCTGACAGATGGCCGACTGTGAGTGAGACGAGGATTAGCTCCCCTAGGCCATTGGGTTGAAATTTCACCCAGGTCACCAATGGGTCAGGACACGGTACCTAAAGGTCAGCTGGGAATAGCTCTGATTGATACTGGGTGCTATTGCCTTGTGCATTTCGTCATCCCGGATTCCCCGTGATGGGGGCGAAGGTGGACCCCACACTGGCAGGATTTCATGGCTGCCTCTGCCCTGCAGAGGGCAAGTGTGTCCTGCGTGTCGCACGCCCAGGGCCCGAGGTCTGTACTCCTTGGTATTTCAATGAGAAGGAAGTGTAAGGAAAAGCGTGGCTGGCAGGTGCCCTCACCCCACGGGACAGGGCCCTGGACCCTGCTGCAGGAGCACGGGGGCCATCCCACCACTGCCACCCAGCTGGGAACACCGCGGCCAGCGCGTGCTCTCTGCCTCCCCTCCTCACACCCAGAGGGAGGCGATCGGGTGACTGGGGCCTCGGAGGGTGTCAGTGGAACCCAGAGGCGCAAGGAACTCACAGGCTGATCACTGGCCCTGCTCTGCTTCTCAGCCATGTTTTCACTCACTCGGTGGCAGCAGTCTGTAAGCAGCACAGAACGGGCACCATGGCGGCTTGTCTTTTCCATTTCTGCTAAATTCATTCTGGTAGAATCCTTTGGCCACATATCCATTCACCCCAGGCTGTGGTGTGTGCTTCCATTGGTTCTTTTTCACAGGCTGTGCCTCTTAAAAATCCATGAATAGAGGGGGCTGGGGAAGTGAACCCTTGGGGTCACTCCTCCCTTCCCAGTTCCATCATCCAGCTCAGCCTTGGGAAGGCTGGTGGGCAGAGAGCCGGCCTGTATGTCCTAATGTGCCTCCGCCAGCCTCGCTTGCTTTCTGGCCTCGATGACAGACACACCTTTGGTCCACGTTCAAGTCAAGCAGAGTAAGAAAATTGCCTTGGAGCCACGTCATGAGTAGCCGGTTTCTTTGCAAATTGCGTTTAACAGTTGACCTTTGAACAACACGGGTTTGACCTGCGTGGGCCCACTGATGAGTGGCTCCTGTTGAGCAGTGAGCCCTGTGTGAGTGCTGCCGGCTCTGTGGCTTGTTGCACCCGTGATGCAGGGGGACCATGCTGACAGATGGCCGACTGTGAGTGAGACGAGGATTAGCTCCCCCTTGAGTTGTTCAAGGGTCACCTGTAATTTAAAAACCTGTGATTCTTTTAAATGAAGTTCTTCAAGTGGCCTTGACTGAAGCAATTTAGGTGTCTCAGCAAGTCTTTCATACCATTGAAGAAGTACAACAAGAGAATTTCCACACATTCTAGAAATCCGAGCAGCATCTTCCGTTACTGTCAGGTTCCCTGGCAAGGGTGCTGGGTAGGAAATCTCATACCAGTTCTGTCTCCTCCTCAGGCCCTTGCGCAAAGAAGCCACGAACAGATGCCCATTTAGCTGACATTTTACACTTTCTGTAAATGATTAGTCAAAGCAAGCTATAGTGGGTAGTATTTATACGTGTGTAGAAAGAACACGGGAAGCTTCCCAGGTGGCGCTAGTGGTAAAGAACCCACCTGCCAGTGCGGGAGACAATAAGAGACCTGGGTTCGATCCCTGGGTTGGGAAGATCTGGAGAAGGACAAGGCACCTCACTTCAGTATTCTTGCCTGGAGATCCCATGGACAGAGGAGCCTGGCGGGCCGCAGCCCATAGGGTTGCAAAACATCAGACACGGCTGAAACAACTGGGCGCACACGCATAGAGAGAGCTCGTGACCGCTTCCTAGATTCAGGATGAATCAGTTTATGTCTTCAAAGGTAGCGCAGAGAGCTCCGTCTTGAGTTTGGACCTTAGATAAACAAGAATCATGGCTGATTCCAGAGCCAGCCTCCAACCTTCTCCCTTGACTCACGTTGCCCGTTAGCTTTTCCCGTGTCATTTTTTCCTCCCCAGCTAGGGCCCTTCAGAGACTGCCTGGTGCCCCGAAGAAAGCCGGTTGGGCCTGTCATATCCAGATCCTCCTCATCCTCTCACCTGTGGTTGAGTAGAAAGTGATTTGTTCATTTTCTACACAGAAGGGCATGGAGTCCTGTTGGGTCATGGTCTGCACGTGGCAGCACACTTTGCATTTCTCTGTGGTTAGTGCTTGAGTGAAGACCTTTTGGCTGAGTCCAATGAGGGGGTCCCCCTGAGTTGTGGGTGGTGAGTGATGTCATCAAGGAGTTCTGATCACTTTCAGGCCCCATTATTGGCTTGTTTTCATGGGCTCGAGTCGCTCAAGATGAAACACAACAATGCTAGTTTTGAGAGAATGATCTGGAAACCACAGTCCTTTGTAGAACGTGTTTGAGTGTCATTTCCCATGAGTGTAAAAGTAGGAAGGCTGCTGGTGGCCTTGCAAAGAATGTGAGTAAGACCTGACCCCAAACTATCGCTGTCTGATCCACTTGTTAAAACTACTGGCTGGAAACCACGTGCTCTGTTGTCTTCTCCTTTGTGCCAGGAATGAGTTCTGATTTCCCAGTTACTATCTGAAGTCCTAATAATTTTTAAAAGCTATAGGAAAAAGAGGAGGAACGTGTGAGTTATCAGTTGTTCTGAGCCAGAACTGGACAGATGTGGGAAATTTTCATAGAGTGGATGCAAAGTTCACTTTGCAGGGAAATCATTGTCTCCCTTCTTCTACTTTAATTGATTCAAAATATTGTTACTATGAAATCGTTCAAAATTTCACTGTTACTATAAAACTCCAAAATACCATGACAATAAAACTGCCTTACTTTGTAGACTGTTAAAGTGGTCTCCAACAGAATGATGTTTACTGGGTCTTCTTTTGTGTGTGTGGAGTAATAAGTAGATGGTGGTTTTCACTAACGGGGTTTGGTCTTTGAGCATTCTGGACTTTCTTTTCCCTTTTCTGTTATGGTTTATCACAGGATATTGACCCACTCCAGTATTCTTGCCTGGAGATTCTCATGGACAGAGGAGCCTGGCAGGCTATAATCCTTGGGTTCACGGGAGGTGGACACCCCTTAGTGATTAAACCACCACCACTGAATTCCAGAGGTGAGTGACCCTCTAAATGGAAGGCAGCCATGTGCAGAAAGGTCTTGTAAGGGGAAGAGGCAAGAAGCAAGAAGAGTGGCTATTCTGATTTTACACAGACTCTTGTTTTTCTACAATGGATGCTACAAGGGATGAAGATGTAGTAAGAGATGTGGATTCATTCCCTGACTCAGGAAGATCCTCCGGAGGAGGAAATGTCAACCTACTCCAGTATTCTTACCTGGAAAATTCCATAGACTGAGAAGCCTGGTGGGCTACATTCCGGGAGGTCGCAGAGAGAAACATGACCAAGCACAGCACGCGTGCATACATACAGGTAACAAGCTCAGAGCTCTAAGCACTGCTCAGTAGTTACAGGTTTTAAGACTTACCTTTCCATTGGGGTGACCAACAGAATAAACTATACATGGGTTAAAGTTCATGGAAAAACAACAACCATGAAACAGGTTGAAAAGAGCAACAGAAGAAACCATAAGGTAAATATTCAGTATATAAAAGAAAATTACTGGAGGTTCAAAAAGTATTATAAGGAAAGAGAAAATGTAAATAAACTAAAAACGCTGCAATGTGTTCAACAGCTAAAGCACCAACATCCTTAATACAGTTTTAAAAAGTTCAACAAGTCTGTATCTGTAAGAAAAAAATGAGTACATATACCAAGATAAAACATATACATCCAGTAATAAATACAAGCAAAAAGAAGTTTCATTTTCAATTATGAAAATTCTTTACTATTGATTAAAGTTACTATGAAATCGTTCAAAATTTCACTGTTACTATAAAACTCCAAAATACCATGACAATAAAACTGCCTTACTTTGTAGACTGTTAAAGTGGTCTCCAACAGAATGATGTTTACTGGGTCTACTTTGTGTGTGTGGAGTAATAAGTAGATGGTGGTTTTCACTAACGGGGTTTGGTCTTTGAGCATTCTGGACTTTCTTTTCCCTTTTCTGTTATGGTTTATCACAGGATATTGACCCACTCCAGTATTCTTGCCTGGAGATTCTCATGGACAGAGGAGCCTGGCAGGCTATAATCCTTGGGTTCACGGGAGGTGGACACCCCTTAGTGATTAAACCACCACCACTGAATTCCAGAGGTGAGTGACCCTCTAAATGGAAGGCAGCCATGTGCAGAAAGGTCTTGTAAGGGGAAGAGGCAAGAAGCAAGAAGAGTGGCTATTCTGATTTTACACAGACTCTTGTTTTTCTACAATGGATGCTACAAGGGATGAAGATGTAGTAAGAGATGTGGATTCATTCCTGACTCAGGAAGATCCTCCGGAGGAGGAAATGTCAACCTACTCCAGTATTCTTACCTGGAAAATTCCATAGACTGAGAAGCCTGGTGGGCTACATTCCGGGAGGTCGCAGAGAGAAACATGACCAAGCACAGCACGCGTGCATACATACAGGTAACAAGCTCAGAGCTCTAAGCACTGCTCAGTAGTTACAGGTTTTAAGACTTACCTTTCCATTGGGGTGACCAACAGAATAAACTATACATGGGTTAAAGTTCATGGAAAAACAACAACCATGAAACAGGTTGAAAAGAGCAACAGAAGAAACCATAAGGTAAATATTCAGTATATAAAAGAAAATTACTGGAGGTTCAAAAAGTATTATAAGGAAAGAGAAAATGTAAATAAACTAAAAACGCTGCAATGTGTTCAACAGCTAAAGCACCAACATCCTTAATACAGTTTTAAAAAGTTCAACAAGTCTGTATCTGTAAGAAAAAAATGAGTACATATACCAAGATAAAACATATACATCCAGTAATAAATACAAGCAAAAAGAAGTTTCATTTTCAATTATGAAAATTGCAAAAAATAATGAAATGCGTAACACTCACTGTTAGTTGAATGAAATGGATGCTATTGATGGAAATGTGTATTTAATTTTTTTGGCAGGCTATGCAAAATTATGTGTCAAAGTCTTAAAGACGTCCACAAAACGGACCTTAAAAATGTCCATCCGATCATTTACCATCTAAAAATTTGACATATCAGAAATTATTCGACACAGCATTATTTTTCTTTAAGTATTAAACTGACAATCCGAATTCCCAACAAAGAATACCAGTTTAACATATCTATTTTTTTCACGATTACCTTCTAGGAATATTTAATGACCATGCATCTCCAACAAAAAGCTGTGGGAACAAAGGGAGAACACAAAGACATTTGTGAAACAACCTCAAATTTGGAAAAACTACGTGAATAGGTTTGCTTATATTAAAAAGTACGGAATAAAGTCCATAAGGCCAAAAAAAAAAAAAATTAAGACGTTAATTGTATTGAGGAGAGATTATGACCTTAATAGTAATGATCCCGTGGTGGAAATTTGCCTTTTTAAATTCCCAGTACTTTTCAGTATTTTACAAATTTCCTGTAATTTCTTCCGGAGAGAAAAACGTTATATTGGAGAGCTTGACTGATCGACTGAGTGCTGAGTTAACGGACAGTGTCGCATGTTTCAGGTTTGTCTCCTTTCCGCACAGACGGTTCGGTCCTTCTCAGGTCTTCCACCCTGGCATCAATAAAATGAGCAACAGTAAACTAGATTACTTGGGGTCTTTATGAAAACACCCTCTCCAAGGACAAGGCTGCAGACACGGAACACTTGTCGAAGTCCAGCTAACGCGCGCAGCCGCACTGCAGCGCTCCCGCCTCCGGGGCCGCCTAGAACCGGAGCTCACCCGATCCTGGGAGCTGGGCTGCGCCGCTCTTCACGTCACCGTGGCGGTTTCTGCTTCCCCGGAAAAAGGGCCAGAACTGGTGTCTTAAATGCGCTTCTGCATCATCCGCTAGCTAATGACCTCGGGCTACAGCACGCGCCCCCAAACGACCACCATTCTAGCTGTGTATTTTCCTACACGTACCCCATTTAAAGTCTTTTAGTGGGCATCATTAACTAGGGCTCTTTGCAATTACAAACCACCTCACACAGCTATCGGTGCCAAACCCAGCTTAACAGATGACATTTTGGACGGAGTAGGGTTAAGGAAACGAACCCTGGATATACACTGGAAGACCGGATGCTGAAGTTGAATCTCCAATCCTTTGGCCACCTGATGCGAAGAGCCAACTCCTTGGAAAAAAAGACCCCAAGGCTGGAAAAAGCTGCGGGCAGGAGGAGAAGGGGGCGGCAGAGGATGATACCGTGTCACTGACTCAAGGGACACGAATTTGAACCAACTCCGAGAGATTGTGCAAGACCGAGGACCCTGGTCGTGCTCCAGTCCGTAGGGTCGCAAAGAGCCAGACAGGATTTAGCGACGAAACAATACTGCAAGCCTTAAGATCACGACATCTAACCTTCTCACCGGAGTCCTTTCTGAGGACACCCTTGTAACATTTTAAGCCCAGACAGGGCAAAAAGAGTACGCCTCGAGCCAGCCAGGAGTCGAACCTAGAATCTTCTGATCCGTAGTCAGACGCGTTATCCATTGCGCCACTGGCCCCGTACTAGCCAGTGTTGCACTGTAGCCGAGATCACGTCTGACGCACTTAGAACGGGCTCCACGACCAGCGCTGCATTTCCGCCCCTGCGCCGGGCGCGGCGGCCGGAGTCTACTGCGCGCACGACTCCGCCTTCGTCCCTGCCTACGTGCTCAGCCAATCCTCAGACGCGACGTCACCGCGCTCTTCCCTCGCCCTCCAATCCTCGCCGCGTCAGAATGCGCCTCTCGCCGCCGGTGCGCGCGCCGAAGTTTGTCCACCGCCGCGTCCCGTTCATTCTCGGCCTGTCCGGGCTCGGGGACAGGAGGTGGGGAAAAGCTGGGAGCCGCGGCCGCGGTGCCAGGGTGACCGGTAGCGCCGTGGCCGAGGGGGCGGCGCGGGGCGGGGCGGTCGGAACGAAGAGGAAGGAGGCTGCGGTGCAGGATGGCGGCAACGACCTACGAGCGGCTGAAGCTGTGAGTTCCGCGGGCCAGGGGCAGGGGCCTGCGGGGCGGCGAGTGGGGCGGCAGGTGTGGGCCGCCGGCCGCGGGCAGGCTTCCTGAGCCCCGGGGGCGGCGGGCCGCGTGTGGGAGCCCCGCGCGGTCCTCGCCGGGCGCCGCCGCCGCCCCTGGGGCCCTGCCGGAGTCGCCACAGGCCCGGGAGCGACCGTCCCGCCGGCGTTTCTCGTCCTCCGCGCCCCGGCGGGGAGCAGAGCTGCGCCCCGGCGTCCAGCGAGCCGGGCTCGGCGTTAGGTTGCAGCCCTTCGGGACACGCTCCTCGTCACTTTAGTTGCTTTCTGCAGAGGTGGCATCGAAATTTATGCTTACTGCTTAGGCGAGAAAAAGTTTTTTTTTTTTTTCCCCCTGGTCTCATGGTCCCGTCGCAGCATGTTAGAGGCCACACACGAGTGGATAAACCTGGTCCAGCTGGCCAGTGACGCCTTCCTGACCAGTCTTTAGGCTGCAGGAAAAATGTACAGTCAGTACTTTTAAGGTCCTAAAAGGTTTACTTGGCTTTAAATGTTAAATCAGATGTTAAGAGCCGGGAGGTTCCTGCTGAGAATTCTGGCGTTGCAGTTTGACTTTTCGGTGAAGTCAAGCTCTTTTATGGTTTTGAGAAGTAGACTGTGGTTGTTAAGTTGTAAACTAGGTATTTGTAGGGTGTGAGGGTTGTCCTGGATTTAAAAAAAAAAATGTATTTCTCTCAGCGTTACCATCAACCCCTGCACTCTCCTTGTCAGTGAGTAGCTTTGTTGTACTCACTTTGTGTTTAATGTTTTACCTCTAGACTGAAAATCCAGGGATCCTATCTCTGAAGGTCTTTGTGTCAGCAGAAGCAGACGTAATTTTCCAGAAGCTTATCTCACCTTAAATAAGTTAAATTATCTTGGGACTTGGAGGTATCACATTTCCTCTCTAGGGAAATGAGGGCATCACGATGTGGTTTGGGCGCTTCCTGTGCTTACAGAAGCTCAAGCTGCTCCTTTTCTGGAAGGTTCAGATAAAAGTTAAGGCTGCGGCATTGAAAGCAGCGAGGTGCGTGGCGATGTCAGGTGTTTTGTGTGAAAGACGATTACTTTTTCCTCAGCCACTCCCCTCCACTTTCCCACCTTTACTCTTAATTACCTTGAAAAAGCCCAGCTGCAGGCATTCTCTCCCGGGTCTCCTTTGCAAGGTGATCCTTGTTGGTTAATTGAGTCTGGCCAGGTGAGTTGGACTGTGGTCCTGGCCAGACCATGTCACGTGGGCCGTGCTGGCTAATTAGGTTATTGTTGTCTACCTGATAGTCACTAAAGGGTTTCATGTGATTCTGCACCAGGTGTCAGTTGTTAGTAAGCAATTTGAAGCCTTGACTTGACTGCAGCTCAGCATTAGGCCACGAAATGCCCGTCGAATGTTCCTGTGGCAGAGACTGACTAGGATGGAGAAGTTGCGGGTTCTGACGGTAACTCTTGGAGCTTTTCGGGCTTCCCTGGCGGCTCAAATGGTGAGGAAGCTTCCTGACCAGTCTTTAGGCTGCAGGAAAAATGTACAGTCAGTACTTTTAAGGTCCTAAAAGGTTTACTTGGCTTTAAATGTTAAATCAGATGTTAAGAGCCGGGAGGTTCCTGCTGAGAATTCTGGCGTTGCAGTTTGACTTTTCGGTGAAGTCAAGCTCTTTTATGGTTTTGAGAAGTAGACTGTGGTTGTTAAGTTGTAAACTAGGTATTTGTAGGGTGTGAGGGTTGTCCTGGATTTAAAAAAAAAAATGTATTTCTCTCAGCGTTACCATCAACCCCTGCACTCTCCTTGTCAGTGAGTAGCTTTGTTGTACTCACTTTGTGTTTAATGTTTTACCTCTAGACTGAAAATCCAGGGATCCTATCTCTGAAGGTCTTTGTGTCAGCAGAAGCAGACGTAATTTTCCAGAAGCTTATCTCACCTTAAATAAGTTAAATTATCTTGGGACTTGGAGGTATCACATTTCCTCTCTAGGGAAATGAGGGCATCACGATGTGGTTTGGGCGCTTCCTGTGCTTACAGAAGCTCAAGCTGCTCCTTTTCTGGAAGGTTCAGATAAAAGTTAAGGCTGCGGCATTGAAAGCAGCGAGGTGCGTGGCGATGTCAGGTGTTTTGTGTGAAAGACGATTACTTTTTCCTCAGCCACTCCCCTCCACTTTCCCACCTTTACTCTTAATTACCTTGAAAAAGCCCAGCTGCAGGCATTCTCTCCCGGGTCTCCTTTGCAAGGTGATCCTTGTTGGTTAATTGAGTCTGGCCAGGTGAGTTGGACTGTGGTCCTGGCCAGACCATGTCACGTGGGCCGTGCTGGCTAATTAGGTTATTGTTGTCTACCTGATAGTCACTAAAGGGTTTCATGTGATTCTGCACCAGGTGTCAGTTGTTAGTAAGCAATTTGAAGCCTTGACTTGACTGCAGCTCAGCATTAGGCCACGAAATGCCCGTCGAATGTTCCTGTGGCAGAGACTGACTAGGATGGAGAAGTTGCGGGTTCTGACGGTAACTCTTGGAGCTTTTCGGGCTTCCCTGGCGGCTCAAATGGTGAGGAAGCTGCCTGCAGTGCAGGAGACCAGGGTTGAAGCCAGGGGGTCAGGAAGATTCCCTGGAGAAGGGCACGGCAACCTATTCCAGGATTCTTGCCTGGGGCATCCCATGGGCAGAGGAACCTGGTGGGCTACGGTCCATAGGGTCACACAGAGTTGGACACGACTGAGCGACTAACACATTGACTTTTCTATATCCATGAAAAAGGAAGGAAATTTGGCACTTAATGTGGTGAGGCTGATGCATTTGCATTGATTTTTTTGTGAGAAGTGGAAACTATGCATTTGTTGGGGTGAGAAAGCAAATCTGGGGTTGTATGAAATTCATGGTCCATTTTGTCCGTTCTTAACTTTTTCCCTCTGAAAAATCGTTCTTAGTGCTTCTGTAAATGAAGATACGATGTGTTTGTTTTTCTCTCCCAAAGAGTTTGTGAGTTGGAGTTTGTCTTTATTTCTTTAGTTTGATCCTTGTTGCCCTGAGGCATAGTTTCAAAATGTGGCCTCTGACCTAAGGTGTATTTTTTTTTAAGATGTGTCGGAGATGGAAGTGGTTTCTGACCCACGGAAGAATTAGTAGGACATAATGGTCATTTTTTAAAGTGCCTAGAGATGTGTTTTAAGAGACCTATACGAAAGATAGTATGGTTATCTTATTGTGAATATATTGTTGCTAGGTTTATTTAAATATTGAAGTGCTTGGAATTTGAAAAATTTGTTCTGTTTTACGCCATACGTTTTTTCCAGCCTGTCTGTGTCCTATGATGTTCACCTTCGTACTGCCTGAATTTTTCACCTCTAGCCTGCTGGCTCAGGTGAGTTGGACTGTGGTCCTGGCCAGACCATGTCACGTGGGCCGTGCTGGCTAATTAGGTTATTGTTGTCTACCTGATAGTCACTAAAGGGTTTCATGTGATTCTGCACCAGGTGTCAGTTGTTAGTAAGCAATTTGAAGCCTTGACTTGACTGCAGCTCAGCATTAGGCCACGAAATGCCCGTCGAATGTTCCTGTGGCAGAGACTGACTAGGATGGAGAAGTTGCGGGTTCTGACGGTAACTCTTGGAGCTTTTCGGGCTTCCCTGGCGGCTCAAATGGTGAGGAAGCTGCCTGCAGTGCAGGAGACCAGGGTTGAAGCCAGGGGGTCAGGAAGATTCCCTGGAGAAGGGCACGGCAACCTATTCCAGGATTCTTGCCTGGGGCATCCCATGGGCAGAGGAACCTGGTGGGCTACGGTCCATAGGGTCACACAGAGTTGGACACGACTGAGCGACTAACACATTGACTTTTCTATATCCATGAAAAAGGAAGGAAATTTGGCACTTAATGTGGTGAGGCTGATGCATTTGCATTGATTTTTTTGTGAGAAGTGGAAACTATGCATTTGTTGGGGTGAGAAAGCAAATCTGGGGTTGTATGAAATTCATGGTCCATTTTGTCCGTTCTTAACTTTTTCCCTCTGAAAAATCGTTCTTAGTGCTTCTGTAAATGAAGATACGATGTGTTTGTTTTTCTCTCCCAAAGAGTTTGTGAGTTGGAGTTTGTCTTTATTTCTTTAGTTTGATCCTTGTTGCCCTGAGGCATAGTTTCAAAATGTGGCCTCTGACCTAAGGTGTATTTTTTTTTAAGATGTGTCGGAGATGGAAGTGGTTTCTGACCCACGGAAGAATTAGTAGGACATAATGGTCATTTTTTAAAGTGCCTAGAGATGTGTTTTAAGAGACCTATACGAAAGATAGTATGGTTATCTTATTGTGAATATATTGTTGCTAGGTTTATTTAAATATTGAAGTGCTTGGAATTTGAAAAATTTGTTCTGTTTTACGCCATACGTTTTTTCCAGCCTGTCTGTGTCCTATGATGTTCACCTTCGTACTGCCTGAATTTCATCCTCTACTGCCAGTTCCGTTTTATCGACACATAGGATTAAGTCCACATTTCATAGCCACCTACGTTCTAGCCTTTTCACAGTCTGTCCACTAATCTTACTATCTCAGAGCTTTTTCTTTTGTCCTTCACCAGATTTGGCCACTCTCTTTTTGCTTCCAGCTTGATTTTATTTTGATCTTCCTGTACAGAATGTCTTTTTCCTCTCTCTCCTCTTGACATGCTGATCACATCTGTGGTAGAGCTGAGAGAGCGCAAGCTTTTTTAGCCTAAACAGAGTCAGTTTGACTTGCCGCCTGCTTCGTGTTGTGACCATGTTGTTTTCTCTGAAACAGGGTTTAATCTGTAAAATGGGAATGTTTCTACCTCACAAAGGCTGAACAGAGTGTAGATGAAACCAGCACACTTAACACGTACTCCTTCATGAAGCCTTTCCCCCGTGTCTTTCCCTTCCCTCAGCTCATGTAACAGTCTGATCACCTGGGCTAGACACCAGACATTTATGTGGGTTTGCACGTTCTGTCTCTTAGGATTCAGTAGCAGTGTGCTTACTATCTAAGGGACTTCAGGACTGAAAGTTAGAATCATCTGATCCATGGCACTGGATCATGCACCTTTGACGCCTAGAAAGGATAAGATCATTATATATACTCAGTTGTGTCTCCAACTGAGGCATGTGGAACACATCGTGAAAGTCACTCAGTTGTGGCCTAGTTGTGTCTGACTCTTTGCGAGTCAAATTCTCCAGGCAAGAATCCTGGAGTGGATAGCCGTTCTCTTTTCCAGGGGATCTTCCCAACATAGGGATCGAACCCTGGTCTTCCACATCGTGGGCAGATTCTTTACTGTCTGAGCCACCAAGGAAGCCCGAGAATCATGGAGCCTCTTCCTTCTCCAGGGGAATCTTCCCAACCTAGGAATAGAACCAGGGTCTCCTGCATTGCAGGTGGATTCTTTACCAGCTGAGCTACCAGGGAAACCCATGGAACATATTAGAAACACCTGAATTTTTTTCTTTTTCCTGGTCTTCCTGGGTACTAGCAGAAAGCCTGGTGCTCTGCAGGCCCTCAGTGAATCACTTGAGTAAATGGGAAAAACTTTCTACAATAGATGAAGCACTAGCACTTCAAACACACAGCAGCAGCAGGAGCAGCTGAAGTCATTTCGTATATGGTCTTATCTTTCCACAGCCTCTGTGAAGTCTGGGTTGACATATATCCTCTATCATTGTGCAAGAGAGAGAGGTTATCGCCGTTGGCCCTGCAGTTAGGTGACACAGCCAGACTGTGGCAGAACTGACCGTGGACACGGCAGGCCCCAAGTCGGGTGATCTTTCCATTACCCTGCATTATTCACGTTACCTCCTCTTATCACTGTGCTGTGTCTTAGCCCTCGGATGGTATGGAAATGAGTTACTTCCAATTGAGAATAACTGACATGTTCGATTTTAATTTGAACGTGTAAAAACAATGTTGATTTGTTCAGAATTTAAAATTCCCCAAGATCACTCCCCCAACTTTGTGCTTTCCCTTCCCTCAGCTCATGTAACAGTCTGATCACCTGGGCTAGACACCAGACATTTATGTGGGTTTGCACGTTCTGTCTCTTAGGATTCAGTAGCAGTGTGCTTACTATCTAAGGGACTTCAGGACTGAAAGTTAGAATCATCTGATCCATGGCACTGGATCATGCACCTTTGACGCCTAGAAAGGATAAGATCATTATATATACTCAGTTGTGTCTCCAACTGAGGCATGTGGAACACATCGTGAAAGTCACTCAGTTGTGGCCTAGTTGTGTCTGACTCTTTGCGAGTCAAATTCTCCAGGCAAGAATCCTGGAGTGGATAGCCGTTCTCTTTTCCAGGGGATCTTCCCAACATAGGGATCGAACCCTGGTCTTCCACATCGTGGGCAGATTCTTTACTGTCTGAGCCACCAAGGAAGCCCGAGAATCATGGAGCCTCTTCCTTCTCCAGGGGAATCTTCCCAACCTAGGAATAGAACCAGGGTCTCCTGCATTGCAGGTGGATTCTTTACCAGCTGAGCTACCAGGGAAACCCATGGAACATATTAGAAACACCTAAATTTTTTTTCTTTTCCTGGTCTTCCTGGGTACTAGCAGACAGCCTGGTGCTCTGCAGGCCCTCAGTGAATCACTTGAGTAAATGGGAAAAACTTTCTACAATAGATGAAGCACTAGCACTTCAAACACACAGCAGCAGCAGGAGCAGCTGAAGTCATTTCGTATATGGTCTTATCTTTCCACAGCCTCTGTGAAGTCTGGGTTGACATATATCCTCTATCATTGTGCAAGAGAGAGAGGTTATCGCCGTTGGCCCTGCAGTTAGGTGACACAGCCAGACTGTGGCAGAACTGACCGTGGACACGGCAGGCCCCAAGTCGGGTGATCTTTCCATTACCCTGCATTATTCACGTTACCTCCTCTTATCACTGTGCTGTGTCTTAGCCCTCGGATGGTATGGAAATGAGTTACTTCCAATTGAGAATAACTGACATGTTCGATTTTAATTTGAACGTGTAAAAAACAATGTTGATTTGTTCAGAATTTAAAATTTACACAGCTTAAACATGCAGGCACTTCTAAATATCCTATTTTCAACTTCTTGAAATTATAAGACAATTAACAGGAATCCTCTATTGGAAGCATGATAGTTTGTTTCCTCCCCACCCCTTTTAAAATGTCAGGGGAAAAATGTGTAAGGCAGAAAATATTCTAGAAAGTGAATCACATCGCAGCTTTTATCTGAAGAAACATTGTTTCCTCAGTTAAGAAGTGGCCTTTCATTTTAAAAGGTTGTCACAACTGTGAGGTCGCCCAGGGCAGAGGCGCTGGGGCACGGAGAGCAGATGCAGGCTGAGCTGTTCTGTGATGCAGACGGGGGTTGTCTGTCCAGTACACCGAGCATTCAGATGATTCTCGTGTTTCTCTTCTTGACGGCCTTCGTCTTTCAGCCCTCCCCACACTCAGCCTCTGATAACCACGAATCTGGTCTCTTTCCTATGAGTTTGTTTTTTGAAGTGTAATTGACCTGTAACACTATGGTAGTTTCTGGTACACAACATACTGATTGGGTATTTTTGTACGTTTCACAGCGGCCACCATGCTGAGTTTGGTTATGATATTTCATCATACAAAGATACTGCATAGCTATGGACTGTATTTCCCTTGGTACATTTCACACCCTTGACTCATTTATTTTCTGACTAGAATTTTGTACCTGTTGATCTCCCTCACCTGTACCTTTGCTTTGCCTACTACTGCCACTGTTGCTACTGCCTTTTCTCTATATCTGTAATTCTGCTTCTGTTATTTTTGTTCATTTATTTTTTTAGATTCCACATACAGGTGAAGTCACACAGAATCTGCCTTTCTCTTTTGGACTTACTGTACTTACCATAATGACTGAAATCTTGCCATCGTAACAACCAGTGAACCTCTTCTGTTATGGCTGAATAATATTCCATTGTGTGTATATGTGTGTGTGCGCGTGTATATAGCTCTTCCATGTCTTGGCTTTTTGTAAATAATATTGCATTGAATGTAGGGGTGCATATACCTTGTCTAATAGTGTCTTTTAGTTATCTTCAGTGAAATACTCAGGAATGGAACTGCTGGGTCATATGGTAGTTCTATTTTTAATTTTTTGAGAAACTGCCCTTCTGTTTTTCATAGCAACTGCGCTAATTTATCCCCAGTGCACAAGGGTTCTGTTTTCTCCACGTTCGCACCAACACTTGTTCTTCGTTGTCTCTTTGATGATAGCCATCTGACAAGTGAGAGGCATTGTGGTTTAGATTTGCGTTTCCTTCACGATTAGTGATGTGCAGCATCTGTTCATGTGCACATTGGCCATCTGAATATCGTCTTGGAAAGATGTCTAGTCAGATCCTCTGCCCGTTGTTTAATCACATGGTTCATTTTTTTTCCTCTTGAGTTGTTTGAGTTCTTTTTTTTTTTTTTTTAATTTTGGCGTCCTTTACTGATTTATTTATTTTCATCCGTCTTTATTCTTCGGCCTGTGCGGGCCTCCCTTTGCAGTGGCCTCTCTCATTGCAGAGCACTGACTCTGGGCACACACGCTCCAGAGAGCTGGCTCGTCATTGGACACGCTGGTCCAGCCGCCCCGTGGCACCTGGGATCTTCCTGGTCTGAGTTCTTTATATCAGATAGATCATTTGTGTATAACTTCTCCCATTCAGTAGGCTGCCTTTTGTTGTTAGTTTCCTTCACTGTGCAAAAGCTTTTTAGTTTGATGTTGTTCTATTTATTTTTGGTTTTGTTTTCCTCTGCCTGAGGAGACACATCTAAAAAAAAAAAAAAAGTACTACTGAGCTGGATGTCAAACAGCATACATACTGCCTCTGTTTTCTTCTAGAAGTTTTATGGTTTCAGAGCCTCCATTTAAGTCTTTAATCCACTTTGAATTCTCTTTTACATGTAGCTCTCTTGTCCCAACACAGTCCTGGAGAATGTTCCGTGTGCACTTGAAAGAAGTCCTTGTGTGTGTGGTCTGTTACAGATTTTTTTTTTTTTAACTTTTATTTATTTATTTTTGGCTGTGCTGGGTCTTTGTTTATGTGTGGGTTTAGCTGCTCTGCGGTACGTGGGATCTTCCCGGATCAGGGCTCGAACTCGTGTCTCCTGCATTGGTAGATGGGTTCTTATCCACTGAGCCACAAGGGAAGCCCTGTTACAGATTTTTGGTTTGTGGTTACAGTGAGGTTTATATAGAGCAGTCTCCATCTGTCTGTCATTTGGTTAAGATGCTGATCTCTTAAGTTGAAAGTGTTTGAGCAACCCTGTGTTTTTACTCCCAACCCCCCGCACGTCTTACTCTTTGTTGTCATCGTTTGTATCTTTTTGTTGTGTGTGTCCCTTAACTACTGATTGTGGACATAGGTGATTTTACTGCCTGTATCCAATGGCTGCAGAGCACACGGTGGTCCAGAGCTGGCGTTGGCTCGCTGGTGGGCAGAGCCGGGTCCCAGGATCTCTGGCTGCAGGGTCCTGGCGATCCTGGGCTAGTCCTGGGACCCCGGTGTCCAGGGCTGATCCCGGATCCTTTGGTGGACAGGGCTGGTCCTGAGGCAGCTGTGAGCTCAGGGGTCTTAAGACAGCGTGTCTGCTGGTGGCTAGGTGGGGCTGTGTCTCCGCCTGGCTAGTTGGCCCAAGCTGTCCCGGTACTGACGCTGACGGGGTCAGGTTAGACAGCAAGTGGAGCTTGGTCCTTGTGCTAGTAAGCTGGGAGGATTCTAAAGTGGCATTGCGAGCGCCAGTGTCCTTGTGATAGAGGGAACGGTGTCTGCCTCCATCCGTGTCCCCAGGGTGAGCTGCTGTTGCCTTTTGCCCCTCCGGGAGCAGCAGGTGGTCTGACCCAGGCTCCTTTCAGATGACTGCTTCTGTGCTGGGTCCTGGAACATGTGAGGCGTGTGTGCCCTTTAAGAGTGGAATCTGTTTCCCACAGCCCTGTGACTCTCCTGAAAAAGGCCCCCTGACCTTCAATGCTGCATATCGTAAGGACTGATCTCTGGAGAGCCCGCCTGATGGGGGGCTGGCCCCCGCACCCCCTAGGGAGAGCCTTGGACCGTGGAGTTCCTCTCCCATTTGCGGGGCGCCCCCCTGTGGTATGGATCTTGGCAGTAGTGCGTCTCCTCCCTTCCTACCGGTCTTGTGGTTCCTTCTTTGTGTCTTAGGTTGTGGGGGATCTCTTCTGCTAGCCTTTCAGTTTTTCTCATCAGTAGTTGCCCTGAAAATGTGCCGTTGGTGTGTCTGTTGGAGGAGGCGAGCTCAAGGTCTTTGTACCTTTGCCATCTTGACCACACATCTCCATGGGCCCCACCGGCTCTTTACCTTTAGAAGAGCCTAATGGGCTTTGAAATCCATGGTCTCTCTGATCAAGAAGAGAGAGTGCAAGTTCAGGCCTGTTCTGATAGGTCTTCCGAAAAATCAGTGTCATCTTAACAGAAGCCAGAATTCTGGGTTGATGTCAAATCCCCTGTCTTGAAAGATACTAAGTAGTCTTCCTGCTCAGGTAGAGGTTAGCTGTTGATACCTGCAGGAGCGTAAGTCACTCAGTCGTGTCTGACTCTTTGTGCCCCATGGACATGCCTTGGGATTCTCCAGGCAGGAATACTGGAGTGGGTTGCTTTTCCTTCAGCCTCTCCTGCATTGCAGGTAGATTCTTTACCAGCTGAGCCACCAGGGAAGCCCTGTTGATACCTACTCCATTCTGATAACCTCACCAGTTTATTTTAGGATGTGCTATTACTTTGAACTTAGAAATTTGATATCAACATCATGGTTAATGATTAATCTTCTTAGAGGGAATTTCTTTAGCTTCTAAAATCTACTTCATAAAATAAGTAACTTGAGAGAGTTTTACTGAAATGAGAAACATCACACCAATTGAGGGTCTTTTTTGTTTTTTGGCAACAGGAAGAGAATTTTGTGTACATAAATAAACAAACCGGAGAATCAATATATATTTTTAAAATGTTTATTTATTTACTTGGCTTTACTGGCTTTTGTAGGATTTGGAATCTTTAGTTGCAGTATGCAGGATCTAGTTCCCTGAGCAGGGACTGAACCCCGACCCCCTGTGTTAGGAGCATGGAGTCTTAGCCGCTGGACCACCAGCGAAGTCCCCTCCATCTTTATTTTTATCTTAGGTTTTTTTTTTTTTTTGGCCAGAGCAAGCAGCATGTGGGATCTTAAGTTCCTCACACCAGAGATCGATTCTGTGCCCTCTGCATTGAGCACAGGGAATCTTAACCACTGGGTCACAAGGGAAGTCCTTTGCCTACATATTTGTTCATCATTGAGTGTTCCGTCTTTGTTTTGTGTACTTAATCCATTGAAACTTTGTGTAGCCTGTTGACTGGTTAGTTTTGGAAAAACTCCAGGCCGAACTAGGCATTAGTGATACTTTGTAGACTTTCTAATCAGAGAGTACCCAGCTTCCTCTTTCTCCTCTTAAGGTTACAGTATAACTTCAGATGGGCTTCCCAGGTGGCACTAGTGGTAAAGAACCCACCTGCCAGTGCAGGAGACATAAGAGACACGGATTCAAACCCTGGCTTGAAAAGATCACTTGGAGAAGGAAATGGCAACCCCTCCAGTATTCTCGCCTGGCAAATCCCATGGACAGAGGAGCCTGGTGGGCTACAGGCTGTGGGGTTGCAGAGAGTCCAACCAAAGCAAGGGCAACAAAACAAGGTACAAACTATGATGGTGACTGCTGTTACGATGAGTTGATTCTGAGCTGCTGTTTGTAATTGCTCTTCTTAGAAATGTTGGTTAACTGGCAGCCACTGTTTATATCTTCAGTTGTTCATATTCTTCAGTAGCCTTGATCAGAGCAGCCTCATGGCAGCACCAGCAACTTAGATTCTAGTACATTCTCTCTCAGAAGTGAGATCCAGTAAAACTCCCCAAGCCCTAGGGCTAGATGGAACTCTACGTTGATCCACAGTTACTCTTTATTTTTCTTATTTTAACACCTTTTAAAACTTTTTATTGTAATCTAATACAAGTATAGGTTTAAAACTAAACAGTCCAAAAAGCTTATAATAAAAGGGCATGCTCTTGCACTCCAGTTCCCACTGTCCCAGCCATCTGCTTTCCTCTTTTTTTTTTGCCGTTTCTTCTGGTACTTTGCTCCACACTTATCAACAGCATGCTTACAGCGCCATTTCCTGATTTTCTTCAGTTTTAGTCCTATGATGACTTTCTACTTCAGAAGATGAGAGTTAGTTTTTATACCTCTCCTCTCAGTGCAGCTATTTTAAGAGACTCAGTGTTCTCATTATTGTGCTTGCGTAGGTATGACTCAATGGCCATCAATAGTATATTATAATGCATTCCCTTATAAAAATACTTTGTTTTTACTTGCATTAAAAAGTGTCATTTTGGGGCTTCCCTGGTGATCCAGTGGGTATAGAGTCTGCCCTGCAGTGCAAAGGGTGCCGGTTCGACCCCTGGCCCGGGAAGATCCCATATGCTGCAGAGCGGCTGGGCTGGTGTGTCCAGTTATGAGCCAGCGTTCTAGAGCACATGAGCCCAGAGCCAGTGCTATGTAGCGAGAGAGGCCACTGCAATGGGAGGCCCACGCAGCCCAAAGAATAAAGATGGATGAAAAAAAATGTCATTTGTAATGGACACGTGTGCACTGCTACATTTAAAATGAGAACCAGCAAGAACTGTCATGTAGCAAAGGCAGCTCTGCTCAATGTCACTTGGCAGCCTGGATGGGAGGGGAGCTTGGGGAAGAATGGACGCCTTTTAATGTATGGCCCAGCCCCTTCACTGTTCACCTGAAACTGTCACAGCATTGTTCATCGGCTGTACCCCAGAAAGCAAAATAAAAATTTTACAAAAGAGTGCCCATTTTTTATTTGCTTGGCTTTTCTTTACGTCCTTACAGCTAATTAATCTTCAGTCCGAGTAACAGCAATACGACTCTTCTCAGGTACACCAGGTAACTCTCAGTTCTTGTTTTTCTCCGGGTCTCACCTCCAGGAGCCCTGTCCGCTCTGCTTTAATCTGGACTGGCTGTTCCTCAGGCCTCTTGTTTAGCTGTTGTCCTGCAACCTCCCTTTGCCATCATCCTGAGAATTTTTCTTACTCCTCTCCCGTTTTGGATTCTAACTTCATTGATTTACTCTATTTTGATGAAATAACTTTCCTTCTTGCTCAGAAAGAGTGAAAGAGAATTATGTTTCAGATGCTGTGCGTCTGAAGATGTGTTCATTCTGTCCTCACTTATGTGACAGTGTGGCTGAGTATAGAATTCTCAGCTAGGATGGTTATCCTTGAGAATTTTTAAGACTCTTGCTGTTGAACAGTCCACAATGTGTTGCTATTGAGTAATCCGGTCGTGTGACTGTTGGGTATTTCAGTACTTCTTTCTTTTATTGTTTTGGTTTGTTTTTCTGGAAGCTTTAGGATTGTTATCTGTATGGTGTTTTGAAGTTTTTCCTTTAATGTGCGTGTGTTTGTATGCTCCCTTTCCATGTATTTGGTGGATCTTTTACCTTTGGACTTGTCCTCTGGTTTGAGGTTTCTTTGAGCGTTATTTCTTTGATATATTTCCTTTTCTCCTCACGTGCTGTCCTGGAATTCCAGCGCAATGGATCTTGAGCACCCTGGATTGTGACCTCTCTCTTCCTCTCATCTCTCTCTCTCTCCCCTTCTCCCCCCTCTTCCTTCCTTTGTTTTCCTGTTTGTTTTCCCTTAATGGATATATTTTATTGACCTATAGTTGACTTACAATGTTTCAGGTGCACAAAAAGGTGATTCATTTCTAACTATACACATGTATTTGAAATTATTTTCCATTCTAGATTATTACGAGATACTGACTGTAGTACTCTGTGCTATATAGTAAACCTTTGATTGCATATCTGTTTGTTTTTCATTAGTAATCTAGCCTTCTATTCATATTGAGTCAAACAAGCGGAATAAAAATTTCGTAAAAATTTTAGCTCGGAAAAAATTCGTAAGTTTTCTAAAATGTGTATATTATACACATTGTTTACATATGTGTGTACAAAAGCTTTTATTCTATGATTGACAGAGGCTTGAGAACTTAAAAGAAAAGAGATGGAGAAATGGGAAAACAAACTCAATGAAGTGGGAGCACTGAAAATGAAATAGAAAAGTGAAACAGACTAGAGAGAATTAAAAGATCCTCATGTGGTCCAGCTGTTTGTAAACATGACCGCTCCCTAGAAACATATCTTGAGAAAACACAGCAATACCTGGGCACTTGTAGTTTTCAAAAAATTTCGAGATAATTCTGATATGCATCTGGATTTTAAAAAGTGATTTCAGGGCTTCCCTGGTGGCTCAGTGGTAAGGAGTTTGCCTGCCAATGCAGGAGACATGGGTTCAATCCCTGACCTGGGAAGATCCCACTCGCCGCAGAGCAACTAACCCTGTGAGCCACAGCTTTTGAGCCCATGAGCCGCAACTACTGAAGCCCATGTGCCCTAGAGCCCGAGTCCCACAAGAGAAGTGACCGCAACAAGAAGCCTGCTCACCTCAACTAAGGAGCAACCCTCACCCCTGGCAGTGAAAATCCAGACTAGCCAAAAATAAATAAATAAAATAAAAAAGTGATTACAGGTTTTTCAATTAAGTTGTAGCTTTAGTGATATAAAGTTCGATTATTTTTCTGTTGACCAATCATGCTACAGTAGTATTAAGTAAATAATAGTTACATCATCACAATAGTGAAAGATGTTTATTGGTTTTCACAGTCACTAGCCAGACAAAAAATAATTGCAATTGCAAGCCATAATGGGAACATGGTTAACTTCACAGTATAACATAATTGCGTACAGTTTTGGGGGATAGAGCAGAGTGGTGTGGTAAATGGAAGTACATAATGCACCTGTTTTTATTTATGGTATCACTTTTATTTGGAGCCTTAAGTGTTCACTTCATCAGCTCATACAGTAAAATTGGAACATTTACTTGTAAAAGAATGAAATTAGAACACTTCTTAACACCATACATAAAGATAAACTCAAAATGGATTGAAGACCTAAATGTTAAGGCCAGAAACTATAAAACTGTTAGAGGCAAACATAGACAGGACACTCAAGACATAAACAAAAGATCTTCTATGACCCGTCTCCTAGAGTAATGGAAATGAAAACAAAAATAAACAAGTGGGACCTAATTAAAAGCTTTTGCACTGCAGAATAAACTATAAACAAGGTAAAAAGACAGCCCTCAGAATGGGAGAAAGTGACAGCAAATGAAACAACCGATAGAGAATTAATTTCCAAAGTATACAAGCAGCTCAAACAGCTCAACACCAAAAAAGTAAACAAACCAATCAAAAAATGGGAAAAAGACCTAAACAGACATCTCTCCAAAGACATACAGATAGCCAACGAAAACAAAGACCTAGACAGACATCTCTCCAAAGACATACAGATGGCTAACAAATGCATGAAAAGATGCTCAACATAGCTCTTTATTAGAGAAATGCAACTCAAAACTTCAATGAGGTATCGCCTCACACCAGTCAGAATGGCCATCATCAAAGAAGTCTACAAACAGTAAATACTGGAGAGGGTGTGGAGAAAAGAGAACCCTCTTTTTTTTTTTTTAATTTTATTTATTTATTTATTTTTGGCTATACTGGGTTTTCACTGCTGCTGCAGGCTCTTCTCTAGTTGCAGGGAGTGGGGGCTACTCTCTAGTTGAGGTGAGGAGACTCCTTGTTGCGGTGACTTCTCTTGCGGTGGAACTCGGGCTCTAGGGCACGCAGGCTTCAGCAGCTGCGGCTCCGAGGCTCTAGAGCACAAGCTCAATAGTTGTGGCTCACAGGCTTGTGCCCCGCAGCATGTGGGATTTTCCTGAATTAGGGGTAGAACCCGTGTCTCTTGCATTGGCAGGTGAACTCTTTACCACTGAGCTCCCAGGGAAGCCCCTGATTAACTTTCTGTTATATGGTTTTTACTTTAGGCAGGGGGCCCCAGGACAGGGGAGCTTCTTGAAGTACATAATGCACCTGTTTTTATTTATGGTATCACTTTTATTTGGAGCCTTAAGTGTTCACTTCATCAGCTCATACAGTAAAATTGGAACATTTACTTGTAAAAGAATGAAATTAGAACACTTCTTAACACCATACATAAAGATAAACTCAAAATGGATTGAAGACCTAAATGTTAAGGCCAGAAACTATAAAACTGTTAGAGGCAAACATAGACAGGACACTCAAGACATAAACAAAAGATCTTCTATGACCCGTCTCCTAGAGTAATGGAAATGAAAACAAAAATAAACAAGTGGGACCTAATTAAAAGCTTTTGCACTGCAGAATAAACTATAAACAAGGTAAAAAGACAGCCCTCAGAATGGGAGAAAGTGACAGCAAATGAAACAACCGATAGAGAATTAATTTCCAAAGTATACAAGCAGCTCAAACAGCTCAACACCAAAAAAGTAAACAAACCAATCAAAAAATGGGAAAAAGACCTAAACAGACATCTCTCCAAAGACATACAGATAGCCAACGAAAACAAAGACCTAGACAGACATCTCTCCAAAGACATACAGATGGCTAACAAATGCATGAAAAGATGCTCAACATAGCTCTTTATTAGAGAAATGCAACTCAAAACTTCAATGAGGTATCGCCTCACACCAGTCAGAATGGCCATCATCAAAGAAGTCTACAAACAGTAAATACTGGAGAGGGTGTGGAGAAAAGAGAACCCTCTTTTTTTTTTTTTAATTTTATTTATTTATTTATTTTTGGCTATACTGGGTTTTCACTGCTGCTGCAGGCTCTTCTCTAGTTGCAGGGAGTGGGGGCTACTCTCTAGTTGAGGTGAGGAGACTCCTTGTTGCGGTGACTTCTCTTGCGGTGGAACTCGGGCTCTAGGGCACGCAGGCTTCAGCAGCTGCGGCTCCGAGGCTCTAGAGCACAAGCTCAATAGTTGTGGCTCACAGGCTTCGTTGCCCCGCAGCATGTGGGATTTTCCTGAATTAGGGGTAGAACCCGTGTCTCTTGCATTGGCAGGTGAACTCTTTACCACTGAGCTCCCAGGGAAGCCCCTGATTAACTTTCTGTTATATGGTTTTTACTTTAGCAGCCTCAGGACAGTGCTTCTTGCTGCTTCTGTCTGCCCTCTGGTGGAGGAGGCTGAGAGGCTTGTGTAAGCTTCCTGATGGGAGGGATTGGATTGGCTGTGGGAACAACAGTCTTGCTGTGGTGGGCAGGGCCTTGCTCAGTAAAAGCTTTAAGGACCCAATTATCTACTGACGGGCCGGGTGGTACTCCCTGGTAGTTGTTTGACCTGAGGCGACTCAGCCCTGGGGTCTGCAGGCTCTATGGTAGGCTTAATAGCAAACTCCAAGAGGGTTTACACCAAGGGGGACCTTTTGGACCTGATGCTGGTACCAGCCCCTGTCCCTGTGGTGAGCCCCTGCTGACCCACGCCTCCACAGGAGACCCTCCAACCCTAGCAGGTAGTTTGGGTTCAGTCTCCTGTGGGGTCACTGCTCCTTTCCTCTGGGTCTTGGTACACCCAAGAG
Organism: Tragulus kanchil; assembly: GCA_022376925.1. Classification (NCBI taxonomy): domain Eukaryota; kingdom Metazoa; phylum Chordata; class Mammalia; order Artiodactyla; family Tragulidae; genus Tragulus; species Tragulus kanchil. The sequence continues at coordinate 219,961,012 of JAIOJX010000030.1, read as the reverse complement.
TTTCTTTGTGCTCTTCAAGACTGGAGTCTCTTGTTTGCCACACTCTGTAGAAGTTCTGTAATCAAATCCCTCTGGTCTTCAAGGTCAGATTCTGTGAGGATTCCCAGTCCCTTGGCAGGTCCTTCACAGGGGCTCTGAGCCTTCACCGCAGTGGGAGAGCTTCTTTGGTATTACTATCCTCCAGTCTGTGGATCACCCACCTGCCAGGTGTGGGATTTGATCTTACCATGATTGCGCGTCTCCTGCTGTTTGCTGCAGCTTCTTCTTTGTCTTTGGACATGGGGGTCTTCTTTTGGTGGGTTCCAGCATCGCCTTGTTCATTATTCAACAGCTGGTTGCAGTTGTGGTGTTTTCTCAGGAGGAGATGAGTGCATCCTATTCTGCTCTTCTTTTTTTTTTTTTTAAATGTTGGCCTCTTTTATTGGTCCTTCATTTATTTATTTTCATCCATGTTAATTCTTTGGCCTGCGTGGGCCGCCCATCTCAGTGGCCTCTCTGGCCACAGAGCACTGGCTCTGGGCACACGCGCTCCAGAGTGCTGACTCACAGTTGGACACACCAGTCCAGCCACTCTGTGACACGTGGGATCTTCCCACGCCAGAGATCGAACCGGTGCCCCTTTGCTCTCCTAGGTGAACTCTTTACCCACTGGACCACCAGGGAAGCCCTTACTCTGCTCTCTTGAATCGAAAGTTGAGCTCAGACCCAGCTCAGACCTTTTTATTCTGTTCTCAAGGATACCCTCATGAGACACTTACTTTATAGCTGGAAATTTGTACCCTTTGATCCCCTTCATCCATTTCACCCACCCTTGGCCCAGTGCCTTTGTCAAACACCAGTCTATTCTCTGCATCTGTGAGCTCCAGGTTTTTTTCCTTCTAGTTCCTCATTTCAAGTGAGATAATGTATTTATCTTTTAAAAAAGTATCAACGTGTATCTTTTTTTTAAGTTATTTTCCCATCTAGTTTGTTATGTAATATTGAACAGGGTTCCCTGTACTATATAGTAGGTCCATTTTATTTTTTAATCATTTTCATTGTATTTAGTTGCTTTACAGTGTTGGGTTAGTTTCTTCTGTATTAGTATAGTTTTCAGTCTCCTGTGGGGTCACTGCTCCTTTCCTCTGGGTCTTGGTACACCCAAGAGTTTCTTTGTGCTCTTCAAGACTGGAGTCTCTTGTTTGCCACACTCTGTAGAAGTTCTGTAATCAAATCCCTCTGGTCTTCAAGGTCAGATTCTGTGAGGATTCCCAGTCCCTTGGCAGGTCCTTCACAGGGGCTCTGAGCCTTCACCGCAGTGGGAGAGCTTCTTTGGTATTACTATCCTCCAGTCTGTGGATCACCCACCTGCCAGGTGTGGGATTTGATCTTACCATGATTGCGCGTCTCCTGCTGTTTGCTGCAGCTTCTTCTTTGTCTTTGGACATGGGGGTCTTCTTTTGGTGGGTTCCAGCATCGCCTTGTTCATTATTCAACAGCTGGTTGCAGTTGTGGTGTTTTCTCAGGAGGAGATGAGTGCATCCTATTCTGCTCTTCTTTTTTTTTTTTTTAAATGTTGGCCTCTTTTATTGGTCCTTCATTTATTTATTTTCATCCATGTTAATTCTTTGGCCTGCGTGGGCCGCCCATCTCAGTGGCCTCTCTGGCCACAGAGCACTGGCTCTGGGCACACGCGCTCCAGAGTGCTGACTCACAGTTGGACACACCAGTCCAGCCACTCTGTGACACGTGGGATCTTCCCACGCCAGAGATCGAACCGGTGCCCCTTTGCTCTCCTAGGTGAACTCTTTACCCACTGGACCACCAGGGAAGCCCTTACTCTGCTCTCTTGAATCGAAAGTTGAGCTCAGACCCAGCTCAGACCTTTTTATTCTGTTCTCAAGGATACCCTCATGAGACACTTACTTTATAGCTGGAAATTTGTACCCTTTGATCCCCTTCATCCATTTCACCCACCCTTGGCCCAGTGCCTTTGTCAAACACCAGTCTATTCTCTGCATCTGTGAGCTCCAGGTTTTTTTCCTTCTAGTTCCTCATTTCAAGTGAGATAATGTATTTATCTTTTAAAAAAGTATCAACGTGTATCTTTTTTTTAAGTTATTTTCCCATCTAGTTTGTTATGTAATATTGAACAGGGTTCCCTGTACTATATAGTAGGTCCATTTTATTTTTTAATCATTTTCATTGTATTTAGTTGCTTTACAGTGTTGGGTTAGTTTCTTCTGTATAGTGTAGTACGTGGCTATATCAGTGTGTATTCTGACCAATAGTGCAAGAGGGTTCCCTGTTCTCTACCCTTTCCAGCACTTATTGTTTGTAGATTTTTTTTGATAATGACTGATATGACTGGTGTGAGGTGATACCTCACTGTAGTTTTGTATTTCTCTAATAATTAATGATGTCAAGCGTCTATTCATGCGTTTGTTAGACATGTGTTTTTTGGAGAAGTGTCTGTCTAGGTCTTCTGCCAGTGTTTCAGTGGGATTGTTTGGTGGTTTTTTTTCTTTCTTAGATACCGAGCTGCATGAGCTGTTTGTATATTTTGGAGATTGCTTCCTTGTCCATTGCTTCATTTGAAAATACTTTTTTCCCATTCTGAGGATTGTCTTTTGGTCTTGTTTATGGTTTCCTTTGCTGTGCAGAAGCTTATAAGTTATTTAGGTGCCATTTGTTTATTTTTGTTTTTATATTTATTGCTTTGGAAGGTGAATCAAAAAAGATCTTGAGGGCTTCTCTGGTGGTCCAGTGGGTAAGGACACTGCCTTGCAGTGCAAGGGGCGTCAGTTCGATCCCTGTCCTGGGAAGATCCCACGTGCCGCGGAGCGGCTGGACCCATGTGTCCAGTGACCGAGCCGGAGCTCTGGAGCACATGCGCCCAGAGCGGGTGCTCTGCGACAACAGAGGCCACTGTGATGGGAGGCCCACACGGGCCAAAGAACAAAGATGTTTGAAAATGAATAAATGAAAGACTAATAGAAGTGGCCCGCCTGCCCCCTTTCCTCCCCAACCCGCCCCTCTCCCCCAAAGAAAAAAAGATCTTGATTTGAGCTGTGTCAAAGTGTTTTTCTCTAGGAGTTTTGGAGTCTTTAGGCTTACATTTAGGTCTTGAAGCCATTTCGAGCTTATGTTCGTGTGACGTGTTTGATAGTGCTCTGATGTCATTTACATGTAGCTCTTCAGTTTTCCTAGCACAGCTGTTGACGAGACTGTCTTCTCTCCCTTGTATATTCTTGCCTCCTCTGTCATGGATTAGGTGACCATAGGTGCCTGGGTTAACCTCTGGTCCTTTTATCCTGCACCATTGATCTCTATTTCTGGTTTTGTGCCAATACCAGACTGTCTTGATTAGTGTAGCTTTGTAGAATTATCTAAAGATGGGAAACCTGATTCCTTCAGCTCCATTTTTCTTTCTTAAGATTGCTTTGACTGTTTGGAGCCTTTTGTGTTTATATAAAAATTGTGAACGTTTTTGTTACACTTCTGTGAAAAATGGCATTGGTAGTTTGATAGGGGTTGCACTGAATCTGTGGATTGCTTTGGGTAGTATAATCATTTTCACAGTATTGATTATCTTTCTTTTTTGCCATTTTTTAAATTTTTCTTTTTTGCTTTTATAGAGTTTTATTGTTTACAGATAGGTGTAATCCCAGATTAGTCACATGTATATCCTGTCCCCACCATCTCACCCCTCCAGGCCATCACATAGCCCCCGTGTAAGATCGCTTACCCCACAGGGCACTGACAGTAGTTCTCTCTCTTCCATATGCTAGTGCAGGGCTCCATGTTGTTCTCTCCATCTCTCTCACCCACTCTTCCCTCTCCCCAGTGTCCACAAGTCTGTTCTCTATGACTGTTTTTCCGTCAACGCTCTGCATGTATATTTATCATTACCATCTTACTAGATTCAATATGTATGTGTTAGTATACTATACTTGTCTTTCTCTTTTTGACTTGCTTCACTTTGTACAGTAGGTTCTAGATTCATCCATCTCATTAGGACTGAATCTTCTGTATTTCTTTTTGCGGTTGAGAAGTACTCCGTTGTATTTATGTACAAGAGCTTCTTTATCCATGCATTTGCCAATGGACTTCTAGGTTGCTTCCATGTTCTAGCTATTGTGTAGAGTGCTGCAGTGAACATTGGGGTACAGGTGTCTCTTTCAATTTTGATTTCATCAGGTTTAAGCCTAATAGTTGGATTGCTAGATCATATGGTGCTTCTATTCTTAAGCTTTTTGAGGAATCTCCGTACTGTCTTCCATAGTGGTTTTATCAATTTACATTCCCACCAACAGTGCAAGAGTGTTCTCTTTTCTCTGCACTCTCTCCAGCATGTATTTGCAGATTTTTTGATGATGGCCATTCGACTGGTGTGAGGTGATATCTCATTGTAGTTTTGATTTGCATTTCTCTAATAATAAGTGACTTTGGGCATCTTCTCACGTGTTTGGGGCTATCCGTAAGTCTTCTTTGGAGAGGTGTCTGTTTAGGTCTTTTTCCCATTTTTTGATTGGGTTTGTTGTTTTTTCAGTTGTCTGAGCTGCTTGTATATTTTGGAAATTCTCTATCGGTTGTTTATTTTGCTGTTATTTTCTTCCATTCTGTGGGTTGTCTGTTCACCTTGTTTGTAATTTCTTTTGCTGTGTAAAAGCATTTAAGTATCATTAGGTCCCACTTAGTTATTTTTGGTTTTATTTCCATTATTCTAGTGGGTGGGTCATAGAAGATCTTACTTTGATTTATGTCATTGAGTGTTTTGCCTGTATTCTCTAAGAGTTTTATGGCTTCTGGTCTTAACATTTAGGTCTCTAATCCATTTTGAATTTATCTTTGTGTATGGTGTTAGGGAATGTTCCAACTTCACTTTTTTGCACGTAGCTGTCCAGTTTTTCCAGCAACATTTGTTGAAGAGGCTTTCTTTGTCCCATTTTATATTTTTGCCTGCTTTGTCAAAAATAAGGTATCCATAGATGCGTGGCTTTATCTCTGGGTTCTCTATCTTGTTCCATTGGTTGATCTTTTTGTTTTTGTGCCAGTACCATGCTGTCTTGATGACTGTTACCTTGTAATAGAGTCTGAAGTTAGGGAGGCTGATCCCTCCAGCTCCATTCTTCTTTCTCAGGATTGCCTTGGCTATCCGGGGTCTTTTGTGTTTCCTTATGAACTGTCTTGTTTTTTGATCTAGCTCTGTGAAAAAGGTCATTGGTAGTTTGATAGGGATCGCATTGAATCTGTAGATAATATTTGCTAGTATGGTTATTTTCACGATATTGATTCTTCTGACCCAGAAACATGGAATATCTCTCCATCTGTTTATGTCATCTTTGATTTCTTTCATTAGAGTCTTGTAATTTTCTTTGTACAGAAAACTCTAGGTAGGTTTATTCCTAAATATTCTTTTCAGGTGAATGGGACTGTCTTCCATAGTGGTTTTATAAAAAAGAAAGTGTTCTCTCGCAGATGGCCATTCGACTGGTGTGAGGTGATATCTCATTGTAGTTTTGATTTGCATTTCTAATGATAAGTGACTTTGGGCATCTTCTCACGTGTTTGGGGCTATCCGTAAGTCTTCTTTGGAGAGGTGTCTGTTTAGGTCTTTTTCCCATTTTTTGATTGGGTTTGTTGTTTTTTCAGTTGTCTGAGCTGCTTGTATATTTTGGAAATTCTCTATCGGTTGTTTATTTTGCTGTTATTTTCTTCCATTCTGTGGGTTGTCTGTTCACCTTGTTTGTAATTTCTTTTGCTGTGTAAAAGCATTTAAGTATCATTAGGTCCCACTTAGTTATTTTTGGTTTTATTTCCATTATTCTAGTGGGTGGGTCATAGAAGATCTTACTTTGATTTATGTCATTGAGTGTTTTGCCTGTATTCTCTAAGAGTTTTATGGCTTCTGGTCTTAACATTTAGGTCTCTAATCCATTTTGAATTTATCTTTGTGTATGGTGTTAGGGAATGTTCCAACTTCACTTTTTTGCACGTAGCTGTCCAGTTTTTCCAGCAACATTTGTTGAAGAGGCTTTCTTTGTCCCATTTTATATTTTTGCCTGCTTTGTCAAAAATAAGGTATCCATAGATGCGTGGCTTTATCTCTGGGTTCTCTATCTTGTTCCATTGGTTGATCTTTTTGTTTTTGTGCCAGTACCATGCTGTCTTGATGACTGTTACCTTGTAATAGAGTCTGAAGTTAGGGAGGCTGATCCCTCCAGCTCCATTCTTCTTTCTCAGGATTGCCTTGGCTATCCGGGGTCTTTTGTGTTTCCTTATGAACTGTCTTGTTTTTTGATCTAGCTCTGTGAAAAAGGTCATTGGTAGTTTGATAGGGATCGCATTGAATCTGTAGATAATATTTGCTAGTATGGTTATTTTCACGATATTGATTCTTCTGACCCAGAAACATGGAATATCTCTCCATCTGTTTATGTCATCTTTGATTTCTTTCATTAGAGTCTTGTAATTTTCTTTGTACAGAAAACTCTAGGTAGGTTTATTCCTAAATATTCTTTTGGTTGCAGTGGTGAATGGGATTGCATCCTTGACTTTCTGGGTTTTTTTGTTTGTATATAAGAATGCGAATGATTTCTGTGTGTTGATTTTGTATCTTCCGACTTGGCTGAATTCATTGATTAGCTCTAGTAGTTTTCTAATAGTGTCTTTGGGGTTTTCTATGTATAGTATCATGTTGTCTGCAAATAGAGTTTTGCTTCTTTCCAGTCTGGATTTCTCTTATTTGTTTTTCTTCTCTTATTGCTGTTGCTTGAACTTCCAGGACTATGTTGAATATAGTGGCAAAAGTGAAACCCCTGTCTTGTTCCTGATCTTAGAGGGAATGCTTTCAGGTTTTCACCATTGAGGATAATGTTTGCTCTGGGCTTCTCATTATGGCTTTCACTATGTTGAGATAGGTTCCTTCTATGCCCATTTTTTGAAGAGTTTTTATCATACATGGGTGTTGGATTCTATCAAAGGCTTTTTCTGCATCTGTTGAGATTATCATGTGATTTTTGTCTTTTGATACAGTATGTCACGTTGATTTGCAGATATTAAAGAATCCTTGCATCCCTGGGATGAACCCTACTTGATCATGATGTATGAGTTTTTTGATGTGGTGTTGAATTCTCTTTGCTAGAATTTTGTTGAGGGTCTTTGCATCTAAATTGATCAATGATACTGGCCTACATTTTTCTTTTTTGTGTTGTCTTTGCCTGGTTTTGATAACAGTGATGGCAGCCTAGTAGAATGTAATTGGAAGTGTTCCTTCTTGTGCGATTTTTTGAATGAGTTTCAGAAGGATAGGCATTAGCTTTTCTTAAATATTTGATAGAATTCACCTGTAAAGCCATCTGGCCCTGGACTTTTATCTTTGGGTAGATTTTTGACTACAGGTTTGATTTCTGAGCTTGTGATTGGGTTGTTCATAATTTCTTTTTCTTCCTGGTCCAGTCTTGGAACACTGAACTTCCCCAAGAATCTGTCCATTTTTTCCAGATTGTCCAGTTTGTTGCCATATAGTTGTTCATAATAGTCTTTTATGATACTTTGTATTTCTGTATTGTCTGTTGGAAACTCTCCTTTTTCATTTCTGACTTTAATCTGGTTCTTCTCTTTTTCTTAGTGAGTCTGGCCAGCAGTTTGCTGTTTTATCTTTTTGAAGAACCAGTTTATTGTTTTGTTTATCTTTACTATTGTTTCTTTGTTTCTTTTTCATTTATTTCTGCTCTAATCTTAATGATTTCTCTTCTTCTGCTAACTTTAGGGGGTTTTTCTTCTTTTTCCAGTTTTTTTTTAATTGTGGGGTTAGGTTGTCTTTTTATTGTTTTTCCTGTTTCTTAAGGTAGAATTGTATTGCTATAAACTTCCCTCTTAGAACTGCTTTTTCAGTGTCCCGAACGTTTTGTACTGTCATGTGGTCATTGTCATTTTCTTCTAGGAATTTTTTAATTTCTCTTTTGTTTGGTGATCTCTGTTTTTTCAGGTATGTGTTGTTTAATCTCCATGTATTTTTAGTGGTTTTTTTTTTTTTTTTCCTTCTAATTGATACCTAGTCTCATAGCATTGTGGTCAGAAAAGATGGTTGATATAATTTCAGTTTTCTTCAATTTACTGAGATTTAATTTGTGACCCGAGATGTGGTCTATCCTGGAGAATGTTCCATGTGTGCCTGAGAAGAAAGTCTGTTCTTCTGCTTTTGGGTAGAGGTCTTAAAGATATCAGTGAGATCCATCTCTTCTAGTATGTCATTTAAGGCTTTTTAGAATTTTGTTGAGGGTCTTTGCATCTAAATTGATCAATGATACTGGCCTACATTTTTCTTTTTTGTGTTGTCTTTGCCTGGTTTTGATAACAGTGATGGCAGCCTAGTAGAATGTAATTGGAAGTGTTCCTTCTTGTGCGATTTTTTGAATGAGTTTCAGAAGGATAGGCATTAGCTTTTCTTAAATATTTGATAGAATTCACCTGTAAAGCCATCTGGCCCTGGACTTTTATCTTTGGGTAGATTTTTGACTACAGGTTTGATTTCTGAGCTTGTGATTGGGTTGTTCATAATTTCTTTTTCTTCCTGGTCCAGTCTTGGAACACTGAACTTCCCTCAGAATCTGTCCATTTTTTCCAGATTGTCCAGTTTGTTGCCATATAGTTGTTCATAATAGTCTTTTATGATACTTTGTATTTCTGTATTGTCTGTTGGAAACTCTCCTTTTTCATTTCTGACTTTAATCTGGTTCTTCTCTTTTTCTTAGTGAGTCTGGCCAGCAGTTTGCTGTTTTATCTTTTTGAAGAACCAGTTTATTGTTTTGTTTATCTTTACTATTGTTTCTTTGTTTCTTTTTCATTTATTTCTGCTCTAATCTTAATGATTTCTCTTCTTCTGCTAACTTTAGGGGGTTTTTCTTCTTTTTCCAGTTTTTTTTTAATTGTGGGGTTAGGTTGTCTTTTTATTGTTTTTCCTGTTTCTTAAGGTAGAATTGTATTGCTATAAACTTCCCTCTTAGAACTGCTTTTTCAGTGTCCCGAACGTTTTGTACTGTCATGTGGTCATTGTCATTTTCTTCTAGGAATTTTTTAATTTCTCTTTTGTTTGGTGATCTCTGTTTTTTCAGGTATGTGTTGTTTAATCTCCATGTATTTTTAGTGGTTTTTTTTTTTTTTTTCCTTCTAATTGATACCTAGTCTCATAGCATTGTGGTCAGAAAAGATGGTTGATATAATTTCAGTTTTCTTCAATTTACTGAGATTTAATTTGTGACCCGAGATGTGGTCTATCCTGGAGAATGTTCCATGTGTGCCTGAGAAGAAAGTCTGTTCTTCTGCTTTTGGGTAGAGGTCTTAAAGATATCAGTGAGATCCATCTCTTCTAGTATGTCATTTAAGGCTTGTATTTCTTTGTTAATTTTCTGTTTTGAAGATCTGTCCATTGGTGTAAGAGGAGTGTTAAAGTGTCCTCCTGTTATTGTGTTATTGTTGATTTCTTTTATGTCTGAAAGTGTTTGTCTCATATATTGGGGTGCTCCTGTGTTGGGTACATAAATACTTATAATTGTTATGTCTTCCTCTTAGATTGATCCCTTGATCATTATGTAGTGTCCTGCCTTGTCTCTTCTAATCTTTACTTTAAAGTCTGTCTTGTTCCATATGAGGATTGCTACTTCAGCTTCCTTTTGATTTCCATTTGCACAGAATATCTTTTTCCATCCTCGCACTTTCAGTCTATGGGTGTCTTTAGGTCTGAAGTGAGTTTCTTGTAGGCACAATATGTATGGGTCTTGTTTTTGTATCCATTCAGCCAGTCTGTGTCTTTTATTTGGGATATTTAGTCCATTTACATTTAAGGTAATTATTGACACAAATGATCCTATTGTCATCTCTTTAGATGTTATGATGGGTTTGTTTTATAGGTCTTCTTCTCTTGTACTTATAGTCTATATAATCGCTTTAACACTTGTTATAAGACTGGAATGGAGGTACTAAATTCTCTTAATTTTTGCTTATTTGTAAAGTTTTTGATTTCTCCATCCATTCTTGCCGGGCCAGCCGGCAGTCGAACAGATCCTGAAGAGAGTGGCAGATAGGCTAAGAAAAGAAAGAAGGACAGAAAAGATGGGGTTGAGAGGGACAGCAAGAAGGCAGACAACTCTACAGGTTGCTGACAAGTTGCTGACAAGTTTATTGAATTCACTTATCCCTTTTATACTTCACCCAACAAGCAATTGTGTACACGTGCTTTAGAGGCCAGGTGTCTATCATAAACTAGGTGTTACCTCCTGGTGTGTAATTAACATTTTCAAAGTTCTTTAGATTACAATGGTTCTGGGTCATAATGCCCCTCAAGCCCTTTTCACCTGTAAAGAGGCTCCAGGTGTTCTTTATGATAGCTCAGGAATGTCTTCACAACACCTGGGGTGGCGGGACAGAGAGCTATGCTGTTATCAGCCCCTGTTTCCAGGGCAGCTCCCAGGGCTATGTTTCCTTAAAAGAAACCCCTTGAAACAGGGCAGCTCCCCGCAATTCTGAATGAGATCCTTGCAAGGTAGAGTATTCTTGGTTGCAGATTATTCTGTTTCAGTGCTTTAAATGTGTCTTGCCATTCCTTTCTGGCCCTCAGAGTTTCTCCTGAAAGATTAGCTGTTAAATGTATAGGGTTTCCCTTGTATGTCACTCGTTGCTTTTCCCTTGCTGCTTTTAGAATTCTGTCTTTGTGTTTAATTTGTGTTAGCTTCATTAATTCAAGTCTTGGTGTGTTTCTTCTCGGGTTTATCCTGTATGGAACTCATTGCGCTTCTTGGACTTGATTGACTATTTCTTTTCCCATGTTGGGGAAATTTTCAACTATAATCTCTTTAGAAATTTTCTCATACCCTTTCTTTTTTTCTTCTCGGTTGGAACCCCTATAATTTTACTGTTGGTGCATTCGATATTATCCCAGAGGTCTCTGAGACTATCTTGCTCTTTTCATTCTTTGAGCTTTATTCTGTTCTTCAGCAATTCTACCATTCTATCTTCCAGCTCACTTATGTGGTCTTCTGCCTCAGATACTCTGTTCTTAACTCCTTCTAGATTATTTTTAAGTTCAGCAATTGCGTTGTTTGTCTCTATTTGATGTTCTTTAAGTTCAGCAATTGATTTGTTTGTCTCTATTTGGTGCTTTTTAAGTTCTTGTATTTCTTTATTCAGCATGTTAATTGATTCTTGCATTTTCTCTAATATTCTATTTTTGGAGTTCTGGATTATTGTTACTATCATTCTTCTGAATCCTTTTTCAGAAAGTGTGTCTTAATTCCTCTTTGTTTATTTGGACTTGTAGGTTTGTAGATTGTTCCTTCACTTGTGTGGTATTTCTCTGCCTTTTCACTATTATTATTAATTTTTTAACTAACTATGTTTGAGGTTTCCTTTTCCCAGACTTTGAGTTATGTCTGTGGGTGTTTGTTGTTTGGATGAGATGTCTTATTCAGGGTGATGCTGGTGGTTGGGTGATGCCAAGACTTGCATACAGGTGCTGTCTAGTGTTAGGCATTCTCTGGTATTGTAGGGTCTTGGAGTGAGTGCTCCCTCTGCAAAGCCCCTGGGCTTGTTGCCTGACCAGGGAATGAAGATTTCACGGCTGGCTTATTATGGCATAAAATGGTACTAAAACATATATACACAAATGAGAAACAGAAGGTGTACCTTTGACAAATGGCAATTAAAATATCATGTGAATGCTATCTAGCATACTAGATTATACACAGAAACATATATAGGCATAACATAACCCAAACAGTCCAAAAAAAAAAAAGTACAAGGGCTTCCCTGGTGGTCCAGTGGGTAAGAACACCGCCTTGCCGTGCAAGGGGCGCCAGTTCAATCCCTGGCCTGGGAGGATCCCATGTGCCACAGAGTGGCTGGACCGATGTGTCCAGCTGCTGAGCCGGAGCTCTGGAGCGCATGCACCCACAGCCAGTGCTCTGCAGCGAGAGAGGCCACTGTGATGGGAGGCCCACACAGGCTAAAGAACAAAGATGGAAACAAATGAAAGACCAATAGAAGTGGCCAAAAAAAAAAAAAAAAAAACCAGTACAATATGTTACTGTGATGAATAGAGAAAACCAAGAATGGTATCTACCAGTTAAGAACCAAACTAATTAAAGCACAAATTGGAGCAGGGTCCCAACTGGCGATAAGGCAATGAAAACAAAAGAGACTAAGAAATATGGTGGGCAAAGGGAAAAGAGACAGGAAGGATAGAAGAGAAATATAGGGATGAAGGAAGAAGAGGAAGAAAATTAAAAAAAAAAAAAACAGAGGTAAATCCAGGTTCAGTCAAAACGTAAAAATAGTGGATGTTTTTGCTCTTCTGTCTCTTGCTGGCTGTTGAGGAATTATCAGTCTTTTTATTGCCTCTGGCAGTAGTCTGATCTGAAGGCCTCTTTTACTGTTCTTGTGGAGTTCTGCATGTTGTGTTCCAGAGCTAAAAGGCCCACCCTGGCTGGCCCTGGCAGTTTCTTAGGCATTAATCCAGTTACCTTTGTTGCTGGGTGGAGCTAATTTCCCTCCCTGTAGTTTGACCTGCAGCCAAACTACAGTAGGAGTAATGGTGTCTCCACAAAGGATCTATTCCCACATGCTGTGTCGGAAGCACTGCTGCAGTGTCCCTGACCCTGCTGCAGGTCACCATTGACCCCCGCCACCGCCGGGGACTTCAGAATACTCAGAGCTGAGTCTCGCTCAGTCTCATTCGGGGTCACTCTTCCCCTCTCCCGGATCTCAGTGCGCAGTCGCTCCAGTCCTACTTGGCGGCTGTGTCATTGAGTTAATGATAACCTCCTTGGGAATTGAAAATGGCATGTCCAAAAAAAAAGTACAAGGGCTTCCCTGGTGGTCCAGTGGGTAAGAACACCGCCTTGCCGTGCAAGGGGCGCCAGTTCAATCCCTGGCCTGGGAGGATCCCATGTGCCACAGAGTGGCTGGACCGATGTGTCCAGCTGCTGAGCCGGAGCTCTGGAGCGCATGCACCCACAGCCAGTGCTCTGCAGCGAGAGAGGCCACTGTGATGGGAGGCCCACACAGGCTAAAGAACAAAGATGGAAACAAATGAAAGACCAATAGAAGTGGCCAAAAAAAAAAAAAAAAAACCAGTACAATATGTTACTGTGATGAATAGAGAAACCAAGAATGGTATCTACCAGTTAAGAACCAAACTAATTAAAGCACAAATTGGAGCAGGGTCCCAACTGGCGATAAGGCAATGAAAACAAAAGAGACTAAGAAATATGGTGGGCAAAGGGAAAAGAGACAGGAAGGATAGAAGAGAAATATAGGGATGAAGGAAGAAGAGGAAGAAAATTAAAAAAAAAAAAAACAGAGGTAAATCCAGGTTCAGTCAAAACGTAAAAATAGTGGATGTTTTTGCTCTTCTGTCTCTTGCTGGCTGTTGAGGAATTATCAGTCTTTTTATTGCCTCTGGCAGTAGTCTGATCTGAAGGCCTCTTTTACTGTTCTTGTGGAGTTCTGCATGTTGTGTTCCAGAGCTAAAAGGCCCACCCTGGCTGGCCCTGGCAGTTTCTTAGGCATTAATCCAGTTACCTTTGTTGCTGGGTGGAGCTAATTTCCCTCCCTGTAGTTTGACCTGCAGCCAAACTACAGTAGGAGTAATGGTGTCTCCACAAAGGATCTATTCCCACATGCTGTGTCGGAAGCACTGCTGCAGTGTCCCTGACCCTGCTGCAGGTCACCATTGACCCCCGCCACCGCCGGGGACTTCAGAATACTCAGAGCTGAGTCTCGCTCAGTCTCATTCGGGGTCACTCTTCCCCTCTCCCGGATCTCAGTGCGCAGTCGCTCCAGTCCTACTTGGCGGCTGTGTAATTGAGTTAATGATAACCTCCTTCGAGAGGAATTAAGTGCAATGCCGTCTTTCCAAGGACTGCTCAAGGGCACTTCTGTCTTAAGGAGGCACTTGGACTCTTTAAAGGAGGTCTGGTTTAGTCCCTTGTTGGGGGTCACTGCTCCTTTCCCGCATCTTGGTTGTGTAACAGGCTCTGTTTACTTGGCCCACCCAGCCTCTCTGGCGGGTTTGAGGTTTGATTTTTAAAAGAGTGATTTCACCCCCTCCTACCTTCTTGTTGAGGCTTCTCCTTTGCTCTTGGATGTAGGGTATCTTTTTTGTGATCGGATCCAACCTCCTCCTATCGATGATTTTTCAACAGCTAGTTGCAATTCTGGCGTTTTGGCAGGAGCAGATGTGTGCACATCCTTCTGTGCTGCCATCTTAGCTCTGCCCCCTCACAGTATTGATTATTGTAATCCAAGAACATGGTGTATCTCTTCTTTTTTGTCATCTTTGGTTTTTTTTTTAATCAGTGTTTTATAGTTCTCTGAGTACAGATCTTTTCCCTGTTCAGGTGAGTTTATTCCTAGGTATTTTATTCTTTTTGTAGCAATGATACATGGGAGTGTTTCCTTAACTTCTTTTCCTTGTCCTTTGTTGTTAGGGTATGTGAGTGCACTAGATTGCTTTGTGTTACTTTTGTATTCCGCAGCTTTACCAAATCCATTGTTTTGCTCTACTAGTTTATTGGTGGCATCTTTGGAATTTTTTATGTATAGTATCATGTCATCAACTGTGACAGTTCTACTTCTTTTCCAGTTTGTATTCCTTTTATTTCTTTTTCTTCTTTGATTGCCATGGCTAGGACTTCCAAAACTGTGTTGAATAATATGGAGAAAGTGGATATCCTTGTCTTGTTCCTGATCTTAGAGAAAATGCCTTCAGTTTTCCACCATTAACAGTGATGTTTGTTAAAAAAAAAAAGCTTGCTGTCATATGGCTTTGTCATATGTGGCCTTTATTTATATTGAGGCAGGTTCCCTCTGTGTCCACTTTCTGGAGAGTTTTTGTCATAACAGGGCGTTGTATTTTGTCAGAACCTTTTTTCTGTGCCTATTTAGATGACCATATGATTTTTATTTGTTAATATGGTGTATCAGGTTGGTTGATTTGGATATGTTGAAGATTCCTTGCATCCCTGGGATAAATCCTGCTTAATCATGGTGTATGATCCTTTTAATGTGTTGTTGGATTCTCTTTGGTATGATTTTGTTGAGGGTTTTGTGTCTGTGTTTATCAGTGATAATTGATCTTTGAAATCTTGTGTTTTAGTTTCAGTATTATATTGAATTTTACACTTGAAAAAAAAATTTTGTGTCTGTGATATCTTTGCCTGGTTTTGGTATCAGGATGATGGTGGCCTTGAAGAATGAATTTGAGAGTGTTCCTCCCTCTGCAATTTTTTTTGAAGAGTTTGAGAAGGGTAGGTCTTGTGATAGAATTTGCCTGTGAAGCCATCTGGTCCTGAACTTTCATTTGTTGCAAGATTTTTAGTTACAGTTTTAATTTCATTATCTGTGATTGGTCTGTTTATATTTTTTGTTCCTATTCAGTGCTAGATGGTTCTACCTTTCTAAGAATGTCTCCATTTCCTCCAGGCTGTGCATTTTATTGGCATACAGTTGCTTATAATAGTCTCTTGTGAGCCTTTGTATTTCTGTGGAATCAGTTGTAGTTCCTCCTTTTTTATTTCTGATTTTATTGATTTGAGTCCTCTCCCTTTTCTGATGAGTCTGGCTAACACTTTTATCAGTTTTGTTTATCATCTCAAAGAACCAAATTTTACTTTTATCAATCATTGCTCTTGTTTTCCTTATTGGTATTTCATTTATTTTTCCTCTGATCTTTATGCTTTCTTTATGCTAACTTTGGGTCTTCTTCTTTGATTTAGATGTAGACGTAGATTGTTTATTTCAGGTTTTTTTGTTTCTTGAGGTGAGATTGCGTCACCATAAACCTCCCTCTCAGGGCTGCCTTTGCAGTGTCTGGTCAGTGTTTTTTTTAATTTCCCCTTTGATTTCTTCAGTTATTTCTTGGTTTTACAGCAATGTATTATTTAGCCTCCATGTGTTTGTAGGGGTGTGTGTGTGTGTTTTAATCGTTTTTTTTCCCTCCAATTTCTAATCTCATAACATTGTGATTAGAAAATGTGCTTGATACAATTTCACTTTTCCTAAATTGACTGAGGCTTTATTTGTGACCCAAGATGTGATCTACCCTGGAGAATGTTCTGTGTGACCTTGAGAAGAAACTATATTCTGCCACTTTTGGATGAAATATCCTATAAATACCAGTTAAATATGTCAGGCATATTGTGTCTTTTAAAGCTTGTGTTTTCTTATTAATTTTCCGTCTAGATGGTGTGAGTGGGTTGTTAACACCCCCTGCACTACTGTGTTACTGTTGATTTCCCCTTTATAGTTGCTAGCATTTGCCTTATATGTTGAGGTCCTCCTCTGTTGGATGTATATACATAATTGTTAAACCTTCTTCTTGGATTGACCCCTTGATCATAACATAGCGACATTTCTTATCTCTTGTAACGGTCTTTAAATAAAGTCTGTTTTATCTGATACGAGTATTGCTACTCCAGCTTTCATTTTTGTTAAATGAAGTAATTTTTGAAAACTTTTTTCTTTTTGAAAGGAAAGTAAAGTTTATTAGAGAAAGAGAGAGTCACTGCCAGTACAGCGGGCCGGCTTAAGGGAGAAAGTGGGAGACACTGTGAGAACAGTGGACCTCAGAGCGCCAGCTCAAGAGAGAGCTGACCCCAAGCCAGGAGTCTTTGTAGTTCCTCCTTTTTATTTCTGATTTTATTGATTTGAGTCCTCTCCCTTTTCTGATGAGTCTGGCTAACACTTTTATCAGTTTTGTTTATCATCTCAAAGAACCAAATTTTACTTTTATCAATCATTGCTCTTGTTTTCCTTATTGGTATTTCATTTATTTTTCCTCTGATCTTTATGCTTTCTTTATGCTAACTTTGGGTCTTCTTCTTTGATTTAGATGTAGACGTAGATTGTTTATTTCAGGTTTTTTTGTTTCTTGAGGTGAGATTGCGTCACCATAAACCTCCCTCTCAGGGCTGCCTTTGCAGTGTCTGGTCAGTGTTTTTTTTAATTTCCCCTTTGATTTCTTCAGTTATTTCTTGGTTTTACAGCAATGTATTATTTAGCCTCCATGTGTTTGTAGGGGTGTGTGTGTGTTTTAATCGTTTTTTTTCCCTCCAATTTCTAATCTCATAACATTGTGATTAGAAAATGTGCTTGATACAATTTCACTTTTCCTAAATTGACTGAGGCTTTATTTGTGACCCAAGATGTGATCTACCCTGGAGAATGTTCTGTGTGACCTTGAGAAGAAACTATATTCTGCCACTTTTGGATGAAATATCCTATAAATACCAGTTAAATATGTCAGGCATATTGTGTCTTTTAAAGCTTGTGTTTTCTTATTAATTTTCCGTCTAGATGGTGTGAGTGGGTTGTTAACACCCCCTGCACTACTGTGTTACTGTTGATTTCCCCTTTATAGTTGCTAGCATTTGCCTTATATGTTGAGGTCCTCCTCTGTTGGATGTATATACATAATTGTTAAACCTTCTTCTTGGATTGACCCCTTGATCATAACATAGCGACATTTCTTATCTCTTGTAACGGTCTTTAAATAAAGTCTGTTTTATCTGATACGAGTATTGCTACTCCAGCTTTCATTTTTGTTAAATGAAGTAATTTTTGAAAACTTTTTTCTTTTTGAAAGGAAAGTAAAGTTTATTAGAGAAAGAGAGAGTCACTGCCAGTACAGCGGGCCGGCTTAAGGGAGAAAGTGGGAGACACTGTGAGAACAGTGGACCTCAGAGCGGGCCAGCTCAAGAGAGAGCTGACCCCAAGCCAGGGAGTCTTTGATCCATTTTATACCTGGGTTCTAAGGAGTGGCGTAGGGGTCCTAAGGATCACTGCTGATTGGACGGTCTACTGGGAGGGGTAGAGTGATGACTCCAGCATAAGGGAAAGACCGTAGGGTTCAAAGACTTGGCAAAGGGGTCTTAAGGATTGGGCAGTGCACTAGAGCTTGGAGGCGGGATGGGTCTGGTTTATCTCTTCTTGCATTCCAAGACCCTCCTCGTTTGCCTTGTTCTTTCATCCTGGGGTACCACATTCCTTCCTCTGTTTTTAGGGTCAGTTCTTTAGCCCCCTTGGATACCCTGCTCATGTCTAGCTGTCTACCTATTTCCCTTCTCAGGCATTTGGGTACCCAGTCTCAAGGGAAAAGGGGCAGTGACCACTTTGGCTTTTTCAGGCTGTACAGGGGTGTTGTGGGGCTTTGGGTTCCCAATGCTTGCTCTCTGTCAAGGTACATTAAGGGAGGAAGGTGTGGCTCCATGGAACCATTTGGCAACTTGTTCCTACACTGTCTGCATGTTGACCGGGTGATATTCTTGTTGTACTATCACTTGTAGATTTGTCATAGTCTAGAAGAAACAACATCCCCTCCCCCCAACAGTCTTGAAGAAAAAGAATAGAGCTGGAGGAATCAACCTTCCTGACTTCTGACTTCATCTACGAGTTGAAAACTTGTATATCAGAATGTGAAATTTTTAAAGTTCATTGACCATTCAATAACTTATTCTTGTGATGAAAGTTTTACAGGTGAGAAGCTTAAATACATTTACATTTGTCCCTTTGGTATCTGAGGGAACCCCAAAGAGTTGCAGCTAAGGGGATTGGTTGTAGGGGCCAGCTCAGTTACCAAAATTCAGAGATGCTTGAGCTGTGTATCTATGTGGCGTCGTATTAGCATGTAGCCTGTGCACATCCTCCTGTATGCTTGAGATGATCTCTGGATTAGTTATAATATCTAGTGTTGATTCAGTGTAAATGCTGTGTAGATAGTTGCATATACAACCTAAATGTTACACAAGTAACTGTTGGGCTCAGCAAATCTACTTTTGCTTTTTGGAACTTTTTGGGTTTTTTTTGTGTGTACGGGGTGTGTTTTAAATATTTTCAATCCACAGTTGGTTGAGACTCCACCAGTGTAGAAACTGTGGATGAGGAGGGCCTTCTGTACATAAAGGTAATCAAAATGGGGTATGGAGGAAACTCTGTGCTTCTCCACTGGCTGTTTATGTAGATGCAGACTGGATTTTTGTGCATTGTATTAGAAAGTGAAAGAATTTGATATCTGAAATTATGTGTTAGTAGTCATCTTTTCATACTAAGAATAACTTTTGTTATTAAAGAAGTAACACACCTTTTATGTGGAGAAGTGGCCTACCCCTCCTCCCCACCCCCCGACCCTGGCCAGCCTCAGTACAGCTATGAACGCAGAGCCTAGGCCCCTGAGCAGTGTGAACAACGTGGACGTGATAAAACCCAGGGCCTTTGCTCGTGGTCAGAACTGTGTAGCACTCGTCAGCCTTTGTCTCGGGTGTAAAACTAAGACTGAATCTACTCTCTGGCTGTTGTTGAACTGCGGTTCCTTCTTGCTTGCTGGCCGAGTAGAAGCCATGGCAATGGTTTTGTCAGGAGACTGAGGCAGCAGAAGAGTAACAAAACCAAAACTCGGTGGTCCGAGGTCATTTAGTGGCAAAAAAAAAAAAGGTACTAGCTTTTGTGGAACGTCTTCGTAGTGCCGGGCCTGTCGCAGCTGTGCTCTGATTGGCCCTCGCCAATCGCTGATGAGTTTCTAGGAGGAAGCTGAGCTCCAGGGAGTTTAGTGGTTTGTTTAGGGACTGATGATGGTGAGCATGGAGTGTGGAGTTCAAACCAGGTTTGTAAGAGTTTAAAACCTGTAATTTGTTCACTGGACTGTGTTGCTAGAATTTAAAGCTGGCGTCTTTTGGTAGGATGGCCTAGAAATCAATGTCTGGAAGCGCTCGTCAGTCAAGAAAACATTGTTCCTTACACGAGATTAAGACATAAGGGGAACACTTGGTATAATACATTATAAAGACATTCCATTAAAATGGTTTTAAAAGTTTTATCACTTAGAAACTCAGACACCAAGTAGAAATATCTAGTGTTGATTCAGTGTAAATGCTGTGTAGATAGTTGCATATACAACCTAAATGTTACACAAGTAACTGTTGGGCTCAGCAAATCTACTTTTGCTTTTTGGAACTTTTTGGGTTTTTTGTGTGTACGGGGTGTGTTTTAAATATTTTCAATCCACAGTTGGTTGAGACTCCACCAGTGTAGAAACTGTGGATGAGGAGGGCCTTCTGTACATAAAGGTAATCAAAATGGGGTATGGAGGAAACTCTGTGCTTCTCCACTGGCTGTTTATGTAGATGCAGACTGGATTTTTGTGCATTGTATTAGAAAGTGAAAGAATTTGATATCTGAAATTATGTGTTAGTAGTCATCTTTTCATACTAAGAATAACTTTTGTTATTAAAGAAGTAACACACCTTTTATGTGGAGAAGTGGCCTACCCCTCCTCCCCACCCCCCGACCCTGGCCAGCCTCAGTACAGCTATGAACGCCGAGCCTAGGCCCCCGAGCCGTGTGAACAAAGTGGACGTGATAAAACCCCGGGCCTTTGCCCGTGGTCCGAACTGTGTAGCACTCGCAGCCTTTGTCTGGGGTGTAAAACTAAGACTGAATCTACTCTCTGGCTGTTGTTGAACTGCGGTTCCTTCTTGCTTGCTGGCCGAGTAGAAGCCATGGCAATGGTTTTGTCAGGAGACTGAGGCAGCAGAAGAGTAACAAAACCAAAACTCGGTGGTCCGAGGTCATTTAGTGGCAAAAAAAAAAAAGGTACTAGCTTTTGTGGAACGTCTTCGTAGTGCCGGGCCTGTCGCAGCTGTGCTCTGATTGGCCCTCGCCAATCGCTGATGAGTTTCTAGGAGGAAGCTGAGCTCCAGGGAGTTTAGTGGTTTGTTTAGGGACTGATGATGGTGAGCATGGAGTGTGGAGTTCAAACCAGGTTTGTAAGAGTTTAAAACCTGTAATTTGTTCACTGGACTGTGTTGCTAGAATTTAAAGCTGGCGTCTTTTGGTAGGATGGCCTAGAAATCAATGTCTGGAAGCGCTCGTCAGTCAAGAAAACATTGTTCCTTACACCGAGATTAAGACATAAGGGGAACACTTGGTGTAATACATTATAAAGACATTCCATTAAAAATGGTTTTTAAAAGTTTTATCACTTAGAAACTCAGACACCAAGTAGCAAATTCAGTTGATGGGAACATCTTGCTTCCTGCCAGGAAGACTTTTGTTTCTATTTGTGTGTTTTGCTGAGAGGTTGAGTTGGAGGTTGTCTCAGCCAGGAGACATTTGACCTCTGTATAGTTTCTCTTGTCTCTGTAGTAACCTATAGTTACCATAGGTTGGAAGTCCAATATGGGTCTCACTGGGTTAAACTAAGGTGCTTGGGTGTTGACTGAGTCTACTTTCTTGCAGTCGTTGAACAGAGGTTCCTTTTTTCTTGCTGGCTGTCACCCTGAGGATACCTGTAGCTTGTAGAGGCCACTCTCCTGTTCCTGCAGGTAACCTCAGCATCTCAGGTGGTGGTGGTGGTTGTTCAGTCACTCAATCATGTCCCACTCTGTTGCATTAGTCCTTCCAATGAGGTTTCAGGGTTGATTTCCTTTAGGATTGACTGGTTTGATCTCTTTGCAGCCTTAGGGGCTCTCAAGAGCCTTCTCCAGCACCATAACGTACTTTGCATATGACTTAAGTAAGCAGGGTGACCGTATATATACAGCCTCGACGTATTCCTTTCCCATTTTTGAACCAACAACTCAGGAACCGTCAACAACTTGTCAAATCTTTCTCATGATTGAAATCTCTCCTCCCCACTTCTGCCCCGTCTCTCTGACAGACTCTTCTGTTGTCTTCTGCCCACCTCAGCAGTCCAAGATACTCTGCTTTCTTGGCCACGTGCATGGCGTGTATAACTTCCCTGACCAGGGATTCCATCCCTGCTCCTGCAGTAGAAGCGTGGAGTCTCAGCTAGTGGACCCACACCAGGGAAGTCCTATAATCCCACTTAGTAACCTTAGTTTCATATTTCAGGGCAGTACCTAGATTGAGCAATTTGGAGTGGGAATTTTAGACTGTCGTCTTTAAAATTCTGCCTATCACAATCACTTCTGTAGTAAAACTTTTGCTTAATTTTTATGTCTTGGATCGCATAAAACATTGTTCCTTACACGAGATTAAGACATAAGGGGAACACTTGGTGTAATACATTATAAAGACATTCCATTAAAAATGGTTTTTAAAAGTTTTATCACTTAGAAACTCAGACACCAAGTAGCAAATTCAGTTGATGGGAACATCTTGCTTCCTGCCAGGAAGACTTTTGTTTCTATTTGTGTGTTTTGCTGAGAGGTTGAGTTGGAGGTTGTCTCAGCCAGGAGACATTTGACCTCTGTATAGTTTCTCTTGTCTCTGTAGTAACCTATAGTTACCATAGGTTGGAAGTCCAATATGGGTCTCACTGGGTTAAACTAAGGTGCTTGGGTGTTGACTGAGTCTACTTTCTTGCAGTCGTTGAACAGAGGTTCCTTTTTTCTTGCTGGCTGTCACCCTGAGGATACCTGTAGCTTGTAGAGGCCACTCTCCTGTTCCTGCAGGTAACCTCAGCATCTCAGGTGGTGGTGGTGGTTGTTCAGTCACTCAATCATGTCCCACTCTGTTGCATTAGTCCTTCCAATGAGGTTTCAGGGTTGATTTCCTTTAGGATTGACTGGTTTGATCTCTTTGCAGCCTTAGGGGCTCTCAAGAGCCTTCTCCAGCACCATAACGTACTTTGCATATGACTTAAGTAAGCAGGGTGACCGTATATATACAGCCTCGACGTATTCCTTTCCCATTTTTGAACCAACAACTCAGGAACCGTCAACAACTTGTCAAATCTTTCTCATGATTGAAATCTCTCCTCCCCACTTCTGCCCCGTCTCTCTGACAGACTCTTCTGTTGTCTTCTGCCCACCTCAGCAGTCCAAGATACTCTGCTTTCTTGGCCACGTGCATGGCGTGTATAACTTCCCTGACCAGGGATTCCATCCCTGCTCCTGCAGTAGAAGCGTGGAGTCTCAGCTAGTGGACCCACACCAGGGAAGTCCTATAATCCCACTTAGTAACCTTAGTTTCATATTTCAGGGCAGTACCTAGATTGAGCAATTTGGAGTGGGAATTTTAGACTGTCGTCTTTAAAATTCTGCCTATCACAATCACTTCTGTAGTAAAACTTTTGCTTAATTTTTATCCCATTCTCTCTGCAGTTGAGTTGTTCAGATTTTTATGAATACTTATGCTGAGTAAAGATGATTCCTGAAATAAATATCAGGGTGTAGCCCACATTTTATGCTGTCTTTTAAAAGCTGATGTAGCCTTTCATTATACTAAAGTGCTTTTTCTTATTATAGACTCATAATCTTTACAAATTAAGAAAGACATTCACTCATACTTCTAATGTATTTTTTAAAAATTTCAAAACATGTCTTTGATAAATCAGAGCTCTCTATTATATAGTGTTGATGTTGTAAAAAGATTTACCCCTGATACACAACTCTGGTTTCTTATTTTGGAATGCAGCATTTTCTCAGACTTGTTTTTGTCATATTCTGGTTAGAAGAATGCATTTCTTGGAAATGTACAAATGTACATTGGTGGGAATTCTATCCAGATGTATTGGAAAATATTGGGGCGGGGTGTCAAGAAACTTGCAGTTAGGAGGAAAAGGGCAAATTTGCCACTGTAATTCTGGGCCAAAAAAACCCCCCTAGGTATTCTTGTTAGAATATTATTACTGGAATAATCTTATTTAATTAGAAATATATGGTAAAATTATTAGCTGAATACAAATGAGAAGCAATATGAATTAAAGTATAGTGAGGGCTTCCCTGGTGATTCATTGGTAAAGAATCCAGCTGCTGGTGCAGAAGATGGAAGTTAGATTCCTGGGTTGGGAAGATCCGCTGGAGAAGGAAACGGCAACCCACTTCAGTATTCTTGCTTGGAAATCCCGTGGACAGAGGAGCCTCCCTGGTAGGCTGCAGTTCAGGAGGTCTCAAAAGAGTCAAACACAGCTTGGTTACTAAATAGCAAAGAACAATGTAGCTACTGTGTTGCTATTCATCTATTCTGGTTTTGTATGTTCAAATGGAATATATTAAATTGAGGGTCTTCCTTGGTGATCCGGTGGTTAGACTCCATACTTCTAAAGCAGGGGGCACAGATTGGATCTCTGGGCAGGGAACTAAGATCCAGCGTGCTACATGGGCAAAAAGAAAAGAGGTATAAGTTAAAGTCTAAATTGAGGTATAAGTTAGAGCTTCCCTGGTGGTCCAGTGGGTAGAGTCCGCCTTGCAGTGCAAGGGGCGCTGGTTGGATCCCTGGCCTGGGAAGATCCCATGTGCCATGGAGCGGCTGGAATGGTGTGTCTAATTACGAGCCAGTGCTTTGGAGCACATGTGCCCAGAGCCAGTGCTCTGCAACGAGAGAGGCCACTGCTATGGGAGGCCCACACAGGCCAAAGAATGAATGGATAAAAATGGATACATAAAACCCAATAAAAGATGCCAAAATTTTTTTTAAAAAAAAAGCAAGAAAAAATTGAGGTATAAGTTAATTTCAGTATCTTCTTAGCAAAAATGAATTGCTTGGAGATTGTCCATGTGGCAAAGACAAGAGTACCTTCTGTTGTATTATTTTTTTAAGTACGGGTTAACTAACCTTTCTGGCCATGTGTTCCGTAATGAAAGCTTGCAACTTTTCTCCCTTATTTTTCTTTAAAGGATGTTTCTGTTTATAACAAAAAGTTATGAAATCTTGAGTTAGCCCTGTTATGCTTTGCCAGAGTACTTCATATGTGCTCATTTAATGCTCACTATTCTGCGAATAAGTTAAGTTGTATCCCTGTTTTTGATTCTACGTATAAGCAGTATTGTATGATATTTATATTTCTCTTGATCCATCCACATTACTGTAAATGGCATTATTTCCTTCCTTTTTATGTCTGAGTAATATTCCATCATACTTATACACCACATTTTCTTTATCCATTCTTCTCTCTACGGACATTAGGTTGTTTCCACATCTTAGTTGTTATAAATACTGCTGCTGACTTAGGGGTTCATTAACAAAGTGCATCCAGTGCACACTCTTTTTAAGTTTATTTTTTTTTAATTGGAGTATGATTGCTTGCACTGTTGTGTTAGTTTCTGCGGTAGAAGAGCATGCCTCGACTATATGTGTTCGTATGTTGCCTCTCTTCCACCCTCCCGCCCCCATTCGACCCCTCTAGGGCATCCAAGAGCACTGAGCTGAGCTCCCTGTGCCGTGCAGCGGCTTCCCACTAGTTAACTCTTTTATGTGTTGGTGTATGTACATCGTTGCTGCTCCCTTGGTTCATCTCACCCTCTCCTTCCCCTCCACATCCACAAGTCTGTTCTCTATGTCTGTCTCTCTTCCTGCCCTACAAATAGATTGTATGTGTATGCATTGTTGCTGTTACTCAGTTGCTCAGTCACGTCCAGCTATTTGAGAGCCCCTGGACTGCAGCACCCCAGGCTCCTCTGTCCTTCATTATCTCCTGGAGTTTGCTCAAACTCATGTCCATTGAGTTGATGATGCCATCCAACATCAAATCCTCTTGTCACCTGCTTCTCCTCCTGCCCTCAGTCTTTTCCAGACTCAGGGTCTTTTCCAAGGAGTCAGCTTTTCCATCAGGTGGCCAAAGTATTGGCGCTTGTTTCAGCATCAGTCCTTCCAATGAATATTCAGGGTTGGTTTCCTTTAGGATTGACTGGTTTGATCTCTTTGCTGTCCAAGGGACTGTTAGGAGTTTTCTCCAAAACCATAGTTCAAAGGCATCAATTCTTTGGTGCTCAGCCTTCTTTATGGTCCAGCTGTCACATCTGTACATGACTTTGTCAGCAAAGTGATGTCTCTGCACGTTTTTTTTTTTCTTTCAATTTTGGCTGCTTTTATTGGTTTTTTATTTATTTTCATCCATCTTTATTCTTTGGCGTGTGTGGGCCTCCCATCGCAGTGGCCTCTCCTGTTGCAGAGCATCGGCTCTGGGCGCATGTGCTTCAGAGCGCTGGCTCATAATTGGACACATCGGTCTAACTGTTCTGTGGCACGTGGTATCTTCCTGGGCCAGGGATCGAACTGGTGCCCCTTGCACTGCAAGGCGGACTCTCTACCCACTTGACCACTAGGGAATCTCCCAGTGTCTCTGCTTTTGAATACACGGTTTAGTCTAGGTTGGTCATAGTTTTTCTTCCAAGGAGCAAGCATCTTTTAATTTCATGGTTGCAGTCACTGTCCAGAGTAATTTTAGAGCCCAAGAAAATAAAATCTGTCACTGTTTCCATCGTTTCCCCATCTATTTGGTATTAAGTAGTGGGACTAGATGCCATGACCTTACTTTTTTAAATATTGAGTTTTAAGCCAGCTTTTCACTCTGCTCTTTCACCTTCATCAAGAGGCTCTTTAGTTCCTCTTCACTTTCTGCCATAAGGGTAGCTTTTCATCTACATATCTGAGGTTATTAGTATTTCTCTCGGCGATCTTGATTCTAGCTTGTGCTTCATTCAGACCAGTATTTCACATGATGTACTCCGCATGTAGGTTAAATAGGCAGGTGACAATATGCAGCGCTGACCTACTCCTTTCCCAATTTGGAGCCAGTCCATTGTTCCAAGTCCAGTTCTAGCTACAGGTTTCTCAGGAGGTAGGTAACGTGGTCTGGTATTCTCATCTCTGTACGAATTTTCCACAGTTTGTTGTCATCAGATGTTGGCACTTGATCTCTAGCTTCCTCTCCCTTTTTTATCCTCTCCTTTTTTATCCAGCTTGTACATCTGGAAGTTCTTGGTTCATGTACTGTTGAAGCCTAGCTGGAAGGATTTTGAGCATTACTTTTCTAGTATGTGAAGTGAATGCAATGGACCGGTAGTTTGAGCACTCTTTTGGATTGAAATATAAACTGACCTTTTCCAGTCCTGTGGCCACTGCTGGGCTTTCCAAGTTTGCTGGCATATTGAGTGCAGCACTTTAACAGCATCATCTTTTAGGAGTTGAAATCACTCAGCTGGAATTCCATTACCTCCACTAGCTTTGTTCCTAGTAATGCTTCCTAAGGCCCACTTGACTTCACACTCTAGGAAGTCTGGCTCTAAGTGAGTGACCACACCATCATGGTTATCTGGGTCATTAAGACCTTTTTTGTACAGTTCTTCTGTGTATTCTTGCCACCTCTTCTTAACGTCTTCTGCTTCTGTTAGGTTATACAGTGTCTGTCCTTTGTTGTGCCCATCTTTGCATGAAATGTTCCCTGGTGTCTCTAATTTTCCTGAACAGATCTCTAGTCTTTCCCATTCTGTTGTTTTCCTATTCTTTGCATTTCTTAGGGTGGCTTTTTTAATTCTCTCCTTGAATGTTCAGTGGGTCACTGTCCAGAGTAATTTTAGAGCCAAAAATTTGTCACTGTTCTCTTTCCCCATCTATTTGGTATTAAGTAGTGGGACTAGATGCCATGACCTTACTTTTTTAAATATTGAGTTTTAAGCCAGCTTTTCACTCTGCTCTTTCACCTTCATCAAGAGGCTCTTTAGTTCCTCTTCACTTTCTGCCATAAGGGTAGCTTTTCATCTACATATCTGAGGTTATTAGTATTTCTCTCGGCGATCTTGATTCTAGCTTGTGCTTCATTCAGACCAGTATTTCACATGATGTACTCCGCATGTAGGTTAAATAGGCAGGTGACAATATGCAGCGCTGACCTACTCCTTTCCCAATTTGGAGCCAGTCCATTGTTCCAAGTCCAGTTCTAGCTACAGGTTTCTCAGGAGGTAGGTAACGTGGTCTGGTATTCTCATCTCTGTACGAATTTTCCACAGTTTGTTGTCATCAGATGTTGGCACTTGATCTCTAGCTTCCTCTCCCTTTTTTATCCTCTCCTTTTTTATCCAGCTTGTACATCTGGAAGTTCTTGGTTCATGTACTGTTGAAGCCTAGCTGGAAGGATTTTGAGCATTACTTTTCTAGTATGTGAAGTGAATGCAATGGACCGGTAGTTTGAGCACTCTTTTGGATTGAAATATAAACTGACCTTTTCCAGTCCTGTGGCCACTGCTGGGCTTTCCAAGTTTGCTGGCATATTGAGTGCAGCACTTTAACAGCATCATCTTTTAGGAGTTGAAATCACTCAGCTGGAATTCCATTACCTCCACTAGCTTTGTTCCTAGTAATGCTTCCTAAGGCCCACTTGACTTCACACTCTAGGAAGTCTGGCTCTAAGTGAGTGACCACACCATCATGGTTATCTGGGTCATTAAGACCTTTTTTGTACAGTTCTTCTGTGTATTCTTGCCACCTCTTCTTAACGTCTTCTGCTTCTGTTAGGTTATACAGTGTCTGTCCTTTGTTGTGCCCATCTTTGCATGAAATGTTCCCTGGTGTCTCTAATTTTCCTGAACAGATCTCTAGTCTTTCCCATTCTGTTGTTTTCCTCTATTTCTTTGCATTGTTCACTTAGGGTGGCTTTTTTTTTTTAATCTCTCCTTGCTCTTCTTTGGAACTGCATTCAGGTGGGTCTATCTTTCCCTTCCTTTTTTACCTTTCACTCATCTTCTTTTCTCAGCTGTTTGTAAGGCCTCCTCAGTCAGCCATTCTGCCTTCTTGCATTTTTTTTTTCTTGGGGATGGTTTTGATCACTGTCTCCTGGGCAGTGGTATGAATCTCCATCCATTGTGCTTCAAGTGCTCTGTCTGTCAGATCTAATCCCTTGATTTGATTTAGCGTACCTAAATGGCCTAGTGGTTTTCTCTACATTCTTCGATTTATGTCTGAATGTTGCAATAAGCAGTTCATGGTCTGATCTACAGTCTGCTCCTGGTCTTGTTTTTGCTGACTGTATGGAACTTCTTCATCTTTGGCTGCAAAATAGCTGATTTCTGTATCGATCCTCTGGTGATGTCCATGTCTAGAGTTGTCTCTTGTGCTGTTGAAAGAGTGTTTGCTGTGACCAGTGTGTTCTCTTGGGAAGACTTTGTTAGCCTTTGCACCGCTTCATATTGTACTCCAAAGCCAAACTTGCCTGTTACTCCGATTATCTCTTGACTTCCTACTATATATACACTATTTGTTTTTCTCTTTCTGGTTTACTTCACCCTGTAGCATAGGGTCTAGGTTCATCCGTATCACTGGGAATGGCCTGATTTTCTTTCTTTTTATGGCTGTGTAACATTCCATTGTATATATGTACCACATCCTCTTTATCCATTCACATCTCAGTGGACATCTAGGTTGCTTCCATGTCCTGGCTTTTGTAGATTGTGCTGCAGTGAACCGTGGGAGGACATGTGTCTTTTTGCATTGTGGTTTTCTCAGGGTCTATGCTCAGTAGTCGGGTTGCTGTGTCATATGGTAGGTCTGTTTTTAGTTTTGTAAGGAGCTTCCTTTCTGTTCTCCTGTGATTATATCAATGTATGTTCCCAGCAACAGTGCAAGAGGGTTCCCTTTTCTCCACACCCTCTTCAGCATTTATTGTTTGGAGGTTATTTTTGATGGTGGCCGTTCTGACTGGTGTGAAGTGGTCCCTGATTGTAGTTTTGATTTGCATTTACCTAATAATGAGCAATGTTGAGCATTTTTTCATGTGATTATTGACCCTGTATGCATCTTCTTTGGAGAAATATCTGTTTAGTTCTTCTGTCCATTTTTTGATTGGGTTGTTTGTTTTAATCCTGTTAAGTGTCTTGAGATATTTGTAATTTTTGGAGACCAATCCCTTGTCAGTCAAGTGATTTATAAATATTTCCTCCCAATCTGAGCTGTCTTTTCGTTTGGTTTATTGTTTCTTTTGCTGTGCAAAAGCTTTCGAATTTAAGTAGATCCTATTTCTTTTTGTTTTTATTCCAATTATTCTGAGAGTTGCATCAAAAAAAATACTGCCGCAATTTATGTCAGCATGTTCCACAGGAGTTTTCCTCAGGAGTTGTGTGGTGTCCAGTATCACATTTAGGTCTTGAGTTTATTATTTTGGTGTATGGCATTAAAGAATGATCTGATTTTTTTTTTTTTTTTTTTTTTTTTACATGTAGCTGTCCAGTTTTCCCAGCACCATTTGTTGAAAAGACTTGACTGAGTTGCCTTATTTTTTTTTCTTAATCTTGAGCTGTTTGTATACTTTAGAAGTTTGTTCCCTAACGGTTGCATCATTTGCACTTACTTCTCTCTTAATCCTTAAGCTTCTTTTCATTTTGTTTATGGTTTCATTTGCTATGCAGAAGTATTTAAGTTTGATCCCATTTGTTTACTTTTGCTTTAATTCCCTCCCCTAAAACCCAGTCTCCCTACCCAGCTTTTATTTTGTTTATAGTGTGGATCACCATCTGAAATCTTTGCAGTCACTTCCTTGTGTACTGATTTTCCATCTTTTGAGGTGCTGCATGAACCGTGGGAGGACATGTGTCTTTTTGCATTGTGGTTTTCTCAGGGTCTATGCTCAGTAGTCGGGTTGCTGTGTCATATGGTAGGTCTGTTTTTAGTTTTGTAAGGAGCTTCCTTTCTGTTCTCCTGTGATTATATCAATGTATGTTCCCAGCAACAGTGCAAGAGGGTTCCCTTTTCTCCACACCCTCTTCAGCATTTATTGTTTGGAGGTTATTTTTGATGGTGGCCGTTCTGACTGGTGTGAAGTGGTCCCTGATTGTAGTTTTGATTTGCATTTACCTAATAATGAGCAATGTTGAGCATTTTTTCATGTGATTATTGACCCTGTATGCATCTTCTTTGGAGAAATATCTGTTTAGTTCTTCTGTCCATTTTTTGATTGGGTTGTTTGTTTTAATCCTGTTAAGTGTCTTGAGATATTTGTAATTTTTGGAGACCAATCCCTTGTCAGTCAAGTGATTTATAAATATTTCCTCCCAATCTGAGCTGTCTTTTCGTTTGGTTTATTGTTTCTTTTGCTGTGCAAAAGCTTTCGAATTTAAGTAGATCCTATTTCTTTTTGTTTTTATTCCAATTATTCTGAGAGTTGCATCAAAAAAAATACTGCCGCAATTTATGTCAGCATGTTCCACAGGAGTTTTCCTCAGGAGTTGTGTGGTGTCCAGTATCACATTTAGGTCTTGAGTTTATTATTTTGGTGTATGGCATTAAAGAATGATCTGATTTTTTTTCTTTCTTTTTTTTTTTTTTTTACATGTAGCTGTCCAGTTTTCCCAGCACCATTTGTTGAAAAGACTTGACTGAGTTGCCTTATTTTTTTTTCTTAATCTTGAGCTGTTTGTATACTTTAGAAGTTTGTTCCCTAACGGTTGCATCATTTGCACTTACTTCTCTCTTAATCCTTAAGCTTCTTTTCATTTTGTTTATGGTTTCATTTGCTATGCAGAAGTATTTAAGTTTGATCCCATTTGTTTACTTTTGCTTTAATTCCCTCCCCTAAAACCCAGTCTCCCTACCCAGCTTTTATTTTGTTTATAGTGTGGATCACCATCTGAAATCTTTGCAGTCACTTCCTTGTGTACTGATTGTCTTTCCGATTGTCCTGTAAGTTGTGTGATCTTGGGACTTTGTACCTTTAGTACAAAGGCCTGGTGTGGAGTAGACACTCATAATTTGGTCAGCATTAAATAGTTAGTAGTTAGCAAAGTTGGGCTTCTCTGGTGACTCAGTGGTAAAGAATTTGTCTACCCATGTAGGAGATGTGAGTGTTTTAAAATTTTTTTTCTTTTTAAGAAATGCATGTTATTTGTTTGTTTGTTTTTGGCTCTTCTGGGTTTTCACTGTTGCAGGAAATGGGGGCTGCTCCCTAGGTAAGGTGAGTAGGCTTCTTGTGGTGACTTCTCTTGTTGTGGAACTCGGACTCTAGGGAATACAGGCTTCAGTAGTTACAGCACATGGGCTCCATGGTTGTGGCTCCAAGGCTCTAGAGCACAGGCTCCATAGTTGTGGCTCACGGGCTTAGTTGTTCTGCTGCATGTAAGATCTTCTCGGCTCAGGCCTTGAACCCTGTCTCCTACATTACCAAGTGCACTCTTTACCACTGAGCTCCCAGGGAAGCCCAGGCATGTGGGTTTGATTGCTGTATCAGGAAGATCTCCTGGAGTAGAGAGTGGCAGCCCACTCCAGTATTCTTGCTGGGACATCCCGTGGACAGAGGAGCCTGGTGGGATACAGTCCATCGGGTAGTGAAAGAATCAGACGCGACTTAGTGACAAAAAACAACAACAACAAATTAGCAAAGTTAGGATTAGAATCTCTATTTTTTACTTCAGTCCTTTAAGCTTTTTCTGTGTAACTACTCCTAACTCAGTGCTCTTATAATTTGTTGTGTGTGTGTGTGTTTTTTTAAATTATTTATTTGGCTCCACTGGATCTTAGTTGCAGCTTGTGGGATCTAGTTCCCTGACCAGGGATTGAACCCAGGCCCCCTGCATTGGGAACACAGAGTCTTAACCACTGGACAGCTAGGGAAGTCCCATAATTTGTTTTAATCAGAGGCTTATGATCAGTTATGTGAGTGTTGGGTTTGAGTTTCCCGTATAAATAAGTCTATACATGTTTGTTGATTGACAGTATAATTCTGGACGCTTGGTTTGACTTTACTGGAAATAGAATAAATGCTTGGAAGTTGGCTTAACACTAAAGCAGCATTGACAGTGGTCTGTTGTTTATCAATGCTGTGATCTTTATTTTAAAATTAAGATACAGAAGAAAAGAGGAGAGGTACTTTGTATTCATTTGAACCTTACAAAGGGAGCTCATGGAGTAACTGAGGACGTTGAAGATGGGATAGGCTATTCCATGGTAGCACCAGGCACCACAGGAAAGTGTTTCCCTGACTCTCAGATCCTAAGCCTGTTTGAGACCTGGAAATGCAGTGAGAAGTCTGCTGATACAGCCTTTAAAGAGCATTTAAAAGATTGGGGGCTGTGGAGGTGTGGGGGCTTTAGAGAGTGAGGATTATCAAATGTCCACCTTAGAGATAGCATTCTTTCACAGCTTTATAAAGAAGTTGTGTTTTTTGGGTCTGCATTTTTTTTATACTTTTTTTTTTTTTTTTTTTCATTTTGACCTCTTTTTATTGTTTTTTTAATTTATTTATATTTCATCCATCTTTATTCTTCAGCCTGTGTGGGCCTCCCATAGCAGTGGCCTCTCTTACTACAGAGCACCAGCTCTGGGTACATGTGCTCCAGAGCACTGGCTCGGTAATTGGACACACTGGTCCAGCCACTCCATGGCACGTGGAATCTTCCCAGGCCAGGGATCGAACCAGTGCCCCTTGCATTACAAGGTGGACTCTCTACCTACTGGACCACCAGGGAAGCCCCTCCTAGTCTGCATTTTGTGTAATTCTTTTTTCTGTTTGTTTTCTCTACATCATCTGTTTCCTTGTTCCTAGTGCTTGTGTGATGCATAGCACATGGCAGGTTTTCAATAAAGGGCTTGGCCTGCTCCTCAAGTGCAGCTTACCCTCGCATAAAACATTTTATGCAGACAGTGGGCATTTGTGTTGGATTTTTTTGTTGTTATTAATGATAGTGAGCCTGGACGTAACTGTCCTGTGACTAGATGGGCACTGTTTTTTATACTTGAGTTCATTTCAGTACTTCTCACCTTGCTTTCTTTTTATAGCTTTATGGAAGCATAGTTGACATACAATAAATAGCACAGATTTTAAGTGCACACATTATTGACATATTTCACACCTGTGAAACCATCCCCAATATTAAGATGTTGACTACATTCATCACCCTAATAGTTTCCTTGTGCCTATACCCCCCCCCTGGATAAGCTGTGATCTTTATTTTAAAATTAAGATACAGAAGAAGAGGAGAGGTACTTTGTATTCATTTGAACCTTACAAAGGGAGCTCATGGAGTAACTGAGGACGTTGAAGATGGGATAGGCTATTCCATGGTAGCACCAGGCACCACAGGAAAGTGTTTCCCTGACTCTCAGATCCTAAGCCTGTTTGAGACCTGGAAATGCAGTGAGAAGTCTGCTGATACAGCCTTTAAAGAGCATTTAAAGATTGGGGGCTGTGGAGGTGTGGGGGCTTTAGAGAGTGAGGATTATCAAATGTCCACCTTAGAGATAGCATTCTTTCACAGCTTTATAAAGAAGTTGTGTTTTTTGGGTCTGCATTTTTTTTATACTTTTTTTTTTTTTTTTTTTCATTTTGACCTCTTTTTATTGTTTTTTTAATTTATTTATATTTCATCCATCTTTATTCTTCAGCCTGTGTGGGCCTCCCATAGCAGTGGCCTCTCTTACTACAGAGCACCAGCTCTGGGTACATGTGCTCCAGAGCACTGGCTTGCAATTGGACGCATGGGTCCAGCCACTCCATGGCACGTGGAATCTTCCCAGGCCAGGGATCGAACCAGTGCCCCTTGCATTACAAGGTGGACTCTCTACCTACTGGACCACCAGGGAAGCCCCTCCTAGTCTGCATTTTGTGTAATTCTTTTTTCTGTTTGTTTTCTCTACATCATCTGTTTCCTTGTTCCTAGTGCTTGTGTGATGCATAGCACATGGCAGGTTTTCAATAAAGGGCTTGGCCTGCTCCTCAAGTGCAGCTTACCCTCGCATAAAACATTTTATGCAGACAGTGGGCATTTGTGTTGGATTTTTTTGTTGTTATTAATGATAGTGAGCCTGGACGTAACTGTCCTGTGACTAGATGGGCACTGTTTTTTATACTTGAGTTCATTTCAGTACTTCTCACCTTGCTTTCTTTTTATAGCTTTATGGAAG
Source organism: Tragulus kanchil (assembly GCA_022376925.1). Classification (NCBI taxonomy): domain Eukaryota; kingdom Metazoa; phylum Chordata; class Mammalia; order Artiodactyla; family Tragulidae; genus Tragulus; species Tragulus kanchil. The sequence goes on along the minus strand of JAIOJX010000030.1, from coordinate 219,926,410 downwards.
CATAGTTGACATACAATAAATAGCACAGATTTTAAGTGCACACATTATTGACATATTTCACACCTGTGAAACCATCCCCAATATTAAGATGTTGACTACATTCATCACCCCTAATAGTTTCCTTGTGCCTATAATGGCTCTCCATTTTCCCTTCTCTGTGCAAGTTAAAGATACAACTACCATATGACCCAAGCTTTCCACTCCTAGGTAGTCACCAAGAGAAATGATGTTTGCTATAAGACTTGTACTGGAATGTTCATAGGAGCTTTATCCATAATATCCCAAAACAGAAATGGCACAAATATCCATCATCAAGTGAGTGAATAAACAACTAAATTGTGACCTACTCATACAATGGAATGCTCTTCAGGAATAAGAAGGAATATAGGCTTAGTTTGAATGAAATACTGCCATCTTTGAGGCAGATTTGTTTCCTTTGTTGTTTCTTATTTTGTATTTGTGTTGACTTTCATCCCCTTAGCATACCCTACCCTCTTGCCTTGGAGGCAGTATTACGAAGTTAGTTATAGATGGGCCATAAAAGGACGTAAGTTATATTTGGATAATTCAGGGTTGATTATTCATTGAGGGAAATGGCAGCCCACTCCAGTATTCTTGCCTGGAGAATTCCATGGACAGAGCAGCCTGACTGGCTGCAGTCCTTGGGGTTGCAAAGAGTCTGGACATGACTGAGTGACTATTGTTCATTCCTTGAAAATGTATAGTCAGAGATGGTCAGTACGGTTTGTTCTGCTACAGGACTTGTTTCTGTAGCACCAAATAGCTTATGTATACATACTAATATATGTGTATATACATAATAGGCATGTAACACCAAATAGCATGATCGGTAAATAGGAAATGATCTCGGTGACGGTGTGTGGGTAGATAGAAGGTGTTTCATAGGGAAGGGAGAGGCATAGAGGAGTAACATTAAACAAGAGAGGAAGGACCCTCCGATAGATGGGCACTGTTTTTATACTTGAGTTCATTTCAGTACTTCTCACCTTGCTTTCTTTTATAGCTTTATGGAAGCATAGTTGACATACAATAAATAGCACAGATTTTAAGTGCACACATTATTGACATATTTCACACCTGTGAAACCATCCCCAATATTAAGATGTTGACTACATTCATCACCCCTAATAGTTTCCTTGTGCCTATAATGGCTCTCCATTTTCCCTTCTCTGTGCAAGTTAAAGATACAACTACCATATGACCCAAGCTTTCCACTCCTAGGTAGTCACCAAGAGAAATGATGTTTGCTATAAGACTTGTACTGGAATGTTCATAGGAGCTTTATCCATAATATCCCAAAACAGAAATGGCACAAATATCCATCATCAAGTGAGTGAATAAACAACTAAATTGTGACCTACTCATACAATGGAATGCTCTTCAGGAATAAGAAGGAATATAGGCTTAGTTTGAATGAAATACTGCCATCTTTGAGGCAGATTTGTTTCCTTTGTTGTTTCTTATTTTGTATTTGTGTTGACTTTCATCCCCTTAGCATACCCTACCCTCTTGCCTTGGAGGCAGTATTACGAAGTTAGTTATAGATGGGCCATAAAAGGACGTAAGTTATATTTGGATAATTCAGGGTTGATTATTCATTGAGGGAAATGGCAGCCCACTCCAGTATTCTTGCCTGGAGAATTCCATGGACAGAGCAGCCTGACTGGCTGCAGTCCTTGGGGTTGCAAAGAGTCTGGACATGACTGAGTGACTATTGTTCATTCCTTGAAAATGTATAGTCAGAGATGGTCAGTACGGTTTGTTCTGCTACAGGACTTGTTTCTGTAGCACCAAATAGCTTATGTATACATACTAATATATGTGTATATACATAATAGGCATGTAACACCAAATAGCATGATCGGTAAATAGGAAATGATCTCGGTGACGGTGTGTGGGTAGATAGAAGGTTTTTCATAGGGAAGGGAGTGGCATAGAGGGAGTAACATTAAACAAGAGAGGAAGGACCCCTCCGATAGATGGCTGCACAGACAGAAGTCTCTGTAAGTATGGTTGAAGAACGGTAGATTAGTTCCTGGAAGAACAACCAACCTACTTATCCCCCAACTCTGGTAGCTCCTAGAAGCCTCTGTACCTGTGGGCTCTGTACTTGAAGGTTCCGGCTCAGATGAATTCGTGGTTGTCAAGGGCGGACTGTACTGCGCCATTTGGTACAAGGAACTTGAGCATATGTGGATGTTGGTGTCTGGAACCAGCCCCCGGCGGGTACCTGTGTTTACTCCAGTGTTCATCTTAACAGCAGCATCAATCTCTGTTGTTTTAGTACCTGCAAATCTTTATTTTCATATGGTTTTTGTTGATGGTTATTTCCTGAGGCAGTCCCCAGCCATGCTAAATTGCTTGCCGAAGTTATCCAGAGGATCTCTTGAGGATCCAATCCTTCACTTTAGTTGGACGCAGGCTACAAAGTTGCATAAATTTTGGGTGTTCCCTCCCAACCCTGATTTTTAGCCTCTTTATTTTTTATTTTGTAGAATGTCTTTTTCCCCCCCAAGAATGCATAGGTTGCATTCTAACAAAATAACAAAATGTTAGTTTAAAGTTTCCTGGAAATGTATTTCTTACTGTTTTAGGCTGATACTTAAATCTTGGTTACTGTGTATCAAGTGTGATCCTGTGGCGGTCATCAGTGGTCAGCTCACCTCACAGCAGTGCTGTTTAAGGAATCTGTTGATACCTTTGTTGTGTGGATAAGGGAGCTGAAGAACAGAGAAGAGTAAGGAGCACAGCAGTTTGGTTCCATAGACAACTCCTGACTACTGGGCTGCACACATGCCCTCTGCACCCTATTGACTCTGAATTACAGTTTAGTATGATTGTCTTACCCGAGTCAGAGTGGTGGTGTTAGAGCAGAATAAAACCATGTCAGCATTAAACTAAATGAAAGGAGTTGCAGTGAACACATAGGACAGCATAAGAGCTTTATCTCTTTAGAAGCTGGGGAAATGATGTCAAACTTAAACACTGTTACGTTGTTATGGTAGTTTGTTTGGAAGTCTTGATTTCATTTTGTTTAGTTTTGTATGGTTTTAAATTTCTTTTTTAGGCACATCACCCCTGAAAAATTTTATGTCGAAGCTTGTGATGATGGAGCAGAGGATGTACTCATCATCGACCGCGTGTCCACAGAAGTTACGCTCTCAGGTATTTCCTGGCCAGAGTTAGGAATGTCTCCAAGGATTTTGCACCTAAGTCTTGGAATAGCTAGTGAGGTCTTTGCCAGTGTGTGGGTCTCTGAGTGTGTTCTTAAAAAATGTTAATTCTTACTACCTCATTTGATTGTTTTTAATCTGATTTTTACGCATTAATTTTATGCTTTCTCTTTTTCTTGAAATTTTTAGCATTTTGCTGTTCATAAGGATTTCAAAACGTAATTATTTCTTTCTTTGTTCCCTTAACAGTAGTGTAACAGGATTGATTTTATTGACAGGTTAGATTCTGTTCTAACTATAAGATTTAAAGTATTTGAGTGTGAGAAAGTTGTTTCAGCATTAAATGTATGAAAAAATTTTTGACCTTTTAAAAAAAATTTTGGCCCCATTTAGGGTTTATTTGTTTTCATTCATCTTTATTCTTTGGCCTGTGTGGGCCTCCCATGGCAGTGGCCTCTGTCGCTGCAGAGCACCAGCTCTGGGTGCATACGCTCCCAACTGGACGCTGGCCCCGCCGCTCCACAGCATGTGGTATCTTCCCGGCCAGGATTTGAACCGGTGCCCCTTGCACTGCATGGTAGGCTCTTTACCCACTGGACCACCTGGGAAGCCCCAAATGTATGAAATTTTAACAGCTGCTTTGGTTTTGAAAATACTCATGACTGTAAGGATGATTTAATAAATGAATAATTATATATATATCACTGACTACACTTGGATTTTAGGCGGAATGATTTTCCTAATATTTATCTAATCTATCTACCCAGTTACATTTTGTTTTTGCTTTTCTGGGGTATGAAAAACAACTTGTTTTCCAGTTGTGTGAAGCACTGATTTTTGACTAGGTTAATGTGAACTGATTTTGGTGACAAATTAATGTACCATGTGATACCACATTTAGAATGTTACATTTCATTTGTCTAAAAGTTTACCTCTGGACTGAATTGTGTATTTGTCTTATGTACAGTGTTTGGGTAACCATGAGGCACTCGAAGTTTGATGATGGAGCAGAGGATGTACTCATCATCGACCGCGTGTCCACAGAAGTTACGCTCTCAGGTATTTCCTGGCCAGAGTTAGGAATGTCTCCAAGGATTTTGCACCTAAGTCTTGGAATAGCTAGTGAGGTCTTTGCCAGTGTGTGGGTCTCTGAGTGTGTTCTTAAAAAATGTTAATTCTTACTACCTCATTTGATTGTTTTTAATCTGATTTTTACGCATTAATTTTATGCTTTCTCTTTTTCTTGAAATTTTTAGCATTTTGCTGTTCATAAGGATTTCAAAACGTAATTATTTCTTTCTTTGTTCCCTTAACAGTAGTGTAACAGGATTGATTTTATTGACAGGTTAGATTCTGTTCTAACTATAAGATTTAAAGTATTTGAGTGTGAGAAAGTTGTTTCAGCATTAAATGTATGAAAAAATTTTTGACCTTTTAAAAAAAATTTTGGCCCCATTTAGGGTTTATTTGTTTTCATTCATCTTTATTCTTTGGCCTGTGTGGGCCTCCCATGGCAGTGGCCTCTGTCGCTGCAGAGCACCAGCTCTGGGTGCATACGCTCCCAACTGGACGCTGGCCCCGCCGCTCCACAGCATGTGGTATCTTCCCGGCCAGGATTTGAACCGGTGCCCCTTGCACTGCATGGTAGGCTCTTTACCCACTGGACCACCTGGGAAGCCCCAAATGTATGAAATTTTAACAGCTGCTTTGGTTTTGAAAATACTCATGACTGTAAGGATGATTTAATAAATGAATAATTATATATATATCACTGACTACACTTGGATTTTAGGCGGAATGATTTTCCTAATATTTATCTAATCTATCTACCCAGTTACATTTTGTTTTTGCTTTTCTGGGGTATGAAAAACAACTTGTTTTCCAGTTGTGTGAAGCACTGATTTTTGACTAGGTTAATGTGAACTGATTTTGGTGACAAATTAATGTACCATGTGATACCACATTTAGAATGTTACATTTCATTTGTCTAAAAGTTTACCTCTGGACTGAATTGTGTATTTGTCTTATGTACAGTGTTTGGGTAACCATAGAGTAGGCACTCAAAGCGTGCTTTGAGTGGATAAAGTGAAACATGAAGATATTCTGCATAGGATGCTAAAGCGTAAAAAAGGTGGGAGTGTATATGGGTCTCCGTTTTCTTGGTTATCTGCTTGTTCTCGTAAGCACAGTGGATAGCTTTTCCTCGGACCAAATGGCACGCCAGCTGTTTCGGTTGGATAATGGGGCATTTCCTAAGAAAATGCAGCCTGGTGGCTGCCCTCTCAGAGCAGCTGACTGGCTTTAGCCACTGTTGGTGCACGTCCAGACTTCAGTCCCCAGACTTCTTTACACCACGTCGACACGACCTAGGCTCTTATAAAAAGCTTTAGTGTAGAGGTATTTTCGGTTACTTTTTGCCTTTTCAGTGACTTTTTGTTTGTAAGTAGATTGCAGACCCACGTGAGTAGACAAAGCTAAAGGTCTTGAATGGTGTGGCTGTGAAAACGACAGCAGTGGTCAGTGGACACGGGGAAGGACGTTTGACCTGAAGCCAGTGAGGACGAGGGCCGGTTGAGCCCAGTTTCTTTGGCAGTTTCCTTTTACCTCTGGGAATGAAGACCTTCGCCATAAAAAGGAAATCTCTTTTTTCTCCCATGAAAAACTGATGGCAGTTTTAGGAATTAGACGGTGGCTCAGATGGTAAAGAATCTGTCTTCAGGGCCGGAGACCTGGGCTCCATCCCTGGGTGGGGCAATGCCCTGGAAGAGGGAATGGCCACCTCCAGTATTCTTGCCTCGAGTCTCGTGTGGATGAAATTTTAACAGCTGCTTTGGTTTTGAAAATACTCATGACTGTAAGGATGATTTAATAAATGAATAATTATATATATATCACTGACTACACTTGGATTTTAGGCGGAATGATTTTCCTAATATTTATCTAATCTATCTACCCAGTTACATTTTGTTTTTGCTTTTCTGGGGTATGAAAAACAACTTGTTTTCCAGTTGTGTGAAGCACTGATTTTTGACTAGGTTAATGTGAACTGATTTTGGTGACAAATTAATGTACCATGTGATACCACATTTAGAATGTTACATTTCATTTGTCTAAAAGTTTACCTCTGGACTGAATTGTGTATTTGTCTTATGTACAGTGTTTGGGTAACCATAGAGTAGGCACTCAAAGCGTGCTTTGAGTGGATAAAGTGAAACATGAAGATATTCTGCATAGGATGCTAAAGCGTAAAAAAGGTGGGAGTGTATATGGGTCTCCGTTTTCTTGGTTATCTGCTTGTTCTCGTAAGCACAGTGGATAGCTTTTCCTCGGACCAAATGGCACGCCAGCTGTTTCGGTTGGATAATGGGGCATTTCCTAAGAAAATGCAGCCTGGTGGCTGCCCTCTCAGAGCAGCTGACTGGCTTTAGCCACTGTTGGTGCACGTCCAGACTTCAGTCCCCAGACTTCTTTACACCACGTCGACACGACCTAGGCTCTTATAAAAAGCTTTAGTGTAGAGGTATTTTCGGTTACTTTTTGCCTTTTCAGTGACTTTTTGTTTGTAAGTAGATTGCAGACCCACGTGAGTAGACAAAGCTAAAGGTCTTGAATGGTGTGGCTGTGAAAACGACAGCAGTGGTCAGTGGACACGGGGAAGGACGTTTGACCTGAAGCCAGTGAGGACGAGGGCCGGTTGAGCCCAGTTTCTTTGGCAGTTTCCTTTTACCTCTGGGAATGAAGACCTTCGCCATAAAAAGGAAATCTCTTTTTTCTCCCATGAAAAACTGATGGCAGTTTTAGGAATTAGACGGTGGCTCAGATGGTAAAGAATCTGTCTTCAGGGCCGGAGACCTGGGCTCCATCCCTGGGGTGGGGCAATGCCCTGGAAGAGGGAATGGCCACCCCCTCCAGTATTCTTGCCTCGAGTCTCGTGTGGACAGAGGAGCCTGGCGGCTGCATACAACCCACGGGGTCGCAGAGAGTGGGACCCGAGTGCGCAACAGGCACTTCCACTGTCATTGCTGTTGCACTCCAGTTACTACAGCTCACAGCTCTTACCAGTAGTGCACCTATCAGTGATGTCAGTGTATTCAGCATTTTCTCTGAGTTTTTCTCTGCATTGGTATTTCCAGTTTTCATGGTAGTTTGTTATTCCACAGCGCTACTAAGTAAATTGAATTATTGAGAGAAAAGTGAGTTTTAGAATTGCAGAACTACCTTTAAGAAGCAGGACAGCAGGGCTTCCTTGGTGGTCCAGTGGTTAAGAATCTGCCTTGCAAGGTGAGGGACACGGGTTCAATCCCTGGTCCGGGAAGATCCCACATGGCACAGAGCAGCTAGGCCGGTATCTCTCAATTACTAGGCCAGTGCTATAGAGCCCATGAGCCACAGCTCCCGAAGCCCAAGCGCCCAGCGCCTGTGCTCTGCAGCAGGAGAAACCAGAGATCAGAAGCCCGCACACGGCAGTGAAGAATAGCCCCCCTGCTGGCCTCAGCTAGAGGAAGCCTGAGTGCAGCAGTAAAAGCCCCACCACAGCCACAAATAAATACATAAATAAATAAGAAACAAGACAGCAGTGTTTCAAAATGTATGATAATTAACCTGCGACAGAAAGGAAAAATTTATAGCCATGTAGGTTTGGAAAGCTTTGCATTAAACAGTGGAACAGCTTTCTTCTCCTGTAGCCCTTTTCCGAGTCTTTACTCTCCTACTGCTCATTAGAACTCAGAGCGAGGGGGCAGAGGAAGTATGGATGTAGCCCAAGACACTTCCGTGACTGGGAGACGCTCCACTTCGCCCTTTTTATCATTATTCCCTCAACTAGAGTTCTACAAAATAAGTTTTGTGAAACACATTGGCTTAAAGTTTAACAACTGTGAAGTGAACCTTGTCATCTAAGGTACTCTTTATTAATGAGGACATTACCGATAAATCACAACCAATGACATTGCCTCCTGGATGCTTGCATCAGCTCCCGCTAGGCATGGTCAGGAGGCTTGTCCTGCCTCCTCCTCCTCTTGGATCTTTGCCTTCACTTCCCACATTCTTACACTAGAATAGGGGAGTCCTTCTTTGCATTCCTCTTGTTGTATGTTATGATTAAAATCTCACCTCAACCTCCATTTACTTCCTAATTCTCTGCATTGGTATTTCCAGTTTTCATGGTAGTTGTTATTCCACAGCGCTACTAAGTAAATTGAATTATTGAGAGAAAAGTGAGTTTTAGAATTGCAGAACTACCTTTAAGAAGCAGGACAGCAGGGCTTCCTTGGTGGTCCAGTGGTTAAGAATCTGCCTTGCAAGGTGAGGGACACGGGTTCAATCCCTGGTCCGGGAAGATCCCACATGGCACAGAGCAGCTAGGCCGGTATCTCTCAATTACTAGGCCAGTGCTATAGAGCCCATGAGCCACAGCTCCCGAAGCCCAAGCGCCCAGCGCCTGTGCTCTGCAGCAGGAGAAACCAGAGATCAGAAGCCCGCACACGGCAGTGAAGAATAGCCCCCCTGCTGGCCTCAGCTAGAGGAAGCCTGAGTGCAGCAGTAAAAGCCCCACCACAGCCACAAATAAATACATAAATAAATAAGAAACAAGACAGCAGTGTTTCAAAATGTATGATAATTAACCTGCGACAGAAAGGAAAAATTTATAGCCATGTAGGTTTGGAAAGCTTTGCATTAAACAGTGGAACAGCTTTCTTCTCCTGTAGCCCTTTTCCGAGTCTTTACTCTCCTACTGCTCATTAGAACTCAGAGCGAGGGGGCAGAGGAAGTATGGATGTAGCCCAAGACACTTCCGTGACTGGGAGACGCTCCACTTCGCCCTTTTTATCATTATTCCCTCAACTAGAGTTCTACAAAATAAGTTTTGTGAAACACATTGGCTTAAAGTTTAACAACTGTGAAGTGAACCTTGTCATCTAAGGTACTCTTTATTAATGAGGACATTACCGATAAATCACAACCAATGACATTGCCTCCTGGATGCTTGCATCAGCTCCCGCTAGGCATGGTCAGGAGGCTTGTCCTGCCTCCTCCTCCTCTTGGATCTTTGCCTTCACTTCCCACATTCTTACACTAGAATAGGGGAGTCCTTCTTTGCATTCCTCTTGTTGTATGTTATGATTAAAATCTCACCTCAACCTCCATTTACTTCCTAATTCTCTTTAAGGGATAAAGTTTCAGTTTATGAGAAGAGGTTGAACAAATTTGTTTGAAAATTGGCATTGGAAATAATTATAAATTTACGTTGTGAGGTTCCTGAAGCATGTTATTTTGACACCATATTCTAGACAGGCAGAGGCCTTTGTGTGTAACACAGTTATCCTTATTTTATATTCTGCCAAAATGGAGGAGTATTGTTTTCTTAGAACAAAGTGTACATATTGATGTAGTTGAAGTAACCATTAAAACGAAACTAAGTTTCTCTTTCTGTTGGTGAGATTTGTCTAAATGATTTTTCTTTTTTTCTTTTTTTTTCTTTCAAGTCAAGAAAGATATTCCTCCTTCAGCGGTCACAAGACCAATATTTGGTATATTGGGCACAATCCACCTGGTGGCAGGTAAGAAAAATGAGCTGAGGGACAAAAAAAGGTAATTAAATCAACACTAGTACAATGTCCGATGAAGGCACACTTGATGTCTTACTTTAAGCAATAAATCTGCAGTTTAGATGTTTGTCATTAATTTCTAAAAGTAATACACCCCTGAAAGCAAATGGTTAAATTTATAAGCCTGAGGTTCTGTCTTTTTAAAGTTTTGAGTTTGGTTTTATTGCACTAGAGTTGAAGTCTCTAGTCAGCTAGATATTTTGCGTGAATTCTAAGAGCATTTAAACAAAAAATCAAATGCATGGTTAGACCAGAGTATTCTACACCTCCAGCTCCATGGGGCTGAATATGATATGGCATAATATATGTTAGAGCTACCTGATTCTGAGTTGTTAGGAAAGTGACTTTTTTTTTGGCCACTTCTATTGGTCTTTCATTCTATTTCCGTCTTTGTTCTTTGGCCCGTGTGGACCTCCCGTCACAGTGGCCTCTCTCGCTGCAGAGCACCGGCTCTGGGCACATGCGCCCCAGAGCTCCAGCTCGGTAATTGGACACATGGGTCCAGCCGCTCCACGGCACGTGGGATCTTCCCAGGCCAGGGATCGAACCAGCGCCCCTTGCACTGCAAGTCGGTGTCCTTACCCACTGGACCACCAGGGAAGTCCGAAAGTGACTTTTCTATTCTAAATTTTATTTTATTGAACTTTAGAAAGTGCCTGTTGTGTCAAGCAGTGTTCTGAATGTTTATATACGTATTAAGATGCAGATCCCTTTGGTCCTGCAGTTTACAGTCAAGTAAGAGGGGCTTTTACATAGTAAGTTCCTGCAGTACAGTGTGACACGTTCTAGGAGGAGATGTACCTAGGAAAACTTCCAAGGAGGGCCCTTGTGGTTAGAGCACGGAAAAGATCTGAAGAGTGGCTCTGGTAGGAAAGGCTTGTCCTGGCGCCTCTGTGGGAGGAGGAGGAGGTGGCCAGGATCAGGCTGGTGTATTATGCGTGGTGTTGTCATGGCTTCCTGCTTCATGGCCACTCGTCTCTGGAGGGTTACAGTGACCAGTTGGTTATACTGCCCAGTACACCTCTCTACCGTGTAGAGTGGCATGAAGGACATGCAGGGTGTGGACGGGACACTGTCCTGCAGTGGCCAGATCTCATGACTTGTGATGCTTTAGGCTACACGTTATCAGAGACCTGTACATTTAGGGGATAACAGAGGAGAGAGAGAGGTGTTTTCTGTATCTGTTTTCCATCTGCTAGGATCACTTCTCTGATTACCAAAGCTTTTGCTTTTATCTTTTTTTTTTTTTTAATTTAAAAAAATTTATTTATTTAGTGGGGGATGGGGTGGGGAGGGCGGGGGTGGGCGGGCCACTTCTATTGGTCTTTTTTTTTTTTTTTAATTTTCTGTGACTTTATTCATTGAAGAATACTTACATGTAGTGAAATGCGTAAATCTCAGGTATACATTTCGGGGAATTCTGACAAATGTATACACCCATGTTATCAACAAACTAATCAATATGAAGAACAGTGTCATCACAGAAGAAAGATTCTATATGTTCAAACTGCAGGCTTGGGTTTTTTAAAAAAACTTTTTGTAAAATACAATAAGCTCATTTAAAATTTACAATTTAATCATAGTTAAAACAATTGGAAACAATTCCCATCAACTGGTTATTGGTCTTTCTTTTATCTATTTTCATCCATCTTGTTCTTTGGGCCGTGTGGGCCTCCCATCGCAGTGGCCTCAGTTGTCGCAGAGCACTGGCTCTGGGCGCATGCGCTCCAGAGCTCCGGCTCGGTAATTGGACACATCGGTCCAGCCGCTCTGCAGCACGCGGGATCTTCCCAGGCCAGGGATCGAACCGGCGCCGATCGTACTGCAAGGCAGTGTCCTTACTCACTGGACCACCAGGGAAGCCCTGCTTTTATCTTTTTGAGAAAAACTTTTGACCTTTCAAAAATATTTTTAAAAATAATATGCTGATCTTTATATTCATAAATTATAAGGTACATCCTTATAAATTATAAGGACATCCTTCATGTCGCAGCTCTTGCCTTTAGAGTTTAAAGAATAAAGACTGCTACTTCAGCTGTCTTGCTTCTATTTATGTGTGTTTGGCTTCACTTTTTACAGGTAATTATCTAATTGTCATTACCAAGAAGAAAAAAATAGGGGAATTTTTCAATCATGTAATCTGGAAAGCAACAGATTTTGATGTCCTTTCTTACAAGAAGACAATGTTGCACTTAACTGATATTCAGGTAAGGACTGGGAGCACTTACTAACTGAAGAACCTAGAGGAGGCCTATGAGGTGGGCAGGGAAGGGAGGTGGAACACAGAGAATGTTTGATGATTTTTTTTTTAATACTCATTCATTTATTTGGTTGCACCCAGTCCTAGTTGGAGCAGGAGGGATCTTTAGCTGTAGCGTGTGGGATCTAGTTCTCTAACTGGGGATGGGGCTCAGCGCCCCTGCACTGGGAGCATGGAGTCTCGGCCATTGGACCGCCAGGTACACCTCCATTGATTTCTTTTAAGCCTTATTATTTAAGCAGCATGTAGCATGGTCACTCTACATACCTGCCCTCAAATGTATTTCTTTTTTGAAATTCCTTAGTATATTTTATTGCCCTTGGGTTGTCATTGTTGCTTTTTTAACTGACTTCATTCTTAAAATACGAAATTTCATAGAAGAGAAAAGGACAAACTGAAAATGTACGTGTGCTCAACATGTAGATTTAAGTTCATATTCTTTTTGTGAAGAAACAGAGTATCAGATATCTTTGAAGATCCACACATCCCATTTCATTCACCTGTGAAGCCATCTGATCCTGGACTTTGATAGTTTTTAAATTACTGATTCAGTTTTATTACTGGTAATGCAGCTGTTATATTTTCTATTCCTCCCTGATTCAGTCTCAGAAGATTGTTTTAGAAATTTATCCATTTCTTCTCAGTTGTCCGTTTTATTGCCATTGAATTGTTTGTAATAATCTCTTAGGATCCTTCGTATTGCTTGGTGTCCGTTGTAATTTGTCCTCTTTCATTTCTGGTTTTATTTAGTTCGGTCCTCCCTCTTTTTTCCCTTGATGAGTCTGGCCAGAGGTTTATCAGTTTTGTTTACCTTTTCAAAGAAGTAGGCCTTCGTTTCATCCTTTTTTTCTGCTGTCTGCCCTGGAGAGCCCTGGCTGTCGTGCCAGCCTGCCCGTGGGTGTGTAAGCCCCTCCACTGACAGGCCAGAAGGGGACTCCAGAGTGGCCCCTGCTAGCCCCACTGTCCCGTGGTGGAGCGAGCCCCCTGACGCGGCTGCTGCCAGCAGCTCCGCTCCCGGTGGCCGTCCCGGCGGCCTGCTGCCTCCAGGAGACTTGCCAGGACCCCTTCGTGGGGCTGACCTAGGCTCCTGGATGCCTTCACGCTGCGGCTCAGAGCGTGCGGGGTTCCCCGTGGGCCCTGTAGGAGTGGAGCGTCTGTTTGGTGAAGTTGTCCTGCAGGCCTGTACACAGACCCTGCTGGCCCTCTGGCCTTCAGAGCCAGACGTTCTGGAAGCTTGTCCTGCTGGGGCCGCATCGGGGGCCTCGGGAGCTGGCGTAGTGCTCGGGCTGCCTGCCCCGGAGAAGGGCCTGGGCGGCCGTGCTCGTCCCCCTGGGTGGGAGTCGCCTAGCGAGGGTAGGGGTCTTGGCCATCCCCGCTCTCCACCCCACTCCCCGTCTCACGGTTCCTCCTCTGCATCTCTGGTTGTGAAAATACTGTCACCAGTCTTCAGGTTGCTTTCACAGACAGTTGCTCTGTGAATCATTGTGATTTTGGTGCCTGAAGGAGGAGGAAGCAGGTGTCTTTTGGTACCATCTTGGCCACTGCTCTCTCCTGGACTTATTCAAAAAATTTATCTGTGTGCAAGATCCGATCATCTTTGAAGATCCACACATCCCATTTCATTCACCTGTGAAGCCATCTGATCCTGGACTTTGATAGTTTTTAAATTACTGATTCAGTTTTATTACTGGTAATGCAGCTGTTATATTTTCTATTCCTCCCTGATTCAGTCTCAGAAGATTGTTTTAGAAATTTATCCATTTCTTCTCAGTTGTCCGTTTTATTGCCATTGAATTGTTTGTAATAATCTCTTAGGATCCTTCGTATTGCTTGGTGTCCGTTGTAATTTGTCCTCTTTCATTTCTGGTTTTATTTAGTTCGGTCCTCCCTCTTTTTTCCCTTGATGAGTCTGGCCAGAGGTTTATCAGTTTTGTTTACCTTTTCAAAGAAGTAGGCCTTCGTTTCATCCTTTTTTTCTGCTGTCTGCCCTGGAGAGCCCTGGCTGTCGTGCCAGCCTGCCCGTGGGTGTGTAAGCCCCTCCACTGACAGGCCAGAAGGGGACTCCAGAGTGGCCCCTGCTAGCCCCACTGTCCCGTGGTGGAGCGAGCCCCCTGACGCGGCTGCTGCCAGCAGCTCCGCTCCCGGTGGCCGTCCGGCGGCCTGCTGCCTCCAGGAGACTTGCCAGGACCCCTTCGTGGGGCTGACCTAGGCTCCTGGATGCCTTCACGCTGCGGCTCAGAGCGTGCGGGGTTCCCCGTGGGCCCTGTAGGAGTGGAGCGTCTGTTTGGTGAAGTTGTCCTGCAGGCCTGTACACAGACCCTGCTGGCCCTCTGGCCTTCAGAGCCAGACGTTCTGGAAGCTTGTCCTGCTGGGGCCGCATCGGGGGCCTCGGGAGCTGGCGTAGTGCTCGGGCTGCCTGCCCCGGAGAAGGGCCTGGGCGGCCGTGCTCGTCCCCCTGGGTGGGAGTCGCCTAGCGAGGGTAGGGGTCTTGGCCATCCCCGCTCTCCACCCCACTCCCCGTCTCACGGTTCCTCCTCTGCATCTCTGGTTGTGAAAATACTGTCACCAGTCTTCAGGTTGCTTTCACAGACAGTTGCTCTGTGAATCATTGTGATTTTGGTGCCTGAAGGAGGAGGGAAGCGCAGGGTCGTCTTTTGGTACCATCTTGGCCACTGCTCTCTCCTGGACTTTTCCATCTTTGCGTTTACTTTTATTACTATTATTATGTAAAGAATTCCATTTGACTTCCCAACTAACCCAAACCAGTAGGGTTTCTTAGGAATGAGGGTAGTATTGTTCTCTTTGTTATTGACCCTCTGTGTTATTGAGCCCCTCAGGAATTTTTTTCTCCTGTCAAATGAGAATAATAATGCTCAACTAGCAAGGCGTTTCTGCAAACATGACAGGGATTCTGTGTAAAGTGTCTGAGGCTCCATAGGTCATAACTCAAGGTGGTGATGTTTTATTAAAAACTTCTTCTGCCCTTTAGAGTAAAAATTGTGAAGGGTGCTAATGGGAAGGAGGCCTGCCTAACCAATCACTGCAGTGCCCTGTGCTCTTGAGCCTTGTCCATGTGTCAGGAGCGGTACTGGTCCTGGTGCGGGTCCTGGGGAAACGCTGCGCGACCCCCTTCTCCAGGCTCCCTGCTGATGGCACTTAACAGGGCTCGATAGGTTTCATCATGCTGATAGATTCCTTTTCACGGATAAGACAGACTGATGGTGTTCTCTCCTTTGTTTACAGTTGCAAGATAATAAAACGTTCCTAGCAATGATAAACCATGTCTTGAGTGTGGACGGGTTTTACTTTTCAACGACATATGATTTGACCCATACGTTGCAGCGGCTCTCCAACACTAGTCCAGAATTCCAGGAAATGAGTCTCTTGGAAAGGGTAAGCTTAATCTTCTGTTTTTAAAACAATTTTGATTTATTTTATAATTTCAAGGAGCATGTCTCTATTTCATCCATAAAATACATACTGATTTTTCTCAGTGCTGGCTCCATCAGGATCACGTATGGGACTTTGAAAACATAACCATGTTTCAGGTAGACATCACATTTCCAAATTCAGGACCTCAGAACCTCTGTGTATTTCACAGACAGGATCGAGAACTGCAGGGGTCCATTTTCAGAAGTCTAGCCTGCACCCGCATGTTGGTCATTTCCTATACTTTCCTAGTTCTTGGTGTTCTGTGGTGTAACAGTTATTAGCGTGAGCAACATAATTGTGCTTGTAACATTAAAATGAGCGTCTTTCTGAGGTGGTTTGGTGTAACAGCTTGTTAAGAAGTTTTGTTTAGGGTGATGGTTTTTGATTATGTTCCCCCTTCTTTTTTTAACTAACTGTATCTTTAAAACTAGACCTCAGATGATCTCAGTATATTTCTGTTGTTCAGAACCTAGGTAATAGCTGCCTTGATTTTTTTGTTAACAGAAACAGATACATTTAGGGGGCAGATACCATTTATAAAGTTGCTGTCAATCATCTGTTAGCGTGAACCATATGAAATTGTCTCTAATTGATCATTTTTGATCAATAAAAGTGATCATTTTATGTGGCTCAACCAAAATGAATGTTTTGGTTGACTGACTTATTAAAGACTATAATAGTCTAATCTTATAAAACTATATATATAGACGTAGATGTAAGAAGGGGCGGCAGAGGGTGAGATGGTTAGATAGCATCACTGACTCAGTGGACATGAATTTGAGCAAACTCCAGGAGATAGTGGAGGACAGAGGAGCCTGCCGTGCTGCAGTCCATGGGCTCGCTAAGAGGCAGACATGAATGAGCACACACTAATTTTAAAATTTCTCTCTCAGGCAGATCAGCGGTTTGTATGGAATGGTCATCTTCTAAGAGAACTTTCTGCTCAACCAGAGGTAATGTGCGCTAAATGAAACCAGCTTATTTGTCATCAAGTTGTAATTAAATACATGTTACAAAATGACTAATTAATTGTTAAGGATTTTGGTAAAGAAATGTAGTTTAACTCTATAACTTGTAGACTTTGATTTGGTCTACCATCTCACATCATTCTAGGTTGATGAAGAATCCTAGTTATTTTACTCTAATCTTCTATAGAAGCCTTAAATAAAGCAAAAAATATCTGAGTGAAAATACATTGCTTTCTATAAGGAAGAGAGAGAGGCTGGGTCTTGGTGAATGAGTAACGTAGAAATCAGGCACAGCTAATTGCCCAGACAGTGGAGAGCTCTGTGTTTGTGTCCACATGGCCCTTGACCCCTTCCGGTCACCCAGGGTAGATGTGCGTGGATGTTACCTTCCTCTGTTCTTGGTTTATACAAATGAGGTGAAAGTAAAGAGGCCCACCTCGGAGTGTCACGTGTGGAAGCCAGGGAGAGGGCTTCGTTTCTTGGCGATTGCTTAGCTTTTTGGGGATAAGTTGTTTGAACTCCCTGGAGGAGCACAGCTGTTTTAGGCGAAGACTGAAAAGGAGAACAGAAACATTCTGACCCTTGGTGTAGTTTGGTTAGTGTTCCAGAATCTATATACTTCAAATGTTTTTAATTGAGAAGACAGTGTTATTAGAGAAATTTCATTAAAATTAAGTTACCTGTAAGTTTACTCCTTTGTTGCATTTGCACTTACCTCCCTAGCTCTAGATATTTTCTATATAAGTGCTTCTTTGTGTTATTGTTAAAGTATATTTATTCCTAAACGTAACCTATATCTTCATTTCAGGTCCATCGGTTTGCTCTTCCGGTATTACATGGCTGTATCCTTACATATAACTCTTCAGCTTCTAGCAGTTTTTATTTAAACGTTATTATAAGGCAGATTTAAAGACAGTCTCAACTATTACATGAGGAGAGTATTTTAGAATTAGTAGATGCTGCTTTTGATAATAAAATCAAACCCATTAACATAAAGTCTTAGAAAACTGGTTGTAAATGACCTTTTTTTTAAAAAAAAAAAGAATGACCTCTTTAAATTGAACAGTGCTCTTTCTCTGTTTCAAGAATTCTGGGGCTAGTGGTTTAAAGGAAATATGTCTGCCGTGTTTTGGGTTTATTAGACTTTGAATAAACAAGAGTAGTTTTAGCCTGACTGTTGAACGTTTTTCTTAGTAACTGAAAAAAGTTAGACTCAGGACTTAGGGTGAGCAGCAACTTGGAGAGAATTACAGTTAAAAGCTATATTTCTCATTTGAACTAGCACAGAAAAATTAAAATGTACCAAAAAATGATGCTTAGGGGTAAAGTATAGAAAAATAAAATAAAATGAGTAATGGCTATCTGATTGTAAGCTTTTTGTAAAAAGTGACCTTTATCGTCATAGACATCATCATATTGATAAACGTAGGGCAGGAGCCTGAGCTGCTGAGGGTGAGCACATGTGTCAGTGAGCGTGGTGGTCAGGACTGTGCCAGTGGGGACCGCGGGCTCTCTGTCGGGCTCCCAGAGAGGCTTGGTGACCCAGACAGCAGTCTGCGATTTGTTTGTTCATTGTGTTAAAATGAGTTCCTTAAATTATTATTCTTAGCAGAAATAGTAATGCAGGAAAGATTTTCCACGGCTGTTTGGGAAGGTGTATAAAAATCAGAAAATGTCAGTGTAAAAGCTCTTGTTAATTCTAGCTTTTGGTTTCCTTTTTCCTTGAAGTTCTAAGTTCTCCAAAGGGTGGAATAATAACAAATGTTCTATTCAGGTAGTGCTTTCAGGGTTTGGAGAAGTTGTGTGTGTGTTTTGATTTCAAAATGAGATTGTAAATGGGCAAATAATAGTTAATGAGATTATAGAACACACTTCCTAGATGATTTCAGGAACAGTTTAATCTGTTTAGTTTTAAATCTGAAGCTTTACATTGGCTTACAATTGTTTTTTTATTTGTTTAGTTGCGTGTGGCTGTGGCGGGTCTGTGTTACTGTGCGGGGTTTTCTCTGTTGCCACGAGTGGGCGCCACTCTCCATTGCAGCACACGGGCTTGTCATGATGAGGGCTTCTCTTGTTGCAGAGCACAGGCTCTAGCGTGCGTGGGCTTCAGGAGTTGTGGCATGTGGCCTCAGGAGTTGTGATTCCCGGACTCTAAAACACAGGCTCCATCATTGTGGTGCACAGGGCTAGTTGCTCCGTGGCATGTGGGCTCTTCCCGGACCAGGGATTGAACCCATGTCTCCTGCATTGGCAGGCAGATTCTTTACCACTGAGGACAGCCCTGTGTTGGTTTTTGCTTTTTTACTGTTGATTTTTGACTAGACCTGTCATCAGATGTTCGTGTACTTAGAGATAGCAAGATCAGAGGTCCCCACGGCAGGAGCCTGATGGGGCAGAGAGTGGACGGGAGGGGGTCAGAGCTGTTGTTCAGAGAGGAAGCGGGCCCCACATCAGGCAGACCCTAGCAGCCTTGTCGTTGACTGTTAGGAGGAACGTTTGGAACTTGAGTAGCAGATGGGCACGGTGGGACAGGATCACTCGGACGCTAAGGGAGAGAGCAGGCCAAATGTGAGCAGGCCAGGATCCAGGGAGTAGCTAGGAGCAGTTGTAGTAATCTAGATGGGAGGTGATGGTGATGAACAACGTCGTGATCTAGGTATGTTTTGAAGGTGGAGCTAAAAGGTTTTTCTAACCAGTTGTACATAGGGAAGAGCAGAGGGTTTAGTGTGAATCTTAGGAAGTACAAGGAAGCCATGCACCGAGGTGGGGAAGAGCCGGAAGCCAGAGCACCAGATATTTGTTTGGACATGTTAAGCTTGAAATGTCTGCAGATACCCAAGTAGAGCTGCCAGAAGACATGGACTAGTGGAACTGGGGTTCAGGAGAGACATCTACGCTGCAGGCGTCCGTTAGAGAGTCCTCAGGCGACAGGTGGCATTTAATGCTGTCCAGTGGGGCGAGTTCGTCAAAGGAAGAAATGGAAGAAATAGGGGTGCAGGAAGAGTGAAGACAGCATGAAAGGGGCTCCGGATAGTGAGGAAGTGCCAGAGCCGTGGACTGCTGGCCTCAGTGAGGACATGGGCTTCTAAAGTGGGGGAACAGAAGTGACTGAATGAAAGAGGGAGTTGTGTAGAGTTACTGTGAGGTTTAAAGTTGGACGGAGTCGAACCAGCAAAGGCCGGTGAGGAAGAGGAGAACCAGCCAAGTGAGAGCCGTGGCCCAAGGCAGATGAGCATAGGGTGTCCAGGCAGAGGGTCTGATCAGCTGATGTGCTGCTGGTCATTTAAAAATGACCACCAGACAGGGCAGTGATGCCCCTGTGCCCCCACTTCCCTCCCCAAGTGAGGGCTGTTTCCATTTTCTGGGAAGAGAGATTTTGGAGAAGGTGGGGGCACAGCCGCGTGCTGGAGCCGTGTCCTGAGCGTGTGAAGGGTGGGGTCCAGGACACAGATGGAAGGCCTGGCCCTGACAGCTTGTCTTCCGTCCAGCTCAGCTGCCCTGGTGGAAAGGAAGCCACTGTGCGGGCGTGGAGGCTGATAGGTAGACGGACGAGGTGGGCGCGGGTGGGTGGCTTTTATTGCCACAGTGAAATTGGAAATAGTGGCTTTCGCTGTGAGAGGCAGTTGGAAGGTGATGCCAGCGAGTGAGATGGGCTTTCCACGTGGAAGCATGTGGCCTGCAGGTCTCTGGTTGACACAATAGTAGAGGTAAACACGTTGACATTTTAAAAGTTTTGCCATAAAAAAAAGAAAAAAGTTTTGCCGTGGTGGTGGGGTTCTATCTTTCTGTTACTCCTTCCGTGCTTTCTGGAAGAATACTCATCTCGTCACCAGAGGAACATGATTCATAAAGCAGTCAGACACAGTCCATACTTTACTCAGCCCTCTCAGAGTCGGCTCCCGTCTGATTCATCTTTGTGCCCTGCTCCAGATAGACCATTTTAGTGAGTGAGTGCATAGATAACCGCTGTGAAGTCTTCTCTAGCACTGTGGTTTTAAAGGCCTGTGAATTGGGGGCTCAAGATGAGTCATGAAGTCTGATGATACCAGGTGATAGAAGGGTGAATCATCACAAATTCATATGCTAAAAAAAAATTCGTATTGCTCGTGTCATTCAGTACCACTGCTTTGAAAATCATTTGGCATTGCCTTGTGAACTCGCCAGGCCTCCCCCTCGGCATACCCAGAATGTTTATGCCAAGAGGTTTTCAAGAATGTTCACAGCACCACTGTTATAGCAGAGTTTGAACACCTTGAGCTCCATCAGCAGAAGAATCAGGGCTCTGGTGACATGGTCCTGGTGGATTTCATAGGACATGCGCAAGGCGTGAACGGCTGGCTGCTTCATGCAGCAGGAATGCCGCTTAGGTACTTCCTCGGGGCGTACACAGGGACTTGGAGTTTTGTGCCAGCCTTAGAAAGGAAGCTGTGTGTTTTCAGTCATGGTTGCTGGGGGCTGTTTCCATTTTCTGGGAAGAGAGATTTTGGAGAAGGTGGGGCACGGGGGAGCGTGTGAAGGGTGGGGTCCAGGACACAGATGGAAGGCCTGGCCCTGACAGCTTGTCTTCCGTCCAGCTCAGCTGCCCTGGTGGAAAGGAAGCCACTGTGCGGGCGTGGAGGCTGATAGGTAGACGGACGAGGTGGGCGCGGGTGGGTGGCTTTTATTGCCACAGTGAAATTGGAAATAGTGGCTTTCGCTGTGAGAGGCAGTTGGAAGGTGATGCCAGCGAGTGAGATGGGCTTTCCACGTGGAAGCATGTGGCCTGCAGGTCTCTGGTTGACACAATAGTAGAGGTAAACACGTTGACATTTTAAAAGTTTTGCCATAAAAAAAAGAAAAAAGTTTTGCCGTGGTGGTGGGGTTCTATCTTTCTGTTACTCCTTCCGTGCTTTCTGGAAGAATACTCATCTCGTCACCAGAGGAACATGATTCATAAAGCAGTCAGACACAGTCCATACTTTACTCAGCCCTCTCAGAGTCGGCTCCCGTCTGATTCATCTTTGTGCCCTGCTCCAGATAGACCATTTTAGTGAGTGAGTGCATAGATAACCGCTGTGAAGTCTTCTCTAGCACTGTGGTTTTAAAGGCCTGTGAATTGGGGGCTCAAGATGAGTCATGAAGTCTGATGATACCAGGTGATAGAAGGGTGAATCATCACAAATTCATATGCTAAAAAAAAATTCGTATTGCTCGTGTCATTCAGTACCACTGCTTTGAAAATCATTTGGCATTGCCTTGTGAACTCGCCAGGCCTCCCCCTCGGCATACCCAGAATGTTTATGCCAAGAGGTTTTCAAGAATGTTCACAGCACCACTGTTATAGCAGAGTTTGAACACCTTGAGCTCCATCAGCAGAAGAATCAGGGCTCTGGTGACATGGTCCTGGTGGATTTCATAGGACATGCGCAAGGCGTGAACGGCTGGCTGCTTCATGCAGCAGGAATGCCGCTTAGGTACTTCCTCGGGGCGTACACAGGGACTTGGAGTTTTGTGCCAGCCTTAGAAAGGAAGCTGTGTGTTTTTCAGTCATGGTTGCCTATAATGAAACTAAAAAGGTAGGAGACTGGTCTCCACAGCCTTCTGGGGAAGAAGGCAGCTGGGTGAGATCAAGAAGGAACAGATAATTAGATTCTGGGTATTGATTCAGGGTATTAGATTCAGGGTATTGATACTGTTCAGAAGTTGGAAGCAGGCTTATAGATATTTATTAGGTCAGTATGCTTAATAATGGATAAATCAAACTATATGAAGAAAAATGTTGCATATAGAAAATAACCATAGGGCAAACCCAAACACATGAGGAACGGAGAGATCCATTCTGCTTCTGAAAAATCTCTTAATTACAATTTGACTTAAAAATCTTTTATATGCCCACCAGCTTTTATTTGTAATTATGTATATAATATGAAATTCAGTAGCCTCGTCTTTTTCTCCTTGTTTTGCCATTTCTTATTTGAAGGTTAATCTGTTTTAAATCTGTATGTTTGCCACTCAAAGATTTGTTCTGTGGGTTGTGGTTAGTGTTTAATTTACTTTCAGAAAGTGGGTGAGACTTCAGTCAGGGAAAAGAAAGTCATACTGTGTAGATAGAGAGACTCTGATGATCCTCTTAAATACTGACTCTGTGTCACTGCAGGCTTACCAACGTGACAGAGCCTCACAGTCAGAGCTAAAGACTCATGAAGAACCAAGAAGGTTTGCATATTCTCTGTGCTGTTTTCCTTTTAAAGGCAGAGTCATTTTCACTAGGGTTGAGAGATGCAAATGTCATTTGAAAGTAATACATAAACAGTGTCTCCGTATGTTGTATTTTTCTTAATGTGGCTAAGTTATTACTATGCACTCATGTTCTATTAATGGGAAATACTTTGATTGGATTCTCATCTCAAGGAGGAGTTGTTTCAGAGCTGGCGTGCGCTATTACGTGAGAGGTGAGATGAATTTTGTTTGCACGATTTGGTGCTGGGTTATATCTGTCTCTGATTGGTGTCTGGCTCATGGTGACATGAATGTAACCTTTTGTATTTTATTTGTTTTCATTACCATTTGATAGCCTCGCTAAATAGTTATCTCCTGCTTCATTATAATAACTAGATAGGTCCTCTGTGCTTTACCCTAGCTGCTGTAGCGACGGCCTTGTTCATGAGGCCCTGGAGGCTGCTTCTGAATGCTTTAAGAGGAACGAACCCTGTTATTTGCTGAATGTCTGAAAACACAGCTGAACTCACTATAGTTGTCAGTAACCTACACTCTCTCAGAAAGTATTTTCCGTTATTGCTCTTGGTTTCTTTGCATGTATAGAGCGAGACACTTGACCTTGTGCCTTCAGCTTTAAAGATTTACATTTGAACGTCTCCTCTCTAGGCTTCGACGCGCTCATTTGCTTAAACCATGCTTTTAAAATCTGTATTAAAAGTTACAGTCATTATTTTGAAGAGAAGTTTCCTTGAATTGATTTTGTATTAAGCCAGACTATATCAGAATAAAACCATATGGACCCTTAGGTAAACATAGAAGTTTTGGGCCAGGAGGTTGTACAAGTCATTTCATTAATTTCCTTCAGTATAGCAGAGGCAGCAAGACATGAAATGAGTTACCTGACTAAGGTTACAGAACCAGGGTTAAAGTTAGCCACGCCTTTATATCTGGATTTTCTTGGATGGAGTCATATTTTTTTTTTTAATTTTATTGATTTACTTTTGTCTGCATTTGGGTGTTTTTTTTTTTTTTTAAGAATTATTTATTTATTTATTTTAGAGGGGAGGAAGGGGAGCAGGTGGGCCTTTCATTTGTCTATTTTCATCCATCTTTGTTCTTTGGCCCGTGTGGGCCTCCCATCGTGGTGGCCTCTGTTGTCGAAGAGCGCCAGCTCTTGGCACATGTGCTCCAGAGCTCTGGCTCGGTAATTGGACACGTCAATCCAGCTGCTCCACGGCACGTGGGATCTTCCCAGGCCAGGGATCGAACCGGCGCCCCTTGCACTGCAAGGCGGTGTCCTTACCCACTGGACTACCAGGGAAGTCCCTGCATTTGGGTTTTTGTGGCTCATTGCATCTCACGGACTTAATTACCCCCTGAGGAATATGTGATGTGAGTTCCCTGACCAGGACTTGAACCCACATCCTCTGCATTGGAAGGCAGATTCTCAACCACTGGACCAGCCTAGAGTCATGTTTTTTTGGCCACATCTGTTGATCTTTCATTTATTTATCTTTGTTCTTTGGCCTGTGTGGGCTTCCCATCACAGTGGCCTCTCTGGCTGCAGAGCACTGGCTCTGGGCACATGCGCTCCAGACCTCCGGCTTGGTAGTTGGACACATCGGCCCAGCCACTCTGTGGCATGTGGGATCCTCCCAGGCCAGGGATCAAACCGGCGCCCCTTGTACTGCAAGGTGATGTCCTTACCCACTAGACCACCAGGGAAGCCCTAATTAAAAGTTTTAATTGGCAATGTAGTCAGGAATGTAAGAAGATAAGCAGTTAAAAAAATACTTCTCACTCTGCGTCTGCTGCGTCTGACCCCTGACCAGCCGATCTGCTGTTAGTTTCTTACCTTTCAGACAGCTCCTAGGCTGTTCCAAGCATGGCCTCCTTTCGTAGTCAGTGGTTGTATTCTTGTACATTTTCTTGCATTGTGGGCTTTTTAAAAAACTTCATATATGTTGAAAATCCCTTCGTAGACATCTCTGTCTCATACACACACACACTAACTCTTAATCTCACTTTTTAAAATAAGTACATATTCTTCCTTACTGGGAATTCTGGGCAGAGCCAAGTTTAACCCAAGCTTCTGACAAGTGGTTTTAGATGTTTTTTTTTTTTTTTTTGGGCGGGTGGTGGGGGGGCGACTTGGGGAGGGAGGGGGCAGGCAGGCCACTTTTATTAGTCTTTCATTTATCTATTTTCATCCATCTTTGTTCTTTGGCCCATGTGGGCCTCCCATCACGGTGGTCTCTGTTGTCGCAGAGCACTGGCTCTGGGCACATGCGCTCCAGAGCTCCAGCTCGGTAATTGGACACATGGGTCCAGCCGCTCCGCGGCACGTGGGATCTTCCCAGGCCAGGGATTGAACCGGCGCCCCTTGCACTGCAAGGCGGTGTCCTTACCCACCGGACCACCAAGGAAGCCCCTTTATATGGTTTTGAAAGACATTTTATTGCTGATTTGAGTCATAATTTTTCTCCCTTCTTCTAATAGGTTAACAAAAACAGTGATATTATGTTGCATCTTAATGTTACATGTTTTAGAAATATTTCAGGTAGAAAGGATGTTAAGTATTTGAGATGGCTAAAAAGTCTATTGAGGGCTTCCCTGGTGGTCCAGTGGGTAAGGACACCGCCTTCTAGTGCAGGAGGCGCCCGTTCGATCCCTGGCGTAGGAGGATCCCACATGCCACGGAGCAGCTGGACCGATGTGTCCAACTACCAAGCCAGAGCTCTGGAGCGCATGCTCCCAGAGCCTGTGCTCTGCAGCGAGAGAGGCCGCACGGGACAAAGAACAAAGATGGATGAAAATTAATAAATGAAAGACCAATAGAAGTGGCCAAAAAAAGTTACAAAGAAGTCTTTTTTTAACCTAATAATTTGAGTCAGGCACTGTCTTGAAAGTTGCCTTTGCTTATTTTTAGCAAGCTTTTCTTAGTAAAAATAGATAATGTAAATAAAATAGTAAGGTAATACTTCAAACATATGAAAGAAATAACCAATTGAAGGCCAAATAAGAACAGTGCTTTTCAGATTAGTTTTTTGGGGCATATTATTGGAGTGCTAGAAATGGCAGGATTGTATACAATTTTTATGCTTTCATTTTGATAATTAAAATTAGAAGCATCTGCTGGACTACGCACATCATTATAACAAAACTATTAACAAAATGGTCCACATTTGCATTTAGTGTTGTGTTTAATGGTTTTAACTTCCACAAATGGTATTTTCCAAACTGGAATCTCAAAAAGGTCTTTGAGAACTTGTCTTTTCTTTAAAACAATTTAGAATATCTATTTTCATCCATCTTTGTTCTTTGGCCCATGTGGGCCTCCCATCACGGTGGTCTCTGTTGTCGCAGAGCACTGGCTCTGGGCACATGCGCTCCAGAGCTCCAGCTCGGTAATTGGACACATGGGTCCAGCCGCTCCGCGGCACGTGGGATCTTCCCAGGCCAGGGATTGAACCGGCGCCCCTTGCACTGCAAGGCGGTGTCCTTACCCACCGGACCACCAAGGAAGCCCCTTTATATGGTTTTGAAAGACATTTTATTGCTGATTTGAGTCATAATTTTTCTCCCTTCTTCTAATAGGTTAACAAAAACAGTGATATTATGTTGCATCTTAATGTTACATGTTTTAGAAATATTTCAGGTAGAAAGGATGTTAAGTATTTGAGATGGCTAAAAGTCTATTAAAGGCTTCCCTGGTGGTCCAGTGGGTAAGGACACCGCCTTCTAGTGCAGGAGGCGCCCGTTCGATCCCTGGCGTAGGAGGATCCCACATGCCACGGAGCAGCTGGACCGATGTGTCCAACTACCAAGCCAGAGCTCTGGAGCGCATGCTCCCAGAGCCTGTGCTCTGCAGCGAGAGAGGCCGCACGGGACAAAGAACAAAGATGGATGAAAATTAATAAATGAAAGACCAATAGAAGTGGCCAAAAAAAGTTACAAAGAAGTCTTTTTTTAACCTAATAATTTGAGTCAGGCACTGTCTTGAAAGTTGCCTTTGCTTATTTTTAGCAAGCTTTTCTTAGTAAAAATAGATAATGTAAATAAAATAGTAAGGTAATACTTCAAACATATGAAAGAAATAACCAATTGAAGGCCAAATAAGAACAGTGCTTTTCAGATTAGTTTTTTGGGGCATATTATTGGAGTGCTAGAAATGGCAGGATTGTATACAATTTTTATGCTTTCATTTTGATAATTAAAATTAGAAGCATCTGCTGGACTACGCACATCATTATAACAAAAACTATTAACAAAATGGTCCACATTTGCATTTAGTGTTGTGTTTAATGGTTTTAACTTCCACAAATGGTATTTTCCAAACTGGAATCTACGAATATCCTCTCAGAGGTCTTTGAGAACTTGTCTTTTCTTTATAATATGCACAAAGTTTGAGAATCAGCCTTTTGGAGAAATTGTGTATATATAAATGATTGATAGAGTAAATATCAGTCAGTATCATTTGTTTATTAGGAAGTCCTTAACGCTGCCTTTAAGCCCATCTGAGTGAGCAAGCTTCTGCTAGCTTTCTGATTGTATACTCTGCATTTGTCTGAAATTGAATTTTATAAGTAATTTTCCACTGATGTGAACTGACTGAATTCTCTTCAGGTTAAGAGTAAGTGAGTGAGTTCCTTGTGTTCTTCTGTAATTAATAGCGTTTTCCCCCGACTTAGGGATTGATTCCGAAGGCCACGCAGCCAACTTTGTGGAGACCGAGCAGATCGTGCACCACGGCGGCAGCAGGGCTTCGTTCGTCCAGGCAGGTGACCGTGTCTGTTGGGCAGCCCGCCCGTCGACCTCCTTGGCTTGGATTGTGCTTTCCTGTCGTATTTATTGCTGACGTATTTCTCCCTTTCTTCCCCCTTTAAAGTAATACCATAGTCTGCTGTGTGGACAAAGCTCATCCAAGACAGGGGTACCCCATTCACCTGGTACTCAGCTGCTGCTCTTTCCTGCCCTTGCCTTACATCCCTGAGGGGGAGGGGAGGGGGACGTGCCGGGGGTGTGGGCGTGGAGCCTCTGTCGGCTTAGCCCTTTAAACGCTGCGTCTGCCGGGCGGGAGGACAGGATACGAGGTGCCTTCTGCCTGGCTGCCGCTGCCATGGCCCTTTTTCTGCCTGGGGCTCCAGCATTACTAAATAAAATAGTAAGGTAATACTTCAAACATATGAAAGAAATAACCAATTGAAGGCCAAATAAGAACAGTGCTTTTCAGATTAGTTTTTTGGGGCATCTTATTGGAGTGCTAGAAATGGCAGGACTTTATACTATTTTTATGCTTTCATTTTGCTAATTAAAATTAGAAGTATATGCTGTACTACGCACATCATTATAACAAAAACTATTAACAAAATGGTCCACATTTGCATTTAGTGTTGTGTTTAATGGTTTTAACTTCCACAAATGGTATTTTCCAAACTGGAATCTACGAATATCCTCTCAGAGGTCTTTGAGAACTTGTCTTTTCTTTATAATATGCACAAAGTTTGAGAATCAGCCTTTTGGAGAAATTGTGTATATATAAATGATTGATAGAGTAAATATCAGTCAGTATCATTTGTTTATTAGGAAGTCCTTAACGCTGCCTTTAAGCCCATCTGAGTGAGCAAGCTTCTGCTAGCTTTCTGATTGTATACTCTGCATTTGTCTGAAATTGAATTTTATAAGTAATTTTCCACTGATGTGAACTGACTGAATTCTCTTCAGGTTAAGAGTAAGTGAGTGAGTTCCTTGTGTTCTTCTGTAATTAATAGCGTTTTCCCCCGACTTAGGGATTGATTCCGAAGGCCACGCAGCCAACTTTGTGGAGACCGAGCAGATCGTGCACCACGGCGGCAGCAGGGCTTCGTTCGTCCAGGCAGGTGACCGTGTCTGTTGGGCAGCCCGCCCGTCGACCTCCTTGGCTTGGATTGTGCTTTCCTGTCGTATTTATTGCTGACGTATTTCTCCCTTTCTTCCCCCTTTAAAGTAATACCATAGTCTGCTGTGTGGACAAAGCTCATCCAAGACAGGGGTACCCCATTCACCTGGTACTCAGCTGCTGCTCTTTCCTGCCCTTGCCTTACATCCCTGAGGGGGAGGGGAGGGGGACGTGCCGGGGGTGTGGGCGTGGAGCCTCTGTCGGCTTAGCCCTTTAAACGCTGCGTCTGCCGGGCGGGGAGGACAGGATACGCAGGTGCCTTCTGCCTGGCTGCCGCTGCCATGGCCTCCCTTGTGTTTTAACCCCTGAGCAGTGGATCACTGGGTGCTCCAGGGCATTACTGGCTGAAAATAGTTTTCAGTTCATAAACATCCTTTTGAGAATGAATAAAAGCAGTTTTCTACCTTTGTTATTAGAATGCCAAATTATATAGCAGACATAACTTGGTAATTTTTACTTGTAGATAGGTCCATGTATTTTAGAATTTAGGAGGAGCACACCTGTCTACAGCACAAGTGCCTGTAGATCGGATCAGAAAAGGTCTTTTCCAATGTTTCCCTGCAAAATACGACTTTGGGAACAGATGTGCATGGATTTCTTTCATAGTAGATCATACATATTTTTTTTAATTTTGCAGTCACTGATACTTATATAACCCTGACAAAAAGCTGAGAAAAACAAGTTTATGTGTGTGTGTGTTTCTTTTTACATTTCTTTCTTTTTTAGACTCGAGGATCAATACCACTTTACTGGTCTCAAAGACCAAACCTGAAGTACAAGCCACTGCCGCTGATCAACAAAGTAGCAAATCATGTGTGTATCTCCCACCCTGTTTTCACTGACTATGAATTATAGCTTGTATACAGAGCATGTATTTATTCCTCCTAAGTCTGGCTTCAGTGTCTTTGAGGCCTTTCTCCTTGATTCTGGTACATAGTGGGCCTCTAAACCAAAAGAATGTGTAGATGGCGTATTAAAAATGTGGAACAGGACTTCCCTGGTGGTCCAGTGGGTGAGGAGTCTGCCTTGCAGTGCAGGGGGCACCGGTGCAGTCCCTGGCCCGGGAGGACCCCACGTGCTGTGGAGCGGCTCACCGGTGTGTCCAGTTGCAGGCCAGCCCTCTGGGGCATGTGCACCCAGAGCCTGCTCTGTGGTGAGGGAGGCCGCTGCAATGGGAGGCCCACACGGGCCAGGGAGTAAAAATGGACGAAAAAGGATAAAAGACCAATAAAACAGGCCAAAATTTAAAAAAAAAAATGTGGGACAAAAGTCATGGTAAACTTTGATTTTAGAGAGCTCAGTAGACATTGCAGCCTTATGCTGTTCTAGTGATGTTTACACTAAATACAGAATAGTTAGTGTATTCTGTTCGAGATTATGCTCAGAATTAAAATGGTCACGGTGTAGCTTAGAGTAGGATGGCCTGTTTTTCCGACTTGCTACGTGATATCGAGTGTCTAGAAGACAGGGTCCATCTGGGTGTCGTTCCCTTGAATATAGAGATAGGACGTTTGAGGAGATCCTTTTTAACACTTGGTAAATATTATAATGTAATCTGGTAAAGTCTATAACTTTTCATTTCTCTCTCTAGATGGATGGTTTCCAAAGGCATTTTG
The DNA here is from genome assembly GCA_022376925.1 of Tragulus kanchil. Lineage (NCBI taxonomy): Eukaryota > Metazoa > Chordata > Mammalia > Artiodactyla > Tragulidae > Tragulus > Tragulus kanchil. Next base: position 219,896,196 of record JAIOJX010000030.1, on the reverse strand, counting down.
ATTCACAAATAATTATTTATGGAAAACAAGTCATAATCAATCTGGTATGTTTCTTTCTTAACATTTCTTGCAAAACAAAACCTTTTATTTTTTTAACAAAAAAAAATTTACCATTGTACCCATTTATAAAGTGTGCAATTCAGTGGCATTAAATATTTCACAGTGCTGTGCACCGTCACCGCTGACCGTGTCCAGAGCTTTATATCCCATCAGACAGAACTCGGTGTGTGTTTATTACTCTCTTGTCCCTCTGACCTCAACCCCTGGAAACTCTGCTTTCTGTCTCTGTAGGTTTGTCTATTCTAGGCACTTCATATAAGTTACATTGTGTAATGTCTGATCCTTTGTGTCTTGCTTATTTCCCTGAGCAGCATGTTTTTTGAGAATTTTTCCTTAGCAGAATGTGGCTTGAATTAGTTTGCAGTATCTTTTGATTTTAACCTGGAGGACTCTCTGTAGCATATCTGGTAGGACAGGTCTAACGTTAATGAACTCCCTAGCCTTTGTTTTTCTAAGGATGTCGTAATCACTCTCATTTTTGAAGGACAGGTTTGCTAGATGTAGAATTCTTGGTTGACAGTCCTTTTCTTTCAGTACTTTAAATATACTGTCTCGCTGCCTTCTGGTCTCCAAGGTTTCTGAATAGAAATTGGCATATAATTCTACTCAGAATTGCTTATATATGAAGACTCCTTCTGTGGTGAGGGAGGCCGCTGCAATGGGAGGCCCACACGGGCCAGGGAGTAAAAATGGACGAAAAAGGATAAAAGACCAATAAAACAGGCCAAAATTTAAAAAAAAAAATGTGGGACAAAAGTCATGGTAAACTTTGATTTTAGAGAGCTCAGTAGACATTGCAGCCTTATGCTGTTCTAGTGATGTTTACACTAAATACAGAATAGTTAGTGTATTCTGTTCGAGATTATGCTCAGAATTAAAATGGTCACGGTGTAGCTTAGAGTAGGATGGCCTGTTTTTCCGACTTGCTACGTGATATCGAGTGTCTAGAAGACAGGGTCCATCTGGGTGTCGTTCCCTTGAATATAGAGATAGGACGTTTGAGGAGATCCTTTTTAACACTTGGTAAATATTATAATGTAATCTGGTAAAGTCTATAACTTTTCATTTCTCTCTCTAGATGGATGGTTTCCAAAGGCATTTTGATTCACAAATAATTATTTATGGAAAACAAGTCATAATCAATCTGGTATGTTTCTTTCTTAACATTTCTTGCAAAACAAAACCTTTTATTTTTTTAACAAAAAAAAATTTACCATTGTACCCATTTATAAAGTGTGCAATTCAGTGGCATTAAATATTTCACAGTGCTGTGCACCCGTCACCGCTGACCGTGTCCAGAGCTTTATATCCCATCAGACAGAACTCGGTGTGTGTTTATTACTCTCTTGTCCCTCTGACCTCAACCCCTGGAAACTCTGCTTTCTGTCTCTGTAGGTTTGTCTATTCTAGGCACTTCATATAAGTTACATTGTGTAATGTCTGATCCTTTGTGTCTTGCTTATTTCCCTGAGCAGCATGTTTTTTGAGAATTTTTCCTTAGCAGAATGTGGCTTGAATTAGTTTGCAGTATCTTTTGATTTTAACCTGGAGGACTCTCTGTAGCATATCTGGTAGGACAGGTCTAACGTTAATGAACTCCCTAGCCTTTGTTTTTCTAAGGATGTCGTAATCACTCTCATTTTTGAAGGACAGGTTTGCTAGATGTAGAATTCTTGGTTGACAGTCCTTTTCTTTCAGTACTTTAAATATACTGTCTCGCTGCCTTCTGGTCTCCAAGGTTTCTGAATAGAAATTGGCATATAATTCTACTCAGAATTGCTTATATATGAAGACTCCTTTCTCACTGTTGCCTTTAAGATCTTCTCTTTAAGTAGTTTGTAATGCTCCATGTGAATTTCTTTGAATTTGTCCTGTCTGGGGATTGGATGCTTCATTACTTTGAAAATCTATATATTTTGTCAAATTCGGGAAGCTTTTCCGGCCATGTTCTCTTTAAATAACCTCTCTGTCCCGTTCTCTTTCTGGGACTCCCAGAGTGAAAATGCTGTGTGCCCGATGGTGTCCCAGGAGCCCCCAGGCTCTGTTCAGTTTTCTGATTCCTTTTCTGCTCCTTGAACTTGACCACTTCGTTTGTCCTGTCTTCAGGTGTGCTGATTCTGTTATCTTCCTTCTCAGATGTTCTGTTCAACTCCTTTAGTGGAATTTTAATTTCCCTTTTGTACTTCTCTGCTCCAGACTTACTGTGTGGTTCTGACCTTAGAATAATTTCTTTTTCTTTGATATTCTTTTTTCTTCCCCCATATACTCTTTTCCTGATTTCCTTTACTTCTTTGTCCATGTTTTCTTCTAGCTCTGAGCATATTCCACAGTTATTTTGAAAGTTCTTTATGAATAAGGCTCCTGCAGTGGTGATTTCTATGAATTTATTCAGTTTATCCTGTCCCATTGAATAAGCCTTGTTTTCCTTTTTCTTTTTTTTTTAAATGCCTTATGATTTTGTTGTTCAAAACAGGGCATTAGCTGTGCATAATATAGTAACTTAGGAAGTCGGAGCCTTCTTTTCCAGGCCTTTGCTGGTGTTTTATTTATTTTCATTTTGTCTTTTTGTTTTCTTTTGTTTTGACTGTTGACTGCTATAGTAATCCATTTGTTTTAAGACTTTTCCAAACTGTTTTTCAAAGTTTCTTGTTGTGTATGCCCACTGAGATCTCTATTCTTTCAGCTTGTGTTCAGCTAGCGGTGTGATAAAAAATTTCCTTCCATACCAGGAACTGAAATAGACAAAGGAGAAACCAAAATAAATAAAATCCCATCTCCCAGTTCCTGCAGACTCTTTCTCTGGTGGAGCAGTTCTTCCTGCATTTAGTTAGACTTGCTCTGCACCTGGGGATTCGCCTGAGGGCTTGCGGTCTTCCTAGGACTTTTCTGAGCCTGCCTCTTGCTTGGTATGCCTGTGGGTGCCTAGAGCCCTCCAGGTATGTGGCTACTTTTTAATGTCCTCATTTCCCAGAGCGTTACCACCCGGCGGCTGCTGCAGGCTCCGGGCGCCTTCTTATGTCACCGCCTGGAGTGGCTCGCCCTGGGCCTCTGTGGCGTGTGTCCTCTTGTAGCTTACGTGAGCAGGGCTTGCCACTGCCCTGCCTGTGTTCAGATTTGCGCAGGACAGAGACAGACGAGTGAGTCACTGCTTCAGGTCCAAACAAACCGTCCCCAGCAGTTTGCAGATAAGCTCTGGTCGGCTTCCTCCAATTTGAGAAGGGGAGCTGAGAGAAACGTTGTTGCTGCTTAAGCGAAGATCGTCTTTGCACTGGGGAAAGGGTGACAAATGGGCAAAAAAAAAATACTACAAAATTGTCCCTCAGTTTTGAGGTTGGCTTTGTCTTGATTGGACGTGTGCTTGGTTGCTAAAGACCTTTGATTGTTTTCCAGAGCTCCTACAGATTTGGTTTAGACAGCATCTCTTTTTTTTCCGATGTTTTCCGAGCATACAAGAGCTTAAAGCTTCCTAGCCTGCCATTTTGCTGATGTCTCTCTCTCCTTTTAATTCAACTGAAAGCTGTACTGTTTTTAACTTTTTACAGGTTAATCAGAAGGGCTCAGAGAAGCCACTTGAACAGGCGTTTGCAACAATGGTGTCCTCCTTGGGAAACGGAATGATCAGGTACAGAGTATTGAGTGGAGGTTCTTATTAGTTACCTACGTTATATATCATAGGCTCTATATATCAGACCCAGTCTATCAATTTATACCCCCCAACACCACCCCTATCCCCTGGTAACCAGAAGTTTTCTGTGTTCGTGACTCTACTTCTGTCTTATAAATAAACTCATTTGTACAGAATAACTTCTGAACAGTTGAGTTTTAATTTGAATTTTGATTAAAATCCTCCCCATAAGGCTTTGGTATTGCCATGGTCTTAAATTTCAGTTACTCATATCCACCTGCTCCTGACTGCACGCAAGCTGGAACAGTTTCCTCTTGCAGGGCGGCCTTGTCTGGAGTAGCAGCTTGCCTCTCTTGCAAGTCACCAGGCAACAGTTAGAGGTTCTGCATAGCCTTGGCAAAAAGGTGGAGGGGGTGCTCCTAGAACACTGGTGATTGCCCTGCGGGCGCGCACAGGGGATGAGCCAGCCCAGGGGATGAGCCAGCCTGTCTGGGGCTGGGGGTGGGAAGTGGTCACAGGCATTGGGGAAGACTTTCAAAGAAATGCTACTGGGCTTTTGTTACGGAAATAGAAAGGTGTAAGATATTCTGAGAAGACACAAGTGTAATTCTAGAAGGATGTTAAGCCGAGGAATCCAAACGCATTTACATGCTAGTGAGTCACTTAAGTTCTTCAGACAAGTCTAGAGCTGTGATCAGAGCTCTCCAGAAATAACTGCCATGATGTCAATTTTAATTCCTTTGAAGATGCTTCCCCGTACTCCCTGTCTGCCCAGAGTCTAGCCTCACAGTTGGCTAGCCTCTGTGTGTATGCTGATGTCTACGCCCCTCTTTTCCCCTGAGATAACCTTTGAGATGATAGAAGCCCCTCTCTTGACGTGCTGGAAACCCACCCTATCTTGATGCCCCTTCACCCATTGGAGCCAGGCAGTCCCGTGAGAGCAGGCTTAGATGCCTGGTCTGAGTAGAGTGGAGCGGCCTTCTGGTCCTCCTCCTTCACGACTTGACTTGAGGCCTGAGTAGGAAGTTGGGGAGAAGTGGAATGTGTGAGCACCTGCAGGTACCTGGTGCCCAGATTATTGGCCTTCTCCTTCCCCTCTTGACTTTTAGGAGTTGGTTAATGATCCCCCCTCTCAAGGGAGCTGGGGGGATCCCCCCAGCTCATAGTAGGACACCTTCACTGTTAGTTGTGTTCCAATATTGAGATTTATGCCTCTCAAATATTAGATAACTGAAAACAGCCCACTACAGACGGACAGACGAGTGTGTTCTCTCTACCACACGCATGCGTGATGTGTGGATACTGACAAAGGGAGCCTTGCTGGGAGGATGGCCAGTGACACCCAGAGTGGGGCTACCCTGCTGCTCCTCTTCTCACAGCCTCTGGTACACGACAGAGAGTCCACTTCTCCTTGGATGGGATCGAGTTTGACCGTTTTGAACATCTTAATTGGTCTGGAAATCAGAAAGGGACCTTTTTCTTTGCACGTGGGGCAGAGAATAAATATACAGTAGAATCTCAGTTGGACAAAGCTACTTATATTAACATGCCTGTTTGCTGTGCCTGAGCTCACTTCTCCTGCCTTTGGCTGGGCTTCTTGCCTCTTAACTGAGGCCCTCTCCAAGAGTGTCTGAAGACGGAGTGTGTATTTTTTTTCCTTGACTAGCTATGAGCATTGGAAGGCGGGCCTGTCTTTGCACGCCTGCGTGTATAGTGTAAGCCTAGCGTGAATGTCTGCTCCCAGGTGATATGTGTGTAGAGAGGACGGTCAGCTGAAGGTATTGTTAATAGAAAAAAGTGAATAATTTTTAGTCACTTTTGAATGTCTTTTCTTGTATGCAGATACACTGCCTTTGACTTTCATAAAGAATGTAAAAATATGAGATGGGATCGACTAAGTATTTTACTGGATCAAGTAGCAGAAATACAAGATGAGTTAAGGTAAGCTGTGCTGTTTTCCTGTGGAGGCTGAGGGCTGAGGTAGAGCCACACCTTAATCATACATACTCTGCATTACCCAGCAGACCTATATGCATAGTTCACTAGGTTGATAACACTTGTCTGTACTCCCAGTTTTAGTTGTTTTTTGGTGGTTTTTTTTTTCTCTGAAAGATCACGCTTGGGGATTAAAGTTTTTTTTAAATTCTTAAAAACAACCCAAGTCTAGGTATTTTCATATTTTTTATGTACACATAAAAAATACACATTTTTATATAGCTACAGTTAGTTTGCTACTGTTTTATGTGTAGTTCTTTGTGCTCAGTATTTTATCAGTGTAGGCTGCCAGGTCTTTGTAATGTTAGCGTCGCAGGGCTTTGCTGTGTTCCATTGTGTCCGCACAGTGAGTTCAGTGCTCGCCTTCACATTGGGGTGTTTACTTTTCTCTTCCCTCCATGAGGCACTGTGCTGCAGTGACCCACCCTGGGTGTAAATATATTTTTACTTCTGTTAAATTGTTTCCTAAAATAAATTCTTGAGGGTAGGGTAATGGATCAGAGGCGCGGAGCATCTTCAGGTACTTCTCGCGTCTGTGAGGTGTGACGTCCGTGTGGCCTCCTAGAGTCGCTGGCTCTGTGCGCACGCCCGTCTTCGCCTGTTGGGAAGCCAGAAGTCGCGACCTGGAAACCAGTCTCCTTGGTTCTGCCTCTGCCTCTCTAGCCCTGGCAGGCCACACGCACTGTGTAATTTCAGTTACCTGCTAACACAGTGAAACTTCTGTACTCATTTGCTCAGCTTTTAAAAAAATGGTTTTTTACATATTAAGTAATCAGCTATAGTGAGTTGAATCTGCTTTCTTCCCCCGCCCCCACTTCCCCGTGAGGTTTAGTTCTGAGCGTAGCTAGTGAGGAGGGCGCCACCTAGATCACTGCTGTTTAGTCGTTCAGTCGTGTCTGACTCTCTGCGACCCCGTGGACTGCGCCCACCAGGCTCCTCTGTCTGGGATTCTCCAGGCGGGAGCACTGGAGTGGGTGGCCATTTCCTCCTCCAGGTATCACCACTGGGGTAGAGAGGCATTGTCAGGGGTACTTCCGGGAGCTCACCTGTAAATTGCTGCCCCACAAGAGTGAGAAAGTGGGGAGACGACACCAGAATCTGTGTCCATTGCCCTCGCCGCGTTCCACAGGGTCAGTAGGCCTTTCTTTCACCTGCGACTTTCAGATGGCCTCTCTGCACAGTTGTTCCCAGGGATGTGGGGAAGGTGGAAGGACTCTGGGCTTGGGGCCTGTACGAGGAGTCTGACTGTCAGTTTGCCTGCTGTTAGCCATGTGACCAGGAGCAGCTTAGTTGTCTTCATCCCTTGATTTCTCCATCCGCAAAGTGGAGATAATAGTCCTTTCTCTTAGACCTGTTGTATCATTTAAGAAGTAAAATTTATAAGAAATGTTGTATTTATTTTATAAGTACTAGTGGGACTTCAGCATTCATATGCACTCTATCGAACCTCACTAGTTTGGCATGACCCTTATGTAGATGTTTAGTTTAAACACATTCTTTTAAGCCTTTTTTTTTTTTCTTGATGGCCTGGCATGTGGAATCTTTGTTTCCTGACTGGGGACCTAACTCTGGCCTCCTGTTGGAAGTGTGGAGTCTTAACCACTGGACTGCCAGGGAAATCCCTTAAGCCCTTATGTTTTAAGCCACAATTTTTAGCGCTTGGTGAATGTATTGCAATTCCTCCTCACTTTGTGATTTCAGAGCATAATTGCGGTTAAACTAATATTATCTAGTATTCATTGTATTCTCTGCTAAGCACTTTATATGCATTATGCATGATCTCATTCAACCTTAGAGCAGCCTAATGGTGCTGCTGTCATCTCCAGTTTATGGATGAAAAAAAATGTAGGCTCTGCGGGATTAGGTTAATTAAAGTTACACTGCTCACAGGTTGCCCAGGAGCAAAGGCTAGATAGAACACTTTGCTGCCAGTCTGTGGTCTTCACCACCAAACGGCTGGTTGTCAAATGTTTGAGTTCTTGGAGTTATCTGAGCAGATGGTTAAAAATGGTGGGAGCACAGGAGTTGGAAACCGATTTCCAACTAATCTAATGCAGACATCGGGGTGGTTCAGGGGAGAAAGTCAGACAGATTTTTCAAATAATACCCTGAAGTGAAAGTGAAAGTCACTTTTTTGTGTCCAACTCTTTGCAACCCATGCACAAGCCACGGGATTCTCCAGGCACGAACACTGGAGTGGGTAGCCTTTCCCTTCTCCAGGGGATCTTCCCAACCCAGGGATCAAACCCAGGCCTCCCACACTGCAGATGGATTCTTTACCATCTGAGCCACCAGGGAAGCCCAGGAAGCCTGGAGTGGGTATCCTATGCCTTCCCAGGGTATCTTTCCAACGCAGGAATCGAACTGGGGTCTGCACTGCACGGATTCTTTACCACCTGAGCGACAAGGGAGTCCCTTGTATATAATACCCTCTTGTATACCCTGTTATACCTTAGAAATTTTTTACTATTTGTATTTATTTTATAAGTACTAGTGGGACTTCAGCATTCATATGCACTCTATCGAACCTCACTAGTTTGGCATGACCCTTATGTAGATGTTTAGTTTAAACACATTCTTTTAAGCCTTTTTTTTTTTTCTTGATGGCCTGGCATGTGGAATCTTTGTTTCCTGACTGGGGACCTAACTCTGGCCTCCTGTTGGAAGTGTGGAGTCTTAACCACTGGACTGCCAGGGAAATCCCTTAAGCCCTTATGTTTTAAGCCACAATTTTTAGCGCTTGGTGAATGTATTGCAATTCCTCCTCACTTTGTGATTTCAGAGCATAATTGCGGTTAAACTAATATTATCTAGTATTCATTGTATTCTCTGCTAAGCACTTTATATGCATTATGCATGATCTCATTCAACCTTAGAGCAGCCTAATGGTGCTGCTGTCATCTCCAGTTTATGGATGAAAAAAAATGTAGGCTCTGCGGGATTAGGTTAATTAAAGTTACACTGCTCACAGGTTGCCCAGGAGCAAAGGCTAGATAGAACACTTTGCTGCCAGTCTGTGGTCTTCACCACCAAACGGCTGGTTGTCAAATGTTTGAGTTCTTGGAGTTATCTGAGCAGATGGTTAAAAATGGTGGGAGCACAGGAGTTGGAAACCGTATTTCCAACTAATCTAATGCAGACATCGGGGTGGTTCAGGGGAGAAAGTCAGACAGATTTTTCAAATAATACCCTGAAGTGAAAGTGAAAGTCACTTTTTTGTGTCCAACTCTTTGCAACCCATGCACAAGCCACGGGATTCTCCAGGCACGAACACTGGAGTGGGTAGCCTTTCCCTTCTCCAGGGGATCTTCCCAACCCAGGGATCAAACCCAGGCCTCCCACACTGCAGATGGATTCTTTACCATCTGAGCCACCAGGGAAGCCCAGGAAGCCTGGAGTGGGTATCCTATGCCTTCCCCAGGGTATCTTTCCAACGCAGGAATCGAACTGGGGTCTGCACTGCACGCGGATTCTTTACCACCTGAGCGACAAGGGGAGTCCCTTGTATATAATACCCTCTTGTATACCCTGTTATACCTTAGAAATTTTTTTACTATTTGCATGTATTACCCATTTAAAGAAGGAATTTTAGAATGTTTATCATGCATAATATCCAACATCCAACCCATGCTTCAGAGACTCTTGCTCAGTTTATTTCAAGGCCAAGCACCTTCGTTTTTGATGAACAGCTCAGGGAGTTCTGACACAGCGCAGAGGACTGGACTTCAGGAGCCCCCGATGCAGGGGACCAGGTGGCTCGTATGTCACAGAGGCCGTCTCCTGGTCTTGGGGAGACACGGTGATGCCCATAGCAACCGCTCCCGTGCTCCCCGCTCTCCTTTATCACCTCTTCTGGGTGAAGTGACCTTGATGCCACAGTTCTGAGCTAGGGTCCGTCTTGCTGTTCTGGCTTCCTTTTTGGTCTTTGGCATACCTAGACCACGCATTTCCTGTCTGTCCTTTAATTTACCGGCTGTAATAATGTTTCTGATGTGGACCTGTGTTACGAGAGGACCGTCCTTAGCGGGCTCGGCTGCCTTTGGTACGAGAGTGTTTATACAAATGTGTTTTAGTTACTTTCTAGTGGACTCCGCTGGCATGGTGCTGAGCAACCAGGAGGGCGTGTTCCGCAGCAACTGCATGGACTGTCTGGACAGGACCAACGTGATCCAGAGCCTGCTGGCGCGCCGGTCGCTTCAGGCCCAGCTTCAGGTGCTCATGCTCTCCCTCTTGCTAAAGAAACCAGTAAACAAACACTGTTCACGTGCCCGCCCTGACCCCCTCTCCGTGGCGTGGTCAGTGCGGGTGTGCAGCTGAAAGTTGGCCGTCTTGCTGTAGCATTATAGGTAATCGTAGTTAAGAGTTGCCTTGATATGCTGTGATTTATAGAGCCATTTAAGTTGCTACATTTTTGGCTTATGGATAAGATGGTAGAGACTATACCTGTGTATATTATTAGCTTGAATTATTTCCTTGGAGTTCACTCCTGCTGGGTTAAGGAGAATTTACACTTTCTAGGGGCTTCCCAGGTGGCAAGAACTTGCCTGCCACGGCAGGAGACGCAAGAGACACGGACTCAATCCCTGGGTCAGGAAGATCCCCTGGAGGAAGGCGTGACGACCCACTCCAGTGTTCCTGCTTGGGGAATCCCATGGACAGAGGAGCCTGGTGGGCTGCAGTCCACGGGGGTGCAGAGTCGGGCACAACTGAAGTGACTGAGCCTGCACGCTCCCATACTTTCCAAGAGGGTTTATGCCAGTTTACCCCTGGCACGAGCCAGCAATGAAGGATAAGTTAATCTTGCCAGCCTTAAATATTTCTTTTTAGAGAAGTTTTCTAATGGTACAGAATGGTATCTCAGAGTTGTTTTTGTTTGCGTCTCTTTCATTGTTGGCAAGGGATGTTAACTTCCAGGCAGAAACTTCCTGACACAGCTTTGCTTTACCGTAAGACTGTGTTGTTGAGAAAGAGTGGGCATAAATATCTTCTTCTGTTCCTTGTTCAGTCGTGTCTGACTCTTTGCAACCCCGTGGACTGTAGCCCACCAGGCTCCTCTGTCCATGGGATTCTCCAGGCAAGAGCACGGGCGTGGGGTGCCATATCCTTCTTTGGGGGATCTTCCTGACCCAGGCATTGAACCCAGGCAGATTCTTTACTGACTGAGCCACCATTGAAGTTAAAAACACGCACAGCCCAGACTTCTAGGTCACAGTGGTGTTTGTTGTAGGGAACATCCCAAATGGTTTCTTGCCTAAATAATCTGTAAACACTGAGCTTTGTTGCTGGCAGTTTCGTGGGATTCGGGCAGGACTTGTGGAGTGACACACGTGCTGAAGGCGTTGTCGCCACCTCCGCACGTTGTCCAGCCTCTGCCGCTGTGTCCTTGTCAGGCTGCTGATTTACTTCAGAGGGTGTTCTTCATAGAAACAGTATTAGGACTGGGTACTTCCAAGGCTGATTGTCAGAAATCTGTTGAACTAGGTTCTGTAATCTGTATTTAACTTACATGCTAAACGCAGTCCTATTAAAGCTCAGCAGCCTGCAGAGAGCCCTCGGGGAGAAGCCTGTCCAGCCTCAGTGTCTGCTGACCCGGGGGCTCCAGCCGTTCCTGTCCCCTCCAGGGAGGGCCGGTCACGAGGGTGGCAGGCCCCGTGCTGAGGGAGGGAGGGGCGTGGGAGGCGAGCCGGCGGTGGTTCTAAGAGGGTCGTGGGTCCCAGATCAAGACCCAGGCAGGAGTCCCTAATCCATGGTCAGTGAACTCCAAAGGGGCATCCACAGAGACCCTCGGGGTGCCCGGAGTCCTGTGAGATGACACCCAGAGGCTGTGCTCTGTGGGAGGAGACGAGGGAGAGAGCATGCGTCCAGTTCTCAGAGGGACCCTGGCTTAGGGGAAGGTGGGGGTCCGCAGTCTGGGGTGGTGGATTGTGAGGTGGGTAGAGGATCATAACAAACTCTGAAAACTCTTACTAAAGAGATGGGAATACCAGACCGTCGTACCTGTCTCCTGAGAAACCTGTGTGCGGGTCAGGAAGCAACAGTCAGAACCCTGAGTGGAGCAACTGACTGGCTTAGGATTGAGAAAGGAGTCCCCCAGGGCTGCCCGCTATCACCCTGTTAGTTCAGTTTATGCGCTGAGCACATCATGAGAAATGCTGGCCTGGACGAGTTACAGGTTGGAGTCAAGACTGGCTGGAGAAACATCAACAGCCTCAGAGCTGCAGGTGATACCTCTCTCACGGCAGAAAGTGAAGAGGAACTAAAGAACCTCTTGGTGAGGGTGAAGGAGAAGAGGGAAAACGCCAGTTTAAAACTAAATATTTAAAAAACCCGAGATCATGGCATCCAGCCCTATCACTCCATGACAAATAGAAGAGGAAAGGTGGGAGCAGTGACAGATTTCCTCTCCTTGGCCTCTAAAATCACCCTGGATGGTGACTGCAGACATGAAATCAGAAGACGATTGCTTCTTGGCAGGAAAGCTCTGACGGGCCCAGCCAGGGTGCTGGAAAGCAGAGCCGTCCCTCTGCCAGCAGAAGTTCACAGTCGAGGCTATAGTCATGTCTGGATGTGGGAACTGGACCGTTACGAAGGAAGACCACCGGAGAACTGATGCTTTTCAACTGTGATGTTGGAGGAGACTCTTGAGAGTCCCTTGGACTGCAAGGAGATCAAACCAGCCCATCTTAAACGAAATCAACTCTGAATACTCACTGGGAGGACCGATGCTGAAGCTCCAATAATTTGGTGACCCTCTGTGAACAGCCAGCTCATTGGAAAAGACCCTGATGCTGGGAATGATGGAAACCCGAAGGCGAAGAGGGCAACAGAGGAGGCGATGGCCGGTGGCATCCCCGACGCAGTGGACAGGAGCTTGCGCAGACTCTGGGAGACGGTGAGGGACGGGGAGCCTGGTGTGCTGCAGCCTGTGGGGCCGTGAAGGGTCAGGCACAGCCAGGTGACTGGACAGCAGCAGAGGGTACAGGCGATGGACTGTTGGGGGCGCCTAGGAAGGAGGGCGTCTCGGCTGGAATCCCGCGGTGGCGTCGCTTCCCCTTCTTCCTTTGGCCCCGAGTCTGAGTTCACGCAGTCCTGCCGCTGGTGCGGAGGTCTGGGGCTCGTGGGAGAGAGGGGGCTGTGGGTGGAAGGAAGCCCAGAGAGGCTCTGCAGCCCGGCCCTAGCAGGAGAGGGCTGTGGTCCCCACAGGCAGGGCGAGCATCTCCGGTCTGTATTTGAGATTATTTGGGGCCTAGGCTTTTTGTTCCTCGATCACATGGGCTGAAATCTGTTACATATAAACATGGGTATGCTTCTCATTGCAGAGACTAGGAGTTTTGCATGTCGGACAGAAGCTTGAAGAACAAGATGAATTTGAGAAGATTTACAAAAATGGTAGGTAATTTCTTTAACAGAGGCAAGGTTACTCAAATTTCAAAATAAAGCAATACTTTGGATTTAGAGATTTTGAGCATATTTAGGTTGTCAGTCATCATCATCGGCTTATTTTTCCTTGTGTTTTTCTTTTTTTTTTTTCTTTTCTCCACAGCCTGGGCTGACAATGCAAATGCTTGTGCCAAACAGTATGCGGGAACCGGTGCCTTGAAGACGGACTTTACCAGGCAAGCCGTGCACCGCAGTCCCGTCCCAGAGCAGGGGGCGGTAGATCCCACGCCCTGGAGTCCCGTCCCAGAGCAGGGCCCGGTAGATCTAACGGGCAGCTTCTGCACAGGAGCGCAAGTGCCCGGCCTCGGTCAGACCTGCAGGTCGAGAGTCAGGGAGACGAGGCCCCGGCCGGGGCTTCTTCGCATCCCTGGGCCGTGCCGGTGCACGGTGGGCCTGAGAGCCATGCCTCCTGCGCCCGACTCACCTCAGCCCCCTCAGCCGGCCCGGGCGGGGCCTGTGATTCTGCGCCCAGGTGGTGCTGTTTCAAGGGCCACACTGGGTAGTGAGAGGTTGGAATATTTTGAATTTGTTAGAAACGTGTCTTTTTCTGCTATATGGATTCCCTGGGAGCAAGATAAGACTTCTAGTGTGTTTACTGTTTCATACCACCTTCCCTGGGCTTGTCTGATTTCTCTTAGTATTTCTTATTTCTTTTCTTGTCTTCACAAGTGGAACTGAACAGGTTTCCTCTTTGTGCCTATTGTGGCTTTATTTTAGAAAGAGGATGCATGTTTTTTGAACCCGATGCTAGTTACTTCTGTGAGGTGTCTCCTTTCTATATTCAGGGATTTAAGAAAAAAATCTATACTTTCCTTATCACCATACCACATACTTATTGGCTATATACAGTGTGAAAATTTAATATGCAAATCTGTAACTCAGAACTTAACCTCTTATTTAACCAGAACTGGGAAGAGAACTCAATTGGGACTTATAATGGATGGCTGGAACTCACTCATACGGTATTACAAGAACAACTTTTCCGATGGATTTAGACAGGTACGTTTGTTTCTTGGTGCTTATTTTTGGTTGTGAGGTGACTATATCTTTGTCCCGTGCCTCAGTAGTATAATCATGTCTAACTTAGGAGTTGCTGATTTCTTTTTTTCTCTTCTAGGATTCCATAGACCTCTTTCTTGGGAACTACTCAGTGGATGAATTAGAGTCTCATAGTCCTTTAAGTGTTCCAAGGGATTTGAAATTCCTGGCTGTAAGACACCTTCATTTGATTTTTAAGTTGCTAACAATATCGTGACTGAAGGCATAGATGGTACCAGCTCTCCTGACATAAAACATTATGTGTTGTTTTATTTTTTATTTTATTTTTTTAAAGATTTATTTATTTATTTTGGGCGGGGGTTGGGTTGGGGAGTGAGGGGAGCAGGCGGGCCACTTCTGTTGATCTTTTTATTTCTCTATTTTTATCCGTCTTTGTTTTTTGGCCCATGTGGGCCTCCCATCGCGGTGGCGTCTGTCGTTGCAGAGCACCGGCTCTGGGCACATGTGCTCCAGAGCTCCGGCTCGGTGATTGGACACATCAGTTCAGCCGCTCCGCGGCACGTGGGATCTTCCCAGGCCAGGGATCGAACCGGCCTCCCCTGCACTGCAAGGCGGTGTCCTTACCCACTGGACCACCAGGGGAAGCCCTATGTGTTGTTTTAAATGGAACATGAATACTTAAGTTTCCCCAAGGTGCAGACCAGAAAGAGGGAAAGGATGGTGCTTGTCTTCCTTCAAACCTGAATGTCCTTTGCAGACCCTTTGTTTTTATTTTGTTTTGTTTCTTAATTTTTACAGTGTTGTCTTGATTTCTGCCCTACAACAGTGGGAATCAGCCATAATTATACACACATCCCCTCCCTGCTGAGCCTCCCCGCCCCGCCGGCCCTCCCTCCCGCCCGTCCTGGGCATCACAGAGCGCCAGGCTGGGCTCCCCGTGCCGCTCAGCAGCTCCTCACCAGCTCTCCACTGCACAGCTCACAGTGAGGACGTGTCGGTGCTGCTCACCCCATTCGTCCCCCTCGCTCCCTCCCCCACTGTGTCCACAAGCCTGTTCTCCACATCTGGGTCTCCATTCCTTCCCTGCAGATAGGTTCCTCGTAGTGTTTTTCTAGATGCCATAGATATGTGTTCATATATGGTATTTGTTTTGCTCTGACTGAATTCTCTCTGTATAACGGGCTCTAGGTTCATCCGCCTCACTAGAACTGATCAAATCCATTCTTATTTATGGCTGAATAATATTTGGCTGAACATATGGCTGAATAATTTATGGCTGAAAAATAAAACAGCAAATGCTGGAGAGGGTGAGGCTAAAAGGGAACTCTCCTACACTGTTGGAATGTGAATTGATACAGCCGTTTTGGAGAATAGGATAGAGACTCACTTTAAGTGTTAACCAGTCATGTCTGACTCTTTGCGACCCAGTAGACTGTACCCCACCAGTCTTCTCTGTCCATGGGATTCTCCAGGCAAGAATACTGGAGTGGGTTGTTATGCCCTCTTCCAGGAGATCTTCCCGACCCAGGGATCAAACACAGGTCTTCTGCAATTGCAGGCCACTTCTTTACTGTCTGAGCAACTAGAAAATCTGTAAATGATAAATGCTGGAGAGGACGTGGATAAAAGGGAACCCTCTCGCGCTGTTGGTGGGAATGTAACTTAATAAAGCCATTATGGAGAACAGTATGGGGATTCTTTAAAAAACAGAACTCTATCGTATGACCCAGCAGCCCCACTGTTGGGCATGTACCCTGAGAAAACCACAGCTGTAAAAGACGCGCGTGCCCCGTGCTCACTGCAGCGCTGTCGACAGTCGCCCGGACGTGGAGGCACCTCGGTGTCCATCGCAGGTCCTTTTTGCCTGAGAACATAGAGAGGCTGTGAGGGCTTCTCGTTTCAGGGAGACTCTGCTCCCCCGAGGTTCAGGGAGGCAAGCTTGTGGCGGGCAGCGCGTGCTCTTGGCCCGTCTCTCATTTCTGACTCATCCACCAGACTACAGGAGCGTCTCGGGTTTCCTGGCAGCGGGCAGGGTGTCCTGGAGTGGGGGGCCTAGCGTTGGCGTGCTCGTCCGGGAGCCCTCCCTCCGCTTTCTTCAGATCTTTTAACCTGTTTGAGGATTTGGGTAGTTATGATCAAAACTCTAGATAATGATATTTTGCTGAAAGAAAGATATTTTGTATATTAGATGCAGAAGCATTTCATTGCCTTTCAGGGGGAACAGGCACAGCTGACTTTCAGCTATTGTTTGGCATCTTACGTGATGGTTTCTCTCTCTCTTTCCTTTTCCAGTTGCCTATTATCATGGTTGTTGCCTTTTCCATGTGCATCATCTGTTTGCTGATGGCTGGTAAGTCTGGGCTCGTTTCACGTTCTTATAGTCATTTCTTAGAATGTTGTGCTTCCCTCTACAATATTTTTTAAGTTTACGCCTGCTTCGAACGTGATGTGTCCCTATTAAAATGAATGAGTAAAGGGAGCAGATCCATCCTTAGATGTGACCGAGGGGAAAATGTACTCAGTAGCTTGATGGTAGCCTTTTTTCCACTTCAGCTTTCTAAAGTATTTTTTCTTGTTATGAAAGTAATACATAGTAATTACTAAAAATACAGTTAGGCAAAAAAAGAGAAAATGTTATTTACCATCTTACCTTTCAGAGAGAGCTAATTACTCTTGACATTTTGATGTTTTGGTCTTTATAGATGTGTAGTTGTTTCGCTTTTGTTTTCCCAAAAGGGAGATGCTAAACATTTTTTGTACTGCTTTTTCCACTGAGTGAAATAAATATTTCCCCATGTCTTTCACTTCAAATGGCCTCAAAGTGTTCCACAGACGGGTGTATAGTTTATGTAACCAGCCTCGTGTTGTTGGGCAGTTTTAAAGGATTGCTGAGGGACTGAGCTAACCCGACGAGGGCGGCCCTGGTCTCCGCCTTCCTCTCAGTCGTCTCTGTGTCGCTGTGTGGATGGAGTTGTCACTTTGCTGCTCCTTCGGTGGTCGTGGCTGCTCAGAGTGAGGCTGTGACCGCCTCTTCAGCCTGGAGGCATGGCCTCGGGCCCGGGAAGGGGCAGCCTCTGTCCCGAGGTTGCGGGGCTGACTCTGCTCTTCTCTGGGCTCCCGTCTCTCATTTCTGACTCATCCACCAGACTACAGGAGCGTCTCGGGTTTCCTGGCAGCGGGCAGGGTGTCCTGGAGTGGGGGGCCTAGCGTTGGCGTGCTCGTCCGGGAGCCCTCCCTCCGCTTTCTTCAGATCTTTTAACCTGTTTGAGGATTTGGGTAGTTATGATCAAAACTCTAGATAATGATATTTTGCTGAAAGAAAGATATTTTGTATATTAGATGCAGAAGCATTTCATTGCCTTTCAGGGGGAACAGGCACAGCTGACTTTCAGCTATTGTTTGGCATCTTACGTGATGGTTTCTCTCTCTCTTTCCTTTTCCAGTTGCCTATTATCATGGTTGTTGCCTTTTCCATGTGCATCATCTGTTTGCTGATGGCTGGTAAGTCTGGGCTCGTTTCACGTTCTTATAGTCATTTCTTAGAATGTTGTGCTTCCCTCTACAATATTTTTTAAGTTTACGCCTGCTTCGAACGTGATGTGTCCCTATTAAAATGAATGAGTAAAGGGAGCAGATCCATCCTTAGATGTGACCGAGGGGAAAATGTACTCAGTAGCTTGATGGTAGCCTTTTTTCCACTTCAGCTTTCTAAAGTATTTTTTCTTGTTATGAAAGTAATACATAGTAATTACTAAAAATACAGTTAGGCAAAAAAAGAGAAAATGTTATTTACCATCTTACCTTTCAGAGAGAGCTAATTACTCTTGACATTTTGATGTTTTGGTCTTTATAGATGTGTAGTTGTTTCGTTTTGTTTTCCCAAAAGGGAGATGCTAAACATTTTTTGTACTGCTTTTTCCACTGAGTGAAATAAATATTTCCCCATGTCTTTCACTTCAAATGGCCTCAAAGTGTTCCACAGACGGGTGTATAGTTTATGTAACCAGCCTCGTGTTGTTGGGCAGTTTTAAAGGATTGCTGAGGGACTGAGCTAACCCGACGAGGGCGGCCCTGGTCTCCGCCTTCCTCTCAGTCGTCTCTGTGTCGCTGTGTGGATGGAGTTGTCACTTTGCTGCTCCTTCGGTGGTCGTGGCTGCTCAGAGTGAGGCTGTGACCGCCTCTTCAGCCTGGAGGCATGGCCTCGGGCCCGGGAAGGGGCAGCCTCTGTCCCGAGGTTGCGGGGCTGACTCTGCTCTTCTCTGGGCTCCCCGCTCATCACGGGTCCCTTTGCTCTCCCCGGCTGAGCCCGCCTCCCTCTTTCTGGTTTCCGCAGCCTGGTGTGCCCCTCTCCTCCTCTTCTCGCCTCTTCAGAGGCGCTGTGCGCGGAGGCATCCAAGCATCCAGGGCGCGTTTCTTAGTGTCATGATTTCCTTCCTCCCTTGTTCTTCTCACTGGGTCAGCAGCTTTGGGAAGGCAGAGTCCTGACGGCCTCACTGCTCTGCCTCCGTGTCTGAGATACGGGGCGTGTGTTCCGAGTCCCTTCACTCGTGTCTGACTGTTCCCACGCTAGTGACTGTAGCCCGCCAGGCTCTTCTGTCCACGGGAGTTCTGCAGGCAAGAATACTGGATACAGGGAGCCCTCAGCAAAAGTTTCCTGAATTGGAAACACCTCCTCCACCGCCACCCCCTGCTCCCCCTCAACACATGCACTAAATCTGCCAGGTTTTCCAGGGCTGGCTCGGAACCTGTTCATCTCTGTAACCCCTGGGTGGTGAGTGGTGAAGGCGGTCATGGCACAGGAAGGAGCTGCCCTGTTACTCTAGGGCAGGGCTTAGCCAGTGTTTTCCGAAAAAAAGCCAGATAATATAAGTCTTTTAGATTTTGCAAACTACCTCCGGTCTCTCTCGCACGTCATTGTTTCAACTGTCTAAATGTCTAGGACTTCTCATGGTACAAAACCAGGCCGCGGGTTCTCGCGTGCGGTGTCGCTGTGTGCCTCCACGGGTCTGTGTCCCACTGGGGCCGGAAGGAAAAGGACGGGCCCGGTGGACCCGCGCCCTCGACCCCCTGGCGTCTGTCTTGGCCTCGCTGCGCCGTGGCTGGCTCTCCTGGGAGCCACTCCACTGTGGAGTGCGTTTAGTCTTCTTGGTTTTTCACACTCGCATGTTTCCGTGGAGAGCGTCTGGAAAGGCAGGGACGTCGGGACCGAGGCTGCGCCTGAACAAAGGCCCCGCTCCTCTGGGGGCGTCCCAGGGTGGGCTTGTGAGGAGCCGCCTTCCTCTTTATCCAGAGTGAGCCTTAAAACCAGAGCTGCTGGGATGAGCCGCTGTGCACCTGGGCGTGTGTCCAAGTCCAGACAGACTGGGTGCCCTGACTGACATCTCATGTCAGTCAGTTGTTAATATCATCTTTGTGGTGTTTAGATACGAAAGTGTTTGACTTCAGTCTGCAGGTTGTTTTTTTTTTTTTAATTTTGGCCTCTTTTATTGATAGATTATTTATTTATTTTCATCCATCTCTGTTCTTTGGCCTGTGTGGACGTCGCATCGCAGTGGCCTCTCGTTGCAGAGCACCGGCTCTGGGCGCATGCGCCTTGCACTGCAAGGTGGACTCTTTGCCCACTGGACCAGCAGGGAAGCCCATACTTTGGTTTTTGAGAATAGCAGATAAATGCAGCTAAATAGGAAAGTTTCTAGAGCCCGACTTCCTTTCTGGCATGCTCCCTTACTGGCTGCTGACCTCCGTGTTTCCCGTCGGCAGGTGAGGCAGTCCTGCCGCGGAGGAGCAGCAGCTCTGGGTCCCCCATCCGAGGAGCAGCCAGGACCGGCCTTTCCCCAGGGGCCTGCTGCTCGCCTGCCTGTCGTCTAGACCTGGGGCCTGGGGGAAGAGTGCCTGGCGGGAGCGTTTTGTTAAATACGTTACTGAAATACGGTGTTCGTTACTGTGTTTCGTTTTAGGCACTTTAATACTTAACTTTCCTGAAGCCTGTGTATTCCTGAAGTTAGTTTTTGTGGAGGTATTTTGGTGGTAGCTGATAGCTGTCATTAGGACTAGGAACGAAACTCTTGAATTTCTTGTAATATTATAGTATATAATCTAATTCTGGCTTGTGTGATATAACATGAATTTAGTATAGTCCAGAGTGACAGGCAGTCATGTCTGGCTCTTTGTGATGCTGTGGACTGTAGCCCCCCAGGCTCCTCTGTCCATCCAGGCGAGAACACTGGGGTGGGCTGCCACGCCCTCCTCCAGGGGATCGTCCTGACCGAGGGGTTGAACTCGAATCTCCTGCACTGCAGGCAGGTCCTTTACTGTCTGAACCACCAGGGAAGTTAGTCAAGTGGTTCTCAGATGTGGCCTCTCGACACGTGGTGTCCGCATCATCTGGGAACTCTTGAGGAACATGCAGCTTCTGGGGCCGGGGGCTGGGCGGGGGCTGAGCCCCCAGCGGGCTCTGTGTCCAGCCCGGAAGAGGATTCTCAAGACACTTTGAGAGCCACTGGTTCAGACCTTAACTGAGAAGTTCTTCTGTTTTTCCTTTGAGTGTGTTTATAAAGTTTAATGCTTTCAAGATGTGCTAAACAGCTGGGTCTCGTGTCCATAGCATGACTTGTTATTTATCAGCTCTTTGTTTTTTAAAATCAACAGGTGACACCTGGACAGAAACACTGGCCTATGTGCTCTTCTGGGGAGTTGCAAGCATTGGAACATTTTTTATTATTCTTTACAATGGCAAAGATTTTGTTGATGCTCCCAGATTGGTCCAGAAAGAAAAGATAGACTGAATTTGTGTCTGTGGAAAGCGGCTTGGCCTGGAAGATTCCGTCATGCAGAACTGGAGTCTTTACTGACCCGCTTTCCACAGGAGCCTGGGGTCTGGGTCGGTCGCTGACCCAGGAGCGCGTCCTGTGCTCCGGGTGGGGGTGGTGACAGTCGATTTGGTGTTGCTGCCTTGATCTCTCTATGGTGGGGATGGTTCTATTTATAATTTGAAGCTCTTCTGTAATTCAGATGTAACCTGAATTCCACTCACGGAACAGAAGGAATCTGTTGATCGTCAGTTTAATCAGCTGTCGCAGAATAACTTATATTTAAAAAATCTAGCTGGCCTCTTCCCTCCTTTGAAACAGTGAAATTATTTTTCTAACGCAGTTTCTTGTCCCTGTAGAGCAGCCACTACTAGCAAACACGCTTTCCCACATACCCTTGGACTTTCCTTGACCGTTTGATAGTGAGCTAACTCCCGTCTGTTCCTGGACTCTGAGTCTCCTGTAGGCAGCTGGGCGAAGCCGTCCGTGCCGCCCTGGCAGGGAGGAGGAGCCCAGGGTCCCGTGTCGCGCTCGAGTCCCAGTGGGGCAGCCTCGCGAGTTCAGTCCGCTTGACCCGCGCAGGTTAAGTGTGATGAAACAAAGTTCAGATATACTTTATCTTTTTTAAAAGGTGTAAATGAAATCAACGAATGTAAAGTCTGTCTGTTATGCTAGAGGTCCAAAGCCTCCCTCCGCCTTCAGGACTGCCCCAGGGTGGAGGTCGCCTTGCTTGGTCCGCTCCTCCTCCTGACGCCTTTGGTTTCTTAGGGTCTTTCACCGAGACAGGCCGGCCCCCGAGCGAGTCGCGTGCTCGCCTCGATGTTGCACGTGGCGGCCGCAGCTGCTTTCCCGCGCGCGCTTTCCACTTTGGAAAGGCTTGTTAGCTCTCAGGAAGCGAATCTAAAATTTAGTGCTTCCAGGGAGTTGTCGTTCTCCAAATCAAGGACCAACTTTAAGCTTTAATTTATGTGCAGAAGTAAACCTGAGAAACATGCTTTAGAAGCTGTGCATAGCTCTCGTTGATGTCAGAAACTGTATATTGAAATTGTAATTATGAGGTTCAAAAATTAGAAAAGCATCTACGGTAGGATAATTGCCACTCTTTTAAAATAGTTCAATTAATTACTGCAGCAATCTTTGTGTTGTGCTTGAAAATATGTACAGTTTTTTCCCCCAATGGTAATACCTTTTCTTGTCCTTAAATATGTCTAAAAAGCGCCTTGATTTTAACATCACCTTTTTCCCAATATTCTCTTCTATAAACATTAATAAGAGTTGTTGCTATTAGAAACTCTAAAGGAAATAATAGGCTCGAAGCCCTCTGTAGCTTAAGTTCATTCGTTCACAGTAGCGCGAGTCATTAGAACTGCCTACTCTTACTAACTTGTAAATAAGCGTCATCTGTTCCAGAAAGACCGACCTTTGGTTTATGTCTGCTGTCGGGTATCCTCAGACGGTACCGGCATTCACAGTAAGAACTGACTTCAGCAGACCACAGCAGAGACTGAGTCTGAACTGCTGATGTGGCTGTTTTGGGGTGAACGGGCTAATGGTGGTGTGTTAGACCTTAAGGGGTCCATATTTCAGAACCCGGCGATGATTTGATTCTTAAATTCATGTACTGTCACATCTGTAAGTGAAAATAAAATGTCATATTCTTTTCTAACCAATGTTGGTGTCATTCCTATACCTTGTGGTTCTCAAATGTGGTTCTCAAAGGGATGTTGTTTTCCATTTTACAATTTTAAAACTCATGCAGAGTGATGCACAGTTGTTGTTATCTCTGAAAGACTACATTCTTGCTACAGAAGCCTCTCCAACCTAGCCTCTTGGTTCATCAGGACCGGTAAGATGGAAGTCAGTCTTTGTTAACATCACCTCTGAAGGGTCCTCCGTCACGGTACCCGGTTCCGTGCGTTAGAAGCAAGTCACCAGGTCAGCACCCTGAGCGAGGGCTGAGCTGCTGGTGTGGACGCATCAGGAGGACTTTATAAGTTTCAAATAATTTCCAGGTTGTCGTTCAAATCAAGGACCAACTTTAAGCTTTAATTTATGTGCAGAAGTAAACCTGAGAAACATGCTTTAGAAGCTGTGCATAGCTCGTTGATGTCAGAAACTGTATATTGAAATTGTAATTATGAGGTTCAAAAATTAGAAAAGCATCTACGGTAGGATAATTGCCACTCTTTTAAAATAGTTCAATTAATTACTGCAGCAATCTTTGTGTTGTGCTTGAAAATATGTACAGTTTTTTCCCCCAATGGTAATACCTTTTCTTGTCCTTAAATATGTCTAAAAAGCGCCTTGATTTTAACATCACCTTTTTCCCAATATTCTCTTCTATAAACATTAATAAGAGTTGTTGCTATTAGAAACTCTAAAGGAAATAATAGGCTCGAAGCCCTCTGTAGCTTAAGTTCATTCGTTCACAGTAGCGCGAGTCATTAGAACTGCCTACTCTTACTAACTTGTAAATAAGCGTCATCTGTTCCAGAAAGACCGACCTTTGGTTTATGTCTGCTGTCGGGTATCCTCAGACGGTACCGGCATTCACAGTAAGAACTGACTTCAGCAGACCACAGCAGAGACTGAGTCTGAACTGCTGATGTGGCTGTTTTGGGGTGAACGGGCTAATGGTGGTGTGTTAGACCTTAAGGGGTCCATATTTCAGAACCCGGCGATGATTTGATTCTTAAATTCATGTACTGTCACATCTGTAAGTGAAAATAAAATGTCATATTCTTTTCTAACCAATGTTGGTGTCATTCCTATACCTTGTGGTTCTCAAATGTGGTTCTCAAAGGGATGTTGTTTTCCATTTTACAATTTTAAAACTCATGCAGAGTGATGCACAGTTGTTGTTATCTCTGAAAGACTACATTCTTGCTACAGAAGCCTCTCCAACCTAGCCTCTTGGTTCATCAGGACCGGTAAGATGGAAGTCAGTCTTTGTTAACATCACCTCTGAAGGGTCCTCCCGTCACGGTACCCGGTTCCGTGCGTTAGAAGCAAGTCACCAGGTCAGCACCCTGAGCGAGGGCTGAGTGTGGTGTGGACGCCAGGAGGCGGCCTCCGCACGTCTGAGCTCCCAGCTGGCAGGAGGCAGCTGTCCAAAGCCGCGCCTCAGAGCTGGTGTTGGAGCAAATCAGCGATTTCCTGTGCTGTTGAAAGACTTGGTGGAATCCTCTGTATTCTGGAGAGGCTCTGTTGGTTGTGTATACTACATACATACGTCTGCGAGTCTCTGGCCTGTCTTCTCATTGCCTTGTGTTGACTTTTGGTGAAAGAAGTGTGTCATTCCAGTGTTGTGGAATTGACCACAGACTCCCTCCCACCGCCTGTGCCTGGGTGAGACCACATGGTTCAGCTCCACGGGGCTCCTCTTCACCTCGTTCTGCTCTTTCACCTTGAGGTCATCCCCCCCCCCCCCCGTATAAGGTAAGGAAAGGGTCTGTGTAAGTCCAGGTAGACCCGATTATGCTGAGGTAGCAGATGAGCCCCAGGTCTTCAGAATGAGTTGCTTCAAAACGATGCCAGCTTCCTTCTCACCGCTTCTGTGTGCCCTCGAAGGTCCGCTGCTGCGCCGCAACGCGCCGTCTGCCTCACGGGACCCGGTGACGGAACACGGGAAACGTGGCCAGCCGTCCTGGCACGAAGAAGACGGGGACATTTCCGCTTGAAGGTGACAACCTCTTTCTGTTCACATTTCATTGGTCAGCACGGGTCACGTGGCCAGACTCGCAGGGAGGAGCGCAGCCCCGGGGGGGACTGGGAGCTCTCGCCCGACGCCTGCTTCAGTGTTCCTGTCCCTCGTGGCCCCCAGGAGAGGCCACAGAGCCTGCCTGACCCCGCTTGTGCGGCTCTGCCTGGGTCACCCGGCAGGCTCCCCTCCCGGGGCAGAAAGGCTCCTACCCGGTCCTGGGCGCCCTCACGCCTGAGCACGCTTCCTCACGCGGACACCGTGTGCGGGGTGGCCCGGCTCTGCCGCGGGCTCCGGGCCCAGGGCCTCAGTTGGGCAGAGGGTTCTCCCCAGGGTGTTGGCAGTGACTCGAGGTCTGGGTGTTTGTAGCTGTGTTTTTGACAGTAGGGATCTGTGGTGAGAACCCTATGGAAACATTGGATTCTGTTCAGAGAGTGGTCCCCACTCGGATTAGTCAGAGATCTGAAACGTGACTCCCTGAGAAAGGGGGATGTGCAGTGCTGCGGCACCCAAACTCTCTGGTCTGTGGGGTTTTTTTTTAATTGATAGAGCATCTTACAGGAGCATACTGAGATACTGATTTTGGATAAGGCTCGTGTGAGGACAAGCACTCCGGTGTTGGAGTCGAAAACCCTGAGCTTCCATTTTTACTTGGAGTGCACGCGAGTGTTAAACTTGGTCTCTTTATTATACATTGTTTTGTTTTTTTTTTAAAAGATTTATTTATTTGTTTATTTTGGTGGGGGTGGGTGGGGAGGGAGGGGAGCAGGCGGGCCACTTCCATTGGTCTTTCATTTGTCCATTTTCATCCATCTTTGCTCTTTGGCCCGTGTGGGCCTCTCATCACGGTGGCCTCTGGTGTTGCAGAGCACCAGCTCTGGGCGCATGCGCTCCAGAGCTCCGGCTCGGTAATTGGACACATCAGTCCAGCCGCTCTGCGGCACGTGGGATCTTCCCAGGCCAGGGAGCAAACCGGCACCCCTTGCACTGCAAGGCGGTGTCCTTACCCATTGGACCACCAGGGAAGCCCGAATACATTGTTTGATTCTCATCCACATGGCAATTCCTTAGGATGACCACACAGACACGCACATATACTGCTCCCCACCCCTGCATGGCAGTCCCCCAAGATCACATGCACACACTCATCCTCTTAAGATCTCACACACATGTATTCACATGTCGGTCCCCTAAGATCACACACCCTCACGCCCACACACCCGCTGAGAAGCGGAGCTAAGTCTCCACGAGGAGCTCTTCCTTGGTGTCCCGCTCTGTCCTCTTGAGTTGGACACCCTGCAGAGGCTCCCTGAACGGGCCGTCACTGTGGGGAGGGGACAGACAGGCAGGAGCTGTTTGCAAATCTCCACAAATGCCCTGGTCCTGGCCGAGCTGGTTAGAGGCCTGTTTGTTCTCAGCACTTCCTTTACGGAGTGTTTTTAGTGTGGCTTTTATTGTTCCTTTTTGTTTTAGCCAAAGGCCGAGGCATTCATCTTGGCTAATCTTTCAGTGATGCGTGCCTCTTGCGCATTTCTTTTTCTAGCTGCACGAAGCTGCAGCAGTCTCCATTAAAGCATCGTGTTAGCTTTCATGTCCTGAATTGAGCTCCTGTTACAGTCGGGTCTAAGCGAGGCTCCAGGGTGAGGAGAAGCAAGGTGGTCAGTCGTGTCGAGGAGGCCTGGAGGGCCTTCTGCCTGGGCTTCTGGAGCACGCCTCCTCCTGGGTTCTGTCCGGCCGTACTCGGTGCCGTTGCCCCGGGTGCCCCCTCTCAGTTTTCTCCCAGTTCTGGTTTCCTGCTTCTGAAAGGTGTGCTCACAGGGTCGTGAGTCACGAATCTCCCCTGGGTGTGGGCTTAGCTGCGTGACTCTTGGGATCGAGGCGGCGCTGACGGGGGTCACTCAGTGGCCCTGAGCCGACAGCGGGGCTGGCCTCCCCGTCCAGGTGGGCGTGGTGGTGCACCCCGTGGGTGGAGGCAGGACTCGGCTGGCTCTGTGAGCTGGACCCCCTCCACAGGGCTCTGCAGCCTCGGGGGGGTGGGAGGCCCGAGTGAGGGGTCCAGTGAGCCAGGTGGAAGCTTGCCTGGCCTTTTATGATCCGGCCTCTGAGGGCAGATGGTGTGCCTTCTGCCATATTTACTAGTTGGGGCACTCACCAGCCCTTTCAGACACAGGGGGAGGGACCAGACCGCCTCTCTCAGTGAGACGCGTGGAAGAGCAGCCGTGTCTAAACCTCCTGGGATTTTGGAGAGTTTGGCCTCAGGCCCTCTTCTCCATGGACATGCTCATCCCTGGTGATGCCATTCAGACCCCTGGTTTTGAAAGCATCCCTATGAGTGATTCCCAGACATACACCCCTAGGCTGGACCTTTCCCAAAGCTTAGACTCTTGTGTTCCTCTGCCCTCCAGGTATGCAGTGCCCACCTGACTCGATCTTCAGACTCCACACAGTCCAGCAGAGGCTTATGTTTTTTTTCCTCCAGGGCTTTTGCTTTATACTCTGCAGACCTGATGGGTCTCTGCCCAGCTTTCTCCACCTCAGAAAACGCCGCCAGCGACCACCCGCTAAGTCTGACGCTTTACCACTCTTATTCTTTTTTTTTTTTTTTTTAAAGATTTATTTATTTATTTTTTGGTGGGAGGGGAGCAGGCGGGCCACTTCTATTGGTCTTTCTATTTGTCTGTTTTCATCCATCTTTGCTCTTTGGCCCGTGTGGGCCTCCCATCGCGGTGGCCTCTGGTGTTGCACAGCACCGGCTCTGGGCGCATGCGCTCCAGAGCTCCGGCTCGGTGATTGGACACATCGGTCCAGCCGCTCCGCGGCACGTGGGATCTTCCCAGGCCAGGGATCGAACCGGCGCCCCTTGCACTGCAAGGCGGTGTCCTTACCCACTGGACCACCAGGGAAGCCCTACCACTCTTACTCTGTCACCTCTGTGTCCAGTCCCTAAGCGAGTCTTGGCAACTCTCCCCTCCAGAGTGCACCTCCATCCGCCTGGTCCTCCCTGCGTCCAGGCACCGCCGCCACCGACTCTGCCGAGGCCTCACTGCGCCCCTCGGCAGCCCCCTCCGGCCCGTTCGCCACAGCCGCCAGTGGTCTTCCTGTGTCAGCTAGGGGACACAGGCCCCACGTTAAACCCTCAGGTGAGGTTCTGCCTGGCTCTGAGTAATAGCCAAGCTGGTTGTCATGGCTACGAGGCCTCCCCTGACCTGGTACCGCCCACTCCCTAAGAAGCCCACCTGCCGTCAGGCTCCTCCCCCGTCCGGCCACTGGCCTCCTGTCTGCTCTCTCTCCCTGAGGGCCTTTGCACGGCTGTGGCCTCTGCCTGGACAGACCTTCCAGCAGCCCCAGTCGTTAGTCCATTCTTCAGATTTCAGGCTCCACTTCTCCTCCATCGCCACCTGATCGAAGCCAGCTCACAGCACCACTGGTCTCATTTACTTCTTAGAGAAGATCACAGCCTGTAATTACATGATTTGTTACCTGTTATTGTCTCTGTTCCCTTCCAGAATCTAAGAGCCAGCAAGTCCAGGGACTCAAACTGTCCCTAGGCCTCCCCGGGGCTGGATTGTGACAGACTCCATAGAGGGGGACCCTGTGCTGGCCGGCAGCAGCCAGAGGACACGGGATTCACGTGAAGAGACAGGTCACAAAGCCCTGGTTGACAATTTCATATTTGTGGATGGACTTCTTGCCTTGCAAAAGGCTTCTTTAAACTGGTCCCTCTTTCTCTTTCTCTTGCTGGATGTTAAGTAGAAAATGATGGGTGAGTTAATTCTCTTCCGTAGCTTTTCTGTCAGTTTCCTATTTAAAATAACATGCACAAGGGCTTTCCTGGTGGTTGAGTGGGTAGAGTTCTCCTTGCAGTGCAAGGGACACCGGTTCGATCCCTGGCCCGGGAAGATCCCATGTGCCGCGGAGCAGCTGGACCAGTGCATCCAATTATGAGCCAGCGCTCTGGAGTGCATGCGCCCAGAGCCAGTGCTCTGCAGTAAGAGAGGCCAGTGCAATAGGAGGCCCACACAGGCCAAAAAATAAAACCATCGATGAAAATAAATATAAATAAAGGAGGCATGATGGAGGAAAAGGAAAATAATAATAATAAAATATATATATATATATATAATTACACAAAACTCAGTAACACACTCTGTCCACCCCAGCATTGTTCTGAGCTCACACCCAGGCCTGCTGAGTGGGTTCTCATGGCTTTGGCCCAGGGGGATCCTGAGGGGGGCAGACTTCCCAGGACCGCTCTCAGAGGGTTGGAGAGATTCTGTAGCAATTCAGAAAAGCTGACATTTGCTTAAATCCAGCAAATTAGAATTTTTCCCCCTGATTTTTCTTTTCAGTGCCACCCTTCCTGTTACCGTGTGACCCTGGTCTCAGGTGGTGCCTTCACACGCTGCACCGGTAGCAGCCTCACTGCTTGTGAGGCGCAAACAGAAGAGAGACTAGGACGCGCCTTTCCTTTTAGTTTTTTTAATTAGGTAGCATGGTCACATGATGAGGGAAAATCTTGTATTTAGACTCAAATACAAGACTGCATCCCATAATTGACCACAAATAGCCCAAGAGATGCTTGTTTAGAGGTTTTGTTTATGACAGTGGCTAAAACCACAAGTATTGCCCTACCTACCTGACTTCTCAGAACTAGGAGCTGGTGGAAGTGGAGACCTCCCTGGGGCCGGGCTGGATTGTGACAGACTCCATAGAGGGGGACCCTGTGTAGGCCGGCAGCAGCCAGAGGACACGGGATTCACGTGAAGAGACAGGTCACAAAGCCCTGGTTGACAATTTCATATTTGTGGATGGACTTCTTGCCTTGCAAAAGGCTTCTTTAAACTGGTCCCTCTTTCTCTTTCTCTTGCTGGATGTTAAGTAGAAAATGATGGGTGAGTTAATTCTCTTCCGTAGCTTTTCTGTCAGTTTCCTATTTAAAATAACATGCACAAGGGCTTTCCTGGTGGTTGAGTGGGTAGAGTTCTCCTTGCAGTGCAAGGGACACTGGTTCGATCCCTGGCCCGGGAAGATCCCATGTGCCGCGGAGCAGCTGGACCAGTGCATCCAATTATGAGCCAGCGCTCTGGAGTGCATGCGCCCAGAGCCAGTGCTCTGCAGTAAGAGAGGCCAGTGCAATAGGAGGCCCACACAGGCCAAAAAATAAAACCATCGATGAAAATAAATATAAATAAAGGAGGCATGATGGGGGAAAAGGAAAATAATAATAATAAAATATATATATATATATATAAAATTACACAAAACTCAGTAACACACTCTGTCCACCCCAGCATTGTTCTGAGCTCACACCCAGGCCTGCTGAGTGGGTTCTCATGGCTTTAGCCCAGGGGGATCCTGAGGGGGGCAGACTTCCCAGGACCGCTCTCAGAGGGTTGGAGAGATTCTGTAGCAATTCAGAAAAGCTGACATTTGCTTAAATCCAGCAAATTAGAATTTTTCCCCCTGATTTTTCTTTTCAGTGCCACCCTTCCTGTTACCGTGTGACCCTGGTCTCAGGTGGTGCCTTCACACGCTGCACCGGTAGCAGCCTCACTGCTTGTGAGGCGCAAACAGAAGAGAGACTAGGACGCGCCTTTCCTTTTTTTTTTTTTAATTAGGTAGCATGGTCACATGATGAGGGAAAATCTTGTATTTAGACTCAAATACAAGACTGCATCCCATAATTGACCACAAATAGCCCAAGAGATGCTTGTTTAGAGGTTTTTGTTTATGACAGTGGCTAAAACCACAAGTATTGCCCTACCTACCTGACTTCTCAGAACTAGGAGCTGGTGGAAGTGGAGACCTCCCTGGGGTCCGGGCACTGCCCAGGGGGCAGGGGTGGAACGTGCCTGTTTCTCTCTGGCTTATTGGAGGAGGCCGGGCAAATGGCAAGATGGCTACTTCTGTGCCGGCCCTAGAAAACAGCCAACAGAGCTTTTTTTGAAACAGGACTTGGGGTCCGGAGGATTTCCGTGAAAGGCCCTCCTCTCCACGCGGTTCTCAGAGTAAGACTGAACCGAGCCTGGAGCCGGCTCCCTCTGGAGCGCAGCGCTCTGTAACAGTGGGGCGTGTCTGTCTGACCTGTGTGAGCAAACGTTATTTTGGAGAAGTGAGTTTTCCATACAATTAGAAGAGCTCAAAAGTGCTTTCAGATTTTTAAAGGTCCCTTTTGATGTAACCAGGCCTAAATGTGAGACACGCTTTCCTTCTCAGTAGGGCTCCAGTTCTCAGGGTCGCTGGGTTCCGGGGAGGGCGTGGCCTGCGCACTAGGAGCTCTGAGCGGCCGGGGGGGCTGGCGTGGACCCAGCGGCTGTGGGTGTGGTGTTGCTCGAGGACAGCCCTGCCTGTGCTCCTGAGGACCCGCGCTGCCAGGGCCGGACCGCCCAGCTGATGCCCAGCCCCAGGAGCGGCAGCCCTGTCCTAAGTGGCCGTGACCGCGGGCCTGCAGTGGGGGCTGCCCCGTGAGGTTCTAGGAACAGCCTCTGCGCTGCGTGTCTGCCATCGAGGGTGCCCAGGCCTTGAAGGCCTTGAAAGCTAGGGGGTTTTGACGCGGAGGAGCTTTGATGGGAAATGACAGAATTGACTATTTATGGTAAGTAAATGCATGCATTTCGAAGCCAGGTGATTTTTCCTTTCTTTATTACTGTTTTATCCCCGATGTTGAACAGGTTGCTGTGCCACACAGTGGGGCCGTGCGGTGCATCCACTGTGTGTGTGACAGTTCTCCCAGTCCATCTTTCTGCCACCATCCCTCCCCCTTGGCAACCACACATCTATCCTCTGTATCTCTGAGTCTGTTTCTGTTTCATCGGTGCTGTTTTACCTTCCACACGGGTGGTACCGCATGGTATTCGTCTTTCTCTGTCTGCCTTACTCCACTAGTATGTTCATCTCTAGGTCCATGCTGCCGCAGATGGTGTCATTTCCTTGTTTCTTCACGGCTCGGTGATACTTCCGTGTATGTATGTGCCTCACCCGTGCCC
This sequence comes from Tragulus kanchil, assembly GCA_022376925.1. Classification (NCBI taxonomy): domain Eukaryota; kingdom Metazoa; phylum Chordata; class Mammalia; order Artiodactyla; family Tragulidae; genus Tragulus; species Tragulus kanchil. The sequence continues at coordinate 219,864,582 of JAIOJX010000030.1, read as the reverse complement.
TTCATCCACTGATGGACGCTTAGGTCGTGACCACGTCTTGGCTATTGGGAATAGTGCTGCTCTGAACAGAGGTGCTTGTATCTGTTTGTTTTTCCAGCTAGGTGCCCAGGAGTGGGATTGCTGGAGAGAGTGGCAGCTCTGTCTTTAGTGTTCTAGGTTTCTGAGGAGCCTCCACACAGTTGTCCACAGCGGCTGGACCAGTCTCCACTCCCACCCCCAGTGTGAGCGAGCTCCCTTTTACCTGCACCCTCTCCAGCATGGGTCATTGGTCGGCTTTTCAACTCTGGTCAGTCTGACCAGTGTGATTCATGTTGTAGCTTGCAGTTTTGACTGGCATTTCTACTAATTAGTGATATTGGCATCTTTTCCTGTACATGTTGGCCATCTGCATGTTGTCTTTGGAGAAATGTCTGTTGAGGTCTTCTGTCCATTTTTGGATTTGATTACTTTAGTTCTATGAGCTATCTGTAAATTTTGGAAATGAAGCCCTGTTGGTATCATTTGGAAATATTTTCTACCAGTCCATAGGTTGTCGTCTTGTTGATGGTTTCCTTCTGCTGTGTGACAGCTTGTAAGTTCGATTACTTCCCATTAGTCTATTCTTGCTTTTATTTCTGCTGCCTTAGGAGACTGACCTAAGAAAACATTAGTGTGATTTGTATCGAGAGAATAGTTTGCCTGTGTCCTCTTCTACGAGTCTTATGGTGTCACAGCTTATATGTAAGGCTATTAAGCCACTTTGCCGTATTTTTGTATATGTAATGAGGGTGTGTTCTAACCTCATTAATTTACATGTGGCTCTGCAGGCTACCTCACACGGTTAAGTGACCTGGTAACTGGGTGTCAGGTGAAGCTAGAAGCCCACAATCATATCAGGCCTTTCTAATGCCTGTTCCTGTTATAGAGAAGTTTATAGTTTACAGCATGAAAATGAAGTTTGAAAAGCACCTCCAGCTGATGTCCCAGGTAGGTGTTCCAGTGTCTTTAAAGACAACTGTTCTGCGCCTCACCGAGCTCATGGGCCTCAGGAGTGTGAGAGCAGGCACGGCCCCTCTCAGGCCAGGGACAGCCTGGGCCCGCGTGCTGCAGCTGGGAGACAGCGCACACTGCCATGGTGGCCCGAGGCTGTGTCCTGCGTCCCACCGGTGTCTCCACTCACAGGAGGCTGTGTTTGCGAGCAGTCTCTCTGTACTCTTTAGAACACTTACGTACAGGTAAATAATTTAACACTGACTCGAAGTTCTGATCCTGGTGTTTTCCAGACAGAGCTGGTCGTCAGCCCCAGCCCTGCCTCAGCCTGTGGGAGGGTAGCCTGCTCTCGTCCTCCCGGGGGCTCTGGCAGCCTCGGGCATCGAGACACCAGGGCCGAAGGCTGTCGGGGGCTCTTTGTGGAGAGAACTGGGCTCGGACCCACTGAGAGGCCTCCTGTTAGGAAGAGTGCCCCCTGGGGGACCCTAGGCAAAGCCCTTCCTTCTTCAGGACCAGCCCATCTCTCAGAGAAGGAGCTCAAGGTGATGGCGGGTTCACTGTGACTGAGCATAGAGCTCATTTTCCACTGGTGCCATTCAGACCTGCGTCTCAGGCACGTAAACTCACTTCTCCAACTGCTCTAAAAACGAATGCCCTCTAACACTGGGAGATTTCTTCAGGAAAAAAAATGCTTAAATTTTATTTCATAAAAAGTATAGTCAAATTTCAGCTCCAGTGGGCCCTACTTCTAGGACTTGGCTGGAACCAAGCAACCGTCTTCAAGACTCGCCGTGGGAATCCTGCCTCGCTGGCGACCGGGCGGCAGCGGGGAGAAAGGGCTGCCTGGCGAGCGGGATGAGCAGGACGTGGCTCCTGCGGAGGGAGCGCCTTTGCACCTTCCTAATCGCCGAGAAGACCGCGCGCCGGGTGCTTCCAGAGTCTGTATTTCCAGCAGCTGCCGAAGCGCCCGCCTGTAGGTGAGCAGCGGTCACGTGGTAAGCGGCTGACGTCTGCCTCGGGGAAGCTGGCCCTCAGGCCACGGGGGCTGTGTCTCCCCGCTTGAGGCGGCGCAGGACGAAGGTCCCCAGGGCCACGAGGGGGATGCACATGGTGGAGGTGGCCACGAGCAGCCCGATGACAGCCAGTGCATGCGGAGGGTAGTCCTTGGTCACCAGCTGGCCCTGAGGGGAGAACCCAAGGGTCAGCAGCAAGCCTCGGGCCCCCCGCGGCCCCCTCCCTGGACCCTTCAGTGAGGCAGTCGGTGAGTGTCCCGGGTGGAGCTCGCTGTAGAGAGCAGCCCCGGCGCCTGGAGGTGAGGGCTCCCCTTGCCCAGCGCTGTCCGCCTGGCAGCCGCCACAGTAGGTGGCCACTGTGGCCAGTGACACCGGAGAGTGGCATTTCTAATGAATATTCATGAGTTTAATACCCCGTGTGGTTATTAGCCACTGTGCCTAGTCACAGCTCTCATCTCAAGAGAAGTGCTGACGGACTTGGCTGGTGGAATGATGGGACGTTTCCCTAAATGCAAAACTGCTAAGAAGCCATCTGAGGCCCCAAAGCCAGATGCTGCCCTTCCACCCAGGAGCCGGGGGACAGCCAGGTCCAGGGCGCGGCCGCTGCGGCCGGGCACAGGACGTACGGTTTGTGAACCAACAGGCCACACCGAGGGTGGCTATGGGAACCAGCGCCCAGGCTGTTGTGGCTCCTGTGTGACTCTCTTGTGTTCTGGACGCAGAGAACGTTTCGACAAAATCCAGCATCTCATAATGAAAATAACACCAGAAGGTAGGCAAGACGGAACCTGCCCGAGACAACCGAGGCTGGAAACAGCAAGCCCACAGCACCCCTTGTTCTCAGTGGGTGAGAACCTGAGAGCCTTGCCTCTGAAACCGGGAAGACTTCTTACTCAACAGAGATGGGTTTTTCGCCTGCCTGTTTTTCGGCTGAGTTCTTAGATTCTCTTCTGGGCTTCATGTGAGTGCTGTTTTGTAGACCTGCTCTGTATGTGTGCATGAAGGTACTAATTCATGGTCTCTTTCCCATGTAAACAAAGAATGGCCCTCTCGGATGACTTATTTCTACGACTTTTTAACATCCTCTTTCTCTCATCACCAGGGTGCAGTGGTATATTCACTTTATTCTTTAAGTGTTGAGTCTGCCCCCTGAATGGCTTTTTCCTCTGTTAGGAATAAGAAATGAAGAAAATGGCCCAGATTGCTAACAAGAAGCTTGCAGAGTTTCAGCCAAACAGCTTACCCATCTAAGGAAACAGGAACTCTGGCTGTAAGTTCACACATCACTTCCATATCCACACAAAAGTGACCCAATTTCCAGATGAAGAGGGTGGGAACAGTGTCTACCACAGCAAAAGTAAGTGGGAACCGTCACAAGACAGAGCTTTGTAACTCTGTCTGAGACACTTGTATTTATTTTGTATTGGAGTACAGCTGGTTAGCAACGTGGCGGCGGTTTGAGGTGCACAGCCCAGGGGGTCAGCCATACACACACACACACACACGTGCCTTCTCTCCACGCCCCTCCTTTCCAGGCTGCCACACAGCACTCAGCAGAGTTCCCTGTGCTAAACTGGAGTAGGTTTACTGGATACAGTTTTGGAAGTCCTAGCCATGGCAACCAGAGAGGAAAAGGGAATACAAACCAGAAAGTTTCAGGATATAAAACTACTGCACAGAAATCTCTTGCACACTTGAGTTTGTACAAGTTAATATTGTTGTACACTAACAACAAAAAAATTGCAAAGAGAAATTAAGTTAAAAATCCCATTTACCACCACAATAGAAAAGAATAGGGGCTTCCCTGGTGGGCCAGTGGCTCAGGCTCCATGCTCCCAGTGCAGGGGGCCTGCGGTGTGATCCCTGGTCAGGGAACTAGATCCCACAAGCTGCACCTAAGACCAAGCACAGCCAAAGAAATAAATATTTTAAAAAATATATATATCTAGGAATAAACCTAAGAAGGGAAAAGGAAGATGACACAAAACAGACGAAGAGATACACCATGTTCTTGGACTGAAAGAAGCAATATTGTGAAAATGACTATAATACCCATCTACTACAGATTCAGTCCAATCCCTATCAAACTATCAAGGGCATTCTTCACAGAATGCCTTGATTTCAGAGATTATTAGAGCAATGCAAATCAGAACTACATTGAGGCATCATGGGGGTGAGGGGAGATGGACATACACACGATGAGTATAAAACAGGTGACTGGGGAGAGCACAGGGACTCGGCTCCAAGGTGACCTGCACGGGAAGGAAATCCAAAAAAAAGTGGATGCGTGTGTAAGTCTGGCTGACTGACTTTGTGGCACAGCAGAGAGGAACACAACATTGTCAAACAGCTGTACTCCAATGAAACAAGCAAGCAAGCACCTGGGTGATGTTTCCACATCGAGAGAGAGGTATGTGGTTTCAGAAAACTAGACGCCCGAGGTGGCAGATACCTGGGAGGCGTCCCAGGCCTGGTACCGCAGGGTCCCCGTGAGGATGTAGTCACTCAGGTAGAAGACGAAGAGGCTGACGATGAGCAGCGGGCTCACGCCGCCCCACATGGCCTTCCAGTACCAGTTCAGAGCGCGTCCAGTCATGGCCTTGAGGTCGCTTTCAAATCTGTTGGGGAGTGTGGGGGGAGAGTCTGGATTATCCAAGCTGCTGGGGCCAGGCGGTCTGGGCCACAGCCTGGGTGCTAGGAGGAGCCCGCTGGGCGCCACGGGTGCCGGAACACGGGTGCCACGGGGCCCTACAGGAGGGGAGAGGGGGCAGAGCAAGCACCCACCACTGGTGCTGCCTTCAGACGGAGGCTGCTGCCGTGGGCAGGAGGGGAGCGCCCAGCCCCAGCAGGCACAGAGGGCGCATGAACACTCCCGGGACGTCCGCGGTCCATGTTGGGGGACCCCGAGGCCGCCCTGCTCCCCGCCTGCCGTCTGCAGCAGCTGTAGCTGCCGGCAGCCCACCACTGTGATTGCGATCATGCCTGCGGGCTGTGTCTCACGCCTTGACTCTACCTGAATTTAGCGATGCCGCAGCAGCATGTGTTTCACAGTGAATCGGAAAGGCTACTCTTCAATTATGGAACTACACCTGGAGCCAGGGCTGTGAGTCGTGGCCGGTGTGGGGCCATCGTCAGGCGCGGCCTCCTACCTCCTCAGCCCGTAGAGGTAGCACACGGCGACCGTCTCCACCAGGACGATGAGCAGCAGCGACAGCGTGGCGGCGTAGTTGTTGAAGATGTCGAACCAGTAGCTGCCGGCCTCCAGGGTGAACACCATGCCGACGGCGCAGTTGACGAGGCACACCAGCCCTGCGGCCACAGACCACCCGCTCACCTGCCTGGGACCCCACCTGTGCACCCCGCGGCTGTCGACGGGCGCGGCGGAGGGGCTTGCAGGTTCCTCCGTGGAGGGCTCTGGCAAGGGGCACCACACTCGGTGGCAAAGGTAAGGCTCCCGGCATGGCGTGGGAGGGGAAGCAGGGGAGCAGGCTTGAGCTGCAGGACACCCCTCGAAGGGCCCCTGGAGAGCACTGACGTCTGACCAGAGGAGAGGGGCAGGGAGGGGAAGAGAAGAAACACTGAGCCAGATTCCACTGCGCCTTGAGGCTCCCGAGAAGGGAGCCTCTTACAGGGGGCTCGCCCAAGGCTCAGAGATGTCAGGGACCTTTCCCAACACCACCCAGCACATCAGACACCCTGGAAAGAAACGTTAGACCCTAAAGCTCCCACCTAGGCGGTCCCCTGTCAGGTCCTGCCCCAGAGCCAAGAGCCCCAGAGCTGTCGTGAGGGGTCCCACAGGGCTGCTCCTGATAGGAGGGATGCTGGGGGCTGGAGGGGTGTCCTCAGAGACGGTGTGGGGTGGCCCCCGTGTGCTGCAGCCACCGCGGGCTGGAGAGGAGCAGGCAGAATGGCAGGAGGAGGCATGCTTGTCCAGCTAGAGTAGAATGAGCAGGGAAGCGGTGGGTGGGGACTTAAGATGGAAGTTTTGACAGAAAAGACAGATGACTGCCACCAGCAACCACGAGGACGGAGTCTGCGAGACAGCAACAGGCACCGGGCAAGTACAGCGTGACACGCTTGGAAAGCAGCAACAACCTAAACTGGGAGCTCAGGTGCTGGGGCTTCCCGACCAGGCAGGAGCGCTGTACCTCGACCTTGAGGCTGGTCACTGCACTTGTGTTTAGGAAATGTACAAGTTGTCGCTAAAACCAGGAGCTCTGACTGCTATGCTGGGGCCTCTGGCCTGTGCAGCAGCCGGGGTGACTGCTCACCGGCTCCTGATGTGCAGGGCCACACGGGGGGTGGATCACGTTTCCAGGTCCCCGCGTACCGACAGAGCCGCGGCCGGAGCGCGTCAGCCCTGAGCCCAGTGCCCCTGCGCCCCTCCCTGAGCCCCCGTGTGCCCCCTCACCCGCGATGGCCTCCTTGGGCAGGTGGCTGGAGACGAGCTGGCTGTCGGTCAGCGGGGTGAGGATGGCGGCCGTGTTGCCCAGCATGCTCCCGACGCCCAGCAGCAGCAGCATGAAGAAGTAGAGCGCCGCCCAGAGCTGGGAGCCGCCCATGTTCCTGATGGCCTCCGTGTAGACGATGAAGGCCAGGCCGGTGCCCTGAACAGCCTGTGCGAGAGCGGGGCACACCTTCACCACCGGGCATCACGGCGCGCCACCAGCATCCACTGTTACGGTAAGGGGGCACCTTGAAACCGGGGACGAAAAGCCACGTTCTGAGCTTGGACCATGCGATCACACACAGACCGGAGTCAGACTGGGGCTTCAGAGATGTGTACGGTCTAAAATGCAACTTACTCACATCTACTTCGAAAACTCAGGTTCTCCTTCCCAACTCACAGCATTCGCTACTAAAGAGTCAATCAAAGTTTAGACTAGTAAGTCTGTCCCATCAAGACCGGAAGCCTGTCCCGTATAGACAGGAAGAACACAGCTTATGACCCTCAGCCGGGAGAGGAGAACGTGAAGATAAAGTCTATGTAAATGAAAACCAGAATGGAGCTCTTACTGAGCTGAGGCATATTAATAATGACTGTACAGAACATTAAAAATACCTCCTCTGTTTGGGGCAGGCCTGTCCGACGCTGGACTCTGGCTGGGCTCACCTCCTGGGACCCTGAGCGGGCTTCCACGGTGGCCCGCCCTGTGCCAGTGACCGTGGGGGGCCTGGCCTAAACTGGGAGCTCAGGTGCTGGGGCTTCCCGACCAGGCAGGAGCGCTGTACCTCGACCTTGAGGCTGGTCACTGCGCTTGTGTTTAGGAAATGTACAAGTTGTCGCTAAAACCAGGAGCTCTGACTGCTATGCTGGGGCCTCTGGCCTGTGCAGCAGCCGGGGTGACTGCTCACCGGCTGCTGATGTGCAGGGCCACACGGGGGGTGGATCACGTTTCCAGGGCCCCGCGTACCGACAGAGCCGCGGCCGGAGCGCGTCAGCCCTGAGCCAAGTGCACCTGCGCCCCTCCCTGAGCCCCCGCGTGCCCCCTCACCCGCGATGGCCTCCTTGGGCAGGTGGCTGGAGACGAGCTGGCTGTCGGTCAGCGGGGTGAGGATGGCGGCCGTGTTGCCCAGCATGCTCCCGACGCCCAGCAGCAGCAGCATGAAGAAGTAGAGCGCCGCCCAGAGCTGGGAGCCGCCCATGTTCCTGATGGCCTCCGTGTAGACGATGAAGGCCAGGCCAGTGCCCTGAACAGCCTGTGCGAGAGCGGGGCACACCTTCACCACCGGGCATCACGGCGCGCCACCAGCATCCACTGTTACGGTAAGGGGGCACCTTGAAACCGGGGACGAAAAGTCACGTTCTGAGCTTGGACCATGCGATCACACACAGACCGGAGTCAGACTGGGGCTTCAGAGATGTGTACGGTCTAAAATGCAACTTACTCACATCTACTTCGAAAACTCAGGTTCTCCTTCCCAACTCACAGCATTCGCTACTAAAGAGTCAATCAAAGTTTAGACTAGTAAGTCTGTCCCATCAAGACCGGAAGCCTGTCCCGTATAGACAGGAAGAACACAGCTTATGACCCTCAGCCGGGAGAGGAGAACGTGAAGATAAAGTCTATGTAAATGAAAACCAGAATGGAGCTCTTACTGAGCTGAGGCATATTAATAATGACTGTACAGAACATTAAAAATACCTCCTCTGTTTGGGGCAGGCCTGTCCGACGCTGGACTCTGGCTGGGCTCACATCCTGGGACCCTGAGCGGGCCTGGCTTCCACGGCGGCCCGCCCCTGTGCCAGTGACCGTGGGAAGCTGCGCCCACCTTCGTGGAGGCCTCCTGCGGCCTGGCCCGGCGTCCACGGACGGGACCCCAGTCTCTAGATCCAGACGGGCCTTCCCGCGGGTAAGCCAAACCCCCTCGAGCTGAAGACTGGGGCACCCCAGTGGTCAGAGAGGTACAGGGGGCCCCACGGTCTTCATGGCTCCCAGGACAGAGGGGCGGCCATCCTGCCCTCCCGTAGCACCCCTGATCTCCTAGCCCCTGGTGCTGGCTTGGGGTCTGTCCTGAAGCTCGTGGCTCCAGGGCCACCAAGACCAGGTCGTGGGGCGGGGGTCTCCTTGGGCCCCCTCGACCTCAGCAGCAGCTGCAGAATAGAGCTCTCCTCCAGGTTCTGGGTGCCCTGGTGACGAGACTGGGAATCCAGCAGTGCTGCCCTCTTGTGGCCGCGGTCAGGAACACCCCGCCTCAAGCCCCAGGCCTCTGGGGAGATGGAGGGTCAGCTGGGGCCCACCCGGCTCCAGGGGAAGGGAAGAGAGACTCGGAAGGAGCCAGTTGCAGCGAGGCCATGCGAATGGGCAAGTGCAGTGAACCTGTGTCTGTTACTCTGTTTTTCTTAACTATTCAGGAGATAATAAAGACTTCTCAATTCCCCCTGCGGATGCCTCCTTTATTCCATCTGGGCCTCCATCCGAGCCTGCTCGGACCGAGCCTGCCATCCCCTGGACCAGACCCCCATCTCCAGCTCCCCTGGAGCCTGGGACATGGAAAGGAAACTTCCTACAGCTAAAGGTTGGTGAGCCCTCAAATGGGAGCGCAGGCAAGGGGCGTGTAGTCTTCCTGGCTCCCGGAGGTGAGGGGAACTCTGCCCTGCCTCCTCAAAGTCCCGGAGCAGCATACAAATGCGCTGGGTTGGGAACTCTTCTGAAGTTTGGCACCCGGAGAAATAACACCCCACTTTGGGGTGCCTGCTCTGGCTCTGATGACCTGAAGGAAAGTCCCGGATTCCAAGGTGTCTCCAGACTCAGGGTGCCCTGCTTGCCTGAGGGGCGAGAAAGCAGCGCTGCCCCCTTGTGGCCACCTCCCGGCACAACAGCCTTGAACCCCAGGCACCTGAGGACTGAGGAGGCCAAAAAGACTTCAGCGTCTGATCACAGCTTTGAAAACATTCACTGCGGCGGTTAGGAGAGAAAAATGCAACAAGGGCCAACTAGATACAGCCCAGTGCCAAAGACAGAGGTCCACTGACCCTATGTGTTCTTGTTAAAGGACCCGAACTCACGCCCAGCATCTCCAGGGCTCAGGGAAACAGACAACAGGGAACTCCAGGCGTCAGAAAGACTACAGTCACGCTGGGCTGGAGACGGCCTGCAGAACGTGACTCCAAACAGAGTGTGAAACCCCGTGGCTACCGCCGGAAGGTTCACAGGCAGGACGGTGCTCAGGCAAGGAACCCTGGACCCGCCCCAGATCCGACTGTTCCACTCCACCGTTCTGGGAGACAGCCAGTGCTTCAAACGACACACCTACTCCAGCGGCCGTGGCCAGCCGACCTGCAGGAGGCAGGGCCCCAAAACTATGAAACGCCCAGCGACAGAAGAGAGGATACAGACGACGTGGTGCTCATCTCCAGCGGCCTCTTACGGAACCAGGACACCCAGGGACAGCACAGCCCTGACCACCCTGAGGAAGGACCCAGAGGCCCCCACGAACTCAAGCCGGTAAGACAGAAAATCCTCGCCCGTATCTGTCACTGAAAGGTGGAAAGTCAAAAGCAGTAAAATGGAACCGATAAACTAGGAAATGCAGACACACAGCCTCAGAAAATAAACGTCACTTCCAAAGTGGTAAGAGAGGAGGGGTTGGAGAGAAACACGAGGTTCCGTTTATGGCCCTTAGGCTCACAGCTGTATCTGCTAGCATTATATGGATCAATCAAACTATTTAAGAGCGATAGGCTCTGCCCTGCCTCCTCAAAGTCCCGGAGCAGCATACAAATGCGCTGGGTTGGGAACTCTTCTGAAGTTTGGCACCCGGAGAAATAACACCCCACTTTGGGGTGCCTGCTCTGGCTCTGATGACCTGAAGGAAAGTCCCGGATTCCAAGGTGTCTCCAGACTCAGGGTGCCCTGCTTGCCTGAGGGGCGAGAAAGCAGCGCTGCCCCCTTGTGGCCACCTCCCGGCACAACAGCCTTGAACCCCAGGCACCTGAGGACTGAGGAGGCCAAAAAGACTTCAGCGTCTGATCACAGCTTTGAAAACATTCACTGCGGCGGTTAGGAGAGAAAAATGCAACAAGGGCCAACTAGATACAGCCCAGTGCCAAAGACAGAGGTCCACTGACCCTATGTGTTCTTGTTAAAGGACCCGAACTCACGCCCAGCATCTCCAGGGCTCAGGGAAACAGACAACAGGGAACTCCAGGCGTCAGAAAGACTACAGTCACGCTGGGCTGGAGACGGCCTGCAGAACGTGACTCCAAACAGAGTGTGAAACCCCGCGTGGCTCCCCGCCGGAAGGTTCACAGGCAGGACGGTGCTCAGGCAAGGAACCCTGGACCCGCCCCAGATCCGACTGTTCCACTCCACCGTTCTGGGAGACAGCCAGTGCTTCAAACGACACACCTACTCCAGCGGCCGTGGCCAGCCGACCTGCAGGAGGCAGGGCCCCAAAACTATGAAACGCCCAGCGACAGAAGAGAGGATACAGACGACGTGGTGCTCATCTCCAGCGGCCTCTTACGGAACCAGGACACCCAGGGACAGCACAGCCCTGACCACCCTGAGGAAGGACCCAGAGGCCCCCACGAACTCAAGCCGGTAAGACAGAAAATCCTCGCCCGTATCTGTCACTGAAAGGTGGAAAGTCAAAAGCAGTAAAATGGAACCGATAAACTAGGAAATGCAGACACACAGCCTCAGAAAATAAACGTCACTTCCAAAGTGGTAAGAGAGGGAGGGGTTGGAGAGGGGAAACACGAGGTTCCCGTTTATGGCCCTTAGGCTCACAGCTGTATCTGCTAGCATTATATGGATCAATCAAACTATTTACAAGGCCCTAGACGTATGTAATCAGCACAGAGAAGCGCACTCTGCACAGTACTCTGTGCCAGAGAATCCAAAGGAAAAGTAGTCCATGCACACGGGGGCTTGAATGCAGTTAGTACTTATCTCAAGCTTGACACTGCACATTATTCCAGGATATACTAAAAATGATTTCCCCTCGTAAATGCCTCTTAAGTTCTTCCCCTAGTCTGTAATCCTAAGATCAGGCCCTTAAGGCGCCTGGGATCTGAAGGCGAGGGCCGGCATGGCCTTCCCGACACCATGGACAGCCCCGCCTCGGGGAGGCCAGACAGCGCGCCCCAGCCCACACGAGCGACTGACGGGCACACTCAGAGGAAACAGCCGTGAACGGACAGACCTAGAGATGAGACGCCCGGTTTCACCGGAGAAACCTGGGGTTTCCAGAGTGGCAAATAGCGATGGCAGATGGGGAAGTCAGAAAAGACCTACTGGTGCTCTTACTATATATATATATATATATATATATAGTAAGAAATATATATATTTCTGTGTGCATACAGATTCATATATGCATATAATAATACATATCTCCGTATCAACTAGCAAGGGCCTCCCGTAGCACACACAGCTATCCTCCCTCTGCACCCAACCCTGTGCCCCTCAATCCAGAGAAGCACTGGTCTAGGTATATCGTGAATCCAGTTCCTACTGATCGCAGACATGACAGCGGTACTCCCACTCAGAGCTTTTTGAAATAAGAGAGGATACAGACGACGTGGTGCTCATCTCCAGCGGCCTCTTACGGAACCAGGACACCCAGGGACAGCACAGCCCTGACCACCCTGAGGAAGGACCCAGAGGCCCCCACGAACTCAAGCCGGTAAGACAGAAAATCCTCGCCCGTATCTGTCACTGAAAGGTGGAAAGTCAAAAGCAGTAAAATGGAACCGATAAACTAGGAAATGCAGACACACAGCCTCAGAAAATAAACGTCACTTCCAAAGTGGTAAGAGAGGGAGGGGTTGGAGAGGGGAAACACGAGGTTCCCGTTTATGGCCCTTAGGCTCACAGCTGTATCTGCTAGCATTATATGGATCAATCAAACTATTTACAAGGCCCTAGACGTATGTAATCAGCACAGAGAAGCGCACTCTGCACAGTACTCTGTGCCAGAGAATCCAAAGGAAAAGTAGTCCATGCACACGGGGGCTTGAATGCAGTTAGTACTTATCTCAAGCTTGACACTGCACATTATTCCAGGATATACTAAAAATGATTTCCCCTCGTAAATGCCTCTTAAGTTCTTCCCCTAGTCTGTAATCCTAAGATCAGGCCCTTAAGGCGCCTGGGATCTGAAGGCGAGGGCCGGCATGGCCTTCCCGACACCATGGACAGCCCCGCCTCGGGGAGGCCAGACAGCGCGCCCCAGCCCACACGAGCGACTGACGGGCACACTCAGAGGAAACAGCCGTGAACTGACAGACCTAGAGATGAGACGTCTGGTTTCACCGGAGAAACCTGGGGTTTCCAGAGTGGCAAATAGCGATGGCAGATGGGGAAGTCAGAAAAGACCTACTGGTGCTCTTACTATATATATATATATATATATAGTAAGAAATATATATATTTCTGTGTGCATACAGATTCATATATGCATATAATAATACATATCTCCGTATCAACTAGCAAGGGCCTCCCGTAGCACACACAGCTATCCTCCCTCTGCACCCAACCCTGTGCCCCTCAATCCAGAGAAGCACTGGTCTAGGTATATGGCGAAGTGAATCCAGTTCCTACTGATCGCAGACATGACAGCGTATGTTACTCCCACTCCAGGAGACAGTAAAACTTGAATTCACCTTGAAATTACCTCCTCTATTCCGTTCAGGCCTAGCTGCTTCTGACTGGGGCCATATCCGGGCCCTGAGCTGGTCTGGATTCCACGGCTCGGACTCCCTAGCTCCCAGTGCCTGCAGGACGCAGCGCCCGCCTTCAGAGGAGGCCTCTTGCGCCTGGCATCCGCCGGCGGCAACCCCAACCTGGATCCAGATGAACTTTCCTGCACGCAATGCCGACGTCCCGCAGTGAAAAGCCGGCAGGCTCCCTGGGTTAAGCGATGGAAACAGGCACCCGGGCTTCACGGCTCCAGGGAGATGGGTACCTCCGCCCTCGCTGCCTTCGCGTGCCTGATCTCCTTGCCCCTGGTGCTGGGTTGGGATCTCCCCTGAAGCTCGTGGCTTGAGGACAAACAAGGTCAGGGCTTGCGTGTCTCTTTGGGCCCCCTCGACCTCATTAACAGCCCTGGAGCAGAGCTCTTTCTCCAGATTCTGGTTGCCACGGTTCCCAGAATTGGGACAAAGAAGTGCTGCCACGGTGCGGTCACCTCTGGAAACAGCAGTTTTCTCCCCTGTGCTGCTCGGGAGCTAGTTCATCGGCAAAAAGTTTGAGGGATAGTGGTGGAAACATGCACCTCAGGGCTAAGGGAAGAAAAACCGTCAACAGTTTAACTTACAAGTCAGTTTCAGAGATGAAGGTTCTGACCCTGTGGTGTTCGGTTTCTAACACCAGAATAGATGTCCAGCACGCGCCGTAAGAAAGGCGGGGAAATGCACAAGGTGGAGGTCCTGGCACCGGTCGTCCAGAAGACCCCCACGACCCCAGGAGGGAGACGGCCAGAGAGGACAGGTTCTGGGGAAGCTGCCTGTGGAGGACGGAACGGAACGGAACGGCCCTCGGCCGGGATGGAGAGAACGAGAGCGCACAGCCTCAGGGAAGGAAGCGTGGAGCCGCCTAGAGGCCCCCGAGGCCCGCTCCTGCTCGTCGTCCTGGAGGGAAAACCAGCCTTAAAACCGCACACCCAGGGCTTCCCTGGGGGCCCAGTGGATAAACAGTCTACGTGCAAGGGGCATCAGTGATCCCTGACCTGGGAAGGTCCCACAGGCCATGGAGCAGCTGGAGCAGTGTGTCCAATGCCGAGCCAGCGCTCTGGAGCGCATGCGCTCAGAACCGGTGCTCTGCAATGAGAGGGGCCACTGCGACTGGAGGCCCACACAGGCCAGAGAACAAAGATGGAGGAAAATGAACAGATGAAAAAACAATGAAGAAAAGGGGGTCAAAACTTAACAAAATAAACACACACACACACACCTGGACATTTCCCATCTACCTGCAAAACCAAGGCCTGGACATCATACAAATGTCCAGTGACAGAGGAAAAGATAAAGGTGTCCTTACTCTATACAAGGGACTGCTTCAGCGAACCTGCACAGTAGAAGCCCGGAAGCTCCTTGCCCCTGGTGCTGGGTTGGGATCTCCCCTGAAGCTCGTGGCTTGAGGACAAACAAGGTCAGGGCTTGCGTGTCTCTTTGGGCCCCCTCGACCTCATTAACAGCCCTGGAGCAGAGCTCTTTCTCCAGATTCTGGTTGCCACGGTTCCCAGAATTGGGACAAAGAAGTGCTGCCACGGTGCGGTCACCTCTGGAAACAGCAGTTTTCTCCCCTGTGCTGCTCGGGAGCTAGTTCATCGGCAAAAAGTTTGAGGGATAGTGGTGGAAACATGCACCTCAGGGCTAAGGGAAGAAAAACCGTCAACAGTTTAACTTACAAGTCAGTTTCAGAGATGAAGGTTCTGACCCTGTGGTGTTCGGTTTCTAACACCAGAATAGATGTCCAGCACGCGCCGTAAGAAAGGCGGGGAAATGCACAAGGTGGAGGTCCTGGCACCGGTCGTCCAGAAGACCCCCACGACCCCAGGAGGGAGACGGCCAGAGAGGACAGGTTCTGGGGAAGCTGCCTGTGGAGGACGGAACGGAACGGAACGGCCCTCGGCCGGGATGGAGAGAACGAGAGCGCACAGCCTCAGGGAAGGAAGCGTGGAGCCGCCTAGAGGCCCCCGAGGCCCGCTCCTGCTCGTCGTCCTGGAGGGAAAACCAGCCTTAAAACCGCACACCCAGGGCTTCCCTGGGGGCCCAGTGGATAAACAGTCTACGTGCAAGGGGCATCAGTGATCCCTGACCTGGGAAGGTCCCACAGGCCATGGAGCAGCTGGAGCAGTGTGTCCAATGCCGAGCCAGCGCTCTGGAGCGCATGCGCTCAGAACCGGTGCTCTGCAATGAGAGGGGCCACTGCGACTGGAGGCCCACACAGGCCAGAGAACAAAGATGGAGGAAAATGAACAGATGAAAAAACAATGAAGAAAAGGGGGTCAAAACTTAACAAAATAAACACACACACACACACCTGGACATTTCCCATCTACCTGCAAAACCAAGGCCTGGACATCATACAAATGTCCAGTGACAGAGGAAAAGATAAAGGTGTCCTTACTCTATACAAGGGACTGTTCCTCAGCCGGAAACCTGACTTACAGCGAAGCCTCGCAGACAGTATGCACGGACCCAGGGAAGATCTCCCTAGCTCAAGAGGCTCACAGAGCCCGGCTGAAAATACATCCCTTCCAGGTGCACACACACGAGAAACAGAAGGGAACTTACAGATCTGGACACAGGAACACGGAGTCTCAGAGGAGGCATTTTGTGTTTCCAAAGTGCCAAGATGTGGGTAGGCTGGAGGGGGATCCCATGAGCTTAGGGTTCCCTTGTGCACACGCTGTTTCTACAGGTATGTGTCTATAAACACAGCGATGTATCTAGACACCGATATATGTAATTCAAGTTCACTTAAAGTGAACTTCCACACCTAGAAAATGGAATAACCAGTCTCAGAGAAGGAATTCAGTGTTTCCAAAGCAGCAAAGTGCCTAGAGGCTAAAAGATGAACTCACAAGATTAGGCTTCCCTGGTACAACCGCTTGGGCTTCCCTGTGTGGAGCAGCTTCACAGCTGTTTCTATGTGTGTACATCTGTAAACATAGCTATGTAGCCAGACACCTATATTTTTATCACCTGTGTGTGTGTGTATATACATACATATATATATATCTAGCACAGAGAGACTTGAAGTGAAGCTACAGACCTAGAAAACAGAACACCCAGGGTCAGAAAAGGAATCTAGTTTTTTGGGAGTGGCAAGATGCGGGTAGGCTAGAGGGGGACACCACGAGCGTATGGCTCCTTGGTGTACACGCTGTATCTGTGGACTCTATAAAATTAGCTGTGTATCTAGATACTGATATATAAACGCACAGATATATATACACATATATGTGTGTGTGTGTGTGTATATATATATATTTTTTAACACACACACTTAAAGTGAACTTCCACACCTAGAAAATGGAATAACCAGTCTCAGAGAAGGAATTCAGTGTTTCCAAAGCAGCAAAGTGCCTAGAGGCTAAAAGATGAACTCACAAGATTAGGCTTCCCTGGTACAACCGCTTGGGCTTCCCTGTGTGGAGCAGCTTCACAGCTGTTTCTATGTGTGTACATCTGTAAACATAGCTATGTAGCCAGACACCTATATTTTTATCACCTGTGTGTGTGTGTATATACATACATATATATATATCTAGCACAGAGAGACTTGAAGTGAAGCTACAGACCTAGAAAACAGAACACCCAGGGTCAGAAAAGGAATCTAGTTTTTTGGGAGTGGCAAGATGCGGGTAGGCTAGAGGGGGACACCACGAGCGTATGGCTCCTTGGTGTACACGCTGTATCTGTGGACTCTATAAAATTAGCTGTGTATCTAGATACTGATATATAAACGCACAGATATATATACACATATATGTGTGTGTGTGTGTGTGTATATATATATTTTTTAACACACACACTTGAAGTGAACTTACAGACCTAGAAAATGGAACACCCAGTCTCAAAGAAGGTACTTGGTGTTTACAAACTACCAAAATGGAGGGACGCTATAGGAGAGAAACACAAGATCGGGGATCCTTGGTGCACAGGACTGTTTCTGTCTGTTTACATCTATAAATATAGCTATGTACTTAAACCCCTATATATATGTGTGTTGTGTGTATATATACATACATACATACATACATACATATATATATATATATATATATATATATATATGTATGTATCCATATCTCTAACACCAACACTTAATGTGAACTTACAGACCTAGAAAATGGAACACCCAGTCTCAAAGAAGGTACTTGGTGTTTACAAACTACCAAAATGGAGGGACGCTATAGGAGAGAAACACAAGATTGGGGATCCTTGGTGCACAGGACTGTTTCTGTCTGTTTACATCTATAAATATAGCTATGTACTTAAACCCCTATATATATGTGTGTTGTGTGTATATATACATACATACATACATACATACATACATACATACATATATATATATATATATATATGCATCCATATCTCTAACACCAACACTTAATGTGAACTTACAGACCTAGAAAATGGAACACCCAGTCTCAGAGAAGCAAACTGGTCTTTCCAAAGTGGTGAGGAGACGGGAGGCCAGAGGATGAACTCACGAGATGAGGGGTCCCTGGTGCACAGAGCTGTTTCTATATACGTACATCTATAAATACAGCTGTGTCCCTAGACACCTATCTACGTATCACCTACATATATAGGTATATATATCTATCCCAGACACTAAATGTGAAGCAACACACACGGAAAATGGAATACCCAGCCTTAGAGAAGGAATTTAAACGTCTGCAAACTGCCGAGATGGAGGGATGCTAGACGGGCACATCATGAGAGCAGGTACCCTGGTGCACACGACTGTTGACGCAATGTGTACATCCATAAATACAGCTGTGTACCTAGACACCTACATGATACACACAGACAATCTAACACAGACATCTGAAGTGAACTCAGACACCTAGGAAATGGAACACCCAGTCTCACAGAAGGAACTTGGTGTTTATATACTGGCAAAATGCAGGGATGCTAGAGAAGCAAAACACATGATTGGGGATCCTTGGTGCACACGACTGTCTCTGTCTGGGTGCATCTGTAAATACAGCTCTGGACCTAGACCCTTATATATACATGTGTGTGTGTCTGTGTGTGGTGTGTGTATATATATATTCTTGTATCTAACAGCAACACTTAAGGTGAACATACAGACCTAGAAAACGGAACACCCAGTCTCAGAGAAGGACTTTGGTCTTTCCAAAGTGGCGAGGTGGCTGGAGGCTAGAGGGTAAACTCACGAGATTAGGCTTCCCTGGTGCACACGGCTGTTTCTCTACATACACATCTATAAATATCGCTCTGTACCTAGACATATATCTACATGTATCACCTACATATATAGGTGTGTGTGTATACATATGTGTGTATATCCCAGACACTAAATGTGAACTAACACACGGAGAAAATGAAATACCCAGTCTCAGAGAAGGAACTTGAACGTTTTAAACCTGGCAAGATGGAGGGATGCTACACGAGCAGATCACGAGATTAGGGTTCCCAGGTGCACATGTCTATTTTATATGTGTACATCCATTAATACAGCTATCTACTTAGACAATGATGTATCTATCTATATAGATACAGATACAGATATATATCTAACACAGACATGTGAAGTGAACTTAAGACACATAGAAAATGGAACACCCAGTCCCAGGGAAGGAACTCGGTGTTCACAAACTGGCTAGATAGAGTGATGCTAGAGGAGGAGGACATGAGATCAGGGATCCCTGGTGCACACGGCTGTTTCTATATACGTACACCTATAAATATAGCTGTGTACCTAGACACCTATATATATGTATCTTTCTCTAACGCAGACACTTTAAGTGAACTTACAGACCTAGAAAACGGAGCTCCCAATTGGGGGAGCATCTTGGTCTTTCCAAAGTGGCAAGGTGGCTGGAAACTAGAGGGTGAACTCCTGACATTAGGCTTCTCTGGTGCACACAGCTGTTTCTATATGTGTAGATGTATAAATACACCTATATATATATATACATATATATATCACAGACACTTGAAATTACAGACATAGAAAATAGAACACCCAGGATCAGAAAAGGAATCTAGTTCTTTGGGAGTGGCAAGATGCAGGTAGGCTAGAGGGGGCACCATGAGCGTATGCCTCCTTGGTGCACACACTGTTTATATATGTGGACCTATATAAAATCAGCTATGTATCTAGACACCAATATATAAATGCATACACACACACACACATATATATAGGAGCAACGCTTAAGGTGAACTTACAGACCTAAAAAATGGAACAGACAGTCTCAGAGAAGGAACTTGGTGTTTGTAAAGTGGCACAAAGGCGGGAAGCTAGAGGGGGCAATCAGGAGATCAGGGTTCCCTGGGGCACACTTCTGTTTCTCTATGTGCACATCTACAAATACAGCTGTGTACACAGACACTTATATACACGTCTAAGACAGACGCTTGAACTGGACCTACAGACCTAGAAATTGAAACACCGAGTCTCTGGAAAGGAACTTGGTGTTTGCAGTGTGGCAAGATGTGGGTCGGTTAGTGGGGAAAACACGAGATTAGGGTTCCCTGGTGCACACAGGTGTTTCTGTATGTGGACGTCTATAAACAGCTTTGAATCTGGACACCTACATACATCTCTCTAACTCAGACTTTTTTTTTTTAATTTGTTCTTTTTAATGTTTATTTATTTGACTGTGCTGTGTCTTAGTTGCAGTACGTGGGATCTAGCTCCCTGACCAGGGCTCAAACCCAGGTCTCCTGCATGGGAAGCCAGGAGTCTTAGCCACTGGGCCACCAGAGAAGTCCCTCTAACTCAGACTCAACGTGGCCCCCTGTGTGGCGCACACAGCCCTGCTCCGTCTGCACCTGACTGCGTGCCCCAGAGGACACAGTACAATCGGGCTAGGGAAATGGGAAAGGGATTTCTGTTTCTAGGGATCACAAACAGGACACTGTCCATTAATCCTACTCCAGGGGTTAAGAAGACTGAAGTCACCTTAGAAATACCTCCTTTGCTTTGTGCAGGCCTCTCCAGTTCCGACTGGAGGCATACCCTGGGACCCTGAGCTGGCCTGGCTTCCAAGGTGGACAGTCCCTGGTCCCAGCGACCACGGAGAGAAGCAATCACCTTGCACTGAGGCCTCCTGGGACCTCTCGGCCTGACACCCACGGATGGGACCTCAACCTCTAGATACACACTGGTGTCCCTGCGGGTCAACCAGACCTCCTCCAGGTGAAGGCTGGTGGACCTCCTGGCCGTTACAGATGTGTTTTTCAGCCAGCTCTCATGGCTTCTGGTGCAGTGGTACCGCCACTCTTCTTCCTTAGAGTCTCTGATCTCCATACAACTGGTGCTGGGTTTTGATCTGTCCTGAAATTCATGGGATGAGGAGAAACGAGACCAGCTCTTGGGTGTCTATTGGGCTCTGTCCTCCTAATTAACAACCCAGGAGCACAGCCTTGGCCTAGACTCTGGCTGCCCTGTTCACCAGAGTGAGGAAGAGAAGTGCTTCCGCCTTGTGTACACAGACACTTATATACACGTCTAAGACAGACGCTTGAACTGGACCTACAGACCTAGAAATTGAAACACCGAGTCTCTGGAAAGGAACTTGGTGTTTGCAGTGTGGCAAGATGTGGGTCGGTTAGTGGGGAAAACACGAGATTAGGGTTCCCTGGTGCACACAGGTGTTTCTGTATGTGGACGTCTATAAACAGCTTTGAATCTGGACACCTACATACATCTCTCTAACTCAGACTTTTTTTTAATTTGTTCTTTTTAATGTTTATTTATTTGACTGTGCTGTGTCTTAGTTGCAGTACGTGGGATCTAGCTCCCTGACCAGGGCTCAAACCCAGGTCTCCTGCATGGGAAGCCAGGAGTCTTAGCCACTGGGCCACCAGAGAAGTCCCTCTAACTCAGACTCAACGTGGCCCCCTGTGTGGCGCACACAGCCCTGCTCCGTCTGCACCTGACTGCGTGCCCCAGAGGACACAGTACAATCGGGCTAGGGAAATGGGAAAGGGATTTCTGTTTCTAGGGATCACAAACAGGACACTGTCCATTAATCCTACTCCAGGGGTTAAGAAGACTGAAGTCACCTTAGAAATACCTCCTTTGCTTTGTGCAGGCCTCTCCAGTTCCGACTGGAGGCATACCCTGGGACCCTGAGCTGGCCTGGCTTCCAAGGTGGACAGTCCCTGGTCCCAGCGACCACGGAGAGAAGCAATCACCTTGCACTGAGGCCTCCTGGGACCTCTCGGCCTGACACCCACGGATGGGACCTCAACCTCTAGATACACACTGGTGTCCCTGCGGGTCAACCAGACCTCCTCCAGGTGAAGGCTGGTGGACCTCCTGGCCGTTACAGATGTGTTTTTCAGCCAGCTCTCATGGCTTCTGGTGCAGTGGTACCGCCACTCTTCTTCCTTAGAGTCTCTGATCTCCATACAACTGGTGCTGGGTTTTGATCTGTCCTGAAATTCATGGGATGAGGAGAAACGAGACCAGCTCTTGGGTGTCTATTGGGCTCTGTCCTCCTAATTAACAACCCAGGAACACAGCCTTGGCCCAGACTCTGGCTGCCCTGTTCACCAGAGTGAGGAAGAGAAGTGCTTCCGCCTTGTGGCCATCTCTAGGAACAACAGCCTTAAACCCTATGATTCTGATTGCTTTAATAAAAGGCTTGAGCTCCAAAAAGAGACCACAGCTCTCATCTGATTTTGTAGCAGGCAATGGAAAACAAATTTTAAAAACGGGACTACTTGACACTAGCTATTTTCAAGGGAGAAGTTCACCCAACTTGTGTTTTTCTTTTAAAGCACCTGAGAAAATGCTCAGCATTTCCAGTGCTTCGAGAAATGGAAGTGAAATCTACAACAAGGTATCTCTGGTATAAATCATGAAAAACCCTACAGACAATCCAAGAAGGAAGGGCTTGGAAAAAATGAATACTGAACAAGGTATCTGTGGAAAGTTAAATTTCTTAAAGCCAGCATTTGAGAAGTAGAGGATTTCAGGAGAGTGAGAGGACAGCTCCTCTATGCAGCCATGCCTCTCCTGGCCGCGCATCCACAGAGAACACGGACGCTGAAGGTCACACAGGCACTCCTGCAGCCTCCTCCCATCTCTGCATAATCGGCAAGGCAGGCGATCCAGGGCAGTGTCCAGCCAGAGGAGAAAGGACAGACAAGAGGTGCCCCTTGTATACGACGGGCTATTACTCAGTCAAAAACCCGAATGGCAACACACCACTGCCAACAGTATGCCTGGGCCCAGAGGGGATGTCATTCCAGACAGACAGACAGAGGAGGACTATCTGATACCCTATAACAAACTGATGCAGAGTAGACACTAACAGAACGGAACTAACTGACCGAGGAAACGTGGACATCTGGTCTCAGAAAAAATACTAGAGCTTCCAGTGGAGCGTGAGGGGGAAGGTGGAGAGAGAAACCCTGAGGCCAGCCTTACCTGGTAGCCACTAACCATATACATGTAGGCAATACAGACAATTAATGAGGCCCCACCACATCGCAGACAACTCTACTCACTCTGCAAACCCTGTCACAAAAGAATCGAAAGAAACACTGGTCCTTGTTTGTTAACCTGAATCCAGCTTCTACTGAACTCAAACACGACACAGTAAATGGACCATCCTCCCCGAGAGAATGAAAATTCAATTCTATGTAAAAATGTCTCTGCTGTTCCATGCAGGCCACTGCTCCAGGCTGGGATCATATCCTGGGCCCCGGAGGGGGCTTGGATTCCTCACTTGACAGTCATGAATTGAGTGCTCCTGACCAGTGGAAGATGGGACAGCCAGCAAATGAACCACCTTGGGCCCGTAGGGCCTGGCCTACTCAGAATGGAACACCCATCTCTAAATGTGGGCAAGCAGTCTTCCTACAGGTAAACGAAGCCTCCTACAACTGAAGGATGGTGGACACCGCAGGGAGCTGCAACTGGTCACCCAGTCTGCATGCCTCCTGGTGAAGTGGGGACTCCAGCCTCATTCCTCACAGTCGTCCATCTGCATTCCACCAGAGCCGGTGTCGGAATCTGCCTGGGAGTTCATGGGGCCAGGAGAAATGAGACAAAAGCCCCTGGGTGTCCTTCAGGTACTTTCCAGCTGAGTGACAACCAAGAAACAGGATGTTCCCCAGACTCTGGTTACCCAGGGAACCAAGGAGCTGATGCAAAAGTGCTGCCCCCTTGTGGCCGTTTCTATGAGCGACACTCTTAAACCCTTGGCTTCTGGGTACTTAATACACAAAAGGCTTCAGGGGCTGTGCAGACCGGATCTCTCTCGAGATCTGCATGGGGTCAGCAAAGACAAACTCAAAAACGGGCCAACCTGTGACAAGCCAACTTCATTAGGGGCAAATTCACTCAACCCGTGGTTTTCTTTTCCAACTTCCTGAAAAAATACTCAGCGTCTCTAGTGCTGAGAGCAATTCGAGTGAAATCCACAACAAGGTCCTCTCCTGGCACCAGACAGTCAAAAAGCCTCCGAGCACCACATGATGCAAAGGGACCCTGAGCGAGGCCTCTGGGGAACGGTACACTTCTCACGGCCCGTGTGGAGAGCAGCAGAGAAGGCCCTCAGGAAAGGAAATGTGCAGCGGCCTGAAGGTCGCGTCAGGCTACTCCTGCTTGTATTTCCAAGGAGAAAACCTTCGATGAAAATCGCACACAGAGTCCGCTGGCCTTTCCCCACATACCTGTAGCAAGCAGGGCGTGTGAAGCACCGAAATGCCCACCGACAGAAGAAAGGATCAAGGGGATGTGCACATCCGCACAGTGGACTGTTAACTCAGCCAGAGAAACGCACGAACCTCCTGACAGCAACACGGACGGGGCCAGAGATGGTCACACTAGGGATGGCTGTCACAGAGATGTAATCACAGGGTCACAGGGTATCATTTATGCATAGAATTGTAAAACTGACACCAGTGCAGTTGCTTACAACATAGCAAGGGATTCACAGATTTGAAAAAGAAACTTCGTTGGCTCTCCCTCGAGCCAGCCCGCTCTGAGGCCTGCTGTTCTCAGTGTCTCCCATTTTCTCCCTTAAGCCGGCCCACTGCACTGGCAGTGACTCCCCCTTCCTCCACTCTAATAAACTTTACTTTCCTCTCAAAAAAAAAAAAAAAACAACTTTTGGCTACCAGAGTCAGGTTGGGGAAGCATCAATTTTGAAGTTGGAATTAATACATACACACTAATTTATCTATGAAAGAGGTTATCAAATGTGCCAAGTCTGTACCACAGGAAACTACTCAACAGTCATTAATATTTTCTATAAAAAAATATGAAAAATACTACATGTACTTTCACGTCTCATGGATACCCAAAACAAACACAATAGCACAAATCAACTCTACTTATTATAAAATAAAATTACATTAGTAATATTAAAAAACTAATATATGACTGAAATGAACTTTTCTATGCAAGAACAAAGTCACAAACACTGAAAATAGTCTTATTGCCTGGGGAGGTTGGAGAGGGAGTTGAAACCTGGAGATGAAAACTGTTTTATACACACACACACACACACACACACACATATTAAACAAGAAGGTAATATTCACAGCACAAGAAACTATATTCAATAATCTGTTATAACTTCATGCAAAAGAATATTAAAAAAATTATGTGTAACTGAATCACTTGGATGTATATAAGAAAATACCACATTTTAAATCAATTTTTGGCCTCTGGGGAACGTACACTTCTCACGGCCCGTGTGGAGAGCAGCAGAGAAGGCCCTCAGGAAAGGAAATGTGCAGCGGCCTGAAGGTCGCGTCAGGCTACTCCTGCTTGTATTTCCAAGGAGAAAACCATCGATGAAAATCGCACACAGAGTCCGCTGGCCTTTCCCTACACACCTGTAGCAAGCAGGGCGTGTGAAGCACCGAAATGCCCACCGACAGAAGAAAGGATCAAGGGGATGTGCACATCCGCACAGTGGACTGTTAACTCAGCCAGAGAAATGCACAAACCTCCTGACAGCAACACGGACGGGGCCAGAGATGGTCACACTAGGGATGGCTGTCAGAGATGTAATCACAGGGTCACAGGGTATCATTTATGCATGGCATTGTAAAACTGACACCAGTGCAGTTGCTTACAAAATAGCAAGGGATTCACAGATTTGAAAAAGAAACTTCGTTGGCTCTCCCTCGAGCCAGCCCGCTCTGAGGCCTGCTGTTCTCAGTGTCTCCCATTTTCTCCCTTAAGCCGGCCCACTGCACTGGCAGTGACTCTCCCTTCCCCCACTCTAATAAACTTTACTTTCCTCTCAAAAAAAAAACAAAAACAACTTTTGGCTACCAGAGGAAAAAGTCAGGTTGGGGAAGCATCAATTTTGAAGTTGGAATTAATACATACACACTAATTTATCTATGAAAGAGGTTATCAAATGTGCCAAGTCTGTACCACAGGAAACTACTCAACAGTCATTAATATTTTCTATAAAAAAATATGAAAAATACTACATGTACTTTCACGTCTCATGGATACCCAAAACAAACACAATAGCGCAAATCAACTCTACTTATTATAAAATAAAATTACATTAGTAATATTAAAAAACTAATATATGACTGAAATGAACTTTTCTATGCAAGAACAAAGTCACAAACACTGAAAATAGTCTTATTGCCTGGGGAGGTTGGAGAGGGAGTTGAAACCTGGAGATGAAAACTGTTTTACACACACACACACACACACATTAAACAAGAAGGTAATATTCACAGCACAAGAAACTATATTCAATAATCTGTTATAACTTCATGCAAAAGAATATTAAAAAATTATGTGTAACTGAATCACTGGGATGTATATAAGAAAATACCACATTTTAAATCAATTTTTAGGGTTCAATTTTTTTTTTACATTTTAAAAATAGAGGTCTCAGCATAGCAAATATAATTCTGTAAAATTTAAATAAGAGCCATTTTTGTAGCAGAATTTTTTGAAAAAAACCAGCAACAACAAAAAAAGCCCAAATATTTATCAGTAAGGCGGTTCAGAGTGAATTCTCTGGGGATCCAGTGGTTAGGACCCCAGGCTTCCAGTGCCAGTGGCCCACTTTCAACAGATTGTGGAATATTTATGATGGAACAAAATGTCACTTATACAATGAATGAATGGAAGTCAGTATGTATCGCCGGAGATCAATCTCAAAAATAAAATGTTAAAAAAATTAAAAAAATAAAATGTTGAATAAGAAAGATTTCTCTCAGGACCAATTATTTTCATTTAAAAACTGCCAAGAAAAGCGACAATATTACTCATGATACACACAGGTAATAAAGTCGTCAAAATGAAGGTTCTGGCCTCTGGGAATAGGACAAATTTTCAGGACAGTAACAAAGGGAATTCTACTTTCGTCCCTAAAATCTTCTATGTAAAACTTTTACATAGAAAAGAAAATCTGGGGCTTCCCTGGTGGCCTAGTGGGTAAAGAGTCTGCCTTGCAGTGCAAGAGACACTGATTCGATCCCTGGCCCAGGAAGATCTCACGTGCCTCACAGCGGCTGGACGGGTGTGTCCAATTATGAGCCAGCGCTCTGCAACAAGAGAGGCCACTGTGATGGGAGGCCCACGCAGGCCAGAGAAGAAACGTGGATGAAAAATAAATTTAAAAAACAAAACAAAACCAAAAAAAGAGGCCAAAAATTTAAAAAAGAAAATAAAAGAAAGAAAATCTGGGGCTTCTCTGGTGGTCCCAGTGGGTAAAGAGTCCATCCTGTGGTGCAAGGGGCACCAGTTCAATCCCTGGCTCAGGAAGATCCCACGTGCCATGTAGTGGCTGGACCAGTGTGTCCAATTATGAGCCAGTGCTCTGGAGAGCATGCGCCTAGAGCCAGTGCTCTGCAACGAGAGAGAACGCTGCAATGGGAGGCCCACACAGGCCAAAGAGTAAATAAAGATGGATGAAAATAAATGATGGCTTAGAGGCAAAAAAAGAAAATCTGAGCCCCAATTGACAAAATGTTTACATTTTTCATTCTGAGAGATGGATAGGTGGGTGTTTAATTATTCTTCACCGTTTCCTCTATTTTTAAATTTTGAAGAGAGCCAAGTGAGAGGAACCTGGGACACAGGGACCCGAGAGGAAGCGTGCGGTGCCTGGGATCCCGGGCGGCCCCCGAGAGCGCGACGGGCAGGGTGCTCATCCTCCACGAGGCACCAGGCAGACAGTCCGGAGGTTTCCCTGTTTTCTTGGATTGCACCCCTCAGGCTGCCCTTTCTGACGCGCCGGTCTCAAGGCCCCTGTGAAGTGTGTGGGCGACGCAAGCAGCTTACCGTCTCCAGCTCCGACTCCAAGCTGCAGTTTTTCACCTGTGGGAACACCTCGCTGTACTTGCTGGGGTAGGCGGACGCCAGGTAGTCTTTGACCTGCTCCAGGTTGCTGGCTGTCAGAAAGCCGTCTTCGAGGTCGAAAGAATTGGTCAGCAGCAGGATCACCCTGCGGAGCAGAGGAGCTGAGTCATCTTCACTGACTACCAAACCCTCTCCAGCCAGGGGCCTGTGTGGACGGGTGAGCTTCTCGAGGGCAGGGGGCTCGTGAATGGCTTGGAAGAAGCCTCGGAGAGGAACCTGAGGACCAAGGGAATCAAACCCACGCAGCCGGGCTACTGTAACCTCTGGACCAGCACTGCCCGAGAGGAGCTCCAGTGACAGTGGACGTGCTCCACGTCAGTGCTGTCTGCCATGCTCCCACTGGCCACATGTGCCTACGGAGGGCTTGAATGAGGCCAGTGCCACTGAAGAACAGACTTAAATTAACTTACACTGAAATGGAAAGCAATTAAAATAAAAAACTGACGCTTCTGAACTGTGGTGCTGGAGAAGACTCTTGAAAGTCCCTTGGGCGGGAAAGGAGATCAAACCAGTCAACCCTAAAGGCAGTCAACCCTGCATATTCACTGGAAGGACTGATGCTGAAGCTGAAGCTCCAGTGACTCTGGCCACCTGACGCGCAGAGCCGACTCACTGGAAGACCCTGATGCTGGGAAAGGTTGACGGGAGTCAGACAAGGGGGCGACTGAGGAGGAGATGGTTGGATGGCATCACTGACTCAATGGCCATGAGCCTGAGCAACTACAGGAGACAGTGAAGGACAGGGAAGGCGGGGGTGCTGCAGTCTGAGGGGCTGCAGAGTCGGCCGTGACTCAGTGACTGAGCGACAACAACAAAAGCAAATTTCAGCTGATGTTAAATCAATGTACACTGAAATTTGTAACTCGCCCCTTGTGGCTAGTGACAGCCTTTCTTCTGGATGATGCTTCCTACATTCCGGGTAAGGGGCACCAGAGGGTAGATTCTGCCATCTCCACGGCTCCACTGGAGAGCGCCTGGCTCCTCCTGAGGAGGGCAGATGGGGCAGAAGGACCTGGTTTCTCATGGGTTCAGCCCTGTGGGTGCCAAGTGCTCTGAACACACAATACTGCCTCCTCCCCGCAGGCAGATGCTGGTGTTTCTGATTTGAACCCTGGGTCGAGGAAGGCTACAACAGTTGCCTTTGGCCCCTACCCCTCGATTTCCCGGCCTCTTCCCAGGGGCCCTTCAGCTCGGGCCTTTGAAGGCTCACTGCTCCCCTTGAGGCCTGAGGCCCCCCGGGCAGCCCAGGCTTACTTGCTCAAGCAGCTCTCATAGTTGAAGGTGGCCTTGAAGCCATAGATGGAGAAGGTGACGATGCTGGCGAAGATGGAGGTGGCGCTGTTGATGAGGGACACGATGATGGCGTGCTTCTGGCAGTCGTTGGAGGGCTCGTTGTAGCTGGCGAAGGCGATGAGGCTGCCGAACCCCAGCCCGAGCGAGAATAAGATCTGGGTGGCTGCGTTGATCCAGGCCCTGGGGTTGGCCAGCTGCTCCACCTGGAAAGCCAGAGGCAACAGGACAGGTGAGCCCCGCGTGGGAATCCCAGACTCTCCGACCAGCGGGGGAGGGCGGGAGGCCGGGAGAGGGGAGGGAACTGCCTGCGCCACAGCCGGCCACAGGCAGGCCCGGGGCGCGACCCCAGTCCCGGGCCCCGCTGTGCCCCGCCAGACAGAACACATCCTCACGTCGTACCCTCCACCGCCTCGTACCCAGAGGAGGCGTGTAATTGGCAAATGTAGGATAAAGCAACCTTCACAGGATCTGAGCCCCTGATCCATGACCCAGGCACTGCAAGGGCCTGAGCCTCCACAAACAGAGGTGCTGGTGGACAGGCTTGGGTTGCGCCTCAGCACCAGTAACAGGCAGCATTGGGAATGTGACGGGGGCACGAACGGGGTGGGGGGCAGCGCCGGTACCGCCACCCGTTTCCAGGGACGAGACTTGCTAAAGCACTGTCCTACCCTAAAGGCAACCCTGGCCCCCCTTGATAAGCACTGCATCTGGGGTGCCTGGGGTGCCTGGGACAGGATCACGGGGAGCCCTGCAGCATGTGCATGCACCCCTGCAGGGAAAAGGGTGCCTGGAGACACGAGCAGCAGGGGGAGCAGGCTGCAGACGCGCCTGGTGAACCACCTGCTCCTCAGGCTGGAGGAGGGTCACCAGAGGTGGGCCTGGGGCAGCAGAGGTGGGCAGCGAGCATGAGGATGAAGTGGACCAGAGATTAATGCCCCAGGGTCCTCGGGGCCTGGGGACAGCCTGGCTGAGGACACAGAAGCCACGGCCCTCGCTGCTGGGCGGGCTCACGCCCACCTTTCCTGGGTTCCCCACCCACCCGTGGCCTCCGCCCTCCACCCACCTGGGAGGTGCAGGGGGTGCACGCGGGCGTCCTTGGGACCCCTCCCCGCCAGCCCGTACCTTGGGCGTGAACATGTAGGCCAGGCCGTTGGTGGCTCCATGGAGCGTGAGGCCCCTGACCAGGTAGATGACAAGCACGCAGTAGGGCAGCAATGCCGTGAAGTACACCACCTGTGGGCACGAGAGCGCGTCAGCCCCTGGACGCGGTGACCCAGGCCCTCTCGCCCAGGGCTGACCCGCCAGCCCCTCCACACACGGCGCCACCTTTGGCGGCAGCTGGAAGAGCTTCACGATTCTTGAGGCCAGGCCGGGAGAGGGAGGGAACTGCCTGCGCCACAGCCGGCCACAGGCAGGCCGGGCGCGACCCCAGTCCCGGGCCCCGCTGTGCCCTGCCAGACAGAACACATCTTCACGTCGTACCCTCCACCGCCTCGTACCCAGAGGAGGCGTGTAATTGGCAAATGTAGGATAAAGCAACCTTCACAGGATCTGAGCCCCTGATCCATGACCCAGGCACTGCAAGGGCCTGAGCCTCCACAAACAGAGGTGCTGGTGGACAGGCTTGGGTTGCGCCTCAGCACCAGTAACAGGCAGCATTGGGAATGTGACAGGGGCACGAACGGGGTGGGGGGCAGCGCCGGTACCGCCACCCGTTTCCAGGGACGAGACTTGCTAAAGCACTGTCCTACCCTAAAGGCAACCCTGGCCCCCCTTGATAAGCACTGCATCTGGGGTGCCTGGGGTGCCTGGGACAGGATCGTGGGGAGCCCTGCAGCACGTGCATGCACCCCTGCAGGGAAAAGGGTGCCTGGAGACACGAGCAGCAGGGGGAGCAGGCTGCAGACGCGCTGGTGAACCACCCGCTCCTCAGGCTGGAGGAGGGTCACCAGAGGTGGGCCTGGGGCAGCAGAGGTGGGCAGCGAGCATGAGGATGAAGTGGACCAGAGATTAATGCCCCAGGGTCCTCGGGGCCTGGGGACAGCCTGGCTGAGGACACAGAAGCCACGGCCCTCGCTGCTGGGCGGGCTCACGCCCACCTTTCCTGGGTTCCCCACCCACCCGTGGCCTCCGCCCTCCACCCACCTGGGAGGTGCAGGGGGTGCACGCGGGCGTCCTTGGGACCCCTCCCCGCCAGCCCGTACCTTGGGCGTGAACATGTAGGCCAGGCCGTTGGTGGCTCCATGGAGCGTGAGGCCCCTGACCAGGTAGATGACAAGCACGCAGTAGGGCAGCAACGCCGTGAAGTACACCACCTGTGGGCACGAGAGCGCGGCGTCAGCCCCCTGGACGCGCGGTGACCCAGGCCCTCTCGCCCAGGGCTGACCCGCCAGCCCCTCCACACACGGCGCCACCTGGCTGTGTGGGCGGCAGCTGGAAGAGCTTCACGATTCTTGTTCAGGCACAGGCTCGGAGTTGGAGAAACTGGGGGGTGGGACACAGATGCCCACCTGCGTGACCACCAGGAAACCTGTTACTTGGTGGAGAAGAGGGAACAGGTCCTGGAGACCTCTGTCCTCCACCCTCCCTTGAACCCGACCTTATCCCAAAAAAGGCCCTGAGGCCGTTGCCCCCCGATACAGCGAATCTGTGTAAAAAGGAAACACGGGCAACCAGGAAGACGAGCCCAGGAGAAAGGCGGCTCACAGAACACGTGAGGCGCCACCAGCTTCGGGGCCAGACCGCTCTCTGAACTTCCGTGTGGCCTGGGCTGAGCAGGACGCACAGTCACTTGTAAGATCTGTATCATCTCTGAAAGGAGAATTTAAACATTCAGGAGACTGGAGGCAGGTCAGGTATCCCCAGGATGGGGGCCTAAGAGAAGCTCCGCCACGGCTGCTATAGAGGAAAAGTAGTGCCGTTTGGTGTTCCTGTGACAAACACAATGGAAACTCAACGATTTTAGGGGACGTCCCTGGTGACGCAGCAGACAGGCATTTGCCTGCCAGTGCAAGGGGCCAAGGGGCCGATCCCTGCTCTGGGATCATGCCGCCGAGCAACCGAGTCAGAACGCCAGCACTGCTGAACGAAGCCCGCTCCCCGGAGCCCGTGCTCCACAGCCAGAGAAGCCGCCACCACGAAGGCCTGCGCGCTGCGCGCACCGCCAGAGAGACCACTCACAGCAGCGAAGACCCCGCACGACCACAATAAATTTTAAAAATTCAAAAAAAAAAAAAAAAAAAGAAATTCAGTGATTTTAGTGGAAGGCCTCACTTCCACACTTTTTGTTTTTTTAAAGGTAAAAAGTGGATTCATTTAGACATGCACACACCCCACAGAGTGTGGGCCACCTCAGAAGGCGAGAGAAGCCCTCCATGGGCTTAAAAGTGGCTCATTGGTGGAATACTTTGTCAACCTGTTCTTTCCCGGCTGACCGAAGTCATGGGCTCCAGGATGTTTTACCTTTGGTTTCCACAGTGGCTTTGGAAGTAGCCCCTCCACACACGGCGCCACCATCCCGGCTGTGTGGGCGGCAGCTGGAAGAGTTTCACGATTCTTGTTCAGGCACAGGCTTGGAGTTGGAGAAACTGGGGGGTGGGACACAGATGCCCACCTGCGTGACCACCAGGAAACCTGTTACTTGGTGGAGAAGAGGGAACAGGTCCTGGAGACCTCTGTCCTCCACCCTCCCTTGAACCCGACCTTATCCCAAAAAAGGCCCTGAGGCCGTTGCCCCCCGATACAGCAAATCTGTGTAAAAAGGAAACACGGGCAACCAGGAAGACGAGCCCAGGAGAAAGGCGGCTCACAGAACACGTGAGGCGCCACCAGCTTCGGGGCCAGACCGCTCTCTGAACTTCCGTGTGGCCTGGGGTGAGCAGGACGCACAGTCACTTGTAAGATCTGTACCATCTCTGAAAGGAGAATTTAAACATTCAGGAGACTGGAGGCAGGTCAGGTATCCCCAGGATGGGGGCCTAAGAGAAGCTCCGCCACGGCTGCTATAGAGGAAAAGTAGTGCCGTTTGGTGTTCCTGTGACAAACACAATGGAAACTCAACGATTTTAGGGGACGTCCCTGGTGACGCAGCAGACAGGCATTTGCCTGCCAGTGCAAGGGGCCAAGGGGCCGATCCCTGCTCTGGGATCATGCCGCCGAGCAACCGAGTCAGAACGCCAGCACTGCTGAACGAAGCCCGCTCCCCGGAGCCCGTGCTCCACAGCCAGAGAAGCCGCCACCACGAAGGCCTGCGCAGCGCGCGCACCGCCAGAGAGACCACTCACAGCAGCGAAGACCCCGCACGACCACAATAAATTTTAAAAATTCAAAAAAAAAAAAAAAAAAAAGAAATTCAGTGATTTTAGTGGAAGGCCTCACTTCCACACTTTTTGTTTTTTTAAAGGTAAAAAGTGGATTCATTTAGACATGCACACACCCCACAGAGTGTGGGCCACCTCAGAAGGCGAGAGAAGCCCTCCATGGGCTTAAAAGTGGCTCATTGGTGGAATACTTTGTCAACCTGTTCTTTCCCGGCTGACCGAAGTCATGGGCTCCAGGATGTTTTATCTTTGGTTTCCACAGTGGCTTTGGAAGTAGCCCTTCAACGCTGGGCACTTTTACCTCGAACAGTCTCACAATAGGGACCTTAAAGTGCACGGATGCCCATGCGAGACTGGAACTCCATACGTCAAAATGTAATTGCACCAGGGCCCCTTTTAAAACAGTTTGCAGTTTTTCTGTTTGGTTGTTTTTGTTTTTCTTCTGGGGGTTTCTTTCGTGTGTGTGTGTCTGTGTGTGTGTCTGTGTGTCTGTGTGCGTGTGCATGTACGTACGTGTAAGCAGTTTCCTTCATGTTTGGGGCCTCCTATGAGAAACAGCTGGTGACCCAAGTCCAGATGAGCCTGAGCTGCACTCGGCCCTGCATTCCCACTGAGGTGTGGCCCCGTCTTTCCCTGAATTTCCAAGGCCACCAGCACGGTGTTCTGTGCCCTCACCGTGGGGATGGCAGGCAGATGTGGGGCGTGCCTTCTATGACTGCTTCTCAACTGAGGACATTGTAACTTGAGAGGAGTAATAAATCCAGTAATAAATCCACATGAGGCTACAAGAAGATAAGCCAACTTTGAGACAGAAATGGTAAGTGGAAAGAAAGGGCATCTGGCCTGGGAGCTGCGGGACGTCTAGAGACAGCAGGGCAGCGGCGACCGCTGACTGCAACGGGCTGCTGGGAGCTCTCTCTGCAGTCAGACCAGGCTGACCCATTCCTCTCCCATCAGGGAAGCCGGCAGGAATGCGGGACATGTGAGCCAGCGTAAACTACTGGGAAAAATCATTCTTGAATAATCTGAAAACAAATCTTGGAGACGAAAAAAGCAGAGGTCAACAAAGAAGGCCAGGATATGGCACACAGGCTTTTAAAAAATGAGCCCCACAGATAGAGCTGTTGGACTGGTACAACTCAGTAACAGCCAAAACAAAAAAGACACAACCCAATCCAAACATGGGCACAAGCCCTAAATAGGTATTTCTCCAACAACATACAGATGGCCAACAGGCACACGAAAAGATGTTCAACAAAACAAATCGTTAGACAAATGCAAATCAAAACTATGATGATCCGACAACTCAACACTGGAAAAACAAACAACCCAATCAAAAACTAGGAAAAAGATCTAGAGACATCTCTCCAAAGAAGATATACAGATGGCCAAAAAACACATGAAACGATGTTCAACCTCGCTTATTATCAGAGAAATGCAAATCAAAACTACAATGAGATATCACTTCACACCAGTCAGAAGGGCCAGCATCAAAAAATTGACAGACAATAAATGCTGGAGAGGGTGCAGAGAAAAGGGAACCCTCTTGCGTTGCTGGTGGGAATGTAGATTGATACAGCTTCTATGGAAGACAGTATGGAGACTAAAAATAAAACTAAAAATAGAAGCACTATACAACCCAGCAATCCCGCTCTTAGGCTTATACCCTGATGAAATCAAAATTGAAAGAAATACCTGTACCCCAATGTTCATTGCAGCTCTCTATACAATAGCTAGAACATGGAAGCAACCTAGATGCCCATCGATGAATGAATGGATCCAAAAGCTCTGGTACATATATACAGTGGAATACTACTCAGCTGTACAATGAAATGCACAAGAATCCGTCCTAATGAGGTGGCTGGATCTAGAACCTATCATAAAAAGTGAAGTTAGTCAAAGGGAGGAGGACAAATACAATATACTAACACATATACATGGAATCTGGTAAGATGGTAATGATGGCACATGCAGTGAAGCGATGGAAAAACAGACACGGAGAACAGACATATGGACACTGTGGGGAAAGACCAGTGGGCAGGAGGCATGGAAAGAGTAACATGGAAACCTATACTGTCATATGTGAAAAAGACAGCCATTGTCATCGTGCTGGGGCAACAGGGGATCCTGCAGGGGTGCTGTGCGATGGCTGGAGGGGTGGGACTGGGGGGACTAGGAGGGGAGTGAGGGGCAGGGGACCGGGGATATACACATGACTAATCTGGGACTGTACATATCTGTAAACAAAAAGCCTCCATAAAAGCAAAAAGTAAAATAAAATAAAAGCTACGATGAGTTATCACCTCACACTGGTCAGAATGGTCATCATGAAAATGTCTACAAATAGCAAATGCTGCAGAGGGTGTGGAGAAAAGGGAACCCTCCTGCACTATTGATGAGAATGTAAGATGGTGCAGCCACTGTGGAAACAATATGGGGGTCTCAGAAAAGTAAAAACAGAGTTGCCATTAGAACCCCACTCTTGGGCACATATCTAGACAAAACTAGAATTAAAAAAAAAAAAAAAAAGATACACGCATCCTTAGAGTACTCTTTATGATAGTCGATACACACCTTATGATGGTCAAGACACGGAAACAACCTAAACATTCATCAACAGACGAATGGATACAGAAGATGTGATCTGTGTTGGGACTTCCCAGGTGGTCCAGTGGCTAAGAATCCATGCTCCCAATGCAGGGGTCGTGGGTTTGATCCCTGGTCAGGGAACCAGATCCTGCACGCCATGGCTAAAAGTCCTGCATGCGGCAAGGCAGATGGAAGATCCTACAGGCCAAAACCAAGACCTGATGCAGCCAAATAAACACGTTTAAAAAGATGTAATGTATATAAACAATGGGTGAGTACTCAGTGATAAAAAAGAATGTCACCATTTACAGTGACATGGATGGACCCAGAGGTCGCCATACTAAGCGAGGTAAGTCAGAAAGACAAATACCACAGGCTATCACTTACACGCGAAATCTAAGATACAGCACAAATGAACCCGCCTACAAGACGGAGACAGACTCACAGACAGAGGGAACACACCTGCGGTTGCCAAGGGCAGGGAAGGCTGGACTGGGAGTCCGGGATTAGCACATGCAAACTATTACATCTATGTTTTTTTGTTTCTCTTTTTATCATTTCAAACTATTACATATAGAATGGATAAATAACAAGGCCCTCCTGCATAGCACAGGGAATGACATGAAATATCCTATAATAAACCATAATGGGAAAGAATACACACAGCTGAACACTCTGGTGGATGCCGGAAGCCACCAGCTCCTGGGGCGCGTCTGTCATGGAGAGGGCGTGACTCAGGCAGAGGAAACAGGCAGGAGAGTGAGTGAGTTTTCACGGCTGCTGCGTCCTCATTTAGCAGTCTTCTCAATGGGGATGGGAGAAGAGAATGGTCATCATGAAAATGTCTACAAATAGCAAATGCTGCAGAGGGTGTGGAGAAAAGGGAACCCTCCTGCACTATTGGTGAGAATGTAAGATGGTGCAGCCACTGTGGAAACAATATGGGGGTCTCAGAAAAGTAAAAACAGAGTTGCCATTAGAACCCCACTCTTGGGCACATATCTAGACAAAACTAGAATTAAAAAAAAAAAAAAAAAGATACACGCATCCTTAGAGTACTCTTTATGATAGTCGATACACACCTTATGATGGTCAAGACACGGAAACAACCTAAACATTCATCAACAGACGAATGGATACAGAAGATGTGATCTGTGTTGGGACTTCCCAGGTGGTCCAGTGGCTAAGAATCCATGCTCCCAATGCAGGGGTCGTGGGTTTGATCCCTGGTCAGGGAACCAGATCCTGCACGCCATGGCTAAAAGTCCTGCATGCGGCAAGGCAGATGGAAGATCCTACAGGCCAAAACCAAGACCTGATGCAGCCAAATAAACACGTTTAAAAAGATGTAATGTATATAAACAATGGGTGAGTACTCAGTGATAAAAAAGAATGTCACCATTTACAGTGACATGGATGGACCCAGAGGTCGCCATACTAAGCGAGGTAAGTCAGAAAGACAAATACCACAGGCTATCACTTACACGCGAAATCTAAGATACAGCACAAATGAACCCGCCTACAAGACGGAGACAGACTCACAGACAGAGGGAACACACCTGCGGTTGCCAAGGGCAGGGGAAGGCTGGACTGGGAGTCCGGGATTAGCACATGCAAACTATTACATCTATGTTTTTTTGTTTCTCTTTTTATCATTTCAAACTATTACATATAGAATGGATAAATAACAAGGCCCTCCTGCATAGCACAGGGAATGACATGAAATATCCTATAATAAACCATAATGGGAAAGAATACACACAGCTGAACACTCTGGTGGATGCCGGAAGCCACCAGCTCCTGGGGCGCGTCTGTCATGGAGAGGGCGTGACTCAGGCAGAGGAAACAGGCAGGGAGAGTGAGTGAGTTTTCACGGCTGCTGCGTCCTCATTTAGCAGTCTTCTCAATGATGGGAGAAGAGACGGCCTCATTAAATCTCCAAGCTTGCTGCCGTTGTCCTCAGGTATCTCGGATCATGTTCATGGTAATTTGGCATAGACCAATTACAAAACCTTTTCTGAATGAGCGTAAAACATCCGACACACTGCAAGAGGGGGCCGAGTGGGTTGATGCAGTGGGCTGGGGGGTTGTTGGGGCTAAGATGCTGTCCATCACGGGGTCTTGGAAACCAAAAGGCGGCAGCCTACTAGACATGGCACTGGAGTGTCACAGGACCCCTGAAATAGTATGGGTAGTTCTCATCTTGATGCAAGAAACACATGGTGAGGGGACAAACCTGGTGGTCCGGTGGTGAGGAATCTGCCTGCTGGTGCAGGGGACGTGGGTGTGATCCTTGGCTGGAGAATGAACATTCCACATGCCCCTGGGCAGCCGAGCTGGCACCCACGACTACTGAGATCACGCGCCACAGCGGGAGAGAAGCCTGCCCGCCACACCCAAGGATCCCACGTGCTACCACGAGGAGCCTGTGTGCCACAACTCAGACCCAGCAGCCGTAAATAAACAAACGCTTTTAAAATAGAGTGGGGGTGGAGAAGGCAACTGCGCTGGTTAGGGGCTGGAGGACAAATGGACTCCCAGAACCCTCAGAGAGGAAGAGCCGGGCTGATGACGTCATGAAGAGCGCGGGCAAACAGGCCGTGGCTCACCAGGCCGAGGGGATGGGGAGGCTCTGGGGCCCAGGGGGGTCTGCTGGGCTCTGTCCTCACCACGTCGTGCCCTTGGGCAGGACCGCAGCCCTCTAAGCCTCGGGCGAGTGGGGCGGTGAAATCTACCGTGAAGGACTGAGGTCTGAAACAGTGAGCGTGTTCGACCCGTGACTGAACACGCTGGTCAGGGGAGGAGGGCAGGTGGGCTCTCAGAACCCCCAGGAAGGTGGGTCTGCGGGGTGGATGCGGTGCGAGGCCCCGTGGACGGCCTCTGTGCTGTGACCGGGCACGAGTGGGGCCCACCCAGGTCCAGAGAAAGACGGGCGAGGGAACCGGTCCAGGAGAACTTCCTACGGGACCAGGTTAGAGGCCAGGAAACGTGTCTGCTCCAGCAGGAGCCTCAAGCCAGGGACGACCGAAGAGAAAAGGCTCCTGAAACAGGCCTGCCAGCTCTGGAGGGTCCTGGAAAGCGGCTCAGGCCACAGGTTCTGAGGCTCGGCGGCTCACGAGGGGCCCCTGGAGCTTTCAAGTCCCGGCGCACCGGAGCAGTGGGCTGGGGGGTTGTTGGGGCTAAGATGCTGTCCATCACGGGGTCTTGGAAACCAAAAGGCGGCAGCCTACTAGACATGGCACTGGAGTGTCACAGGACCCCTGAAATAGTATGGGTAGTTCTCATCTTGATGCAAGAAACACATGGTGAGGGGACAAACCTGGTGGTCCGGTGGTGAGGAATCTGCCTGCTGGTGCAGGGGACGTGGGTGTGATCCTTGGCTGGAGAATGAACATTCCACATGCCCCTGGGCAGCCGAGCTGGCACCCACGACTACTGAGATCACGCGCCACAGCGGGAGAGAAGCCTGCCCGCCACACCCAAGGATCCCACGTGCTACCACGAGGAGCCTGTGTGCCACAACTCAGACCCAGCAGCCGTAAATAAACAAACGCTTTTAAAATAGAGTGGGGGTGGAGAAGGCAACTGCGCTGGTTAGGGGCTGGAGGACAAATGGACTCCCAGAACCCTCAGAGAGGAAGAGCCGGGCTGATGACGTCATGAAGAGCGCGGGCAAACAGGCCGTGGCTCACCAGGCCGAGGGGATGGGGAGGCTCTGGGGCCCAGGGGGGTCTGCTGGGCTCTGTCCTCACCACGTCGTGCCCTTGGGCAGGACCGCAGCCCTCTAAGCCTCGGGCGAGTGGGGCGGTGAAATCTACCGTGAAGGACTGAGGTCTCAAACAGTGTGCGTGTTCGACCCGTGACTGAACACGCTGGTCAGGGGAGGAGGGCAGGTGGGCTCTCAGAACCCCCAGGAAGGTGGGTCTGCGGGGTGGATGCGGTGCGAGGCCCCGTGGACGGCCTCTGTGCTGTGACCGGGCACGAGTGGGGCCCACCCAGGTCCAGAGAAAGACGGGCGAGGGAACCGGTCCAGGAGAACTTCCTACGGGACCAGGTTAGAGGCCAGGAAACGTGTCTGCTCCAGCAGGAGCCTCAAGCCAGGGACGACCGAAGAGAAAAGGCTCCTGAAACAGGCCTGCCAGCTCTGGAGGGTCCTGGAAAGCGGCTCAGGCCACAGGTTCTGAGGCTCGGCGGCTCACGAGGGGCCCCTGGAGAGCTTTTCAAGTCCCCGTGCGCAGGGGCCCCGACGCAGATCATTCCGGAAGCCCTGAGGGGAGGGCCGAGACGCCAGAGTTGTAGGAGCTCTGCGAGCGCAGGGTGCGCGGGAACGCCTGCCAGCAGGACAGCTGTTCGGGGGGAAGGCTCTCTCCAGCGGCCGGCGCTGCT
The DNA here is from genome assembly GCA_022376925.1 of Tragulus kanchil. Classification (NCBI taxonomy): domain Eukaryota; kingdom Metazoa; phylum Chordata; class Mammalia; order Artiodactyla; family Tragulidae; genus Tragulus; species Tragulus kanchil. The sequence goes on along the minus strand of JAIOJX010000030.1, from coordinate 219,824,490 downwards.
CGGGTGGGACGGGCCAGCCACGCTCAGCTCTCCAGGAACTGGGGACGCCCTCGTCTCAAGATGTCGGCCTGTGACTTCCAGCACCGCTGGCCACCTCGAGTCACCAGACTCGGGCCAGCATGGCCATCTGCGCCCCCTCCCCGGCGCGCGTGTCTCCGCCGCTCCCCGCGGCCCTACCTTGCCGGTGGACTCGGTGCCTCGCAGGACGCACAGGTACACCAGCAGCCAGGCCAGGAGCAGGCACAGCGCCAGCTCCCACTGCACCGCCCCGCTCTCCTGGATGGACGGCGAGATGTTGAGGGTCTTCCGGTACCAGAAGTACTGTGTGGCGGAGGCCTTCTCGCACTCCTCGACGTAGCCCGTGCGGTTGCTGTTCGGCGGGCACACGGACCACGGCAGCGGGTCCTGGGGGTCAAAACGAGCCCGACACTCAGAGGGGAGGGCGGAGGCCAAAGCTCGGTGTGGCAGGACTAGAGGGGCCTGGAGACGAGGCTCCTGGAGAGGCTGCTGGTCCCCAAAGGGCGGGAGCTCCCGCGGGCAGACGGGGACTCCGAGGACTTCCCATGGCCACGGCTGGGGCTCGGGCAGGGGCTCCACATTTCCAGTGACCCCACAGGGGTCTGCGGAAGACGCCTCAACTCTATGGTGGGTCTGAGAGACCGAATCAAAGGGACAGTGGCCAGACCGTCTCTGAGAAATGAACTCTGATCCCCAGCGTCTGCAGACACCGTCCGGGAGCCCAGCCTCAGCGCCTGCCATCACCAGGCCGGTGTGCTCAGGACCTGGTCACTGCCCGCGGCTTTCCAAACCTGTCTTCCCTCCAATTCAAGACCAAGAGGAAGACGTCAGATACGCGCCCCTCAACAGTCCCACGCCTCACACAGCTGCCCAGTCCCTACGAGGGGCCCCTGGAGAGCTTTTCAAGTCCCCGTGCGCAGGGGCCCCGACGCAGATCATTCCGGAAGCCCTGAGGGGAGGGCCGAGACGCCAGAGTTGTAGGAGCTCTGCGAGCGCAGGGTGCGCGGGAACGCCTGCCAGCAGGACAGCTGTTCGGGGGGAAGGCTCTCTCCAGCGGCCGGCGCTGCTCGGGTGGGACGGGCCAGCCACGCTCAGCTCTCCAGGAACTGGGGACGCCCTCGTCTCAAGATGTCGGCCTGTGACTTCCAGCACCGCTGGCCACCTCGAGTCACCAGACTCGGGCCAGCATGGCCATCTGCGCCCCCTCCCCGGCGCGCGTGTCTCCGCCGCTCCCCGCGGCCCTACCTTGCCGGTGGACTCGGTGCCTCGCAGGACGCACAGGTACACCAGCAGCCAGGCCAGGAGCAGGCACAGCGCCAGCTCCCACTGCACCGCCCCGCTCTCCTGGATGGACGGCGAGATGTTGAGGGTCTTCCGGTACCAGAAGTACTGTGTGGCGGAGGCCTTCTCGCACTCCTCGACGTAGCCCGTGCGGTTGCTGTCCGGCGGGCACACGGACCACGGCAGCGGGTCCTGGGGGTCAAAACGAGCCCGACACTCAGAGGGGAGGGCGGAGGCCAAAGCTCGGTGTGGCAGGACTAGAGGGGCCTGGAGACGAGGCTCCTGGAGAGGCTGCTGGTCCCCAAAGGGCGGGAGCTCCCGCGGGCAGACGGGGACTCCGAGGACTTCCCATGGCCACGGCTGGGGCTCGGGCAGGGGCTCCACATTTCCAGTGACCCCACAGGGGTCTGCGGAAGACGCCTCAACTCTATGGTGGGTCTGAGAGACCGAATCAAAGGGACAGTGGCCAGACCGTCTCTGAGAAATGAACTCTGACCCCAGCGTCTGCAGACACCGTCCGGGAGCCCAGACCCAGCGCCTGCCATCACCAGGCCGGTGTGCTCAGGACCTGGTCACTGCCCGCGGCTTTCCAAACCTGTCTTCCCTCCAATTCAAGACCAAGAGGAAGACGTCAGATACGCGCCCCTCAACAGTCCCACGCCTCACACAGCTGCCCAGTCCGCTGCCCACCTGGGAGTCTGTGCCAAACCCACACAACGGGCCTCCCCGGCTGTCCCAGGCTCTGGATCAACAGCTCTGTGGGTGGTCTTCCTTACAAGCCCCCGGCACGAGCAAGACTCGGGTCCTGCCCTCACTTCCTGGTGGTGGGGACAGGCACTTCTTGTGACGGACGCTGCGCCTGGAGTCAGCGGGGCTCGAGGCCGGCCTGGCCTGACTTCCCCCGAGGCCCAGTCCAGCTACCCCGGCCTCTGCAGGCGGAGCCAGGAAGAGTGGCTTCGGCTCCAGCCGGTTTCCACCGGGTTCTCTGACACTTAGTGAAAGAGTGCCTCAACGGGGCCTGAACCTGACCCTAGGTCAAGAGCTGAAAAAACAGGCTAGGGGAGACGGGGGAGGGGAGACGGGGGAGAGCACCCTCTGCTCTGCCCGAACCAGCCCCACGTTGACCAGGTGTCCTTAGACAAAAACTCTCCGCTGACAGAAGCAAGTGTAACCCTGCTGGACCAGAGCAACTCCCCCTGAGAAGAGGCACCCTCCGCCCTGCCCACGCACCCGGGCTGGCCCGGCCTGTGTCTTGCTCTGACCAACAGAAGGCAGGGAAGTGCAGCCGTGTGACCGCTGAGGCCTTGCGGCTGCTACTCCCCGCCGGTGGACCCCAGCGCCCTGCGCAGACCTCCAGGCTCGATTACAGAGCGAGGGGGACTCATGTGGCCACGTGGCGCGAACCCACGTGTCCAGTGACCACCTGCAACAAGCCCTCCTCAGGTGAGGGGCCCCTGCGGACCTGAAGGCGGCGGGTCTCCCTGGCCTGTGGCACGCGCCCTGGGTCCCCTCCCTGCCCTGCTGCTCTCGCCCAGCACTCCCTGGCTGCCAGCCTTGGGCGCATGTACGGGACTGAACCCCGTGACGAGAGGGGAGGCTTTAAGACTCGGGTGCCCGGGCTGCATCGCCCGTGACTCAGACTGCACTGGTCTGGGGTGCAGCCTCAGGCTCAGACTTTTAAAACTCTCCATGTGAGGTCAGCGCACGGCCTGCACGGAGCAGCTTTAAGGTGCAGAGGGCCTTAGACTGACCCGCTCTGAGCACCCAGCCTCTCCCCCTGAGGCGCTGGAGAGGCTGAGAGGCCTGCATTCGCGTGTCTACTGGCCTGGTCCTCCTGCAGAGGAAAGCCAGAAAGCCCGGGCTGGTAGGAGGATGGACAAGAGCAGAGACCCCGAGGCCGGGCTGCCGCGTGCGGACTCTGAGCTCAGGCCCCCTGGTGCTCGGGGCGCCAGCAGCCGAGGGAGTGCTCGGGGTGCCCTGAGGAAGAGCTCCGAAGAGCTGCTGATGCTACCTGGCCCAGAGCGAGTGTGACTGGGTGGCCGCAGGGCCTGTCGTTACCATGGGACCGGGGAGGGGCCTCACAGCCAAGGGGATAAGCGACAGGGCCACGGACCTGTGAAGGCTGGAAGGAATGGTCATGTGATTGTCCGCAATCACTGAGCTTCCCGTGCCTGAGGGTTGGAAAAATGCACCCCCTTACTTTAGACACTTTGTTCTTTTTGGAAAATGTTCAATTATCCTAATTTGTTGTAAGAAGACACGCTGCTTCCACCTTGGGAAGACTGTTGGATATGCTGCTATACAGCGCCTAGGACATTCGTGGCAAACCCCTGGATGGCACTGTGCAGTGCACAACCTGCTCATCCATCCATGACTGCCCAGCCCAGGGGAGGGAAAAGGTCCTCAGGCTGGCGGGTAGAGGACCAGAAGGCAGAGGGAAGGCGAGGTTGTGGGAGTCTCCACGGAACTCCAGGCTGAGTAAGGAAGAGGATGAGGGGCCCCTGCGGACCTGAAGGCGGCGGGTCTCCTGGCCCAGCCCTGGGTCCCCTCCCTGCCCTGCTGCTCTCGCCCAGCACTCCCTGGCTGCCAGCCTTGGGCGCATGTACGGGACTGAACCCCGTGACGAGAGGGGAGGCTTTAAGACTCGGGTGCCCGGGCTGCATCGCCCGTGACTCAGACTGCACTGGTCTGGGGTGCAGCCTCAGGCTCAGACTTTTAAAACTCTCCATGTGAGGTCAGCGCACGGCCTGCACGGAGCAGCTTTAAGGTGCAGAGGGCCTTAGACTGACCCGCTCTGAGCACCCAGCCTCTCCCCCTGAGGCGCTGGAGAGGCTGAGAGGCCTGCATTCGCGTGTCTACTGGCCTGGTCCTCCTGCAGAGGAAAGCCAGAAAGCCCGGGCTGGTAGGAGGATGGACAAGAGCAGAGACCCCGAGGCCGGGCTGCCGCGTGCGGACTCTGAGCTCAGGCCCCCTGGTGCTCGGGGCGCCAGCAGCCGAGGGAGTGCTCGGGGTGCCCTGAGGAAGAGCTCCGAAGAGCTGCTGATGCTACCTGGCCCAGAGCGAGTGTGACTGGGTGGCCGCAGGGCCTGTCGTTACCATGGGACCGGGGAGGGGCCTCACAGCCAAGGGGATAAGCGACAGGGCCACGGACCTGTGAAGGCTGGAAGGAATGGTCATGTGATTGTCCGCAATCACTGAGCTTCCCGTGCCTGAGGGTTGGAAAAATGCACCCCCTTACTTTAGACACTTTGTTCTTTTTGGAAAATGTTCAATTATCCTAATTTGTTGTAAGAAGACACGCTGCTTCCACCTTGGGAAGACTGTTGGATATGCTGCTATACAGCGCCTAGGACATTCGTGGCAAACCCCTGGATGGCACTGTGCAGTGCACAACCTGCTCATCCATCCATGACTGCCCAGCCCAGGGGAGGGAAAAGGTCCTCAGGCTGGCGGGTAGAGGACCAGAAGGCAGAGGGAAGGCGAGGTTGTGGGAGTCTCCATGGAACTCCAGGCTGAGTAAGGAAGAGGATGAGGGGCTGCAGTGAAGCCCGGGGCAGAGTGCTTCCCATGAGACGCCCTGGGTGGGCCGGGTGGAAAGGTACCGCTGGATGTGCACGCAGCTGCTTCTGAGGACAGACGCCGACTCCTGCCTCCTGAGGCAGTCCACCCAAGCGCTCCTCGGGGTGCCGAGGACCCAAGGCTGTGCCCGAGGGCTCCAGGGACTGGCCTCGCAGACGAGGGTGAGCCCACATCCCAGGCCCGTCTAGCTTCTGGGCCTCGGAGGCAGGGTCTGGCCCGTGAAGGCCTGACTCGGTGAAGCGAGAGGCATCCGCCCACCAGGCTCCTGTCTCCTCCCAGTCTCTTCCCGTCTGCGAAGAAGCAGAGATGCAGGAAGCCGCTGGGAGGCCGAACAAGCAGGGACCCTGGGAGTGGAAGGGCAGACGTGAACAGGGCGGTGGAGGGGACGTTTGGGGTGCAAAGGCCCCTCTCTGTGTGGAATTAGGGTCCTCTCTTCAGGTTCCAGTCCCTTCCACACTTTCTACAGTAAGCATCAGCTACAGCGATCATCAGACATGCATTTTTCAAATGCGTTCCTCTGGGAAGAGCCACTGCTGTGTTACAGGCTGACAAGAGCCCTTCCGGAAGAACTTCCTGCCAAGAAGAGGAGGGACCCGGCCAGAGTCAGAAAGCTGGGAGGACAAGTGACAGAGGCGGGAAGGGGGCCGAGAAGGAAGGCGGGCCACGCGCAGTGGGCAGGGCTCGTGCCCTCGGTTCTCCCCACAGGCTTCCCCAGCTCACTGTGCAGGGGTTCCTAATACGCGGAGGGGTCATGTCCTTCCAATGAAACCCGATGACGTCGTTGTAAGAAGACACGCTGCTTCCACCGTGGGAAGACTGTTGGATATGCTGCTATACAGCGCCTAGGACATTCGTGGCAAACCCCTGGATGGCACTGTGCAGTGCACAACCTGCTCATCCATCCATGACTGCCCAGCCCAGGGGAGGGAAAAGGTCCTCAGGCTGGCGGGTAGAGGACCAGAAGGCAGAGGGAAGGCGAGGTTGTGGGAGTCTCCACGGAACTCCAGGCTGAGTAAGGAAGAGGATGAGGGGCTGCAGTGAAGCCCAGGGCAGAGTGCTTCCCATGAGACGCCCTGGGTGGGCCGGGTGGAAAGGTACCGCTGGATGTGCACGCAGCTGCTTCTGAGGACAGACGCCGACTCCTGCCTCCTGAGGCAGTCCACCCAAGCGCTCCTCGGGGTGCCGAGGACCCAAGGCTGTGCCCGAGGGCTCCAGGGACTGGCCTCGCAGACGAGAGTGAGCCCACATCCCAGGCCCGTCTAGCTTCTGGGCCTCGGAGGCAGGGTCTGGCCCGTGAAGGCCTGACTCGGTGAAGCGAGAGGCATCCGCCCACCAGGCTCCTGTCTCCTCCCAGTCTCTTCCCGTCTGCGAAGAAGCAGAGATGCAGGAAGCCGCTGGGAGGCCGAACAAGCAGGGACCCTGGGAGTGGAAGGGCAGACGTGAACAGGGCGGTGGAGGGGACGTTTAGGGTGCAAAGGCCCCTCTCTGTGTGGAATTAGGGTCCTCTCTTCAGGTTCCAGTCCCTTCCACACTTTCTACAGTAAGCATCAGCTACAGCGATCATCAGACATGCATTTTTCAAATGCGTTCCTCTGGGAAGAGCCACTGCTGTGTTACAGGCTGACAAGAGCCCTTCCGGAAGAACTTCCTGCCAAGAAGAGGAGGGACCCGGCCAGAGTCAGAAAGCTGGGAGGACAAGTGACAGAGGCGGGAAGGGGGTCGAGAAGGAAGGCGGGCCACGCGCAGTGGGCAGGGCTCGTGCCCTCGGTTCTCCCCACAGGCTTCCCCAGCTCACTGTGCAGGGGTTCCTAATACGCGGAGGGGTCATGTCCTTCCAATGAAACCCGATGACGTCCGTGGGCCTGCTCCTCCAGAACGGACACACACGGCACGAACCAATGGCTCGGACGCCCTCTGCTCTGTCTGGGGTGCCCAGCCTCGCCCACCCTTCACGCCGTGTCCTGGCAACCTCGGGGCTGCCGCCGCCCTCTCCCCTTCCCGCCCGGCCCCGCCCCGCCCCGCCGGCTGCTCTCACCTGGAAGGAGTGGAAGAGGTACCAGAAGGCCCAGGCGTTGATGACGTTGTAGTACATGACGAGGAAGAAGGACACCACCACGCTGGCCACGCCTGCGAGACAGGAAGCAGGGGTCCTGGGCACTGCCCGCCCCCAGCCTGCCCGGAGCCCCCAGGACACCCTCAGTGCCTGCTGCGCGGTGGCCAAACCAGCCTTGTGACCTGGCATCGGCGAGCCCTTTCCCCGCCTGAGTCCCCTCCACGGCCTCGCTCCCCATCGGCTCGGCCACCAGGCCGGAGACGCTCCTTCGAGGCGACCGCGCCGTTAGGCCCACTTTGGCGGGGGCGGGGGTCGCAGCACTTGCCCAGGACCACAGAGCTGCTCAAGTGGCCGAGCTCGGCTTCGCACCTCGTGGGAGAGGCTCTTCGTCCCAAGGCCAGCCATCCCCGAGGCTCCCTCCCCGGCTCACCTGAGGCTCAGGCGCCGGGAAGGGGGAAAAGGGGGCTCCCCTGACCTGGTCAGGCCTGCAGGGAACCCGTGGGGTGCTGGGGCGACCCGCAGCAGGGGGTGGCGTGCTGAGAACCACACCGCGCATCCCTGCCCCACCCCATGTGCCAGGACACATCCTGAGCGGCCGACTCTGGCCGTGGCGGCCGCAGCCGCACCGCCAGGAACAGCCGATGCTACAGCCAGGGCTCCCCCTACCCCCGGGCCGCCTCGCAGAGCTGGCTGTGACACATTTACCAGCGTCCTCCACGGGCACCCCCGTCTGGTAATTTTCCTATCATGCAGCGAAAGCCGTCTCAGAGGAGCCCGCGGTGATGGACGGCTGGGGCCGACTGTAAACCCACACACCTCTGTGTTACACGTTAACAGCCGTTCCAGACGAGGTGGCGGTTCCACCTGGAGAGGACCCGTGAAGCCCCCGGGCACGCTTCCACCCACAGACTACATCAAGTGCAAGGTCACGCAGGCCTTGCTCCTGACACTCGCCCGTGTCTCCCTGTCCCCTGCTCTGCCTGCGGCGGGGGCGGGGCGGGGCGTGAGAGGTGAGCAGAACGGAGCGTGGCCAACGCGGGCCAAAGTTCAGCCTGTTGGGGCGGGGGCTGGTACGTGAGGGTCATGCCAGGCGGGTGAAGATCTCCCACCGTGGACACGAGCTCAAAGTAACCCGGGGGAAGTGGGAAGGAAAGCGGGTGCACCTCTTGCTATCCGCTGGGCCCCTGCTTCCAGGCACTACAGACAGTAACGGCACCCCACAGCCCCTCTGGGGTGAGCCAGCTTCACCGAGCTCACACATGGGCCAGCCCTTAGCATGGAGCAGGTGCTCATCGATAGGGGGGCTGTTAGTACTGAGCAGAGAGCTGCTGCATGGGCTCCCACTATGGTGGCTGAAAGGCCAACACCCTGGTCACAGCTCCTTTCCTGGGCAGCCACTTCCCTGAAATGACGAGCAGCTGAGGCCCAGAGAAGAGTGCGGAGAGGCGGTGTGGCATCAGCTCTGGGGCAGCCTCCCTCCCTCCCGTCCCCTCCTGTGGCTAAGAAATCTGACCCATCAGCCCACCTTCTACGGCACCCCACCCCCGCCTGGGCCTTCTGCCCACCCCATTCTAGGGCCCTCGTGGGCCTCCTGCTCCAGCAGCTCTGCCAGGGGATTACCCGCTTCGCTCCCCCTGCCCAAAGTACAGTCTCGGGGTCCTCAGGTGGGCGAGGACTTACCCACACCGCCGAGGTAGGGGCTGATGGTCGTCCAGGCCCCGATGCTGCCCTGGCGCATGCGCTGCCCCACGGCCAGCTCCATGTACAGCAGCGGCATGCCCTCCACCACGAGCATCACGAGGTAGGGCACCAGGAAGCTACCTGCGGGCGTCCAGAGCGGAGGCCAGGCCGTCACGCGGGCTCCCCAGCCCGGAGCCCGCCCACCCTACGTCCCTTCCATCGTTCCACTCGTCCATCTACCCATTCTTAAACATATTTTTAAATTCATTTTATGTATTTATTTTGGGCTGCACTGGGTCTTTGCAGCTGAACGTGGGCTTTCTCTAGCTGCAGCGAGCGGGGGCTGCTCACTGTGGTGGCTTCTCCTGCTGCAGAGCACAGGCTCTGGGCGTTCAGGCTGCAAGAGCTGTGGCTCCGGGGCTCGAGAGCACAGGCTCAGTGGCTGTGCTGCACGCGCTCAGCTGCTCCAGGGCATGTGGGGTCTTCCCAGACCAGGGATCAAACCCGTGTCCCCTGGACTGGATTCCTCACCCCATCCCTCCATTCTCCTATCTTAACCTTTCTCAGAACCCAGCTCCTCCTCTCCACTCATCCTCCATCCTTCCACCCGGCCACTCCTGTCTGCCCATCCATCCTTCCATCCTTTTACCTTTTTGGTCATCATTCCATCCATGGATGACATGCAGCCATAGCAGCTGTTAAAATTTCTAAAGACTTCCCTCCTGGGTGGTGAAAAGCCACAGGTCCCAAGACCCTTGAGTGCCCTCTTCAACGCCTCTGCTGGCCCAGACCCTCTGCCAGAAACTCCCACTCCATTTGTACTGAAAAAACTAACAACGGATCAGAGCCTGGACTACTGGGGCGTTAAAAGTTTGAAACATCACCGGGCATTGAGCCAGACAGCCCCCACCTCCACGCCCCTCCTCTGGGCTTTTCACAGGAACCAGACGGAGCCCCACAGGGGACGTTCCATTAGACAGTCGTCTCTCTGAACACCGCCCCTGGGCCAGGCCGCGAGCTGAGCATGGGGTGGATGCGGCCCTGCTCCCCGCCCGCGAGGGGTCGCCGGGTAGAGGAATTCTAGTGCCTCCTGACTCTCCAGAGCCACAGGCACTCCTCAGGGCCTGTGTGTTCAGGGATGAGGCCAGGGCTTGGTGCTCACGTGTGGGGACAAGACAGAACCCAGGCCACCGCCTCCTGTGAAAGGGCACTTTTGTTGGATGTACATCTGCTTTATACAGTGGCCCTCAGCCTAACCTTTCATTTTAACAAAGGGTGCCAGGTGGCTCTGTGCTGAAGACGCGCCCGCAGCACAAGAGATGCAGGCTCGGTCCCCGAGTTGGGAAGATCCCCTGGAGAAGGGAGTGGCAACCACTCCAGGATGCCTTCCTGGGAAAGTCTGTGGACAAAGGAGCCAGGCGGGCTACAGTCCATGGGGTCAGAGCGAATCAGACACGACGAGCAACTAACCACCACCACCAGGACTAGTACAAATCTTAAACACACTGATTCCCAAAGTGCCACCTGCAGACAATGGCCCCACTCCGTGTGGATGGAGTGAAGAAATAACTCCCTATGGGACCGCCCCCCCCCCGGCCAGGGCTCCACTCGTTCTCCTGCTGGTCCCACCCGCTCCTCCACACCTCCCCCGCTCCTGGCTCCTTGGCAGTGGACCTGAGAGAAGAGGGCAGAACTTCTGATTAAAATAAAACCCTAACCTAAAGCTGCAGGAATTAAGCGCTGGTGACAGAAGCAGCTGGGTCTGAAGTATTACGGTAAACACAGTACCCATGTTCACAGAAACACCTAACGTTTATGAAAATTCTCCCCTGGTGACTGGCCTGGTGGTCCAGCAGTTAAGAATCTGTCTTCTCCAATGAACACACGACAGTGCAAAACCTATGGGATACTGCAAAAGCAGTTCTAAGAGGGAAGTTTATAGCAATTCAATCCCACCTCAAGAAACTAGGAAAATCTCAAACAGACGACCTAACCTTACGCTTAAAACAATTGGAGAAAGAAGAACAAAAACACCCCAAAGCCAGCAGAAGAAGGGAAATTATAAAGATCAAAGCAGAAATAAATGAAAAAGAAACAATAGTAGATAAATAAAACAAAAAGCTGGTTCTTCGAAAAGGTCAATAAAATCGACACACCACTGGCCAGACTCATCAAGAAAAAGAGAGAGAAGAACCAGATCACCAAAATCAAAAATGAAATAGGAGAGATTACAACAGATAATGCAGAAATCCAAAGGATTCTAAGAGACTCTTATGAACAACTCTATGGCAACAAACTGGACAACCTGGAAGAAACGGACAGTTTCTTAGAGAAGATTAATCTCCCAAGACTCAACCAGGAAGAAATAGAAACTATGAACAAGCCAATCACAAGCTCAGAAATCGACCTTGTGATCAAAAATCTACCCAAAAATAAAAGCCCAGGGCCAGATGGTTTCACAAGTGAATTCTACCAAACATTCAAAGAAGAGCTAATGCCTGTCTTTCTAAAACTCTTCCAAAAAATTGCACAGGAAGGAACACTTCCAAACACATTCTATGAGGTCGCCATCACCCTGATAAAGCCAGGCAAAGACAACACAAAAAAAAGAAAATTATAGGCCAATTTCACTGATGAATCTCGACGCCAAAATCCTCAAGAAAATCCTAGCAAACAGAATGCAACAACACATCAAAAAGCTCATACATCATGATCAAGTCGGGTTCATCCCAGGCATGCAAGGATTCTTCAATATCCGCAAATCAATCAATGTGATACACCATATCAACAAATTGAGAGACAAAAATCACATGATCATCTCAATAGATGCAGAAAAAGCCTTCGACAAAGTACAGCATCCATTTATGATAAAAACTCTTCAAAAAATGGGCATAGAAGGAACCTATCTCAACATAGTGAAAGCCATGTATGAGAAGCCCACAGCAAACATTATCCTCAATGGTGAAAAACTCAAAAGCATTTCCTCTAAGATTAGGAACAAGAAAAGGGTGTCCATTTTCACCACTCTTATTCAACATAGTCCTGGAAGTTCTAGCAGCAACAATAAGAGAAGAGAAAGAAATAAAAGGAATCCAGATTGGAAAGAAAGAAGTCAAACTCTCCCTATTTGCAGACAACATGATATTATACATAGAAAATCCTAAGGACACTATTACAAAACTACTAGAGTTAATCAGCAAATTCAGCAAAGTCGCAGTATATAAAATCAATATACAGAAATCACTGGCATTCCTATGCACAAACAACGAAAAATCAGAAAACGAAATCAAAGAGGCAATACCCTTCACCATTGCAACCAAAAGAATCAAATATCTAGGAATAAACCTACCCAAAGAAACAAAAGAATTGTACACAGAAAATTACAAGACACTCATGAGAGACATTAAAGAAGACTTAAACAGATGGAGAGATATTCCATGTTCCTGGGCCGGAAGAATCAATATTGTGAAAATGACCATACTACCAAATGTCATCTATAGATTCAATCTGATCCCTATCAAACTACCAATGACATTCTTCACAGAACTAGACCAAAGAATAACACAGTTCATATGGAAACACAAAAGACCTTGAATAGCCAAAGCAATCCTGAGGAAGAAAAACGGAGCTGGAGGGATCAGCCTCCCTCACTTCAGACTATACTACAAAGCAACAGTCATCAAGACAGTATGGTACTGGCACAAAAACAGAAATATTGACCAATGGAACAAAAGAGAGAACCCAGAGATAAACCCACACATCTATGGGTACCTTATTTTTTTTTTATTAATTTTATTTATCTTTTGTGGGGTGGGGTGGGGAGGGAGGGGATGGGTGGGCCACTTCTATTGGTCTTTCATTTCTCTATTTTCATCCGTCTTTGTTCTTTGGCTCCTGTGGGCCTCCCATCGCAGTGGCCTCTGTTGTCGCAGAGCACCGGCTCTGGGCACATGCGCTCCAGAGCTCCAGCTCGGTAATTGGACACATCGGTCCTGCAGGGGTCAAACTGGCGCCCCTTGCACTGCAAGACAATGTCCTTACCCACTGGACCACCAGGGGAAGCCCTGGGTACCTTATTTTTGACAAAGGAGGCGAACATATAAAATGGGACAAAGACAGCCTCTTCAACAAATGGTGCTGGGAAAATTGGACAGCTACATGCAAAAAAATGAAGCTGGAACATTCCCTGGCACCATGCACAAAGATCAACTCAAAATGGATTAAAGACCTAAATATAAGACCAGAAACCATCAAACTCTTAGAGGAGACTATAGACAAAACCCTCAAGGATATAAATCAAAGCAAGATCTTCTCTGACCCATCTACTAGAATAGCGGAACTAAAAAGACAAATGAACATGTGGGACCTCATGAAACTTAAAAGCTTTTGTACAGCAAAAGAAATCACCAAAAAGTTGAACAGACAGCCCACAGAATGGGAGAAAATCATAGCAAGACAAACAATTCACCTCAAAATTCTACAAGCAACTCAGACAACTTGTCACCAGAAAAATGAACAACCCAATCAAAAAATAGGAAAAGGACCTAAACAGACACCTCTCCAAAGAGGACATACAGATGGCCCAAAAGCACATGAAACGATGCTCAACTTCACTTATAATTAGAGAAATGCAAATCAAAACTACAATGAGATATCACCTCACACCCGTCAGCTTCAAAGCAAAGAATAACACAGTTCATATGGAAACACAAAAGACATCAAATAGCCTAAGCAATATTGAGGAAGAAAAACAGAGCTGGAGGGATCAGCCTCCCTAACTTCAGACTCTACTACAAAGCAACAGTTATCAAGACAGTATGGTACTGGCACAAAAACAGAAATATTGACCAATGGAACAAAAGAGAGAACTCAGAGATAAACCCACACATCTATGGGTACCTTATTTTTTTTTTATTAATTTTATTTATCTTTTGTGGGGTGGGGTGGGGAGGGAGGGGGATGGGTGGGCCACTTCTATTGGTCTTTCATTTCTCTATTTTCATCCGTCTTTGTTCTTTGGCTCCTGTGGGCCTCCCATCGCAGTGGCCTCTGTTGTCGCAGAGCACCGGCTCTGGGCACATGCGCTCCAGAGCTCCAGCTCGGTAATTGGACACATCGGTCCTGCAGGGGTCGAACTGGCGCCCCTTGCACTGCAAGACAATGTCCTTACCCACTGGACCACCAGGGGAAGCCCTGGGTACCTTATTTTTGACAAAGGAGGCGAACATATAAAATGGGACAAAGACAGCCTCTTCAACAAATGGTGCTGGGAAAATTGGACAGCTACATGCAAAAAAATGAAGCTGGAACATTCCCTGGCACCATGCACAAAGATCAACTCAAAATGGATTAAAGACCTAAATATAAGACCAGAAACCATCAAACTCTTAGAGGAGACTATAGACAAAACCCTCAAGGATATAAATCAAAGCAAGATCTTCTCTGACCCATCTACTAGAATAGCGGAACTAAAAAGACAAATGAACATGTGGGACCTCATGAAACTTAAAAGCTTTTGTACAGCAAAAGAAATCACCAAAAAGTTGAACAGACAGCCCACAGAATGGGAGAAAATCATAGCAAGACAAACAATTCACCTCAAAATTCTACAAGCAACTCAGACAACTTGTCACCAGAAAAATGAACAACCCAATCAAAAAATAGGAAAAGGACCTAAACAGACACCTCTCCAAAGAGGACATACAGATGGCCCAAAAGCACATGAAACGATGCTCAACTTCACTTATAATTAGAGAAATGCAAATCAAAACTACAATGAGATATCACCTCACACCCGTCAGAATGGCCATCATCCACAAATCGACAGACAATAAATGCTGGAGAGGGTGCGGAGAAAAGGGAACACTCCTGCATTGCTGGTGGGAATGTAGATTGATACAGCCGCTATGGAAGACAGTCTGGAGATTCCTTAAAAAACTAAACATAGAAGCACCATACGACCTAGCAATCCCACTCTTAGGCTTATACCCTGATGAAATCAAATCTGAAAGAAGCACCTGTACCCCTATGTTCATTGCAACTCTCTATACAATAGCCAGAACATGGAAGCAACCTAGATGCCATCGATGAGTGAATGGATCCAAAAGCTCTGGTACATATATACAATGGAATACTACACAGCTGTAAAGAGAAATGCAGGGCTTCCCTGGTGGTTCAGTGGGTAAGGACATTGTCTTGCAGTGCAAGGGGCGCGAGTTCGACCCCTGGCCTGGGAAGATCCCACATGCCGTGGAGCGGTTGGACCGATGTGTCCAATTACCGAGCTGGAGCTGTGGAGCGCATGCGTCCAGAGCCGGTGCTCTGCAACAACAGAGGCCACTGCCATGGGAGGCCCACACGGGCCGAAGAACAAAGACGGGTGAAAATAGAGAAATGAAAGACCAATAGAAGTGGCCCACCCACCCCCTCCCTCCCCACCCCACCTCTGCCTCGTCCCACCCCAAAAATAAATAAATAAATAAATCCTAAAAAAATAAAAAGAGAAATGCAGAAGAATCAGCCCTAATGAGGTGGCTGGATCTAGAACGTATCCTAAAGAGTGAAGTCAGTCAGAAAGAGGAGGACAAATACAGTATATTAACACATATATATGGAATCTAGCAGGATGGTGATGATGGCACATGCAGTGAAGTGACGGAAAGACAGACATGGACAGTGGACATATGGACATTGTGGGGAAGGAACAGAGGGTGGGAGACGTAAAGGAAGTAGCATGAAGGCTTGTACTATCATAAGTGAAGAAAACAGCTATAGTCATTGCTCTGTGAGAAAAGGAGATCCTTCAGGGGTGCTGTGTGATGGTCGGAAGGGGTGGGAAGGGGGGATATACATGTGACTAATCTGGGAACATATATATCTGTAAACAACAAGACTCTTAATGTAAAAGTTAAAAGTAAAATAAAGATTTAAAAATAAAAAAAAAAAAAGAATCTGTCTTCCAGTGCAGTGGACTCAAGTTTGCTCCCTGGTCGGGGAACTAAGATCCCACACGCTGCAGGGCAACTAAGCCCGTGCACCCGAACTAAAAGGCTTTACATGCCGCAACATGAGATCCTATGTGCAGCACCTACAACCCAACACAGCCAGATAAATAATTTAAAGAAAAATGCCTCCACCGTACATACGGGTGGTCCTCTAACCCACTATTCTCCCCCGACAGAATCGCACAATTATTCTCTGGACCGCACAGTGTCCATTCCCCTAGGAGAGTGAGCCCAGAATTCCTCATCGGTCCTTGGACACTCAGGCTGCTGCCAGTCTTTGGTCATCCTAAACAGAGCCTGGTCCACGTATTTATTTCCTCAGGATAGAAATTCCAGGAGAACGGCTGGCCCTAAGGCCACACAGAGCCCCCGCCCACCTCTGCGCAGCCCTCTCCCCTCGGAGAGAAAGGCGCGAGAGGGTGCTTGCGAGCGCAGGCCCCACGGCACCAGGCCTCCAGCTCCCAGCCTTGTCCCCCCTGCTCACGTCAGGGCTATAGCACGTCCCGCCCCCTCACTTCTGGACTCTGCCAGGCCCTGTCCACTTCCCCTCCAGCAGGAAGGTGCTTCAGCGTCTTACCCAGCTCCCCTCAACAGCAAGGAGTCCAGGAGGCCGTCGGGGCTCCCACCCAACAGATGCCCTTCCATATAGGCTGCGGAGACACAGCCTGCCTGGAACCACACTCGGTGGTTACAAGAGAAGCTTGTTTTCACCCAAGATGTTAAACAGTAACCCCAGGAGGCCTGGCAGGGTCCATGGGAGGTCCACTCTTTCACAGTGCCTGCCCGACGGTCCACTGCCCGCGGGAAGGCTGGAAAGTCAGGGCCTGGTGCCCAGATGGGAGCTCTTCAGTCCTGCCCTCCAGTGACTTGTCTTATCACTCCCACCACCTCCCCATCCAAACACACAAAACCCCGGGAATCTGCTCTACAGTCATTTTCTCAACAAATGATGCTAGAACGACGGGAACATCCAAATACAGAAAAAGTCAACCTCCACTCCCATATCACATCTTACAGCCCCTACGAAAGGCCCGCAAAATGGACCACAGGGCTCCCCTGGTAGTTCAGTGGCAAAGGGTTCGCCTGCCGATGCAGGAGACACAGATTTGATCCCTCATCCGGGAAGATCCCACATGCTGCAGAGCAACTAAGCCCGTGAGCCACAGCTATGGAGCCCATGCTCTAGAGCCTTAGAGCCACAACTATGGAGCCCATGGGCCGCAACGACTGAAGCCGTGTGCCCTAGAGTCCAAGTTCCACAATTACACAAGTCACCACAACAAGAAGCCTGCTCACCTCAACTAGAGAGTAGTCCACACTCCCTGCAACTAGAGAAGAGCCTAGTGGGCAGCAGTGAAAACCCAAAATGGCCAAAAGTAAATAAAAACATAAAAATTTTTTTTAAAAGATTCTCTCTTTATCTTATTTTAAAAATGAATCATAAACCAAAGGTCCAAGTTAAAACTATAAAACTTCTATAAGAAAACACAAGAGGAAATCTTTCTGACCTTTAGGTTAGGCAAAGATTTCTTATCTACATCAGGAACACTATTTGTGAAAGAAAATATAGATAAACGTTGATAAGATACTAGACTTCATTTTAAAATGGAGCTTCATGAGAGACACTGTTAGGAGAACAAAGAAAGAAGCTACAAATTGGGAGAAACTATCTGCAAAACACATCTGACAAAGGTATAGATGCTTCTTTATATCTAGAATATTTATGAATAAAAACTCAAAAATGAAGGCCTCCCTGGTGGACCAGTGAGCAGAGTCTGCCTTGCAGTGCAAGGAGCACTGGTTCGATCCCTGGCCCAGGAAGATCCCACACGCCACACAGTGGCTGGACCCATGTGTCCAGTTACGAGCCAGTGCTCTGGAGCACATGCGCCCAGAGTCAGTGCTCTGCAAAGAGAGGGCACTGCGATGGGAGGCCCACACAGGCCAAAGAACAAAGATGGATGAACACAAATCAATGAAGGACCGATAACAGAGGTCAAAATTTAAAAAAAAAAGAAAAAAAAAACTCAAAAATGAGAAAACTCGTTCAAACACGTAAAAACACGAACATTTCATTGCAGAAATTATGTAAATGGTAAATTAGCCCATGGAAAGATGGTCAGTGTTGGTGTTTGTTAGGTGAATGCATCTTGGAACCACCATGAGAGGAGAGCACACACCTACCAGAATGGCTACAACAGTAAATAAAGGCTGACAACATCCAGTGCTGACGCGCATTCGCAGGACTCCCAGGCACCGCCAGTGGGAATGAAGGGCCAGTCACTCTAGAAAGCCGCTTGGCAGTTTCTTATCAAGTTAAGCACACCCTCTATGCCCCAGAAATTCCATTTTGGGGTATTTACAGAAATGAGAACTTACATTCACAAAAAAACCTGTATGCGAGCATTTACAGTCTGTATATTCACAGCTGCCATAAGCTAGAAACAATCTAATTGTCCTTCCATGAGTGAGTGGATAAACAAACCCTGGTACATCCACACCGTGACCTGTTCCTCAGCCAACAACAACAACAGACTCTCCTATGAAGCAACAGGGGAGAATCTCAAAAGCATCATGCTAAGTGGAAGATGCCAGATTCAAAAGGCGAGATCCTGTGAGATTCCGTTTACACCACATTCTGACAAAGGCCAAACTGTAAGCAAAAGACAGGTCTGTGGCTGCTGGGGCGGGGAGCGAGGAAGGGCTGACCACACTGGGCATGGTTGTGGAGCCCTAAGACACCTGCATACACTTATCAAAATGCATATACTATACACCAAAACACATGACTTCTGCATGCAAATATACCTCAAAGAATTATGTTTTGTGATCAGTTTGAGAAGAAGTTCATTAACCAACCCTCTTCCAATGGGCCTGTTCCCATTCTCCTTGTATATACAAATTCCGCCCCTGGCTCTGGATGAGGAGAGATGGCAGCAGAGAGCAGCTCACAGGCCCTGAGAAAGGGTGCGCCCGCTCCCATGCGTCTCAATGGGGCAAAAGCGTCGTCGGGACCAAATCCAGCCGAGAGGGCACTGCGATGGGAGGCCTCCACAGGCCAAAGAACAAAGATGGATGAACACAAATCAATGAAGGACCGATAACAGAGGTCAAAATTTAAAAAAAAAAGAAAAAAAAAACTCAAAAATGAGAAAACTCGTTCAAACACGTAAAAACACGAACATTTCATTGCAGAAATTATGTAAATGGTAAATTAGCCCATGGAAAGATGGTCAGTGTTGGTGTTTGTTAGGTGAATGCATCTTGGAACCACCATGAGAGGAGAGCACACACCTACCAGAATGGCTACAACAGTAAATAAAGGCTGACAACATCCAGTGCTGACGCGCATTCGCAGGACTCCCAGGCACCGCCAGTGGGAATGAAGGGCCAGTCACTCTAGAAAGCCGCTTGGCAGTTTCTTATCAAGTTAAGCACACCCTCTATGCCCCAGAAATTCCATTTTGGGGTATTTACAGAAATGAGAACTTACATTCACAAAAAAACCTGTATGCGAGCATTTACAGTCTGTATATTCACAGCTGCCATAAGCTAGAAACAATCTAATTGTCCTTCCATGAGTGAGTGGATAAACAAACCCTGGTACATCCACACGTGACCTGTTCCTCAGCCAACAACAACAACAGACTCTCCTATGAAGCAACAGGGGAGAATCTCAAAAGCATCATGCTAAGTGGAAGATGCCAGATTCAAAAGGCGAGATCCTGTGAGATTCCGTTTACACCACATTCTGACAAAGGCCAAACTGTAAGCAAAAGACAGGTCTGTGGCTGCTGGGGCGGGGAGCGAGGAAGGGCTGACCACACTGGGCATGGTTGTGGAGCCCTAAGACACCTGCATACACTTATCAAAATGCATATACTATACACCAAAACACATGACTTCTGCATGCAAATATACCTCAAAGAATTATGTTTTGTGATCAGTTTGAGAAGAAGTTCATTAACCAACCCTCTTCCAATGGGCCTGTTCCCATTCTCCTTGTATATACAAATTCCGCCCCTGGCTCTGGATGAGGAGAGATGGCAGCAGAGAGCAGCTCACAGGCCCTGAGAAAGGGTGCGCCCGCTCCCATGCGTCTCAATGGGGCAAAAGCGTCGTCGGGACCAAATCCAGCCGCACGATGCTTTGCAGCTGGGCGGGCCCTGGGACTTGCTCTGTCCAGTCGAGAGTGGGGAAGAGAGCACCACGATGGTCTCACAGCCCAGACCTCTAGCTCCACCTTCATCCTTCTGTGGCACGGTCCTGAGAGCACCATGTACAGGCCACCCGGGGCTGAAGGGCCACCTGCAGGAGAGCCTAGGAGGCCTGCCAACTCGCAAGTGGGAGCCTTCCAGCCCAGCCAACTCACCAGAGAACGCAGCTGTGTGAGCCAGGCCCGGTGAGACCAGTAGGGAAGTGCCCAGTTACCCACAGAAGTGTGAAGAAACTTGTGTCAGCCAGGGCTTTTTTCCTGTGCTATTGATTTGGAGAAAATTAAACAAACAGGCTGACACGTCTCCAGCCACAATG
The DNA here is from genome assembly GCA_022376925.1 of Tragulus kanchil. Taxonomy (NCBI): domain Eukaryota; kingdom Metazoa; phylum Chordata; class Mammalia; order Artiodactyla; family Tragulidae; genus Tragulus; species Tragulus kanchil. Next base: position 219,804,342 of record JAIOJX010000030.1, on the reverse strand, counting down.
TAATGACCATTTACTTCAGTTAGACAGGCAGACCTACTGGGGGGGTAAACTCATGAAGAGGTTAGTACAGTATCCCAAACTTTAAGTTCTCTTCGAATTATTTGCCTTCAGGGAATCCAGTGCCACTACCCCCCAGAAGCAGCACTTCGTATTTTCTATCTTCTGTTGTTGTTCGCTCTTGAACCCTTTAAAAAACAACAGGTACCGGCTGAGAAGGGTTTATTTAAACTGCACAAATTTCTCCTGCTGTAAGGCACTCCACTGCCTCCGCCAAAAAAGGTCAAGCTTACCAGTCTAATATTTTCCGAGGCCTCAGGACATGCATTAGTATAATGTCCGTCAGCCTGATACATGTTTTCCAAACATTCAGAGGGTCTGCGTTTGGTTTTTGCTGTTATGTCTGAATTTTGTTCAGACTCTTTTGCTTTGGGTCTCCTTTTCAAAATGCCCAGCCGGGACTTACTAATAAGTAATGTTCTCGAAAGAACAGGCCTCCCTAATTTGAGTCCCAATTTGGTTCAGCTGCGGCCCTGCCAAGTGGGTTCAGCTGGAGAAGGTTCGCTGTAAGGGAAGGTTGCAGTATTTCCAAATCAACACATCCAAGAAACCTAGCTGGCTAGTCATTGGCATTCAGGTTTCCTACGAGACGATGGGACAAGGGAAGTAGCCCTGTCCTGGGAGTGGCTTCTGCCCCAGCTGGTGCCCTGTCGGATCTTAAATGATGACACCTGGCCTGGTGCCTGTGCCCCAGAACACAGGATTTTCTGATTGATCCCTGAGGAGGGGGGCGGGGTGGACCTCCTGAGCTCAGTTGGAAGAATTCAGGTTTCAAGCAACCTGTCCTCACTCTCATTACCTTGTTGTTCTTAGTTTCTCTTGATGTAACAGCACAAACACTTGCGTGTAAAGAATTTCATCCTTCTTCCCCTTACGTGAAAAAGTAGCAGTTGATCACCTCTAATCATAAGAGGATGGCTTTGCCTTGATATTAAATAATTGGGCTGAATTCTGGCCTGGGGCTTTGGTGATTTTAGGAACCCACTGGAACCTTTCTCTTATCCCTGGGAGTGCCCTAAAGACAAGTCTAGTTTTCTTTTTTCTTTTCTATTCCTCTTGTCCATGTGACACCATTAAGAGTTTTCAATATAATAAAATTGATTTGACTGTACCAAACCAAGGAACAATACCAAACAAAATGTAACAAAAAAACCCAAAGACAAGCAGAAAAAAAAAAAAAAAAAGAAAGAAATCAAACCTCAAGTTTGGTCTGGGGGTTTTAGAGATGCCAAGGACCAAGGAGATCCCAAACAACATAATTAACACGGCCAAGGGTAGCAGGACCTGGTACACAGGGTCCCAAGATAACCCTGCTGAAATCCCTTGTGGACATCCTAACAGGTACTGTGGCCACTCAAGGTTACAACAAAACAGCATCTTCTACTCGCGGCTGTTACCACATCACTTATCTAAAACGCACTTCAGAGGATTTCCTTCAGGGACGGCGGAAACATTCCCCCCATTTTTCAAGACAGAAATTCAACACAAAACCCAGATGACACAGACAAACGCTGGCATCCCTAGAAGCAGCTGGCCCAGTGGCTAAGAATCCGCCTGCCAATGCAGGGAACACAGACTCAATCCCTGGGACGAGAAGATTCCACAGGCCGTGGGGCAACGGAGCCCGTGCTCCACAAGGAGAGAAAGCCCAAACACAGCAACGAAAACACAGTGCAGCCAAAAAAAGAATAAACCAAATTAAAACAATTTAAACAAGCAAGCAAACCAAACAGGTAACAGCCCAACAACCCTCTCCTCTCTCCAACAGGGTACCCCTCTCAAATACACAACAATTTGTTTGATTTGGAAGAAAAAGCCCCAAAGGGAAAGTAACTAGTTTCCAGCTGTATACACTGGAGTGACTTACCCTACGGTATGGAGCCCGTCGGTCCCCGAACTATCAATTCCTTGCTCCAAACGCCAAGCACTGGAGACGCCAGTGCAGCTGCGCAGAGTTCGGAAGCACAGGTGTGCGGGACACGTGGTCCCGGGAGCTGCTAGAGGCTTACTCGAATATTCCTCCATGCGAAATGTGTTAACCGACTCCAAGTTTGTACTAGTAACTGCATAACGCGAAGAAACTTAAACATGAGGTGCTGAGGCAACGAATGACGACGTTCTTCTCAGAACAGCAGTGGACAGAGAAAATGGCCGACTGCTACCCCTGGTCCGAGTTAGCGGTCCCGATCTTTTATATGAAGGGGCGGGAGTAAAGCCAAGCACTTCCTGTTCCGGTCAGGCTGGTGCGTGGGGAGGAGCGACGCAGCCCGTCACGGGTGGGCCTGGTCTGGATGGCCCTGAGAGCTGCGCATGCGCAGGCGCTAAGTTGTGTCTGATTATGCAGCCCCAAGGGCTGTACCCCGCCAGGCTCCTCTGTCCATGGAATCCTCCAGGCAAATGAGCTGATGCTTTCTCCTCCAGGGCAGCTTCCTGACCTAGGGGTTGAATCCATGTCTCCTGGGTCTCCAGCACTAGCAGGCAGATTCTTTACCGCTGGGCCAGGCTTTCTTTAAGTTTAAACAAAGGTATTTTAGCTTGATGCTCCTTACCTCCGAGTTCCCACCGATGAGCCACTGTGTATAATTCAAGCTTAAGGCAACATCCCTTTAGTGATAAGCTTGTGAGAGAATACAAAGGTTCCTCGATGTTTCGGGTCCAGCCTAATCCCAAACTGACCCTCCTCCAGTCTCCGGACAGTCCTCTGGAGCTGCCCTCCAGGTGTCCGAGAGCCTGGCTGATACCAGGACTGAGCCCAGAAACCCCAGGATGAGCAGCCGACAGTGCGCTCTCAAGGGACCGCCAGGCCGAACTGTCCTTGACACTTTACCGCCTCAGAAACTCAGGTTTCTATTCCATCCAGAAGCCCTACAGAGCCACCAAGAGCCAGACTGAGCAGATCCCCCCCCCCGGCGCGCGCGCACACACACACACACACACACACACACACACTTGCGGGCGCACACACAGAACAAGGGAGCAGTGTCCACCTAGCCATCCGCGGACTGATTTGCCATGGCTCCAGGCGTGGCTCAAGGGCCGGCTCACTTCAGCGCTCAAGAGCTGCACGTCTCTTCCAAGCCCACACGACACGGGACACCACACTGGTCGTCTGAACTCAGCCACTGTGTGAGCGCTTACACCGCAGTCAACAGAAAATCAGAGGCTGAGGCGGTTGGATAGCATCACCAGTTCAGTGGACATGAACTGGGGCAAACTCGGGGAGACAGTGAAGGACAGAGAGGCCTGGCGTGCTGTGGTCCATGGGGGTCACAAAGAGTCAGGCATTAGAAAATGATATAGGTCCTGCTCCTCCCTCCAAAGCCAGTTCTGTGTGAATGGCACCCCACTGCCTGACTCCCAGCAGCTGGCGATCTGGTGGTGGGACGGGAGTTCCTCTAAAGGGACGTCCACGGACCAGCAGCATCCGGCCGTACCACTTACGAGCTTGTCAGAAATGCAGTTTGCCCTCCCCGACAGGTCTCCATATCAGAATCTCTTGGGGTGGGGCCAGCAGCCTGTAGTTTACCAAGGAGCTTCAGTGGGCAAATCTGAGATGCAGTGATCGAAGCACCAGGGAGGAGCGGGAGGGCTCTGGGGAAAAGTATAATCCTACCGCTGGGCCAGGCTTTCTTTAAGTTTAAACAAAGGTATTTTAGCTTGATGCTCCTTACCTCCGAGTTCCCACCGATGAGCCACTGTGTATAATTCAAGCTTAAGGCAACATCCCTTTAGTGATAAGCTTGTGAGAGAATACAAAGGTTCCTCGATGTTTCGGGTCCAGCCTAATCCCAAACTGACCCTCCTCCAGTCTCCGGACAGTCCTCTGGAGCTGCCCTCCAGGTGTCCGAGAGCCTGGCTGATACCAGGACTGAGCCCAGAAACCCCAGGATGAGCAGCCGACAGTGCGCTCTCAAGGGACCGCCAGGCCGAACTGTCCTTGACACTTTACCGCCTCAGAAACTCAGGTTTCTATTCCATCCAGAAGCCCTACAGAGCCACCAAGAGCCAGACTGAGCAGATGCGCGGCGCGGGCGCGCGCGCACACACACACACACACACACACACACACTTGCGGGCGCACACACAGAACAAGGGAGCAGTGTCCACCTAGCCATCCGCGGACTGATTTGCCATGGCTCCAGGCGTGGCTCAAGGGCCGGCTCACTTCAGCGCTCAAGAGCTGCACGTCTCTTCCAAGCCCACACGACACGGGACACCACACTGGTCGTCTGAACTCAGCCACTGTGTGAGCGCTTACACCGCAGTCAACAGAAAATCAGAGGCTGAGGCGGTTGGATAGCATCACCAGTTCAGTGGACATGAACTGGGGCAAACTCGGGGAGACAGTGAAGGACAGAGAGGCCTGGCGTGCTGTGGTCCATGGGGGTCACAAAGAGTCAGGCATTAGAAAATGATATAGGTCCTGCTCCTCCCTCCAAAGCCAGTTCTGTGTGAATGGCACCCCACTGCCTGACTCCCAGCAGCTGGCGATCTGGTGGTGGGACGGGAGTTCCTCTAAAGGGACGTCCACGGACCAGCAGCATCCGGCCGTACCACTTACGAGCTTGTCAGAAATGCAGTTTGCCCTCCCCGACAGGTCTCCATATCAGAATCTCTTGGGGTGGGGCCAGCAGCCTGTAGTTTACCAAGGAGCTTCAGTGGGCAAATCTGAGATGCAGTGATCGAAGCACCAGGGAGGAGCGGGAGGGGCTCTGGGGAAAAGTATAATCCTACTGCCTAGGCAGGTGTCCCTGGACTGCCCCTTTAAGGGTTAAATATCATACAGAGAAAATGAGGGGAGGGCTTCTTTGGTGGCTCAGTGGTGAAGAGGTCGCTTGCCAATGCAGGAGACACAGGTTCGATCCCTGACCGAGGGAGATCCCGCATGCTACAGAGCAATTGGGCCCTTGAGCCGCAACTATGGAGCCTGTGCTCTAGAGGCTCAGAGCCGCAACTATGGAGCCCGTGTGCCGCAAGTACTGAAGCCCGTGTGCCCTAAAGCCCGAGTTCCACAACAAGAGAAGTCACCCCAACAAGAAGCCTGCTCACCTCAACTAGAGAGTAGCCCCGACTCCCTGCAACTAGAGAAGAGTGTGTGGCAGCAGTGACAACCCAGAGAGCAAAAAATAAATAAATAAGAAAATTTTAGGGGAAAAATATCCACGTTTCCATCAGCCACATAACTGTCACCATTTTGCCACGTTTCTTCCATGATTCAAGGATGTGCTCAGTTGTGTCCAACTCTTTTGTGACCCCATGGACTAGCCCACCAGGTTCCTTTGTCCTGATTTTTCAGACAAGGATACTGGAGTGGGTTGCCATTTCCTCCTCCAGGGGATCTTCCCAACCCAGGGATAGAACTCACATCTCCTGTGTCTCCTGCATTACAGACAAACTCTTTACCCTCCGAGCCATTGGGAAAGAGCATATTTATATTAAGTCAACCACCAGTGCACAGATTTTCCACACATTAGGATACAACACGTTGACATCCTGATTTCTTCCTAACTTTGGCACGGTCGCCAAGGCCTGCTGACTTTACCGAACCCAGATGTCCTGCAGTTCCCTCCGCAGCCTTTCCTTTGTTTCCAGTGCCGGGCACGGTAAGCAGTGTTGGCACCTACTATGCAATCTTCAGAATTAACATTCCTCGTGCCACCCGACCCACAGAGCAGGAAGGAAACCAGATTCCCTGGTCATGCGCAGAGCCTCACAGAGAGGAGCACGGACCCCTAATCCTTTTTATTCAGGGACGTATTTTGGCACTGCCTGGCTCTGCGGGTTATAAACAAGTTCTTTGTTGGCCGGAGGGGAGGTGGGGGCAGGGGTGGTGGAAGCCAGGATCTGTGCAGAGAGGGAGTTAGACACTCTGCTAGGGCCTTCGTTTCATTGTGGGGTTGGTTGCTTAACCGTCAGGTAAACACGCATCACTTACTGTAGGTGATCGCACTGGGCGGCGAAAGGCTTGGAAAAAGCACCGGCTACTCCACCTCACCAACTCCTCAGCTTTTCCTAACAGACCTGGCGTCTTCATCCAACAAATACTCACTGGTGGCCTCCCCTGACCCCCTCAACACCCCCACTTCACAGAGACAGGGCTACTGGGCGACAGGGACGCTAGAACCTAGTGTAGTTCTCCTGACCAGGCACTGGGAGTGCCCGGGCCTCCAACAGCATCCCAGGGGGAGGAACAGCATGGGCAAAGGGTGGAGGCTGAGAGTGGGTGTTCACTAGTGAGGGGGGATGCTGAAAGATGAGCGACAGGAACGAGGTGAAAACAGGGTGACGTGAGTGTCGGGGGGTCGGATGCTGACTGAGACAGGATACGTTCTTTGGTGCTAGATCTGCAGACACTTAGGACTGAGAGGCCCCCCGGCACCTAACCCACATCGGTCCATCCGAGAACCATCCATCCACCCACCAATCCGTCTTCTCTTCAGTGTTCACTCACTGGTCAACCCTCAACCACCTGTCTACCTTTCCACCTATCAGCTTAAGGTACCAGGCACGAGACTTCCTCTTTCTTTTCTTGGATCTTAAAGGTCTTAGCATTTCTCCAGCAACCAACATATACAGTTGACCCTTAAACAACACTGGTTTAACTGTATAAGCCCACTAATACACAGACTTTTCTCAACAGTAAATCTGATTTACTAAAAAAAAAGGATACCACATAATCTCCCTTTGGCTGAACCGTGGACCTGGAGAAAATATGGATCCAGAGAGCTGGCGGTGAGTTAGGCGGGGATTTTCGACAGCATGGAGGATGGATGACCTTCAGCCCCATGTCATTGCGGGGTCAACTGTATTCTACCTTAGAACGACCCCGCCCCCCGCCCCCGCCAGTGTCTACCGCAGACGGTCCAGGCGATGGTGTTGTTAGAGACGAGGGATTAAATAAGCTGTGTGACAGAAAGGCTCACCTGGCCTGATGTCCGGGAAATGTGTGGCCAGGATAAAGGTGTCATGGGTAGGTGTGCTGAACGCAGAATGGTGTGGAAATCTCATCCTGACAATTCTTTCATGTCAGTTACAAAGCTGATAAGAGCGTATGGGAACACATGCACTTTACATAATTATGAGATAGGTAAATATATACATATAATGTCTTTCAAATTTAAAAAGAAGGTATCAGAGGATCAAGAACACACTATTTTAAAAAACCTGTTAAACCTTTTGTCTTGTTTTTTTTTTTTTTTTTGCTGGGCGTAGGGAGTGAGAGTGAGGGAGCAATGCTTTAGTCCTGGTCTTAAACGGGTTAAGTTGGGTAAATACTTGGATCTAACATCTTTCATTGTCCTTCACTGTGAAAAATCCACTCGTGCTGACTATAGAAGACACCACACACGCAGACATAGTACAAGGTCAGCAAAAACCACCCAGCGATAACTATTGTTTTATTTTCTTGGGTATGTTTTGTTCATTCCTTTTTCTCTACATAGTTTAAAACATAACTGAGAACATCCGTTTTATACAGCTTTGAATCTGACTTCCCTCCATCTAATGTATGGCACGAAAAAAAAATTTTTCTTTTTGCAAACACTATCTTAATGGCTTCCAAGAGCAGCATGGTGTGCATGTCCCGTAATTTACGAAACCAATCCCCCTTAATTGAGAGCTTAGGAAGTTTCCAAAGTCTTGCTCTTATTAAAAGATGGAGACCAGCCTTCTAGTGTCTGCCTTCTGTCAGAATTATTTTACTTAGGTAGAATTCTAGGAATGCAATAACTCAAAAAAATTTGTTTGTAATGCTGAAACTTCAATCTATCACCACCTTGCCTTCCAAAAAGGCACTTGGCCCTCCTGGAGGTTCCTTGGCATGAAGGTGTCTCCAGCTCCCTGCAAGATATGGGAATGCTGTGTGGGCGTGTCGCTGTTCGTGAAAGGGCTGGGATGCACTGAGATATGAGGAAATTTTTGTTTTCTTGTTCTTTAAAAAAAAACAACCGGGGCTTCCCAGGTAGCTCAGTGGTGAAGAGTTCGCCTGCCAATGCAGGAGAAACGGGTTCAATTCCTGATCCGGGAAGATCCCACATGCTGCAGAGCAACTAAGCCCGTGAGCCACAATGATGGAACCTGTGCTCTAGAGCCTGGGAACCCCAACTATGGAGCCCATTGGCCACAAATACTGAAGCCCCTGTGCCCCAGGGCCGAATTCCACAACTACAGAAGTCACTGCAACAAGAAGCCTCCTCACCTCAAGGCGAGAGTAGCCTCCACTCCTTGCAACTAAAGAAGAGCCTGCAGTAGTGAAAACCCAGAATAGCCAAAAATAAATAAATAAAACGCATTTCTTAAAAAACAAAAACAAAAACTAATGAACACCACTGAGAGGGATCAGCCTTCCTGCCTACTGTGGTTCCAAACCCGAACTGATCTTGTGATTAAATTAAAGACAAACAAACAAACAAACAAACTAGCTCAAGATCACTTTAAGCGGAGTTTCAAGTCATGCTGCCAGGAATATGCTTAAGATCTGGACGTTGTATAACTAGTTTCTGTTGAACAGCACAGTTTCCTGCTCACTTTTTACGCTTGGTCGTGAAGGTTTACTCACTAGCACTCAAACCCTTGCCACTTTTCCTCCCGAGGGAGCCCTGCCGCTCGAGAGCAGCAGCCTGCCCAAAGAGGGCGACAAAGGGGTGCTGGGGGGCTCGTCCGCCCCCGGGGTGGGGTTGGGGGTGCAGAGGGTTGGGGCTGGGAGGGCGCTTGGAATAAGGGCTCCGGCTGTGGACATCCTGGGGCCGTTTCTCGGCTCTCTGACTCCAGGTAATTCGCTCTCAGCCTCAGTTTACGGGCCTGCAGTATGGGACCAAGCCCGGCGCGCATCCCGGGCCGCTCGGCGGGGAAGGCGCCCGCGCGGGCCTCGCGGGGACGGCGCCGCCGGCGCCGGCACTCACCTCCGCCGTACATCTGGCACAGGTAGGGAAGGAAGCGCCACATGGGAGGTTCCTTGGCATGAAGGTGTCTCCAGCTCCCTGCAAGATATGGGAATGCTGTGTGGGCGTGTCGCTGTTCGTGAAAGGGCTGGGATGCACTGAGATATGAGGAAATTTTTGTTTTCTTGTTCTTTAAAAAAAAACAACCGGGGCTTCCCAGGTAGCTCAGTGGTGAAGAGTTCGCCTGCCAATGCAGGAGAAACGGGTTCAATTCCTGATCCGGGAAGATCCCACATGCTGCAGAGCAACTAAGCCCGTGAGCCACAATGATGGAACCTGTGCTCTAGAGCCTGGGAACCCCAACTATGGAGCCCATTGGCCACAAATACTGAAGCCCCTGTGCCCCAGGGCCGAATTCCACAACTACAGAAGTCACTGCAACAAGAAGCCTCCTCACCTCAAGGCGAGAGTAGCCTCCACTCCTTGCAACTAAAGAAGAGCCTGCAGTAGTGAAAACCCAGAATAGCCAAAAATAAATAAATAAAACGCATTTCTTAAAAAACAAAAACAAAAACTAATGAACACCACTGAGAGGGATCAGCCTTCCTGCCTACTGTGGTTCCAAACCCGAACTGATCTTGTGATTAAATTAAAGACAAACAAACAAACAAACAAACTAGCTCAAGATCACTTTAAGCGGAGTTTCAAGTCATGCTGCCAGGAATATGCTTAAGATCTGGACGTTGTATAACTAGTTTCTGTTGAACAGCACAGTTTCCTGCTCACTTTTTACGCTTGGTCGTGAAGGTTTACTCACTAGCACTCAAACCCTTGCCACTTTTCCTCCCGAGGGAGCCCTGCCGCTCGAGAGCAGCAGCCTGCCCAAAGAGGGCGACAAAGGGGTGCTGGGGGGCTCGTCCGCCCCCGGGGTGGGGTTGGGGGTGCAGAGGGTTGGGGCTGGGAGGGCGCTTGGAATAAGGGCTCCGGCTGTGGACATCCTGGGGCCGTTTCTCGGCTCTCTGACTCCGGGTAATTCGCGCTCTCAGCCTCAGTTTACGGGCCTGCAGTATGGGACCAAGCCCGGCGCGCATCCCGGGCCGCTCGGCGGGGAAGGCGCCCGCGCGGGCCTCGCGGGGACGGCGCCGCCGGGGCGCCGGCACTCACCTCCGCCGTACATCTGGCACAGGTAGGGGAAGCGCCACACGTTGCCCAGGCCCACGGCGTACGAGATGCAGGCGAACACGAACTGCCGCGGGGTGGCCCACCGCGGCCGCGTCTTGTCCGCGGCCCCGGCGCTCGGCGCGCGGCGCGGCGGGTGCGCGGCCCCCAGGAGCGCCATCTCGCCCGGCTCGGCCTCGGGATGGCCCCGCGCCTCCGCTCGCCCGCTTTTTAATTGCTAATCTCATTAACTGCGCGCCCGTCGGAGGGGCGAGGCTGGTAAATGGATGACGGCGAGCCCCACCCCGCCGCCGCTGCCGGGAAGGCGCCCGAGATTGCGCCGCACAGGGCGGCGCCCGGGCCCCGCCGGTTCGACGTGGAGGTTGGTGTGTCCGCTGGGAGCTCCGGGAGTGGTCAGGTTCCCTCGAGCACCTACAGCGTGCCTACTGTGTGTCAGACTTTGGGGACAGGGCTGTGAAAGACACAAGCAGCCCCCCAGCCCTCGTGGAGCTGACATTCTGGTAGATGGAACTGCTTAAACGGACTGGGTGACATAGCCCATTTTCAACCAGTTTTTACCTACAGAAGTGGTTAACTCTGTGTGGTTTATCCTACTCCATATTTAGGATAGACAGACACAGGAAGGCAACTAAAAGGCAAAGCAAAGGGGTTAGCGGTTCCTGGGTGTAGGCTTGAGTGGCCAAGGATGGCTTCCCAGAGGAGGGGACTTACATTTGTGCAGAGACCAGAAGGAGGGATTCTCCTCACCTCCCCGGTGGACCAGGAGTGACCCAGGGAGCCATCTCCTTCCACCCACAGACAGGTTGTGTGTGCCCACTGCGTTCAGGGCCTGGACTCTGGCTCTGTAGGGCACGAGATGGGGCCAGATCAAGTTTCCAACAACCAATGCGGGATAGTCTGCTCCTGGGGCCAGAGATTCCATTTCACTAGGCTCTGGCTGGGGCTCATTTCCACCGGTCTCTCAAGGTTTAAAGAGATCCTCAGCAACAACTAAGTCAGGTGCTTTGGAATAATGCAGGATCTGGCTTTGAATCTCAGTTCTGCCACTGACTTGGCAGTGTGACCTTGGACAAGTCATTTAACCACTCTGAGTCTCTGCTTCCTTACCTGAATGGGAACAAATATTAGATTTCCCTTTCCATGGGCTCATGTGAGAATTAAGAATTTAGCTTACTACCTGGCACATACTAAATGCTCAGTGAAGAAGTCATTATTCCAGGCTGAATGAATGAATGGGTAGCACACTAAATAAGAATAACATACTTTGAACAGTACACCTAAGAAAATACTTGATAAGTAAGTAAAATTAGAGAGAGATGCAAAGCAGTTGCCAGTGGAAATCTTACGTGATACCAAAATGAAATCACCAGTGGGGCTCAGCCTCTAGTTGGACTTTGCCCTGGCTGGTGGCAGAAGTGGGGGATGGGGTTGTGGTTAAGAAGATAGGGGCCCCTCAGATCTGCTACCTGTCCTCGACCTTCCTACCACCAAACCCAGAGCAGAATGAGTCCTCAACGCAGCAGGGAAGGGGATTTTGATTTTTAGACTTCACATTCTTGATAGTGTATTTTTCTTTTTTTTCAAACTGTCACCTCTGGGCTTCCCTGGTGGTCCAGTGGGTAAGGACGCTGCCCTGCAATGCAAAGGGCGCGGTTCGATCCCTGGCCTGGGAAGATCCCACGTGTTGCGGAGTGGCTGGGACAACGTGTCCAACTACCAAGCTGGTACTCTGCAGCGAGAGAGGCCATTGCAATGGGAGGCCCACACAGGCCAAAGAACAAAGATGGAAATAAATGAAAGACCGATAGAAGTGGCCTAAAAAAAAAAAAACCCAAAACCAAAACGTCAACAACAACAAAAAAAGCCCTCATCTCCTCGCCAGAGGCACCCGCGACCCTGGTTTCTGCCCCAAGGTCCAGTTTCGGCGGCTTTCAGTTCTACAAAACTGAACTCTTGCCATATGTGCTCTCTGCTGCCTAACTTCCTCAGCAGGATTCACTCACATTCTAGTGTGTAGTGTACCATCCTTTATCCCCACCGCCCCGTATCCCGAGGTGCAGGCACACTCGAGTCCACGGCCGCTGGATGTCTGTGCTAGCCCCAGTTTGGGGCTGGGATGAGTAAAGCGTTACGGAACATCCTAGTGTGTGTCGTTGGGCGCGAAAATCCTCTCACTGCTGGGAACTCGGTCATCAGGGAGGCGTTCGAGCGCCTTCAGCAGACGCTGCCACGCTGCTGGCAGAGAGGTCGTACCAGTCTTCCCTCCTAGGCGTGTTTCAGCAGCTGTGCATCCTCACCGACACTTGTCACTCTGTCTCCAAAGGGCTACCGGCCTGTGGGTGTGTGGTGACAGGTCACTGTGGCTTTCAGTCTCCCTAATTGCTCATAAGGCTGTGCGCCTTTCCATCGGCTGACTGGGCATTTGCATATCCTTTCCTGGACTGCCTGTTCAAGTCTTCTGCCAGCTTTTAAGTGACCTGTCTGTGTAGTTCTTTTAGATACGCGAGTCCTTTGTCAATTGTATGCACTACAGATTTCTTCTTTCAGTCCGTGAGGTGCCTTCTTCATCAGTGGCCTCTTCTGATGAACAGAAGTTCTTCATTTTAATAAAGTCCTAACTTACCCAGGTTTACCTTCAATATTCCCCTTTGGTTTGTCTTTTGTTTTCCTTAAGAAATCTCTCATCTACTCCAAGGTCATGATGATATTCCCAATAATTAAAATTTGTGGCAAAAATAAGCCTCGGTGATCCATAGAGAGGGTGGCGTTTCCACGCTGTTGAGCAGTAAAGAAGGCACGTTGCTGCGTCCAGTCGTCCACGTGGCGTGTCCTTGTTCTCATACATGACTTCTCCCTACAGAGAGCCTGGCTCCGTGGCGGCGGGCGTCAGCAACAGGGCGCCGTAAGGAGATGCCCGACCTGTTACCTGAAACACAAAGCTGCCTTGACATCTGTAGGTTCGACAGAGGCCAGGCTCTTCTCCCATCCCCTGGCCAGGCCATTAGGCCAGCACCTCTGTCCAGGCACAGCGCCAGACTCCCTGGGTGCCTGTTCATGGTATCCGGCCCCGGGTGGGGCTGTGGGCATTGCACCAAGTAACGCCTCAGGAATCCTGGGAAGGTCCCTTTCTGAATCCCACCCGACAAGACGCCCGCCTGACAAGACCTGGTGCGCTGCTGTGGGTGCTGGACGAGGACAGAACGGGTCTGGGAAGCAGGGCGTGCTTCCGCGGGGAGCCAGCAGAGCGGGGGTGGGCTGGCAGACGTTTAACAACGGACTCTCTGCAGGAGGAGCTCCGACATGAAGGCTGACCCGTTTCTAGGGTGCAGGAGTCTCCACTGTGGCTGATTCCAACATGTGTCTCTGGGCACGAGGCGTTGGGAGAGACGTGCAGCAGCTCACCGTTAAACTGCACGTGCACCAGACAAATGCAAGGACGTAGAAACTTCAACAACAGAATAGTGTAGAAAATAATTAGGAAGCAGTGGGCTTTGAGAATTTACGATCTCGGTTTTAAATTATTTGTGAGCCAGTTCATTCTTCTTGAGCCAGTTCATTCTTCTTGACCCAGATGGAATATTATCCTTTTTAAGAAGCCCCAGCACCTCCATCCCTGGCTAGAATATATTCCTCCTCCCTCTCCAATGCCCTCAAGACAGGGTGCCTATCTGGTTTCTAACACTTAGTTTTTAGTAATGGCTGTGTTTAGCAGTCAGCTCACACAATTCCTGAATATGGACCGGGTGGTACTCGCCAGCCTGCAGGCGCTGGCCCAGCACTCTACGGGGACCTGGGGCTCAGGAAGCAGCCTCTGTGCGCCAGGGGGCCAGGGGAGCAAGCTCAGCTCTCCGTGGCCAGGGCCCGAGGGCAGCAGGGTTTTCAGCTCTGCTAAGCCCCAGCCTGAGTGCTCCCAGGGGGGGAAGAAGTCTTCCCACAGACTGGCCTGTCCGGCCTCACTGGGCCACATGTCACACAGGACGCCCTCGCCGAAGGATAAGCCAGCCCAAGCGCGTTCTGTGATTTCCAGAAGAGGGTGGAGCAAGTGGGGATGGCCCTGACTCAGCCGCACGAATGTGGGTCACAGCCATGTGCCAGCATTCCAGCTGCTACCCCTACGTTACCGCATTTCTCAGTAACTCACCTTCATGATCCTGCTGTACTTAATCCCCATCGGTGACTCCGCGTTCCCTGTGAGATAAAAGTCCAAACTCCTCAGTCTGCTCTGAAAGGCTCCAGGAATTTTTTTTCCTTTTAATTGGGCCTGTTGGAATTTGACCCTTGCTCACCTAGGTTTCAGGAGAGACTAGACTTTTCACCTCCTAGAAACTGTATCGTTTTATACTTCTGGGCCATCCCCTCAGCCAGGAACACCTTCTCCCTTCTTGACCCAGGAAAAGCCAGTCCATTCTTCTCAACCTAGATGGAAAAATACCCTTTGCAAGAAGCTGCAACGCCTGTATCCCCAGCCAGAAGACACTCCCCCCACTCGCCTGCCCTCAAGACAGGATGCCTATCTGGTTGCCGTCACTTTCAGTGCTGCCGTGGCAGGAAAAGGGCAGGACACATACGTGTCCCCTAGTGCCAGGAGCCCGCTGCAGGACCTGAGCGCTGCAGTAGAAATGCCATCCAAGGCCCCGAGACGTCCTGGCTGCAGGAGGTCCTAGTTCTCCCTCAAGGGACCCACGTAACCACCTGATGCATGTATTTCAGTTTGGGGACAGAATCTAAGACACCCGCCCAGGTGGAGGATGGGGTCTGTATGGGGACTCCCCGCACACAGAGCCTAGACTGGAACCAGAAGCCTGATAACTACGATTCCTGAAACACCAACCTGTTACCCTAAAGAATCTTAAGGGCCAGCTCCTGGCCCAGCACTCTACGGGGACCTGGGGCTCAGGAAGCAGCCTCTGTGCGCCAGGGGCCAGGGAGCAAGCTCAGCTCTCCGTGGCCAGGGCCGAGGGCAGCAGGGTTTTCAGCTCTGCTAAGCCCCAGCCTGAGTGCTCCCAGGGGGGGAAGAAGTCTTCCCACAGACTGGCCTGTCCGGCCTCACTGGGCCACATGTCACACAGGACGCCCTCGCCGAAGGATAAGCCAGCCCAAGCGCGTTCTGTGATTTCCAGAAGAGGGTGGAGCAAGTGGGGATGGCCCTGACTCAGCCGCACGAATGTGGGTCACAGCCATGTGCCAGCATTCCAGCTGCTACCCCTACGTTACCGCATTTCTCAGTAACTCACCTTCATGATCCTGCTGTACTTAATCCCCATCGGTGACTCCGCGTTCCCTGTGAGATAAAAGTCCAAACTCCTCAGTCTGCTCTGAAAGGCTCCAGGAATTTTTTTTCCTTTTAATTGGGCCTGTTGGAATTTGACCCTTGCTCACCTAGGTTTCAGGAGAGACTAGACTTTTCACCTCCTAGAAACTGTATCGTTTTATACTTCTGGGCCATCCCCTCAGCCAGGAACACCTTCTCCCTTCTTGACCCAGGAAAAGCCAGTCCATTCTTCTCAACCTAGATGGAAAAATACCCTTTGCAAGAAGCTGCAACGCCTGTATCCCCAGCCAGAAGACACTCCCCCCACTCGCCTGCCCTCAAGACAGGATGCCTATCTGGTTGCCGTCACTTTCAGTGCTGCCGTGGCAGGAAAAGGGCAGGACACATACGTGTCCCCTAGTGCCAGGAGCCCGCTGCAGGACCTGAGCGCTGCAGTAGAAATGCCATCCAAGGCCCCGAGACGTCCTGGCTGCAGGAGGTCCTAGTTCTCCCTCAAGGGACCCACGTAACCACCTGATGCATGTATTTCAGTTTGGGGACAGAATCTAAGACACCCGCCCAGGTGGAGGATGGGGTCTGTATGGGGACTCCCCGCACACAGAGCCTAGACTGGAACCAGAAGCCTGATAACTACGATTCCTGAAACACCAACCTGTTACCCTAAAGAATCTTAAGAGTGTTTTGTGCCTTGCAGCCCTCACCCCAAATGCTGCCTTTAGAAAGCCCTCCTGGAAAGAAGGCACCGAGAGTTAGGGTCTTCTGAGCACGCGCTGCCCGTCTTCCTAACTTGGGGATCTGCGCGTAACTGCTGCACGCTCCCACCCCACCACCTGTCGCTGTGCAGCAAGTGAGCAGAACCAAATCCAGCTAAAATTTTGGCAACCAAAAGGAATGCAGAAGAATCTGTCCTAATGAGGTGGATGAATCTAGAACCTATTATACAAAGTGAAGTAAGTCAACAAGAGAAAGACAAGTACAGTATACTAACACATATATATGGAATCTAGTAAGATGGTCATGATAACTCACGCAGTGAAGCGATGGAAAAACAGACATGGAGAACAGACATATGGACATTGTGGGGAATGAACAGCGGGTGGGAGGCATGGAACGAGTAACATGGAAACCTATACTGTCATATGTGAAAGAGATAGCTACTGTCACTGCGCTGTGGGAATAGGGGACCCTGCAGGGGTGCTGTGCGAGGCCCTGGGGGGTGGGACGGGGGGACGGGGATGGGGTGGAGGAGGGAGGGGTCAGGGATATGCGTATGACTAATCTGGGATTATGTATATTTGTAAACGATAAAACTCTGTAAAAGCAAAAAGTCAAATAAAAATAATTGTTAAAAAAATACTTTTTGGCAACCACGAAAGGACAGGTGTCCCACGTGGGCATCTCGTTCATGGCACACTGGCCCCAGGCTGGTGGTGGCACGTGGATCCTGACCAGCAGCGGCCTGAGCGCCTGTCTCAGGGACAAATCCAGAGCTCGCTGCTGACCCAGGCTGTTCTTGATTCCACAGGGAAGGAAGCAAGACATCTCTGGTCAGTGGCGGAACCTGTGTGTGACCACACAGGCTGGGTTGCCCTGACTGGGAATGTCCCTTTTGGTGGGGAAGGGAAGGCGTAAGACTTGGTTATCTGGTTTTGAGTGGAGTGCAACTTTAATTGGATTTTCCTTTCTGGGTTGAGGAAGCCCTTGGCCATCAGGTATTGCCTGAGTGGTAACTGGAAAAGTCCCTGTTAGCCCGAGGCTTGTCTGCACCCCCATCTGGGAGACCTTCCATTCCTGGGCTAGGGAACGGAGACCCTGAGAGGCCATTAGATACTGATCTGCTTGTTTCTAGTGATACGGGCCATGTGAAATAAATAATGGGAAACCATGATTCTATTGCATCTTGGACTCTCCTAAGGTGTGTTTTGCAAAACTGAGATTTCAGCTATGCTACCATGAAAGAAAAGAAAAAAGGTATTTTATTGTAATAATAATTAAAAAAAAAAACTACTTAGTCTCAGTATTCCTTGGGTTTTCCAATGAACCCTCAATGGATCTTTTCATTATAGCACCCATCTTTCCATTAGAAATGTTTTGTAAAAGGGAAGGAAAGGGGATGAAATTGCTTCTGTGTAGGCTTTTATGCTATTGCATCAACATAAGCCTTCTGGATGGAGAAAATGGCAATAAAAACACACACACACACACACACATACATATAGGGCTTCCATGATAGATCACTGGTGAGGAATCTGCCCGCAATGCAGGAGACCCAGGTTCCATCCCTGGGTTGGGAAGATTTCCCTGGAGGAGGGCATGGCAACCCACTCCAGTACTCTTTTTTTTTTTTTTGGCCACTTCCATTGGTCTTTCATCTATTTATCTTTGTTCCTTGGCCTGTGTGGGCCTCCCATCGCAGTGGCCTCTCTCATCGCAAAGCACCGGCTCCGGGCACATGCACTCCAGAGCTCGGCTCAGTAGTTGGACACATCAGTCCAGTCGCTCCGCGGCACGTGGGATCTTCCCAGGCCAGGGATCGAACTGGCGCCCCTTGCACTGCAAGGCGGTGTCCTTACCCACTGGACCACCAGGGAAGCCCCACTCCAGTATTCTTGTCTGGAGAATTCCATGGAGAGAGGAGCCTGAAGGGCTGCAGTCCATGAGGTCACATTGAGCTGGACACGACTGAAGTGACTAAGCAGCAGCCACAAGCCTGCTGGAACTGGTTTGGCTTTTATCCTGTGTGCATGCACGACTGTCTCAGCACAAGAGCTGTTCCAATCTTCTCTCCCTGGTTTTGACCCTGCTAGGGAGTCCCCGTTTTGACCATTAGAGGATCCTGGTAACCTGACCATGGTCCAGACACTCTTAGAAACTATGTGGTCTTTTTTTAAATTTTATTTTTTAGGCCACTTCTATTTGTCTTTCATTTATTCATTTTCATCCATCGATACTGATCTGCTTGTTTCTAGTGATACGGGCCATGTGAAATAAATAATGGGAAACCATGATTCTATTGCATCTTGGACTCTCCTAAGGTGTGTTTTGCAAAACTGAGATTTCAGCTATGCTACCATGAAAGAAAAGAAAAAAGGTATTTTATTGTAATAATAATTAAAAAAAAAAACTACTTAGTCTCAGTATTCCTTGGGTTTTCCAATGAACCCTCAATGGATCTTTTCATTATAGCACCCATCTTTCCATTAGAAATGTTTTGTAAAAGGGAAGGAAAGGGGATGAAATTGCTTCTGTGTAGGCTTTTATGCTATTGCATCAACATAAGCCTTCTGGATGGAGGAGATGGCAATACACACACACACACACACACACACATACATATAGGGCTTCCATGATAGATCACTGGTGAGGAATCTGCCCGCAATGCAGGAGACCCAGGTTCCATCCCTGGGTTGGGAAGATTTCCCTGGAGGAGGGCATGGCAACCCACTCCAGTACTCTTTTTTTTTTTTTTGGCCACTTCCATTGGTCTTTCATCTATTTATCTTTGTTCCTTGGCCTGTGTGGGCCTCCCATCGCAGTGGCCTCTCTCATCGCAAAGCACCGGCTCCGGGCACATGCACTCCAGAGCTCGGCTCAGTAGTTGGACACATCAGTCCAGTCGCTCCGCGGCACGTGGGATCTTCCCAGGCCAGGGATCGAACTGGCGCCCCTTGCACTGCAAGGCGGTGTCCTTACCCACTGGACCACCAGGGAAGCCCCACTCCAGTATTCTTGTCTGGAGAATTCCATGGAGAGAGGAGCCTGAAGGGCTGCAGTCCATGAGGTCACATTGAGCTGGACACGACTGAAGTGACTAAGCAGCAGCCACAAGCCTGCTGGAACTGGTTTGGCTTTTATCCTGTGTGCATGCACGACTGTCTCAGCACAAGAGCTGTTCCAATCTTCTCTCCCTGGTTTTGACCCTGCTAGGGAGTCCCCGTTTTGACCATTAGAGGATCCTGGTAACCTGACCATGGTCCAGACACTCTTAGAAACTATGTGGTCTTTTTTTAAATTTTATTTTTTAGGCCACTTCTATTTGTCTTTCATTTATTCATTTTCATCCATCTTTGTTCTTTGGCCTGTGTGGGCCTCCCATAGCAGCAGCCTCTGTCACTACAGAGCACCAGCTCTGGGCGCATGTGCTCCAGAGCTCCAACTCGGTAGTTGGACACATGGGTCCAGCCGCTCCACAGCACGTGGGATCTTCCCAGGCCAGGGATGGAACTGGCGCCCCTTGCACTGCAAGGCGGTGTCCTTACCCACTGGACCACCAGGGAAGCCCTTACATGTGGTCTTGAGTCTGATTCAGAGCAGGGAAGTTGTCTGGACGTGTGCAGGTGAGTGAATGATCTATATTCTTAAATATTACTGTCTATTACTGTGATTTGTTTAAAGTGAATGGGCTACTTGAGAACTTAAGGAAATCACCCTGAAAATGGCCAAGATAGGGCTCTTATGACTTTCCAAAACTGGCTTTTGCATTTACAGTTAGAAGCAGCTTTTCTAAGCAGAACTTTATTATTTTTTTACTCCCTGTGCCTTTGAGATGTAAATGTTCTCCGAACTCCTCTTATCTGACCCTCTCCAATTCCTCAGACTGAAAAAGGAGTCCTTTTAAATACAAGCAGGAAGGATTTGCCTGGTGGTCCAGTGGCCAAGACACTGTGGTTGCCAATGCACGGTTCAATTCCTGGTGAGGGAACTAAATCCCACATGTCTCAACTAAGGGTCTGCATGCTGAAACTAAAGACACGGAATGCTGCAACTAAAAGATCTTCCATACCCCAACTAAGACTAGTAATCAAACAAACAAAAACAAATCACAGGGCTTCCCTGGTGGTCCAGTGGGTAAAGAGTCTGCCTTGCAGTGCAAGGGGCGCTGGTTTGATCCCTGGCCCGGGAGGATCCCACGTGCCGCAAGCGGCTGGACCGGTGTGTCCAATTACGACCCTGGGCTCTGGAGAGCATGCACCCAGAGTCAGTACTCTGCAACGAGAGAGGCCACTGCAATGAGAGGCCCACACAGGCCAAAGAACAAAGATGGGTGAAAATAAATGAAAGAAAGACCAATAAAAGAGGCCAAAATTTAAAAAAAAAAGTCACATTAAGCAGGCAAGAGATGAGATATCTGTGTCTTCATGGATGTATACCTTATGTCCATTATACATAGGACAGTCTTCACCTCCTGTCAGTATTATAAAAATTTATTTATAAATGAGCTCTATTTAACTGGCTTAAAAGAATTTAAGTGCCTATATAAATTCTTAGAAATATAAACAAAATGGATCAGACTGAAATTCATATTCAAATGATCTGGGATATATTCAATACTGATTACTATCTGGTATTTAGTGTAGGCTTACTGGTTTAATTGGCAGGGACATGTCTTTGACATCACCAATAATGAGTATGGTGACAGAACTGGACCTGGGACAATGGACTGGTTCCAAATTGGGAAAGCAGTTTGTCAAGGCTGTACAGTGTCACTCTGCTTATTTAACTTACATGCAGAGTACATCATGTGAAATGCCATTGTGCAATGTGAATCCCCTTGATTTGTTTAAAGAAGGGCTTTTGAACTTTCCTTATGACTTTCCAAAACTGGCTTTTGCATTTACAGTTAGAAGCAGCTTTTCTAAGCAGAACTTTATTATTTTTTTACTCCCTGTGCCTTTGAGATGTAAATGTTCTCCGAACTCCTCTTATCTGACCCTCTCCAATTCCTCAGACTGAAAAAGGAGTCCTTTTAAATACAAGCAGGAAGGATTTGCCTGGTGGTCCAGTGGCCAAGACACTGTGGTTGCCAATGCACGGTTCAATTCCTGGTGAGGGAACTAAATCCCACATGTCTCAACTAAGGGTCTGCATGCTGAAACTAAAGACACGGAATGCTGCAACTAAAAGATCTTCCATACCCCAACTAAGACTAGTAATCAAACAAACAAAAACAAATCACAGGGCTTCCCTGGTGGTCCAGTGGGTAAAGAGTCTGCCTTGCAGTGCAAGGGGCGCTGGTTTGATCCCTGGCCCGGGAGGATCCCACGTGCCGCAAAGCGGCTGGACCGGTGTGTCCAATTACGACCCTGGGCTCTGGAGAGCATGCACCCAGAGTCAGTACTCTGCAACGAGAGAGGCCACTGCAATGAGAGGCCCACACAGGCCAAAGAACAAAGATGGGTGAAAATAAATGAAAGAAAGACCAATAAAAGAGGCCAAAATTTAAAAAAAAAAGTCACATTAAGCAGGCAAGAGATGAGATATCTGTGTCTTCATGGATGTATACCTTATGTCCATTATACATAGGACAGTCTTCACCTCCTGTCAGTATTATAAAAATTTATTTATAAATGAGCTCTATTTAACTGGCTTAAAAGAATTTAAGTGCCTATATAAATTCTTAGAAATATAAACAAAATGGATCAGACTGAAATTCATATTCAAATGATCTGGGATATATTCAATACTGATTACTATCTGGTATTTAGTGTAGGCTTACTGGTTTAATTGGCAGGGACATGTCTTTGACATCACCAATAATGAGTATGGTGACAGAACTGGACCTGGGACAATGGACTGGTTCCAAATTGGGAAAGCAGTTTGTCAAGGCTGTACAGTGTCACTCTGCTTATTTAACTTACATGCAGAGTACATCATGTGAAATGCCAGTCTGGATGAAGCACAAGTTGGAGTCAAGATTGTCAGAACAAATACCAATAACCTCAGGTACGCAGATGATAACACCTTTAAGGCAGAAAGTGAAGAAGAACTAAAGAGCCTCCTGGTAAAGGTAAAAGAGGAGAGTGGAGGACTGATGGTGAAGCTGAAGCTCCAATAGTTTGGCCACCTGATGCAGAGATGACTCAGTGGAAGACTCTGATGGTGGGAAAAATCGGAAGCAGAAGAAGTGGATGACAGAGGGCGAGCTGGTGGGATGGCATCACTGAGTCAATGGACTTGAGTTTGAGCAAGCTCTGGGAGATGGTGAAGGACAGAGAAACCTGGCGTGCTGCAGTCCATGGGGTCGCAAAGAGTTGGACACAACTGAGCAACTGAACTGGACTGATGATGACAGAGACTATTAACAGCAGAATTTAAAGGAAGTCACAGGGAAATGTTATCTAAAAGAAAGCTAAGGAGAGCTGTATTTCACCAGACAAAATAGACTTTAAACCAAAGAGTGTTATTAATGATAGAATATCTATCACTGGAATAACATAGCACTTGCAAAGTTGAATACAACTAATAAAATAGCTTCAAAAACTAGGAAGCAAAAATGAGAGACTAAAGGGAGAAATGGATATAAATATAGCTTCCCTAGAAACATTAAGCAGGCAAGAGATGAGATATCTGTGTCTTCATGGATGTATACCTTATGTCCATTATACATAGGACAGTCTTCACCTCCTGTCAGTATTATAAAAATTTATTTATAAATGAGCTCTATTTAACTGGCTTAAAAGAATTTAAGTGCCTATATAAATTCTTAGAAATATAAACAAAATGGATCAGACTGAAATTCATATTCAAATGATCTGGGATATATTCAATACTGATTACTATCTGGTATTTAGTGTAGGCTTACTGGTTTAATTGGCAGGGACATGTCTTTGACATCACCAATAATGAGTATGGTGACAGAACTGGACCTGGGACAATGGACTGGTTCCAAATTGGGAAAGCAGTTTGTCAAGGCTGTACAGTGTCACTCTGCTTATTTAACTTACATGCAGAGTACATCATGTGAAATGCCAGTCTGGATGAAGCACAAGTTGGAGTCAAGATTGTCAGAACAAATACCAATAACCTCAGGTACGCAGATGATAACACCTTTAAGGCAGAAAGTGAAGAAGAACTAAAGAGCCTCCTGGTAAAGGTAAAAGAGGAGAGTGGAGGACTGATGGTGAAGCTGAAGCTCCAATAGTTTGGCCACCTGATGCAGAGATGACTCAGTGGAAGACTCTGATGGTGGGAAAAATCGGAAGCAGAAGAAGTGGATGACAGAGGGCGAGCTGGTGGGATGGCATCACTGAGTCAATGGACTTGAGTTTGAGCAAGCTCTGGGAGATGGTGAAGGACAGAGAAACCTGGCGTGCTGCAGTCCATGGGGTCGCAAAGAGTTGGACACAACTGAGCAACTGAACTGGACTGATGATGACAGAGACTATTAACAGCAGAATTTAAAGGAAGTCACAGGGAAATGTTATCTAAAAGAAAGCTAAGGAGAGCTGTATTTCACCAGACAAAATAGACTTTAAACCAAAGAGTGTTATTAATGATAGAATATCTATCACTGGAATAACATAGCACTTGCAAAGTTGAATACAACTAATAAAATAGCTTCAAAAACTAGGAAGCAAAAATGAGAGACTAAAGGGAGAAATGGATATATTCGCTATCATGATGGAGATTTCTATACAATCCTCTCTCTATTACTGGTAAAGCAGAAAATAAAAAGTAACAAGGAATGAAACATCATACAGATTATTAAAATAAGAGCCAAATCGAACTTTTAGAAATGAGAAAGAACGGAAATTAGAAACCCTTGAATGGGTTTTAAAAGTGGATTAGAAACAGCTGAAGAGAGATCTGATGAACTCAAAGATATGTAAGAAATTTTATGGAACACTGTACAAAGAGAGAAATAGGTTAAAAAAATACATGAGAAGAACAGACAAGATACATCAGGCAATAAAGTAGTATACGCTTACCTAGAGTTATAGAATAGAAAAGAAACTGAGACAGAGCCACACTTTAAGTTCTAGGAGCTCAGCATTTTCCACTACAGATTCGTGCAGTCCAGTCAATCTTAGTCAGGATTTTTTTAAAAAAGGAAATATACATCAAGGTGCCTCATGATGAGGCTCTAAAATGTCATGGTGAGCTCGTAAACCACAACAAAGGCCTCACTGTAGAGGATTGTTTAATGTGGGGGGGTAGGTTCTGAAAAACTAGAAGGTAGAACTTACGTCTGGACACACAGAACCACATGTACCTTAGAAGAGTGGCGGCTTAGAGATGAAGAACCCACCTTGCAACGCAGGGGAGTCGGGAGACAGGAGTCTGTCCCTGGCTCGGGAAGATGCCCTGGAGGAGGAAATGTCAACCCACTGCAGTGTTCTTGCCTGGGAAATCCCATGGACAGAGCCCGGTGGGCTACAGTCCATGGGGTTGCAGGGTTGGACACAACTGAGTGACTGAGCAGAGCACAGCAGAAGAATTCCAAGGGTCTACAGAGGTGAATAACCTAAGACTCTGGGATGGAATGCACAGTGAACATTTCAAGGAGCTGATCCCAGCTGATTTTTATAGCTCTCCAGGATCTAATCAGGGTTCATATATTGCATTTGGTTGTTAGGAATAGAGTTGCTTTTAGGACAATGTTCCCACCTTTTAAATTTCATGACCTTGACTTTTGAAGAGAGCAAACTAATTGCTGAAATTGCAGAATGTTCTGCTTTCAGGATTTAGCTGATGGTTTCATTAGGAATCACTTTTCTTCTCCTGATAACTTGCAGAGAATGTGTTTAGTCTTTATATGGCAGGTGTAATATATATGGTTGCTGTTTAGTCATCCAGTCACGTCCAACTCTTATACGACTGCATGGACTGTAGCCTGCCTTTTTCCAATAATATATATTATAGCACTGTAAATGCACTTGGGCACTTAATTGTATTTGTTATTTGACAGACTTTGGAAAAAAAATGAACTATGTAACCCAAGTTGACATTTTACATTTGCAAAATAAGACACAGTACTGACCTTCTCTGAACTGAGACTATTTGGCAGGATCAGTGAGGCAGAGTCCCTAGGATGTTCTAACAAGTCCCTGCTGGCTAGACCGGAGTACAGCGGACACACAAAGCTGGGACTGGGGTGGCAGCCGTGGCTGTGTTTCTAGTGTTGCTTCTGCTCTGAAATATGAAAAACTAATGGGACACAGATGACTTAAATGGAAGCTTTACCAATGAGATAAGAGAGAATGAGAAGTCTTAGGCTTGGATGCAAAGACTTAATCTGACAGTGAAGCCATGATACAAACTTTTGAATTTGTATGTTTTACTATTTGTATACTAAAGACCTTGATGCTGGGAAAGATTGAGGGCAGGAGAAGGAGGCAACAGAGGATGAGATGGTCAGATGGGATCACCAACTCAATGGACGGAAGTTCGAGCACACTTGGGGAGATAAAGATCAGGGGAAACCTGGCACGCTGCAGTCCACAGGGTTGCCAAGAGTCGGACATGACTGAGCAACTGAACAACTTTACTCTTACTTACTGGTCAAAACTCAGGGCTCTCTGAGACTCAGGGTAAGGTTCA
This sequence comes from Tragulus kanchil, assembly GCA_022376925.1. Taxonomy (NCBI): domain Eukaryota; kingdom Metazoa; phylum Chordata; class Mammalia; order Artiodactyla; family Tragulidae; genus Tragulus; species Tragulus kanchil. Next base: position 219,778,635 of record JAIOJX010000030.1, on the reverse strand, counting down.
AGGAAATAATACATGTAACACGCTGTCCACATGCCCATTTCCAAAGGACAACTGTTTCAACAGAATAACCTGAAAGGCTTTTCTGTAAACAAATCCTTCTGTTGTCAGAAGGTACTCATGTGGTAAAGACATTAAGTGGGTATTGTTTAGAAAGGCCTGGGTGGAACAAAGAGGCATTCTCCAGGTCAGAGAGAACAGATGCAGAAATCGGCTTATCTGGAAAACCCTGCGGCTTCTCCCCACGACCACTCAGCTGATCACCTGTGTCAGTCCGAGAGCAGTGAAGAACCCTTCTGTGCTTTGTGTTGGTGTTGGCTAAATTTATGTCTTCACCTCAGTTATCTTTGCTGGGAACAAGCAATAAATTGCTGGGAACAAGCAATAAAGATCAACTAGAAGGCACAATCTGGTGGAGAAAAAGACGGAGCCCTGTGAAAATATTTTCCAGGGTCAGAGTGTGCTGAGGGCCACGCTGTCTCAGTTACATTTGCAAAATAAGACACAGTACTGACCTTCTCTGAACTGAGACTATTTGGCAGGATCAGTGAGGCAGAGTCCCTAGGATGTTCTAACAAGTCCCTGCTGGCTAGACCGGAGTACAGCGGACACACAAAGCTGGGACTGGGGTGGCAGCCGTGGCTGTGTTTCTAGTGTTGCTTCTGCTCTGAAATATGAAAAACTAATGGGACACAGATGACTTAAATGGAAGCTTTACCAATGAGATAAGAGAGAATGAGAAGTCTTAGGCTTGGATGCAAAGACTTAATCTGACAGTGAAGCCATGATACAAACTTTTGAATTTGTATGTTTTACTATTTGTATACTAAAGACCTTGATGCTGGGAAAGATTGAGGGCAGGAGAAGGAGGCAACAGAGGATGAGATGGTCAGATGGGATCACCAACTCAATGGACGGAAGTTCGAGCACACTTGGGGAGATAAAGATCAGGGAAGCCTGGCACGCTGCAGTCCACAGGGTTGCCAAGAGTCGGACATGACTGAGCAACTGAACAACTTTACTCTTACTTACTGGTCAAAACTCAGGGCTCTCTGAGACTCAGGGTAAGGTTCAAGGAAATAATACATGTAACACGCTGTCCACATGCCCATTTCCAAAGGACAACTGTTTCAACAGAATAACCTGAAAGGCTTTTCTGTAAACAAATCCTTCTGTTGTCAGAAGGTACTCATGTGGTAAAGACATTAAGTGGGTATTGTTTAGAAAGGCCTGGGTGGAACAAAGAGGCATTCTCCAGGTCAGAGAGAACAGATGCAGAAATCGGCTTATCTGGAAAACCCTGCGGCTTCTCCCCACGACCACTCAGCTGATCACCTGTGTCAGTCCGAGAGCAGTGAAGAACCCTTCTGTGCTTTGTGTTGGTGTTGGCTAAATTTATGTCTTCACCTCAGTTATCTTTGCTGGGAACAAGCAATAAAGATCAACTAGAAGGCACAATCTGGTGGAGAAAAAAAGACGGAGCCCTGTGAAAATATTTTCCAGGGTCAGAGTGTGCTGAGGGCCACGCTGTCTCAGTTAGTGACCCCCTAAGGCGTCTCACTGTGTCCCGCTGTGCTGTTTTGTGCCTGTTCTCTCACTTCACAACAGGAGAAGCCCTATGAACCCCACTCTGGCAGGAAACACACATGCTTCTTTTGACAAGCTCAACAGTTCACGTGATACTGAATGTCTTCTTCCTGTCCGTATTCAAAATATGGTCTCTGGCCCGAAACGGGCACCATGGTGTGTGTGGGCGGGGGTGGGGGTGGGGAGCTATGAGAAAGGCAGACTCTGGGGCCTCTCTCCAGCATTCCTGAATCAAAATCTAAGTTTCAGCAAGACCCCCAGGGGATCTGTGGGGACGTCGAAGTTTCGGGAGCATGCTGGGCTGTTCAACCTGGATTCCCCTGTAGGATCCTCTATGCAGCTGTGGGGAAAAGATGCAGGATTCCCGTGAGCCTGCGTTTTGGGAGTCACGTGGCTCTGGCGCTGGCTCCCTTTTCCAGGAAACCTTCAAAGACGCCTGGCCACCACCACTCCACACTCATTTTACTAACACTACAGATCTCCTCCCGCTCAAATCCTGCTCCATTTTCCATTCCCTATGTCCTCAAAGCATCTTGTGAACAGTCCTCTTTTACCTGCTTTCCCCACCTTTGCAGTTTCTTCTCTAAAACACAGAGTCAGCAAAAAAAGATCTGAAAGATAGTTTCATTGTATGGGCAAAACAATTTCTCCTCCTGAACCTGAGGAGCTCAAATCCCTGCTTATCAAAATGCCGCGCCGCCCGGAGAAGCCCAAGGCCCTTGGGGATGGATTCTGCCACGCAGGCTCCCTGTTGAATCACGGGAAGTGACTGCAGATTTTCATTTCCCAACATACAACCTACCCCAAATTACATTTTATCAATGGTCTGCCATGTTTTGTTTTCATTACTCAGTACTTTAAAAATTTCGTCTATATCGGATGGACCTAGGGAGTGTCATACTGAGTGAAGTCAGACAGAAGAGAAATATCACATGACATCCCTTTTATGTGGATTCTAAAAAGCAATAAAGGCACAATCTGGTGGAGAAAAAAAGGCGGCGCCCTGTGAAAATATTTTCCAGGGTCAGAGTGTGCTGAGGGCCACGCTGTCTCAGTTAGTGACCCCCTAAGGCGTCTCACTGTGTCCCGCTGTGCTGTTTTGTGCCTGTTCTCTCACTTCACAACAGGAGAAGCCCTATGAACCCCACTCTGGCAGGAAACACACATGCTTCTTTTGACAAGCTCAACAGTTCACGTGATACTGAATGTCTTCTTCCTGTCCGTATTCAAAATATGGTCTCTGGCCCGAAACGGGCACCATGGTGTGTGTGGGCGGGGGGGGGTGGGGAGCTATGAGAAAGGCAGACTCTGGGGCCTCTCTCCAGCATTCCTGAATCAAAATCTAAGTTTCAGCAAGACCCCAGGGATCTGTGGGGACGTCGAAGTTTCGGGAGCATGCTGGGCTGTTCAACCTGGATTCCCCTGTAGGATCCTCTATGCAGCTGTGGGGAAAAGATGCAGGATTCCCGTGAGCCTGCGTTTTGGGAGTCACGTGGCTCTGGCGCTGGCTCCCTTTTCCAGGAAACCTTCAAAGACGCCTGGCCACCACCACTCCACACTCATTTTACTAACACTACAGATCTCCTCCCGCTCAAATCCTGCTCCATTTTCCATTCCCTATGTCCTCAAAGCATCTTGTGAACAGTCCTCTTTTACCTGCTTTCCCCACCTTTGCAGTTTCTTCTCTAAAACACAGAGTCAGCAAAAAAAGATCTGAAAGATAGTTTCATTGTATGGGCAAAACAATTTCTCCTCCTGAACCTGAGGAGCTCAAATCCCTGCTTATCAAAATGCCGCGCCGCCCGGAGAAGCCCAAGGCCCTTGGGGATGGATTCTGCCACGCAGGCTCCCTGTTGAATCACGGGAAGTGACTGCAGATTTTCATTTCCCAACATACAACCTACCCCAAATTACATTTTATCAATGGTCTGCCATGTTTTGTTTTCATTACTCAGTACTTTAAAAATTTCGTCTATATCGGATGGACCTAGGGAGTGTCATACTGAGTGAAGTCAGACAGAAGAGAAATATCACATGACATCCCTTTTATGTGGATTCTAAAAAGAAATGATACAAATGAACTTATTTACAAAACAGAAGGAGACTCACAATCAGAAAATGAACTTATGGTTGCAGGGGGGAGAGGATACTTGCGGACTTTGGGAACATCATGTACATAGTGCCATGTTTGAAATGGATGACCAACAAAAATCTATGGTATAGCACTTGGAACTCTGCTTAATATTATGTACCAGCCTGGATGGGAGGGGGGCTTGAGGGAGAATAGATACACGTAGATGCATGGCCAAGTCCCTTCACTGTTCACCTGAAACTATCACAAAATTGTTAATTGGCTACACCCCAATAAAAATGTTTGTCGTGGGCTTCCCTGGTGGTCCAGTGGGTAAGGACACCACCTTGCAGTGCAAGGGGCGCCGGTTCGATCCCTGGCCTGGGAAGATCCCACATGCCGTGGAGCGGCTGGACCCATGTGTCCAATTACCGAGCCGGAGCTCTGGAGCACATGCGCCCAGAGCCGGTGCTCTGTGACAACAGAGGCCACTGCGATGGGAGGCCCACAGGAGCCAAAGAACAAAGACGGATGAAAATAGACAAATGAAAGACCAATAGAAGTGGTCCGCCCGCTCCCCTTCCCTCCCCGACCCCCGCCCAAAAATAAATAAATAAATCTTTAAAAAAAAAAAAGTTTGTCGTATTAAAAAAAATTATGTCTATATAGCATAACTATAGAAAAGTACATTCACACATGTGTAATGTAGCAAATATAAATCAAATTCTCCAGGCAAGAATACTGGAGTGGGTAGCCTATCCCTTCTCCAGGGGACCTTCCCAACCCAGGTACCAAACCAGGTCTCCCGCATTGCAGCCAGATTCTTAACGATCTGAGCCACCAGGGAAGCCCGAGAATACTGGAGTGGGTAGCCTATCCCTTCTCTAGGGGATTTCCTGACCCAGAAATTAAATCGAGGTCTCCTGCATTGCAGGCGGATTCCTTACCGGCTGCGCTCCAAGGAAGCCCGGTAGCTCAGATGGTAAAAGAATCTGCCGTCAGTGTGGGAGAGTCTGGTTCAATCCCTGGTGAGAAGATGCAGTATTCTTGGCTGGCGAACTCCATGGACAGAGGAGCCCGGCAGGCTACGGTCTATGGGGTCACAAAGAGTCAGACGCGACTGACAGACTAACACTATCACTTCCATAAATCAAGTCAGGTTCCTCTCCAGTTCGGCTGGCTCCCTCACTCAGCACAAAAGACGAAGTCCCCACAGCAAGTGCCCATCAGGCTGTGTGTGACCTCAGCCTCAGTGGTTCCAAGCTCTCCTCTCCTGCTACTTTGCCTTGTTCATACTCAAGGTGCAGCACTGTCCCTTCTGTTTCTTCAGTCCTCCTGTTGGCCCTGACTCGGGGCCTTCACGCTGGCTGTTCTGCCTGAATGCGTTCTGCCAGGTAAGACTCGGCCAATTTCCTACTTTCTCAGATTGTTGCTCAAAGTTCCCTTCTCCTGAGGCCTCAGTGATAGCTTTAGCTAAAACACCATCCCCATGTTTTGTACCTTTTTTTTTGCTTCAGTCTATCTCCTTGGCCCTTATCGCTATTTAGCATACAATGTGAGTTTCTCGTTTATCAGGTCTGATTCATCAGTTTGTTTAGAGGTAATTTGCGATTGTCGCCCCTGTGCCGGGTGCCGGGAGGGCCCTGCGCTAGGGACTGGGGGTGGGCAGCAGTAAACAAGACAACCCAGAACACAGGCTGAGGATTCTGTCTCAGGAAAAAAAAAATCCCTTTGCTTAAGCTCACTTTCCCTCTGGCTTCTGCCCTGTTTGTTTCTACTTTATTTTACAGCAAACCTCGTCAGAGATGTCGGTACCAACTGTGTCTCCAAGGCTCTGTCCTCCACGGCTTCTCACAGCCCCCTCCCTGCTCCAGGCCCACCACCACCACCAGTCTAACAAAAACTGTCACGGTCACCGATGACCCCCATGGGGCTAAAACGAGCAGCCTACATCAGGCCTCCCTCCCTTGGCCGCTCAGCGGCGTCTGGCCCGGAGATCACGCCTGCCGTCGGGGGCCTTTCCAGGCTTGCTGCCATGACAGCACTGTCTTGGGTTCCCTCCTCGTTCTTTTCTGCTGATTCTCTCTCTCCATGATCTGGGATACGGGAGGCACCCCGGGCTTCTCACATGCACTTACCTCTGAATCTTCCTTTATTGTGTTTTAAAAGCCACGTAACTATCACTTCAGGGACAATCCCTGGTGAGAAGATGCAGTATTCTTGGCTGGCGAACTCCATGGACAGAGGAGCCCGGCAGGCTACGGTCTATGGGGTCACAAAGAGTCAGACGCGACTGACAGACTAACACTATCACTTCCATAAATCAAGTCAGGTTCCTCTCCAGTTCGGCTGGCTCCCTCACTCAGCACAAAAGACGAAGTCCCCACAGCAAGTGCCCATCAGGCTGTGTGTGACCTCAGCCTCAGTGGTTCCAAGCTCTCCTCTCCTGCTACTTTGCCTTGTTCATACTCAAGGTGCAGCACTGTCCCTTCTGTTTCTTCAGTCCTCCTGTTGGCCCTGACTCGGGGCCTTCACGCTGGCTGTTCTGCCTGAATGCGTTCTGCCAGGTAAGACTCGGCCAATTTCCTACTTTCTCAGATTGTTGCTCAAAGTTCCCTTCTCCTGAGGCCTCAGTGATAGCTTTAGCTAAAACACCATCCCCATGTTTTGTACCTTTTTTTTTGCTTCAGTCTATCTCCTTGGCCCTTATCGCTATTTAGCATACAATGTGAGTTTCTCGTTTATCAGGTCTGATTCATCAGTTTGTTTAGAGGTAATTTGCGATTGTCGCCCCTGTGCCGGGTGCCGGGAGGGCCCTGCGCTAGGGACTGGGGGTGGGCAGCAGTAAACAAGACAACCCAGAACACAGGCTGAGGATTCTGTCTCAGGAAAAAAAAAATCCCTTTGCTTAAGCTCACTTTCCCTCTGGCTTCTGCCCTGTTTGTTTCTACTTTATTTTACAGCAAACCTCGTCAGAGATGTCGGTACCAACTGTGTCTCCAAGGCTCTGTCCTCCACGGCTTCTCACAGCCCCCTCCCTGCTCCAGGCCCACCACCACCACCAGTCTAACAAAAACTGTCACGGTCACCGATGACCCCCATGGGGCTAAAACGAGCAGCCTACATCAGGCCTCCCTCCCTTGGCCGCTCAGCGGCGTCTGGCCCGGGAGATCACGCCTGCCGTCGGGGGCCTTTCCAGGCTTGCTGCCATGACAGCACTGTCTTGGGTTCCCTCCTCGTTCTTTTCTGCTGATTCTCTCTCTCCATGATCTGGGATACGGGAGGCACCCCGGGCTTCTCACATGCACTTACCTCTGAATCTTCCTTTATTGTGTTTTAAAAGCCACGTATACATCTGTAACTCCCAATGCTGTAGCCTCAGCCCAGACCACACCTCAAAGTCTGGACTGCGTGTCTACCACCTCCCCAAATCCCCATTTGGAGGTCGGGGAAGGAAGGCATCACAAATTTGTCTAAAGAGATTGTCCAATCTTCAGCTCCCAAGTAAAGTGTAGTAAATACTGGTTAAGGTATTCGAACGTTCAGCTGGAGAGAGAAACAAATTTTGAGATAGCAACATGATGGAAAAAAACCCAACAATAATAGAAATGAACTCCTGATACATGCACCAGTATGGCTGGATCTTAAGTATATTCTGCTGAGTGAAAGAAGCCAGGCATAAAAGAGGGCACACTGTGAGAGATCATCATAATGAGATTCCAGAAAAGACACATCTAACCCATCCAGAGAGAAAGCAAACCAGTGGCTTCCTAGGGCCCAGGGTAGAGCAGACTAACTGCAGAGGAGCAAGAATGGAATTCTAGGTGATGAAAACATCTACATCTTGACTGTGGTAGTGTATACAAGGGTGATGGCATCTGCCAAAACTCCTCTAACTGTACCTTAAAATGCGTGTAAGTTATTGTCGCCAATTTTATCTCAAAAAGGCAATTTAAAATAAGGTGGTTTATTTGTTTAGAATAACATAATAATTATCTAAGGGAAATTCTCACTGTGGACTCTGGAGGGGGTCTAAAGGTGTTAGAGTACCAAACACAGGGCAAGAATGTATAGTGGTAGGAGTGTAAACTGGTGAGGCCACTGCAGAAAACAAATAAAAACAGAACTACTGTATGATTCAGCATTTCCACTCCTGGGTACACATGCGGAAAAAAAATGAAAACATTAATTCAAAAAGAAACATGCATCCCAATGTTCACAGTAACACTATGTACAATAGCCAAGAGATGGGAGCAATCCAAATACTCATCAACAGATGAAAAAAATAAAGCATAACAACATAAAAAGATAACCCTCAGAATGGGAGAAAATAAGTGTACAAGATGTGACCAACAAGGGATTCATTTCCAAAATTTATAAACATCTCACACGACTCAGTATGAAAAAACCCCAAACAACCCAATCCATAAAACAGGCAGAAGACCTTAACAGACATTTCTCCAAATAAGATAGATGGCCAAGAGGCACATGAAATGATGCTCAACATCATTAACTGTTACAGAAATCCAAATAAAAACTAAAATCCTGCATCACCGAACATCAGTCACCAGTCAAAATAACCATAATCATAAAAGTCTACAAACAACAAATGTTGGAGAAGGTGTGGAGAAAATGGAACCCTCCTGCACTGTCGGTGGGAATGTAATTGGTACAACCGCTATGGAGAAGAGTATGGAGGTACCTTAAGAAACTTAAAAAGAAAAAGCTACCACATGATCCAGCAATCCCACTCCTGGACATATATCTGGAGAAAATCGTGGTTCAAAAGGATACAAGCAACCCAATGTTCATTCCAGCTCTGTTTACAATAGCCAAGACATGGAAGCAACCTAAATGTCCATTGATAGAGGAATGGATAAAGAAGCTATGGTACATATATACAACACAATGTTTCTCAGCCATGATAAAGAATGAAGTAATGTCATCTGCAGCAACATGGATGGACCTGGAGATGGTCACACTAAGTCAAGTAAGTCAGACAAAGACGAGTATATGATATCACTTATATGTGGAATCTAAAACTAACAGAAATGAACAGACTCACGGACTTAGAGGAGAGACTTCGGATTGTCAAGGGGGAGGTGGGGTGGGAGAGGATGGACTGGGAGTTTGGGTCAGTAGATGGAAACTATTACATTTAGAAGGGATAAACAAGGCCCTATGTTTACCACAGGGAACACTATCCAGTCTCCTAGGATAAACCATAATGGAAAAGAATATAACAAAGAAATTATCTATGTGAGTGGCTGAATCACTTTTCTGTAGAGCAGAAATTAGCGCAATACTGTAAGTCAACTATAATTCAACAATAATAAACAAACATGTAAACGTTTCTATAAACCCTTTTCAACTCATCAGAATGGAAATAATAAATAGCAAAGGTTTTATCATATAGGATAACAAGTCCAGTGTACAGCAATATTTTCCTTAAGAGTTATATAAACAAATGACCATTACACTAATATGACTCAAAATGTGAATCATTCTAAGAAAAAAAACAAACACCTAAATGCTGAGCAGAAGAAATTAACCCTTTACGGGTTTTTTTTTTTTGTCCATGAAGGTCTGAGTCATAATTCAGCTGGAGCCTTGAATATTCAAGCCCAACTAAAGCTGCATTATGACAACCCACAGTATACAGTCTGTCCAGCTTAAATACTGAAAGTTCAACCAGGGCTTGAGGCAACTTTCCTACAAACCCAAAATACAGCAACTAGAATAAAAAGGTTTTCTTTCAGAATTAAATGAGATAAATAAATAATGTCAATACTGCATTTTGCTAAGTGCATAAGGTAAAACACACAAACACAGTGGCCAAACTGTGCACAGAAAGTATTTATATATAGATGAACAATCATCATGTTAATTTATGCCAAAGAATATCATGTTTGTATCTTGATGCAGGGCACAGTTAGGTTTTATGGTTTCATAAACATCTCTGAATTAGCATTGAACTGGATATACAGAATATTTCAAAGTTGCTACCAAGAAAGAAAAAAAAATACCAAGTTGAAATTCTACCTAGCAACATTAAGTTTATCAATATAACTTCCTTCCCTATGGGCATCAAGCTAAGGTTGAGGAGAAAATAAATGGTTTCTGAAAGATACCGAGCCATTTTAAAAGGTCTGTTTCTGAATTTCATAGAATATCCTGGCTCATTAAATAATGGAACAGCTTTTGGAGAGAGAATCAGCTTTGGCCTAAAGAAACATGGGATGTGACTAGAACCCACAGTGACAGCTGTAAAAGGACCCAGCACCACTGAGGGACCTCAACAGCGAGGGACGGGTGAGGAATGACTATGCAGAGTGCTGGTTTGTGAGGGGATGGTCTTCCCTCCCTCCTCTCAATTCATTCATTCCCCCTCCCCCCTTTTTTTCTTTTGGCCACTTCTTTTGGTCTTTCATTTATTTATTTTCATCCATCTGTGTTCTTTTGGCCTATGTGGGCCTCCCATCGCAATGGCCTCTGTCGCTGCAGAGCACCTGCTCTGGGCACATGCGCTCCAGAGCTCCAGCTCAGTAGTTGGACACATCGGTCCAGCCGCTCCATGGCACATGGGATCTTCCTAGGCCAGGGATCGAACTGGCACCCCTTGCACTGCAAGGTGGTGTCCTTACTCAGTGGACCACCAGGGAAGCCCCTCATTCATTCATCATTTTTTTTTTCTTAAATAATGTTTATTTGGCTTCACCAGGTCTTAGGTGCAGCAAGCAGGATCCTCAATCCTCATTTTAGCATGCGGGATCTTTAGCTGCAGCATGTGGGATTTAGCTCCCTGACCATGGATTGAATCGGAGCCCCAGGCATTGGGTGTGTGGACTCTTAACCAGTGGACCACCAGGGAAGTTCCCTCATTCATCTTTTAAAGAATGCTTCCTGTGTCATTTGGGGGGAAATGATCTTACCCTTTATCATTTGTTCCTTCAGTATTTTAATATAAAACCTACAAGAAAAACAACAAATTCAAGGCAGTATTAAAAGCTTGAATGAAAACAACAGGGCTTATCCTTGAATCAGTAAAGTCTTCTCGGTGAATAAAATCTTCACTGTGGAAGTGGAAATGATTGCTTTCTAAATAGTGCGTTAAAAGTTAAGTACTTTCCTTCTGGGGCATTAATGCTTTATGGACTTTATTTTGTTTATCCATAAGGTATATGGTTGCCTTATTCAAGTATGGATAAGATAGCTAATTTCAAATGATTTATCACAAAACATTCAAGAAGCAGGCCAGTGGAAATACAATCAAAATCTCTTGAAAATGAAGTTACCGTGGATGCATCCAAATATACAAACTATAATTAAAAACTGAATCTAAAGTCTAGTATCTGAATTCATGTTGAACAGAGATCTTTTAAAAAGTGTTCTCATTCAACAGAGAATTTAACAGAATATTCTAGAAACTGAAGGATAAACTGTATATTCATTCTGGGTCCATATATTCTTTCTCAACAGCAGAAGTACAAGGATGATTCTGCCTTCTTCATCAGTAGTATGAACTCATGGTAAGTTATGCTGCAAACAATGTCTGATCCTGCACAGCATGCAGCTAGCGAGACTGAAGGAGTTCATCGAATTCTCATGTTCACTGTTAACTTTCATTGTAACTGGTAAAAATGATACCTATAATACACTGGCATTCACATTTTCAATAAATGCATGTATTTTTTTGATGGTCACATAGAGAAAAAAATTAACATTTCACTTTAAAAAATAAGGTTTATTTGTAGTAACTGTCTTTAATAGCTGTATTTTTATTCAAGGGAATGCACAAGTATAGACAATGCTAGCTTTAACATGTATTGAAAAGGTGTACTCTTTATACTAATGCACAAGGAGAAGCTTCTTCCTTACTATAAAGAATTCTCAGTGACTTTGAACTAAGATTCTGGATCACTCGACCATGGATTGAATCGAGCCCCAGGCATTGGGTGTGTGGACTCTTAACCAGTGGACCACCAGGAAGTTCCCTCATTCATCTTTTAAAGAATGCTTTCTGTGTCATTTGGGGGGAAATGATCTTACCCTTTATCATTTGTTCCTTCAGTATTTTAATATAAAACCTACAAGAAAAACAACAAATTCAAGGCAGTATTAAAAGCTTGAATGAAAACAACAGGGCTTATCCTTGAATCAGTAAAGTCTTCTCGGTGAATAAAATCTTCACTGTGGAAGTGGAAATGATTGCTTTCTAAATAGTGCGTTAAAAGTTAAGTACTTTCCTTCTGGGGCATTAATGCTTTATGGACTTTATTTTGTTTATCCATAAGGTATATGGTTGCCTTATTCAAGTATGGATAAGATAGCTAATTTCAAATGATTTATCACAAAACATTCAAGAAGCAGGCCAGTGGAAATACAATCAAAATCTCTTGAAAATGAAGTTACCGTGGATGCATCCAAATATACAAACTATAATTAAAAACTGAATCTAAAGTCTAGTATCTGAATTCATGTTGAACAGAGATCTTTTAAAAAGTGTTCTCATTCAACAGAGAATTTAACAGAATATTCTAGAAACTGAAGGATAAACTGTATATTCATTCTGGGTCCATATATTCTTTCTCAACAGCAGAAGTACAAGGATGATTCTGCCTTCTTCATCAGTAGTATGAACTCATGGTAAGTTATGCTGCAAACAATGTCTGATCCTGCACAGCATGCAGCTAGCGAGACTGAAGGAGTTCATCGAATTCTCATGTTCACTGTTAACTTTCATTGTAACTGGTAAAAATGATACCTATAATACACTGGCATTCACATTTTCAATAAATGCATGTATTTTTTTGATGATCACATAGAGAAAAAAATTAACATTTCACTTTAAAAAATAAGGTTTATTTGTAGTAACTGTCTTTAATAGCTGTATTTTTATTCAAGGGAATGCACAAGTATAGACAATGCTAGCTTTAACATGTATTGAAAAGGTGTACTCTTTATACTAATGCACAAGGAGAAGCTTCTTCCTTACTATAAAGAATTCTCAGTGACTTTGAACTAAGATTCTGGATCACTCGCAGAGAGGAGTTTGGGGTGTCCGGCCAGAATCAGTCAGTTTTCTCTCTTCTCAACTAAGAAACTGAAATAGGAACTCTAGTTCTAAATATAAGAAGCAAAGTTGAAATCTTAGAAAAATAAAGAAAGGGAATATAACAAACTACTTCGATACATGCCTGAGGTGAGAAAGAGCTTATACTTTCATGTTGTGGCAGCATCTGGACAAAATCTTCAGTTTTTAATCTTCGGGTTCGTATCTGCAAAGAGAGGCATATCAAGAACATAATGTCATTTGTTGTTTTTGTTACCAAATGAGTTTACCTGAAACACTTCCAGTGACTAAGTCAGTAATGCTGCATTTTTTACCTAAAATCACCAGTGGTACAAGTCAGGCACGTCCAAGACATGACGAAGGTGACTCAGGGTTCCTGCCACAGTTGGAGAATGCACCGGATAACCACTGACCTACCGTCAGGCTCCAAGCCTCTACATGTGGTATCTACACCCGTGACTGCTTAGTAGACTAAGGATTCAGTAATTTTCAAATCGATGGCCTGATGGACACCAACAGCTGACATGGCTTTGTGAGTACAGGGTTAACAAAACCTTCTCTAAGGACAAATATGATCTGGGATTCACTTTTCAGCTCTGGAACCCTGACATAGGTAACATGTCAGCTGAGTGTCCAGGCAGAACCATGGATGGCAGAAATGATTCTCTAAAAGGACCAAATATGATCTGGGATTCACTTTTCAGCTCTGACTCTAGTAACATGTCACTATGGCAAATGGGTTCTCAATTAGTCATGTTAACTTTCATTGTAACTGGTAAAAATGATACCTATAATACACTGGCATTCACATTTTCAATAAATGCATGTATTTTTTTGATGATCACATAGAGAAAAAAATTAACATTTCACTTTAAAAAATAAGGTTTATTTGTAGTAACTGTCTTTAATAGCTGTATTTTTATTCAAGGGAATGCACAAGTATAGACAATGCTAGCTTTAACATGTATTGAAAAGGTGTACTCTTTATACTAATGCACAAGGAGAAGCTTCTTCCTTACTATAAAGAATTCTCAGTGACTTTGAACTAAGATTCTGGATCACTCGCAGAGAGGAGTTTGGGGTGTCCGGCCAGAATCAGTCAGTTTTCTCTCTTCTCAACTAAGAAACTGAAATAGGAACTCTAGTTCTAAATATAAGAAGCAAAGTTGAAATCTTAGAAAAATAAAGAAAGGGAATATAACAAACTACTTCGATACATGCCTGAGGTGAGAAAGAGCTTATACTTTCATGTTGTGGCAGCATCTGGACAAAATCTTCAGTTTTTAATCTTCGGGTTCGTATCTGCAAAGAGAGGCATATCAAGAACATAATGTCATTTGTTGTTTTTGTTACCAAATGAGTTTACCTGAAACACTTCCAGTGACTAAGTCAGTAATGCTGCATTTTTTACCTAAAATCACCAGTGGTACAAGTCAGGCACGTCCAAGACATGACGAAGGTGACTCAGGGTTCCTGCCACAGTTGGAGAATGCACCGGATAACCACTGACCTACCGTCAGGCTCCAAGCCTCTACATGTGGTATCTACACCCGTGACTGCTTAGTAGACTAAGGATTCAGTAATTTTCAAATCGATGGCCTGATGGACACCAACAGCTGACATGGCTTTGTGAGTACAGGGTTAACAAAACCCCTTCTCTAAGGACAAATATGATCTGGGATTCACTTTTCAGCTCTGGAACCCTGACATAGGTAACATGTCAGCTGAGTGTCCAGGCAGAACCATGGATGGCAGAAATGATCCCGAGGAGAAGACTCCTTCTGGACCAAGAGAACCGTGACCAACCATACATCCACTCCGGAGCCCATGGCTCAGGCTCCCCCGGGTGAAGGGAGCTCCTGTTTGTGGACACGTCCCTGCCTGAGGGTCACGTGGCTATACCAGAGACACCGGTTCTCCATGGGGAATGGACTTCTAAGCCACGCTGGCTCTGGCACCTATGCATGGATCTCATTTTCTAGCACCTACACTGTCACACGGGGGCTTCCCTGGTGACTCAGATGGCAAAGAATCTGCCTGCCAGTGCAGGAGGTGCAAGAGATGTAGGTTCAGTCCCTGGGTGGGGAAGAGCTCCTGGAGAAGGAAACCACAACCCATCCCAGTGTTCTTGCCTGGAAAATTCCATGGAGAGAGGAGCTTGACAGCCTACAGTCCATGGGGTCACAAAGAAGTTGGACAGGACTTAGTGACTAAAACAACAACAAAAGTGTCCCGTGGGGGCACAGGGTGACCAGGTCTTGGAGTGCGGCAGGTGCACCACTGAGGGGAAATGCCTGATGCTGCCCTGCATGCTGGCTCTTGTTTCTTTCTGTCCAACATCCTGCTGACAGAATCCACTGTAAGATCAGCGCAGTGTGGCCCGCAGTGACTCTAAAGGTCTAACTGAACCTCAAAAGAAACCCTAGTGGGTGGTACGAATGAAGGCTGGCCAGAGCTCCTCTGCCTTCCCCAAACACAGGCTGCTGGACTGAACGACAAAGCAACTCCCCACTGGCCTGACCTCTCTGGACATGAGATTAGACCTAATGAAGGACAGACGTTGACCCAGCGGGGGTACAATCCAAGAGGCAGGATCAGCTTGGCTTACTTTGCCAGTTTTCTCCTGAGGTCTTTGATTTGGTCATTCTTCTTGGTAAGAATCTCCTTCATGTTTCGATAAGCTGCTGTCTCTTGGAATTTCTTCTCTAATTCCTATAGAGCAAAAAATGTTAACCCATTTATAAAAAAAAGAAAAAGTTAGGGCTTCCCTGGTGGTCCAGCGGGTAAGGACAGCACCTTACAGTGCAAGGGGCGCTGGTTCGATCCCTGGCCTGGGAAGATCCCACGTGCCACGGAGTGGCTGGACCAATGTGTCCAATACCGAGCCGGAGCTCTGGAGCGCATGTGCCCAGAGCCGGTGCTCTGCGACAACAGAGCTGGGAGGCCCACGCGGGCCAAAGAACAAAGATGGATGAAAATAGATAAATGAAAGACCAATAGAAGTGGCCCGCCCACCCCAATCCTTCCCCCACCTGCCCCTTCCAAAAAAAAAAAAAAAAACACTTCAAAGAATGGATCAGATGAAAACATACATCTGCGTCCTAATTTAGCTAACATTCTGCTTATTTCATTTTCTAGTTTATTTTTTAATGTGTTTATATAAAATTAAGACTATTCAAACATTAAAAATATATTCTTTCAAGTGAAAAGCCAGTAACATAGAAAGAGTTCCCGAGCACAGTATTAGCAAATAGCTCAACGTACTGTGCCATAGACATGGTAAATCTATTTGAAAAATCAAATTCATTTTCAGATAAAACCACCAAGTTCTTCTTTTTAAATCTCAAAGTAGTACCAGTATTTTAAGATTTTCAATTTAATTACATTTTAGCTCGTATATTGCACCACTGAGGGAAATGCCTGATGCTGCCCTGCATGCTGGCTCTTGTTTCTTTCTGTCCAACATCCTGCTGACAGAATCCACTGTAAGATCAGCGCAGTGTGGCCCAGTGACTCTAAAGGTCTAACTGAACCTCAAAAGAAACCCTAGTGGGTGGTACGAATGAAGGCTGGCCAGAGCTCCTCTGCCTTCCCCAAACACAGGCTGCTGGACTGAACGACAAAGCAACTCCCCACTGGCCTGACCTCTCTGGACATGAGATTAGACCTAATGAAGGACAGACGTTGACCCAGCGGGGGTACAATCCAAGAGGCAGGATCAGCTTGGCTTACTTTGCCAGTTTTCTCCTGAGGTCTTTGATTTGGTCATTCTTCTTGGTAAGAATCTCCTTCATGTTTCGATAAGCTGCTGTCTCTTGGAATTTCTTCTCTAATTCCTATAGAGCAAAAAATGTTAACCCATTTATAAAAAAAAGAAAAAGTTAGGGCTTCCCTGGTGGTCCAGCGGGTAAGGACAGCACCTTACAGTGCAAGGGGCGCTGGTTCGATCCCTGGCCTGGGAAGATCCCACGTGCCACGGAGTGGCTGGACCAATGTGTCCAATACCGAGCCGGAGCTCTGGAGCGCATGTGCCCAGAGCCGGTGCTCTGCGACAACAGAGCTGGGAGGCCCACGCGGGCCAAAGAACAAAGATGGATGAAAATAGATAAATGAAAGACCAATAGAAGTGGCCCGCCCACCCCAACCCTTCCCCCACCTGCCCCTTCCAAAAAAAAAAAAAAAAACACTTCAAAGAATGGATCAGATGAAAACATACATCTGCGTCCTAATTTAGCTAACATTCTGCTTATTTCATTTTCTAGTTTATTTTTTAATGTGTTTATATAAAATTAAGACTATTCAAACATTAAAAATATATTCTTTCAAGTGAAAAGCCAGTAACATAGAAAGAGTTCCCGAGCACAGTATTAGCAAATAGCTCAAACGTACTGTGCCATAGACATGGTAAATCTATTTGAAAAATCAAATTCATTTTCAGATAAAACCACCAAGTTCTTCTTTTTAAATCTCAAAGTAGTACCAGTATTTTAAGATTTTCAATTTAATTACATTTTAGCTCGTATATTCTAAAGAGGTGAGTCTAATCTTTAAAGTGAAAAAAAAATTAATTCTCCACATACAGCATGCAAATTAAGAAACAGGCGCAGAACCCTTGAGAAAAAAAGCCATCCACCCCTCTGCCAGACTGTAAAAGGGATAACCAAGCAGAGCAACGCGGGGGTTCAGGTGGGATGGTGTAAGCCACCCCGGGAGAGTAGTTACCACACAACAGGAAGCAATGCCGGCCTTTAATTACTACAGGTATTTTAAGTGTCAAGATGGAATGACCCTGTGTCCCAAAATGATAAATCTCTACAACACAAACCGCCTAATACTCTGAGAAAAAATAAAGTGAATCTGTAGCCTCCCAACATTCCCCTTAATTACACCGCACTCATCGTCTGATTGGATGCGGACAGATCTGACCTTTTCAGCCAGGTTCAGCTGCTCCTGCACTCTGAGTAGGTCGTGCTTGGCCATCGCCAGACTCTCCTCCAGGGACTTCTGGTTTTCTGTCTGGTCATTAAGTGTCTTCTGAAACTCACTCTTTAAAGAAGCGACTGTGTTTTCCAAGTCACTCAAGTCTTGGGTCTTTATAAAATCCTATGAGAAATACACACATTCACATACTCTCATGCTGACATTCTTGACAGTAACGGCCTCCCCATCCACATCTCGGGTGATGGACACAGAGGTCGCCGTGTGGTGCGCGTGCGCGTCAGCCTCCCCTGCCAGCCTTCTCTGCTGCTGCTGCCGCATGAGGGCCGCTCGGCATCCAGTGCATGGGGCCCTGCACACGTGCAGTCACTCAGTGGTTACTGATTTCCATGTATGTAAAATATGATTTATGAACTGATGGAATACCAAAAGGAGACCAAGAGAGGTGAGATCCTAAATGTGACAAAGGCTACTTCCCAGAGCTGGGGTAGCAAACAGGTTCCATTTTTGAAAAGTCAAAGTGAAAAACATCCTGGCGGGTGGCTTCCTTGGTGGGTCAGTGGTAAAGAATCCCCTGCTAATGCAAGAGACACGGGTTCAATCCCTGATCCAGGAAGATACTGCAGAGCAACTGAGTCCGTACACAACTCTAGAGCCCAGGAACCGCACTACTGAGCCTACATGCCCTAGAACAACAACAGCAGCCACTGCAACGAGAAGCCCAAGCAACACAATGAGGAGGAGCCCCTGCTCTCTGCAATTAGAGAAAAGTAATGCAGCAATGAAGACCCAGCACAGCCAAAGGAAAAAAAAACCAACAATCCTGGGGCTTTCCTGGTGGTCCAGTGGGTAAGGACACCACCTTGCAGTGCAAGGGGCGCCGGTTCGATCCCTGGCCTGGGAAGACCCCATGTGCCGCGGAGCAGTTGGACCAATGTGTCCAACTACCGAGCCGGAGCTCTGGAGAGCATGCGCCCAGAGCCGGTGCTCTGCGACAACAGAGGCCACTGCGATGGGAGGCCCACATAGGCCAAAAGAACAAAGATGGATGACAATAAATAAATGAAAGAGCAATAGAAGTGACCAAAGAAAAAAAAGTTAAAAAAAAAAAAAAAACAATCCTGGTGAAGAATTCTGAATGATACAGGTGGAAAAATAATAAGATTAATACAATTTATATAAAAAAATGTAACAGACATGTTTCACAATATTATGAGAGCCTAATTAATGCTTGTTGAGTATATGGTTTGCTGCTAAATTTACAATATTTTAAGTTTTTTATATTAATTCAATATATGCATATATAGTCTTTGGTATATAATACTCAAAAATTATATATATTTCCCTTTGTTTTAGACATATAAGAAATAGTCTTTTATTTAAAAAAAATCTACAGATGAAATATGTAATGTCTGAAATTTGTTTCAAAAACACATGGGGGGCTTCCCTGGTGGCTCAGTGGTAAAGATTTGGCCTGCCAATGCAGGAAACATGGGTTCGATCCCTGATCCGGGAAGATCCCATATGCTGCGCAGCAACTAAGCCCATGAGCCACAACGTGTATATTTGTTTACACGTGTATATATTGTAAACAAATATACATGTGTGTGTACACTTTGTTAGAATAATATAAGCTATATCTTCTCTCTACTTGGATCATGTTTTTCTACCAGACAATTTATAATAGAAAAAGGAGCTATATTAATAAGATAGGAAAAAGGTCTATAATTGCTAACTACGAAGACAAAGTACTACTATCAACAGAAGACAAATTTCTTGTTTTTGAAACCTGGTCTTGAAAAAGATTTTACTGCACTATAGCCTGTGCTCTAGAGCCCTGGTGCCGCAAGTATTGAGTCCATGTACCTCAACGACTGACTCCCGTGAGCCCCGGAGCCCGAGTTCCACAAGAGAAGTCACTGCAACAAGAAGCCTGCTCACCTCAACTAGAGAGCAGCCCCCACTGCCTGCACCTAAAGAACCTGTGGCAGCAGTGACAACCGAGAACAGCCAAAAATAAATAAAACTTTTTAAAAATGGTTAGAAAAAAACACAGGGGGAGAAGAGAAGAGAGCAGAGGTACATGTGAAAGCAGGCTGGCCCAGCTTGGTGACAGAGTGGTAAAGCTGCATGGTGA
This sequence comes from Tragulus kanchil, assembly GCA_022376925.1. Taxonomy (NCBI): domain Eukaryota; kingdom Metazoa; phylum Chordata; class Mammalia; order Artiodactyla; family Tragulidae; genus Tragulus; species Tragulus kanchil. The sequence continues at coordinate 219,758,832 of JAIOJX010000030.1, read as the reverse complement.
GTACCTGGGTTGCACTACACTAGTCTCTCTGTTCTTACACACATTTGCAATTTTCCACAGAAGTCTAACAAGAGTCTAATGAAGTAAGTTTGGGGATTGTTTAGTAGACTTTTACAAAAGCACTGCAACCACTAGAAACGCCACGGGTGCCATGAAAACTGAGTGAAATGGTCCTGCTGACAGGACCCTATTACAGCATCTACTCTCTGTGGAAAGGCCACAGGAGGCAGCAGTGTGCACAGAGACTTCCAACACCAAGCGGGTCTCAGTCACTCCACTCAGACAGGCCGGAGGGCTTTAACGCTGATCTTCACTGTACCACACAAGTCCTGCTAGACACAGATGGATCTGAAGATGCACAACTAATAAATTCATTTTATTTTTTCATACTCTCGAAGGGTAACTTAAGCAAAAACAAGTTCTGTAAAATAAAACCCCAATGCAAATCCCTGGTCGCGCAGTGGTAAAGAACCTGCCTGTCAGTGCAGGAGGTATGGGTTCCATCCCTGGGTCAGGAAGATCCTATGGAGAAGGAAATGGCAACCCACTCTAGTACTCCTGCCTGGGAAATCCTATGGACAGAGAAGCCTGGTGGGCTACAGTCCATGGAGTTGCAAAAGAGTCAGACACGACTTAGTGACTAAACCATCACAACTAATCCAATCCATTCTTCCAATCTTTCTTTCCCATTGTAATTGGAACGGGAAAGTGAAAGAGAATAGAACTTTAAAAAATAACTTTAAGTAAATCTTAGATGCACATGGCTCTGGGACATGCGAAGCAGGTGAGCTGTGTATTAGCCCCCACTACCCTCAGCAGGCTCTCACGCAGCCTTTCTTGGACAAGTCTGTCTCAATGCAGCACAACACTAGTGGCCTCCTTCCCAGGGAGTGGCCTGTGGCTGGGCATAATAGTAACCAGGACTTTACGTAAGTTTATAACTTGACTCTATCCGGAAAACATGAAAAAGTTAAAACTGATTTCACCTTTTGATTTCCTTGCTCAAGCTGTAAATCTTGCAGTGCTCTTTCTAGCTTTGACTTCTCATCCAATGCATCTGTTGCCTATAATCACGATCAAAAAAAAATTCAATATTTAATCTGTAAGCAATGCATTTAATAATTCTGTTTAAGTATTTCTCAGTTACCTGTGTTTCAATGGTCTTCAATCTTGACTTCAATTTCTCATTCTCTTCTTGAAGTCTTAAAATTTCCTTTGTGAGTAAATTCAAGTTTTACTATGTTAGCCAAAGTACTTTTCATCCTTGAAATTACCTGTTCCACTTATAACTTTAACTTTAAAATTACATAAAAACTCAAGCGTCTACATGTCTTGGCTACTCACCCAGCCCCCCAGCCTCCATAGCTGTGAGTCATCTCCGGCTCTAAGACTTCTTGCTCTTTCCTTCACAATCAGACTTTTCTTAGTCCTCTATTCTCAGCCTTTTTCCAAAGTCTCCTTCCCCTGCCGTCTCTCACCTAGCTGATCCTGAAACTCCTGTTCTTAGCCTACACAGCACATCACTCGCCACTTGTCCTCATCATTCCACATCCTGTGTCCAGCCCTGAAATGGTTCCCACTGAGCGGAGGCCCACGGCCCTCGCTCATCAGCAGCTCCGTCCCGAGCGTCACCTATCAGTGGAGTCTCACTATGCCCCAGTGCACACAGCACTGCCCAGCCAGAGAGCCTACACTCTGCTCCAAGGCAGGCCAGCCACCACTCTGCCTCTGACTGCTGCCCACTCTGCTCGCATCTGGCTGTGCCCCATCTCTTCCCTCTGGCAGCTCAATTCGTCTTCACGTTTTAGCCCAGCTCAGGCACCACCTTCCCCAAGAGCCAGTCCTCAGCTACTCTTGTCCACACTGTGTCTTCGGTGGCACCTGGGGCACACAGGTGAGCAGTCTCCTGTCTCTGTTTCTAGAATGTTAGGAATCCCTTCCCAGTGAGACTGGAAGGTGAGGACAAAAAGCCAGGTATGACTTTTGTTTTTATGTAACGACATCTAGCATAATGTAGAGAACACACGAGTCCTGAAAAATAGCTGTATATTGGTAATTCATTTAAACCTCTTAATAAGAAAATCCCTTCATTGTTATCACCGTTTATGAACTTCAAATGTCCACCAATACACACTTACCAAAATGCCACACTTGACATCACTATGTACAGATGCAAATCACGAGCTGCTCAGACTCTCTGGGAAGTTAAGTGCGCCTTTCCTGGCCCACTGGCTACCATTAAGGACAACTACTACGAGAGGCTGATTACCCTCAGCAGACAGAAGCCTGACTTCTACCCCAGTCTCTGCCTAGAGCTGTGGAGGCCACCAGCATGCAGCCTTAGAGGGTGTGCCATTTCTCACAAGGACAACAACGTTACCTTGTTCAGGAGTTCTGCAGTCAAACCTTCGTTAAGTGGAGCAAGTTTTGGCTTCATGCTGTCTGTGATGGACTGGGATGAAACAAAGAAACAAAACTGAAATCACCACGGAATGAAGCCTATGTGATCACTGAACCTGTGGCCCTCTTAAGTGGAAGACACTGGGTAAACCTATCAATGGGATGTCAACTAGACTTTTATTGGTTTGGTTCTCTGCTGTACCAATGCGTAGGACAGAGCCCAATGCAAGTTAGAGATAAACATGAAACCCATCCTCCTTCTGTCTTAAACAAAACAAACATGCCGAAGAGAAAGGCAGGAGGGAAGGTACTCAAAGTCAAAAAACCTATGAAGGGTTTTATCAAAACAAACCCTGCCCCAAGTAGGCTAAGTCCAGCCCTGTTCCCCTGGCAGCCCCCCCAAGATGTGGGTCACCTATCAGTGGAGTCTCACTATGCCCCAGTGCACACAGCACTGCCCAGCCAGAGAGCCTACACTCTGCTCCAAGGCAGGCCAGCCACCACTCTGCCTCTGACTGCTGCCCACTCTGCTCGCATCTGGCTGTGCCCCATCTCTTCCCTCTGGCAGCTCAATTGTCTTCACGTTTTAGCCCAGCTCAGGCACCACCTTCCCCAAGAGCCAGTCCTCAGCTACTCTTGTCCACACTGTGTCTTCGGTGGCACCTGGGGCACACAGGTGAGCAGTCTCCTGTCTCTGTTTCTAGAATGTTAGGAATCCCTTCCCAGTGAGACTGGAAGGTGAGGACAAAAAGCCAGGTATGACTTTTGTTTTTATGTAACGACATCTAGCATAATGTAGAGAACACACGAGTCCTGAAAAATAGCTGTATATTGGTAATTCATTTAAACCTCTTAATAAGAAAATCCCTTCATTGTTATCACCGTTTATGAACTTCAAATGTCCACCAATACACACTTACCAAAATGCCACACTTGACATCACTATGTACAGATGCAAATCACGAGCTGCTCAGACTCTCTGGGAAGTTAAGTGCGCCCTCTCCTGGCCCACTGGCTACCATTAAGGACAACTACTACGAGAGGCTGATTACCCTCAGCAGACAGAAGCCTGACTTCTACCCCAGTCTCTGCCTAGAGCTGTGGAGGCCACCAGCATGCAGCCTTAGAGGGTGTGCCATTTCTCACAAGGACAACAACGTTACCTTGTTCAGGAGTTCTGCAGTCAAACCTTCGTTAAGTGGAGCAAGTTTTGGCTTCATGCTGTCTGTGATGGACTGGGATGAAACAAAGAAACAAAACTGAAATCACCACGGAATGAAGCCTATGTGATCACTGAACCTGTGGCCCTCTTAAGTGGAAGACACTGGGTAAACCTATCAATGGGATGTCAACTAGACTTTTATTGGTTTGGTTCTCTGCTGTACCAATGCGTAGGACAGAGCCCAATGCAAGTTAGAGATAAACATGAAACCCATCCTCCTTCTGTCTTAAACAAAACAAACATGCCGAAGAGAAAGGCAGGAGGGAAGGTACTCAAAGTCAGAACAGAGAAAGAACCTAGTAGCGTGACCAGGGGTTTTATACCATGCTCTAATACCAAGATCTCTGCATGAACCCCCTAAATTGTAGTAACGATGAGGATTTACATTACAGATGAGTAACCTGACATAAACATTTTGCCAGTTCAGTAATACGTATTAAAACAAAAGAATTCATGCCCTCTGAACCAAAAATTTCTTAGCTAGAAATAAGTTCCAAAGGAACAATCAGAAAGCTGTATGCGTATGTTTCTGGATTCATCTCAGCAGTCCTCTACTGTGCAACACCCCAGAGTATTAATGGTGCATGCACCCACTGGTAGACAACTGTAGACAACAAGAATGATTAGAGACAGAAGTAGGTAAGGACTGGTACTGCCTCCACTTGACAGATGAGGACGAGGCTCAGCCATCCCAAGTCACCTGCTCAAGGTCACTCAGCTGGGGAGGGACAGTGCCAGCACCCATGCCCCCAAAGTCAGAGCTGAGCGCTACCTGAGTAAAGAGCTTGCAGGGCTGGGAGGCAGGGGGCTTGCAGGGATGTCGTGAGCCTAGGCCTGTGTGTGTGAGACAGTAGACAAAAACAAGTTTTTCACAGGTAACTTCCAAAGCTTTTCTTTTGCCTAAAAACTTACAAGGAAAGTTCTGAATTCTGCTTTTTTTTTTTTTTTGAATTCTGCTCTTGAGTTGAATGCTTTTCCTTGAGAGTTCTCACTTTAACTTATGAATGTTCTAAGCAATTTGAAGAAGGTAAGGTATGGACCAAAAATTACCTTTTTATTTGAAGATGTAAATTCTGCTTTTTCAAATTCTGCAATCTGTTCTAATAATTCTCTTGAAGATGAAAATATGAAAAAAAAAACACATTTGTTTAGAACAGATTTATATCGTACACACAAGAAGAATAAAAGCAATGGTACCAATCTATGACGGTCCAGAGATGATAGAGCAAGATGAACAAAACTTCAGCCATCGAAAAGGACCATTAGTTACTAAAGGTGAAGAATCTAAGCTCTATGCATCCAAATCCCTATAGCACCTACAATGCTGTACGTACTAAGTGCACAATATAATTGCTGGGACTAATTTACAGTGGTAAAATAACTATGTTTGAAGTTTGAAGTCAACACTATATGTTTGAGGTGCTAAAGGAAACCGCTCTAGAACACACATTGTTTAGCTGGTAAAGGTTCAAGGAAAACTGATTTTAGTAGAGTAGACTCAAAAAATGGAATTAGCTCACATGTACTGAGTATGGTAAACTATCAAGGAAGACCGATGGTTTGTGGCTGATCCACCTGAACATTTCCTCGAATTTGCAAAGGGACCATGGCAGTAACTAGCAGTAACTACTCTCCTAAGCTTCTTAACAGGTCAGTTTCTCAAAGTTTTATCACCAGTTACCTACTGACAGCTGGTAAAACTAGATGGTTTCCTCCCTTACCCAAGGCCACAGCCAGTGACGCTCAGCACAGACCAGGAGCCACACTGCATCTGTGCTGAGCAAACAGCCCTTGGGCTCAGCGTCAGTCTTTCCAGAGGTCTGGCATGACTTTTCAGAGGGGAGAATCAATTTCACTGATTTTATCGTATTTTAAAAAATAGATGAATTTTTTGATATCGTTCAGATTACAGAATCTTTAAAGAAAACTTTCCCTATTTTAAGGATCAGTACATAATGCAATATATAATGCAGTATATATTAATGCAACTAATTTAGAAATAAAATTCCAATACTACTAAGTGTGATTTGATGCTAGGTTTCATAATCTCTACTTCTTAACTAACCTGGCTCTAAAAAAGGCATTACAATACTGATCAGGCTGACCAAAGCTACCACAAGGAATAATTACTAAAAGACTTCAGAGCTGTTCCACAGTCTCGGAGGCCTTTACAACACTGAGAAGCAGTGGAGACAAGGCATTCTGAAGACGACTCTGAGTGACACCTACGAGATGCTCTGCTGCTATCCCACCCAAATTCTCTCCCACACCAGGCCCAAGAAAAGAGACAGACATTCACTAGCTTTCATGTTCATGCTCAGGCCTATTATCATAACTGCAGAAACAGATTTTATTACCTGTTTTCGAGTTCAGAGATGTCAGTCTGTAGCTTGAGGTACCACTTCTCGGCCTGTGAGAAAAGCTGCCGCAGAAGCAGCACGTTGGTGTAGGCCGTGTTGATGAGCTCAGACTCCACCTCACTGTGGACCACAGCCTGCAGCCCGCTCAGGACTTCAGAGACCTCATCTACCGTGAAGGTCTCCTCCACAAGCCTGAAAAACCACCGCGAGGCAAAACCTCTGCATAAATAACCAAAACCATTTACAAAGTAAAAACTAAGAGGCCCACAAGCACGTCCTCTAAGGGATGAAAGAGTTAGAGTGAAAGTCTCTCTGGGAACCAGCTTCTTTATTAATAACAGTTTGAAAATAATTTGATGTCCATTTAAACGATTAAATCGTGGCTTGTTCTTCAAAGATGCATATCCTTTACTACAAGTGTGTGCTAACAAACATTTCCCAAATTGATTTTTATTCAGTTTCTTGGTGAAACTTTTTTTACTTTAATATCCACTGAAATCAGCTTTATCATAGTTAATTATTTCATAAGTCACCTGAGATGTGTAATTTCTCCCTTTCTTTATATTATTTCTCTAGCATTTCAATGATAATATGAACTGTTCACATAGTTACTAAATGCTTATGAGAAAACACTGGTAATGATATACTGCTTTTCTTAGCATCTTGAAACCCAAAAGAAAACCCTTTTTCTTAAAAAACATTCCTTTTGAAACCCAAAAGAATTCAATACTACTAGTGTGATTTGATGCTAGGTTTCATAATCTCTACTTCTTAACTAACCTGGCTCTAAAAAAGGCATTACAATACTGATCAGGCTGACCAAAGCTACCACAAGGAATAATTACTAAAAGACTTCAGAGCTGTTCCACAGTCTCGGAGGCCTTTACAACACTGAGAAGCAGTGGAGACAAGGCATTCTGAAGACGACTCTGAGTGACACCTACGAGATGCTCTGCTGCTATCCCACCCAAATTCTCTCCCACACCAGGCCCAAGAAAAGAGACAGACATTCACTAGCTTTCATGTTCATGCTCAGGCCTATTATCATAACTGCAGAAACAGATTTTATTACCTGTTTTCGAGTTCAGAGATGTCAGTCTGTAGCTTGAGGTACCACTTCTCGGCCTGTGAGAAAAGCTGCCGCAGAAGCAGCACGTTGGTGTAGGCCGTGTTGATGAGCTCAGACTCCACCTCACTGTGGACCACAGCCTGCAGCCCGCTCAGGACTTCAGAGACCTCATCTACCGTGAAGGTCTCCTCCACAAGCCTGAAAAACCACCGCGAGGCAAAACCTCTGCATAAATAACCAAAACCATTTACAAAGTAAAAACTAAGAGGCCCACAAGCACGTCCTCTAAGGGATGAAAGAGTTAGAGTGAAAGTCTCTCTGGGAACCAGCTTCTTTATTAATAACAGTTTGAAAATAATTTGATGTCCATTTAAACGATTAAATCGTGGCTTGTTCTTCAAAGATGCATATCCTTTACTACAAGTGTGTGCTAACAAACATTTCCCAAATTGATTTTTATTCAGTTTCTTGGTGAAACTTTTTTTACTTTAATATCCACTGAAATCAGCTTTATCATAGTTAATTATTTCATAAGTCACCTGAGATGTGTAATTTCTCCCTTTCTTTATATTATTTCTCTAGCATTTCAATGATAATATGAACTGTTCACATAGTTACTAAATGCTTATGAGAAAACACTGGTAATGATATACTGCTTTTCTTAGCATCTTGAAACCCAAAAGAAAAAAACCCTAAATTTAATTAAAGCACCATAAAAATGAACATTGCATCAAAAGTATTAAAAATCCACTCTTCCACAGAGAATGTTTGGGTTGGAAGGGAACTCTATAATCATTTTCTTCAATCCTCTCACTTTGCAGATGGGACACAGGCTCAGGAGGTGGACATGCCAGGTCCAGGGTCCCACTGGGATGATTTCAACCTGACAGTCACTTCCAGCAATCTCGGAACATGCCCAACAACTGAACGGCGGAGAAAGTCTCCGTAAGAGCCTTCTACTGTCAGTAACACGGTTCCCTTCCACTCCCTGCCTCCACCCTCAAGGCCCTTTATCGCTCAGACCCTGACTGGATGAAGAGCCACAGCCCCAACCCAGGTCACCTCTTCCTTATTACAAAAGGACACAATGAAGGCAGCTGCACCAAACCTTTCACATAGCTATACTCAGGGAATATTACTTGATTCACCACTCTTTAATGCTTTGTTTAGCTGGCAGAATGCAACCACTCTAAAACACCTGAAAGTTTATTTTTGATTCAAGTCCCTATTAAATATATTAACAATCTTTCCATATTCTTTAATAGAATAAAGCAAAACTCCTTTAAAAAAATCTGTTAAGCAATCCAAGTTCATTACTATGAACTGCACGTAAGCGCCCAATGCATAAAGTAACTCATGAAGTACCTTCCCTGGCCGTCTCACAAGCTCACCAATTAGACTACTGCTTGTTATCTGCTGGGGTTAGGAAGCCAGATTATCAGATCAGATTAACAAATCAAACAGGCAACGAGCCAAAAAAATTATCCAGCCATCAGAATTTACCCCAAGTAGTCTGATGTCTCTTTATCATTCAGTCCTTTCCCAAATCAGTTTCTTGGTGAAACTTTTTACTTTAATATCCACTGAAATCAGCTTTATCATAGTTAATTATTTCATAAGTCACCTGAGATGTGTAATTTCTCCCTTTCTTTATATTATTTCTCTAGCATTTCAATGATAATATGAACTGTTCACATAGTTACTAAATGCTTATGAGAAAACACTGGTAATGATATACTGCTTTTCTTAGCATCTTGAAACCCAAAAGAAAAAAACCCTAAATTTAATTAAAGCACCATAAAAATGAACATTGCATCAAAAGTATTAAAAATCCACTCTTCCACAGAGAATGTTTGGGTTGGAAGGGAACTCTATAATCATTTTCTTCAATCCTCTCACTTTGCAGATGGGACACAGGCTCAGGAGGTGGACATGCCAGGTCCAGGGTCCCACTGGGATGATTTCAACCTGACAGTCACTTCCAGCAATCTCGGGAACATGCCCAACAACTGAACGGCGGAGAAAGTCTCCGTAAGAGCCTTCTACTGTCAGTAACACGGTTCCCTTCCACTCCCTGCCTCCACCCTCAAGGCCCTTTATCGCTCAGACCCTGACTGGATGAAGAGCCACAGCCCCAACCCAGGTCACCTCTTCCTTATTACAAAAGGACACAATGAAGGCAGCTGCACCAAACCTTTCACATAGCTATACTCAGGGAATATTACTTGATTCACCACTCTTTAATGCTTTGTTTAGCTGGCAGAATGCAACCACTCTAAAACACCTGAAAGTTTATTTTTGATTCAAGTCCCTATTAAATATATTAACAATCTTTCCATATTCTTTAATAGAATAAAGCAAAACTCCTTTAAAAAAATCTGTTAAGCAATCCAAGTTCATTACTATGAACTGCACGTAAGGCGCTCCAATGCATAAAGTAACTCATGAAGTACCTTCCCTGGCCGTCTCACAAGCTCACCAATTAGACTACTGCTTGTTATCTGCTGGGGTTAGGAAGCCAGATTATCAGATCAGATTAACAAATCAAACAGGCAACGGCCTACAGCTGATGGTCTCTGCTGCTGGGTAAATTTAAAGACTTTATCACAGTCACGGATCACTCGGAAACCGTTTTATTTCTGTTCTCACACTTAAGTGTGCCAGAATCTGACCCCCAAGTAGTCTGATGTCTCTTTATCATTCAGTCCTTTCCGCTGGTTTCCCTATTATCCTCTATTACTAAATTTTCTACGGACTTTTACTATCTTCCATTATTGGGGCAACCAAACTAATTATCATCTCTTGCTACAAGTCAGCTAACAACTTTGGTACTAGTCAGCAAGTTTTTCCAGTTTCCTGCTGTTTTCTCCTCTTCTAAGTCGTCAGTGTAAACAGGATAGGTGTTTTCTTGCCAACTGCCATGTCTTATGGCTCTAATCTTTTAATTTATAACTCAAGTAATTGAAGTTTTGGGCTCTCTAATACAGCAAGCCAATTATTAATCCATGAGCACTTCATAATTTCCTGACTGCTCTTCTGAAACTCTGCAATCCCTTAGTTATCCTATGTGTACATTTAATAATAGATTGCTCTCCCCACAATCTGACTTCCTGAGTTTCGCAAATCCTTACGGTTTAGTGTAGCTGCTCTCAATGAATAACGGATCATATCCTAACAGGGGTATGTATGGCCTCTGCTACAGCAGCCCCATGCTGGCCACCAGAGAGGGTCCATGTTACCTCCCACTGGGTTTCCTCAGACTTCTCTGATACCTGCTCTCCTTGAGGTCTTGGAAGCAGGAATCCACAGTTTTCAGTCTCAAGCCTCTTTTGAGCGAGCAAACGCATATAATTAACAATCTTTCCATATTCTTTAATAGAATAAAGCAAAACTCCTTTAAAAAATCTGTTAAGCAATCCAAGTTCATTACTATGAACTGCACGTAAGCGCTCAATGCATAAAGTAACTCATGAAGTACCTTCCCTGGCCGTCTCACAAGCTCACCAATTAGACTACTGCTTGTTATCTGCTGGGGTTAGGAAGCCAGATTATCAGATCAGATTAACAAATCAAACAGGCAACGGCCTACAGCTGATGGTCTCTGCTGCTGGGTAAATTTAAAGACTTTATCACAGTCACGGATCACTCGGAAACCGTTTTATTTCTGTTCTCACACTTAAGTGTGCCAGAATCTGACCCCCAAGTAGTCTGATGTCTCTTTATCATTCAGTCCTTTCCGCTGGTTTCCCTATTATCCTCTATTACTAAATTTTCTACGGACTTTTACTATCTTCCATTATTGGGGCAACCAAACTAATTATCATCTCTTGCTACAAGTCAGCTAACAACTTTGGTACTAGTCAGCAAGTTTTTCCAGTTTCCTGCTGTTTTCTCCTCTTCTAAGTCGTCAGTGTAAACAGGATAGGTGTTTTCTTGCCAACTGCCATGTCTTATGGCTCTAATCTTTTAATTTATAACTCAAGTAATTGAAGTTTTGGGCTCTCTAATACAGCAAGCCAATTATTAATCCATGAGCACTTCATAATTTCCTGACTGCTCTTCTGAAACTCTGCAATCCCTTAGTTATCCTATGTGTACATTTAATAATAGATTGCTCTCCCCACAATCTGACTTCCTGAGTTTCGCAAATCCTTACGGTTTAGTGTAGCTGCTCTCAATGAATAACGGATCATATCCTAACAGGGGTATGTATGGCCTCTGCTACAGCAGCCCCATGCTGGCCACCAGAGAGGGTCCATGTTACCTCCCACTGGGTTTCCTCAGACTTCTCTGATACCTGCTCTCCTTGAGGTCTTGGAAGCAGGAATCCACAGTTTTCAGTCTCAAGCCTCTTTTTGAGCGAGCAAAACGCATATAATTAATAACTTCATTTTGATGGTGCTCATTTAGACCCAACTCCGCCTGAGAGAGAAAAGTAACTTGTTAGTCTTAAAGATATAATATAAAGGAACCAATACCTTGAAGACATAATAAAGGAAAACATACAGGCTATTCTGCAGAGACTGCCAGATGTCTACTAAATGTTGTTTTTCCCGTCTTCTCAGACACACAGCTTATTGTGTTTAATTGTTGTGTCTGACTCTTTTGTGGCTCCATGGACTGTAGCCCTCCAGGCCCCTCTATCCACAGGGTTTCCAGGCAAGGATCCTGGAGTGGGCTGCCATTTCCTTCTCTCAGGGACCCAGGGATCAAACCCACATCTCCTGCATTGGCTGCCCAACTAGAAAACATTCTCCAGCCCTCCCTGAAGTCACGTATGACTGCTACTCAGCAACAGACCATGAACAGAGGAACGAGAGCTATTTCTAAAGCCTGGGCCGTAAGACATGGGGCATATGCTTGTACACTCTATTTCTCTGAAACTTGGACATGTGACTCCACTGAACTCAGTGAAGAAGACCCTGGTGCTGGGAAAAATAGAAGGCAGAAGGAGAAGAGGACGACAGAGGACAAGATGGCATCACTGACTCACTGGACATGAGCTTGGCCAAGTTTCAGGCAATGGTGAAGGACAGGGCAGCCTGGCCTGCAGCAGTCCACAGCGTCACAAAGAGTCGGACACGGCTGAGCGACTAAACTGAACACCGTTTTTAATACTTTTATAATTCAAGATGTTAACGTTCAATAATTTAAGAATTACTCAGGACATCATGATACTCTCCAATGGTTACCTATCCAGTACACTGTTTCAGAACAACCAGCTGAGGTGTTTTGGCCAATGTAAATCAACACATTTACAGGGAAGCTTGGTGTGCTGTAGTCCATGGGGTCACAGAGTTAGACACGACTTAGCGACGGAACAGCAACTATTCGTTGTCTTTTCTTCCCAGGTGCCGCTCCTTCAAGTGGACTGTAAGCTCAGGAGGAATGAATCATTTCTGATACCTGCTCTCCTTGAGGTCTTGGAAGCAGGAATCCACAGTTTTCAGTCTCAAGCCTCTTTTGAGCGAGCAAAACGCATATAATTAATAACTTCATTTTGATGGTGCTCATTTAGACCCAACTCCGCCTGAGAGAGAAAAGTAACTTGTTAGTCTTAAAGATATAATATAAAGGAACCAATACCTTGAAGACATAATAAAGGAAAACATACAGGCTATTCTGCAGAGACTGCCAGATGTCTACTAAATGTTGTTTTTCCCGTCTTCTCAGACACACAGCTTATTGTGTTTAATTGTTGTGTCTGACTCTTTTGTGGCTCCATGGACTGTAGCCCTCCAGGCCCCTCTATCCACAGGGTTTCCAGGCAAGGATCCTGGAGTGGGCTGCCATTTCCTTCTCTCAGGGACCCAGGGATCAAACCCACATCTCCTGCATTGGCTGCCCAACTAGAAAACATTCTCCAGCCCTCCCTGAAGTCACGTATGACTGCTACTCAGCAACAGACCATGAACAGAGGAACGAGAGCTATTTCTAAAGCCTGGGCCGTAAGACATGGGGCATATGCTTGTACACTCTATTTCTCTGAAACTTGGACATGTGACTCCACTGAACTCAGTGAAGAAGACCCTGGTGCTGGGAAAAATAGAAGGCAGAAGGAGAAGAGGACGACAGAGGACAAGATGGCATCACTGACTCACTGGACATGAGCTTGGCCAAGTTTCAGGCAATGGTGAAGGACAGGGCAGCCTGGCCTGCAGCAGTCCACAGCGTCACAAAGAGTCGGACACGGCTGAGCGACTAAACTGAACACCGTTTTTAATACTTTTATAATTCAAGATGTTAACGTTCAATAATTTAAGAATTACTCAGGACATCATGATACTCTCCAATGGTTACCTATCCAGTACACTGTTTCAGAACAACCAGCTGAGGTGTTTTGGCCAATGTAAATCAACACATTTACAGGGAAGCTTGGTGTGCTGTAGTCCATGGGGTCACAGAGTTAGACACGACTTAGCGACGGAACAGCAACTATTCGTTGTCTTTTCTTCCCCAGGTGCCGCTCCTTCAAGTGGACTGTAAGCTCAGGAGGGAATGAATCATTTCTTATACCACAGAGTTCGTCATACAGTGCCTTGTGCAGAGTAAGTGGCCAATGCATGTCTATCCTCTTCTGTCAAGCAGAGTTAAGACTGTCTCCAGACCAAGAAGAAAAAGCTACTGAAACTGAGGATGAACTTTAGAACAAAAGACATAAAAGTTCCTCTAAACGGATGGGAGTGAAGAAAGGGAGCAGAAATAAGCAGCTGAGTTCAGTAGCAGAAACAGCATTAGACAGAATGGGAGCACATGTCAGTTTTTTTGGGACATCACCGTTTTTTCAACTTGTTCTTGATATTTTAGGGAAATCAACAGTGTATGTGGGACAGGCTCAAGGAGGGTAGGGAATGGCTGGTTCTATTCACAGCTGTACCCTCAGCTCCAGGACTGCTTGGGACGCAGCGTGGGCTCAACAGCAATTCTGGGTTGAGGTACCTCAGTAGCCCATTATGGCGGTACTCCCAACTCTGGCTTCTTCTTTTTTTTTTTGGCCACTTCTATTGGTTTTTTATCAATTTTCATCTATCTTTGTTCTTTGGCCCGTGTGGGCCTCCCATTGCAGTGGCCTCTGTTGCCGCAGAGCACTGGCTCTGGGCGCATGCGCTCCAGAGCTCCGGCTCGGTAATTGGACACATGGGTCCAGACGCTCCGCGGCACGTGGGATCTTCCCAGGCCAGGGATCGAACCGGCAGCCTTTACATTGCAAGGCGGTGTCCTTACCCACTGGACCTCCAGGGAAGCCCTCTTATTTTTTTTTTTTTAACACATCAGTGCTGTCTCATTCTAAGAACGGCTGCTATTTTAAGGTGGCATTCTATGTCTGTGGGAATGATAAACGGGGTATATTCTAGCAGACGGGAAGAACGCGCCTCCGTTTGAAAAGGCCAAAACACAAGACATGTCCTTCACGTGTTCTGAACTGTAAAATGGGGCCCGGGGACCCTCTTGTATCACTCTCACGTTAGAAAGCTGTACTCAGCCGCCTTCTTCCTCCTCGGGGTGGGGGTGGGGGGGTGTGTGTTCGCGCGCGCGTAGACACTCGGCAGGGACGCGGCGGGCACGGCTGTGGACGCGGGCTCCCCCAAGGCTGAGCCGGGAAGGGCCTCGGCCGAGGTCGACCACCTCTGGCACCCGGCGCGGCCTCCGCTCCTCAGGCGGGCGCAGGCCGGCCCCAGGTCCGCCGCCGGCCCCGCCACCTCCGCGGTCCCGGCCCCGCGTCTCTCCCCGGCGCGGGGAGGCGCCGACGGGCCGGCTACTCACCATGGCGGCGGGCGGCGGGCGAGCGGGCGTCCGCGTCCGGAGGAGGGGCAGCGGCCAGGCCGGGTTCCCTGAGAGAAACTAAACCGCAAACGACACGGAGGCAGGCGGGCCGTTTAGAAGCCTCCGGTTGCTAATGGGAACCGACGCACGTGACGCCGGAGCGCGGCACTCTCATTGGCCCTCAGAACCACGTGACAGGAAGTACCGCGTGGCCAGCAGTCGCACTTGCTCCTCGAGGCGGGAAGCCCCTCCTGCCCTCGCCACGCCCACTTTCGGGGCGGCCGCCGTTGCCCACGGCAACGGGAGAGCGGCGGCCCGGCATCCAATCGCAACCGTGAGCGGCGGGGCCTCTCAGTCAGCTTTACTGCTCCGGGTTTGCCCAGCACTTCCTGGGGGCTGGCTGGTCTTGGAATCTGAAGACTGCTGACTCCCGACCTTTCAACGGTCTCACTGGGCGTCCCAGACTTATTTCTCTTCTCTCCACCACTTCCTACTGGGCTGAAATAGGCCACCAGCACCAGGGCCGCCAGGTTCCTGGGCAAAGCTTTGAACAACGCACTCCCCGCCGCTATTTTTCTCTCTTATGTTCTTGGTGGAAATCTCTAATATAGCACCTTTCTCCTTAAATTAAAAATTGCAAACGGAATTGGTGAAAGAGCAGTGCATTTCAAACTATTACGCCTAGAATCATCAGGGAAGTATGTTGTGCAAATACTTCCCTGGCCTCACTTTCAGAAAGCCTGACTCACAAAGTCAAGCTTTAGTCGTGGAATCTGCAGTTTTTAGCGACCTCCAGGACTGATTGTGGACCACTCTTTAAGAAGCACTGTCCTAGGGACTTCCCTGGTGGTCCAGTGGTTGGGGACACTCCCAATGCAGGAGACACAGGTTCTATCTCTGGTCAGGTAACTAATATCCCAAATGCTGCATGGTGTGGCCAAGAAAACAAAGAAGAACCACTGTTGTAGAAAGGCAGAGGTGTAGGAAGAGATGGATTTACTGCCAATGGGGTGGGAGGAGTGGTGGACTGGGTGGTTGAAAGCCAATGAATGGACCTCAACCATTCAGGAGGCATCTCAGAGGCACAGAAGACAGCAATACAAGCAGATGCCGTCACTGGGGAGGTAGGTAGCCTGTAAACTAAAAAGTGAGCCCCATGTGACAGACACTGAAATGAGAAGGAGCATAGAACTGGAAGCTTTCTGAGAACCTGGAGGGGATTCTCAAAGCTGAGGGGAAGATACTTGCCATTATCCCTATCTCAAGAATAAATTAGCTAATTTAGACAATGCTTTGGGGATTAATGTTGATTCTGGCTACTACACAGTGCAACTGAAAATGGGTCACACATGCCCACCTGAGAGCTCCAGGCCGATAACACTTTCCACGTCGCACATACTCCATGTGGCGAGTTCAGTCACATCTGGTCCTGAGGCAGCTGAGAGCGCCTCACACCCTGACATGGCTGGGCCAGTGGGGCTGGGTGGGGTCCAGTGGGAACGTCCTTACTTTGCTAAGAGCCACTGCAAACAGAGCAATAAAAATGACATTTTCCAAAATAAATGGGTCCAACACTTGGAAAAAATAGAAGATACCTTCAAAGTCTAGCTCCAGTTCCTTGGGGGGCAAAGCTTTGAACAACGCACTCCCCGCCGCTATTTTTCTCTTATGTTCTTGGTGGAAATCTCTAATATAGCACCTTTCTCCTTAAATTAAAAATTGCAAACGGAATTGGTGAAAGAGCAGTGCATTTCAAACTATTACGCCTAGAATCATCAGGGAAGTATGTTGTGCAAATACTTCCCTGGCCTCACTTTCAGAAAGCCTGACTCACAAAGTCAAGCTTTAGTCGTGGAATCTGCAGTTTTTAGCGACCTCCAGGACTGATTGTGGACCACTCTTTAAGAAGCACTGTCCTAGGGACTTCCCTGGTGGTCCAGTGGTTGGGGACACTCCCAATGCAGGAGACACAGGTTCTATCTCTGGTCAGGTAACTAATATCCCAAATGCTGCATGGTGTGGCCAAGAAAACAAAGAAGAACCACTGTTGTAGAAAGGCAGAGGTGTAGGAAGAGATGGATTTACTGCCAATGGGGTGGGAGGAGTGGTGGACTGGGTGGTTGAAAGCCAATGAATGGACCTCAACCATTCAGGAGGCATCTCAGAGGCACAGAAGACAGCAATACAAGCAGATGCCGTCACTGGGGAGGTAGGTAGCCTGTAAACTAAAAAGTGAGCCCCATGTGACAGACACTGAAATGAGAAGGAGCATAGAACTGGAAGCTTTCTGAGAACCTGGAGGGGATTCTCAAAGCTGAGGGGAAGATACTTGCCATTATCCCTATCTCAAGAATAAATTAGCTAATTTAGACAATGCTTTGGGGATTAATGTTGATTCTGGCTACTACACAGTGCAACTGAAAATGGGTCACACATGCCCACCTGAGAGCTCCAGGCCGATAACACTTTCCACGTCGCACATACTCCATGTGGCGAGTTCAGTCACATCTGGTCCTGAGGCAGCTGAGAGCGCCCCTCACACCCTGACATGGCTGGGCCAGTGGGGCTGGGTGGGGTCCAGTGGGAACGTCCTTACTTTGCTAAGAGCCACTGCAAACAGAGCAATAAAAATGACATTTTCCAAAATAAATGGGTCACACTTGGAAAAAAAATAGAAATCACCATTGGAACCTAAAAGTCTAGACAGGATTTTAGAGACCTCATTCCACCTGGTTAATTTACGCATGAAGAGACTGAGAGGAAAGGTCACATGTCCAAAACTTCAGAAGGCTAGGTGGAGGCATCTGAAGCTTGAGGCAGTGATGAAACTAATACTAATGTGTTTTTAAGAGCAAAACCAGAAAGCAGGTGTGAACTATTCTGGTACGGTGCTTTTACAATCATATTCTGGTTTCGAGAATTTCATTTTTCTTTTCATTTATCACCACATTCATCTTATTTAATGTAAATTATATACTAAATTATGTACAAAGCTTAGTAACTGTCCCGAGAACTGAGATCAATACTTTTTTGACACTTCAATTGCCACAATAAAGTGGTAGCAGATGAATTCTGTAGAATAAAGCTAACTTACAAATGGATGATGCCTTTAGAAAGAGAATGGAACAATGAAAACGTTTACTAGTTAAATGATCAATACAGTAACATGGAAGTAATTTAAACAGATAAGTTTAAATTCAAAGTAGGAGCAAAAAGATATACTTTCAGATGAGGGAAGGCAACTCAGGAAAGTCAAGAGTCTTGGCCAGGAATAGAAGCAGCAGAACCAGGTCTGGAATTCAAATTTCAAGACTTCTGGCAAGAGGTTCCTGACCGGGCTTCCCTGGTGGTCCAGTGGGTAAAGACACTGCCTTGCAGTGCAAGGGGCCCCGGTTCGATCCCTGGCCTGGGAAGATCCCACGTGCTGCGGAGTGGCTGGACCCATGTGTCCAATTACCGAGCCAGAGCTCTGGTGCTCGTGCGCCCGGAGCCGGCGCTCTGCAATGACAGTGGCCACTGCGATGGGAGGCCCACAGGAGCCAAAGTACAACGACGGTTGAAAATGGAGAAATGAAAGACCAGTGGAGGTGGCCTGCCCATCTCCCTCCCTCCCCCCACTCCAAAAGATAAATAAATAAAAATTAAAAAAAAAAAAGAGGTTCCTGACCATTCAGTTCTACCCAAGCACAGCTGGCGGGGCTTTTTCTTCCAAATTTACCCCCGCCCCTCTGTACATAAGGCCCCTTATCCTCTGTTTAGGGGAACCTATGAGTGTCCCAAGCAGGGGAGTGAAAGGACAGTTTTTTTCAATTTGGATGGGGCATGGTCAGAAGTCCTTTGTTTGGCTGATCCAGGAATGATATGCAGGCAGTTGCCCATGGAAGGATCTCAGTCCTCAGTGACAAGGACAGCTGGCAAGGTGCCTCTATGTGCAATCTGGAACACTCCCAAGCGTAGAAGGATGGCCTGGGAGCATTGCCTTGGTTCTGTCCAACTACACTGGCCTCCCAGGAGTAGGGAGCTTGTCTCTTTTCATTTATCACCACATTCATCTTATTTAATGTAAATTATATACTAAATTATGTACAAAGCTTAGTAACTGTCCCGAGAACTGAGATCAATACTTTTTTGACACTTCAATTGCCACAATAAAGTGGTAGCAGATGAATTCTGTAGAATAAAGCTAACTTACAAATGGATGATGCCTTTAGAAAGAGAATGGAACAATGAAAACGTTTACTAGTTAAATGATCAATACAGTAACATGGAAGTAATTTAAACAGATAAGTTTAAATTCAAAGTAGGAGCAAAAAGATATACTTTCAGATGAGGGAAGGCAACTCAGGAAAGTCAAGAGTCTTGGCCAGGAATAGAAGCAGCAGAACCAGGTCTGGAATTCAAATTTCAAGACTTCTGGCAAGAGGTTCCTGACCGGGCTTCCCTGGTGGTCCAGTGGGTAAAGACACTGCCTTGCAGTGCAAGGGGCCCCGGTTCGATCCCTGGCCTGGGAAGATCCCACGTGCTGCGGAGTGGCTGGACCCATGTGTCCAATTACCGAGCCAGAGCTCTGGTGCTCGTGCGCCCGGAGCCGGCGCTCTGCAATGACAGTGGCCACTGCGATGGGAGGCCCACAGGAGCCAAAGTACAACGACGGTTGAAAATGGAGAAATGAAAGACCAGTGGAGGTGGCCTGCCCATCTCCCTCCCTCCCCCCACTCCAAAAGATAAATAAATAAAAATTAAAAAAAAAAAAGAGGTTCCTGACCATTCAGTTCTACCCAAGCACAGCTGGCGGGGCTTTTTCTTCCAAATTTACCCCCGCCCCTCTGTACATAAGGCCCCTTATCCTCTGTTTAGGGGAACCTATGAGTGTCCCAAGCAGGGGAGTGAAAGGACAGTTTTTTTCAATTTGGATGGGGCATGGTCAGAAGTCCTTTGTTTGGCTGATCCAGGAATGATATGCAGGCAGTTGCCCATGGAAGGATCTCAGTCCTCAGTGACAAGGACAGCTGGCAAGGTGCCTCTATGTGCAATCTGGAACACTCCCAAGCGTAGAAGGATGGCCTGGGAGCATTGCCTTGGTTCTGTCCAACTACACTGGCCTCCCAGTAGTATCTGGGCAGAGCCTCTGTCTCCCTCCAAGCTCAGTTTCAAGTTCTGCTTTATTATGCTATTCCTTACATTTCTGTCCAGTGAGGGTTTGCCAAATTTGATCATAAGAATTGTCAGTATTTCGTGTCTACACTAGGCTAGACATTTTCCATAGTTCATCCTCAAAATCTTCAGGTTTTTTTTTTTTTTTTACTGTAATAGGCACTCACTGAATTCACATAGAGAAAAGGTCACTTTAATAGGTGCTGTGGAGAAGGTCACTTTACTAAGTGTTATGGATAAAGAAGGAATTTCATTAAACACTTCTAAGACATGTATGTAAACAGTTGTTTATCAGTTGGCATTTCTAAGGAAGCATAAACGTATATTCCTGCCAGCAAGCTCCCATGTTTACTGAGTGTTATTAATGCAGGGGAGCCAAAGCAGTGGGTGGATAATGTAAATACTTCATTGACAAATACGTTTGGGGCTTGGTGATTTTTAAAGTTGTTTTGCAAAGCTGCATCCACTAGTGATTTTAACTTAAAATTCTACTTTAAAATTTTCTGCACCAAGACTGTTAATGATATCACGGTCAGTCCATCTATCCAGCTGAGCTGAATCTTGTTACATAAGCTGTCCAAATCGTGTCAGAAAATATGAACATGTATTTTGGTCTTAAAGTGATGAAATTGGCTCATGAAAAGGCTGAACCGTGCTGTTTACTAGCTTGAGTTGATCACCAGAGCAAACAATTCGAACTGTGAGGGGAAGATGCTCCACCCTACTTTAACTGCAAGCGTCTCAGCCTCCTGTTTTTTTTTTTTTTTTCCTTTTTCCTTTTAAATCACTGTGATAGTTTTAAACATGTGTTTGTGTGTGTGCATACATGTGAGGGTCTGGAAGGACTGAAAGGGAGCATACAGACAAGGCCATCAGGCATCTTTTAGCAGAGTTCAATGTAAATACAGTGAAGACCAGCTCTGTGCTTTCAGATTATCACAAAATGAAGCCTTTATGAGTCTTAACACTGGGCCACCAATTTCGGGGGGTCTGCAATCTCTCCTAGGCAAAAGGAGGAATGGGAAGGTGATCATGGTCTTAACAGATCTGCTCCTTCTGCCACTATTTACACAGGCCCCTTGTGTGCCAGGTTCTGTGGTCAAGAGAAAATCTGAGGGAAGAGGTGGAAAGATTCAGGAAACCCAAGACTCCCCTACTCTATATATCTCTGGGTTTGATTAGGGGGACTAAGGCAAGGTTTTACTTAAATAAAAGAGAAAATAATAAAGAAAATGATTAAGTAAAGATGATTAAGTGCTGACAAATTAGATTTGTGAAATCAATAGCACATGCTTTAAAAAAGGAGGTCAGGCAAAGAAGTGGTTCACCATAAAATACTACTACTCCCTTTAAGAATGATTAAGGAAAGATACAGGAAACCCAAGACTCCCCTACTCTGCATATCTTTGGGCTGCGTTGGGGGGACTAATGCGAGGTTTTACTTAAATAAAAGAGAAAATAATAAAGAAAATGATTAAGTAAAAAAGCAATACAGGCAGTACACAAATATGGCAAAACTCTGGAGGACTGTATGGGAAAGAACGTTTGAGAAGCAATGAACTGCTCCTGTAGTAGCCAGGAAATGGTAGGGGAAAATCAGTTGAGGGGAAGAGGATTATCTTGAAAGAGTATGGCAGTGTACATGTGACACTACCAGGGTTCTCTGCAACTTCCCAATCCAGGGATCAATGCAGGTTCAATCCCTGGATTGGACGATCCCCCGGAGAAGGAAATGGCAACCCACTCCAGTATTTCTGCCTGGGAAATCCCACAACAGGGCTACATTAGCCTTCCAAGTTTCTCTGTCCATGGATTCGCAAAAGAGATGGACATGGCTTAGCAATTCATGGCAACAGCACCAAGTGGGCAAAGAGCTTGTTTTCGGTTTGTCTCTTTGCTCCTCTGGTCAACTGGTTTCAAAATGCTTCAGGGGACCCACAGAGTATTAAGTGAGTGCTCACAAATTATAGACTTGTGAAATCAATATCACATGCTTTAAAAAAGGAGGTCAGGCAAGGAAGTGGTTCACCATAAAATACTACTACTCCCTTTAAGACCACGTGGATGATGGTAATGTTTTAGCCCAAATGATAGATCAGTTTCACTGATAAGTCTCCAAAATTAAAACACCCAAAGGAAACAGACATCAAAAACTACCTAAAAAAATGTTAGGAACTAGTTGTGAGGAATACCTCCTTGTGAAATATGAGAAGAATTTACTATGAAGATGGTGATATGAACCAGATCCTCATATGCAGATCTACATTTGAGTCAGATCCACGAGCTCAGTCCTTGTCTTTCAGCAGTTATTTGTGGTAAACCCAATACACAGCAGACACTATGAGGAAGAGGACAACAAGCAAACGGGATTCGTCCCTTTCAAACATGGCCTTAAAAGCAAGTCAAGGGAAGACACAAGCTTGCAAAATGACCTCAGAGCAGACAGTAGGTGGAATGGGAGTTCAGAGAAGAGAAAGTCACCTCTCTTGAAGGTAGAAAGGAGAAGTTCAGGAGAATCTTTCAGAGGGCAGTGGAATTTCGGCTGGTCTTTAAAGGTGTGTGGAAGAGTTGTGGGTGGGCCTTGTTGACTGAGGGAGAGAAGGTTGCCCTGAGCAAGGAAGCAGGATGTTCCTCAGGTGAGGTAGAACTTTCTAGATGTACTATTGGATTTGTCATTATTTCGAGGGTCAAACTGCAGAAAGAGATACACTCTATTCTAGTGTCTTATTCAAGCACGAGGGCCTTCCTAGATGTATAATCTTTGTTAAATGTTTACCTGGACTAATGTCAATGGAGACTGGACTGCAAGGAGATCAAACCAGTCAATTCTAAAGGAAATCAACCCTGCATATTCATTGGAAGGACTGATGCTGAAGCTGAAGCTCCAATACTTGGGCCACCTGATGCAAAGAGATGACTCATTGGAAAAGAGCCTGATGTTGAGGAAAATAGGAGGCAAAAGGAGAAGGGGACAACAGAGGATGAGATGGTTGGATGGTCTCACTGAGTCTGTGAACATTGGAAATCTGGGGTGGCGAAGGACAAGGAAGCTTGGCTGAAATGCAAATTTTCACAAATTATAGACTTGTGAAATCAATATCACATGCTTTAAAAAAGGAGGTCAGGCAAGGAAGTGGTTCACCATAAAATACTACTACTCCCTTTAAGACCACGTGGATGATGGTAATGTTTTAGCCCAAATGATAGATCAGTTTCACTGATAAGTCTCCAAAATTAAAACACCCAAAGGAAACAGACATCAAAAACTACCTAAAAAAATGTTAGGAACTAGTTGTGAGGAATACCTCCTTGTGAAATATGAGAAGAATTTACTATGAAGATGGTGATATGAACCAGATCCTCATATGCAGATCTACATTTGAGTCAGATCCACGAGCTCAGTCCTTGTCTTTCAGCAGTTATTTGTGGTAAACCCAATACACAGCAGACACTATGAGGAAGAGGACAACAAGCAAACGGGATTCGTCCCTTTCAAACATGGCCTTAAAAGCAAGTCAAGGGAAGACACAAGCTTGCAAAATGACCTCAGAGCAGACAGTAGGTGGAATGGGAGTTCAGAGAAGAGAAAGTCACCTCTCTTGAAGGTAGAAAGGAGAAGTTCAGGAGAATCTTTCAGAGGGCAGTGGAATTTCGGCTGGTCTTTAAAGGTGTGTGGAAGAGTTGTGGGTGGGCCTTGTTGACTGAGGGAGAGAAGGTTGCCCTGAGCAAGGAAGCAGGATGTTCCTCAGGTGAGGTAGAACTTTCTAGATGTACTATTGGATTTGTCATTATTTCGAGGGTCAAACTGCAGAAAGAGATACACTCTATTCTAGTGTCTTATTCAAGCACGAGGGCCTTCCTAGATGTATAATCTTTGTTAAATGTTTACCTGGACTAATGTCAATGGAGACTGGACTGCAAGGAGATCAAACCAGTCAATTCTAAAGGAAATCAACCCTGCATATTCATTGGAAGGACTGATGCTGAAGCTGAAGCTCCAATACTTGGGCCACCTGATGCAAAGAGATGACTCATTGGAAAAGAGCCTGATGTTGAGGAAAATAGGAGGCAAAAGGAGAAGGGGACAACAGAGGATGAGATGGTTGGATGGTCTCACTGAGTCTGTGAACATGAGTTTGAGCAAGCTCTGGGAGATGGCGAAGGACAAGGAAGCTTGGCATGCTGCAGTTGCAAAGAGTCAGAGACGACTGAGCAACTGAACTGATATAATGTCAATGGAAAAATGTTTATCATTTGGATTAATCTCAGGAAATGGAAAACACTTAAATTTGCTCAGGAAGTTCTGCTTGCAAAGATGGGCTCTGTAGTCCCCTTGCATAGGTTGGAATCGCCTAGTGCCAACTGTATTCATGCATCAAAGTTTTCTCAGTAGGGTGGGTAAACAGAAGGAAGGCAAAAAGGAAACATTACTCTTGGTTGATCTGTCTTCCCACTACTATGCTTCAAGCTCCCTTAAGGATGGAATCTTTATTACAGGATCAGCCTGAGCCCCCTGGCAAGGGCTGGGCTATAGTATCTTTGAGCAACACTTGAAGGAATTAAATATGAACATCTCAACAAATGTTTGTGAGTTTCTGCTGGCTTCTAGCTACTCTGTGTGTGTGTGTGTGTATGAGAGAGAGAGAGGTGCCGAAGCACTGGCTCTGGGCATGCCTTTCCCTGGAAAATGTATCATATGCTATCAAACATCCACCTCTCCCTATTTTCTATATTAAATGTAATTTTTAGTTTGGTTTATATAACTTTTATAATTATGAGTCTTCAAGAATGAATTATTTAGTTCTTATAGTTTTATATAAATACAGATCAAACTCTAGTTGATCAGCTGACTTAATAGTACATTCTGAAGATGTCCCATAAAACCTATTACGAATTTAGGTGTGTGGTTTTCTCTTCATATCACAGACTCACATTATTTTATTATGCATGCATGTGTGCCACGTCACTTCAGTTGTGTCTGACTCTTTGTGACCCCACGGACTATAGCCTGCCAGGCTCCTCTGTCCATGGGATTCTTTTTTTTTTTTTTAACTTTTATTTTACTTTTAACTTTTACAGAGTTTTTGTTTTTTGTTTTTGTTCTTTTTCTGGATGTTATCTTCATGATAGTTGTCAGCTTTAAACTTTTACAGAGTTTTATTGTTTATAGATATGTATGTTCCCAGATTAGTCATATGTATATCCCCCACAACCCACCCCTCCAGACCATCACACAGCACCCCTTCAGGATCCCCTTTTCTCACAGAGCAATGACTATAGCTGTTTTCTTCACATATGATAGTACAGGTTTTCATGCTACTTCCTTTACGCCTCCCACCCACTGTTCATTCCCCACAATGTCCGTATGTCTACTGTTGCCCATGGGATTCTCTAGGCAAGAATACCAGTGTGAATTGCCCTGCCCTCCTCCAGGGGATCTTCCTGACCCAGGGATTGAACCCCGAGTCCCTCTTATCTCCTGCATTGGTAGGTGGATTCTTTACTGCTTGTACCACCTGGGAAGCACTTATTTTAATATGTATTCTTATTATCTATTATATTGTATAATATAGAAATAATATATATTATTATATAATATCCACAGTATTTTATTTCCCATATTTTATAGGACTTGGGCCTTGTGTTTTAAACACCTATTGGATGTTGCGAGAGCAAAGAGGATTGAAACAAAGTCCCTGGTCTCTGGGCTCCTAACTGTAGGAGAAGAGCTAGACTCATTAGCAGATCACATCCATAGAACTGGTCACTTTCTGGGAAACTGGATAAGGGGCACTTGGTTCAGTCTAGGACTTCAAGGGAACCGTTGAGAAGATCCCTGAATTGAATCTTAAGGAACTGGCAAGAGTTTGCCTGAGAAAGCAAGCCAGAGAGGGCAAAGGAGACACAACAAACCTCCAATGGTCCAGCACGTGAATTCCTAACAAAGCTTAAACAATAGGTTAGCATCTAATGTAGGAATTAATGTTGCCCAAAATGTTACTGCTTGGCTAAAGTATTGGGAATAAGCTGTGAGTAGAAAAACAAACTACAAGGGAAAAAAAATAACCCAACACACTAAAAACCAAAGGGATATAAAGATAACTTATATATCTTTATCTGTTATTATCTAAAACGGAGCAAAAGGGGACTTCTGGGGTACTAGTGCTAGGGTAGTGTTCAGTTTCATGATTTGTCTGCAAGCTGTATATTCTTAGTTTGTGAAAATTAATGACATGCTCTTGTATGTATAACTTCAATGAAGTGTTGAAAATTAAAATGCCTCTACAAGCTTGTATGTATTTACATATAAATACTTCAGTAAAGAATCTACCTGCCAATGCATGAGGCACAAGAGACGTGGGTTTTATCCTTGGGTCAGGAAGATCCCCTGGAGAAGGGAATGGCAATCCATTTCAGTATTCTTGCCTGGGAAATCCCATGGACAGAGGAGCCTGGCGGGCTACAGTCCACAGAGTGACAAAGAGCTGGACACGGCTGAGTGACGAACACTTTCACTTCAACTAAAAGGTTTTTTAAACACACACACAAAAAAGAAACAGGTATCTGGTTTACTGCTACAATGGAGGCTCAGACACGCAGCTGGTGCTACCCTAAGGGAAGGACGTCTTTCCAGGACTGAGGTGTGTTTATGTGGCCTGCACTCGGTCAGACTGCAAACTCTCCCCAGTGCCAGCAGGTAGAGTGCAGGAGAAGGGTGGTTAGGACAACTTTATAAAAACAGCCTTGGGGCTTCCCTGGTGGCCCAGTGGGTAGAGTCCTTGTTGCAGTGCAAGGGGTACCAGTTCTATCCCTGGCCCTGGAAGATCCCACGTGCCAAGGGATGGCTGGGCCGGTTGTGTCCAATTATAAGCTGAAGCTCTGGAATGTGTGCACCCAGAGCCGGTGCTCTGCACCGAGAGAGGCCACTGCAATGGGAGGCCCACACAGGCCAAAGAATAAAGATAGATGAAAAATAAACGATGACTTAGAGGCAAAAAAGGAATATTTTATATATATATATATATATATATATATATATATAAAATATTAAAAATTAAAATAACAGCTTTGAACAAACCTCCTAACACCTAATAGTCACAGAATTGTAACTTTCAGTGAATAGAAGGGGAGCTCTACAGTCCTTAATTGGTTCTTATCTGATCTTATTTAAAAATAGTGAGGTGCTTCCCTAGTAGTCCAGTGGGTAAAGATACCGCCTTGCAGTGAAAGGGGCGCCGGTTCAGTCTCTGGCCTGGGAAGGTCCTACATGCCGCGGAGCGGCTGGACTGATGTGTCCAACTACCGAGCCAGAGCTCTGGAGCGCATGCGCCCACAGTCGATACTTTGCAATGAGAGGCCACTGCAATGGGAGGCCCACATAGACCAAAGAACAAAGAAAATAAATAAATGAAAGATCGACAGAAGTGGCCAAAAAATCAAAAAAAAAAAAAAAAAAATAGTGAGGCCTTCCCTGGTGGCTCAGTGGTAAAGAATCCGCCAACCAGTACAGGAGATCCAGGCTCACTCTCTGGTCTGGGAAGATTCCACCTGCTTTGGAGCACTAGGCCGGTCCACTATAGCTTTGAGTCTTTGCTCTAGAGCCTGGGAACTGCAGCTACTGAAGCCCGCACACCTAGAGCCTGGGCTCTGCAAGAGAAGCCTGTGAACTGCAATGAAGACCAGCCCTGCTTGCCTCAGCTAGAGAAACGCCTGAGCAGCAGCAACAGAGACCCAACACAGCCCCAAAATAAATAAATAACAATTAAAAAAAGAAAAATAGTGAGACAGAAGACAAGTTAGACTTGAATAGATACACAGAAAAAGTTCTGCATTGTACGAGGTTTAAAGGGTGAAGCTGTATATCTGATATTGTGAGAGAGAAACCATAAAAACCACGGAGTGAGTGTTTTCGCTAGGACCCCTGCTTGTATCCACGTAGAAGGTTCTGCGTGTTGAGAGATTGTCCACAGACCTGATGTATTTTTCAGTTAGCGTTTACCACAGTGTGAAGATCTGCTTCTGTAAAGCAGGTATTATTTTAAACCCTCTATGACGTGAGTCAGTGCAGCTGTCATTTGTGGCACAATGAACTGTGTTTGAGGAGCAAATGCTTCATGTTTAAAATGTGATAGTCAGTTTAATCCTCAAAGCAACCCCAGAAGACAAATACTTCCTTCCTCCCACCCCTGCGCCCCCCAGCACCCAGACCCTGGGAGGGGCTGCCTGGCTGAGCCTCCTTCGGTCACTCGCTCGCCCTCCCCTCGTCCTTTCTGGTCTCGAGTCACCCACCGGTCATCTCCCAAGCTCCAGGGGATGCATGCACTTGAGCACAACCGAGGCCGGGCACGCTGGCTCCCGGCTGGCTGGCCATCCCCGAGGATAACCCGGCTGGCGGCCCTCTGTTGGGGCTCCTCCTGCTGCCCTCTGGCAGCCCTGAGCTTTATTTCTCCATGGCACCCATTCTGCTCCCCACTCGCCATCCGAGCCCGAAGCGGCCGCACTGCGGTGCTGACAGCCCGGAAGTGACCCTCTCTGACCATCATCGTCAGAGCTGCTCCCGTTCCTGCACATTTCTTCACCGTTACTTCTGACCTGACTGCGATCTGGCTGGGACCTTGCGAACCTTCTATTTCCTTCTGGTCTAGCATCTCGTGTCCTTGACTCGCTTCTCCAGATCATCTCTCCACCAGGAGAAGTTTCTATTTCTCGCCCGTTGACTCTGTTACACCACCACTTTGACCAGCCTTTAACCCTTCCTTTAACCCTTTAACCCTTCCAGCCATCCGTTTGTGGATTTTCTTCGTAAAAACTTTGGACCTTTTTTTTTTCTCAGTTTCCACTGGCCTTTACAGCGGCTGAGACAATCTGGCTCGCCTTCTCTTCCACGTCACCCAAGTGGCCGTCCCCTAAAGCTTCCTGTCCTCAAGCGTCATTCCCCTCTCGGCAATCCCACAGACGACCCCCTGTTGCTTTTCTAGAAGGGGAAGCTCCCTGGATGTCACTGCATTTGTGCTCACATTGTCTTCGTCCCTAAGTGAGGAAATACGAAAGATTACTAACACTTGGTACTTTGCAGTGCATAAAAATGACATTGTTTAAAACATTGGTTGGAGGATAAGGATTGGAGTAAGCTGAAAGCACACGCACCCTTTGACCCAGTGATTTGTTTTCACTTCTAAGAATTTATTTAAGAAAAAAACAAGAGTGCAAGCAAGTATGTACAAAGATGTTTACTGTGGCTTTGATGTGGTAAAAACCTTGAGGCAGTTTAAATGTTCTCTGTTGGGGGAAAGACTAAATCAATCATACTCCAGTAAAGGGGGATCTTCTGCAGCTCTCAAAACGCCAGGAAGAATCCATGTGCACTGACATGGGAAAGTAATCATACACCGGTCATCTCCCAAGCTCCAGGGATGCATGCACTTGAGCACAACCGAGGCCGGGCACGCTGGCTCCCGGCTGGCTGGCCATCCCCGAGGATAACCCGGCTGGCGGCCCTCTGTTGGGGCTCCTCCTGCTGCCCTCTGGCAGCCCTGAGCTTATTTCTCCATGGCACCCATTCTGCTCCCCACTCGCCATCCGAGCCCGAAGCGGCCGCACTGCGGTGCTGACAGCCCGGAAGTGACCCTCTCTGACCATCATCGTCAGAGCTGCTCCCGTTCCTGCACATTTCTTCACCGTTACTTCTGACCTGACTGCGATCTGGCTGGGACCTTGCGAACCTTCTATTTCCTTCTGGTCTAGCATCTCGTGTCCTTGACTCGCTTCTCCAGATCATCTCTCCACCAGGAGAAGTTTCTATTTCTCGCCCGTTGACTCTGTTACACCACCACTTTGACCAGCCTTTAACCCTTCCTTTAACCCTTTAACCCTTCCAGCCATCCGTTTGTGGATTTTCTTCGTAAAAACTTTGGACCTTTTTTTTTTCTCAGTTTCCACTGGCCTTTACAGCGGCTGAGACAATCTGGCTCGCCTTCTCTTCCACGTCACCCAAGTGGCCGTCCCCTAAAGCTTCCTGTCCTCAAGCGTCATTCCTCTCGGCAATCCCACAGACGACCCCCTGTTGCTTTTCTAGAAGGGGAAGCTCCCTGGATGTCACTGCATTTGTGCTCACATTGTCTTCGTCCCTAAGTGAGGAAATACGAAAGATTACTAACACTTGGTACTTTGCAGTGCATAAAAATGACATTGTTTAAAACATTGGTTGGAGGATAAGGATTGGAGTAAGCTGAAAGCACACGCACCCTTTGACCCAGTGATTTGTTTTCACTTCTAAGAATTTATTTAAGAAAAAAACAAGAGTGCAAGCAAGTATGTACAAAGATGTTTACTGTGGCTTTGATGTGGTAAAAACCTTGAGGCAGTTTAAATGTTCTCTGTTGGGGGAAAGACTAAATCAATCATACTCCAGTAAAGGGGGATCTTCTGCAGCTCTCAAAACGCCCAGGAAGAATCCATGTGCACTGACATGGAAAGATAATCATAATATATAATAAAATGACAAAATCGAGCTGGAGAATAGCAGTCATAGAGCCTCCGTGTATGTGTGTGTGTGTGTGTGTGTGTGCGCGCTTAGTCGCTCAGTTGTGTCCGACTCTGCAATCCCATGGACTGTCACCTGCCAGGCTCCTCTGGTCATGGGGATTCTCTGAGCTACCAGGGAAGCCCATGATCTTACTTGCTTAGTTACAAATGCCCATACAGACATAGTCAAAACGGTGAAGCACTACAATCTTCATACCCAGATCCAGGCAGGGGTAATAGAAGAGAGAGAGGTGTGGGAGGTGGCTGATCCCTCTGTTACACATCTATATCATTATTCACTCTTAATTGACTGAGAGATTTTTGAAACTAACGTTTGTGGCCGATGCTTTTTTCTGCAAATGAATATTGAAACACTCCCGTCAGTAACTTTCAGGACATGTTAAAATATCTCTGGCCAACAATGCATTAAGCGGGCATGACTTATAATTTAGTGATTTAAAGAGAAAATAAGATAAAGATAGAGACAAAAACACCCTTGTTACATCTGTCAGCGTCTTATGTACCCACCACAGTCCTCCGAAGGGTCAAGCCTCACCTCTGTTTTCTGTAAACAAGAGATGAGACCAAAACACCAGGTCACCAGTAGACCTGGATGGAGACCACCCAAAGTGGTCACGCTAAACACTGTGCCAACGTTTATTTAGATGTTTTCACTTTGGCTGCAGCCCGCTGCTATTCTTTCTTTTCTTTCTCCAGATGGCTGAGCAGGTATTTCATAGCAAGGTTAAACAGGAAGCCAGCATATGTCTTTGGACACAAAGATGCTCCATACAGGGACAAAGATGCACTATACGGGAACATGAAAAGCACTGGGCTCATTTTCTTTACTGCATTACATGTAACACATTTTACGGGAAAAGTGAATACCAATTTTGATGTGACTTACATCAAAACAACCAAGAAGATTAGCAATCACTGTTTATTATTGCCAGTTTTTTTTTTTCCAGAAATTGAGGGCAAAATTATTAAATGCATGCTACGTATCTCAGGGGCTACACAGATAACCTAGGTTCTTATTCATCTTCTAGAAGACTAACTTCTTCTTTCCCTACTGATTCTCAGAAGAAACTCTTATCCAAGGCGAAGTACAATCTAGTTCTCATGGTCCCATCCACCTCCTACCTCTGCTGTGTCAGCTCCACTCATTATCCCTTTATATATACCTATATCTATATTAATATATGTTTAGTTCATATCTCTTTATTCTCCTTCCTTCTCTTTGATTCTCCCTCAGTTTAAAGGGGGGCTTCCCAGGTGGCACTAGTGGTAAAGAACTCCCTGCCAATGCAGGTGACTTAAGAGACTTGAGTTGGATCACTCGGTGGGGAAGATCCCTTGGAGGAGGGCATGGCAACCCACTCCGGCACTCCTCCCTGGAGAATCCCATGGACAGAGGAGCCTGGCGGGCTACAGTCCATGGGGTCGCAGAGTCAGACACGACTAAGTGACTTCGCACACACGCACGCAGTCTAAAATTATGCTTGTGTCCTCCAGATTAAAAATGAAACAAACAGTAACGAATGTTAACCCCAGACTAACCCCTTGTTTGTCCAAACGTTTCCTATGATCGGCTGCACTTTTCCCCTTTCTTCATTGCTAAACTCTTCCAGGAGAGTGTCTCTGGTGACGGCTCACACTTCACAGCTCAGGCACCCCCACAGTCTGGCTTTGTTTCCCTCCTTCCTACTGAAATAGATTTCTCAAAAGCCATCCAGTCATCTCCTGTTTGCCACACCTAACACCTGTCTGAGTCAGCTTGGCAGCATTTCCCAGTATGGGCCATTTCCTTCTTCATCCTTTCCTTGACTTCTGCTGCCCTCCTCTCTCCTCTCTGCCTCTCTTCACGCTCTGTGCTCCTCTGAAAGTGGCGTCTGCTGGGGTCTCTCCTCAACGGTTCTGTCTTCCACTGGGCCCTCCTCGTCCCTATCATTTCATTCATTCCTATGGTTTCATCTCTCACATAGAGGATGAGCATCAAATCTGCACCTTTAAGCCACGCTTCTCACTGCATTCCCAGCTTATATTTCCAGAAGCTTTCAACTCATGTTTCTAGGTTTTTCTGAGTGTCCTAAGAGGTACGTACATTGAGCACACTTAAACAGAGCTCATAATCCCCCAGTCTGTATTGGTCCTGTTCCATTACTGATCGTGCTACCATCATTCACCAGTGCGATGATCCAGAATCTTCCATGAGTTCTCCATTCTCTCCTGCTGCACATTCTGGGATTCCTGAAATAACTTACAAAACCACTGACCCCCTCTTGTTCATTCTAACAGCTGCTCCCCTAATCCTGCTCCTCTTAACTGGAGTCATGCCAAAAAACTACCGTCAACAAGACCAGAACATGATTCTGACCTATCTACAGCACTTACTAATCTACTGAATTCTCCCCTACTGGAATTTAGACCAGCCTCAGGGAAAACGTGTGGAAGGTGGGTGAGTGGGGTACAGATTGATAGACAGTGTCCTCTTTCCCCATGAAATTAGACAGTTCACAGTAAAAATTTAATTGTGACTCAGAAAATCAAAGTGATGATTCTTGCACATCTGGCTTTAGCTTTCAGTTCTCATGTACAAAAAACAGTTTTGTGACTTTTCAAATCAGTTAATTTTATCAAAGATGTACCAGTTTGAATGCTGGCTAATTTTGCATTTTTCTTGTGAAATGGATTAAATGAATGGCCATCTTTTTTATTTTTTTTAAAGCCTTTCCAGGTATTTTGCACTTTTATACACTCAATTTTAAGGGAAAAAAATACTGGCTAATTTATATCCATTTCCAGGAACAGTGAATAAATACATAAGTGGTAGATTAAAAATAAATGCTACCATGCTTGGCTCTTCTGCTGGGGTGTGCTGTCAAGAAAAAATACCAGTGCATCACAGAAAGAATTACTTTATGTTTCCCTTCTTTACTCAGCTTGGAAGTACTTTAGCCAAAATACGGATCAGCCCTTCAACATTACCTCCAAGGTCAACGGAAGATTTGGGAGACTCCAGGGTACAGGACCGCTGGGGTCTAACCACAGAGAAGCATCAGGGGGCCACATAAACTCAACATGCTTGCTTACATATTTGCCTAGTAGTATGGAGATAATCTGTGATTATCCCTAATATCTTTCTTTGTCCTTTGTTAAAGTTAAAACCAGATGCTGTATTTTGTAACTTGTATTGATAATGCTACATACACTACAAAAACAAAAACTTTATATAAAAACAAAGCAATCTCAATGTAAAAAAAAAATTGAACTCTTGACAGAATGAAAAGCTATAGACATAATTGCTTTCAAAGCACCTTATTTAGAGCTAAAGGAAAAGGACAGTTAATGTTGTTAAACTCGGACTCATATCTTACCTTGTCAAAAAGCTGAGCCTGCATTTACAAAAAGAGCAAAGAGCTTTCCTGTCATGTCATCATTAAAAAAAGTAATTCTTAGAACTCTCCACTTGAAGCTCAAGGTTGCAAATGTTTGTTATGGGATGTTTACAGTAGCAATCGGTATTTTTTCATTTATAGTTATAAATTGGAGGTTTCAGAGAAGTTGATTTATTTTACCAACCTATTCCCACTGACCGGGAGCTCACAGGCCTCCAAGCAGCTCTCTGAGAAATGACGTGGTTGGAGGCAATGCTCCTTATAAAAACTATTTTACAGGTAAAATATATGACTCAAACATTTGAGACTTAACGTTAAAATGCAGGCTCTCGCTTCTCTGGAAAGCACAAGTTGATAATACAAGATATGAGCACAGAAATGGGAACCAATCTCTTCCTGTATTTTAAAAAACTGCATTGTAGAGATAATTTTTCATCTTATAATTAATCTAGAAGTCTGATCTAACTTTTCCAATCCATTCACACCTATCAGAAAAATGTGTGACCCCCTCCAGGGCTCTAATTTATGCTGGAACTTTCAGCTTTAATCAGCAAGAAACACCAGTACACCAGTTCTCATTATCAAACAGTGAAAAGTAATAGGTGAATGAACGTGGATCTTTCATAGAGAACACTGTGTGGAGTATTTATTAAACAGCGTAAAGAATTGAAATAAAATTCACTTTCCTTTTGAAAAAATAAGGGTTTGGGGAACTGGAAATAGAATGGCATATGAATAATTTATGAATCATAGAATGAGGTTCTGCTGGTGTCTAAGGATCTCAGCATGATGAACAGCCACTGTTATTGTAGAGGGAGAAAATGAAGTTTTCACACAGATTTCAAAATTTGCAGCTGCAAGTAATAATTGATTCAAGAAATGATGCAAAGAGTTCAAAGAAGAGTATGTCCATGAGAGTGTGTGTGTGTGTGCTAAGGTGCTTTAGCTCTGTCCGCCTCTTTGCTACCCTGTGGACTGTAGCCCGCCAGGCTCCTCTGTCCATGGGATTCTCCAGGCAAGAATACCAGAGAGGTTGCCACGCCCTCCTCCAGGGATCTTCCCAACCCAGGGATCAAACCCAGGTCTCTAATGTCTCCTGCATTAACAGGCAGGTTCTTTACCATTACGCCACATGTTTGTCACAAAAGTAATTCTTAGAACTCTCCACTTGAAGCTCAAGGTTGCAAATGTTTGTTATGGGATGTTTACAGTAGCAATCGGTATTTTTTCATTTATAGTTATAAATTGGAGGTTTCAGAGAAGTTGATTTATTTTACCAACCTATTCCCACTGACCGGGAGCTCACAGGCCTCCAAGCAGCTCTCTGAGAAATGACGTGGTTGGAGGCAATGCTCCTTATAAAAACTATTTTACAGGTAAAATATATGACTCAAACATTTGAGACTTAACGTTAAAATGCAGGCTCTCGCTTCTCTGGAAAGCACAAGTTGATAATACAAGATATGAGCACAGAAATGGGAACCAATCTCTTCCTGTATTTTAAAAAACTGCATTGTAGAGATAATTTTTCATCTTATAATTAATCTAGAAGTCTGATCTAACTTTTCCAATCCATTCACACCTATCAGAAAAATGTGTGACCCCCTCCAGGGCTCTAATTTATGCTGGAACTTTCAGCTTTAATCAGCAAGAAACACCAGTACACCAGTTCTCATTATCAAACAGTGAAAAGTAATAGGTGAATGAACGTGGATCTTTCATAGAGAACACTGTGTGGAGTATTTATTAAACAGCGTAAAGAATTGAAATAAAATTCACTTTCCTTTTGAAAAAATAAGGGTTTGGGGAACTGGAAATAGAATGGCATATGAATAATTTATGAATCATAGAATGAGGTTCTGCTGGTGTCTAAGGATCTCAGCATGATGAACAGCCACTGTTATTGTAGAGGGAGAAAATGAAGTTTTCACACAGATTTCAAAATTTGCAGCTGCAAGTAATAATTGATTCAAGAAATGATGCAAAGAGTTCAAAGAAGAGTATGTCCATGAGAGTGTGTGTGTGTGTGCTAAGGTGCTTTAGCTCTGTCCGCCTCTTTGCTACCCTGTGGACTGTAGCCCGCCAGGCTCCTCTGTCCATGGGATTCTCCAGGCAAGAATACTAGAGAGGGTTGCCACGCCCTCCTCCAGGGGATCTTCCCAACCCAGGGATCAAACCCAGGTCTCTAATGTCTCCTGCATTAACAGGCAGGTTCTTTACCATTAGCGCCACCAGTGAGGCCCATATACATGTACGTATATGTGTGTGTGCCTGCTCAGTCATGTCCAACTCTGTGTGATCCCATGGACTTTAGCTTGCCAGGTTCCTCTGTCCATGGAATTTTCAAGGCAAGAATACTGGAGTGGTTGCCATTTCCCACTCCAGAGCATCTTTCCGATCTAGGAATCAAACTCACATCTCTTGCATCTTCTGAATTGACAGGCAATTTCTTTTTTCTTTTTTTTTCTGTGGTGGCAGGCTTATCTTTTTACCACTGCATCACCATCCGTGTGCATATATCTGTGTATATATGGTGCATATATATCTGTATGTATATGTATGGGCATGAACGTACGGGGATATGTGTGTGTGTGTGTGTGTGTGTTCAGGAACAGAAATGAACAGGAAAAAGGACTTTGGAGTCCTAAAATAATTCTGATGCTGGATTAGCATTTATCAGGAGCCTTTCTTAATAAATATATTTTGTAGGTGATAAAAACAGTAGCATCAGCCAACAAAAACCATCGTTTTTCTCAAAACAGAGTTCTGGAGTTTCTTTGGCAGGTAAAGATTTTTCTTCCTGGAAGTCAATCTTTTATTATTTCAGATTCTGTCAAAATACTTAGGCCAGGTGCCTATGTTTTCAGTAAAAGGCCACTAGGTGACTTTCAGAGCACTTGGAACACAAGAGTCATCTTGCAAATGGATCATAAAGGCCTCACCGAGCCTCAGGGGAGTTTTATAGTGTAAAAAAGGTTGCTTCTCATCTGGTCTCATCAACATGAGACACAATGAGGAAACTCGGCTCAAGGGGTTTGTAATAAACGTGGAATAATAGTTAAGCGACACCCTTTCCACCTTAATTTTATTTTATTTTATTTTATTTTATTTTTTTGGGGGGGCGGGTTGGGGAGGGAGGGGGTGGGCGGGCCACTTCTATTGGTCTTCCATTTGTCCATTTTCATCCGTCTTTGTTCCTTGGCTCCTGTGGGCCTCCCTTCGCAGTGGCCTCTGTTGTCGCAGAGCACCAGCTCTGGGCGCATGCGCTCCAGAGCTCCGGCTCGGTAATTGGACACATCGGTCCAGCCGCTCCGCAGCACGTGGGATCTTCCCAGGCCAGGGATCGACCCGGCGCCCCTTGCACTGCAAGGCAGTGTCCTTACCCACTGGACCACCAGGGAAGCCCTCACCTTAATTTTAAAAACCACTCGTTTTCTGATCCTAGCAGAGATTTTCAGCTCAAGTCTCCAAACTGACACCTGGTCTAGTCCATTGCCAACATTTAACTCTTAACTCTCACCTAGGCCTGTTTTCTCTGGCTCTTTTATTTGGGATTATTTTTAGAGCGAACAAAAAAAGTTATTTAGCACACGGTCCAAGTACACTGGCTTTACAGGAAGGTGTTTAGGCCAAAGAGATAGGCATCATTTCTGGGAAACCAGGCCAGGCCTGGGGATATCACATTATCCAAACTGGCTTAATCTCAGTACAGATACCTTTTGTGGGTAGTAGAGTTATTGTGAAAGAATGCAAAGGATTAAAAAAAAGCTTTCAGAGATCAAAACTTCAGAGGGCAAAAGTTCAAGGGAGGATTAATTTTTAATGTTAAAAGGGAAGATGGATTGTGAGTAAAATCGAGAA
The DNA here is from genome assembly GCA_022376925.1 of Tragulus kanchil. Taxonomy (NCBI): domain Eukaryota; kingdom Metazoa; phylum Chordata; class Mammalia; order Artiodactyla; family Tragulidae; genus Tragulus; species Tragulus kanchil. The sequence continues at coordinate 219,721,080 of JAIOJX010000030.1, read as the reverse complement.
TATTGATTAAAATGCAAAAGCTCAGAAAGCCCAGAAATACTGTTTGGTTTGCTGAGTGTTGTGTGTGTGTGTGTGTGTGTGTGTTTTCCTGAGCCAGGCTCTTGCTGAATATATCTGCCTTATTCCTAAAAGGTTTTTCTAACTGGCTCATTAGTCACACATAAAACCATTTACCCCAGCTTGAACGTCTGTGTGCGTATGGGGCGGGTGGGATGGGGCCATGTTGAGCATAACAAGTCCTGTGGGCCAGGTGACCTTGCCTATGAGTGAACTGTATTTGCAAAGGGCGGTGTGCGTGCGTGTGGTGTGTATGTGTGTGCATGCGTGTGTGTCTGTGTTCTGTCCTGCTTGCTTATTTGCAAACATACGAAGCAAAATCACACACAAGTAAAACCTCGTGAATACAAGCTAAAGCATACAACTGATTTGAGCGCCATTACTTTCTTATGCTTCACCAACTACATCTCTCAGGGTAACTGACTGGAAGAATTTATTTACCCTTTACCTAAAAAAAGCAATGTATTTTTAGAAATTGAAAGCCGTGAGGGATCTACATATGGCTTACTACAACCTGTCTTCCCCCACGGGCCCAAGGATCGACGCGCCTTGCACTGCAAGGCAGTGTCCTTACCCACTGGACCACCAGGGAAGCCCTCACCTTAATTTTAAAAACCACTCGTTTTCTGATCCTAGCAGAGATTTTCAGCTCAAGTCTCCAAACTGACACCTGGTCTAGTCCATTGCCAACATTTAACTCTTAACTCTCACCTAGGCCTGTTTTCTCTGGCTCTTTTATTTGGGATTATTTTTAGAGCGAACAAAAAAAGTTATTTAGCACACGGTCCAAGTACACTGGCTTTACAGGAAGGTGTTTAGGCCAAAGAGATAGGCATCATTTCTGGGAAACCAGGCCAGGCCTGGGGATATCACATTATCCAAACTGGCTTAATCTCAGTACAGATACCTTTTGTGGGTAGTAGAGTTATTGTGAAAGAATGCAAAGGATTAAAAAAAAGCTTTCAGAGATCAAAACTTCAGAGGGCAAAAGTTCAAGGGAGGATTAATTTTTAATGTTAAAAGGGAAGATGGATTGTGAGTAAAATCGAGAATATTGATTAAAATGCAAAAGCTCAGAAAGCCCAGAAATACTGTTTGGTTTGCTGAGTGTTGTGTGTGTGTGTGTGTGTGTGTGTTTTCCTGAGCCAGGCTCTTGCTGAATATATCTGCCTTATTCCTAAAAGGTTTTTCTAACTGGCTCATTAGTCACACATAAAACCATTTACCCCAGCTTGAACGTCTGTGTGCGTATGGGGCGGTGGGTATGGGGCCATGTTTAGCATAACAAGTCCTGTGGGCCAGGTGACCTTGCCTATGAGTGAACTGTATTTGCAAAGACGGTGTGCGTGCGTGTGGTGTGTATGTGTGTGCATGCGTGTGTGTCTGTGTTCTGTCCTGCTTGCTTATTTGCAAACATACGAAGCAAAATCACACACAAGTAAAACCTCGTGAATACAAGCTAAAGCATACAACTGATTTGAGCGCCATTACTTTCTTATGCTTCACCAACTACATCTCTCAGGGTAACTGACTGGAAGAATTTATTTACCCTTTACCTAAAAAAAGCAATGTATTTTTAGAAATTGAAAGCCGTGAGGGATCTACATATGGCTTACTACAACCTGTCTTGGGGACAACCGAGTTCCGCAACAGCCCCGGGGCCTGCCTAAGCTATCAGGCGCTGTCAGGGCACTTTATGGCCCACCTGGGGGCTGTTACCAGTATCCCTGCTATCGAGTTTTCCTGAGAAGATAAAAAAGGTATATATCCAACAGTAGACTTTTGGTAATCAACTCCATTCATTTGTCCAATGGGAGTGAAACCTGATATATATGATAGGCTCTGGGGTCACATGGATGAAGAAAACAGATACAGTCGCTATTCGCATGAGGGAGAGTCTTGCTTTTGTTCAGTCGTTCAGTCGTGTTGGATTCTGTGACTCCATGGATGGCAGCGCGACAAGCTTCCCTGTCCTTCAGTGCCTTCCAGAGTCTGCCCAAACTCTTGTCATTTGAATCGGTGATGCTATCCAACTATCTCGTCCTCTGTTGCCCCCTTCAGAGTGAGTCTTAAAGTTGAGAGTCTTGATTCTAAAAGTTTGTCCTTCCACATACAGATGGCCAATGGGCACATGAAAGGACGCTCAACATTGCTAATTATTAGAGAAATGCAAATCAAAAGCACAATGAGGTACCACCTCCCACCAGTCAGCATGGCCATCATTAAAAAGTCTATGAGTAACAAATGCTAGAGAGCGTTGCAGAAAAGGGAAGCCTTCTGCACTCTTGGTAGGAATGTAAGATGGTATAGTCACTGTGCAAAACAGTATGGAGGGTCCTCAGAAACCCCAAAATAGAATTACTATATAATCCAGCAATCACACTTCTGGACATATGCCCAAACAAAACTATAATTCAAAAACATGCACACGCCCTATGTTCATAGCAGCACTATTCACAATAGCCAAGACATGGAAACAACCTCGGTGCCCACCGGCAGGAGAATAAGGAAGATGTGGTGCATATGTGTGTGCATGAAAGTCACTCAGTGCTGCCTGACTCTTTGCGACCCCATGGACTTCAGGCTCCAGGCTCCTCTGTCCACACGGATTCTCCAGGCAAGCACTCTCCAGGGGATCTTCCCAACCCAGGAATAATATTTGGATCTCCTGCATTGCAGGCAATCTTTTTTCACCATCTGAGCCATCAGGATAGCACAGGAATACTGGAATGGGTAGCCTATCCCTTCTCCAGGGGATCTTCTTGACCCAGGAATTGAACCGGGATCTCCTGTATTGCAGGCAGATTCTTTACCAGCTGAGCTACCTCTGTGTGTGTGTGTGTGTGTGTGTGTGTGTGTGGCTCAGTGGGGAAGAATCTGCTTGCAACACAGGAGACGCGGCAAGATCCACTGGTTCGATCCCTGGATTGGGAAGATCCCCTGGAGAAGGAAATGGTAACCCTCTCCAATATGTGTGCCTGGAGAATTCCATGGACAGAGAAGCCTGGTGGGCTACAGTCCATGGGGGTCGTAAAAGAATAGGACATGACTTACAACTAAACAACAACCAGCTATTTGCAGCAACATGGATGCAACTAGAGAGGATCATACTAAGTGAAATACGTCAGAGAGAGAATGACAGATAGCATATTATATCGCTTATACATGGAATCTAAAATATGGCACAAATGAACCTTTCTGTGAAACAGAAACAGAATCACAGACAGAGAAAAGACGGTGGTTGCCAAGGCGGGGGGTGGAGGGGAGATGGAGTGGGAGGCTGGGGTTACCAGATGGAAACTTTTCTATACGAAACAGATAAACAACAAGGTCCTACTATACAGCACAGGAACTCTATCCAATATCCTATGATGAATCATAATGGAAAAGAATATTTTAAAAGAAAAATATATATATATTCTTAAGATGGTATAGTCACTGTGCAAAACAGTATGGAGGGTCCTCAGAAACCCCAAAATAGAATTACTATATAATCCAGCAATCACACTTCTGGACATATGCCCAAACAAAACTATAATTCAAAAACATGCACACGCCCTATGTTCATAGCAGCACTATTCACAATAGCCAAGACATGGAAACAACCTCGGTGCCCACCGGCAGGAGAATAAGGAAGATGTGGTGCATATGTGTGTGCATGAAAGTCACTCAGTGCTGCCTGACTCTTTGCGACCCCATGGACTTCAGGCTCCAGGCTCCTCTGTCCACACGGATTCTCCAGGCAAGCACTCTCAGGGATCTTCCCAACCCAGGAATAATATTTGGATCTCCTGCATTGCAGGCAATCTTTTTTCACCATCTGAGCCATCAGGATAGCACAGGAATACTGGAATGGGTAGCCTATCCCTTCTCCAGGGGATCTTCTTGACCCAGGAATTGAACCGGGATCTCCTGTATTGCAGGCAGATTCTTTACCAGCTGAGCTACCTCTGTGTGTGTGTGTGTGTGTGTGTGTGTGTGTGGCTCAGTGGGGAAGAATCTGCTTGCAACACAGGAGACGCGCAAGATCCACTGGTTCGATCCCTGGATTGGGAAGATCCCCTGGAGAAGGAAATGGTAACCCTCTCCAATATGTGTGCCTGGAGAATTCCATGGACAGAGAAGCCTGGTGGGCTACAGTCCATGGGGGTCGTAAAAGAATAGGACATGACTTACAACTAAACAACAACCAGCTATTTGCAGCAACATGGATGCAACTAGAGAGGATCATACTAAGTGAAATACGTCAGAGAGAGAATGACAGATAGCATATTATATCGCTTATACATGGAATCTAAAATATGGCACAAATGAACCTTTCTGTGAAACAGAAACAGAATCACAGACAGAGAAAAGACGGTGGTTGCCAAGGCGGGGGGTGGAGGGGAGATGGAGTGGGAGGCTGGGGTTACCAGATGGAAACTTTTCTATACGAAACAGATAAACAACAAGGTCCTACTATACAGCACAGGGAACTCTATCCAATATCCTATGATGAATCATAATGGAAAAGAATATTTTAAAAAGAAAAAAAATATATATATATTCTTATACACAAACAGGTATAACTGAATCACTTTCCTGTACATTCAGAAATTAACACAACACTGTAAATCAATTATAGTTCCACTGTAAAAACTGATTAAAATAATACAAACATCTGCTCTTCCTTTGAAGAAAACTGCAGATCAGTGGTAGTCTCTGCATTCCCCATGAAAAGTAGCCTGGGAGTGTGCCTCAGCACCTGCTGAGAAGGCACCTAAAGGGGCCAAGTACCTGGCGGAAGCAGGAATGCCCTGGCTTCTCCCCAGATGCCTGTGGCACCCAGAGAAAAGACCAGGAGTGAGACAGAGCAAAGTCAATCAAAGTGCACCTCTTCCGGGCCACGGAGGATGATGCAGGTAGGGGCCTCCATGCATACATCCTCTTCAGCAGTCATTTCAACAACAACAACAACAAATGTAGTTTCCTCTGTGATTCTTCCGTAAACCATGGTGGCAAAACCATGACTTACTGAGGGACAGACTCTGATCTTGTTTCTATAGGCTGTCATGTGAGGAAAAAGCAGAGCCTAGATCAGGCCCTCAGCTGCAGGTAAGAAATAGTTTTAAAAAAAAATTTGTGTCTCAGAAGCCTCTTAAAGTAGAGGTCCATCAACTAGATCTTGACCTTGAACGAGTCTATCTGTGCTACATTAGTAAAAACACACACATAACTCACTCACTGACAACTGAACGTGACCATCTTCCAGCTGTGTATCTGGAATTCTCCCCCATCTTGAAGATGAGGAGAGAGTGCCAATGTGAACAGTAATGATAACAATCATTAATCAGATTGTCTTCCATCGTTCTCTTCGAGAGTAGCGCTTCCTCTTTCCAGAATGTGTGCAGGTTATATTTGGAACCACTCTTGTTTTGAAACTTCGTTTTAAATTAAACTTAGTTTTGGCTGCACTGGTTTCTGATGAGAATAATATTAGCATGGGAGCCAAAAACAATTCAATAAAAACACATCTACTGAATACATGAAAAGTCATGAATCCATAATCATACTTTACCAAGAGAAAGCCAGAAGAAAAACACATTTGAGGCAGTTAGTTAACCACCCCATATTTGGAAACTATACAATTAAAGGGAAAATACATCTAATGGCTTTCCAATAGGAACCATATTACAGGGTAAGAAAATAGTTCCAGGTGATGAGATAAAGCTCTGTTTCATAGACGCATGTCAGCTAAGTGTAGAAGGATGAGACTTAGAAAGTCATAATCTTGCAACTCCTAATAGGAATGTAGATCCGAGCAAGACCTCTCAATTTGATTGAACGCATCAGGTAAAGAGTTGATGGAACCTGGGAGAGTCGTGTGAAACCAAAGCAATACCGCCATCGATACGGTTCTACTCACCAGGAGAAAAACATAATCGTACAATGCATGGATCATACTGCCATCAGCCTAACTTAATGGTTGACCTCAGCATCAGAAATGGTGGGCGGACAAGCTATCACATGTCTCTTGGTGTCACGCATCCTGAATCACAGCGTCACCTGGGATGCACTCTGGCCAGAGGTATTCACCTGAGGCCTAGTATGCCATAGATGTAACTTCCAGGAAGCGTAGGGGAAAGAGGAACCAGAGAAATGACACACGGAGGTGCAGGGAACCTCGATGGACACAGTGGCTGTAAGAAGGTTCAGCGAAAAAAGAGACCAAAGAAAGCAGAGGCTGGAATAAAAGACAGAAAGGAAACACAACGCTCAGGTGGAATGTGTGGTTTGGAATTTGTTTTGGGTTTGGATAAATGAGCTATAAAGGATATCTGGGGAACGATGTGGAAAAACACAAAAAAAAATTTTGTTCAAAGGCTGGAATTCTCCCCATCTTGAAGATGAGGAGAGTGCCAATGTGAACAGTAATGATAACAATCATTAATCAGATTGTCTTCCATCGTTCTCTTCGAGAGTAGCGCTTCCTCTTTCCAGAATGTGTGCAGGTTATATTTGGAACCACTCTTGTTTTGAAACTTCGTTTTAAATTAAACTTAGTTTTGGCTGCACTGGTTTCTGATGAGAATAATATTAGCATGGGAGCCAAAAACAATTCAATAAAAACACATCTACTGAATACATGAAAAGTCATGAATCCATAATCATACTTTACCAAGAGAAAGCCAGAAGAAAAACACATTTGAGGCAGTTAGTTAACCACCCCATATTTGGAAACTATACAATTAAAGGGAAAATACATCTAATGGCTTTCCAATAGGAACCATATTACAGGGTAAGAAAATAGTTCCAGGTGATGAGATAAAGCTCTGTTTCATAGACGCATGTCAGCTAAGTGTAGAAGGATGAGACTTAGAAAGTCATAATCTTGCAACTCCTAATAGGAATGTAGATCCGAGCAAGACCTCTCAATTTGATTGAACGCATCAGGTAAAGAGTTGATGGAACCTGGGAGAGTCGTGTGAAACCAAAGCAATACCGCCATCGATACGGTTCTACTCACCAGGAGAAAAACATAATCGTACAATGCATGGATCATACTGCCATCAGCCTAACTTAATGGTTGACCTCAGCATCAGAAATGGTGGGCGGACAAGCTATCACATGTCTCTTGGTGTCACGCATCCTGAATCACAGCGTCACCTGGGATGCACTCTGGCCAGAGGTATTCACCTGAGGCCTAGTATGCCATAGATGTAACTTCCAGGAAGCGTAGGGGAAAGAGGAACCAGAGAAATGACACACGGAGGTGCAGGGAACCTCGATGGACACAGTGGCTGTAAGAAGGTTCAGCGAAAAAAGAGACCAAAGAAAGCAGAGGCTGGAATAAAAGACAGAAAGGAAACACAACGCTCAGGTGGAATGTGTGGTTTGGAATTTGTTTTGGGTTTGGATAAATGAGCTATAAAGGATATCTGGGGGAACGTATGTGGAATTTCAATATATACAGGCTATTAAATAATGTTAAAGAATGATTATGAATTTTAGTTGTGATACTGTTTTTTTGTTGCATAGGAAAGTGCTCTTACTTTTTAGAAATGCATTTTGAGGTACCCTCGGGGGTAATGTGGGCTTCCCTGGTGGTTCAGCTGGTGAAGAATCCACTGGCAATGCAGGAGACCTGGGTTTGACCCCTGGGTCCGGAGGGGCCCCTGGAGAAGGACATGGCAACCCACTCCAGGATACTTGCCTTGAAAATTCCATGGACAGAGGAGCCTGGTGGGCTACAGGCCATGGGGTCATGCAGAGTCAGACACAACTTAGAGACCACACCATCACCACTACAGCAGGTCATGTCATGACTGTAACTTATTCTTTGCAGATGATATACAACGGGGCATCATGGGTGAGACAGAGTGTGATGTGCAGGCCTTCTATGGCGGGCTGAATACACGTCCACAGACCTTTTAACCAGCCACACTTATCAGAGACTAGCAATGTAACTAGAACTTGCTATCAAATAATGAGTAAAAATTTTGTATACCATTTTCTAAAGACTGAAGTGAAGGAAGCATTATCCTTAGATGAGTAAAAAAAATTCAAGGCTTTATAGCTAACATGTGAGTAGAGCCACCAAAACATAATTTCCATGGATCACAATGAATAAAACTTTTCTTCACTTAGTGCTACTCAAAATCTTCACCTATCAGCAAAAATCAATCAACCACGGGGAATGGTTATTTAAATTATGATATATCCATACCAGAAATATTGTGACATTACTAACAACTGGATTTAGTTTACCTTTTGAATTGGTATTAGTTAACACAAAGACATGTTAATGATATAAAGTTAAATGCAGGGTATACAACTAAGATCACCCCAATTTTATGTATGTGTAAGTGACTCAGCCTCTAGGTAATTGCTGAGAGGTATAAAAAGGAGCCATTCAATGTATTCCAAGCAACACTGGACTGTTAAAATAATAGAAAAAAATATATACTTGGAGAAGGCAGCAAAAAACAAAAATGCCGAGCTCAACATGCGTAGATTACATTATTGTCGGTTTTAAACCAGAGAGTTCTCTCACCACATTGGGCAGATGTGGTAAATGTTCCGACGCGATAAAAAAGAAACTTATTTTACTCATCTCCAAAGCTGAAAGTTGAAGAGTTGAAGCCCTTTTGCCCTTTTCAGAATGACTAAATGGATGTGCACCTCCTCACCGCCAAAGCCTCCCCTTTTCTGGGGACGAGAAAAGGCAGTCCTGCTCTAATAGACACGAGATTTGCATCCAAAAAAACTCGATGGCAGAGCTGCTTAAACCTATGGGCAGCCAGTGAAAGTCCACCAAACGTCCTCCTGCTCTCCAGAAGGGCGGCCCGGCCTGCGGTGCTAAAAGGAGATGGGGATCGGCTGAAAGAAACGCGATCCTTCCTCAGGGGCGGCCCCTTCTCCTTTATGGGAAGAAAAAGAAACCTCACCAAGCGTCACATTCACTTACAGCCTCCAAGAGGCCTGCCTCTTTCACGCAACAAGTAAATACGTTCTCACGGCGTTAAAAACCTCTTTCCTTCTCCTGATGATTAAAGTATGATGCTCGGCGACGACTCAAAAGACTGAAGCCAAGCCACAGGCACTGACGAGAATGGTCTCCAGGCTCCACGGCTCAGGAAGGAAGCCAGAGCAACAGGACCACAGAATCCCACTCACACAGGTGCACATACATTCACACGCAACAACACATGTGCACAAACACATACCTGCCCCAGCAAAGAAAAGGTTAGAGATGAACACACATCGAGTTCTCAAAGACAAGTGTGTACAAGCAGCTAGGAAAGGACCAGGTGAAAGGGAAACCTAACTTCTCTTACTCCAGATATTTCTGAATTTTCTCTTTACAGCAGCAGATATTCATTTACCTCTTAAGTAATTTTTAAAAAGAAAGAAAGATGAACTCACACGCTCCTGGCAGAAATGTAAAAATGGTACAGTCCACTTGAAGACAATTTGGCAGGACCTCAAAAAGCGCAATACAGAGGGACCATGTGACCCAGCCATTCCACTCGGAGTTGTCTACTCAAGAGAAAAATGAAAGGTCTGCAAGCATAAGGATGTGAGTACTTATGGAAGCATGGTTTGTAAAAGCCAAACCATGGAAGCAACTGAAACGCTCACCACCCAGTGACTGGATGAGTGACTGAGCTATGGCCAGGTCACTCAACATCGTTCAGCAACTATTGCCGCACACAACAGCTTAGCTCAATCTCAGAACGACAAGGCTGAGTTCAGGAAACCAGACCAAAAAAAGAATACGTGCTCTATATTTCAACGCACATTAAACTCTAGAAATGCAAACCAAACAACAGAGAGGGATAAGCAGCTTGGTGCTTGAATGAGGGGTGAGTGGTTAGGCTCACAAAGGGCACAAGGGAATTTTGAAGGTGATGGGGATGTTCACCACCTTCATGTGGTGATGGGCTTACTGGTGTATACTACATCAACATTTACTCTTTCTTATGCTTCCCAGATGGCTCAATAATAAAGAATTCACCTGCAAATGCAGGAGATGGAGAAGACACAGGTCTGATTCTCTAGGTTGAGAAGATCCCCTGGAGGAGGAAATGGTAACTCAAGCCAGTATTCGTTTTTGGGGGGCGGGCACTTCTATTGGTCTTTCATTTACCTGTTTTCATCCACTGTTCTCTGGCCCGTGTAGGCCTCCTATCACAGTGGCCTCGCTGCAGAGCTCCGGCTCCAGGCGCATGCGCTCAGAGCTCCGGCTCGGTAGTTGGACACATCGGTCCAGCCACTCCGCGGTACGTGGGATCTTCCCAGGCCAGGGATCGAACCAGCGTCCCTTGCACTGCAAGGCGGTGTCCTTACCCACTGGACCACCAGGGAAGCCCCCAACTCCAGTACCATGGACAGAGAAGCCTGATGGGCTACAGTTCATGGGGTCACAGAGAGGCAGACACGCCTGAGTAACTGAGCATGCATGCATGCTTTAAATAGGTGCAATTTATTCTGTGTCAATTATATATCTCAATGAAACTTTTTTAAAAAGGTAATACATGTTTAATATAGAATATTTGGAAATTACGTGAGAATGAAAGTGATTTGGCAGGACCTCAAAAGCGCAATACAGAGGGACCATGTGACCCAGCCATTCCACTCGGAGTTGTCTACTCAAGAGAAAAATGAAAGGTCTGCAAGCATAAGGATGTGAGTACTTATGGAAGCATGGTTTGTAAAAGCCAAACCATGGAAGCAACTGAAACGCTCACCACCCAGTGACTGGATGAGTGACTGAGCTATGGCCAGGTCACTCAACATCGTTTCAGCAACTATTGCCGCACACAACAGCTTAGCTCAATCTCAGAACGACAAGGCTGAGTTCAGGAAACCAGACCAAAAAAAGAATACGTGCTCTATATTTCAACGCACATTAAACTCTAGAAATGCAAACCAAACAACAGAGAGGGATAAGCAGCTTGGTGCTTGAATGAGGGGTGAGTGGTTAGGCTCACAAAGGGCACAAGGGAATTTTGAAGGTGATGGGGATGTTCACCACCTTCATGTGGTGATGGGCTTACTGGTGTATACTACATCAACATTTACTCTTTCTTATGCTTCCCAGATGGCTCAATAATAAAGAATTCACCTGCAAATGCAGGAGATGGAGAAGACACAGGTCTGATTCTCTAGGTTGAGAAGATCCCCTGGAGGAGGAAATGGTAACTCAAGCCAGTATTCTTTTTTGGGGGGCGGGGCACTTCTATTGGTCTTTCATTTACCTGTTTTCATCCACTGTTCTCTGGCCCGTGTAGGCCTCCTATCACAGTGGCCTCTCGCTGCAGAGCTCCGGCTCCAGGCGCATGCGCTCCAGAGCTCCGGCTCGGTAGTTGGACACATCGGTCCAGCCACTCCGCGGTACGTGGGATCTTCCCAGGCCAGGGATCGAACCAGCGTCCCTTGCACTGCAAGGCGGTGTCCTTACCCACTGGACCACCAGGGAAGCCCCCAACTCCAGTACCATGGACAGAGAAGCCTGATGGGCTACAGTTCATGGGGTCACAGAGAGGCAGACACGCCTGAGTAACTGAGCATGCATGCATGCTTTAAATAGGTGCAATTTATTCTGTGTCAATTATATATCTCAATGAATCTGTTTTTAAAAAGGTAATACATGTTTAATATAGAATATTTGGAAATTACGTGAGAATGAAAGTGAAAAATAAAAGCACTACTCCTTGGGGCCTCTTGAGTACTCCCCTCTGTCAAAGACAAGTGTTGGCCCCAGAGGAATGAACCCCAAGTCCTGGCCGGGACCCCCCCCAGTTATCAGCAGTGTTCAGAGGAACAATCTTTTTTCTGAGCGGATTTTCCCTAGCTTTTCGCTGAATTTCAGGCCGGAGTAAGTGAAATTTGGTTGAAACCGCTAGCTTCATAGAGTTGTGGTAACAAACCATAAATCTTTCTGAGTTCCTTAAGAAGCTCTGCAAACCTTAGAAAACCAGATGGCTCTTAACAGAGTTGGTTGATTTAATAGCTCTGGAATGGGTTTTTAGTCAAGTGCTGGTTCCAGATTCTCAGCATTTAGCAGGAATGGTTAGTGAGTTAAACATACACACACACACAATAAATACACACACACAGAGTTTTTCTTCATTTCGATGACAAAGAGAAGTGTGTCTTCAGTCATTCAGTCGTGTCTGATTCTTTGCAACCCCGTGCACTGTAGCCCGCCAGGCTCCTCTGTCTATGGGATTCTCCAGACAAGAATTCTGGAGTGGACTGCCATGTCCTCCTCCATGGGATCTTCCCAACCCAGGAACCAAACCCAGATCTCTCAAGTGTCCTACATTGACAGGGGGGTTCTTTACCACTAGCGGCACCTGGGAAGCCCACAAAGAGAAGGTGATGCAGATACATTCACTCAGAATATCCATAAATATATCTTTTTTTTTTTTTTAACAGAGTTTTGTTGTTCACTGACATGTATGTTCCCAGATCATTCATATGCATATCCCTGGTCCCCACCCGCAACGCAGTTCCCCCCATCCCACCCCTCCGGACCATCGCCCCAAGCCATTGTAAGCACTCCTATTCCCTTGGCACAATGAAATGATAACCTCCCATATTACAGGTAAGGAAACTGAGGCTGACAGACTTGTTCAGCCCTCACTCAAGTTAAATTCAAAGTAAGTATATAATTTATTCTGTGTCAATTATATATCTCAATGAATCTGTTTTAAAAGGTAATACATGTTTAATATAGAATATTTGGAAATTACGTGAGAATGAAAGTGAAAAATAAAAGCACTACTCCTTGGGGCCTCTTGAGTACTCCCCTCTGTCAAAGACAAGTGTTGGCCCCAGAGGAATGAACCCCAAGTCCTGGCCGGGACCCCCCCCAGTTATCAGCAGTGTTCAGAGGAACAATCTTTTTTCTGAGCGGATTTTCCCTAGCTTTTCGCTGAATTTCAGGCCGGAGTAAGTGAAATTTGGTTGAAACCGCTAGCTTCATAGAGTTGTGGTAACAAACCATAAATCTTTCTGAGTTCCTTAAGAAGCTCTGCAAACCTTAGAAAACCAGATGGCTCTTAACAGAGTTGGTTGATTTAATAGCTCTGGAATGGGTTTTTAGTCAAGTGCTGGTTCCAGATTCTCAGCATTTAGCAGGAATGGTTAGTGAGTTAAACATACACACACACACAATAAATACACACACACAGAGTTTTTCTTCATTTCGATGACAAAGAGAAGTGTGTCTTCAGTCATTCAGTCGTGTCTGATTCTTTGAAACCCCCGTGCACTGTAGCCCGCCAGGCTCCTCTGTCTATGGGATTCTCCAGACAAGAATTCTGGAGTGGACTGCCATGTCCTCCTCCATGGGATCTTCCCAACCCAGGAACCAAACCCAGATCTCTCAAGTGTCCTACATTGACAGGGGGGTTCTTTACCACTAGCGGCACCTGGGAAGCCCACAAAGAGAAGGTGATGCAGATACATTCACTCAGAATATCCATAAATATATCTTTTTTTTTTTTTTAACAGAGTTTTGTTGTTCACTGACATGTATGTTCCCAGATCATTCATATGCATATCCCTGGTCCCCACCCGCAACGCAGTTCCCCCCATCCCACCCCTCCGGACCATCGCCCCAAGCCATTGTAAGCACTCCTATTCCCTTGGCACAATGAAATGATAACCTCCCATATTACAGGTAAGGAAACTGAGGCTGACAGACTTGTTCAGCCCTCACTCAAGTTAAATTCAAAGTAAGTATATAATTTATGTAATATAAAGTACAATAACAGCCGAAATTTCCCCCTCACACCACAATTTATAAGGTCCTTTAAGTACGTCTTGTCTTTGGGCCCTGACAACCTTTCTCTGTTCAGGTGGCTACGAGGATGCATGGTTTCTCCCCATATCTCCCAAACCTGGAAATAAGAGTCCCTTCTGATGTCCTGCTACTCAAAGTATAGTCCCAGCCCAGCAGCAGGAGCCTGACCTGGAAGCTTGTTAGAAATGCAGGCTCCCAGGTTCCATGCACACCTGCCAACTCGGAATCTGGATGTGAACAAGGTCCCCAGGTGACTGGTAGGCACGTTAAAGTCTGAAAGGCCCTGTCATCAAGCCAGCTGTCAAACGCACACAGGTCGCCTGAGCAGAGACACAGGGAGTCCCTGGGAAGAGACAGCGTCCCCATGTAAGCAGGTGTTGTGTGGTACTGAGTGGAGGGCTGAAGAAAATATGGGCGCATTGCGAGGGGCTGGTCGAGTGGGGAGGAGTCGAGAAAGGAGCACTGCGGAGGCCACCGGGGCAGACAACGCCAGCCCCGCTCAGGGGTGGATGGCTGTGGCTGAGGGCCAGGGGCAAGGCAAGGCCCTCTGAGCCAGGGACACGTGAGGCGTCCAGATCTCCTCACAGCGCACATAGGTCATGGTAGACCCTGGGGTTCCTGGGACAGGCAGATGGTGCTCCGTTATTGCTCAACGTTTCACAAAGACCTTCCTCAACGACAGGGTGAAGAAGATGCCATGTCTGCCAGGCATCCTTGTTTAAAGCTCCTTTTTGTTTAAAATAAAGAATAATAATAATTTTAAAAAGCTCCTTTTTGTTTACGAGTCACGTTTGCCTACTCTTACGTTTCCCAGAGAACATGGTCAATGTCTCAGATGGAGGAAGTGGTTGGACATTACCCTGTGGCCACAAGTTCTATCTGCCCCTGCTGGGGATGGTACACAGGCATACGAAGGAACACACCTCCCCCCTCCCCCTTTTAATTCTTGAGGAAGTTTGGCCAACTCTGAACCTACAATCACTCACTCAGACCACTGAGGAGCCCCTTGTCAGTGGAAGGGGGCTGGACGCAGTGTGGTACTGTCTGGAGGAGGTGGGGTAGGGAATGAAGAACCCAAGTAAGCTTTGAGACTGGTGCCCTAACGTCCATGCCATTGAAATAGAGTTCACGTGTGTCTGCTCCAGAAACAGGAGGTCACCTTCAACATCTAGAAGAATCTAAGATGACATTCACATCATCTTCGAACCTAATCTCTAAAACCATTTCCTCCAGGTTGATAATTTGGCTTCTCCTTTGGGTCAGCCCATGGATGGAGGGAGTGGGAATGCCCACAAGAGTAGATGAATCCTGGGACATTTGGTTTCACGTTTTCCTCCATGTCTTTCTATTCTACAACACTGCCTCATTCAATGGGGTACAGATTAGAAGGCTGTAAAGAATACATTCCTGAGATGACTTTTGCCAGACTGTCAGCCACTGGGCCTCTCACCATCTCCCAGGGCCTGCTTTCAAGCTCCGGCTGGTGGGAGGGACAAGCTGAAGAAAATATGGGCGCATTGCGAGGGCTGGTCGAGTGGGAGGAGTCGAGAAAGGAGCACTGCGGAGGCCACGGGCAGACAACGCCAGCCCGCTCAGGGGTGGTTGGCTGTGGCTGAGGGCCAGGGGCAAGGCAAGGCCCTCTGAGCCAGGGACACGTGAGGCGTCCAGATCTCCTCACAGCGCACATAGGTCATGGTAGACCCTGGGGTTCCTGGGACAGGCAGATGGTGCTCCGTTATTGCTCAACGTTTCACAAAGACCTTCCTCAACGACAGGGTGAAGAAGATGCCATGTCTGCCAGGCATCCTTGTTTAAAGCTCCTTTTTGTTTAAAATAAAGAATAATAATAATTTTAAAAAGCTCCTTTTTGTTTACGAGTCACGTTTGCCTACTCTTACGTTTCCCAGAGAACATGGTCAATGTCTCAGATGGAGGAAGTGGTTGGACATTACCCTGTGGCCACAAGTTCTATCTGCCCCTGCTGGGGATGGTACACAGGCATACGAAGGAACACACCTCCCCCCTCCCCCTTTTAATTCTTGAGGAAGTTTGGCCAACTCTGAACCTACAATCACTCACTCAGACCACTGAGGAGCCCCTTGTCAGTGGAAGGGGGCTGGACGCAGTGTGGTACTGTCTGGAGGAGGTGGGGTAGGGAATGAAGAACCCAAGTAAGCTTTGAGACTGGTGCCCTAACGTCCATGCCATTGAAATAGAGTTCACGTGTGTCTGCTCCAGAAACAGGAGGTCACCTTCAACATCTAGAAGAATCTAAGATGACATTCACATCATCTTCGAACCTAATCTCTAAAACCATTTCCTCCAGGTTGATAATTTGGCTTCTCCTTTGGGTCAGCCCATGGATGGAGGGAGTGGGAATGCCCACAAGAGTAGATGAATCCTGGGACATTTGGTTTCACGTTTTCCTCCATGTCTTTCTATTCTACAACACTGCCTCATTCAATGGGGTACAGATTAGAAGGCTGTAAAGAATACATTCCTGAGATGACTTTTGCCAGACTGTCAGCCACTGGGCCTCTCACCATCTCCCCAGGGCCTGCTTTCAAGCTCCGGCTGGTGGGAGGGACAAGGTAGCATGTTACAAGGGTGCTCACGAGGCCACATGGGGAGCTGTGTGGTTTAGGGGTCTGGAAACCAGGTGCCTGACTGTCAGGCTACACCCACAGACCCAGGCACCACCACCAAGTCAGATGTCTCTTGGTTTTGGCAGCTCTGAAATTATGAGTTGACAATCAGATGGCACAGAAGCCTGGAAACAAAGTTATCAGCTAATCAGCAAGGCCTTCTTGGATGTGGTTTAGATATCCTGAAAGTTAGCGCAATGTGGCATAGGGTGGAAATTGCTATGCCCAGGATGAGTGATGGTGTATGTGTGTGTGAGCGTGTGAGTGTGCGGTTGTGGTTGAAGACAGAGAACCTGGCTTTGTTTTTAACTCTCAGATGAACAATGAGAGATTCTGACAAATGGGATGACTTTAGAATAACTTTCTAAATTGAAATAATTGCATAGATACTTAACATTTAAGACAAGTTACAGGGATTTTTTTAATGCTTCTGGATAGAAACACTTGTTCGAATTCTAAAATGTTTTATGTTAATTATGCAATTTACTCCTGAACACACTCTCATTGTAAAACACTCCATGAGTGCAGACACATCAAAATTCCTCCTTAACTATTTCCTACCAACTCGGACTTCTTCCTGGAGGCAAGCAGTGTGGTGGCCATTTGGGTATAAATCCTTCCAAGCTCTTTTCTCTGCAGTTATAAACATGTCTATATTTCTAGAACTATATGTTATATCATGTTGATTTTTTTTTAATTGTGCCTTTGAGGTTGTTGTTGTTGTTTTTTTAAAAGATTTATTTATTTATTTATTTTGGGCGGGGGTCGGGTTGGGGAGGGAGGGGAGCAGGCGGGCCACTTCTATTGGTCTTTCATTTCTCTATTTTCATCCGTCTTTGTTCCTTGGCTCCTGTGGGCCTCCCATCGTGGTGGCGTCTGTTGTTGCAGAGCACCGGCTCTGGGCGCATGCGCTCCAGAGCTCCGGCTCGGTAATTGGACACATCGGTCCAGCCGCTCCACGGCATGTGGGATCTTCCCAGGCCAGGGATCGAACCGGCGCCCCTTGCACTGCAAGGCGGTGTCCTTACCCACTGGACCACTAGGGGAAGCCCCATGTTGATGTTTTGTTTTGTTTTGTTTCTATCAGAAATACCACATCATCTACAATTTGCTTTGTCCATTCAGAAACACATCATGGAGCTTTTCCCATGTTAGGACTTACAGATTCATCGCCTTTCTAAACGCTACCCAGTATTCAATAGAATGGATATGCCATCTTTTATGAACTCTTGTCTCATCGATGGGCATGTGGCCGGTTTTCCATTTTCACCAACACAAGTACCTTTGCTGCAATACCTCCTTGAGGGCACACACGGATATTTGCTAAAGGAATTACTGCAACTTTTACACATGAACAGATCCCACTACCATCCCTTTCCAGTGTGGCTGAACCAATTCGCACACTCTCAGGAGTGTGATAGCGCCTAGCTCTCCACCCTGATGCTCACTGTTAGACCCATAAAGATGCATCTATTTGAACGATGGAAATACTGGTGCTGTTTAGTTTGCACGTCCCTATTTAGAGCATTTTTTCAGGTGTTTTCTTCCCTCATCCGGGAGCTGCCTCTTCACAATTCTAAAATGTTTTATGTTAATTATGCAATTTACTCCTGAACACACTCTCATTGTAAAACACTCCATGAGTGCAGACACATCAAAATTCCTCCTTAACTATTTCCTACCAACTCGGACTTCTTCCTGGAGGCAAGCAGTGTGGTGGCCATTTGGGTATAAATCCTTCCAAGCTCTTTTCTCTGCAGTTATAAACATGTCTATATTTCTAGAACTATATGTTATATCATGTTGATTTTTTTTTAATTGTGCCTTTGAGGTTGTTGTTGTTGTTTTTTTAAAAGATTTATTTATTTATTTATTTTGGGCGGGGGTCGGGTTGGGGAGGGAGGGGAGCAGGCGGGCCACTTCTATTGGTCTTTCATTTCTCTATTTTCATCCGTCTTTGTTCCTTGGCTCCTGTGGGCCTCCCATCGTGGTGGCGTCTGTTGTTGCAGAGCACCGGCTCTGGGCGCATGCGCTCCAGAGCTCCGGCTCGGTAATTGGACACATCGGTCCAGCCGCTCCACGGCATGTGGGATCTTCCCAGGCCAGGGATCGAACCGGCGCCCCTTGCACTGCAAGGCGGTGTCCTTACCCACTGGACCACTAGGGGAAGCCCCATGTTGATGTTTTGTTTTGTTTTGTTTCTATCAGAAATACCACATCATCTACAATTTGCTTTGTCCATTCAGAAACACATCATGGAGCTTTTCCCATGTTAGGACTTACAGATTCATCGCCTTTCTAAACGCTACCCAGTATTCAATAGAATGGATATGCCATCTTTTATGAACTCTTGTCTCATCGATGGGCATGTGGCCGGTTTTCCATTTTCACCAACACAAGTACCTTTGCTGCAATACCTCCTTGAGGGCACACACGGATATTTGCTAAAGGAATTACTGCAACTTTTACACATGAACAGATCCCACTACCATCCCTTTCCAGTGTGGCTGAACCAATTCGCACACTCTCAGGAGTGTGATAGCGCCTAGCTCTCCACCCTGATGCTCACTGTTAGACCCATAAAGATGCATCTATTTGAACGATGGAAATACTGGTGCTGTTTAATTTGCACGTCCCTGATGACCACTTAGAGCATTTTTTCAGGTGTTTTTCTTCCCTCATCCGGGAGCTGCCTCTTCACACTTCTGCACATTTTAAAATGTGGGTTGTCTTCTTCTTTTGAGTTTGTAGGAGCAGAATGTCTTTTCTAAGAGAAACTGCAAAAGCAGGTAGTAAAAGCCAGTTTGCTTCACTGCAGAAAGCTATAAAAGCACCTGCTGGCGTAGAAATGGAGGGGAAAAAAGGCCTGTGGTGTGTGTGCGCGTGCATGTTTTTTTCCATTGCGTGACTTTAACACCCACACATGTTTAGTAAATGAAGTGAAGCCCCCAAAGGCTGCAACGGCAAAGATAAAAGACAGAAAAGTGAGGTCGTTCTTTCAGACGCTTAATGACAAGACGGGCCATTTCCAGCTGACAGCTGTGGACTGGCTTTCAGCGGCTGCGGGAGGTTGGCCGGTGGCCCCAGGATCAACTCCTTCCTGCAGGAATCTTTCCTATGGTGGGAGCTGGGTACCTGGGCTCCAGCTCATCCGTTGCCCACCTAAGGAAGTGACGTCAGTCTGCGGCCCCTGTCTGGGGTTATCTGAGGGGCTCATCGACGGTGCTAGTGACAGAGACAGAGGAGCAACCAGGTGGTAGCAAGGAGCTGGCAGAGCCAGGCTCACCAACTCACTCTCAACCGCAGGCGAACTTATCTCCACGGGGCATCTTCCTGGGTGAAAGCTGAAGCCTCGCGGCTAGAGAACAGGCACGTGTGGGGCACAGAGGGCCAAGGACTGGGGAGGGCGGGACCCAGGCTTTCTGCAGTTGGTTCTGAGCTTACAGATTCATCGCCTTTCTAAACGCTACCCAGTATTCAATAGAATGGATATGCCATCTTTTATGAACTCTTGTCTCATCGATGGGCATGTGGCCGGTTTTCCATTTTCACCAACACAAGTACCTTTGCTGCAATACCTCCTTGAGGGCACACACGGATATTTGCTAAAGGAATTACTGCAACTTTTACACATGAACAGATCCCACTACCATCCCTTTCCAGTGTGGCTGAACCAATTCGCACACTCTCAGGAGTGTGATAGCGCCTAGCTCTCCACCCTGATGCTCACTGTTAGACCCATAAAGATGCATCTATTTGAACGATGGAAATACTGGTGCTGTTTAATTTGCACGTCCCTGATGACCACTTAGAGCATTTTTTCAGGTGTTTTTCTTCCCTCATCCGGGAGCTGCCTCTTCACACTTCTGCACATTTTAAAATGTGGGTTGTCTTCTTCTTTTGAGTTTGTAGGAGCAGAATGTCTTTTCTAAGAGAAACTGCAAAAGCAGGTAGTAAAAGCCAGTTTGCTTCACTGCAGAAAGCTATAAAAGCACCTGCTGGCGTAGAAATGGAGGGGAAAAAAGGCCTGTGGTGTGTGTGCGCGTGCATGTTTTTTTCCATTGCGTGACTTTAACACCCACACATGTTTAGTAAATGAAGTGAAGCCCCCAAAGGCTGCAACGGCAAAGATAAAAGACAGAAAAGTGAGGTCGTTCTTTCAGACGCTTAATGACAAGACGGGCCATTTCCAGCTGACAGCTGTGGACTGGCTTTCAGCGGCTGCGGGAGGTTGGCCGGTGGCCCCAGGATCAACTCCTTCCTGCAGGAATCTTTCCTATGGTGGGAGCTGGGTACCTGGGCTCCAGCTCATCCGTTGCCCACCTAAGGAAGTGACGTCAGTCTGCGGCCCCTGTCTGGGGTTATCTGAGGGGCTCATCGACGGTGCTAGTGACAGAGACAGAGGAGCAACCAGGTGGTAGCAAGGAGCTGGCAGAGCCAGGCTCACCAACTCACTCTCAACCGCAGGCGAACTTATCTCCACGGGGCATCTTCCTGGGTGAAAGCTGAAGCCTCGCGGCTAGAGAACAGGCACGTGTGGGGCACAGAGGGGCCAAGGACTGGGGGAGGGGGCGGGGACCCAGGCTTTCTGCAGTTGGTTCTGATGTGTCTGTGGATGAGGTCATAGAGCAAGCGCAAATATAAACCCCGAGGATGGGGTGTCGTGTGGGCAAAGGACTGGGTCTGTGTGACGTAATCCCTTGAACCCTCTGTTGTCAGATCTGGTTTTAAAAGATCGGAGAGGAAAGGCTCCAGCCATTTTTCTTATAGAAAACAGGCTTGGAGTAGGCTATGTTTCCAGACTTTGTGAAAGACGCTAAGAAGTCAAGCCTGTTGCTGAGGAGCTGGGAGCTGCCTCCTTTTTTTTTTTTTTTTTTAACAGCATCTTGCTCGTGCTTATCTCCTGTTTCTCCTCCCAAAGCTCTTGTAGAGGATATTTTCACAAGTACTGCTTTCTCTGGAAGACCACCCCACACTCACTTTACTCTGTCCCCAGATTCAAACAGAAACCAGCCCGTCATGCCTCTGGGCATTCCTCAAGCCATGCATGCCTCCTAAAATCACGCATCATCTCCCTCAATCTCCTCCCCACAGGCTTCCACGTAACCTCCTGGAGTACTGCCCATCGCTCAATGCTCAAATGGTAACACAGCCTTCTGAAGGCATGGAGCTTCTCGGCCCTTGTCGGCAGAGGTGTCTTTCTCTGCTTTCCTTCCCCTTGTTCCTCCATTGCGATCACACACACACACACACACACACACACACACACACACACACACACACACATTTGCCTCATGACATTTTCTTAGTCTGTTTTACGTTATTTGTAATGTGCTTTATCTTACACTGCAGACAGTGACAACATCCATTCATGGACTCTACAAGTATTTATAAAGGCTCACCGCACACGAGAGATTTCTGTACCCTTGTTTTTCTTGTTAGTCTCTCCTGTCTCCACTTTTCATTCATATTCCTTCTGTTTCCTCCTCTCTCCCGCATCCCTATTTTGGGGGACACTTTTCTCTAAGGAACCAAAAAACTACTTCCTGAAAATAACAGTCACTGAAAACACCCTTAGCCTTTCCGTAGCTATTGGCTGGGAGGAAAGGTGGAGGGAGGTGAAGGGACGAGCAGCTGGATGCTATGTTGAAGCAGCACTGCTCTCCCGTGGGCCTGCTGTTAGGTCCTCTATTTACTGTATGTCCACCTAACAGGTCTGGCTGCAGGATACAGACATTTTGCACTGGGGACTCTATATTTTATAACTTCACCTTCTTCCTATGTCTTGGAATGGTGCTTTCTTTCTATACTTCAGCATAAATGTCACCTCTTCAGAGGAGCCTTCCCTGTCTGCCCATTGGAAGTAGCCTCATCCTTTCCCCTTCCACGACCAGCCACCCTCTCTGACAATCACTTTGTGTGGGAATATCTCACTGATGTTCCCAATGAATGGTCTCCCTCCTTTCATAGTTTTTGAGATAGCATTCGCAGCTGTTCCTATCGAGAGGCTGAGTCTGTCTCCACTCCACCCCCTGAACCTAGGCTGACAGTGTGCCTTGCTTTGACCAAAAGAATGTGGCAGAAGTGGTGGTGTGCCAGCTCTGAGTCCAGATTTTCAGAGGCTGTCTGCACCCAAGGGTTCTCTCTCGCCTTCCCTCCTTCCTTCCCTCCCTCCCTCTCTCTCCCTCTC
Source organism: Tragulus kanchil (assembly GCA_022376925.1). Classification (NCBI taxonomy): domain Eukaryota; kingdom Metazoa; phylum Chordata; class Mammalia; order Artiodactyla; family Tragulidae; genus Tragulus; species Tragulus kanchil. Next base: position 219,698,393 of record JAIOJX010000030.1, on the reverse strand, counting down.
AGAACTTAACCATCAGCATGTGCACAAACCCAGGTGACCCTGGTGGAGGAAGAGAGACCACACAGATGAGAGCTAAGGCCATCCTGGCCAGCCAGCCCCTCATCAACTTGTTAGCTGCCCACAGACACGTGAGAAGGCCCAGCCAAAGTCACCTGAGGTTGCCTGAGGTGAGAAGAACTGGCCAGCTGATCCCAGCTTATATTGCAATTTATAGGATCATAAATCAACCGCAGGCATTGTTTTAAGCCACTAAGTTATGCAGCAGTTGGTTCCTTATGCAGCAGTAGCTAACTGATACACCTTGCTAACTTCCTCTAGGGCCCTTCTCAGGAAATTCAGCTAGCTACGCAAAGACTCAGCTTCCTTATATTAAAAAAGGACACACTCTTTATTGTGAAGCCTTTAGAGGGATTTAGATGAGATGATGTTTGTAAAGCTCTTGGCACAACTGGGGGCTTAGGACATTTATTTATTTCTTCTCTCTCTGGAGAAGAGTGGGGACTTTCTGTTAAGAGTACACCTGAGCCATTCTCCCCCAAGAAAGCCCTTAGAGGCTTGGGAACCATTAGCAAGAGATGTCCTTAGGAAGGGGATGGAGGGTAAGACAGTGAAGTAAGCCTGTTAACTGGACTGAATTGGAATGATATTCCTGCACTGTCAAGATTTCTCTGGAGTGTTGAGAAGTGAAATCGTTTATCACAAAGATAGCCAGGAGTTTTGTTTTGCACCTGCTGAAGGCCAAACTCTCAGAGAGCAACATGCAACTGTAAGGAACACATGTCAATGTCCTCTTTTACAAAAGAGGCAACTGAGGCTTTGAGACAAAGGCCACGCTCTAAGGAAGTGTAGAAGTGGACAAACCTCAGACATGGCCGTAACATCAGGATGACATCCTTCACTAGAAAGTACCGCTCGCTGAGCATGTGCTAAAAGCCAGGCCCTTCCAAGCTCCTTTTTTTGTAGTAGCTTTTTTTTAACCCTCACAGCTGCTGCGGGTTGGGGGTACAGTTGCCATGTCTCAGGGATAAGGGACGTCTCTTTCCCCAGATCGCCAGTCATGACGAGCATCCACACCCTGTTCTAGCAGGAGACAAGTTTTACCCTCTCCCCTGACCATGCCCAGGGATGGAGGAAGATCACGAAATTAAGTCAACAGTAGTCTTCCAACAAAAAGAGACATGAGCTACATCTCTGAGCCCAAGAGAAAGGAAGGGCAGGTCATCACAGACCATGTTGCAGGACTGTGCAGTGGAAGGGGGATTATCACCACTCCACTTTTGGGCAGAGCCCCTGCATGCAGGAAGGTGAGGTGGGAGCCCAGATAGTGGCTGTCTCTCTGGTGTAATCGCAAATGTAGGGGGAAAGGCTTCATCAACCCAAGAGTGGGGGAAAGAATGGGGGATCCCAGCTTCTGCAACCTGAGTGTTGAATAACCAATTCCCAGCTTAGTTGACAGCAAGCAGATGCTTTCCTGCAAATGTCTCAGAACCTTGGATGTGCTGTTTGTCAGTTCTTCAAATTTACTTTGCACTGAATACACTCACATCTCTGGACCACAAGACTCAAATCTAGGAAAGCTGCTACACATTGTTTGGAGGGCATTTTATTTTATGTGGCCAGTTTCGAAAAGTGGGTTGTTATTTTTCAGAGGGAAACCTTTTAGCAATGTGAATGAAGCCTCTGATGGGGTCTTAATTCATGAACCATGACCAGCAGGTAGAAACTCAGTAAGCGCCTGTGTGCCCGGCCTATGCACGACTTTACAAACCAAGCTGGGGCTCAAAAGGGGTATCCAAAGATAGCCAGGAGTTTTGTTTTGCACCTGCTGAAGGCCAAACTCTCAGAGAGCAACATGCAACTGTAAGGAACACATGTCAATGTCCTCTTTTACAAAAGAGGCAACTGAGGCTTTGAGACAAAGGCCACGCTCTAAGGAAGTGTAGAAGTGGACAAACCTCAGACATGGCCGTAACATCAGGATGACATCCTTCACTAGAAAGTACCGCTCGCTGAGCATGTGCTAAAAGCCAGGCCCTTCCAAGCTCCTTTTTTTGTAGTAGCTTTTTTTTAACCCTCACAGCTGCTGCGGGTTGGGGGTACAGTTGCCATGTCTCAGGGATAAGGGACGTCTCTTTCCCCAGATCGCCAGTCATGACGAGCATCCACACCCTGTTCTAGCAGGAGACAAGTTTTACCCTCTCCCCTGACCATGCCCAGGGATGGAGGAAGATCACGAAATTAAGTCAACAGTAGTCTTCCAACAAAAAGAGACATGAGCTACATCTCTGAGCCCAAGAGAAAGGAAGGGCAGGTCATCACAGACCATGTTGCAGGACTGTGCAGTGGAAGGGGGATTATCACCACTCCACTTTTGGGCAGAGCCCCTGCATGCAGGAAGGTGAGGTGGGAGCCCAGATAGTGGCTGTCTCTCTGGTGTAATCGCAAATGTAGGGGGAAAGGCTTCATCAACCCAAGAGTGGGGGAAAGAATGGGGGATCCCAGCTTCTGCAACCTGAGTGTTGAATAACCAATTCCCAGCTTAGTTGACAGCAAGCAGATGCTTTCCTGCAAATGTCTCAGAACCTTGGATGTGCTGTTTGTCAGTTCTTCAAATTTACTTTGCACTGAATACACTCACATCTCTGGACCACAAGACTCAAATCTAGGAAAGCTGCTACACATTGTTTGGAGGGCATTTTATTTTATGTGGCCAGTTTCGAAAAGTGGGTTGTTATTTTTCAGAGGGAAACCTTTTAGCAATGTGAATGAAGCCTCTGATGGGGTCTTAATTCATGAACCATGACCAGCAGGTAGAAACTCAGTAAGCGCCTGTGTGCTCGGCCTATGCAAGACTTTACAAAACACCAGACTGGAGGCCTCAGGTCAACAGCCCCCCACGAAGAAGTGCTTCTCTGAGCCTCCATGATAGATACTTCACCTTTGATGTGGTTGCTCTCATGTGGCCATTTTGAAACTGGGGACATTTTGACACAGCTATTTTAAAGCTGTGGAAAATTTCTAACTTTTAAAAAACACCAGCTTCAAGCTTTTGAAAAAATTATCAAGTATCAATGCAATGTGGGCTCCGGGTTAGGGTGATGGACAACCTGGTTCACAGAGGAACCGGGGAGCAGGAGGAGGCTGAGGAATAGGGGTCTATTTTGTATTTACATTTCTTTTTTTTTTAATTTACATTTCTTTAGGACAAGAAGAATTAGAAGTCTCATGGACTGATTTTAGAGTCACAAAAAGCCTCAAAGTTAAAAAAGCCTTTGAGTAATCAAGATAGTATGGTATTGGTGAAAGAAGAGACAAATAGGTCAATGGAACAGAAGAGAGAGTTCAGAAACAGACCCCCATGAGTATCATCAACTGGTCTTGGACAAAGGAGCAAGGGAACCACAATGGAAAAAGACAAAGAGAGTCTTTTCAACAAATGGTGCTAGAACCACAAGACATCCACGTGCAAAAAATGAATCCAGACCCAGACCTCACACCCTCCACAAAATTCAACTCAAAATGGAGCTTAGATCTAAATGTAAAACACAAAACTCCCAGAAGACAACACGAGAAAACCTAGACGACCTACAGGACAGGTGATGCCTTTGTAGCTATAATACCAAGGGCACGAGCTGTGAAAGGAAGAACTGAAAAGCTAGACTTCATTCAAATTAAAAGCAGCTCTGCAAAAGACAATGCCAAGAGACTGAGAAGACAAGTCAAAGACTGGGAGAGCATACTTGCAGAAGACATACCTGGTGAAGGACTATTATCCAAAATACATGAAGGAATCTTTAAAACTCACCAATGAAAAACAACCCAATATTTTTTTAATGGGCCAAAGGCCTTAATAGACACCTCGCCAAAAAGGCAAATAATCATTTGAAAAGATGAAGGATCATATGAAAGCTTTTTACCATGTCATCAGGGAAACGCAAATTAAAAAACAGTAAGATGCCACCGTCTAGCTAGGCGAATGGTGAAAATCTGGAAACACTGGCCAAACCCCCAATGTTGGTGAGGATGAGGAGCAACAGATGGTCTCATCCATCGCTCGTGGGAATGCAAAATGGTACTGCCAGTTCAGAAGGTGCTTACAAAACCACACACCGCCTGACCATACAACCCAGCAGTCGAGCTCTGTGGGTATTTACCCAGAAGAGTTCAAGACTTAGGTTCACACAAAAATCACACACGAATGTTTATCACTTCCCAAACCTGAAAGCAACCAAGATGGCCTTCAGTAGGGGAATGAGAGGAATGGTGCTAAAAAAAGAAGCCATCAAGTCATGAAAAAACATGAAGGAAACTTAAATGAAATTACAAAGCGGAAGACGCCAATCTGAAAGGGCTACATACTGTATGAGCCCATCTACATGATATGGCATCCTGGAAATGTCAATAGAGAGATAAAAGTTGCCAAGGTTAGATGGGAAAGAAAGATGACCAGGGGGAGCACGGACTTTCAGGGCAGAGAATCTTTTCTGAATGATTCTCTAAGGGCAGATACATGTCACTATAGACCTGTCAAAACCCAGAGCACATACAGCACCCAGAGGGACCCCTCGCGGACTTTGGGGGACGCCAATACGCCAATGTATCAGTTGCTATAAGCACACCACTGTGGTGCAGGACAGAGGTGGTGAGGCAACAAGGGACATGGGGGAACCCTCTGTACCTTCTGCTCCGTTTTTCTGTGAACCTAAAACTGCCCTGAAAAAGAACATCTATTTTTGTTTTAAAAAGGCTGTTGGCAATCCTGCCACATAATCATCTTCCTTACCGCGAAGGTCCCTGACAGCTAGCATGGTGCCCTCTCCCTCTGGGCTGTCAGGAGCGAGGGAGGGAGGTGAGTGCCGGGAATGTGCCCAGATGCCTCCCTGGAGGCAGGCGTGGGAGGAGGGATGGGGCAGGCAGGGCTGAGGGTGGTGGCGGCAGTGGTGGCCCAGGCAGGGGAAGCTAGAATCAGTGAGCTGCTTCTGGCCAACCAGAGTTTGTGCTGAGGGAGCTGCAGAGAAACCATGAAGTTGTGCTGGTTTTCCCTGAAGTTCCCTACGCAGCCGTCAGTGATCTCTCAAGAATGGAAACTGGGTTGGGGCACTACCTTCAGAGACCCCTTCTGTGGCGTCCACTGCACCAGGCATCAGACCAACACTACGGACCTGGGCCTCAAGGGCCCACACCTGTTTCTCTGGCTGCCTCACACTTCCCCGGCCCCTGGCATGTTGGTCTTCTCATCCTTGGACATGTCCCGTTCCTCCCGCAACCTGTTCCCTCTGCTGGGAAAGGTCACCCCAATCTTCAGCTTATGGGAACTTAGAATCCAGGTCCTAAACGTGACCTCTTCAGTGAGTCCCTCCTAACCACCTGGTATGAGAAGCCCCATTGGTCATTCCACCATCGTTCCACTTGAATTCTCTGTCATTTAACTTGATACTTTTAGTCTTGTTTACCGCCCTATCCCTTGCTTTTCAATCAGGGTTGGCACAGAGCAAGAACTTGGACAACAGATGTTGAATGAAAGGCCCCAAAGAGATCTTCCAGTGAGATAAGCCATGTCAGGGCAGAAGGGCTGATGTTTATCATAAACAGATGGTGCAAATCAAATTACAAATCCTGCTTCTGGTCTCACGACTCATGAGCTGTGAGCATAAAACCTCAGGAGGTGTAGATGACATGCATTTCCCTTATAAATAGTGCATATTCTGTAAGAATCTGGTGGCCATGCAGTGAAGTCTTGACCTCCTCCGGGTTCCAGAGACCTTCACTTGAACACCTTAGCCGTATCACATCCAATGCTAAATGTGCCACTACCTCATAAAACCGACCCATTCCTCACACCCCGTCTCTATTAAAGGCACCCAGGTCTTCCCAGAGCACCTGAGTCATCTGGCTCGCCCTTCCGCAAGCTCCCACCGTCCGCCGGCTCCTGTGACTCACACGGCCACGTCTCGCCCATCCCTTTCGTTTCTACTACTGTGCATGGTGTGGACCACTCTTTCCCCGTCGCCTGCTTCTGTAGTTGTCTCCTGCCTCGCTTTCCAACCTTCAGTGGCTACTCATGCGAACTGTGATTAGCAAAAATGACCACTTTTCCCTCCTTCCTGTCCTTTCATGGTTTTAACTGCTAACCAGAAACATGAAGAATTTAAAGACTGTGACACAACACTGCAAAGCAACTATACTCCCCAAAAATTAATTTAAAAAAGCATGTGCAGTTATCCTGGAAACCCTGCACAGACTTTAAGCCTCCTGGGGAGATAGGCCCCTCTTCGAGTCCCTCTGCCCTCGGAGAGAGGAGAGTGATCCCCCGACCCTGTACCGTAGAGTCAACCATTCTAAGTCTCCTGCTAAGATACAGGAACGAGCTCTGAGATGTGGGTCAGTCTAGATCTATACTGTGGACTATGGGATCCACTGGCTGGCTGTAAGTACTATTTAGAACTCAATTCAAACCAATGGTCATCAAATAAAAATTAGAAAAATCAGTTTCTCAGTCACCCTGAGCACAGTTTGAGTGCTCCCACCTATGCGGGGTGGCAGCTGGGCCATGAACAGTGCAGACCCAGGGCGTTTGCAGCACCTGGTAGAAAGCACCAATGGACACTGCTGCTCTAGATCCCCAGCACTGAGGGGAAGCTTGCTTCTCCATTCGTGTAGACAAGAGATGATTAGTAAGCTCCTAGAATGTGCTGCTGAACTGCAACTATGGCAAGACCTCACGGTCCTGTCCTTGCGGAGTTAGTGAGGAATGAAAGTCCTTATGAACCGTACTCTTCAGAAGTTTCTCCCTAGAACTCCTCACACCCGCACTGGTCAGAACCTCTCCACCAAACCACTGGCAACCCCTTCAGGACACTCTGCACTTCCCACGGAGGATAATGCCTCCGTCAAGGAAGAGTAGAAATCTAGCATTGCTCTCTTCCAAAGACTCCCCTCCTGCATGCCTTTGGAAGATGACTTCTCTAATATGTATCAAAGATTCAGGAAGAGGAGCAAGATTACAAATCGAGCCTTAGACCTGGAGAACCTGGAAAGCAGAGAACTGAAGCAAAACTCATTTCTTCTCTGCCAGAGGCTGTGTTAGACACTTGGAATGTGGGGACGAGTAAGGGGGACGCCAGGCACAGCTCTTCCACTGGCCCCTGGGACAAAATTAACTTGGGCCTTTCCTCTGATGCTGACATCAGACTCTGTGGGCTACAGACTCCATCCCACAGTGAGTCCCTCAGCGACCCTCAACTCACATTCCTGGGTCCTGGGACTCAGAGGGCCTGCATCCCTTACTCTGCCTTCTAGAACTCATCTAGGTGAGAATGCAGAGAAATAAAACCCCTTGGCAAAAGGGAGCCAGCAACATCCCATAATCCCCCAGCTCAATTCTACCTGCAGGGACAGAAACAGAAAGGAAACAAACGAATGGGGCATTCCCTACAGAACCCAAACTGAATGACAGCAAATCTGAGATGTGGGTCAGTCTAGATCTATACTGTGGACTATGGGATCCACTGGCTGGCTGTAAGTACTATTTAGAACTCAATTCAAACCAATGGTCATCAAATAAAAATTAGAAAAATCAGTTTCTCAGTCACCCTGAGCACAGTTTGAGTGCTCCCACCTATGCGGGGTGGCAGCTGGGCCATGAACAGTGCAGACCCAGGGCGTTTGCAGCACCTGGTAGAAAGCACCAATGGACACTGCTGCTCTAGATCCCCAGCACTGAGGGGAAGCTTGCTTCTCCATTCGTGTAGACAAGAGATGATTAGTAAGCTCCTAGAATGTGCTGCTGAACTGCAACTATGGCAAGACCTCACGGTCCTGTCCTTGCGGAGTTAGTGAGGAATGAAAGTCCTTATGAACCGTACTCTTCAGAAGTTTCTCCCTAGAACTCCTCACACCCGCACTGGTCAGAACCTCTCCACCAAACCACTGGCAACCCCTTCAGGACACTCTGCACTTCCCACGGAGGATAATGCCTCCGTCAAGGAAGAGTAGAAATCTAGCATTGCTCTCTTCCAAAGACTCCCCTCCTGCATGCCTTTGGAAGATGACTTCTCTAATATGTATCAAAGATTCAGGAAGAGGAGCAAGATTACAAATCGAGCCTTAGACCTGGAGAACCTGGAAAGCAGAGAACTGAAGCAAAACTCATTTCTTCTCTGCCAGAGGCTGTGTTAGACACTTGGAATGTGGGGACGAGTAAGGGGGACGCCAGGCACAGCTCTTCCACTGGCCCCTGGGACAAAATTAACTTGGGCCTTTCCTCTGATGCTGACATCAGACTCTGTGGGCTACAGACTCCATCCCACAGTGAGTCCCTCAGCGACCCTCAACTCACATTCCTGGGTCCTGGGACTCAGAGGGCCTGCATCCCTTACTCTGCCTTCTAGAACTCATCTAGGTGAGAATGCAGAGAAATAAAACCCCTTGGCAAAAGGGAGCCAGCAACATCCCATAATCCCCCAGCTCCGAATTCTACCTGCAGGGACAGAAACAGAAAGGAAACAAACGAATGGGGCATTCCCCTACAGAACCCAAACTGAATGACAGCAAAAAAGAATCCCAGGAGTCCCAGGCTCCGTGGAGAAGTCAGGAGCTCTCACCACTGCCTCCCTGCAGCTTCCTGCCTCCTCTGCGTCTTAAGGGAGGGCACCTGGGAATTCCAAAGCGGCTCATCCAGAACTTTTGACCGCGGTGGCAGGGGAGGGGGAACCTTCCCACAGCTGCACACTGACCCCTTCTCTTCTTCTCTGAACATCTCCCCAAGTTCCACCCTTCCCACCAGACTCACCACCATCTAGAGGGTGAGCAGTGTCTACTTGGGAGGCCTGTACCTGGTGAAGCAGCGGCCTAAGTCGAGAGGAGGGAGAAAGGGCAGCATCTTCCTCGCCCAGGCCTCCTGCCCTTGCAGCGGGTGTCTCAGCCTTCTGGAAGCTTTCCTGGGTCCCAACCAAACGTAAGGGAGAAGCAACTTCACCGTTCTGCCAAGGTACACAGAGATCAATTAAGGGAGCATCTGTGTCCCTCTGTGGCCCCTTCCTTTCTCTGTCATTATTTGCCAACTCAGAGGGAGAAGTGAAAGGTCACAGCATTGGGCTGCTTCTCAGTCAGCATCGTTTTAGACATGATGCTCAATGAATGTGGACGGGGTTAGGGAATTCACAGTTCCCTCAAGGCTGCTGAACCAACCATCGCTTTCATTTTTACTGCTCACTGCTCTGCGCCTTTCGTATAGGCAATCTGTTGGCCTTCCCATTTAGGTAATAAATGTGGCTGCATTTTTGGCATTGCTCTGTTCTGTAGGAATTGATGGCAATTGCAGTGGAGGGTCATGAGCCTGGGAGAGCACCACCAAGGCCACAGGAGGGTAAATATATTAGAAAGGTGAACACATTCTCCATTGCAGCGCAGTGGTAACTTCTTCCCAGAACAAAGCCAAAAAAGAGATCTTGGCCATAGGGACAATAAAGAATCACCTTGGGGCTTTTCTCTGTCATGGACGTCAGAGGCTGTGGACTGCAGCTTCTCTTCCACCATTATTCCCTGAATGTCCCTCAAATGCCAGGAGCACCTGGCCCTGGGACCCAGAGGGGGTGCAGTTGTGTCATGACAGAAGGCTCTGTCATTGCTGTGGCCGGTGACGGCTTCATGTGTGACTTTGTTAAAAGTATAACATGCTTATCTAGGCGTTTTCAAAATGTCACCTGAATACCGTGATTAGTAAGATGAAACGCATCACTGGCATTAATACGCTGATGGAGAGCGGGTGGAGATTGGTCATGTCAAAATAAGATCTTACTGCATTTGGCCCCGATTTTAAGGTGTCTGTGGCTCTCCAACACTCCGTGTGCTCCTTTTCGGATCTTGAAGGCGTTCCACCCTTCCCACCAGACTCACCACCATCTAGAGGGTGAGCAGTGTCTACTTGGGAGGCCTGTACCTGGTGAAGCAGCGGCCTAAGTCGAGAGGAGGGAGAAAGGGCAGCATCTTCCTCGCCCAGGCCTCCTGCCCTTGCAGCGGGTGTCTCAGCCTTCTGGAAGCTTTCCTGGGTCCCAACCAAACGTAAGGGAGAAGCAACTTCACCGTTCTGCCAAGGTACACAGAGATCAATTAAGGGAGCATCTGTGTCCCTCTGTGGCCCCTTCCTTTCTCTGTCATTATTTGCCAACTCAGAGGGAGAAGTGAAAGGTCACAGCATTGGGCTGCTTCTCAGTCAGCATCGTTTTAGACATGATGCTCAATGAATGTGGACGGGGTTAGGGAATTCACAGTTCCCTCAAGGCTGCTGAACCAACCATCGCTTTCATTTTTACTGCTCACTGCTCTGCGCCTTTCGTATAGGCAATCTGTTGGCCTTCCCATTTAGGTAATAAATGTGGCTGCATTTTTGGCATTGCTCTGTTCTGTAGGAATTGATGGCAATTGCAGTGGAGGGTCATGAGCCTGGGAGAGCACCACCAAGGCCACAGGAGGGTAAATATATTAGAAAGGTGAACACATTCTCCATTGCAGCGCAGTGGTAACTTCTTCCCAGAACAAAGCCAAAAAAGAGATCTTGGCCATAGGGACAATAAAGAATCACCTTGGGGCTTTTCTCTGTCATGGACGTCAGAGGCTGTGGACTGCAGCTTCTCTTCCACCATTATTCCCTGAATGTCCCTCAAATGCCAGGAGCACCTGGCCCTGGGACCCAGAGGGGGTGCAGTTGTGTCATGACAGAAGGCTCTGTCATTGCTGTGGCCGGTGACGGCTTCATGTGTGACTTTGTTAAAAGTATAACATGCTTATCTAGGCGTTTTCAAAATGTCACCTGAATACCGTGATTAGTAAGATGAAACGCATCACTGGCATTAATACGTCTGATGGAGAGCGGGTGGAGATTGGTCATGTCAAAATAAGATCTTACTGCATTTGGCCCCGATTTTAAGGTGTCTGTGGCTCTCCAACACTCCGTGTGCTCCTGGATAGGTGTCACGGACACGGTCTTTGAAGGCAGCACCGCCATTCGACGGAGCTTTTGGAGATGACGGGCCTGCCCAACTACGGCTGCCGAGCACTTGAAATGTGGCTGGTGTGACTAAGGAACGAGTCACGTTGTAATTAACTTGAATTTCAACAGGCAGACATGACTAGCAGCTATCGTAGGAGACAGCACAGCTGTAAGGGTTTAGGAGTACCTGAGGTCTAACAGGCAACGCTGTGATGTAGAGCGCCGGGGGTAGGGGTGATAACCCCGACAGGCCTGTCCAGACAAGGAGACCTTAGAGGTGTACCCCCTTGAGCCAGCCTGACCTCTCTCGATGGGACTCTCTGTCTCCCTGTTCCCTGAGAGGAGCCCCGCTGTCTAGGAAAAGAAGCGGTCCTCAGATGATCAGTCTGCCTGTGGCTGCTCAGAGAAGATGCTTTCCCTTAGCCCAGCGCTTCTCGGCTTTTCAGTTCTGGTTGCAGATCGCCGACTCTGCTGACTGCTGGAAGCTGCAGCTGGTGACTCCCCTCTCCCCACCCTCCTAGCCACCCCACCAGTGACAATTCAGCCAGGGTGGCCTGGCTTCCTTTCTGGTGTTTTTGTCGGGTTGCAGCCTGCTCAGAGCTCACAGAAGGCTTGCGCCTCGTCCCAGGCAGACGGCCAAAGCCAGCCCTCCCCCAGAGGTGGTGGGGTCGCCTCCTCCAGGAGCCTCACGCGCTGCCTGCCCTCCACTGTGAGTATCACCTTCCTCCTCCCTCCCCGCCCCAGGGTCACCTGTGTCCTCAGCTGTGTGCTGCCCCGACGGCCTCTAAACCCTGCTTGCTCGTGTGCTCAGTGCCTTGAGCACCAGCCCCTTGGCGAGGAGCTGCCAGGGAGGCGGAGGTGGATCAGGTGGCGGCTGGCCCAGGCTTCCCGGCTGAGGAACAAGACTGCCTCCCACCCACACGTGTGAAGCTCGGGTCACAGGCGGTCTGTTCTGTGATTTGTTCCTTGAAAGAGGGAGAAGCAGCAGCAGGGCACAGAGGACAAGGCGGCGGTCAGGGGCTGGGACAGTGAAGCCCGGATGAGGCCCCCGGTCTCAGCCACTGTCCCAGGGAAGCAAAGCAGGCTCTGGGCAGCTTTCTTTGTAGCAGCGAAATAAACTGGAAACAAGCGGACTTTGCGCCAAGAGGGGACCGGTGAAGGGAATCCGGACAGTGGGACACCTGGCAGCCACCCGGTCCGGTGGCACGGCCTCACACTGAACTGGCCTGCAAGCAGTCCGGGAAAGGCTGTTACCTAGATAGCAAGACAGAAAACGCGGTGTGGAGGCTCATTTCCTTTCCGTTAGGAGCATGTGTGCATTTGTGTGCGTTAGAGAATATGTCTCAAAGGCCACAGCTCAGAAGATTACCAATGGCCATCCCAGGAAAGGGGTGTTTGAGGAGACTTTCTTTTCTCCATTATGTATGCCTGCTTTGGGGGATATTTTTTTCTTCATTGAGAATATACTCCTTTACAACCAGATGAAAGCAAGGTTGGGTTTGAGAGGACCCCGACTGTTCTGTCCTAGAGAAGAGCTTTCCTTGCAGTTCTGGTTTTCAGTCGGTTGCAGACGACTCTGCTGACTGCTGGAAGCTGCAGCTGGTGACTCCCTCTCCCACCCTCCTAGCCACCCCACCAGTGACAGTTCAGCCAGGGCGGCCTGGCTTCCTTTCTGGTGTTTTGTCGGGTTGCAGCCTGCTCAGAGCTCACAGAAGGCTTGCGCCTCGTCCCAGGCAGACGGCCAAAGCCAGCCCTCCCCCAGAGGTGGTGGGGTCGCCTCCTCCAGGAGCCTCACGCGCTGCCTGCCCTCCACTGTGAGTATCACCTTCCTCCTCCCTCCCCGCCCCAGGGTCACCTGTGTCCTCAGCTGTGTGCTGCCCCGACGGCCTCTAAACCCTGCTTGCTCGTGTGCTCAGTGCCTTGAGCACCAGCCCCTTGGCGAGGAGCTGCCAGGGAGGCGGAGGTGGATCAGGTGGCGGCTGGCCCAGGCTTCCCGGCTGAGGAACAAGACTGCCTCCCACCCACACGTGTGAAGCTCGGGTCACAGGCGGTCTGTTCTGTGATTTGTTCCTTGAAAGAGGGAGAAGCAGCAGCAGGGCACAGAGGACAAGGCGGCGGTCAGGGGCTGGGACAGTGAAGCCCGGATGAGGCCCCCGGTCTCAGCCACTGTCCCAGGGAAGCAAAGCAGGCTCTGGGCAGCTTTCTTTGTAGCAGCGAAATAAACTGGAAACAAGCGGACTTTGCGCCAAGAGGGGACCGGTGAAGGGAATCCGGACAGTGGGACACCTGGCAGCCACCCGGTCCGGTGGCACGGCCTCACACTGAACTGGCCTGCAAGCAGTCCGGGAAAGGCTGTTACCTAGATAGCAAGACAGAAAACGCGGTGTGGAGGCTCATTTCCTTTCCGTTAGGAGCATGTGTGCATTTGTGTGCGTTAGAGAATATGTCTCAAAGGCCACAGCTCAGAAGATTACCAATGGCCATCCCAGGAAAGGGGTGTTTGAGGAGACTTTCTTTTCTCCATTATGTATGCCTGCTTTGGGGGATATTTTTTTCTTCATTGAGAATATACTCCTTTACAACCAGATGAAAGCAAAGCCCTTCTGTTTGGAGAGACTGCTCAGTGACGACTGCTTTGTCCTGTCTGCACCCTGGTCCTCCTGAGTTCTGAGTTGGCTGTGGCTCCAGGGATGCCCTGCAGGCGGGGGCTGCTGAGCGTGGGGCTGGGATGTGGTGCAGCCACCAGTGGGCGAGGCCCGCCCCTCCCTCCCCTCACCCCACAAACCCAAGTGCACTTGCGATTTCAGCACCTGGAGTTCGACAGCCTAGTTTTCCCCCACATCTGTCCACCTGTTCTGAAGCCCTCTCACGTGCACTCCACTCACAGCCCCAGGCCCAGCGCAGTGCCTGCCCAGCGAGGGGGGGGCACCTCACCCAGGCTCTGGGAGCGGACAGCCTGAGACATGGCTTGGAGTCCCTGCTTTTGTGCAAGCTGAACAAGCAGGGCTTCCAAACAAAAACAAAAACAAAAACGCAAGAGGTGATTCAACCTCGGTGCGGCAAGTTAGACAGAGATCAAAGTCAGGGCTGCCTTCTGACTCACTTTGGTATCAGTACCGAATTCACGGGGGCCACTACGAGCAACGCTATGCTGATTTTCATGCTGGGTATCTTGAAAGACAGCAGAGAACAGGAACATGATGCTTAGGTATTAGTGGACTCCAGGCTAACCCTTCTACTAGGCCCTCTCCACTCTCAGAGACCTGGCAGCTCCCTACCTCTAAGGACCCTGCACATACTCCCTATCTGGCATGCGATCTGGCATTCATGGATGCGTTTTATGTTTCCCTGCCCTGGAGTCATGTTCTCTCCCCTTAGAGCATGTCCTCGTGCTCATCAGCCTTCAAGGACCAGCAAAAATGTTACCTCCTCAATGAAGCCCTCCTGGATTTCCCCCCAGCACTGGGGACTTGGCTTCCTTCTCTCAGTTCCCTATTCATCTCACAGCATTTCCCATTACTGGCATTTGCAGCCTTGACATATTTATTGAACTTGAATGTGAGCTTCTTGAGGACAGGGCTAAGCCAAGAAAGTGTATCCGGTGTCTAGGGACTGTGTGAGTGCGTGCTTTGTTTTGGAAAAGATGCCTGCTTTGGGGATATTTTTTTCTTCATTGAGAATATACTCCTTTACAACCAGATGAAAGCAAAGCCCTTCTGTTTGGAGAGACTGCTCAGTGACGACTGCTTTGTCCTGTCTGCACCCTGGTCCTCCTGAGTTCTGAGTTGGCTGTGGCTCCAGGGATGCCCTGCAGGCGGGGGCTGCTGAGCGTGGGGCTGGGATGTGGTGCAGCCACCAGTGGGCGAGGCCCGCCCCTCCCTCCCCTCACCCCACAAACCCAAGTGCACTTGCGATTTCAGCACCTGGAGTTCGACAGCCTAGTTTTCCCCCACATCTGTCCACCTGTTCTGAAGCCCTCTCACGTGCACTCCACTCACAGCCCCAGGCCCAGCGCAGTGCCTGCCCAGCGAGGGGGGGGCACCTCACCCAGGCTCTGGGAGCGGACAGCCTGAGACATGGCTTGGAGTCCCTGCTTTTGTGCAAGCTGAACAAGCAGGGCTTCCAAACAAAAACAAAAACAAAAACGCAAGAGGTGATTCAACCTCGGTGCGGCAAGTTAGACAGAGATCAAAGTCAGGGCTGCCTTCTGACTCACTTTGGTATCAGTACCGAATTCACGGGGGCCACTACGAGCAACGCTATGCTGATTTTCATGCTGGGTATCTTGAAAGACAGCAGAGAACAGGAACATGATGCTTAGGTATTAGTGGACTCCAGGCTAACCCTTCTACTAGGCCCTCTCCACTCTCAGAGACCTGGCAGCTCCCTACCTCTAAGGACCCTGCACATACTCCCTATCTGGCATGCGATCTGGCATTCATGGATGCGTTTTATGTTTCCCTGCCCTGGAGTCATGTTCTCTCCCCTTAGAGCATGTCCTCGTGCTCATCAGCCTTCAAGGACCAGCAAAAATGTTACCTCCTCAATGAAGCCCTCCTGGATTTCCCCCCAGCACTGGGGACTTGGCTTCCTTCTCTCAGTTCCCTATTCATCTCACAGCATTTCCCATTACTGGCATTTGCAGCCTTGACATATTTATTGAACTTGAATGTGAGCTTCTTGAGGACGTGGATTATGTCTTGTGTACTGAATTTAAGCCAAGAAAGTGTATCCGGTGTCTAGGCGTACTGTGTGAGTGCGTGCTGAAGCCTGTTTCCTCACTGGTGGAGAGTTTTCTGGGTCCCACTACGAGCCTTACCGCAAGGCGGGCACTGAACCGGGACAAGGCCTTGGAGTAGGCTGGGTGGACACATCCATTTTACGGATGAAGACACCGAGGCTGGGGGAGGACAGGTCGTTCCTTGCTGAGGATGGACCAAGGAGCAGGTGGGGAGCGGCACGCTCCCCTCCCTCACTCTATCGGGAGACAAAACACAGGCAGGCTGTTCAGACAGGGTGGCTCCTGCACCTGGAATGAGGCCCCTTGGAGCAGCGGGGGGGAGGGACCTGGGGGGCATCGGGTCCAGGGCTTGTGTTCTCCCAACAGACGGTTGAGCAGTCCCGTTTTCAGAACATCTTGTCACTTGCGGGTTTTCCCCCCATATGCTTCTCTCTCCTTCTCATGGGTCAGAAGGAAATGAAAGCAAGCTCTGACACTTTGTAGTTTGTAGAATAATACAGGTGAAAACGACGTGACAGAGAGCAGAGAGGAACAGATGAAAAGGCTTTTGGTGGGGCCTTTGGGCAGTGGGCCTAGGGAGAAAGACACTTCATTTTTATTTTCACTCTTGGGCTCTCTCCACATCTTCTATGAGCCAGAAGCACCTTTATAATGGAAGGAAGACAGACCTTTACAGAGAGCTGGTGTAGGAGTTCAAAGCTGGCAGCAGCAGCCTCAGTGAATTCACTTGCTGGATCTGTTCTTCCAGCGCTAGCTGCTGTCCAGGCCAGAGGGAGGGGCCATCTTGGCATTGGATGCGTTTTATGTTTCCCTGCCCTGGAGTCATGTTCTCTCCCCTTAGAGCATGTCCTCGTGCTCATCAGCCTTCAAGGACCAGCAAAAATGTTACCTCCTCAATGAAGCCCTCCTGGATTTCCCCCCAGCACTGGGGACTTGGCTTCCTTCTCTCAGTTCCCTATTCATCTCACAGCATTTCCCATTACTGGCATTTGCAGCCTTGACATATTTATTGAACTTGAATGTGAGCTTCTTGAGGACGTGGATTATGTCTTGTGTACTGAATTTAAGCCAAGAAAGTGTATCCGGTGTCTAGGCGTACTGTGTGAGTGCGTGCTGAAGCCTGTTTCCTCACTGGTGGAGAGTTTTCTGGGTCCCACTACGAGCCTTACCGCACAGCGGGCACTGAACCGGGACAAGGCCTTGGAGTAGGCTGGGTGGACACATCCATTTTACGGATGAAGACACCGAGGCTGGGGGAGGACAGGTCGTTCCTTGCTGAGGATGGACCAAGGAGCAGGTGGGGAGCGGCACGCTCCCCTCCCTCACTCTATCGGGAGACAAAACACAGGCAGGCTGTTCAGACAGGGTGGCTCCTGCACCTGGAATGAGGCCCCTTGGAGCAGCGGTGGGGAGGGACCTGGGGCGGCATCGGGTCCAGGGCTTGTGTTCTCCCAACAGACGGTTGAGCAGTCCCGTTTTCAGAACATCTTGTCACTTGCGGGTTTTCCCCCCATATGCTTCTCTCTCCTTCTCATGGGTCAGAAGGAAATGAAAGCAAGCTCTGACACTTTGTAGTTTGTAGAATAATACAGGTGAAAACGACGTGACAGAGAGCAGAGAGGAACAGATGAAAAGGCTTTTGGTGGGGCCTTTGGGCAGTGGGCCTAGGGAGAAAGACACTTCATTTTTATTTTCACTCTTGGGCTCTCTCCACATCTTCTATGAGCCAGAAGCACCTTTATAATGGAAGGAAGACAGACCTTTACAGAGAGCTGGTGTAGGAGTTCAAAGCTGGCAGCAGCAGCCTCAGTGAATTCACTTGCTGGATCTGTTCTTCCAGCGCTAGCTGCTGTCCAGGCCAGAGGGAGGGGCGGCCAGTTCCTCCCATGGACAAGTTTTGCAAACAGATGTACAGAAAGGAAGAACGCCGGGGCTTCTTGTGTCTTTTTTAAGCTGACAAGTTATTTTTATGATAGCCCTTAAAATAAAATGTTGTGCACAAAGTAGAATATGTAAATAGTGTACAAAACCTAAGGGGAAAAAAACGAAAGTCTCACTTTCCACTGCTCATCCTTGTTTGATCTCCTTCAGAAGACACTGCAGGACTGATCCGCCGTGAAGCATATAACCTTCTCTATATTTTTTAAAGGACCATGCATCATAAACTTCTACATCTTGGATGTCTACCTAGTATCTTGGTGACTTCCTTCTATCAGTGTGAGGTCTCATTTATTCTGTTCAATGGCTACATGTGGCTTACTGATTGGATGTATCAGAATATTACCCATTGCTAGATACATAGGCTGTTTCTAGTTATTTTTCTTTTCTTGGCTCAGCAAAAAAAAATCAAGCAACATACATGCCCATATATGTATCTTAATGTCCTTTTGTGTGAATTCTAGGAGGTTGTGTTCCTAGCAGATGAACTGCCGAGTCAGAACTGCCAGGTCCTGTCTGTTTTGACAGATATGCTTCAAGCCTCCACAGGTCACACAGGTCACACTCCCCACCGTTCTGTGGAGGCCTTTCCCCCGAGCTCTCACCAACACGACTGCCGTCGATCCTTCTTTTCAACCTATAACTGGCTGTAACTATACTCAAATCCATGCCTTCTTCTCCATGTAGCTTCCTTCTGTGGGAGTTTCTCTCCTCAGATAGTATCTGGTTAATATCCAGGCTCTTCATGCCAATTAAAAGGAGGTGACATAAGCCACAGGTACTAGAAATATAGGAAGTGTTTTCTAACAAATGTTTCAAAAGCTATCTCCCCATTTCCCAAGCTGTGTGACAATTAAAATGATCTGAGTTGAGATTTGTCCCACTTAACTGGGCAACTTTTACAAAGATTTTTTCCAAGACAGACCCTTAGCATTGGCTGGTGTAGGAGTTCAAAGCTGGCAGCAGCAGCCTCAGTGAATTCACTTGCTGGATCTGTTCTTCCAGCGCTAGCTGCTGTCCAGGCCAGAGGGAGGCGGCCAGTTCCTCCCATGGACAAGTTTTGCAAACAGATGTACAGAAAGGAAGAACGCCGGGGCTTCTTGTGTCTTTTTTAAGCTGACAAGTTATTTTTATGATAGCCCTTAAAATAAAATGTTGTGCACAAAGTAGAATATGTAAATAGTGTACAAAACCTAAGGGGAAAAAAACGAAAGTCTCACTTTCCACTGCTCATCCTTGTTTGATCTCCTTCAGAAGACACTGCAGGACTGATCCGCCGTGAAGCATATAACCTTCTCTATATTTTTTAAAGGACCATGCATCATAAACTTCTACATCTTGGATGTCTACCTAGTATCTTGGTGACTTCCTTCTATCAGTGTGAGGTCTCATTTATTCTGTTCAATGGCTACATGTGGCTTACTGATTGGATGTATCAGAATATTACCCATTGCTAGATACATAGGCTGTTTCTAGTTATTTTTCTTTTCTTGGCTCAGCAAAAAAAAATCAAGCAACATACATGCCCATATATGTATCTTAATGTCCTTTTGTGTGAATTCTAGGAGGTTGTGTTCCTAGCAGATGAACTGCCGAGTCAGAACTGCCAGGTCCTGTCTGTTTTGACAGATATGCTTCAAGCCTCCACAGGTCACACAGGTCACACTCCCCACCGTTCTGTGGAGGCCTTTCCCCCGAGCTCTCACCAACACGACTGCCGTCGATCCTTCTTTTCAACCTATAACTGGCTGTAACTATACTCAAATCCATGCCTTCTTCTCCATGTAGCTTCCTTCTGTGGGAGTTTCTCTCCTCAGATAGTATCTGGTTAATATCCAGGCTCTTCATGCCAATTAAAAGGAGGTGACATAAGCCACAGGTACTAGAAATATAGGAAGTGTTTTCTAACAAATGTTTCAAAAGCTATCTCCCCATTTCCCAAGCTGTGTGACAATTAAAATGATCTGAGTTGAGATTTGTCCCACTTAACTGGGCAACTTTTTACAAAGATTTTTTTTTTAGAGCAGGAGAAAAAAAAGAATGATAAAGCCAATGGGGCAATATGTCATTTGGGGGGTGATCCTTTGAAAGGAGGTAAATTCCTTGTCAAATGCTCATCTGCTGATTTCATCAACCATGGGTGATTTTCTGATTGCAGTAGTCCTCTGTACTTATTAGTTGGCCCCATAAGGAGAGTTCAGTCTTCTCATTTATTTACTCATCAATTTTCATCAATATGGATTCATGGATCCTAATTTAATCAAATGTTCTATAATAACTGCTATCATTATTTCCTCTGATGTTCAACTTGCCTCAGATTTGGCTACGGGAAGCCGATCATGTTGGCGCCTCTGTCCTCTGACCAGTCCTCACTGACTTTGAACACTTGCTCTCTAGGGTAAAAACTGGCCCCCAGTTCATCTTATAGTTTCCCGGCCCTAACTCTGGAGTCAGACACTTCTCCGAGGGATCCTGGTTCCTTGTCAGGGAGAAAGGCATTTAGAAACCAGGATCTAGGAACTAGGTGGTCATTCTACTCTGTGTCCTTGCTTTTAGTTCTTTTTAGCAGACAGAGCCATGAAATATGCTAAAATACAAAACACCTATTCATACACACTTGTCTGCCTGTCGTCATCATCATCATCATCTGCCTACTTTCTTCTAACCCTAGTTCACACTGAGTTCACACTGAGTCCTCGATTCCCACAGAACAGCCCAAGGCCCTTCAAGGCACCGGGGAGGAGCTGCTGGCAGGAAGGCTGCAAGGAGGAAGCCCTGGTTTCCTTTCGCCCTGCTTGCTAACTGCCTGACAGGACTCTGAGGAGGGACGGAAACAAGACGGTTTTCACCAGATCATTTTTCCTTTCTTTATTTTAACCACTTTACTGAGCTCCAACTACAAACACTCACATATCTGAAGCGCAGAACCCAAGTCCTGACACACACACACATAATCCCCATGAAACATCATGTCATCAATACAGGGAACCCCTCTATCACCCCAGAGGCTTCCCGGCACGCTCCTGTCCCCTCCTGTCCTCTTGCCCTGCCCCATCCTCCTTTTTTCTCTCTCTCCAGAAACATCACAGATCTGCTTTCTGTCACTACTGATTAGTTCATATTTTCTAGAATTTTATGTAAGTGGAATCACACAGTATGTACTTTTTGGGGGTATGAGTCCTGATGAGATTTATGTGTGTATCAGTAGCTGTTCCAATTTCACTGTGTGGATAGTCCACAGTGACTGATCCATTCGCTGTACTTGAAGGATATCTGAGCTGTTTCCAGTAGTTGGCTACTACAAACAAAGCTGCCGTGAACATTCATATTCTTATGTATTGTGTGGATATAAGCTTGTGTTCTCCTTAGATAAATACTTAGGGGTTGGATAATTAGATCATATGGAGCTTGTTTAATGGGTTTCCAGAGTGGTTCTCCCACAGGGCATGTGTGTTTTCTCTTTTAAAATAGCAGTATAGTTGATTTACAGTCTCGTGTTATTTTCTGCTGAACAGCAAAGTGATTTACACATATATGCCCACTCTTTTTTGGACTTCCTTCCCACTTAGGTCACCACAGAGAACTGAGCGGGGCTCCTGTGCTCTGCCGCAGGTTCTCACTAGTTAACTCTTTTATACACAGGAGTGTATGCATGTCAATTCCAATCTCCCGATTCACATATTTTTAAAACGCCTCTACTCTTAGAAAAGCGGGGAGAGTCAGGATGCTGTGTTACCAAAAAAAAAAAAAAAAAAAAGGGAGGTGGGGAAGCCCAACCAGGTATGGTTGGATTTATGAAGGAGACTATTCCCTTCCAGAAGCTTGGGGTGTGAGCTGAACATGCTTCTCTGAAACACACTCACTGAAGGTAGATAAAAAGACGACGCCCCACTCGAGCACAGACCCCTTCCCTGAAAGGAGCCAAGCTGTAGCTCGCCTGGCCACAGAGGGGCGGATCCTGCAGAGATTCAAGACACAGGAAAACAATGGTGGAGATTTCTCTCAGTGAGGCTAGAGGCCCTGTGCATGAGACACCTACTTGTCTTTGGTAAACAAACCTAGGACTTCCTTTTCCTGCTGGAGTCAGGGTACAGAGTAAACAGGCCCTGAATGTGTAAAGGGAGCAGGCAGGGAGGCGCTGGGGGGCTGGGCCCTTCCTGGAGAGGGGCTCTGAGGCTGGCAGGTGCCACCTCACTCTCGGCTTCTTGCCGCCTGGGTACCCAGAGGCCCCCACCCTGCAGTCTGCTGAAGCATTCTTAAGTCAGCTGTCCTGTGGTCTTCAAGAGTCCCTTGGATAAAAACGGGGTACTGGGCACCTGAGAGAGAAGCTGAGTCAAGACAAAAAGGCCTGAGGTATAAAGAACGTGCCGGGAAGACATCAAAATCCCCAAGCACTCTCTGAGGAGAGGTTTCTTTGAGCTCTAGGCTAAAACCCAAGATGACACTGAGATCTAGACCAGACGTGAAATCTATTGGACTCAACATCTGTATAACTTGGACTCTAATCCTGGTTTGGGATTTTTTTTTTTTCCCCATGAGAACAAACAGATTTAATGCTTCATCTCCATCTCTACTTGCCACTGTTCAGTCAAAAGCCAGTCCTCTTTTTGATTTCTGCCCTCTCTTTCTAGGAGCAAGTCTGACTCTGACCCACCATGGTTCCCACAGAAGTCACAGTGAGTATGGCGATGCCCTTGGGCTCCTCAAAATGCACTATATTTCGGGGCCTCTTTTGTGGAGTGGGAAGGGCTCCATTGTGGGGGAAGGAGGACTCTGTGGCTTCCCGGGGTGAGAGCTCTGCAGAGCGGTGCTACCGACAAGGGGCTGCAGGAAGCTCCAGAAGAGCCCTGGGGTGGGGCTGCGTGGGGTGCGGGGGAGGGGTGCACAACGGAGGAGGAGGCCGGTTCAGATTTTACCACTAGGTGAGGGTTTCACCATCTCCGCAGTGAGCTTAAGTCCTGTGTGTCTGCTCTGAAACTCTCACAAAAGAAGGCAAGGGTGAATTTGCTTCATTTGTTTTTAAGAGGCCCACGGTAGGCATGTTAGTTGTGTTTCTTTTTTAATATCAGGTAGCTTTTACTAAAAAGCACATAATGATATATGTTTCTCTGAAAGAGGCAAAGAGGCTAACAGAAATGAGGAAGTCAAGTTGTTATCCAGAAAATTGTTCAGGATGTTATAGTTAAATATAATTAATTATAGAATGAAACAGAATCCCTATGCTTTCGTTATATTCATAAATGCTCACGAAAATATCTAAGGGTGGTCTAGTGGTTAAGACTCTGCATTCCCAAAGCGGGGGGTCCGGGTTCAATCCCTGGTCAGGGAACTAGATCCCACATTGCCACAACGAAGACCCAACACAGCCAAATAAATAAATAATTATAAAAAAATGAAAGTGCTTTAAGAAAAATCTAAGGGCTTTAATTTTGCTTTCTCAAAGGCAGAATCTGGGTTTCACACGTAGCTATTGAAATCCAACCTTCTTAGCGGAGCTGACAAACTGTCCTCCACAGGACACTAGGCTCCCACCACCGACGGAGAGAGGGCACTGCCACCACCACCAAGTCAGTTATTTATCATCTGCTGATGCCACTGCATATCCCATAACAGTAACAACAACAACAAAAACAGAATTATTTTGAGCCTGCTGAAATAACACGCATGTGTGCATGTTAAGTCGCTTCAGCCGTGTCTGACTCTTTGTGACCCCATGGACTGTAGCCCGCCAGGCTCCTCTGCCCCTGGGATTCTCCAGGCAAGCATACTGGAGTGGGTTGCCATGCCCTCCTCCAGGGGATCTTCTTGGCCCAGGGATCGAACCCATGTTTCTTATGTCTCCTGCATTGGTAGGCAGGTTCTTTACCAATGCCCCTTGTGAAGCCTGAAGTAAGAAAGTATGTTTCTGACCCCAAACTACAAGGTTAGTTACTCCCCAATCAAAACCTAGTCTATCCCTGATGCCGGAAACAGGGCTGATACTGTCAGTCTATTTGGTTTTATCATGTGGGATCTTGGAAAATTATCCAAACTCTGAGGGGCAGCCCCAGAAAGGACAAAAACTGCACCCGAATAATGAGCTTTTGTGGTGAAGCGGTGTCCAGCACCGCCTGCACGGGGACAAGCTGGCATCTCTGTGGCTAGGACCTGGGGAAACAGCCATGACTTTTCTGTGGCCACTTTTCTGAGGACTGGCCATACGCCAGTCGTCACCCGGGGTGCCTGGTTCCTTCAGCCTCTCGGCAGGGGCGGAGCCATGCTGACAGATGAGGAAACTGAAGCTGGGAGAAGGGCTGGAGGGCTGGAGGTCTCACGGCTGAGAGGAGGAGGCGCGCGGGAGGGCGTTCTCAGTCCCGGCGTCACTGGGCTCCTCCCTGTGGGCGCACGTCGACACGTCTCACTGCCTGGAGGTCCCCCTTCCTCGAGGGTGGGGACGGAGGGCCCAGGCGCAGTGCCAGCCCACTCCGACCAGTCTGTGAGGTTGCCTGCCTGTCTCCCTCCTTCTCCCTCCTGTCCCCCATCTTCCCAACCCAGGTGCCCACCTAGGTGGAAGGAGCAGTGACGGGTATGGCCTTGGGTCCACCCTGGCCTTGCCCCAGAGGTGGCAGCAAGGGGCCTGGAGCTGGGGGGTGGTGTTCTGGTGATAACCTGGGTCTGGAGGGAGGCCTAGGGAAACCCTGCTCCAGGGGCTGCAGAGCCTTCACTGCCTGGGCTGCTACTTCTGAGCCAAGGGCTCCTGAGGGGAGGGCACACCTGCACGGGCTGGGGAGGCGGGGCCTGTGGGGCAGAGCCTGGCCGCACGCACTGGCAGGCAGGGCGGGCTCCTCGCCCCGCTGCGCACTGAGGTCTGCCCCCAGCAAAGGTAGTTCCTGGCTGCCCTGGGCAGAGGAAGCCACAGGGCATCCTCTGGCACCCACAGTCCTTCCGGGGTGAGGAGGGGAGAGGATGCAGGTGAGGGACCTGAAAGCCACTCAACTCAGGTGCCAGGACCCAGATGCCGAGGCTCAGGTTCGGTGTGGCCACGGTGAGCTATGGTCTTTCCAGTGGTCATGTAAAAAGGTGAGAGTTGGACCATAAAGAAGACTGAAGAATTGACGCTTTCAAATTGTGGTGCTGCAAAACACGCTGGGGGTCTCTTGGACAGAAGAAGATCAAACCAAAGGAAATCAACCCAGAACATTCACTGAAAGGACTGATTCTGAAGCTGATGCTCCGATACTTTGGCCACCTGATGTGAAGAGACGACTCACTGGAAAAGACGCTGATGCTGGGAAAGGCTGAGGGCAGGAGGCGAAGGGCAGCAGAGGATGAGATGGTGACATCACCGATATAACAGACATGAATCTAAGCAAACTCTGGGAGATAGTGAAGGACAGAGAAGCCTGGCGTGCTGCAGTCCACGGGGTCACAAAGAGTCGGATATAATTTAAGAGACTGAACAACAACAAAATGTGACAACATCATAAGGTGGAGAGCAAGGCACTGGGTCTGAGGGAGTAAAAGTGCCCCAACTCAGGGCTGAGGGGCTGGGGTCTGCCTGTGGTCTTGATCCTCCCCCAGTGGCTGAGGGTTTGAGGTAGAACCTTCCATTCCTTGGGTCTATCTCCTGACTAAGTTGGTCTCTAACATCTGAAAATCATTCTAACACCTGTTGAGTTTCCAAAAACCTAGTCCAGAGGAGAAACCAAAGCCTACATGAGAAGGCAGCCCACACTGCTGAGTTCCAGGCTAGTCACTGGGCAAATGGTGAGACAGTCCCTCGTTTACTTAGATCTATGCTCACTAGGCACTTCTCTGCTTGATCAAAATGCTAAAAATCCCCCAAATGATATGAACTCCCCTATTCAGTAGTCCCCCAGGAGTCACAGAGCCATCCCGCGATGCTGCCCTGTGTAGGGGACCTCTGTGCTGGGGGGCTTAGGGCCCCGCACACAGGCAGACACGACCTTCCCATTCATGACATGAACCATGGACCTTTCTAATGGTTTGCTCCATTTCTATTTCTGTCACTGACACAGTGTCCTGGGAAAGTGGTTTCCTTGCCTGGGATGTGGTCTGTGCTCAGCTGATACTTGTCGAATGAATGAACACATCACTTTATTTATCTCTGAAATCAAGAAATAAAGAGCTGCTCCGCAAGCCTAGGGCGAGCACGCTGACCCTAGGGAGAGTCAGGCAAGGCACGAGACAATGGCGTCTTCACACACACAGCGTCCCGGACCGTCCTGGCTGGGTCTAGGCCCGCCCACCCCCACAGCGGAAGGAGATTCTAGATCTGGCTCAGACTGTGGCTCATGGGGCCCACAGGCTTTGAGCTGAGGTCCAGCTGGCAAAGACACTGTGATTTTAAGAGAGTCTGAGAACACCACAGTTTGCTAAGAAATGCAGCAAGGGAAACCTCAGGTAAGAGAATTTCTAGATGTTCTAATCAGATGTGGGGAAGAGGGGGGAACCCGGTCCCCCGCCCGTCAGTCCTCACGCTCCGTGACAGACACGGAGCACTTTTATTCTGAAGGCACTCTGCACTGCATCATAAAAAGGTGTCGGAGAGGGCAAGGCCTGGCGTGCTGCAGTCCACGGGGTCACAAAGAGTCGGATATAATTTAAGAGACTGAACAACAACAAAATGTGACAACATCATAAGGTGGAGAGCAAGGCACTGGGTCTGAGGGAGTAAAAGTGCCCCAACTCAGGGCTGAGGGGCTGGGGTCTGCCTGTGGTCTTGATCCTCCCCCAGTGGCTGAGGGTTTGAGGTAGAACCTTCCATTCCTTGGGTCTATCTCCTGACTAAGTTGGTCTCTAACATCTGAAAATCATTCTAACACCTGTTGAGTTTCCAAAAACCTAGTCCAGAGGAGAAACCAAAGCCTACATGAGAAGGCAGCCCACACTGCTGAGTTCCAGGCTAGTCACTGGGCAAATGGTGAGACAGTCCCTCGTTTACTTAGATCTATGCTCACTAGGCACTTCTCTGCTTGATCAAAATGCTAAAAATCCCCAAATGATATGAACTCCCCTATTCAGTAGTCCCCCAGGAGTCACAGAGCCATCCCGCGATGCTGCCCTGTGTAGGGGACCTCTGTGCTGGGGGGCTTAGGGCCCCGCACACAGGCAGACACGACCTTCCCATTCATGACATGAACCATGGACCTTTCTAATGGTTTGCTCCATTTCTATTTCTGTCACTGACACAGTGTCCTGGGAAAGTGGTTTCCTTGCCTGGGATGTGGTCTGTGCTCAGCTGATACTTGTCGAATGAATGAACACATCACTTTATTTATCTCTGAAATCAAGAAATAAAGAGCTGCTCCGCAAGCCTAGGGCGAGCACGCTGACCCTAGGGAGAGTCAGGCAAGGCACGAGACAATGGCGTCTTCACACACACAGCGTCCCGGACCGTCCTGGCTGGGTCTAGGCCCGCCCACCCCCACAGCGGAAGGAGATTCTAGATCTGGCTCAGACTGTGGCTCATGGGGCCCACAGGCTTTGAGCTGAGGTCCAGCTGGCAAAGACACTGTGATTTTAAGAGAGTCTGAGAACACCACAGTTTGCTAAGAAATGCAGCAAGGGAAACCTCAGGTAAGAGAATTTCTAGATGTTCTAATCAGATGTGGAAGAGAACGGTCAGCCCCGTCAGAGGGCCGAGCCTGGGCACTCCTCTGTGGTCACGACACCCTGCCTTACTCTGTTCCTACTGTCCCCTCACGCTCCGTGACAGACACGGAGCACTTTTATTGAGTGCATACAACAAAAGAGAAAAGAAAAGGACACACATTCAGACAGGGTCAGAGCAAACTGACAGAACACAGGGAAGAGACCAAGAGGAAGAGTTAGAACTTGGGTTTCCAGCCTGAAACGAGGCTGTCAGATGGCGGAGCCACCAGTCACATGGGGCCCAGGAGCACTTGAAATGGGGCCACTCCAACTAAGACGTCTTCTTATCGCAACGAAAGGATATGACATATCTCAATTACTTGTACACTGCTCACACAATGAAATAGTATTTTAGTTACACTGGATTGCAATAAAACACAGTGAGGTGAATTTCACCTGTCACACTTATCTACTAGAAAATGCAAAATTAACTTGGAGTTGCCTTCTACTCCTATTAGAGCGCACTGGTTGAAGAGTCTTACTTAGTTACTATACCTGGGCTACCAGTTTGACTGAGGGTCCCAATTCAAAAGGGAATCCTGATCAGTCACAAAATTCATATGGTTCATGAGTTAAAACAACCCTCAGCTGTTTGTCAGGAAATAAGAAAGCCTTGCTTCACATCTCTTTTATATTAAACTTCTGAGCTAGGCCTTGGTGAGTGGACACAGAGTTACAGGGACAGGCCCTTGGAGGTCCCCTCTTGGTGGAGAGAGTGGGGTGCACGGCAAGTTCCTTAGATGCCACCTTAACACAGGCTCTGGGATAAACTCAGGGCAGCTTATGGGAAGTCACTGTACACAGTGGTCAGGCCAGGAGGCTCCAGTGTGTGCTCTCGGATTGAAAACAGATGGAAAACATGCATTTTCAGATCCTAACGTTGATCTCTCAAAAGCTTGTTCTGACCCAGGCCTTGAGAACAGCCTTTTGTGGGTAGCTTCTCTGGCAAGAGCAGTGTCTCTAGGGCTCAGAGAGAAGAGAGGATGGAAGAAATGGCTTGGCAACCTCACGATTCCTCCTAGAGGCCAGCTGCCCCTTGTCCGGAAGAGGGGCCCACCCCTACCTGCAAGGCCCAAGATTAAATGCATGCATATCCTGTACTCCACACTGGGTCTGGCATGCACTCGGTGCTCTGACAGTAGGGAATCAATTAAGTTGGTAAATAATTGACATACATATTTGCTGGGAGATTTTTAAAGGCTCCTGTGTCTAAGATCCAAAGAGGGCTTACCCATCAGGCACAGACAAAGCTATGAGCTATGAGTGGACAGGTGTGTCCAGACTTCCCAGCCTGGGACATGGACTCCTCCTCTGTCATCCTCATAAAGATGGCCAACACTCTGAGCCTGCAAGAGTGATTCAGGCTTGCCTTGGGATCTTGACAGAACTCATACAAAGCCAGTTTGTGTGTGTGTGTGAAGTCACTCACTTAAAATATGCCTGGAGAGCCCCTAGCTGTAGTGAGGGGTGCCCATATGTGTGTGTGTGCACACAGTGTGACGGTATGAGCACAGGTGTCTGAATGTGGGCCTGTATGTGTGGGTGTGTATGAGTGAATATGTATGTGGACTGGTGTAGGCACGCTTGTGTGCATGTGTGTCTCTAAATGCAAGCGCTTGTGAGGGCTGGCTTCAGTCAAAATTCATATGGTTCATGAGTTAAAACAACCCTCAGCTGTTTGTCAGGAAATAAGAAAGCCTTGCTTCACATCTCTTTTATATTAAACTTCTTAGCTAGGCCTTGGTGAGTGGACACAGAATTACAGGGACAGGCCCTTGGAGGTCCCTCTTGGTGGAGAGAGTGGGGTGCAGGCGAGTTCCTTAGATGCCACCTTAACACAGGCTCTGGGATAAACTCAGGGCAGCTTATGGGAAGTCACTGTACACAGTGGTCAGGCCAGGAGGCTCCAGTGTGTGCTCTCGGATTGAAAACAGATGGAAAACATGCATTTTCAGATCCTAACGTTGATCTCTCAAAAGCTTGTTCTGACCCAGGCCTTGAGAACAGCCTTTTGTGGGTAGCTTCTCTGGCAAGAGCAGTGTCTCTAGGGCTCAGAGAGAAGAGAGGATGGAAGAAATGGCTTGGCAACCTCACGATTCCTCCTAGAGGCCAGCTGCCCCTTGTCCGGAAGAGGGGCCCACCCCTACCTGCAAGGCCCAAGATTAAATGCATGCATATCCTGTACTCCACACTGGGTCTGGCATGCACTCGGTGCTCTGACAGTAGGGAATCAATTAAGTTGGTAAATAATTGACATACATATTTGCTGGGAGATTTTTAAAGGCTCCTGTGTCTAAGATCCAAAGAGGGCTTACCCATCAGGCACAGACAAAGCTATGAGCTATGAGTGGACAGGTGTGTCCAGACTTCCCAGCCTGGGACATGGACTCCTCCTCTGTCATCCTCATAAAGATGGCCAACACTCTGAGCCTGCAAGAGTGATTCAGGCTTGCCTTGGGATCTTGACAGAACTCATACAAAGCCAGTTTGTGTGTGTGTGTGAAGTCACTCACTTAAAATATGCCTGGAGAGCCCCTAGCTGTAGTGAGGGGTGCCCATATGTGTGGGTGTGCACACATTGTGACGGTATGAGCACAGGTGTCTGAATGTGGGCCTGTATGTGTGGGTGTGTATGAGTGAATATGTATGTGGACTGGTGTAGGCACGCTTGTGTGCATGTGTGTCTCTAAATGCAAGCGCTTGTGAGGGCTGGCTTCATGGGTCTGTTGCACAGGGTCTCATGCTGAGAAATGTCACTTGCTTGATTTAATGCTCTACTGTCTTGAAATTCTTAATAACTTTTGAACAAGGGACCCTGAAATCACATAGCCTGTCCTGGTTCCTGTGTATGTGCATGTCCCTGAGGGTGTACAGATACATGTGAGTGGGCACATGTGCACATATGTGTAAGTGGGTGCACGTGTGACTCTTTGATGCTTCTCAGAGGATCCATAGCTCTCAGAAGACTCAAGGGAATCTGGACCCAGCAAAGTCTGAAAGTCTCTGAGGACCTTGTAGGGAGGGCAGAGTAGACAGGAGAATGGACAATCATTCACTTGGCTGGATAAAAGTCCACCCACCAGTGACCCCAAGATCCTCTTTCCACCCCATCGAAGCTCCTGTGACTGTTCCTTTGCATGCATGTCTCCTCCCAGAGGGGGCAAATTCCACGAAAGCAGGAACTATGCCTGACTCCTTAGCACCTGCTGAGTGCCTGCCGTATCACAGGTGCTCAATAATCATTTGCTGAATAAAGGGCTTCCCTGGTGGTCCAGTGGGTAAAGAGTCCATCTTGCAGTGCAAGGGGCACTGGTTCGATCCCTGGCCTGGGAAGATCCCACGTGCCATGGAGCAGCTGGACCAGTGTGTCCAACTATGAGCCAGCGCTCTGGAGCGCATGCGCCCAGAGCTGCTGCTCTGCAGTGAGAGGCCACTGCAATGGGAGGCTCACACAGGCCAAAGAAGGATGAAAAAAAAATTTTTTTAAATAAACATTCATTGAATAAATAAATCATTTACAATCAAAGCAGATGGTCTCAGAATTCCTGGCTTCTACACCTATATTTCTGCTGTCTTCTCACAGCCTTTGGGGGTTGGAAGATTCAAGGGCTCCATGCCTCTGCCATCAGACAGAACCTCCACGTGCCAGCCCTTGACCCAGTGTCCTCTTGTGTCTCCTTGCAGAGCCTAATCCCTAACATGTCAGAGGACTACAGCTATGATCCCATGTCTTCCACGGACTATGACGCGAACTTCACCTTCACCGACTACTTCTGTGAGAAAAGCCACGTCAGGCAGTTCGCGAGCCACTTCCTCCCACCCCTCTACTGGCTCGTGTTCATCGTTGGGGCGGTGGGCAACAGTCTGGTCATCATGGTCTACTGGTACTGCACCAGGGTGAAGACCATGACTGACATGTTTCTTCTGAATCTGGCGATCGCCGACCTGCTTTTCCTTGTCACCCTGCCCTTCTGGGCCGTTGCCGCCGCCGATCAGTGGATTTTCGACACCTTCATGTGCAAGGTGGTCAACAGCATGTACAAGATGAACTTCTACAGCTGTGTGCTGCTCATCATGTGCATCAGCGTGGACAGGTACATTGCCATTGCGCAGGCCATGAGGGCACAGATGTGGAGGCGGAAGAGGCTGCTGTACAGCAAAATGGTTTGTTCTGCCGTCTGGGTGACGGCGGCCGCGCTCTGCATGCCGGAACTCCTGTACAGCCAGGTCAAGCAGGAACAGGAAATTGCCGTCTGCACCATGGTCTACGCCAGTGACGACAGTACCAAACTCAAGTCGGCTGTCTTGACCCTGAAGGTCATCCTGGGCTTCTTCCTCCCCTTTGTGGTCATGGCTTGCTGCTACACCATCATCATTCACACCCTGATCCAGGCCAAGAAGTCCTCCAAGCACAAAGCCCTGAAGGTGACCGTCACCGTGCTCACTGTCTTCGTCCTGTCTCAGTTCCCCCACAACTGCATCCTGCTGGTGCAGACCATCGATGCCTACGCCATGTTCATCTCCAGCTGCGCCGTCTCCATCAAAATTGACATCTGCTTCCAGGTCACTCAGACCATTGCCTTTTTCCACAGTTGCCTGAACCCTGTTCTCTATGTTTTTGTGGGTGAGAGGTTCCGCCGGGATCTTGTGAAGACCCTGAAGAACCTGGGCTGCATCAGCCAGGCTCAGTGGGTTTCGTTCACGAGGAGAGAGGGAAGCCTGAAGCTCTCATCCATGCTGCTGGAGACCACCTCAGGGGCTCTCTCCTTCTGAGGGAGCCTCTCTGAGGTGGGTGGTCCTTTTGGAAGTATCAAGAAATTCACACACAGCTTCCCTTAGCAATAGGACCAGAGGGAGAGCAGAGAAGGAAAATGAAGTGAGAAAAAAGAAATAAAAAACTCAGAAAGGGAGGAATTTGAATAGCATTATTACTTTTGGTCAGGAGTTGCCAAGTCGGAGTTTCAAAACTGATTGGCCATCCCAGGAGACTGCTGACTGGCTCCTGGCTGCAGAGCCTGCGGTTTTCAGAGGATTAATGAATGGCCACTTGACTGAGCATTAGTGTAGCTGAGCCCTGGAGGAGGTGTTTGATTTCTCAGAGCACCGTCAGATGCTACGCCTTCCAAAAGAAGACACAGAAGCATCGGTCAATGCCACAGGCCAGAATTCACAAGGTTTCATGGAGACTTCCATCTTTGAAGAATTTCTACCCAGGTTTGGGGGGGGGGGGGAGCTGACACCCACGCCAAGTATTGGTCTAGAATCCTTCCAAACAACCTCAGATCTAATTCCTACGCAGCAAATCAAGTCGGCTGTCTTGACCCTGAAGAGTCAGGAACAGGAAATTGCCGTCTGCACCATGGTCCGCCAGTGACGACAGTACCAAACTCAAGTCGGCTGTCTTGACCCTGAAGGTCATCCTGGGCTTCTTCCTCCCCTTTGTGGTCATGGCTTGCTGCTACACCATCATCATTCACACCCTGATCCAGGCCAAGAAGTCCTCCAAGCACAAAGCCCTGAAGGTGACCGTCACCGTGCTCACTGTCTTCGTCCTGTCTCAGTTCCCCCACAACTGCATCCTGCTGGTGCAGACCATCGATGCCTACGCCATGTTCATCTCCAGCTGCGCCGTCTCCATCAAAATTGACATCTGCTTCCAGGTCACTCAGACCATTGCCTTTTTCCACAGTTGCCTGAACCCTGTTCTCTATGTTTTTGTGGGTGAGAGGTTCCGCCGGGATCTTGTGAAGACCCTGAAGAACCTGGGCTGCATCAGCCAGGCTCAGTGGGTTTCGTTCACGAGGAGAGAGGGAAGCCTGAAGCTCTCATCCATGCTGCTGGAGACCACCTCAGGGGCTCTCTCCTTCTGAGGGAGCCTCTCTGAGGTGGGTGGTCCTTTTGGAAGTATCAAGAAATTCACACACAGCTTCCCTTCGCAATGGGGACCAGAGGGAGAGCAGAGAAGGAAAATGAAGTGAGAAAAAAGAAATAAAAAACTCAGAAAGGGAGGAATTTGAATAGCATTATTACTTTTGGTCAGGAGTTGCCAAGTCGGAGTTTCAAAACTGATTGGCCATCCCAGGAGACTGCTGACTGGCTCCTGGCTGCAGAGCCTGCGGTTTTCAGAGGATTAATGAATGGCCACTTGACTGAGCATTAGTGTAGCTGAGCCCTGGAGGAGGTGTTTGATTTCTCAGAGCACCGTCAGATGCTACGCCTTCCAAAAGAAGACACAGAAGCATCGGTCAATGCCACAGGCCAGAATTCACAAGGTTTCATGGAGACTTCCATCTTTGAAGAATTTCTACCCAGGTTTGGGGGGGGGGGGAGCTGACACCCACGCCAAGTATTGGTCTAGAATCCTTCCAAACAACCTCAGATCTAATTCCCTCTGGTCTCCTCCATTTGGGGCCAGGGAGGGTTCTAGCTCCTGTTCTGAAACTCTTCAGCATTGCTCAGTGAGCCCCTGGGTTACTGACCAGACGAGCATGGCATGTTGGCTTCTGTCCCATTTCTGATGGAGGTTCTGTGATTTGACACCTGCTGCCGCGCTGATCTGGGCAAGGACTCAGCTTGTCCACAGGTGTCAGGGAGCAGTCCTCACAAGCTGGGCAGGGAGATTAAGACCCTGAGTTGGTGAGAACCTGGCTTCTTCATGGGTCCACTCTTTTGAGTGGCTTGTGTGATGGTCCACTCTATCTGCTCCCTATGAAATGGACTGTGCTGATTTGTCCTCTTATTTCTGAGGCTCCTGGAAGCATATTTGCCTCCATGCTTCTCTTTTCCATACTGTATAATGCCAACATGTTAAAAAAAAAAAAAAGAGCTTCCAATTTAGAGATCAGGCTGAAAAAAATTATATAATTCACATCTGCTTTGTGTCTCTTTCCACTATTTGGCAAATTTATTACATTAAAAACTTTCATTTATTATAAAAGTTATTTTTATTTTTTTAAAGATTTTTTGTTATGCAGATCAGTTTAAAAATCTACTGAATTTGTTACAATATTTCTTCTATTTTCTGTTTTGGCCACGAGGCATGTGGGATGTCAATTCCCTGATCAGGGGTCGAACTAGCAACTCCTGTATTGAAGGCGAAGTCTTAACCACTGGACCACCAGGGAAGTCCCCAAAAGTGCTTTTTAAATGACTGTTCAAGAATATCCATTACTCTTCACTTTCTTCACCCCATCTATATATTTTCAGTGTGTACAGAGAGCAAAGAGCCACATTAGAGTGTGAAGAATAAGAGACTGGGATAAGCAAATAGCATTTCCCAAAATACCATACAACCACCTTGTCTGACCAGTTTTTGATTTCTTCTTTGGTCAAGTGTATCCTCCAAGCTTCTCCAGGTGCGTCTAATGGCATGCCAAGGAGGATGGTTAGAGCAGTCCCACAGACCATCCCGGCTCTGCCACCTACTCCAGAGGAAGCATCTCCTCTTCCCAGTGGACGGTGCATCACTGTGGTTCCAGTTCCAAGGCCATCCCTTCCAAAGAGGACACAGAAGCGATGGACTCTGCAAAGTCTTTCTTTTCCCTGCCCACTTCTAAACTACAGGTTAGTGAGGAATAAAGTGAGTGGAGAATGGACAGCAACGAGAGCAAGCAGTAATGCAGAGTCCTGGCCAACCCACTCTGAGTGTGGGTCGCTGGCAGTGAACAAGCATCGGCGGGAACAGCACCTCAACATGGGTCCCAGAAGAAGACCCACCCACAGTCAAGATGACCTTCCCAAGGCGGTCTATGGATACAGCTGTCTACATGGCCACCTTTTCCAGGAGAAGACCCAGACGCCCTGTGAGGAACCTAGAAGAGCAAGCGACAGGCACAGGCCAAAGCTAAATAACCCTGGGCAGCTCAGTGCATGAACTCGACTGGGTTTGGCCTTTCTATCCCATGTCCTTTTGATACTATGGTTCTGGTACTATATTTTCTAGGGACCCCAGTGGAGCTGAGGATTGGAGGGAAGGATGGAAGGAGGCAGAGGGGAGCCACAACTGTGCCTATTCAATCTCCTCCAGCCTCGAGTTACCTACAAGACACCATGAATGGAGACTTAGTGGAAGGTGAGGGGTAGACAACGCTTTGGCCAATGCACGTTAGTTGAGAAAAGAATGCCACGGACTCTACTTTTTTCCCCTCTGATCTTTAGGAAAGGAGATGTGGGAATACCACAAGAAATTCAAACCCTGCATTGCACCCCAACACACAGCAATCATGCCTTGTTCCAAGGGCCTCCTTTAGGATCAACTGTCACTACTGGACTCTCCCAGGACTCACACGGCTTCAATGCAGGATTAAAGACATGTGGTAGTGGTATCATGTATTTAAAGATTTTAAGTACCCTTTATTGATACTTAAAACTAATCATTAGTTTTGTTTTTTTGTTTTTTTTTTTTTGGTTGGGGGAGTGGGTTGGGGATGGAAGGGGGCGGGTGGGCCACTTCTATTGGTCTTTCATTTATTCAGTTTCATCCATCTTTGTTCTTTGGCCCATGTGGGCCTCCCATCGCAGTGGCCTCTGTTGTCGCAGAGCACCAGCCCTGGGCACATGCGCTCCAGAGCTCTGGCTCGGTAATTGGACACATTGGTCCAGCCGCTCCATGGCACGTGGGACCTTCCCAGGCCAGGGATCGAACCGGCGCCCCTTGCACTGCAAGGTGGTGTCCTTACCCACTGGACCACCAGGGAAGCCCCTAATCATTAGTTTTTAAATGATTGTGTAGATAGGACCCATTTTACAATCAGATGAAACTAACTCTTAGAAATAGATTTATCCCAAGATAAAAATGTTAGAAGAATCAACAAGGGGAAACCTACTATGAAGCTGTGATCCATTCAATATTTCTGGAAAATACTTTGCATGAGTACTTTTCTGAAATGATAGGAGTGTAATATGATTACATTTTACTGGAACTCTATAGATCAGAAAAACCAGGCAATTCAATGAAATATGATTATCAAAAAAGAAATTGCCATTTCTATTGAAAAAATAAAAAAAAACCTTTTTAAAAACTCCTCTTAAGTCAACGCATTCCAATATGCACATTCAAGTGGGGATTGTTGTTTGCTTGACTGACTCGAGGTGTGGTCTTTTGGGATTATCTTTCAGGCCTAAGAATTTTCATTCAGTCAGTCAGCAAACACTTGTGTGTACCATGAGCCAGTTCGTTTCTATTCACTGAGATTATAACAAGGAACCTAGAAGACAAGTATTTATTCTTCCCCTCAAGATGCTCACTTTACATTCCAGCAACAGGGGAATGCTGGGTCTCAGGTGACGCCTTGGCTGACAGTCACAAGGCTGGTATCCTTGGCTGGCTTGGAAACCAGTCTGCAGACAATCTGAGGATAAGCAGCCTCTTTGAGAGCGCAAGCCCTTGAATAGCAGCTCTGTGTGTGTTTCCCGTCTGATCTTTGTGCTACAGACACCCCGTACGGAACACCTTGTATATACCAGATACACTATGTTGAATGAATAAATGTGTTAAAATGTAAAACTAGTCATTTCTCAGATATGTACTTCACATATCAGAGTCAGCTGTCAAAAAACCTGAAAACAAATCAGCAACCTTGAGCAATGGTGCGTTACACCCTTTGGAGAGCAATGCCATCCTGTTCCCTGCGGCAACTCAAGGGGAGCTAGTGGTCAAGCGGGACTGGCTAGAGGCGGAACGGCCACCAGCTCCTTCCCACGGCCCGGCAAGCAGCTCAGGCCGTGGCCACCAACCCCTGAGAGGCTTGTGGTTATCCTTTCCTCTGTCTGCCCATTAATGGCTACTACAGATAGTTCTGAGCAAGGAAGTCACCAGCTCCAGCGAGCGCCTTCCACTCTGACCCATCACCTTAAAAAGGAGCCATCTGGCTGCACCCTGATGGGCTTAGCCATACAGCAAAGCCGGCAGGAAGCCTGTAATCTCCGGACATACCCAACTGCCTTTCTGCTTCAAAAATAAG
Source organism: Tragulus kanchil (assembly GCA_022376925.1). Taxonomy (NCBI): domain Eukaryota; kingdom Metazoa; phylum Chordata; class Mammalia; order Artiodactyla; family Tragulidae; genus Tragulus; species Tragulus kanchil. The sequence continues at coordinate 219,661,108 of JAIOJX010000030.1, read as the reverse complement.
AAGCAGGCTTATGCATGCTGTGGCTGCAATCTTTTGGCAGATGTGCCTGGCTTTCTAATTCTGAGGTGGCCCCATTGGATGGAGCTTCCACAGGACCAGTTCAAAGCACAGGTAGAAACATCTCCCACCCGCTACCTCCCCAGATCTCTGTCCATCAGTGGATCTGACCTCTGTCCTCCTCCTCCTCCACTCTGGTCAGCTTGTCGCAAAGTGAGTTCTGGTCAAGAGGCTCTAAATCACTTTAAGAAAAGGGGGATTATCTTGGCCCCCAACACCTGCACCTCACACATTTTAGGTGTTCCAAAGAAACCTCTCTCTTCATTTCACAGTTACTGATTATTTACTATGAGTGATTAATAGATACAATGGCTTTAGAACTATCATCACAACCAAGACATCACTTCAGCATCACTATCATCACTTCAGCAACAGTTTCCTCTGCCCCACTCCATAGGCCCTCCTGTTACAACTGTGGTCTGAGCCCAGCATCCTCTTGGGACAGGGAGTGACTCTCTAATCAAGTCTGTATCATTGTTACAGACAGCCCAAATAGCTAGTGTCCATTTCAATGTCTGTATTAAAAAAAAAAAGCTTGCAGAAGACACATAAACTGTTTTTCTCCAACACCTGACCCTTCATGAGTTCCCTTCCACTCTTGACATACTTGGGCTTCCCAGGTGGCAAAAGCAGTAAAGAATCCACCTATTAATGCAAGAGATGTAAGAGGCATGGTTTTGATCCCTGGGTGGGAAAGATCCCCTGGAGGAGGGCATGGCAACCCACTCCAGTATGCTTGCCTGGAGAATCCCACGGGCAGAGGAGCCTGGCGGGCTACGGTCCACAGGGTAGCAAAGAGTCAGACATGACTGAAGCGACTTAGCACGCATACGTGCACTGGGGTTTGTGGGTAATTTGTAACACAGCAGTTGATAAAGAGCACCCTGAGGAGCCAGCATTTCTTTGTTAAGTCTTTCACATCCAACTCAATGATGGGACCACCCCCAGTAAACCCCCAGGAGCTCCCGGCAGAGACCCAGCGTTACAGAAGAGGCTGGACAAGGCGTCAGGCAGGTGAAACCCCAGTTCTCCAGGCAACTCTGGCTGGATCTCCACCAGCCACATGCTTCCTTCCATGCCTCCTCAGGTCTCTCTCAAATCCAGGCCTTCCCAGCCCATCCACGGTCTGCTCCCCGTTCCGCTCTTCTCCACAGCACTTGGCGCCACCTGACAGGTAACAGCAGTAAACGCCTCAGGGTAGGGACTGCTCTTTTCTGTTCACTGCTATTTCCCAAGTGCCTACAATAGGCTTCACACGTGACAGACACTCAATGAACGTATGTTAAATGAATCCACGGTCCCTATCATCATTAAGAAAAGGGGATTATCTTCCAACATCACTACATTTTAGATGTTCCAAAGAAACCTCTCTCATTTCACAGTTACTGATTATTTACTATGAGTGATTAATAGATACAATGGCTTTAGAACTATCATCACAACCAAGACATCACTTCAGCATCACTATCATCACTTCAGCAACAGTTTCCTCTGCCCCACTCCATAGGCCCTCCTGTTACAACTGTGGTCTGAGCCCAGCATCCTCTTGGGACAGGGAGTGACTCTCTAATCAAGTCTGTATCATTGTTACAGACAGCCCAAATAGCTAGTGTCCATTTCAATGTCTGTATTAAAAAAAAAAAGCTTGCAGAAGACACATAAACTGTTTTTCTCCAACACCTGACCCTTCATGAGTTCCCTTCCACTCTTGACATACTTGGGCTTCCCAGGTGGCAAAAGCAGTAAAGAATCCACCTATTAATGCAAGAGATGTAAGAGGCATGGTTTTGATCCCTGGGTGGGAAAGATCCCCTGGAGGAGGGCATGGCAACCCACTCCAGTATGCTTGCCTGGAGAATCCCACGGGCAGAGGAGCCTGGCGGGCTACGGTCCACAGGGTAGCAAAGAGTCAGACATGACTGAAGCGACTTAGCACGCATACGTGCACTGGGGTTTGTGGGTAATTTGTAACACAGCAGTTGATAAAGAGCACCCTGAGGAGCCAGCATTTCTTTGTTAAGTCTTTCACATCCAACTCAATGATGGGACCACCCCCAGTAAACCCCCAGGAGCTCCCGGCAGAGACCCAGCGTTACAGAAGAGGCTGGACAAGGCGTCAGGCAGGTGAAACCCCAGTTCTCCAGGCAACTCTGGCTGGATCTCCACCAGCCACATGCTTCCTTCCATGCCTCCTCAGGTCTCTCTCAAATCCAGGCCTTCCCAGCCCATCCACGGTCTGCTCCCCGTTCCGCTCTTCTCCACAGCACTTGGCGCCACCTGACAGGTAACAGCAGTAAACGCCTCAGGGTAGGGACTGCTCTTTTCTGTTCACTGCTATTTCCCAAGTGCCTACAATAGGCTTCACACGTGACAGACACTCAATGAACGTATGTTAAATGAATCCACGGTCCCTCCAATTCCAAATACTTGGTTCCATGAAGTGCATTTACTTACTCTTGTGAAATCCTGTTATCTTGGGAACATATCACAATTGATAACGCTATTGTAACAACCTCACTGAACAGAAACTTATGGAGCATTTTCTACATGCCAGGCACTGGGCTTCGGTCAAGGTGAGGCAAAGCAGGTACAGGCCCAGTGCTCATGAAGCTCAAGGTCCACAGATGCCAGATGCCAATCGACCGTCACAAAGAAATGGTTTCAAGATGCTCCTGTGTTGTAAGAGGCTCTGACTTACTCTGGGGGTGGGAGATGGGGACGAGTTCCTTGAGGAAAAGGCATCAAACTAAGAGCTGAAGGATGAGCAGGAATTAGCCGCAGGGAGAAAGGGAGGAAGGGGACTGGGAGGAGACCCTGCAGCCTCCATGCCTGTGATACACCACCAGGCTACGTGTCCCCACCACTGAGTTCGTTCAGCTTATCACCATTTATGGGCTTTTCTTTTTAAATTATGAATATTTAAAGACATACACAGGGCTTCCCTGGGGGCTCAGTAGTAAAGAATCTGCCTGTCAATGCAGGAGGCGTGAATTTGATCCCTGATCTGGGAAGATCCCGCGTGCCACAGGTTAACTAAGCCTGGGGGCCACAGCTCCTGAGCCTACATGCCCTAGAGCCCCTGCTTCACAAAAGAAGATATCACGATGAGAAGCCCGTGCACTGCAACTAGAGAAAGCCAAAGCGGCAATGAAGCCCCAGCACAGCCAACAAATAAATACAATTATTCTAAAAAACACTTACATAAATGTGGAGAGAATAAAATGAACTTCTACATACCCACCACCCAGCTCCAACACTGACCAACACTCTCTCCACTCTAATCCCACCACCACCCACTCTTTCTTTCCCTTTCTCTTCACTCGGCTTCATTTGCCTACCTTCCTTCCTCTGCTCCTCCCTTCTCCTCTTTTCTTCTGTCACTCCTACCTTTGCCTTAGCTCCTTTCTTCCTTTATCATTGCTACAATATTTGAAATCAAATCTAAGACATCATATAATCCCCCCAGGAACCATGCTCTTCAGGCCTCCCTGGTGGTCAAATGGTTACAAAGTCACCGTGCAGGGGACACTTACAGAAACTTATGAAGCATTTTCTTACAATGCCATGGCACTGTGAAATCCTGTTATCTTGGGAACATATCACAATTGATAACGCTATTGTAACAACCTCACTGAACAGAAACTTATGGAGCATTTTCTACATGCCAGGCACTGGGCTTCGGTCAAGGTGAGGCAAAGCAGGTACAGGCCCAGTGCTCATGAAGCTCAAGGTCCACAGATGCCAGATGCCAATCGACCGTCACAAAGAAATGGTTTCAAGATGCTCCTGTGTTGTAAGAGGCTCTGACTTACTCTGGGGGTGGGAGATGGGGACGAGTTCCTTGAGGAAAAGGCATCAAACTAAGAGCTGAAGGATGAGCAGGAATTAGCCGCAGGGAGAAAGGGAGGAAGGGGACTGGGAGGAGACCCTGCAGCCTCCATGCCTGTGATACACCACCAGGCTACGTGTCCCCACCACTGAGTTCGTTCAGCTTATCACCATTTATGGGCTTTTCTTTTTAAATTATGAATATTTAAAGACATACACAGGGCTTCCCTGGGGGCTCAGTAGTAAAGAATCTGCCTGTCAATGCAGGAGGCGTGAATTTGATCCCTGATCTGGGAAGATCCCGCGTGCCACAGGTTAACTAAGCCTGGGGGCCACAGCTCCTGAGCCTACATGCCCTAGAGCCCCTGCTTCACAAAAGAAGATATCACGATGAGAAGCCCGTGCACTGCAACTAGAGAAAGCCAAAGCGGCAATGAAGCCCCAGCACAGCCAACAAATAAATACAATTATTCTAAAAAACACTTACATAAATGTGGAGAGAATAAAATGAACTTCTACATACCCACCACCCAGCTCCAACACTGACCAACACTCTCCACTCTAATCCCACCACCACCCACTCTTTCTTTCCCTTTCTCTTCACTCGGCTTCATTTGCCTACCTTCCTTCCTCTGCTCCTCCCTTCTCCTCTTTTCTTCTGTCACTCCTACCTTTGCCTTAGCTCCTTTCTTCCTTTATCATTGCTACAATATTTGAAATCAAATCTAAGACATCATATAATCCCCCCAGGAACCATGCTCTTCAGGCCTCCCTGGTGGTCAAATGGTTACAAAGTCACCTGTCAACCAACGCAGGGGACAAGGGTTCCATCCTTATCCTAGGAAGATCGCACAGGCTTTGGGGCAGCGAAGTCTGGGTGCCACAACTACTGAAGCTGGAGAATCTAGAGCCTGTGCTCCACAAGAGAGGCCATGGCAACTGGAGCCCACATGCAGCAATGAAGACCTAGCACAACCAGAAATAAATAGATAAAATAAAATCATGCTCTTATCCTTACAAAACTCCGGATATAAATGAATGAATGAATACTGGACAGTAGTAGTGATGAACAAATGAATCCTGCTTGGTTGGGCCATCCCGTACCAAAGGGACCGAGGGAGGTACAGTCAGTTGGGAATGAATGAGCAGATTCCTAAAGGTCTCACACTATGGGTGACACTTTCTCAGTGGGACTAACAATCTAGGACACTCAGAATACCCTGGTGAGGCTAACAAAGGCTGAGTGAGTCCCAGTACTTTCCCTCATTCAACTTTTAGAAACCAGAAAACCTGTAAGAGATCTGATCCACTGAGATGGTGTGGGACTATCAGCTCTAATTCTCAATACATAACTGATAAAGACTCTTGCATGGAAGACGATACACAGTAAGGGTCTGAAGGTCAAGTGCTGCCATCACAGAGCCTGGTATATGGACAGCTGTTTTTTAAAATCACTGGAGAATCTCTTTTTCAGTGACACTAGAATGCTTTGGAGAAAATTACCCCCACATCCGTCTCAGCCTCGTAGTTACAAGTTCTGCAAATGGTTCAGACTTACCAACCCAGGTCTTTGGTTTCCTCATCTATAAGAGATGGCTGGCTTATGGCAAGAGCCTATTAAATTATATATGCTGCTATTAACTATATACTATAATTAATAAGCCAGTGCTTCAGGGAGCTGATCAATCTCTTCTTTTCCATGAAGACCTGCCAGAACCTAAAGGTCCTTAACCTTTTTTCTCTCATGGACCCTTGGGACAATGTGACAAAGCCCACAGTCTCCTTCTCAGAATGTTTTAAAAATGAATAAAATATATAGGATCATAAAGGAAATCAATTACAGTGAAGTATAATTCTCTATTAAACAAATTATGAACTAGTAATACACATGCTTTTTTACGAACACATTAAATAAAGTGTCCCAGCAGGTCTAATGAAAACCTTCATTTCACAGTGGAGACAAGCATAGGTGATATTTTGAGTCTGCAACAACTTCCAAGACACATGAAAATACCTGTCATTTCCACCAGTGGGACAGTCACAGTAGCATGTAGTCTACATCCATAATTAAAGGAAGACCTAAATTTTTGCTAGATATGAGTGGAAAAGTGTCATTTTCCAAGTTCACAGATCTTCTGAATTCTGCATATGGACCAGATCAGGAACCCATATTTAACTCAAATCCTTTAATACCCAAATCATATTTCTTCCTCTAATTCTTATGTTGTGGAGGCCTATGGGATTACTCTGGGTTGGGGGAAGGGACTGTTTTTCCATTTACAAATAACCTTCCCATTAGCAACATGTCCCTTGAATACAAATATGAGCCATAAGAAAATTATGGTTGCAAAAAGATTTTACCTGTAGGTTTCATACCAGGTGGTTCATTTAGAAATATCTTCCTCTCTCAGAATGACAATTCCATCACGGCATCCCAGTGCTTGCACTACTGAGTTGAGGGAGAGGTCCTGGTTCCGAGATTTGAGGGTCACTGGTAGAGTTAAATTTGGAGACAAGTCCATTAGCTGATTTTACTCCTTTCCTCAAGTTCTAAACAAAAGGGTGACCCAGTAGTGATCATCAAAGACTTTCTGGAATGGTTCATGGATCACGTCCACCAGTATCCCTTGGCAGACTTAGGAACGAACTGGATCCAAGGAACCAGAGCTGACATGGAGCGTGCCCATGACTCTGCATTTTTAATGTGACACCAGGTAATCCAAATAAGAGGACTTTCTCCTAAGAAACCCTTTGTTACCTGCTTTGTATTTACCGACACTTAATAAACGAACAGTTTGACTCTGGAGCAAAACTGACCACTAGGAGAATCTTGGGCTTTCCAGGATGGCTGAACACCCGAATCCTTGATAATCAAGGAATCTGTGACAGCTCCTTCTCAGAATGTTTTAAAAATGAATAAAATATATAGGATCATAAAGGAAATCAATTACAGTGAAGTATAATTCTCTATTAAACAAATTATGAACTAGTAATACACATGCTTTTTTACGAACACATTAAATAAAGTGTCCCAGCAGGTCTAATGAAAACCTTCATTTCACAGTGGAGACAAGCATAGGTGATATTTTGAGTCTGCAACAACTTCCAAGACACATGAAAATACCTGTCATTTCCACCAGTGGGACAGTCACAGTAGCATGTAGTCTACATCCATAATTAAAGGAAGACCTAAATTTTTGCTAGATATGAGTGGAAAAGTGTCATTTTCCAAGTTCACAGATCTTCTGAATTCTGCATATGGACCAGATCAGGAACCCATATTTAACTCAAATCCTTTAATACCCAAATCATATTTCTTCCTCTAATTCTTATGTTGTGGAGGCCTATGGGATTACTCTGGGTTGGGGGAAGGGACTGTTTTTCCATTTACAAATAACCTTCCCATTAGCAACATGTCCCTTGAATACAAATATGAGCCATAAGAAAATTATGGTTGCAAAAGATTTTACCTGTAGGTTTCATACCAGGTGGTTCATTTAGAAATATCTTCCTCTCTCAGAATGACAATTCCATCACGGCATCCCAGTGCTTGCACTACTGAGTTGAGGGAGAGGTCCTGGTTCGAGATTTGAGGGTCACTGGTAGAGTTAAATTTGGAGACAAGTCCATTAGCTGATTTTACTCCTTTCCTCAAGTTCTAAACAAAAGGGTGACCCAGTAGTGATCATCAAAGACTTTCTGGAATGGTTCATGGATCACGTCCACCAGTATCCCTTGGCAGACTTAGGAACGAACTGGATCCAAGGAACCAGAGCTGACATGGAGCGTGCCCATGACTCTGCATTTTTAATGTGACACCAGGTAATCCAAATAAGAGGACTTTCTCCTAAGAAACCCTTTGTTACCTGCTTTGTATTTACCGACACTTAATAAACGAACAGTTTGACTCTGGAGCAAAACTGACCACTAGGAGAATCTTGGGCTTTCCAGGATGGCTGAACACCCGAATCCTTGATAATCAAGGAATCTGTGCACTTGATCAGGTCTGATGGGTCCCATCCCTCTTCCAAGGGTTCACCTTGGGGGCGTGTACATGTTATCCTCCCTGAGAACACACAACAGGCCTATGGAGGCCCTTGCTGGTGCAGAAGGGCTGTCGTGACCCACACAGACCCTGTCTGTTGTGCCAAGGCCACTGGAGAGCTTGATGCTGCCACTGCTCTGTGAAAGCACCTGGGGCCTGGAAGCCAGCCCCAGAGGCACAGACTGGATTCCCTTCTTGGGGTGTGCAGTCACTAACATGGGTGTCTCTTCAGTAAACCTCCCAGTGCTCCTTTCCTCGCAGGAGAGAGGGGGCTTCTGCTCACCTGCTCTGCGCTGTGGCCCCTCGAGGCCTCCTGGAAGGAGGAAGGCCCTTCCTGCTGCTGAGCCTCCTCTCTCACCCTTGCCTCCTCTGCTCTCCTTTTAGGCCCCCCAGTCCCCACCCACGGGCCTTTCTCAGGCCAGGAGAAGACAATGCCTGCCCCACTGACCTGGCAGATGGATGGGTGACCTCCGAGGCCAGGTGTCCTCCTCTCCTCAGGGCTCAGGGGGAGGCCGCCCTGAAACGGCCTTCCCCTTGGGAAGCCTGCGGCGCCGCAGGCCCAAAGCCAGCGTGCTCTGGGAACGAGGGCTTCCTTGGGGAAGGCCAGGCACGCACCTCGGGTCTGGGGAGGGCTGGCTCCCTTTGTTCAGTTTGGAGCTAAGCAGACAGCCCATTCCCGGCTTCAGGTGGGGCTGCCAGGTCCGCGATAAGCTCACACGAGCCTGCCAGAAGGGGCGAGGAAACCACACCGGCCTCCCGCCTCCCCGGGCTCGAGGGACGGGGGAGGGCCGAGGGGACACACAGCAGAGCCCAGAGCTGCTCCGGGTTACCATCTTTCTTCAGAAACCAGCGGGGGTGGGAAAAGTAAAAGGCTGACCTTTCTTTCAACCCTAACCCACTTTGAGCGGCTTTCACAATGGCTCTGCTCTCCCCTGGGGTTTGACAGCTTCAGCTTCAACCGCTCCCTCAAAAAAAGTCCGTCTTCTCATTTAGGGCGACAGGTTTCCCCATCTATTTGCCTTTCAGATGTGTGTGGGTGGCGGGCTCCACTCGCCAGATTTTTCCCACACACCTTCAAACCGAAAGGGCTGACCCCGGCTGCAGTGGCCTTCTGAGTCACCCGGGGACCCTCGACAGCCGCCGGCGCCACGGGCCGCCGGGCGGAAGAGGCGTGGCGCTGCGCACCCGAGCCTACGGACCCCGACAGGGGCCAGAACGCCCGGAATCGCGTGGGCACGCGGACAAGCGGGAGCGCAGGTTTGCGCTGCTCCCCTTGGGCTGCTCAGCGGCTCAGCAGGCGGGATGAGGCGGGCTGGGGCTGTGGCCTCGAGGCCCGGGACCTCAGCCCTGCTAGACGGGCCCGCACATCTGTGTGGCCCGGTCCGTTCTCCACGGGGCCTCTCTGCAGAGGCTTTGCTTATTTACACAGAAATCCTTCTGCTGTGCGGTTGTAGGCACTTGGTTAAACCACCCTTCCATTTCTGAGCAGTGACTGGCTTGCCTTGAGCACAGGAGGTTGCAGGTGTCTGACTGAGGGACCTGCTCACCTCCATCCTCCCCATGTCTCCGCTGCAGCCTTGACCTCAGCCCTTGTGTACCACGGGGGCTTTGGGAGTTTTGTCTCAGGCCAAGTTGGCCAACAGGACTGTTGAAGGCCTAGAGCTGGGACCACAGTGCCAAGTGTCCTCACTGCTTCAGAGGCTGGCAAGCACCATGCTTGATGCTGAGGGGTGAGGCAGAGGAGGGAGATGAAGATGAAAGAAAACATGGGTCCTGGACCTGGAGGGAACAATACAGTCAATACAGGAAAGTGTAACCTATTCCCGAGTAACTGGTGAAAGAGGCCACAGGAGGCTCGGGGGCAGGGGGAGGGCTGGTGGAAGGGAACTAGAGGGAAGGGGGGCTAGGAAGGCTGTGAGGGGCACAGGGCACTCCACAGAGGGGAGTGTGGATGGACGGCCCGGGCCGAGCTCAGTCTGGCCGGCGGAGGAGTGACTGGGACGTGGCCCTGGGGGCCCGTGTCCAGGCTCTTTGCTGTCCCTTTCTGCTGCCTCGTCCTGGCAGCTTGGCCCAGATTTGGATCCAGATCGACTAACCGTGGTTTCCAGACTGACCTCCTCCTCCACTCCATGATTCTGGTGAATCAGGCTGCTCTTGGTGGACTGGGGGAAGGCTGGGGAATTTTGCTGAACGTAGAAGCCCTTCTGGCAGAGGGTGGTGGGCTGGTGCTTTGCATTGGCTGTGGCAGGTCTGAACTCGGGCCTTAGTGCAGTTGGTAGGTCCACATACCAGGCCAACTGGCAACCTCTCAAGACAGCTGTTTGTTTCTTTCTCCCCTTTGGAAAACTCACGGTACTAGATGTGTCTCAACAGGGCCGCTCACCCCTGACTCTGCAGTGGGCAACTTCATCTCTCGCCTTATGTCTCAACAGAATGAAAGGTAACACCACTCTCAACGTCATAGTGTTTATTTAAATCCTGAGATTAAAAATAAGATATTCCCAAATGGTGCAGCAGATTATGTTTTGGGATACACAAGTTTCTCACCCCAACTGTGCAGGTGGAGTGTTGGCATTTGTTGTGCTTCTGGTAGTTCTTTGGCAGATAATAAACAGATGGGTTCCCAGACCCGCTATTCCATAAGGCCACGAGAATTGAGGACTAGTCAATTAAAGTGCAATTCTGATTTGGAAGCCACCCAACTGAGGCTTTGCTGTTGCTCTGCAGTCATGGTAGGCTGGAGCATCTCTGGACCATACTTGTTCTCTGGTTCTAAGGGAAGCCTTTTTATCAGAGATGCCTCACCAAATTTAAAGATGGACTTTGTTATTTTGAAAAAGTGCTTAAGAGAGAAAATGCAGTATAAACTCAGTCTTTCCTGTTTGCTTGGAAGAATCACAAAAGAGAAAACTTACCCAGGATTCCACTGAAAAGTACCTTTTGGATAAGTACTTTGTAAACATGGATGGCTGACTCCACAGTCTCTGTGCTGGGTGAGCCTTGCTTCCGAGCATCACGGATGGCGGCTCTGCTCACATCGTGGGTTCTAGGGGAGTGTGGATGGACGGCCCGGGCCGAGCTCAGTCTGGCCGGCGGAGGAGTGACTGGGACGTGGCCCTGGGGGCCCGTGTCCAGGCTCTTTGCTGTCCCTTTCTGCTGCCTCGTCCTGGCAGCTTGGCCCAGATTTGGATCCAGATCGACTAACCGTGGTTTCCAGACTGACCTCCTCCTCCACTCCATGATTCTGGTGAATCAGGCTGCTCTTGGTGGACTGGGGGAAGGCTGGGGAATTTTGCTGAACGTAGAAGCCCTTCTGGCAGAGGGTGGTGGGCTGGTGCTTTGCATTGGCTGTGGCAGGTCTGAACTCGGGCCTTAGTGCAGTTGGTAGGTCCACATACCAGGCCAACTGGCAACCTCTCAAGACAGCTGTTTGTTTCTTTCTCCCCTTTGGAAAACTCACGGTACTAGATGTGTCTCAACAGGGCCGCTCACCCCTGACTCTGCAGTGGGCAACTTCATCTCTCGCCTTATGTCTCAACAGAATGAAAGGTAACACCACTCTCAACGTCATAGTGTTTATTTAAATCCTGAGATTAAAAATAAGATATTCCCAAATGGTGCAGCAGATTATGTTTTGGGATACACAAGTTTCTCACCCCAACTGTGCAGGTGGAGTGTTGGCATTTGTTGTGCTTCTGGTAGTTCTTTGGCAGATAATAAACAGATGGGTTCCCAGACCCGCTATTCCATAAGGCCACGAGAATTGAGGACTAGTCAATTAAAGTGCAATTCTGATTTGGAAGCCACCCAACTGAGGCTTTGCTGTTGCTCTGCAGTCATGGTAGGCTGGAGCATCTCTGGACCATACTTGTTCTCTGGTTCTAAGGGAAGCCTTTTTATCAGAGATGCCTCACCAAATTTAAAGATGGACTTTGTTATTTTGAAAAAGTGCTTAAGAGAGAAAATGCAGTATAAACTCAGTCTTTCCTGTTTCCTTGGAAGAATCACAAAAGAGAAAAACTTACCCAGGATTCCACTGAAAAGTACCTTTTGGATAAGTACTTTGTAAACATGGATGGCTGACTCCACAGTCTCTGTGCTGGGTGAGCCTTGCTTCCGAGCATCACGGATGGCGGCTCTGCTCTGATTCTCAGCACCTCTGAGCTGAGGATGGGATTCTCCCAGGCAGAATCATCACCAAGGAGGGCTTCTAAAATGGAAACTCCCGTAAAATCATATACTGGACAGCTAACCAGTATCGTAAAACAGAGGCTCGGAGATTTCATGCCCACGTGGGGATTTCTTTGATGTGAGTTTAGAATGTTTTTACCACCTAATATGAGTGACAACTGAAAATACTTGGAAAAACCATCCCCTCTATTTTTAAATTATACAGTGTGGCTTTTCATTCCCACTTTGCAACCCCTATGTAGTGTTTCAGTTCCAGACTCCTGCTTGAGAATTGCCTTGCCTGCTTTTTGGTCCAGCTGACCTGGATTAGGTGGGCTCCAACCACGGAAGCCCTGCAGAGACCATGTTTCCTCCCAAATGCCCTTCCCGGTGGTGGACGAGGGTGCCTGAGAGAGGCTGTGTTCCTGGGCAAGGGCGATCAGTGGCTTCCAACGCAGTGGTGAGCAAGGCAGCTGGTATCATTCAGAGAGCTGGCAACAGTTACTCAGCCACCAAAGGGCTGCTGGGGGATATCTTGTTGCTGTTTTCTTTTTAGATAGTGATCTGGGATCCCAAGAATGTTTCCTTATTGTTATTGACTTTTAGTGTTAATTCAGTCTACTGGCTGGGGCCACCGCTTTCAATAGCTGTTTTGCATTGTCATCTGCACGGAAAAGCGCAATACCTCAACCCCCCCAGTTCAGTACAGTTGGGAACTTGTTTAAAGTAAGAAGAAAGCTGTTTATACGCCAAGGTGTCTTCTAGCTGCACAACGCACAGCAAACCCGAGCTCGCACAGCAAAGTAACAAAGGACAAGAGTCCATTCAGCACAAAAAATCAATAAGCCGCAGAGGCAGAGTGGGACCGTGGGGGCAGGCGAAGGCCTTTCTGCACAGCTGCGGTCACCGTCTGTAGTTGGGGTACAAGCGGCCCAGGGGCTCCTGCAGGAGTGGCTCTGGGTTGGTTTCACAAGAGCCACGTGATCTTTTTAAAACTGCAGTTGATCCGCTGCTAGACCGAGGGACTGAGGTTCAGAACCAGCCACAGATGGAATCAATGTCCGAAACACATCAGCTCCTCAACATGCCGATTCCAGCTGCAGGTGACCGTGGTGACACCAGGAGAGGGCCGTCAGCCTGGCCAGTGTCTCCACAGCATCCTGGGAAAACTCAGCACGCAAAGCGAGATGCCAGGTGCTTCGGTGCTTTTGTCAGTCGCTCTTGCATGCTGAGCCAGACATGTCAGACTATCCTTTCCAAGAGGGAGGTGGATTTAAAGGCAGGGAGTTTGCCTTCAGGCTGTGTGGCACACTGTAAGGACAAGCACGAGGCTGGGAAGTCTCTGGTGGCCGGGCCATTTCTGTTTTGGTGCCGAGCACCGTCAGGACTGGGTGTGACTCCTGGTTATTGGCCACAGGCAGTCGGTCGCTCCCAGGAAAGATAGCTGGAGAGGCCCAGCTCTTCTCTGAAAGGTTCTGTTCACCAGGTATCAAGCCCCACTTAAAGTGCCTGGCAGTGTTTCACTTTCCTGTTAAAATGGAAGTTCTGAGTCTCCTGCCAAAGTCATTTCCTCCTACCTCTGTCTACAAGTCCTCTGTTGTCTCGTGGTGGCTGTGGGCTGAACTGAACTTTGCCTAGGGTTCCTGACCCATTCTCCAGCTCTCAAAACCAGTCGGACCTGGCTTGTGAATGATGAGAAGAAGCTTTGAGGCGATGTGGCTTAGCTTAGTCACCAGCCTAGCTGGAGGGCTGGCGGGGCACTCAGACCCACAGGCCGTCTCCCCGGCATCCTCCCCCTCGTCCCCAGCCAAGATGGGCTGCTTGGTCTGGGCCCTGCTCGCTGCGGAAGGACCTGGGTCTTGACCGCTCTACTGAACAGGGCACAGATAGGCCATCAAAGGTGAGGTCTTTGTGGTGGGAAATAAAAAAAGGGCCACAGAGAACAGGAAGATTATCTGGTTTTTGTCCCGGAAAAGGACAGGATTCATTTGCTCCCAGGTGTCAGGTGCAGGCTGAGCAGCAGGAAGTGGGCAAAAGGGTGTGAAGAGTCTGGGCAGGTGGGGAGGAGGGACCAAGAGGTGAGCAAAGAGCTGATCTATGAATTATGCCCATCTACATTTGAGCTAGCAAAGCTCTGATTTTTAAAAGTGGTTCCTGCTCTAATTATGACCAATAGTAAACATATCTGCAGCAGCTCTTATGAATATAATCAAAGACAGGCTGAGGGGCGAGCCCTATCGGCTGATGCGTCCTGCGGTTTGGTCACGGTGTGGACGATACCCAGCATCCGGGCTCTGGCCATCTGGATGTAGACTGCACTGCAGGCCCTCGGGAGGTGGGCTGTTTCCTGGATTAGCCTCACTTCTGATTCTTAGGGTGACATTTTGAGCAGTTGAGAGGCCCAGCTGAGTGAAGGGCTTTGCTCAAGGACAGAATCGCCCCGGACAAAAAGGCCAGGAGCCGAGCGCAGGTGGAGGCCCTCCAAGCAGCACTGCACTCCCGGGGTAGGAGGGGACAGGGGCATGGGGGAGAGGCTGGCTGGACCTCAGGCGGGCCTCCGGGCTCCGACGCCCTCTTCTCGGGAGGACTTGAGGGCCCCACAGGGTCTGGCCACGCACTCCAGCTCACGGTTACCCGTGATGCCTGCCCTCCCTCCCCAGCTGGGCAGAGGAGGGCTGTGTCTCTCCAAGGGCAGAAGCTGGGACCCTGACTCTCTCCACAGGAGGCCTGGAGCCGCATGCACCCCCAGGAGAGGCCGATGGTCTCCTGAGTGTTTAAACCTTTGGCACCGTGTCCCTCTGGGGGTGAGGACAATGGAAATGTCGCTTGAGCCCTTACGAGCCACAGGGCTAAGAGTGGCAGGCACAGTGCTGAGCACACAGCGCTGGGAACAACGCGGCTCCGAGGAGCAGCCCAGGGCCTGTCTCCTAAAGCTGCATAGTGGATACTGACGGCTTCAGCACAGGTGTTTTTTGGTGTTTGGGTTTTTTAGGTGCTTTACGTGACAAGTGAGGAGGAGTAGTGTTTCCTGTGGGTAATGTGAAACTAGTAAAATCCAGGTACTCGAGGCTACGGGAAATCACTTCCATCGTAGATCACAGGTCGGTCAACCGTTAAGTGATAAAAGACTTTCTTGGAGACGAACCTGAAGAGACAAATGGAAAACGAGGGGTTATCCCGAGGGCTGAAAGCCCCAGGGCAGTGGCTGTGATGCCCTGGCTGGGCTGGGTGCCGGCTGGCACGGGGAGTCTTTGTGCAGAGACCTGTGCTCCAAGCCTGAGGCCCTCGCAGGCTGCGCTGACTCTTGCAGGCCGCCTCACCCCCGTTTCCTGCCTGTTTAGCAGAGATGCCTCCCTGCAAAGTGTCAGGACACCCCCATGGGCTGTCCTTGGGCTTGGGTGCAGAGATGCCCATTGAGTCCCACACTGTGAAGCACCCCCACTTGCCTTGCTTCTCTGAAAGGGCCCTGGGGGTGGTCTCAAGGCTCTTGGTGGTCTGGGCTTCAGTGGGGAAGTGGATGGAGCAGGCGTGGAAGGAATACACATGGTGGAGGTGAGCCTGGATCGCATTCTGCCTGGGCATCTAGATCTGTTCTGCTGCCATGCTTTCACAGTCTCTAGGAGGCTCCGAGACAACATGGATAGCTAAGGCCCCGTGTGTCTCAGCACCACGGCGGCTTCTAATGAGAACTGCAAAGCAGGTCTGGGGCTGCCTCTGCCCTTAACTTGCCGCTCCCAGCCTCTCTGTCAGCCCGCAGTGGGGCTCAGGGAGGTTAGTAAAAATGCTGGCTGCCAACCCAGAGGAAAACTGGGGTGCCACTAAAACCCCCAGAGGGAAGAGGAGAACCTGTGCCTGGCTGGCTGCCACCCAGTCTCTTAACTGCCAGCCTGAGGGCTGCGGCCCATTCCCAAACGCCCTGCCAACTCCAGGCGTGTTCACGTTCCCGCAGTGTGGGGGGCGGGAAGAAGGACATGGTGGGCCGCCCACGCCCCAGGCTCTCCCTCGCTGGGTGCCTGTGGCCACAAGCCCTGGGAGTTCGAGGTCTGGAGGGGCGAGCGTGTGGCGCTCCAGCCTTCATCTAGAGGGTTCTTTTAAGCTACTGTGCTTAAAGCCAAGTGGGCCGTGTGGAGGGATGTGGCCGCTAGCCCAGGGCCCTGCTCAGAGAGGACGCGCCTGGATGCTGACTGGACAGGTCTTATAAGTGAGGGGGTCCCCTATTAAGGGCTTACGTTGAAGCCAGAAGATGTAAAAGGGACAGGCGCCCAGCAACCTTCACCATGCCAGTCTCCCACCTCCACAAAGCAGGCCCCCGGCTCAAGGCGGATGCTCAGCCTGCACTGGTCCTCTGTCCGACTTCCTTTCTTGGCCACCCTTCCAGCCTCATCTCCCTACATCCCCAGCCTCCCACCCTCCACCCTCTGCACTCACTCCTGGACTTGCGCCTGGTGCCCCGAAGGACTGTCTCCCAGACACGGCGCTGCTGCTCCACTCCCAGGACAAGGGGGCCTCGCCGCACAGCTCCAGGCCCGATTAGCCCCAGGCCTTCATTCCTGCGCTTCTCTCTCGTCCACCCACCCACACCCTATCCTTCCCCTATATTTACTGAGCTCTTCTCTGGTCTGGGAAGTGGGCATCTGGACAGCAGAGAGGCACAAGAGCATCCAGATGAGAGCCTAGAGTCCTGAGCCAGGCCACCTGGGTTCACATCCAACCCCATCAACTGTGTGACTTTGAGAATGTCACTCTTCCATCCTTCTGGCCCTCAGTCCCTTAGTAGTATCACGAGGAGAAAAAGTCCCTATTGCATGGGCTGCTGTGGGGATGAAGTGAGTTGGAGCAGAGAGTGGAGAACACACCCGGTTCATGGCGACACTCTGTAAATATTAGCCGTGTGTTACACAGTGCATAACGGGCACGGCAACACCAAAGTATAGGTCTACAATCAAAGAACCAGTGATCATCAGCGACGGATAATTAAATAATTGCTTTTAAACATCCACCTCTCCTTGACACTGGGCGCTGGGTGGGTTTATCTGGATGCTGACCCAGGAGGCAGCCTACCTGGAGAAGGTGTTGTCGAAGATGAGCATGTAGATGCCTGGGGTGCGGACCTTGAGCTGGCCCTGGATGTTCTCCTTGTGGGAATTGCATCGGGTGGTGGGAATGAGCACCTGGAGGACAAGTAGACAGGAAGAGTCACAGAAGCTGCGAGGGCACCACAGAGCCCGGGGCACACGCTTTATTTGGGGGAAGGAAACTGAGGCCTAGGTAGGCTGAGTGCCTCGTCTTGAGGTCACAGCTGAACCTCATCAACTCCCATTTCTTGGGGAGGATGTACTTTCCATACGTCCTGGGTTTGTCAGTAACTTACAAAGGCCAGCAGGGGCGGGAAAGTTTCACCCAGAATCATGAATAGGCCAGCATCCTGAAAGAATGGTCCCCCAGCCTCCTCTGACCATGGCCAGTGCCAGAATGCTCTACCGTCTGGAGCAGCAGCCCCCTTTCCCGGCTTTAGGAACCTGGGGCTGACTCCAGGTGAAATCCTGCCTGGTTCTTTCCAGTTGGTGCTGGGGTGCTGCCCTTGGGGGTCTCACAGGATAGGCCGCGCCCTCTATCCGCATCTCTCGGGCCCCTGTGAAGCTGCTGGGCCCAATTTCCTCCAGGCTGACTGCCCCTGGCTCCATCCACAGCTTCTCACTTGGCCCCACTCAGCCCCTATGCCCAGATCCCTTCTATCTTTCCAGGTCTCCTGCTTCCTCTCCATCTCCTCTGAGGAACAGAAATTAATCCTAGAGCACATTCATTTTCTAAGGACATATTCTAAGAGCTTCACTGGCAGAAACCAAGTCTGAGCAAATGGTGTGAGTGGGCAGGACCAGGGCTGTGCTCTCAGGATGGCCAACCTCTTCAGGGTCTTCAACCGGCTGGCCAGCTCAGATACTTTAGAACTGAAGATATGACAGGAAATAACAGAGAGCCAGCCAAAATTAAAATACATTTTTTGGGGGCTTCCCTGGTGCTCTAGTGGCCAAGAATCTGCCTGTGAGTGCAGGGACACCAGTTTGATCCCTGGTCTGGGAAGATCCCACAGGTCGAGAGGCAACTAGGCCCACGAGTCACAGCTACTGGCCCACGGGCTGCAACTGCTGAAGCCAGAGTGCCTAGAGCCCAAGCTCCACAACAAGAGAAGCCCGCACAACAAGGTAACCACAGCTCACAGCAACTAGAGAAACCCTGGATGTTCTCCTTGTGGGAATTGCATCGGGTGGTGGGAATGAGCACCTGGAGGACAAGTAGACAGGAAGAGTCACAGAAGCTGCGAGGGCACCACAGAGCCCGGGGCACACGCTTTATTTGGGGGAAGGAAACTGAGGCCTAGGTAGGCTGAGTGCCTCGTCTTGAGGTCACAGCTGAACCTCATCAACTCCCATTTCTTGGGGAGGATGTACTTTCCATACGTCCTGGGTTTGTCAGTAACTTACAAAGGCCAGCAGGGGCGGGAAAGTTTCACCCAGAATCATGAATAGGCCAGCATCCTGAAAGAATGGTCCCCCAGCCTCCTCTGACCATGGCCAGTGCCAGAATGCTCTACCGTCTGGAGCAGCAGCCCCTTCCTGGCTTTAGGAACCTGGGGCTGACTCCAGGTGAAATCCTGCCTGGTTCTTTCCAGTTGGTGCTGGGGTGCTGCCCTTGGGGGTCTCACAGGATAGGCCGCGCCCTCTATCCGCATCTCTCGGGCCCCTGTGAAGCTGCTGGGCCCAATTTCCTCCAGGCTGACTGCCCCTGGCTCCATCCACAGCTTCTCACTTGGCCCCACTCAGCCCCTATGCCCAGATCCCTTCTATCTTTCCAGGTCTCCTGCTTCCTCTCCATCTCCTCTGAGGAACAGAAATTAATCCTAGAGCACATTCATTTTCTAAGGACATATTCTAAGAGCTTCACTGGCAGAAACCAAGTCTGAGCAAATGGTGTGAGTGGGCAGGACCAGGGCTGTGCTCTCAGGATGGCCAACCTCTTCAGGGTCTTCAACCGGCTGGCCAGCTCAGATACTTTAGAACTGAAGATATGACAGGAAATAACAGAGAGCCAGCCAAAATTAAAATACATTTTTTGGGGGCTTCCCTGGTGCTCTAGTGGCCAAGAATCTGCCTGTGAGTGCAGGGACACCAGTTTGATCCCTGGTCTGGGAAGATCCCACAGGTCGAGAGGCAACTAGGCCCACGAGTCACAGCTACTGGCCCACGGGCTGCAACTGCTGAAGCCAGAGTGCCTAGAGCCCAAGCTCCACAACAAGAGAAGCCCGCACACAACAAGGAGTAACCACAGCTCACAGCAACTAGAGAAAACCTACGTGCAAAAATTTCCAACCTGTACAAAATGACTGAATCCAAAAGTTATAAAGATGTGATTACTTTTTCATCTCAAAACTGAATACAGTGGCCTATTTCTTAAAACCCTACATGGTGGTCACAGAGTTCCCAAAGTGGAGTAAGTTACCACAAAAGGCTCTGCCCTTAAGGATCTAGTGGTTTAGGGCTTCCCCTGGTGGTCCAGTGGATAAGGACACCGCCTTGCAGTGTAAGGGGCGCCGGTTCGATCCCTGGCCCGGGAAGATCCCACGTGCCGCGGAGCAGCTGGACTGATGTGTCCAATCGCCGAGCTAGAGCTCTGGAGCGCATGCGCCCAGAGCTGGCGCTCTGCGACAACAGACGCCACCGCGGTGGGAGGCCCACAGGAGCCAAAGAACAAAGACAGATGAGAATAGAGAAACAAAAGACCAATAGAAGTGGCCCACCCGCTCCCCTCCCTCCCCAGCCCGACCCCTGCCCAAAATAAATAAACAAATAAATTAAAAAAAAAAAAAAAAGGATCTAGCGGTTTAATGGTGACGACAGATATGAAAACTTTCAGTTACGCTGGGTCACAATAGGTGTCCTGGGGCTTCCCTGGTGGTCCAGTGGGTAAGGACACCGCCTTGCAGTGTAAGGGGCGCCGGTTCGATCCCTGGCCCGGGAAGATCCCACGTGCCGCGGAGCAGCTGGACTGATGTGTCCAATCGCCGAGCTAGAGCTCTGGAGCGCATGCGCCCAGAGCTGGCGCTCTGCGACAACAGACGCCACCGCGGTGGGAGGCCCACAGGAGCCAAAGAACAAAGACAGATGAGAATAGAGAAACAAAAGACCAATAGAAGTGGCCCACCCGCTCCCCTCCCTCCCCAGCCCGACCCCTGCCCAAAATAAATAAACAAATAAATTAAAAAAAAAAAAAAAAGGATCTAGCGGTTTAATGGTGACGACAGATATGAAAACTTTCAGTTACGCTGGGTCACAATAGGTGTCCTGGGGCTTCCCTGGTGGTCCAGTGGGTAAAGAGTCTGCCTTGCAGTGTAAGAGGCACCGGTTTGATCCTTGGCCCGAGAAGCTCCCACGTGCTGCAGATCGGCTGGAACAGTGTGCCCAATTACGAGCCAGCGCTCTGGAGCGCATGTGCCCAGAGCCGGTGCTCTACAATGAGAGAGGCCACTGCAATGGGAAGCCCGCACGGGCCAAAGAATAAAAAGATGAATGAAAATAAATAAATAAAAAACCAATAAAAAAGTCCAAAATTTTAAAGAAAGATGAAAAAATATAGGTGTCCTGGAGGGTGGGGAGGGCTGGGGAAATGGCCTATCCCAGCCTCTGAGTGGGTGGGAGGAGACACAGAATTAGTGAAGACTTTCTGGAAGAGGCAACAATGAACTTAGACAATTTAGCTAGTTACAGGGAGGTCCAGCAGTTCCAGGCAGGGGCGACAACATATTCAAAAGCATGGGAGAATGGCTAATATTTACCCTCCCAAGGAGCAAACAAAACAGACAAAATATGAGAAGCAACAGTTTTCATGTCACTGTCCATCAGGCGATGAAGGACAGTGACCTTGGAGAGAACAAGGCGAGCCTTGAAATTGCCCTAGTTTAGTGCTGAGAGGAAAAGAGAACCACCAGCAGATGGAACAAATGAAAAACAGTAAGATGAGAGACTCAAACCTAACCTATTGACAACTGCATTAAATGTAAGAAGGGGAAATGTCTCAGTTGAAAGGCAGGGATTGTCAAGTTGGGTAAAAGCAAGTCCCAACCTCATCATGCCTAAAGAAATAAAATTTAAGTGTGGGCTTCCCTGGTGGGAGGCCCACATAGGCCAAAGAATAAAGATGGATGAAAATACATGGATAAAAAAACCAATAAAAGAGATCAAAATTTAAAAATAAGCGTAAAGATACAACTAAGTTAAAAGTGTATGTGCTCCGTCATGTCCAATTCTTGGCAGCCCCACGGACTGTAGCCCACCAGGCTCCTCTGCCCATGGGATTTCCCAGGCAAGAATGCTGGAGTGGGTTGCCATTTCCTCCTCCAGGAGATCTTCCTGAGTCAGGGATCAAACTGTTGTCTCTGGGGTCTCCTGCACTGGCAGGTGGACTCTTTACCACTAGTGCCACCTTAAGTTAAAAGTGCAAGCATGGGGGCCTCCCTGGTGGTCCAGTGGGTAAGGACACTGCTTTGCAGTGCAAGGGGCACTGGTTCGAGCCCTGGCCCGGGAAGATCCCACGTGCCGCAGAGCGGCTGGACTGATGTGTCCAATTACCGAGCTGGAGTTCTGGAGCGCATGCGCCCAAAGCTAGCGCTCTGCAACGACAGAGGCCACCGCAATGGGAGGCCCACAGGAGCCAAAGAACAAAGACAGATGAAAATAGAGAAATGAAAGATCAATGGAAGTGGCCCGCCCACTCCCCTCCCTCCCCAAACCAACCCCCGCCCAAAATAAATAAATTAATTAATTAAAAAAAAAAAGTGCATGTATGGGGGCCTCCCTGGCGGCCCACTGGGTAAGGAGTCCGCCTTGCAGTGCAGGGGGCGCTGGTTTGATCCCTGGCACGGGAGGATTCCATGTGCCGTGGAGCGGCTCGATCAGTGTGTCCAATTGCAAGCCAGCGCTCTGGAGCGCATTGGCCCAGAGCCGGTGCTCTGCAGCGAGAGAGGCCACAGGCATGGGAGGCCCACACAGGCCAAAGAATTAAGATGGATGAAAATAAATAAAGGACCAATAATAATAAAAAAAAGTGCATGCATGCTAAGTTGCTTCAGTTGTGTCCGACTCCTTGTGACCCTATGGACTGTAGCCCATCAGGCTCCTCTGTCCATAGGATTCTCCAGGCAAGAATGCTAGAGTAGGATTAAGTTAGAAAAAACTGCAGTTGCCTGGAAAGTCCCCAGATATTTGGAAACTAAACAACATATGAGTCAGAGAGAAGTCAAAAGGGAGACCCCAAAGGCATGAAGATAGACAGAGCACAAAGTATGCTCCTGACAGGACAGTACATTTGCTCTGACTGGAAGGTGGTGGTGGTGAGGGAGCAGGAGGGGCCCACGACGAGCCTGGAGGGGACAAAGATGCACAAGGACCTCTTAGTGTGGGCTCTGTGGCAGCTACTTGTGCACATGTTATCTCATCAAGCTTCATTAATGTTCTCTCTATTCCTTTTTTTTTTTTTTTTTTTTTTAATTTTGGCCTCTTTTATTGGTTTTTTATTTATTTAGTTTCATCCTTTTTTTTTTTTTTTGGCCACTTCTATTGATCTTTCATCTATCTATCTTTGTTCTTTGGCGGGTGTGGGCCTCTTATCACAGTGGCCTCTTTCACCGCAGAGCACCAGCTCTGGGCGCATGCACTCCAGAGCTCTGGCTCAGTAACTGGACACATCGGTCCAGCCACTCTGCAGCACGTGGGATCTTCCCAGGCCAGGGATTGAACCAGCACCCTTGCACTGCAAGGCAGTGTCCTTACCCACTGATTACCAGGGAAGCCCTTCATCCATCTTTTTATTCTTTCGCCTGTGTGGGCCTCCCATTGCAGTGGCCTCTCTCTTTGCAGAGCACCTGTCCTGGGTGCATGCGCTCCAGAGCACTGGCATGTAATTGGACACACCGTTCCAGCCGCTCCACAGCACACGGGATCCTCCTGGGCCAGGGATCGAACCAGTGCCCCTTGCACTGCAAGGCAGACTCTCTACCCACTGGACCACTAGGAAAACCCTGTTTTGTATATTCTAATTCTACTGGGGACTGAGAATCTTGGGAGGTTGAGAGGTTGGTTCTGTTCCAGTGTTCTGTAACCTAAAAGTTCTGGTCCTGGCCTTAGATACTTCAGTAAGCACATGGAGGAGGAAGTGCCGGGGAGAAAGGCTTGCTGCTTACCCAGGGACGCCTGTGCACCCCACACCTCAGCCTTCCCACACACTACTGTGATTATAAAGCAAAAGCCAAGAGCCTGTTAAGGCAGATCCTCTGAAGAGGACATGTAAGGTAGTACTTTTACTTCTTTAAAACAGTCTGCTCTATGGACTTCTGGTTCATTTCAGCTGCTGTTTTTCTACCATGATCAAAATCTATAAGATTTTCTTGCTGTTATTTTAAATAAATCAATCAAACCAACTGGTTAAATTTTAAATAAATCTTAAAAAGGGATCTAATTGGAGGGGCTCCTGACAGGACAGTACATTTGCTCTGACTGGAAGGTGGTGGTGGTGAGGGAGCAGGAGGGGCCCACGACGAGCCTGGAGGGGACAAAGATGCACAAGGACCTCTTAGTGTGGGCTCTGTGGCAGCTACTTGTGCACATGTTATCTCATCAAGCTTCATTAATGTTCTCTCTATTCCTTTTTTTTTTTTTTTTTTTTTAATTTTGGCCTCTTTTATTGGTTTTTTATTTATTTAGTTTCATCCTTTTTTTTTTTTTTTGGCCACTTCTATTGATCTTTCATCTATCTATCTTTGTTCTTTGGCGGGTGTGGGCCTCTTATCACAGTGGCCTCTTTCACCGCAGAGCACCAGCTCTGGGCGCATGCACTCCAGAGCTCTGGCTCAGTAACTGGACACATCGGTCCAGCCACTCTGCAGCACGTGGGATCTTCCCAGGCCAGGGATTGAACCAGCACCCTTGCACTGCAAGGCAGTGTCCTTACCCACTGATTACCAGGGAAGCCCTTCATCCATCTTTTTATTCTTTCGCCTGTGTGGGCCTCCCATTGCAGTGGCCTCTCTCTTTGCAGAGCACCTGTCCTGGGTGCATGCGCTCCAGAGCACTGGCATGTAATTGGACACACCGTTCCAGCCGCTCCACAGCACACGGGATCCTCCTGGGCCAGGGATCGAACCAGTGCCCCTTGCACTGCAAGGCAGACTCTCTACCCACTGGACCACTAGGAAAACCCTGTTTTGTATATTCTAATTCTACTGGGGACTGAGAATCTTGGGAGGTTGAGAGGTTGGTTCTGTTCCAGTGTTCTGTAACCTAAAAGTTCTGGTCCTGGCCTTAGATACTTCAGTAAGCACATGGAGGAGGAAGTGCCGGGGAGAAAGGCTTGCTGCTTACCCAGGGACGCCTGTGCACCCCACACCTCAGCCTTCCCACACACTACTGTGATTATAAAGCAAAAGCCAAGAGCCTGTTAAGGCAGATCCTCTGAAGAGGACATGTAAGGTAGTACTCTTTACTTCTTTAAAACAGTCTGCTCTATGGACTTCTGGTTCATTTCAGCTGCTGTTTTTTCTACCATGATCAAAATCTATAAGATTTTCTTGCTGTTATTTTAAATAAATCAATCAAACCAACTATGGAAGATTAACAAAGGCTTTGATGTCAAATTGGAAAATCTTTAAAGAGATGGGAATACTAGACCACCTTACCTGCCTCCTGAGAAACCTGCATGCAGATCAAGAAACAACAGTTAGAACTGGACATGGAACAATGGGCTGGTTTTAAATTTGGAAAGGAGTACGTCAAGGCTGTGTACTGTCACTTGCTTTATTTAACTTATATGTGGATTACATCACGTGAAATGCCACTCTGAATGAAGCACAAGCTGGAATCAAGATTGTTGGGAGAAATGTCAATAACCTCAGATACGCAGATGACACCACCGTAACAGCAGAAAGCAAAGAGGAACCAAAGAGCCTCATGATGAAGGTGAAAGAGGAGAGTAAAAAAGCTGGTGTAAAACTCAACATTCCAAAAATAAAGATCATGGCATCTGGTCCCATCACTTCACGACAAAGAGATGCGGAAAGAGTGGAAACAGTGACAGACTTTATTTTCTTGGGCTTCCAAAATCATTGTAAATGGTAACTGTAGCCATGAAATTAAAAGACACTTGCTCCTTGGAAGAAAAGCGATGACAAACCTAGACAACTTATTAAAAAACAAGAGGCATCACTTTCCCGGTAAAGGTCTGTATGGTTAAAACTATGGTTTTTCCAGAAATCATGTACAAATGTGACAATTGGACTATAAAGAAGAAAAGAATTCATGCTTTCAATCTGTAGTGCTGGGGAAGACTCTTCAGAGTCCCTTCGACTGCAAGGAGATCAAATCAGTCAATCTCAAATGACATCAACCCTGAATATTTATTGAAAAGACTGATGCTGAAGCTGAAGCTCCAACACTATGGCCACCTGATGGGAAGAGCTGACTCACTGGAAAAGACTGTGATGCTGGGAAAGACTGAGGGCAGGAGAAGGAGGTGAAAGAGGATGAGATAGTTGGATGGCATCATCGACTCAATGGACATGAATTTGAAGAAACTCTGAGAGACAGTGAAAGACAGGGAAGCCTTGTGTGCTGCAATCCATGGGGTCACAAAGAGCTGGACACAGCTAAGTGAGTGAATAACTGGTGTCAAAGCCCATACAGCAGAGGTGACAGGCGATGGGGGTCTAGTGTAAATCTGAGTGAGACAGGTCTCTATTGTGTGAGTTCTGAGACTGTCCCCTATCTGTCTCCCATGCTTGGATGGCTATGATCTCATTTATGCAGTATGTCTACAAAAGAGGGACTCTAGTGGCACTCTAGTGGCCTGGGTCCCTAGTTAGAGAGCCAGGGTTCTATGTTAAATGGAAAAAGCCAGTCACAAAAGACCATGTATTGCATGATTCTATTCACATGAAATGTTTGGAACAGGAAACCCGTAAGGACAGAAGGTAGGTTGGTGGTAGCTGGGTGGAGGTCGGGGAGTCACTGTGAATGGGTACAGTGTTTCTTTTTGATTTTGGGGATGAGGAAAATGATCTAAAATTAGACAGTGGTGATGGTTATACAATTCTATGAATAATACTAAAATAACTGAACTGCAGGTTTTAAATGGGTGAATTATATGGTGTGTAAATTATATCCCATCAAAGCTATTTAAACAAAAAAGTCAAGGGTCAGGTTTCCCTGGTGGTCCAGTGGGTAAGGACACCGCCTTGTGGTGCAAGGAGCGCCGGTTTGATCCCTGGCCTGGAAAGATCCCACGTGCCGCGGAGTGGCTGGACCCATGTGTCCAATTACCGAGCCGGAGCTCTGGAGCAAGTGCGCTCAGAGCCGGTGCTCTGCGACAACAGAGGCCACCGCGATGGGAGCCCCACACAGGCCAAAGAACAAAAGATGGATGAAAACAGATAAATGAAAGACCAACAGAAGTGGCCCGCCTGCCCCCTCCCCTCCCCTCCCCAACCCGCCCCCCCCACCCCCAAAATGTCAAAAAAAAAAAAAAAAAGTCAAGGGTCCTTGCTTCCCATCTTGGCTCCTCGCCTGACTCTCAGCAGCTGCAGGCAGGCCTCTGGCTTCTCTGGCCAGAGAAAAGCAGGGCCTGGGTCTTGTTCCCTGGTTTGTCCCAGGTTTCAGGCTGGTGGTCTGCATACAGGGAGCCACAAGTCCTTGATTTATGGGTTCATTTGTCAAGTGCTTCCAAAATGCACAACCTCTAATCTCAGTGTCAAGGCCAGGTCTTGATGGAGGCGGTCCCTTTGGAGAGGGGGTGGTCCCAGTAGGGGTGTGTCTGACGTGCCCCTGGCAATGGCCTGCCACGCGGTTCCCTCCGCCTGGACGCTTCTCCTCTGACCCACGTCTCCCTCCCATCTGCTCCCAATGGCTTCTCTTGGCTTGACCCAGGAGTCTCGCGCCCGGATCACTGCCCCTCAGGCTGGGTTAGATGCCCTTCCTGGGAGCACCCTGTCCCCACCCAGGGCCGCCCTATCATGACAGTCACCAGCTGGAATCACAGCTGGGCCCCTCTCTGGTGACACAGTGAACTCCTCGAGGGCTGGCCCCCTGGCGCCCCTCCTCTCCTGACCCTCACCGGGCCCTACAGAGCCCACGCACTGCAGACGCTCAGTGAAGGCTGTCAACAGAGTGCAGGTGCACAGCACGGCACCTCAGGTCTAAGCCTCTATCACCACGAGACCACAGTGCTGCAATGTGTGCTCTGTCCCGTTGTTCCCACAAGGTCCAGGTGGTCAAGGCATCACACGGGGAGTCCCACAGCTAGATGCTAAAAATCTGAGTCTGGACACAGGTTCTCCCGGCTAATGTCTGTCTGGGACCTCAGGCCGATACAACAGCGCCCCCACAGCTGGTGGACGACGGCAGAGGAGCACCTTGAGCATCTTCTAATCTACCTGCCCACGGCCTCCTTCTGCCCCCTGGTGTCCATTGTGGGAAAAACGACGGTCGCCATACCTTCCAGGCAACAAGGGAGCCAGAGATGAGCTCCACTCCTTCCTGAATCCTGGGAGGAACCACCCAGGTCTCCCAGGGCCAGGAGGATCAGGCGGGTGAGTGACTGAGCAAGGGGACAGGTGTGGAGATGGGGTCTGTCACTTCCCTCTTTCTCTGCCTCAGACATCCAGCCGTGTCTAATCCGGGCAGGTGCAGTGCTAGGTGCTCAACGGGTCTTGGGAACCTGAGGTGAACAGCGAACGTGCTGGGGTTCTGGGCAGTGCAGAGCTGACAAGTGCATGGCTTAAGCTGCTCAACCAACTGCCCAGGCAGGCCGCTTGGCACCCGAGTTTCCTCAGTGGCAAATCGGGACTAAGACCTGCCTCACGGACTGAGACGAGTGTCCAGGCGGCAGGGCTGAGCCTGAATCCACTCTCCAACCACAAGCCCAGGACCTGCCTGGTGGACGGGCATAACCGCTCAGGGAGGAAGGGCTCCAAAGCTTCAAGTGTGGTGCAGATGTGAGCCCTCGAAAGGAAAAGAGGGGCAGAGCAACTTTTAATTAATACTAAGCATGAGACTCTAGTCAACAAGCTCATTTCAAGAGGGCAGAATTCAATTTAAGGAGTGAATCTAAAGAGAAATGACAAAGTAATCTCTGTAATGACGAGGACAGGGACGGAAGGAGAGGGATACACATCCCCAAAAAGACATGGATGCTGGAGCTGGAGTGGCAATATGTATGTCCAGTGTGCATGAGCCTGGCCTTCCTGGGGCGCTGGGCCCTTCCCAGCCCTGGACTCACGTCCCTTAGGACACCCTGTCAGGGCTGTATAGTGTCACCCTGCATACTGAACTTATATGCAGAGAACATCATGTGAAATGCCCGTCTGGATGAAGCACAAGCTGGAATCAAGACTGCTAGGAGAGGAGGACTTCCATAGTGGTCGATGGGCTGAGACTCTGCTCCTAATGCAGGGGGCCCGGGTTCATGCCCTGGTCAGGTCACTAGATCCCACATGCTGTAACTAAGACCCAGTGCAGTCAAATTAAAGTAAATAGACCAATAATTTAAAAGAAAAGATTGCTGGGAGAAATAGCAATAATCTCAGCCATGCAGATGACACCACCGTTAAGGCAGGAAACAAAGAGGAACCAAAGAGCCTCTTGATGAAGGTAAAAGAGGAGAGTGAAAAAGCTGGCCTAAAATTCAACATTCACAAAAGGAAGATCATGGCATCCAGTTCCATCACTTCATGACAAACAGATGGGGAAACAGTAAAAACGGTGACAGACTTTATTTTCTTGGGCTCCAAAATCACTGTAGATGGTGACTGCAGCCATGAAATTAAAAGACGATTGCTCCTTGGAAGAAAAGCGATGACAATCCTAGATGGCGTACTGAAAAGCAGAGACATCACTTTGCCTTCAAAGGTCCGTATAGTCAAAGCTATGGTTTTTCCAGTAGTCACGCTTAAATGTGAAAGTTGGACCATAAAGAAGGCTGAGCACCAAAGAATCGATGCCTTCTAACTGTGGTGCTGGAGAAGACTCTTGAGAGTCCCTTGGACAGAAAAGAGATCAAGCCAGACAATCCTGAAGGAAATCAACTCTGAATATTCACTGGAAGGACTGATGCTGAAGCTGAAGCTCCAATAGTTTGGCCACCTGATGTAAAGAGACAACTCATCAGAGAAGACGCTGATGCTGGGAAAAATAGAAGGCAGAAGGAGACTGGGATCAAAGAGGATAAGATGGTTGAATCAATGGATGCAAACTCAATGGACATGAGTTTGAGCAAGCGCCGGGAGATGGCGGAGGGCAGGGAAGCCTGGTGTGCTGCAGTCCATGAGGTTGTAAAGAGCTGGACAAGACTGAGCGACTGAAATGAACTGACGCTTCATTCTTAGAAAACAAGAGATGTATTTAAAGTCTGGGATCTACCCTGAGCTCCAATCCGGCCTGTGTGGCTCCTCTAGCTCACAGCAATTCTAAGGGAACTCGTGTTTCCAACCAAACCAGCTCTCCCTCCGTCCATCACCTCTTGGCACCCCTCAGCACTCTCCCTGCCAAGACTTAGGAAAGAGTTCAGCCCCTCCCCCTTCCTGGCCTACCTGGAGGAACCAGTGCCTCCACCGAGGCCTGTTTGCTGTCCTGTCTCTGCATTTCACCCCATCCTTTCTACTCTGACTTCTGTTTGATTGAGACCAGTGGCTCTCAACCTTGGTGCCTACTGGGATCACCCAGGGACACCCGGATCCCCTTTAGACATTCTTATTTAGGGGTCTGGGGGTATGGACTCAGAAGTGTGTTTAAAAAAGTTTCCCAGGTATTTCTAATGTGTGACCAAGGTTGACAACTACGGTCCCAGCCAATCAATGCCCCACGCCTAGGATGTCTTTAGAGTTTATGAACTTGTGTCTGCTACCAAGGGTTACAGTCCAACCACCCAAATGACACAAAAGTCGTGAGTCTCTGTTGACCCTTCTGAAGTGAGGTGCTGAATACCTTAAGCTCAAAACTGGAAGCAGAGAGCTTGGTCACCAGGTCCCGTGATGACTCACTGCTGCTCTGCACAACTCTGGTGAAAAACAATCCTTAACGCAAGTCACACATCTAAATTCCTTTCAGTTTCACCTACGACCTCTCCCAAGGTCTGTCTGACGTTGACCCAGAAACAGCCTTCAGACCTTAGAAGACAGCTCTCAGGTCCTTCCTTCCCCAGGCTGGACAAGCCTGGCTGCAGCGCTGGCTCTGCCTGAAGCAGCCCCGTGGACTCTCCCACCCCGGTTTCTCTCTGTGTCCCTCTCAGAACATCCCAGGGAAGGCCCGCCCAGGCATCCTGCTGGCAGGGAGCCAGCCTCACCTTACACTGATCCAGCGGGGTGTCCTCCGCCTCCTGGAAGACCACGCTGAAGGAGATACTCTTGGGGTCGGAGGAGAAGACCCAGCTGATGGTGAGGCCTGCCTCGGCCACGGTGATGGGGATGAGGCTGTAGGTACTGGACCTCACGAACAGCTCCCTGCTGCTCTCCCCGAAGCTGGCGATCTCTTCCACTGTGAGAGGCAATTTTATCCTGAAACACAAACGCAGAGATGGGCTTGATCACAGCAGGCAAAGCGCTCGAGTCCACTGGCCAGGTTGTCTGTGACTCAGAGGTGACCTTAGAGGAGAGCTTAGAGGCTGGTGAAGGGACAAGGCCTGGGTCATCGTGACTGGCATGCTTCATCACAGGAACAACCCTGATGTGCAACCCATGTCAGAAGCTGTTTCCTGAGCACTCACTATTAATACATGCCTGGCCTGGTTCTAGACACTGGAGACATAGGAGTGAAAAAATACACAGCACAATCCTTGAGTATGAGGAGCTGCCATGGTCCCTGCGAGCCGGCGGGATCTGAGAGGATGGCCTGGGCCGCTCCGAGCCCCTCCAGGACAGGAAGCGTGGGCCGAGGCCTCGCAGCTGCCCTCTGCTCAGTGGTCCACTCTCTCGTCCCTTTCTCTTTCCAGTTCTTCACTCCCCTGCTTTTATCTCATTAGCACCAGCAGAAAGCACACCCATCATCTGAAACCTCCCACCCTTTCTGTCAGGGAGCTCTCTTCAGCGGAAATCTGGGACCTGCTGGTGGATTTCAAGTGGGCACCCTGACTCTGCTTACATGCAAATGCCTTAGACTCATTAATGCAGCAGAGTACGAGGGCGCTGGGGAGACAGGCCTCTGGGGGCCGTGTCCCTATTCTCCCTCTTGTTAGCTGGATTAACAGCCAGCTCCAAAGGCTGAAAGGTTTGGGGACAGTGAGCTCCTCTGTGGGACCGAGGACCTGGTGCTGGATCCTATCGCAGGGCTCACGCCCATCCTCTGGCTGGTGCAAGAATTACACCAGAGGATAAACCTGCCCAAAGGGCAAAGTCTCGCCCTTTAAGTGGCACCCGCCCCACAAACCCAGAAGCCACAGGTAAGGGCCATGAGAGCGCAGCCTTGGGTGCAGAGCTGCAGGTCAGGAGCATGCGGCCCTGGCCAGTGTCCTCTCCTCTCTTCAACTGCAAAAGGGCCGATTCTGTTGGCCGTCTTCAGGTTTATTCTCGTACACATACGGGGAAGCTGAGATTCAAAAAGACTGAGAAACTCTATCTAGGTCTGAATCAAAGCCATTGCCTTTCTACTACACCAACCTGCCTTTCGTGGAGAAAAATACTACTGTCCACTTTAACACAAGGGTGAAAAACAAAACTCAGAGGGCAGGTAACTCACCCAAGACTGCACAGCAAATAAGGGGTGGTGCTACCAGTTGTGTTGGTTCCAAAGGCTTAGAGGGAGATGAGAATACTCAAGCTTTACAAATGGGAGGACTAACCAATGATTAAAAATCCAGGCTCAGTGACAAAGAATCTGCCTGCCAGTGCAGAAGACACGGGTTTGATGCCTGATTCAGGAAGTTTGTCCACGCCGTGGAGCAACTAAACCTGTGTGCCACAACTACTCAGTCTGTGCTCTAGAGCCTGGGAACTGCCAACTACACAGCCCATGTGCCGCAGCTACTAAAGCCCAAACACGCTAGAGCCCATGCTCTGCAACAAGAGAAGCCACCTCAACGAGAAGCCTGTGTACCACAACTAGAGAGTAGCCCCAGCTCTCTGCAACTAGAGGAAAGCTCGAGCATCAGTGAAGATGCAGCACAGCCAAAAATAAGTAAATAAACAAATTAAACTTTAAAAATCCCAATACTCAGGCTTCCCTGGTGATCCAGTGGGTAAAGAGTTCACCTTGCAGTGCAAGGGGCACCGGTTCGATCTCTGGCCCAGGAAGATCCCATGGGCCACGGAACGGCTGAGCCAGTGTGTCCAATTATGAGCCGGTGCTCTGGAGCCCATGCATCCAGAGGCGGTGCTCTACAGCAAGAGAGGACACTGCAGTGGAAGGCCCACAAGGCCAAAGAATAAAGATCGAGAAAATAAATAAATAAAAAACCAATAAAAGAGGCTAAAATTAAAAAAAAAAAAATCCAAATACACTAAGCAACAGCTCTGTGTAGGTCATTCAGCTGTATAAAGTTCATCTCCATGAACCATTTTTCCATGTGCTAAATTAAGCTTTATTGCTGATTATAGGTAAAAAAAAAAAAAGGTCCTGTCCAATATTGACAATTTTCAAGAATCTGTGAGTGGGCCGTGGGATCCACTGTGGAAAAGAGGTCTCTCATACAACCTGGAGTTCCTGCTGCATCACTTATTCTGACAGGAGGCCCCACTGATGCTGGGTCGTTTCATCATTTTACGTCCCAGCATTCTCCCCTTGCACTTGGCTACCTGGATCATGCCTTTAATCTTTTTTCACCTTTCTAGACCTCATCGGTTCTGTGAGAGGACAATACTCAGTCTGACCCAGGGTGATACTAATAAGAACACGCCAAGGGTTTCCTTCTCTGCTCAAATACAATCTTAAAAAAAGTCTGCCGTCTACAGCATTCACATCACAAATGTAAATTCTCCTGGTCTCCCCACTTTTGTCCCTCCGTAGTCATTCTCCACATGGCAACCAGGGACCCTGTTTCTAATGTAAATTAGGTTAGTTCATGCTTCTATTCCACACCTAATTTTAAAGCTCCTATTTCTGTCAGACTAAAAGCCAAGGTCCTAACAATAGCTAGGAAGGCCTGATGTGGCGTGGGCTCTGTTCCCCCTTTCAGCCAATCTCTCTTCCTCTTTCTGCACCATCACACTGGCCCTTTCCTGATCCCCTGAACACACGAGACACCATCCTGCCCCAGGGCCTTTGCACCATCGGATCCTACTGCCTGAATGCTGCTCCCTCACATATACGCATGGAAACTCCTTTAAGTCTCACCTTCTTAGTGTTTTCTATTTAAAATTGAGGGAATTTCAAAGGGGGTTTCTTTTTCATAGCAAGCCCCACCTTGTAACATATTATATAATTTACTTATTTGCTGATATTTATTGTCTGTCAGGGCTTCTCTGGTGGCTCAGATGGTAAAGAATTCACCTGCAATGCAGGAGACCTGGGTTCAACCCCTGGGTTGGGAAGATACCCTGCAGGAGGCCATGGCTGCCCACTCCAGTCTTCTTGCCTGGAGAATCCCCATGGACAGAGGAGCCTGGTGGGCTGCAGTCCACAGGGTCGCAAAGAGTCGGACACGACTGAGCACAGCACACTGTGCATCAACGCTTGCTGGAGTGTAAACCGAACGTGAGGGCAGAAATCTCTGTTTTGTTGACTGATGTGCTCTAAGGAACTAGAACAGTATCTAGGCCGTGGTGGGTGCTGGATAAATAACTGTGAAAGCGACTGAATCTATTCAATGACCTCAATATAATTATGAAGCCATTGGTCATAACACTCAATGAAAAGGACATACTCATAAAATACTAAGTTTAAAAAGACTGTAAGATGAGATGTAGAATACTGTTTATGTTCAAAGATTATGTATATGAGTATCAACGAGATTGGAAGTAGAAAGTGGGCTGCCATTCTCTTCTCCAGGGAATTTTCCCCACCCAGGGATCGAACCTGGGTCTCCTGCATTGACAGGCGGATTCTTTACCACTGAGCCACCAAGGAAGCCCATATACCAGAGAGGTTTGCTTAACTCTGTTTCCTGATTTTCTACAAGGAAAATCTTCTTACAATAAGATGAAGTCGTTTTCAACAAGGAAAAACATAGGGCATAGGAGTGAGGGAAGGCTGCCTATAAGGGACCCGGGGAGCATTCTGGGGCGATGGAACTGTTCTGCATCTTCGCTGTGGTCCATGCGGCCAGTCACTTGTCTTTTCTGGACCCACGCTTCCTCTTCGGCAGAACTGGGAGTAGAGCTGGTTAGGCATGGAGGCCTGAGACTGCATAAGCCTCTGGCCAGAGATCAGTGATTACACTGTATTATTTGTCAGGATCCAAGCACTGTACACTATAAACTTTACAGTATAAAGGGGGAATTTGACTACAGATAACTCTTACCAAGAGGAAAAAAGAAGAAAGAAAAAGCAGCACGTACTAGAAAGCCACCATGGGTGCCCAGCCCAAGCGTGGAAGTGCTTTCCGGTGGGGCACGGAAAGACCAGGCCTTCTCTGGCCTTCTTCCCCAGACTAGACCCCTGCCTCCCAAGAAGTCCAGCTCGGGTCCAGCACTTACATCAGCTCTCCCGACTTCAGCAAGCAAATCTCAGCATCCTGCCCCACAGGCATGTCCTCAGCCTCCTCGGGGGTGAGTGAGGTTGATGTGGTGTCCCTGAAATGTCACAAACACAGCCCGTCAGCCATCAGCACACAGGCTCCTGCATCCTGGGTCCCACGGTCTTGGAGCCCAGCAGCTGTCCTTAGAGCACAGGGGTAGCCTCCAATCACGGAGGCAGGACGGAGCCCTCAGGCTCTGTGGGCGGGGAGACCTGGGGGCCGGGCTCTGGGGGCAGATACGGACATGTGGAGGGACGACAGGGCTGTATCTTCCCAGTGGGTTGGGGGGCGACTGCAGCGCAGACGGGCCGCCCTCCCGTCTGCCTCGTCGGCACCAGCCCGACTCAATGAGCCGGCTCTGGCCCCTCTTCAAGGAACAAGCACAGGGTGGTGGAAGCGGCGTGAGCCGAGAGGGAGGTCGTGGGACAGAGCCTTGTGCAAAGCAGGCAGATCCATGCCACATCTCCTCTTCCCTCACAGCCCACGGTCTGCCTGCTATGTGGAGAACCAGCTGCCTGGCAGGAAAGAGGTATGCTGGTTCCCAAAGGGTGCTCTGTGGAACACCAGTGCCTGGGGAGGGGAACCCCGCAGGCTTTCTCAGAAACTCACGGTGTTTTTACACAGTAAATTCAAGGCTCCGAGACACCCTGCAGCAAAGACGCTGCCTCAATTTTAACTCTGACATGCCCAGGGAACACCGTTAGCCCCTGCTGAGTTGCCCTCTCCTCTCCCCTGGGCCGCTGCCTCCCCAGCCATCAGGTGGCGGCTGGACTGGATGGTCCTCTGTTTGAGCTGCTTCGATGTGGCAAGCGTGATTACACTGTATTTGTCAGGATCCAAGCACTGTACACTATAAACTTTACAGTATAAAGGGGGAATTTGACTACAGATAACTCTTACCAAGAGGAAAAAAGAAGAAAGAAAAAGCAGCACGTACTAGAAAGCCACCATGGGTGCCCAGCCCAAGCGTGGAAGTGCTTTCCGGTGGGGCACGGAAAGACCAGGCCTTCTCTGGCCTTCTTCCCCAGACTAGACCCCTGCCTCCCAAGAAGTCCAGCTCGGGTCCAGCACTTACATCAGCTCTCCCGACTTCAGCAAGCAAATCTCAGCATCCTGCCCCACAGGCATGTCCTCAGCCTCCTCGGGGGTGAGTGAGGTTGATGTGGTGTCCCTGAAATGTCACAAACACAGCCCGTCAGCCATCAGCACACAGGCTCCTGCATCCTGGGTCCCACGGTCTTGGAGCCCAGCAGCTGTCCTTAGAGCACAGGGGTAGCCTCCAATCACGGAGGCAGGACGGAGCCCTCAGGCTCTGTGGGCGGGGAGACCTGGGGGCCGGGCTCTGGGGGCAGATACGGACATGTGGAGGGACGACAGGGCTGTATCTTCCCAGTGGGTTGGGGGGCGACTGCAGCGCAGACGGGCCGCCTCCGTCTGCCTCGTCGGCACCAGCCCGACTCAATGAGCCGGCTCTGGCCCCTCTTCAAGGAACAAGCACAGGGTGGTGGAAGCGGCGTGAGCCGAGAGGGAGGTCGTGGGACAGAGCCTTGTGCAAAGCAGGCAGATCCATGCCACATCTCCTCTTCCCTCACAGCCCACGGTCTGCCTGCTATGTGGAGAACCAGCTGCCTGGCAGGAAAGAGGTATGCTGGTTCCCAAAGGGTGCTCTGTGGAACACCAGTGCCTGGGGAGGGGAACCCCGCAGGCTTTCTCAGAAACTCACGGTGTTTTTACACAGTAAATTCAAGGCTCCGAGACACCCTGCAGCAAAGACGCTGCCTCAATTTTAACTCTGACATGCCCAGGGAACACCGTTAGCCCCTGCTGAGTTGCCCTCTCCTCTCCCCTGGGCCGCTGCCTCCCCAGCCATCAGGTGGCGGCTGGACTGGATGGTCCTCTGTTTGAGCTGCTTCTCGCAGTGACATCCTGTGATGAGGGTGTGGGCATCAGGAAGCTGCTGCTGTGTTGCTGCTCCTCAGAGATGTCCCTGATGGGGACTCAGAGGCCTCACTGGCTGTCACTCTCCTCTGGGGGGCAGGAATGTCTGCATAACATTCAGCTCACCTACAGCAACCACAAGGCGCCGAGAGTCTAGAGGAGGTGCCCGGTGCCTCCCCACAGGGGCCGTGATACATTTTGCATGTGCAGCTGGCCCCTGCTTCCCATACTCCTCACCCCCCACGCCCGTCACAGCGCTGGTCATACTGGGCCATGCTTTTCTGCTTTGGGTCTTATTTCCCCTGGCCCACAAGGTCTCTGCAGGCAGGGCCTGTGGCAGGACTGTCCTTGTCACAAAGGACCGGCCGCTGCCAACTGCCGGAATTGAAGAATGTCTGTGATACTTGCTAAGAGATATACACGGAAGAGTAAATGGTTAGTGTGTAAACTCAGGGTGAAAAGGCAGAGGGAACACTGATGAAATCAAGAAAAGAATTGAGGACAGATCCCGAAGGAGGAAAACCCCCGGGTTGTACACAGAGTGGTGGGCGCTGGCTTAGCAGGGCCACACGTGGGGACAAACTGCAGCACCTTCGTCTCGAGCGGGGTTCTCTCTCACACAGTGACCACGGGCTGTCAGCTTCCCCAGCCTCTCTGTCTGGGGGACAGCCCTGCACAGGAGAGGCCTCCGTCCTCTGGGGAAGTCTGAGCTGGAGACCCAGCTCCATTCAGACAGCCGGACGTCACGCCTGCTCCCCACCAGGTGCTCGCAGCTGCTTGCCCCTTCAGAGCCCCATTTCCCGCGTCGCTCCCGTCGACTGCTGGGGTGCTGAGGCCGCTGACAGGACAAGTTGCTTAGGGTGCTGCTGTGAGGGGTGCAAGCGGTCCCTGGCACAGAGCTGGGGGACCTCCAGGGCTCCCTAGATTATCAGATACCCACTAGCACCCAGGTGTCTGGCCGGGGCTGTCTGTGCACAGTCTGCATCAGCCCAAGACAGGCGGGAAGGCCCGTTCACAGAGACACCCTTGCCCCTGGGGGCTGAGTGCCCCGGGGCCCGAGCGGCGGGCACCCTCTGGCTGGAGCTCACCACGGCTCCGGAGGGCAGGGGAAGCAGTATGGCTTAGGGTACGGGGGGCAGGTGGAGGGGGTGGGCATCACTCCAAGGTGGCTGGTTCCAGCCTTGGCTTTATGGCTAACTGTGGCTCTGGGCGAGCCCCTTCCTCCTCCCGGACTTCAGGCGTCTCCGCCCTAAGAGAGAGGCGATGGAACCAGATAGACTCCAGGTTCTGCTGCTTGGAGAAAGCATTCCCTTGCCTGGAAAGAGCAGGGTGTGCGCTGGTCAGCAGCTCCTGCCCTCGGCCTTCCCCACTCTTCCCAGGGCAGGGGCAGCAAGGACATGTCCTGAAGTGCCTGCTGCCACCAAGGGGAGCCCTTCAACTCCTTCTCCTCCTCAGCCCAGCCCACCTCTGACCTCCTCCCAGTCCAACCCCTCCTTCCTATTCATCTTCCAACCACCAGCTTCCAGATTCCCACAGCCCTGTCACAGAATGTCAGTGTGAGAAGCAGCACAAAGGATCATCCAGTCCAACCTCCACCTGACGGCTGGGGAGGCAGGGCCCAGGGGACAGGAGGCAGGCCCAACACTGCTCAGGCCTGCCTCATTTCATTTGCTCTTATCCTTATCCAAAGTGCAAGTACCATAAATGAGAAAGATAAACAACATTTAATGAAATGAATGCTGAAAACTGTGGCAGCGTCTCTCGATTTTCCCGCATTAAGCATACAAGATGTCAGGGGGCTTCCCCAAGAGGCTAAGACGTCATCCTCCAACGCAGGAGTCACGTGTTCAATCCCTGGTTGGGGAACTAAGACACCACATGTCATGTAATGTGGAACAGCAAATGGTGCTAGAAAAAAACTTGAATACCTTTATGCAGAAAACAGCAATGACAACTGATCATACTTCACATCATATTCAAGAGATTAACCCAGAAATGGATCACAGACTTAAATGTAAAAAAACCTAAAAAGAATTTTTTAAAAAAAGAAAGAAAAATAAAAGCCAAATGATTACAAAATTAACGAAGAGATGCCAGGACTTATCCCTAGATTATCAGATACCCACTAGCACCCAGGTGTCTGGCCGGGGCTGTCTGTGCACAGTCTGCATCAGCCCAAGACAGGCGGGAAGGCCGTTCACAGAGACACCCTTGCCCCTGGGGCTGAGTGCCCGGGCCCGAGCGGCGGGCACCTCTGGCTGGAGCTCACCACGGCTCCGGAGGGCAGGGGAAGCAGTATGGCTTAGGGTACGGGGGGCAGGTGGAGGGGGTGGGCATCACTCCAAGGTGGCTGGTTCCAGCCTTGGCTTTATGGCTAACTGTGGCTCTGGGCGAGCCCCTTCCTCCTCCCGGACTTCAGGCGTCTCCGCCCTAAGAGAGAGGCGATGGAACCAGATAGACTCCAGGTTCTGCTGCTTGGAGAAAGCATTCCCTTGCCTGGAAAGAGCAGGGTGTGCGCTGGTCAGCAGCTCCTGCCCTCGGCCTTCCCCACTCTTCCCAGGGCAGGGGCAGCAAGGACATGTCCTGAAGTGCCTGCTGCCACCAAGGGGAGCCCTTCAACTCCTTCTCCTCCTCAGCCCAGCCCACCTCTGACCTCCTCCCAGTCCAACCCCTCCTTCCTATTCATCTTCCAACCACCAGCTTCCAGATTCCCACAGCCCTGTCACAGAATGTCAGTGTGAGAAGCAGCACAAAGGATCATCCAGTCCAACCTCCACCTGACGGCTGGGGAGGCAGGGCCCAGGGGACAGGAGGCAGGCCCAACACTGCTCAGGCCTGCCTCATTTCATTTGCTCTTATCCTTATCCAAAGTGCAAGTACCATAAATGAGAAAGATAAACAACATTTAATGAAATGAATGCTGAAAACTGTGGCAGCGTCTCTCGATTTTCCCGCATTAAGCATACAAGATGTCAGGGGGCTTCCCCAAGAGGCTAAGACGTCATCCTCCAACGCAGGAGTCACGTGTTCAATCCCTGGTTGGGGAACTAAGACACCACATGTCATGTAATGTGGAACAGCAAATGGTGCTAGAAAAAAACTTGAATACCTTTATGCAGAAAACAGCAATGACAACTGATCATACTTCACATCATATTCAAGAGATTAACCCAGAAATGGATCACAGACTTAAATGTAAAAAAACCTAAAAAGAATTTTTTAAAAAAAGAAAGAAAAATAAAAGCCAAATGATTACAAAAAAATTAACGAAGAGATGCCAGGACTTCCCCGGTGGTACAGAGGTTGCAACTCTGCGCTCCCACTGTAGGGGACAAAGGTTCAATCCCTGGCTGGGGAACTAAGATCCCACAAACCACAGGGTGTGATTAAAAAAAAAAGTCCTAATCTATTATTCCTTCTCCTCCTCCATCTCGCCCCTGCTCTGACCATCATGACACAGATAACTTGGTATCCTAAGGGAAATCAACCCTGAATATTCATTGGAAGGACTGATACTGAAGTTGAAGCTCCAATACGTTCGTCATGTGATGCGAAGAGATGACTCACTGGAAAAGACCCTGATGCTGGGAAAAACTGACAGCAAGAGGAGAAGGGGGCGACAGAGGATGAGATGGTTGGATGGCACCAGTGACTCAATGGACATGAGTTTGAGCAAATTCAGGGAGGTAGTGAAAGACAGAGAAGCCTGGTGTGCTGCAATTTATGGGGTCTCAGAGTCGGACATGCCTTAGCGACTGAACAACAACTGCCAGGATAGGTCCTGCAGTCTTGCCAGTCCTGGCTGAGGCCCTGCACGGGGAGCTCTGTGAGGCAGGACGTAAAGGAGGTGGAGGTGGGAGCGTGCATGGGTGGGTGAAGCAGTCTCAAAGGTAATGACTGGGGACAGAGTTTCCTTCCAACAACTTTTCAAAACTTGTGGGTTACGATCCATTCAGTGATTTGTGGATCACTTCAGTAAGTTATGACACATATTAAAGGAAATACAACAGAAAATACCTACACATTTTTACTTTATGCTGCATGTGGTAAGGATAAGTATTGTTTTATGAGGCTCTTGTCTGACTTTACGTCTCCACGCATACACACCTGGATAGTCATGTAAAGTGCTGCCTGTGGGACGTAATAGAAAATGTTTAAGCAACTCTGTTGGAAGCTGTCAAAGTATTTTGAACTCTGAGAACAACAAGGAACAAAGGCATGGCCACGAGGGGGCACCCTTTCTCCTTTTGTTGCCACTGAGGTGCTTCTCAGAAAGAGTACAAGATAAGCTCACTGCCCACAAGTGACCTTCCTCTTCCCCGTGCTCTGGCCACATGAGCTGACTCTTAGCCTTTATGACCTCCTGTGGCTGAAGGCGTGTCGCCCCTTCCTGTCCATCTGAGTTTCTGTCCCTGAGCCTGTGGTCCGTCAAGCGGGAACCTGTCCTGAGACACGTGTATCTGTCAACTAGGTCCACTCTCTAAGGTGGTCATCTTGGCCACCCTGGACATACTTGGCCTGAGTATCTGCCTTGCACACAGCCAAGGTGGTTTTCTGTCTCTAATGTCCTTAAGGACATGAGCAAGGCTCGCTCCACTTCCGAATCAAGTAGAGATAAACTGGTGACCACAGGCCAGGACGAGGGGTCAAGCTGGGGTCCCTCCAGCTTTGTACCTGCAGCTGGAATCTACACTATCTTCCTCTCACCTATCAAAACGCGTCAGCTACTTGTTCCTTTGACTTTAATCCTGCCACCTTCCCGAGGAGCAGATTCTCTGGCTGTTCAGGCTGGCTGAAGAAGGCACGGGGCCCTGAGAGCCTCGTGGCCTGCGTGTGCTGCTGACGGCCGTCCCCCTCCCCTCCGCCTCGCTGAGCCAGCACGGTCAGGAGTGCTGCTCTGCCTGCTACACAGGGTCTCCTGGGAACTGGAGAGGTCTCTGGTTGACAACAGCTCTGCCCCAGTACAATATCACTGGTCTCATGTGGCTGCTTAAACTCAAATTCACCAGAATTAAAACAGAACTTAAAGCTTGGCTCCAGGCTGCAGGAGCCACACCTCAAGTGCCTGAGAGCTACAGAAGTTAGTGCCTGCGGTGCTGGACACCCTGACACAGGACATGCCCGTCATCCCAGAAGATTCTGCCGAACAGCTTGGGTCTGGAAGGACAGCAGAGGCCACACAGTAGGCACATACACTGTGGGACTTGGGTGCATCTTTTTATTTGATTATTAAACTCCTACTAGTTTTTCTTTTGGTATAGGCTTTCATTTTGCCAAAAAAAGAGATATATAAGTAAGTGAAGAAGAATGTTTCTGGTTTTGATTTCAGATTACTTGGTAACGGATCAAACACAGGCAGACCCATATCCCTATCCTCACGACCAGACCCCGCCTGCTGCCCGCTGGTGAGGCTGCTTTTCTGAGGGTCTTTCCACCCAATGATTTGCTGACTCTTAGCCTTTATGACCTCCTGTGGCTGAAGGCGTGTCGCCCCTTCCTGTCCATCTGAGTTTCTGTCCCTGAGCCTGTGGTCCGTCAAGCGGAACCTGTCCTGAGACACGTGTATCTGTCAACTAGGTCCACTCTCTAAGGTGGTCATCTTGGCCACCCTGGACATACTTGGCCTGAGTATCTGCCTTGCACACAGCCAAGGTGGTTTTCTGTCTCTAATGTCCTTAAGGACATGAGCAAGGCTCGCTCCACTTCCGAATCAAGTAGAGATAAACTGGTGACCACAGGCCAGGACGAGGGGTCAAGCTGGGGTCCCTCCAGCTTTGTACCTGCAGCTGGAATCTACACTATCTTCCTCTCACCTATCAAAACGCGTCAGCTACTTGTTCCTTTGACTTTAATCCTGCCACCTTCCCGAGGAGCAGATTCTCTGGCTGTTCAGGCTGGCTGAAGAAGGCACGGGGCCCTGAGAGCCTCGTGGCCTGCGTGTGCTGCTGACGGCCGTCCCCCTCCCCTCCGCCTCGCTGAGCCAGCACGGTCAGGAGTGCTGCTCTGCCTGCTACACAGGGTCTCCTGGGAACTGGAGAGGTCTCTGGTTGACAACAGCTCTGCCCCAGTACAATATCACTGGTCTCATGTGGCTGCTTAAACTCAAATTCACCAGAATTAAAACAGAACTTAAAGCTTGGCTCCAGGCTGCAGGAGCCACACCTCAAGTGCCTGAGAGCTACAGAAGTTAGTGCCTGCGGTGCTGGACACCCTGACACAGGACATGCCCGTCATCCCAGAAGATTCTGCCGAACAGCTTGGGTCTGGAAGGACAGCAGAGGCCACACAGTAGGCACATACACTGTGGGACTTGGGTGCATCTTTTTATTTGATTATTAAACTCCTACTAGTTTTTCTTTTGGTATAGGCTTTCATTTTGCCAAAAAAAGAGATATATAAGTAAGTGAAGAAGAATGTTTCTGGTTTTGATTTCAGATTACTTGGTAACGGATCAAAAACAGGCAGACCCATATCCCTATCCTCACGACCAGACCCCCGCCTGCTGCCCGCTGGTGAGGCTGCTTTTCTGAGGGTCTTTCCACCCACCTCTGCCTGGCAGCTATTCCTCTCCCAGCAGCAACTGCCCCACCCCTGGGTCCTGGAGCTGCTGTTGGAACCAAGGCTCTGGCTCCAGAGTATCAGGAGTTCAGAAGAACAGAGCAGATGAACACAGTCTGACTTCTCAGAGGATCTGTGGTGGGCACGACTGTCATGGTCCTCTTATTCTTTGATCCCTGGGGCAGGAAATACGTGCGTACACACACACACACACACACACACACACACACACGCACACGCACACGCACACGCACACGCACACACACACACACACTCTCTGGGAAAATCCCAGGACATATGATTGAGCACCTGCCCTTAGAGTTCTGCTTCAAAGAAAAGCAAAGAGCACTACAGAGTGGAAAATAACAGGCCCTTTGTCAAGTGGTTGGAATAAAATTCTGGCCCCCAAATTGTGAAGGGTTCTGTTCCTCTAACTGAGCTGCCAGCTTTCCACTGGAGAACTTTCCACTGGAGAATGGCTGTGACAGATATGGTGATGCTCTCTCTAAGACACACATCGGCCCTCCCTCCCAAGCATGGACAGTCATGGAGGGCACCGGGCTGGCTTTCCTCATGAATGCCATGCTGAGGGGGAATCAAGCACAGTTAAGCCAGAGTGTCTGACAAGGTTCAGGCCCTGCTAATATCACC
Organism: Tragulus kanchil; assembly: GCA_022376925.1. Lineage (NCBI taxonomy): Eukaryota > Metazoa > Chordata > Mammalia > Artiodactyla > Tragulidae > Tragulus > Tragulus kanchil. The sequence goes on along the minus strand of JAIOJX010000030.1, from coordinate 219,617,160 downwards.
CTGTGAACTGGTCCTCAGGGACATGGTTGGCTTGTCTCTGGGAAGAACTCATCTCTCAAAGTTCAAAGGTTCCAAAATGTCACGTTGGCTCACCGTGAAGTCTTGTCTCAAAAGATGTTCTTGAGAGAGATGGGTCCTTCAGCATTTTGTTCCCAACTGGTTCCTCAGGAGACTAGTTGGGGGTCAGCACCCTGACACAGGCTGGTCATCCCAGAAGATTCTGCCGAACAGCTTGGGTCTGGAAGGACAGCAGAGGCCACACAGTAGGCACATACACTGTGGGACTTGGGTGCATCTTTTTATTTGATTATTAAACTCCTACTAGTTTTTCTTTTGGTATAGGCTTTCATTTTGCCAAAAAAAGAGATATATAAGTAAGTGAAGAAGAATGTTTCTGGTTTTGATTTCAGATTACTTGGTAACGGATCAAAACAGGCAGACCCATATCCCTATCCTCACGACCAGACCCCCGCCTGCTGCCCGCTGGTGAGGCTGCTTTTCTGAGGGTCTTTCCACCCACCTCTGCCTGGCAGCTATTCCTCTCCCAGCAGCAACTGCCCCACCCCTGGGTCCTGGAGCTGCTGTTGGAACCAAGGCTCTGGCTCCAGAGTATCAGGAGTTCAGAAGAACAGAGCAGATGAACACAGTCTGACTTCTCAGAGGATCTGTGGTGGGCACGACTGTCATGGTCCTCTTATTCTTTGATCCCTGGGGCAGGAAATACGTGCGTACACACACACACACACACACACACACACACACACGCACACGCACACGCACACGCACACGCACACACACACACACACTCTCTGGGAAAATCCCAGGACATATGATTGAGCACCTGCCCTTAGAGTTCTGCTTCAAAGAAAAGCAAAGAGCACTACAGAGTGGAAAATAACAGGCCCTTTGTCAAGTGGTTGGAATAAAATTCTGGCCCCCAAATTGTGAAGGGTTCTGTTCCTCTAACTGAGCTGCCAGCTTTCCACTGGAGAACTTTCCACTGGAGAATGGCTGTGACAGATATGGTGATGCTCTCTAAGACACACATCGGCCCTCCCTCCCAAGCATGGACAGTCATGGAGGGCACCGGGCTGGCTTTCCTCATGAATGCCATGCTGAGGGGGAATCAAGCACAGTTAAGCCAGAGTGTCTGACAAGGTTCAGGCCCTGCTAATATCACCCTGTGAACTGGTCCTCAGGGACATGGTTGGCTTGTCTCTGGGAAGAACTCATCTCTCAAAGTTCAAAGGTTCCAAAATGTCACGTTGGCTCACCGTGAAGTCTTGTCTCAAAAGATGTTCTTGAGAGAGATGGGTCCTTCAGCATTTTGTTCAGCCTGCTCAGCTGGTGATTCTAGCTGGGACATGCAGCGGGGTGAGCACTGACTGAGTGGTGGTGTAGGTTTAGGAGGCAGGGCTGTGTCAGGCCCTCTGGCTGACCCACCTCGAGAAGCCATCTGTCCACTGGCCTTGCAATGACAGAGACTTGGGTCTGCAACCTGGCAATGGCAGTTACTGGCTGTGAGTCTGTTTTCTGTATTCCCATACATAAAATGGGGTAATACGCACGTGCAGGGCTGCTCTGAGGAACAGGGCTGTCATGAATGTTGGAGCTGCACACACGGCACAGGACCCAGGCAACAGCACTGACTTTGCACTGGTCCAGACCCAAACTGCTCCAAAGAAACATACCACTAGGGAATGAAGCAATTTTAGGGTACAAAGGCCATCTTCAGTGGACTACCAGAGCCAGACTAGTTTACAAATTAAAACCCTCTCAGACTCTGGTAAGAGTAAGATCCCAGCCAGGTTGCAGGGGGTCACCATCAAAGCCACGGCTTCATCTCCTGAACAAACTACATGGGTGCAGGCTGGGTCATGTGGATTCTGACCTGCAAGGTGGGGAAGGGCTGGGTCTCCTGTATTCGCCAACTGAGGGCTCTTAACAATTACTCAGCGGAAACCCAGACCACATCACAGAGGCAGAGGCAGAGGCACACTTGGCTTCTGAGAGCCACCTTGTTCGGATAACAGACTGAAGGAGCATCTCTCGTGGTGAGTCCTTTATCTTCTTTATAGTTAAAAGTGGGGCTAACCCCAGGGTTTTGTTTTCAGGATTCTCAGAGTCCTGCCTGCAATGTGGCATCGTGGCATATGCCCAGGTTTCCAAGCTCAACTGCTCTTGGCTCAGACTCCATCTCAGCACTTGCCGTCAGGAGGGCTAGAGAGGCTTGGGACTCACCCTGCTAATATCACCCTGTGAACTGGTCCTCAGGGACATGGTTGGCTTGTCTCTGGGAAGAACTCATCTCTCAAAGTTCAAAGGTTCCAAAATGTCACGTTGGCTCACCGTGAAGTCTTGTCTCAAAAGATGTTCTTGAGAGAGATGGGTCCTTCAGCATTTTGTTCAGCCTGCTCAGCTGGTGATTCTAGCTGGGACATGCAGCGGGGTGAGCACTGACTGAGTGGTGGTGTAGGTTTAGGAGGCAGGGCTGTGTCAGGCCCTCTGGCTGACCCACCTCGAGAAGCCATCTGTCCACTGGCCTTGCAATGACAGAGACTTGGGTCTGCAACCTGGCAATGGCAGTTACTGGCTGTGAGTCTGTTTTCTGTATTCCCATACATAAAATGGGGTAATACGCACGTGCAGGGCTGCTCTGAGGAACAGGGCTGTCATGAATGTTGGAGCTGCACACACGGCACAGGACCCAGGCAACAGCACTGACTTTGCACTGGTCCAGACCCAAACTGCTCCAAAGAAACATACCACTAGGGAATGAAGCAATTTTAGGGTACAAAGGCCATCTTCAGTGGACTACCAGAGCCAGACTAGTTTACAAATTAAAACCCTCTCAGACTCTGGTAAGAGTAAGATCCCAGCCAGGTTGCAGGGGGTCACCATCAAAGCCACGGCTTCATCTCCTGAACAAACTACATGGGTGCAGGCTGGGTCATGTGGATTCTGACCTGCAAGGTGGGGAAGGGCTGGGTCTCCTGTATTCGCCAACTGAGGGCTCTTAACAATTACTCAGCGGAAACCCAGACCACATCACAGAGGCAGAGGCAGAGGCACACTTGGCTTCTGAGAGCCACCTTGTTCGGATAACAGACTGAAGGAGCATCTCTCGTGGTGAGTCCTTTATCTTCTTTATAGTTAAAAGTGGGGCTAACCCCAGGGTTTTGTTTTCAGGATTCTCAGAGTCCTGCCTGCAATGTGGCATCGTGGCATATGCCCAGGTTTCCAAGCTCAACTGCTCTTGGCTCAGACTCCATCTCAGCACTTGCCGTCAGGAGGGCTAGAGAGGCTTGGGACTCACCCTGCTCCTGTGAGATGAGGCTGGTAAGAGGATGCTGATAGGAATGCCACACTCCGAGCCTCCCCAGGAGACAAGGAGAGACCAGCCACTGTGTGTTTGCTGATAAATCTCTTCTTCCAGTTTTCGTTTATTTCTTCCTCCCTTTATGACTGGCGATTATCTTAGATTATGGCTTACTTTCTTTTCTCCACATACATCAGTATACAACTCTAACAACTTTGGAAAAAATATAAAGATATAAAGGAGGAAGGGAAATAAGTCACCCCTAGCTCTACCAGTCACGGGTGAAATGGTGAGAGAATCTGATCATGTTTCTATGTTTTAAAAAAAAATACACAGTCAAAATCATAGAGCTTATCACAGATTCTTAAACAAGAACACGGGGCACAGAATACAGGGCAAAGGGATTTAAAGAGTTCATGAACTTCTGCAACTGCAGGCACGTACATACATCACCACTGAGGGAAATGACCTGCAGCTTTATCAGATTCTCAAGGGGTTTACGATCAAAGCAGGTTGAGAATCATGATCAATTTCATGCTTACTCTGTCTATTCATTGCAGTAGTAACAGCCAATATTATTTTGCATACGCACTTGGTCCGTACATTGTTTTGAGCAATTTAAAAGTGTCCTGGGGAGGAGGGATGAGCTGGAGAGCGGGCCTCACCGTTACACACAACCAAATACACAGCAGAGAGCTGCGCGGAGCCTGCTGTGTGGCGCCGGGGGCGCTGCTCAGTGCTCCCTAACGGCCTATGAGGGAAACGAATTTTAAAAACAAACAAATAGAATGGATATATGTATATGCACAACTGACTCACTCTGCTGTACACCAGAAACTAACACTAAATCAACTATGCGCCAATAAAAAAAAAATTTAATGCATTATATTTTCTAAAATCAAAGGCATTTCCCAACCATTTCAGTCGTATTCCATTTTACACCTAAAATTTTTGTTGCTTATTTTATCAAACATTCACTGTTTCCAAAGCTGTATATATAACTTTCTTTTTAATTTTCATGAATCCACACAGGATTCTGGTTAGATAAAATACAGAAATGGACAGTTTTAACATCTCCAGACAGAGAAGTAATTTTAAATACTCTATCGGCACACAACTGTGCGGTCCCAATCTGTTAAACACTGTTTCAGTTTACCACCTATTACAAATGATTGTGCATGGGTCCTTTGAGCAAACTGCAATGCCAGTGTGCTGTACTTTTTGAAAGGCGAGAGTAAGTCAAACAATAATGGAGACGCGATGTTACTTTCAAGGTCATGTTCTAAATGATGAAGAATAAGTTTTTGCCCCACGGGAAGCAGTAACGCATACACACATCACTGTCTGACCCACTGAAACCGCAGCCCAGGGCTGGTGGGGCACAATGTCTATGGCTGGCCTTTCGCTCTCAAAGAGTTGACATTTTGTAGTCCAAGAGGAGGGACTTCTCACTGAGTAGTCTCAGCCCAAAGGCAAAGTCCTTTCTAGGAGCTACAGGGTACCCTGACCCCACAAACAACCCAGATGGCAGCATCAGGGCGGACATCCCTTCCAGTCAGGACCCAGCATCGCGAAAAGAGAAGTTTCTGAGGAGACCAGAGAGAGGAGATCCTCTCTCCTCTTACACTCACTTCTGTGTCCGGTTGATGGTCTGCCTTTGCGAAACCAAAGGCCTACTCTTCTTAAGCCTCTCCTTCAGGTGCCAGTGGGCACTGGCACCAGCCACTGGAAGAGCCCCTGCGTACTAAGTTCCTGCGGGTCAGCGGCAGGGACTGAGCCGGCCCTCCAAGGCCGATGCTGCCACACTGCCTCTGCTCCCATACCACAGACTACGTCACCACTGGGGCTGGCCCATGGTTCCCAGAAGGGTCACAGGGCCCAGAGCAGGGTCAGAGAGAGGCGATGACCTTGGAAAGCTGGGACCTCCAGGCAAGACAGGGGGCTATTTGGTCTCTGCTATAAGCAGCCCCACTGCAAGGCTGCCCACACCCCGAGGCCCCATTTCCATCAGCTCTTCTGTTTCTTACAGGAGACCCCTCAGTCTGACACTGTTGGTCGTAAAAGCTAGAGCAATGTTTCCTTCTTGAGGAATCCACCTTGTAAGAGATTCCTAAAGATCAAAGCAGCCCTGAGGGTGAAAGGTTATACATGTGACAGACGATGAAAGGGAAGGCTCAGGCTGGGCGTGAGGACAACGGCCCAGTTCCTTGGTCAGGAAGCCACTCGGCCAAAGCACTGGGCAGCCTGGCCTCTCTCCCTGACCTGTCTCTCCATCACAGGAAGACGAGGTAGGGTGAGTGGGCCACCAGGGAAGAAAGGACCAAATTCTTCTTGGTCTCCAGGTCCAGCAGGGTGGACCCCCTGGAAGTGGGATACTGCCTTGTGCTGTGCTTAGTCACTCAGTCATGTCTGACTCTTTGTGACCCCACGGACTGTAGCCGCCAGGCTCCTCTGTCCATGGAATTCTCCAGACAAGAAAACTGGAGGAGATTGCTATGCCCTCCTCCAGGGGATCTTTCCGATCACAATTCAGAGCCTAGGGGTCAACTTCACAGGAGATGGGCCACTGGCTGGGTTGGCACCTGTGGCGAGGCACAGGCAGACGAAGACAACCCTCCCAACCAAGAGCAGCACAGCTCTTCCAAAAGGACACGGTCCCCATTTCACCACGTGATGACCCCTGCTTCCAAGGCCTTTCAGCAGGATTTTATGGAATGTGGGTGGGGTCAGTTATGCTTGTCTCTCAGAGGGACGAGATCCTGAGAACTTTAGGACCAGTGAAGGGTCCCTCATCCTGTCTGAGCAGTTTCTTCTCAGAACTGGCTGTCCCCAGTACGCTGGGCTGTTACTGAGAAGAATAGTGCTTGGGTTTAGGAGGTGATGATCTGTCCCTTAAATATGGGCAATGTGACAGTGGGAAGACAGGAGGGGTCACCTTCACCCCAAATGATGTAATTCCTGTGGTTTGACTCCCAGGGGTCAGTGGAACAGACACTATGCCTGACGACACCTATGACGATCTTGGGTTCTTCAATGATTCCAACAGTAGCAGCCAGGGGCACCAAGACTTCCTGCAGTTCACGAGTGTCTTCCTGCCATGCATGTACGTGGTGGTGTTTGTCTGTGGTCTGGTAGGGAACTCCCTGGTGCTGGTCGTCTACATCTTCTACCAGAAGCTGAAGAACCTGACGGACGTGTTCCTGATCAACCTGCCCCTGGCTGACCTGGTGTTTCTCTGCACTCTGCCCTTCTGGGCCTACGCAGGCATCCATGAGTGGGTCTTCGGCAAAGTCATGTGCAAAGCCCTGCTGGGCATCTACACTCTCAACTTCTACACGTCCATGCTCATCCTCACCTGCATCACCATGGACCGCTTCATTGCCGTGGTGCGGGCCACCAAGGCCTACAACCAGCAGGCCAAGCGAATGGCCTGGGGTAAGGCCATCTGCTCATCCATCTGGGTGATCTCCCTGCTGGTTTCCTTGCCGCAGATCATCTACGGCAGTGTCCTCAACCACGACAAGGCCATCTGCGACTACAACGAGGAGATCTCCACCATGGTGCTGGCCACCCAGATGACTCTGGGGTTCTTCCTGCCACTGCTTGCCATGATTGTCTGCTACTCGGTCATCATCAAGACCCTGCTTCAGGCTCGAGGCTTCCGGAAGCACAAGTCCCTGAAGATCATCTTCCTAGTGGTGGCAGTGTTCCTGCTGACCCAGACGCCCTTCAACCTCGTGAAGCTCATCTCCAGCACGAGCTGGGAGTACAGCACCATGACCAGCTTTCACTACGCCATCACAGTGACAGAGGGTATCGCCTACCTGCGCGCCTGCCTTAATCCTGTGCTCTATGCCTTCGTCGGCCTCAAGTTTAGGAAGAACTTCTGGAAGCTTGTGAAAGACGTAGGCTGCCTCCCTTACCTGGGTGTCTCAGGCCAAGGGAAGTATTCGGAGGACACTTCCAGGAGTGCTTCAGCCTCTCACAATGTGGAGGCCACTGGCATGTTTCAGCTGTAGGGCTCAGAGAGGCCTCCCAGAACGCTGTGGGAGGACGGCTGTATCCTTGGATGTGGCAGGCTTTGTGTATAGTGCACGTGTTCTCACGGAGAAGCTACCCAGTGTGGCAGCTGGAGTGGGCTGCTGCTTCTCAGGCATGAACAGATCTGCTCTTTTACAGCCCAGCTGAAGCTCAAAAGGGAATCTGAAACCTGCAAGGGCTTTCTTTCCTCCACCCCAAGAACACAGACGACTGGGAATGATGTATGTTTCTCAGGACCCCATGCTCTCCTTCACTGGGAATCCGACGAGGCCAGAGAGGGGGATGCGGCCAGCAAAGGTCTTGATGGCAGGTCCAACACTCTGGGCTTCCAAGTTTTGAAGACGCTTCTGATGAGTGGTAAGCAAGGGACATCACAGCAGTCACGAAAATCAGCGCTGACTGCAGTGACTCAGACCTCCATCACCAGGCACCCGAAAAAAACGAGCTCAGGTTTTGTCATGCCTTAGGGCTTTGCTTTTATAGAGATAGCTGGTTTATGTTCTCTTTGATTAATCTTGGAAGGACTAGCACCGGGGAACATGAATGGGCTGAAGTAAAGTAGGGTCAGCTGAGGATTCCAGTGAGCCCAGAAAAGGCTAGAAAAATGTGCAAAACTGGATGAAGACCATCAGGAATCTAAGCAACACTTCTGAAATGGATCCTCAGCGGGTTTGCTCTTAAAACCTATATTATCCAATGCCTCACAGACAAATCATGTAGAAATATACGCTATATGCACTCATAGTATATGATTTTCATGACTGAGAAATAAAACTTCTTAAATGTCTCCAAATTACTTTTACCCTCAGGTATATTCTATCTTAACGTGGTATTCCTGAATAAACCAAAAGTGATCATTCATGGGCTCCCCTCTGAGCACAGGAAATAAGCTATGACTGCCAACTTTGAGGGCAATGCTCTAGAGAGACGGCAATGATAACACCCTCGCTCCTTCACTGTGGCTTCTAATCTCCTGCCCAGAATGTGAGGTGCATTCGTTACCTCTGAGATGTGGTCACAGGATGAGGCAGAGTTTTAAATGTCAGTCCCTTGTTTGTATATGCTTATTAGACCCCAGAAACCCGCACAACACGCTTGATGTGGCCTTTCTAACACGCACGTTACAAAATCACCCACTGAAACATGGAGGACCCTTTGACAACAGCTAAAAAGAGAGCCTGGGAAGGGGGTCTGAACAGGCTCGACAGTCAGGTGCTGAGACTAGGGCAGACTTGAGTCACAAGCTGGTAATACCAGCTGCATACTGCTCAGTCGCTTCAGTCATGTCCGACTCTTTGCAACCCCATGGACTGTGGCTTTCCAGGTTCCTTTGTCCATGGGAATTTCCCAGCAAGAATACTGGAGTGGGTTGCCACACCCTCCTCCATGGGATCTTCCAGGGATCAAGTCTCTGCCTCCTGCATCTCCTTTGTTTTCCATCAAGCTTGCAAACTCTCAGTCACTTCCACTTTGAGTGTACTCACGACCAAATCAGCATCACCAGTGCACCAAAAACGAGCTCAGGTTTTGTCATGCCTTAGGGCTTTGCTTTTATAGAGATAGCTGGTTTATGTTCTCTTTGATTAATCTTGGAAGGACTAGCACCGGGGAACATGAATGGGCTGAAGTAAAGTAGGGTCAGCTGAGGATTCCAGTGAGCCCAGAAAAGGCTAGAAAAATGTGCAAAACTGGATGAAGACCATCAGGAATCTAAGCAACACTTCTGAAATGGATCCTCAGCGGGTTTGCTCTTAAAACCTATATTATCCAATGCCTCACAGACAAATCATGTAGAAATATACGCTATATGCACTCATAGTATATGATTTTCATGACTGAGAAATAAAACTTCTTAAATGTCTCCAAATTACTTTTACCCTCAGGTATATTCTATCTTAACGTGGTATTCCTGAATAAACCAAAAGTGATCATTCATGGGCTCCCCTCTGAGCACAGGAAATAAGCTATGACTGCCAACTTTGAGGGCAATGCTCTAGAGAGACGGCAATGATAACACCCTCGCTCCTTCACTGTGGCTTCTAATCTCCTGCCCAGAATGTGAGGTGCATTCGTTACCTCTGAGATGTGGTCACAGGATGAGGCAGAGTTTTAAATGTCAGTCCCTTGTTTGTATATGCTTATTAGACCCCAGAAACCCGCACAACACGCTTGATGTGGCCTTTCTAACACGCACGTTACAAAATCACCCACTGAAACATGGAGGACCCTTTGACAACAGCTAAAAAGAGAGCCTGGGAAGGGGGTCTGAACAGGCTCGACAGTCAGGTGCTGAGACTAGGGCAGACTTGAGTCACAAGCTGGTAATACCAGCTGCATACTGCTCAGTCGCTTCAGTCATGTCCGACTCTTTGCAACCCCATGGACTGTGGCTTTCCAGGTTCCTTTGTCCATGGGAATTTCCCAGCAAGAATACTGGAGTGGGTTGCCACACCCTCCTCCATGGGATCTTCCAGGGATCAAATCTCTGCCTCCTGCATCTCCTGCACTGACAGGTGGATTTTTTAACTCTGAGCCAGCAAGTAAGACAAGCTTGCAAACTCTCAGTCACTTCCACTTTGGTTCACTGCCACTTTGGTGCAGCATGGACCATCAACAGTACCACCTCTTAGGCTGAGCATGCAGAGGGGTGGAGAGGCTGCACACCAAACACTGTGCACAGTTTGCACTTGTGGGAGGAAGGGCCCCCCAAACAGTGGCAGTTACTATTACTGCTCTGAGAGCTAGCCACATGAAACATTAGCCGCTGGACCTTCTCTGTGCACTGGTGAGGCGTGGGAGGGTTGGCTTCATACCTTCCAGAGGTGTAGGGTACAGCCCATCTGGGCCCAGGCTGGCCTTGCAAGGCCCTCAGGGCCCTCTGCTAGCTTCATGAACACGCTAAATGAACCCAGGGGAGAACAGCTTTACTCTGCTCAGGCCGCAGAGACCATCTAGTGCTCCGCAAATATCAACATCTGCCCTTTTACGGGTGACAAAACTGACCTTTAACCTGTTCATATTGACTTTGGAGAGACAGGGGTTGGTCACCCTTCTCTGTGCCGTCACCTTAATGTCAAGCACTTAAGCCAGAGAGGCTACGAGCACGTGGCCTCCCTACCAATGCCCCAGAACAACAGGCAGAGGCCCTAACTGAGAAGGAAGGGATGAAGTGTCCAGGAGTAGGCCCCACGGCCTCTCCACATGACCCCAGAGGAAAGCAATGTGGTGTCAGGGGAAAGGCAGGGCTCTGGGGTGACACAGACATGGCCTCAGTGAAAGCTCCTTGTCTGTGCGCCCAGGACAAGTCATGTGGCCCACCCACCAACCTGTTTCACCACCCACACCCCTGGCTAACAATGCCCTCCCTCCAGGAGTGCTGGGAGGTGGGGACTGCACACTCCAAGCTGTGCTGTGGGATGCCAGTCACGGCAATAGGGGGGGGGTGGATTTTCAGGTGTCTCTTTGCAACCCCATGGACTGTGGCTTTCCAGGTTCCTTTGTCCATGGGAATTTCCCAGCAAGAATACTGGAGTGGGTTGCCACACCCTCCTCCATGGGATCTTCCAGGGATCAAATCTCTGCCTCCTGCATCTCCTGCACTGACAGGTGGATTTTTTAACTCTGAGCCAGCAAGTAAGACAAGCTTGCAAACTCTCAGTCACTTCCACTTTGGTTCACTGCCACTTTGGTGCAGCATGGACCATCAACAGTACCACCTCTTAGGCTGAGCATGCAGAGGGGTGGAGAGGCTGCACACCAAACACTGTGCACAGTTTGCACTTGTGGGAGGAAGGGCCCCCCAAACAGTGGCAGTTACTATTACTGCTCTGAGAGCTAGCCACATGAAACATTAGCCGCTGGACCTTCTCTGTGCACTGGTGAGGCGTGGGAGGGTTGGCTTCATACCTTCCAGAGGTGTAGGGTACAGCCCATCTGGGCCCAGGCTGGCCTTGCAAGGCCCTCAGGGCCCTCTGCTAGCTTCATGAACACGCTAAATGAACCCAGGGGAGAACAGCTTTACTCTGCTCAGGCCGCAGAGACCATCTAGTGCTCCGCAAATATCAACATCTGCCCTTTTACGGGTGACAAAACTGACCTTTAACCTGTTCATATTGACTTTGGAGAGACAGGGGTTGGTCACCCTTCTCTGTGCCGTCACCTTAATGTCAAGCACTTAAGCCAGAGAGGCTACGAGCACGTGGCCTCCCTACCAATGCCCCAGAACAACAGGCAGAGGCCCTAACTGAGAAGGAAGGGATGAAGTGTCCAGGAGTAGGCCCCACGGCCTCTCCACATGACCCCAGAGGAAAGCAATGTGGTGTCAGGGGAAAGGCAGGGCTCTGGGGTGACACAGACATGGCCTCAGTGAAAGCTCCTTGTCTGTGCGCCCCAGGACAAGTCATGTGGCCCACCCACCAACCTGTTTCACCACCCACACCCCTGGCTAACAATGCCCTCCCTCCAGGAGTGCTGGGAGGTGGGGACTGCACACTCCAAGCTGTGCTGTGGGATGCCAGTCACGGCAATAGAGGGGTGGATGCTGGGATTGCTGGATTCTCCCTGCCCAGGTGTCTACCTGGCCGAATGAAATGAGACCAGGCCTCCTCAGGCCATGCACCACCCTAAGCCTGTTACATACCCTCCTCACAAAAAGGTCTTGCACTGGCCCAAGCACAGGAAAATCCACCTGCCTATCCTGAGCAAAGGCAAAGCAGGTGCATCTTCTTCACTTTCTCTGCCTCCCAGGCACATGTTGGTCCTACCCTCTGGCCATACCTGCTGCGCCTGGGAGCAGAGATCATTTCCCTAACCCTCTGCTGGGTACACCCCACTCCAGGCAGCAGACCCTGGCACAGCCCACGCAGCTTCACTCTGGACTTCTCTTGTCCACAAGACAGCTCCATGGAGCACAAGCTCCCGACCCCAGAGCTGCCCTTCTCCTCCCCAGGGAGACCCTGTCTCCTCACACACACAGTGCCTGACGTCAGCGACCTGGGGTGCAACTGGCAGGGGGAGGGTCAGGTGGGGTGTGGACCCTGGGAGAGTCCAGTCTGCCTCAGGTGAGGCCTCGGGGTCTCCCTCTCCACAGCGTGCCCTGCCCATGAGGGCCAGGGGCGGACAGTAAAAAGCCATGACAGCCACACTATCCGAGATGTGAACACAAGCTGACCCTGATTCTATGTGCTACTTGGAGCCAGAAGCCCCAGATACTCAGTGAGCATCCTGGACTGAGGAAATGGTACCGCGGGAGAGAAAAACAGAGGCAGCCCGTGCAGGAGGGGTGGAGGCAGAGCAAAGAGCACCAGCCCAGGAGCGGCCAGGGCGCTGGCTCTCCTTGTCCTCTCAGGCAGCCTCCCTTCCATGCACCCAGTCCTTCGTGGTCCAAGGTAAGTCCCAACACCGTTTGATAAGAGGCCTGGTACTATCATCCCCATTTTCCAGATAAGGAAACTAGTTCAGAGAGATGACTACCTGCCAAAGCTCCTACAGCACAGCTCAGGCTGGAACCCTGCTGAACAGCCTCTTCCCTCAGACGCTGGCTCAGACAGACCAGGGGACTCTACACATCTGAGGGCAGAGATGCTAGGTTAACCCAATTGTAAAGTGACTCTCTGGAAAAGGTCAACTTTCACTCCAATCCCAAAGAAAGGCAATCCCAAAGAATGTTCAAACTACTGCACAACTGTGCTCTTTCCACAAACCACTTAGGTCAGGCTCAAAATCCTTCAAGCTAGCCTTCCGCAGTAAGTGAACAGAGAACTTACAGATGTACAAACTGGATTTAGAAAAGGCAAATTGTCAACATCTGTTGGATCATACAAAAAGCAACAGAATTGCAGAAAAGCATCTATTTCTGCTTCCTTGACTACACTAAAGTCTTTCAATGTGTGGATCACAAGAAACTGTGAAGAATCTGAAAAAGATGGGAATACCAGACCCCTTACCTTCCTCCTGAGAAACCTGTATGCAGATCAAGAAGCAATAGTTAGAACCAGGCATGGAACAAAGGATTGGTTCCAAATTGGGAAAGGAGTATGTCAAGGCTGTATACTGTCAGCCCGCTTATTTAACTTATGTGCAGAGTACATCATGCGAAATGCCCGGATGGATGAATCACAAGCTAGAATCAAGATTGCTGAGAGAAATATCAATAACCTGATATGCAGATGACAACACCGTTATGGCAGAAAGTAAAGAGTAACTGAACAGACTCTAGATGAAAGTGAAAGAGGAGAGTGACAAAGCGGGCCTAAAACTCAGCATTCAAAAAAAGAAGATCATGGCATCCAGTCCCATTACTTCATGGCAAATAGATAGGCAAACAGTGGAAACAGTGATAGAGTCTATTTTCTTGGGCTGCAAAGTTACTGCGGATGGTGACTGTAGCCATGAAATTAAAAGATGTGTTGCTCCTTGGAAGAAAAGCTGTGAAAAACCTAGACAGTATATTCAAAAGCAGAGACATTGCTTTGCCAACAAAAGTCCACCAAAGCTATGGTCAAAAGTATGATCAAAGCCGTGGTTTTTCCAGTAGTCGTGTATGGATGTGAGAACTGGACCATAAATAAGGCTGAGTGCCTTTTTTGTGATCCTTTTGAATTGTGGCGCTGGAAAAGACTATTGAGAGTCCCTTGGACAGCAAGGAGATCAAACCAATCAATTCTAAATGAAATCAATCCTGAATATACAATGGAAAGATTGATGCTGAAGCTGAAGCTTCAATATTCTGGCTGCCTGATGCAAAGAGTTGATTTGTTGGAAAAGACCCTGATGCTGGGAAAGACTGAGGGCAGGAGGAGAAGGGGTGGCAGAGGATGAGACGATTGGGTGACACCATCAACTCAATGGACATGAGTTTGAGCAAGCTCCAGGAGATGGCGAAGGACAAGGAAACCTGGCCTGCTGCAGTCCATGGAGTCTCAAAGAGTCAGACATGACTGTGCAACTGAACAACAATAACAAAAGGTAGATTTCTAACCTTAATCATGATCACCACATCCTGTTCTCCTTTTGTTTGAAATACCAGGCCTCGGATCTCCTGGTTGGTGATAAACCCACCACAGTTCCCTGAAGCTCCGTCCACAGTGCACCTGTTCTGAAGGAGGTGCTGGCAGAGATAGTCTACGGGTCAGGCACAGTCTCTGGATTTTCCTTGATGAAGACACCTGAGCTATAAGGTATAGGGAACCTGGGCCTGTGGCAGCAGACACCAGAGTGTGGCCCCTGATCTCACAGCTCAGGAAAAACACCTAGAAAACAAGGCACCTCCATGGAAGGGCTTCCCACATGGCTTCTATCTGACCCTCCTAACTCCCTGGGAGTGGGTGCCATCCCTGTCTAGTCTGTACCGGGGAGAGAGCTGAGTTCAGAGGACTGCAGTAAACCTAGATGTGACAAATTGGGGCCTGACCAGGAGCGTTTGACTCTGGAGCTCCAGCTTTCCATTGGCACGGTCTGCTGGAGAAGGGGAGGCCAGGCCTGCTGGAGGTCAAGGGACTTGAGGCCAGCATGACCTCGAGTGCTGTGGGCCGATGGAGCCTGCTTTCCTTCTAGACTTGTTTCAAGCCTGAGAAGAGCTGGGCCCGTCAGGAGACAGCTGAGAGCAGGACTGTGAGGAGTGGTGAGCACGACCGCGGGATCTGGAGAATGTCACCTACCACCTGAGGTGAGGGGCTGTGCTCCTGTACCACATGCCGGGGCCACTGAGAGGCTGCCGAGGGATCAGCAGCATCCTGCTGGGTCTCTCGGACAGCCTGGATTCTGGGACTTGTTCCTGTTTCATCACCGCCAGGGAGACCAAGGCAGACAACTGTGTTTGTCCTGGGAACACACATGTGGAGGGAGGAGTGGACAAACGGTAAGGAAGGCGGGCAGGTGGGCTTCCCAGGTGGCACTAGTGGTAAAGCACTTGCCTGCCAATGCGGAAGAAGGTGGGCAGCTTTTTTTGTCTAGTCCTTTTTTTTCCTTCCCTTTTTTGCTTTTACAGAGCTTTGTTGTTTATAGACACGTATAATCCCAGATTAGTCATATGGATATCCCATTCAGGTGGGCAGGTTTTTGACAGGAAGATGGGGGAATGTGACCAGGAGTAGAAGGCAGTACTCTTCAAAAGGAACCACAGGCCTGTGACTGGAGGGAGGGGTTGTGAGTGCAAAGCTTAGTTCTAGCACTTGCAGTCCCCTGACCTGGAGCCAGGGATCTGGCCTCCTGAGCTTCGGTGCCTTGACCTGTGGAAGGGGCTCATGACCCCTACTATGTGGAGGGGACTACGTGAGAACATGTGCAGAAGCAGTTACTCAGGAAAAGTGCGCGACAGGCGGCTTTTAGCAACACTGTCTCCAGGCAGCCTCTTCTCCCCAGATCAGGGCTTTCACAGCATTAACGCCTCCTGGACCACTTCTTACTTTGGTCTCGCAGATTTCTTTTTCTAAATCTCTTGGCAGGGAGAAGCGGCTGCATCACCAAGCGGAGGAGGCAGGAACCCGAAAGCTAGCAGAAGCTGGGTGGGGACCATGGCCGGGATGACCACGATCGAGGCAGTGAAGCGCAAGATCCAGGTTCTGCAGCAGCAGGCCGATGACGCGGAGGAGAGGGCCGAGCGCCTTCAGCGGGAAGTGGAGGGAGAAAGGCGGGCCCGGGAACAGGCTGAGGCTGAAGTGGCCTCCTTAAACCGTAGGATCCAGCTGGTTGAAGAGGAGCTGGACTGAGCTCAAGAGCGCCTGGCCACTGCCCTGCAAAAGCTGGAGGAAGCTGAGAAGGCTGCTGATGAGAGTGAGAGAGGTATGAAGGTTATTGAAAACCGAGCCTTAAAAGATGAAGAAAAGATGGAACTCCAGGAAATCCAACTCCAAGAAGCTAAGCACATTGCAGAAGAGGCAGACAGGAAGTATGAAGAGGTGGCTCGTAAGTTGGTGATCACTGAGGGAGACCTGGAACGCACAGAGGAGCGAGCTGAGCTGGCAGAGTCCTGTTGCCGAGAGATGGATGAGCAAATCAGACTGATGGACCAGAACCTGAAGTGTCTGAGTGCTGCTGAAGAAAAGTACTCTCAAAAAGAAGACAAGTATGAGGAAGAGATAAATATTCTTACTGATAAACTCAAGGAGGCAGAGACTCGTGTTGAGTTTGCTGAGAGATCAGTAGCCAAGCTGGAAAAGACAATTGATGATTTGGAAGATAAACTGAAATGCACCAAAGAGGAGCACCCCTGTACACAAAGGATGCCGGACCAGACTCTGCTTGACCTGAATGAGATGTGGAACACCCCATAGGAAAGCTTAGTTCTAGCTGACCCAGGGGCGGATCTGGCCTCCTGAGCTGTGCCTTGACCTGTGGAAGGGCTCATGACCCCTACTATGTGGAGGGGACTACGTGAGAACATGTGCAGAAGCAGTTACTCAGGAAAAGTGCGCGACAGGCGGCTTTTAGCAACACTGTCTCCAGGCAGCCTCTTCTCCCCAGATCAGGGCTTTCACAGCATTAACGCCTCCTGGACCACTTCTTACTTTGGTCTCGCAGATTTCTTTTTCTAAATCTCTTGGCAGGGAGAAGCGGCTGCATCACCAAGCGGAGGAGGCAGGAACCCGAAAGCTAGCAGAAGCTGGGTGGGGACCATGGCCGGGATGACCACGATCGAGGCAGTGAAGCGCAAGATCCAGGTTCTGCAGCAGCAGGCCGATGACGCGGAGGAGAGGGCGGCGCCTTCAGCGGGAAGTGGAGGGAGAAAGGCGGGCCCGGGAACAGGCTGAGGCTGAAGTGGCCTCCTTAAACCGTAGGATCCAGCTGGTTGAAGAGGAGCTGGACTGAGCTCAAGAGCGCCTGGCCACTGCCCTGCAAAAGCTGGAGGAAGCTGAGAAGGCTGCTGATGAGAGTGAGAGAGGTATGAAGGTTATTGAAAACCGAGCCTTAAAAGATGAAGAAAAGATGGAACTCCAGGAAATCCAACTCCAAGAAGCTAAGCACATTGCAGAAGAGGCAGACAGGAAGTATGAAGAGGTGGCTCGTAAGTTGGTGATCACTGAGGGAGACCTGGAACGCACAGAGGAGCGAGCTGAGCTGGCAGAGTCCTGTTGCCGAGAGATGGATGAGCAAATCAGACTGATGGACCAGAACCTGAAGTGTCTGAGTGCTGCTGAAGAAAAGTACTCTCAAAAAGAAGACAAGTATGAGGAAGAGATAAATATTCTTACTGATAAACTCAAGGAGGCAGAGACTCGTGTTGAGTTTGCTGAGAGATCAGTAGCCAAGCTGGAAAAGACAATTGATGATTTGGAAGATAAACTGAAATGCACCAAAGAGGAGCACCCCTGTACACAAAGGATGCCGGACCAGACTCTGCTTGACCTGAATGAGATGTGGAACACCCCAGTCCCGCCCTGCCGCTGCTCCTCCCTCTGACCCCAACTCCGCTGAGGCCAGCCTGCCCAAAGCTGACCTTTAAACTGAGGGCTGATCTTTAACCGGAAGGCTGCTTTCTCCTTTTCGCCACCTCTCCCACCTCGACCCGAGTCCTTTTCGCCAAACTATCTCTGCCTTGCCCTAGAGATTCCAGCTGGGCTAGAGGCTGAGCACCTTTGGGAACAACGTTTAAGGGAATGTGAGCACAATGCAAAGTGTCTTTAAAAGCATGCTGTGATGTACACATTTTGTAATTACCTTTTTTATTGTTGATGTAACATCCATTTGTAAAAACATACCAGATAATTCCATAGTTCTCAAGCAGCAGTCTAATCCCTTTCTCATTTTTGGAAGGTAACATTTCAGCTTAATGCATATTGCCTTCTCCATAGAGGAGGGGAAAAGGTATGGGCCTGCCTTACTGAGAGCCTAAGAGCCCAGAGAAAGACTCCATTTGGGGAAACCTCATTATTCTGTAAGAAGTACCTGCCAAACCAGAAAGATGATTCCAGGAGGAGTTAGCCAAAAAAAAAAAAGTTCTGTTCAGGTTTTCAGCTTTATATCTTTGGACAGCTTCTTCTTCTTCTTTTTTTTTTTTTCATGAAAAGTGACCAAACAAAATTAAGACAGTGAAACCTCTGAGACCAAATTCTTGTCCCAGCTCTACCCTGTTCCCAACCACTCACAGAATGGATCATGTGCCCCTTATGTTGAGGTGACCACTTATTTACTCTCCTGCTCCCTTGAAAGAAAGGAAAGAAAACGATGTTTTGCCACTGATTTAGCCATATCAAACTCATCTCATCCCCCTTTTCTGGGTGTGAAGCTGCTGTCTCTAAAGTTCCATCTCCTTGTGCTTTGTATTGGTTAGTGCTGGAGAAATCTTGAATAGCTTATGTACAAAACTTTTTAAATTTTATATTAACTTTGCTTTATACTTAAAGAACTTTGCTTCTTTGGGGTTAGGGCACACTGAGAGCTCTCTACAGTCTGTGGGCTGGCAGTGTGCTTGATCTTTTAAAGTTTCTTTCTCTACCCGGTCCCCCCTTTTCCATGAGGTTTCAGTAAGGTCTGTTAGGTGTGCATCCTGCAGCTTAATTGGCTTACAATGTTCTCTCCTTTGGTGTGGTCTCTTTGGGGACCAAATGGGAGAAAAAAACAATGTGTAACTGTTTTGATACTGAAAATTGATAAATGTCTTTTTGAAATAAAGAACCAGTCCCTCCAAAAAAATAATAAAATAAAATAAATCTCTTGGAAGGGACGTATACACAAACTCAGGCTCTATACCACCCATCTCCCCTGGACACTTTCTCAGACTCCTGGTGGTTTTGGAAAAAAAAAAAAAAAAAAAAAAGCCACAGGACACACTGGTGTATTTCTCTGGTTAACATGCAAGGAAGGTGTGAGACGGGACAGGCCCAGAACTGACTTGGAGGGCCGACCCTTTGCCCAAACAGATGAGGTGCAGGATTTCAGGTCCATCCATTAGCCATGGGTCTGCCTTGGAGGCCACAGGCCAGCAGGTTGGCAGTTTCCTTTCCCTGGAACGCTTCCTGATTTCCCATGACTGAAGCATACCTGTTTGTCAGTGGTCAGAAGACCTTCTGCTTTTGTCCCTACTAAGAAAGGGGAAGGTGAGGGGTGAAGGGAAGAGGGAGCTGAGGGGACACTTTCTCCTGCACCTAAGAGCCCAAGGCCATCTCCCAAGCCCTGAGGTTCCAGTCTGGCTCACATGGCCCCCAATCCACTCGGCCGATAGTCAGGACACAGTCAGTGAAGAGTTGCCAGGTGGCCAAGGCAGACAGTGGCTTAGTGACCTGGAGGCCATTGAATCATGAGGGTCAGGAGGAACGCTGCACGCTCACACAGTCAGGCAAGGCCTCAGGGTGAGGTCTCCAAAAGGAAAAGAAAAGGCCCATGGTCACAGTGAGCACCCTGGGATGGGTGACAGAGGTGGCTGTAGCCACGAGGCAAGCTCGGTCACTCTCCGGCAAGAGAATTAACAGAGCATGGAGACCCACGCTCGAGCCTAAAATCTCCTGTGCTGAGAGCCTCTTGAAGATGAAGAGCATCCCCTCCCGTGCAGCAGGAATCCTGCGATATATCTGACAGATCAGCCTTAGGCCTGCTCTGAACTCTGGCAGGAAGAGAGGAACCGAGATCTTAGCACGAGTGGGCAAGAGCATCGCAAGGCTCCCTAACTGGATGGAAAGTGGGTCAGGAACGTCTGGACATGGGCGCACTGGGAGGCCTTAGCTAAAGCTAAAGGCACTTCTGAGAGAGACCTTTTGAGAGAATTGAAATTACTCTGAGTTTCCTTTCTTGTGGCACCATTACCAAATCTGATGAGCAGTCCTGTGGTGTGACTTTTAAAGAGTCACATGTTGCCCTGAGCATGGCAGTGGCAGCTCAGCAAGGGCTGCTCTTATGGGCTGAATCATCCAACAGAAATCATCCAGGACCTCTGCTTCACGGGAGGGATGCACTTCAGCTCCTATGTTGACAACCTAACCCCAGGACCTCAAAAAACGGACAGGCCCAGAACTGACTTGGAGGGCCGACCCTTTGCCCAAACAGATGAGGTGCAGGATTTCAGGTCCATCCATTAGCCATGGGTCTGCCTTGGAGGCCACAGGCCAGCAGGTTGGCAGTTTCCTTTCCCTGGAACGCTTCCTGATTTCCCATGACTGAAGCATACCTGTTTGTCAGTGGTCAGAAGACCTTCTGCTTTTGTCCCTACTAAGAAAGGGGAAGGTGAGGGGTGAAGGGAAGAGGGAGCTGAGGGGACACTTTCTCCTGCACCTAAGAGCCCAAGGCCATCTCCCAAGCCCTGAGGTTCCAGTCTGGCTCACATGGCCCCCAATCCACTCGGCCGATAGTCAGGACACAGTCAGTGAAGAGTTGCCAGGTGGCCAAGGCAGACAGTGGCTTAGTGACCTGGAGGCCATTGAATCATGAGGGTCAGGAGGAACGCTGCACGCTCACACAGTCAGGCAAGGCCTCAGGGTGAGGTCTCCAAAAGGAAAAGAAAAGGCCCATGGTCACAGTGAGCACCCTGGGATGGGTGACAGAGGTGGCTGTAGCCACGAGGCAAGCTCGGTCACTCTCCGGCAAGAGAATTAACAGAGCATGGAGACCCACGCTCGAGCCTAAAATCTCCTGTGCTGAGAGCCTCTTGAAGATGAAGAGCATCCCCTCCCGTGCAGCAGGAATCCTGCGATATATCTGACAGATCAGCCTTAGGCCTGCTCTGAACTCTGGCAGGAAGAGAGGAACCGAGATCTTAGCACGAGTGGGCAAGAGCATCGCAAGGCTCCCTAACTGGATGGAAAGTGGGTCAGGAACGTCTGGACATGGGCGCACTGGGAGGCCTTAGCTAAAGCTAAAGGCACTTCTGAGAGAGACCTTTTGAGAGAATTGAAATTACTCTGAGTTTCCTTTCTTGTGGCACCATTACCAAATCTGATGAGCAGTCCTGTGGTGTGACTTTTAAAGAGTCACATGTTGCCCTGAGCATGGCAGTGGCAGCTCAGCAAGGGCTGCTCTTATGGGCTGAATCATCCAACAGAAATCATCCAGGACCTCTGCTTCACGGGAGGGGATGCACTTCAGCTCCTATGTTGACAACCTAACCCCCAGGACCTCAGGATGTAACTGTTTCTGGTGATAAGACCATTACAGAAGTCAGTGAAAATGAGGCCAGTAAGGTGGGCCCACCTCCAATCTGACTGGTGTCCTTATGAGAAGAGAAGATTAGGACAAAGAGACAAGGGTGCATATGCCCAGGGGGCCCGACCATGTGAAGAGACAGGAAGACAGCCGCCATGTACAAGTCAAGGAGAGGCCTCAGCAAACCAAACTTGCTGACACCTTGGCCTTGAACTTCAGAAGAACTTGACAGCATAGATTTCTCTTGCTGAAAGGATCTGACGTGCAGCATTCTGTTATGGTGGCCTATACATGTGAACACAGTTGCCCAAGGCAAGAATCTTGGCTTCAGGAATATGCTGAAATCAGGGGACTGCTGACAGACACACCCAGGAAGGCTCAGCACCGACCATCCCTGAGCCCTGGTGCCCCTCAAAGACCACCCTGCCCTGAGCACTGTTCTCAGGCAGCAAAGCCAGTCCTGCTTCTGAGCTGTCCTAATCCTTTGATAAGAAAGCACAAGGCCAGGGGCTTCCCTGGTGGTCCAGTGCTAAAAATCAAGCTCCCAACACAGGGAGCCCGGGCTGAATCCCTGGTCAGGGAACTAGATCTCACACGCCTCCGCCACTAAGAATTTGCATGCTGCAACTAAAGACCTCACAGGCAGCAACAAAGACTGAAGATCCTGCATGTTGCAACTGTGTAGCCAAATAAATAAATATTAAAAAAAATAATAAAGAAAGAAAGCGCAATACCAGGCACTTAATGAGCACTCAGGCAATGGGGGTATGTCTACTCACTGTTCGGCCACATTTGGGTCAATAGAATCGGTGGGTGTTTCAGGCAAGGAGGAGCCGGACTCTTGTATCTGGCACAACTCCTCATCCGTGATGATGTCAAACACCGCGTCGTCAGGCGGCCGGCAGTCAGTGCTTGCACCTGGGGGGCAGACACAAATCGGGAGAAGAAACGCATGGTCAGGCACAGGATGGGGAGGGAATGCAGCTACGCAGGACGACCATGAGGATGCACTAAGTGATTACTCAACCAATAGCTACTCTGTCCAGATGGCGACAAACGGCTGCTGGGACATCCCACAAAAGCAGAGGAGGGGATGACAGGTGAAACTGAACGCACACCTAAGAGATTTCTCTGAAGTCCCTTAGGCAGGGGCGTGGAGAGGTTTTCAACTCTTACATATTCTCCGAGGACAGGGAAGCCTGGAGTGTCGCAGTCCATGGGGTTGCAAAGAGTTGGACATGACTGAGCGACAGAACTGAACGGATATTCTCTGAGGCCCTTTATTTAGAAGGAAAGAACCTATCAAACCTTACCAGGAAAGAGCCCAACAAAAAGATAAACATGCTGCTGTGCTGCTGAATCCTTGCTCTGGCAGACCCAGACCTCACTCCTGCCTTTTTGAGAGCTGGATTCCCTGCATTTTCATATCGGGCCACTAGGGGGTGGAAAAGAACCCCATGTCCACACAAGGGCCAGGGGATGCACTTGTGCCCAACTCTGTAGACCACCAGCAGGAAGGTTGCTGTGTGGATGCTGCTGCTCTCATCACCCTAACCTGTCAACAAGCCCTCTCCTGCACGTGACAGAAATTATGATGGCCAGACTGAGGGGAAAGAAGGCAAGAAAGCAAGTAAGACAGAAAGAAAGATGGGCACTGGAGGAGGCAGGGAACTGTCAGAAATCAGAACAAGTAACCTCAGCACGCTCGTGTCATGCCAGCCCGGGTTGCCACTGGAACACCCAGCAACAGCCAGGTGCGGGGAAGAGCCCTGGGCTGGTTAGCAAAAACAGTTCACGTGGGCTGCAAGTTCCCAGTGGGCCTTGCCTCGCGGCTCCTGGACGGGCCGGGCTTCAACAGGGATGTTCCTCCTTTTGTCTAGAAGCCTGAATAATGGAGGGCAGCTTGAAGCATGGACTGAAAGGCAGACCAGAGATTGTTTTTTTCCATACGCCCAGCCACACTCCTGCATCTGCCTTCTGAGGCTGGAAGGGGCAAGGAGGAAGGAGGGGGAGGGAAGGGCAAATGAGCAACAGAGACCCAAACTGATAACTGCTGAGAGAAATCAAAGGGGGCCCCAAGTAGAGTGCTCTGCCATGTGCACAGACTGGAAGGCTCAACTTTGTTAATTTGGCAATTCTCCCAGGCTGATATAGAGACTCAGTGCAATCCCAATCAAAATGGATTAGCTGATTCTAAAATTTATGCAGAAAAGCAAAGGCTTGGAACGAACTTATACCGAACGAAATTGGAGGAGCCATTCTGCTTGATGTTAAGACTCTTTATAAAATTACGGCAATCATAACAGTGTGTTTATCGGTGAAAGAAAAGACACATAGGTAAATGGAGTGGAACAGAAAGTCCAGATAACGACTCACACATATGAAGGCAACTGATTTTTGATAAAGGCACAAAGTCAATTATATGGGACGAAACCTTTCTACCAGTGGTGTTGGAACAACTGGAAAAAATCATATATAAAAAATGAATCTTTGGGCAAACCTTGCACCATATTAAAAACTAACTCAAAATGAACCACAGGCCAAAACATGAACCTAAAACTGTAAAACTTCGAGGAGAAAATAAAAGAAGATCTTTTAAGCAAAAAAAAAAGGAGACCATGCACAAAGGGCCAGGGGATGAGCCCACGCCAGAGGAACTGTTCCCAAAGAAACCCCCCAGGAAAATTATGATGGCCAGACTGAGGGAAAGAAGGCAAGAAAGCAAGTAAGACAGAAAGAAAGATGGGCACTGGAGGAGGCAGGAACTGTCAGAAATCAGAACAAGTAACCTCAGCACGCTCGTGTCATGCCAGCCCGGGTTGCCACTGGAACACCCAGCAACAGCCAGGTGCGGGGAAGAGCCCTGGGCTGGTTAGCAAAAACAGTTCACGTGGGCTGCAAGTTCCCAGTGGGCCTTGCCTCGCGGCTCCTGGACGGGCCGGGCTTCAACAGGGATGTTCCCCCTTTTTGTCTAGAAGCCTGAATAATGGAGGGCAGCTTGAAGCATGGACTGAAAGGCAGACCAGAGATTGTTTTTTTCCATACGCCCAGCCACACTCCTGCATCTGCCTTCTGAGGCTGGAAGGGGCAAGGAGGAAGGAGGGGGAGGGAAGGGCAAATGAGCAACAGAGACCCAAAATGATAACTGCTGAGAGAAATCAAAGGGGCCCTAAGTAGAGTGCTCTGCCATGTGCACAGACTGGAAGGCTCAACTTTGTTAATTTGGCAATTCTCCCCAGGCTGATATAGAGACTCAGTGCAATCCCAATCAAAATGGATTAGCTGATTCTAAAATTTATGCAGAAAAGCAAAGGCTTGGAACGAACTTATACCGAACGAAATTGGAGGAGCCATTCTGCTTGATGTTAAGACTCTTTATAAAATTACGGCAATCATAACAGTGTGTTTATCGGTGAAAGAAAAGACACATAGGTAAATGGAGTGGAACAGAAAGTCCAGATAACGACTCACACATATGAAGGCAACTGATTTTTGATAAAGGCACAAAGTCAATTATATGGGACGAAACCTTTCTACCAGTGGTGTTGGAACAACTGGAAAAAATCATATATAAAAAATGAATCTTTGGGCAAACCTTGCACCATATTAAAAAACTAACTCAAAATGAACCACAGGCCAAAACATGAACCTAAAACTGTAAAACTTCTAGGAGAAAATAAAAGAAGATCTTTTAAGCAAAAGGAGATACAACAATAAAATAACAGGAAAAAAAACTGACCCATAAAATAAAAAATCTGATAGAGTGGTCTTTATCAAAATTCTGCTCTTTGAAAGAAAATTTTAAAAGACAGGCTGTATACTGGGAGAAAATGTTTGTAAGATATATATATGATAAATAAATCATACCCAGGATATATAAATGACTTTCAGAATTCAATAACTAAAAATAAATTACTAATGCTGTACACAGTACACTCCTCTGAACAGTTCTCTGTACCCAGTATAATTAACGGGGCTGGTCAACCTCCTTGACCATCCTGGCCAAGGAGGAGTCCAGGGGGTCCAGCTGCAGAAGGCAATGATGCCTGGGCACAGACGAGGTCCTCTGCTGCCCAGGTCATTGCAGCACTGCCTCCCTCAAGGTCTACACCATGGTCTAGTCCTGGGACAGCAGCCAGGACTGCGTGCAAGGCTGTGCTCAGAGCAGAAGCAGCAGAAACCAAATCCTACTTCCTTTTACTGAGCTGACTGAGAGGACAAGAAGGAGAATATGGGCTTCTCGGTTACTAAATGAGAACCGAAGCTACAGGAAGACAAGGAAGGATGTACTCATTTCCAGACTCAGCGCTGGACCTTTGGTTACCCTGGGACAGAGGGCTGGGTAAGAGGCGGGGCCAGGGAGACAGCCTTTTCTAAAGCATGGGGTGCATTCCACTGGTGGTATGGGAATTAAGAGGTAAACAGAGCGCATGTTAAATAACAGTGAATCATATCGGGAGAAAAAAAAAGGTTAAGGTGGTACTCCTTTTCCATTTGCTTGATGTTAAGACTCTTTATAAAATTACGGCAATCATAACAGGTGTTTATCGGTGAAAAAAAAGGGGGCTCCAGATAACGACTCACACATATGAAGGCAACTGATTTTTGATAAAGGCACAAAGTCAATTATATGGGACGAAACCTTTCTACCAGTGGTGTTGGAACAACTGGAAAAAATCATATATAAAAAATGAATCTTTGGGCAAACCTTGCACCATATTAAAAAACTAACTCAAAATGAACCACAGGCCAAAACATGAACCTAAAACTGTAAAACTTCTAGGAGAAAATAAAAGAAGATCTTTTAAGCAAAAGGAGATACAACAATAAAATAACAGGAAAAAAAACTGACCCATAAAATAAAAAATCTGATAGAGTGGTCTTTATCAAAATTCTGCTCTTTGAAAGAAAATTTTAAAAGACAGGCTGTATACTGGGAGAAAATGTTTGTAAGATATATATATGATAAATAAATCATACCCAGGATATATAAATGACTTTCAGAATTCAATAACTAAAAATAAATTACTAATGCTGTACACAGTACACTCCTCTGAACAGTTCTCTGTACCCAGTATAATTAACGGGGCTGGTCAACCTCCTTGACCATCCTGGCCAAGGAGGAGTCCAGGGGGTCCAGCTGCAGAAGGCAATGATGCCTGGGCACAGACGAGGTCCTCTGCTGCCCAGGTCATTGCAGCACTGCCTCCCTCAAGGTCTACACCATGGTCTAGTCCTGGGACAGCAGCCAGGACTGCGTGCAAGGCTGTGCTCAGAGCAGAAGCAGCAGAAACCAAATCCTACTTCCTTTTACTGAGCTGACTGAGAGGACAAGAAGGAGAATATGGGCTTCTCGGTTACTAAATGAGAACCGAAGCTACAGGAAGACAAGGAAGGATGTACTCATTTCCAGACTCAGCGCTGGACCTTTGGTTACCCTGGGACAGAGGGCTGGGTAAGAGGCGGGGCCAGGGAGACAGCCTTTTCTAAAGCATGGGGTGCATTCCACTGGTGGTATGGGAATTAAGAGGTAAACAGAGCGCATGTTAAATAACAGTGAATCATATCGGGAGAAAGTTATTCCCTTTTCATTTCTCCTTCAATCCTAATTATATCAAAAAGAAAGTCTCAAATTGGTGGTACTACCTTTTTAGTGCCTCATTTTGGAAACAATGAACTAAGTGTGTCCCAGCTAAGCAGCCACAGTGGGGCAGTGGGGTGGGTGGCCCTGGAGAACACGAGGGCAGTGGCGGAGCCTGACCTTGGCCTCCGGGGACCTGGGGCGTGGCTTGGGCTGGTGACCAGGCGGGGCTGGGCTCCCCCTGGCTGGCGCCCGAGCTGCTGCTGTCGGGGGACCCGGGGCTCTCGCTCAGCTTCCGGAAGCAGGCCCGGCAGCAGCGCTCCTTCTTGCCACTGTGCTTGCTCAAGGCGTAGTTGTTGCAGCAGTAGTAACAGAAGATGCGGCCGCATATCCTGGGGACGACATGGACACAGGCTGTGAGGACGCTGCACAGGGGTCTCGAGCGCTCTGCTGGGCGTTGGAACTGGGCTCTGTGCCGGGCTCTGGACGGCACATGGCTCATCAGACCTGCCCTGTCCCCACTCTGGAGAATGGCCTGAGGGCCCATTTCATAAGATTCCTAAAGAGCCACCTGGGTAACAAATGATGAGAGGAAGTTTTACTTTCCAGGGTCCTGGCAGGCAGACCAAGCCCCTTCTCTCACACTCTGACACAGGTGTGCACCCCATGCCTGGGAGACTGGGCTCGAAGTCCATGCGCCCCACCCCTTGTGCTGACGATGCTCCACCTGCCCCTGCCACAACTCAAGACTCACTCCTGCCTACCCTTCTTTGGGTTCCGGGGGCAGGAGGCTCTCTGCTCTGTGTTCCTCAATCCCTGCTCTCTCCAGAGTCTGTTTCCCCTCTGATCCCTCAGGCCAAGAGAGTGCTGAGGGTTGGGTCCCTGGCGGCCCCCTTAACTCTGCCCACAACCACTGTGTTACTCTTCACTGAGTGCCCTGCTGGGACCCTGCCTAACACATCCTCCTTGACGGGTTCCCTCCAAACTAAGAGACCACGTTCTCTTCCTAGAAGGTGGCTGCGGGGCCACTGCCCACCCCGATTCCCCGTCCAGAGCCCTCTGCTCCAGTCCTGGGCCCTGCCCACAAGCCGCCTGCTGACCTGCAGTGATGCCGCCGCACCATCCAGCTGAACTCCCGCTTACAGTCGAGGCAGTGGTTCACCTCTGTGTCCCCGAGTGACCTCTCCTCGGCACTGAGCTTCTGCTGGAACTCTAGGGCATCCGACTTCTGCCAGAGAGCATCCTTGTCCCTGGGACAGAGCCGTATCAGAAAAACAGAAGAAAGAGTCCATGTAAGTGATAGAATTATCTCTGGCTCATTTCAAAAGACTGCTTCCACATTTTCCAAGACAGGAGGGGAATTCACTTTGATTGATACCAGGTCTCTGTCACCTGCGGCAGCCCCAGACCCCGCAGGAGCCCCACAACACGTGGGTCCGTATCGGACATTGCACACGTGAAGGTACAGGGAGGCCTGCAGGGTCCATAAAAGGCTCTGGCAACGGCAAAGACCCGACAAGGACCACCAGCTGCCCAGGGGCGTAAACGACAGTGCCCACGGCCACTTGAAGGTGATGCTGTCATGTGCTGCCATGATTACACGACAGTCACTGTGCCACGAGCCCAAGAACCAGGAAGGTACCGTCCCACCCAAATCTTAAATGCGCTCGGGATCCTTCATGTTTTTATGGTTTAAGTACCCATCAGTGGAGAAGATTCGAGCCCTCCGAATCTGAAAAACCCGATGGGATGCTGACCCCCTCCATCTGTAGGAGAGACAGCGCGAGCAACACTGGAAGAAGCAGGAAGCTGTGCACAGAGCTCTGGTGGCAGCCGAGTGTGACCAATGGACCACGGAAGATGCGTACGAAGCCTTCCACCCAAACCGCTGCTAATTTTCGGGGCTCAAGGCTTCTGACACGGGAAGGTTAGCTCTCTCCTTGACAGAACCTGAGCGTTAAAGAGCGTTAATGTGGCCCCAGCAACACGTGAGCCACACCAGGGCCACTGAGGACCTGAGAGAGGCTGGTGCCTTCACCGGCTGGGAACTTCAAGTCAACCTAAGATCCTTCCCCTGAAATATAAACCAGAACAGGCACTTTTCAAGGATGCTTGACATTGTCAGAAAGCAGGGAGACTCACTCTCAGGACCAGCGTCCCTCTCCCACCTGGCCGCATCTTGTCCTGTCAGTCCCCAGGAATGTGGGACTTGTGGGAACTGTGCCAGGACCTGGGCTTTTCCACCCAAACCTACAGAAGGTGTATGAACACAGGGGTCACAAATGCCCCGAGTCCCTAGTCTGCAAACTGATGACACATGGACAGAGTTTTTAAGCTGCCAAATTAGTCAAAATTTGATATTGCCAATTTGCAACCCCAAATGAATGAGCATGTTAAGGTATTGCTTATGCATGGCTGCTGCCATTGCAAAGAGAGAGCTAACCAGATCTTTTGTGGCTCTTGAAGGAAAGATCCAAAGCTATAAACCAACTTCATAGTTTTCTGGACCAAATTTTGAAACTGAGTCTGAGCCAGTCTCTAGTGGAGCAGTGGTTTTCAACTCTCGCTCACTGATGCCTGGACCCCATCCTAGAAATTCCAGTCTGGCTGGTCTGGGTGGGATCTAGACCTGAGTAGTACTCTAATTAGCTCCTCTAGCGATTCTAACAGGCATCAGGGTTCACCACCACCCTTCTCGTTTTAACTACCTATATATAGGATACACGGAGGATGGAAGAACATATTAGATGACACCATGGGGATACAATCAGCAAAGGCTACAGGAAACTATCTGGATGGCCTGCTTTCTTTAAAAGCGAGCCTCCGAATCTGAAAACCCGATGGGATGCTGACCTCCATCTGTAGGAGAGACAGCGAGCAACACTGGAAGAAGCAGGAAGCTGTGCACAGAGCTCTGGTGGCAGCCGAGTGTGACCAATGGACCACGGAAGATGCGTCAGCCTTCCACCCAAACCGCTGCTAATTTTCGGGGCTCAAGGCTTCTGACACGGGAAGGTTAGCTCTCTCCTTGACAGAACCTGAGCGTTAAAGAGCGTTAATGTGGCCCCAGCAACACGTGAGCCACACCAGGGCCACTGAGGACCTGAGAGAGGCTGGTGCCTTCACCGGCTGGGAACTTCAAGTCAACCTAAGATCCTTCCCCTGAAATATAAACCAGAACAGGCACTTTTCAAGGATGCTTGACATTGTCAGAAAGCAGGGAGACTCACTCTCAGGACCAGCGTCCCTCTCCCACCTGGCCGCATCTTGTCCTGTCAGTCCCCAGGAATGTGGGACTTGTGGGAACTGTGCCAGGACCTGGGCTTTTCCACCCAAACCTACAGAAGGTGTATGAACACAGGGGTCACAAATGCCCCGAGTCCCTAGTCTGCAAACTGATGACACATGGACAGAGTTTTTAAGCTGCCAAATTAGTCAAAATTTGATATTGCCAATTTGCAACCCCAAATGAATGAGCATGTTAAGGTATTGCTTATGCATGGCTGCTGCCATTGCAAAGAGAGAGCTAACCAGATCTTTTGTGGCTCTTGAAGGAAAGATCCAAAGCTATAAACCAACTTCATAGTTTTCTGGACCAAATTTTGAAACTGAGTCTGAGCCAGTCTCTAGTGGAGCAGTGGTTTTCAACTCTCGCTCACTGATGCCTGGACCCCATCCTAGAAATTCCAGTCTGGCTGGTCTGGGTGGGATCTAGACCTGAGTAGTACTCTAATTAGCTCCTCTAGCGATTCTAACAGGCATCAGGGTTCACCACCACCCTTCTCGTTTTAACTACCTATATATAGGATACACGGAGGATGGAAGAACATATTAGATGACACCATGGGGATACAATCAGCAAAGGCTACAGGAAACTATCAGATGGATGGCCTGCTTTCTTTAAAAGGAAACTGCAAAGGAAAAAGAAAAAGAGAGATGGTGGGGAAACCATGACTAAGTAAGACAGAGCTAAGAGACATACTATCAGGCAACAGATGAATCTAATTTAGATTCTGATTAGAAAAAAATTACAAAGCAATTGGAAAAATTTCAAAATGACTAGATAACTTGATGATATTAGGAATTAGTTAATTTTTAGGCACAGTAATGATAGTATGATTGTTTAAAATAAATATTCATTGGAAGCCTGAGTGTTCACGGAAGGAATGATGCTGAAGCTGGCCCCTGACAACATTTAAAAGTCAGGCCAATTTCATATAAAAATCC
Organism: Tragulus kanchil; assembly: GCA_022376925.1. Lineage (NCBI taxonomy): Eukaryota > Metazoa > Chordata > Mammalia > Artiodactyla > Tragulidae > Tragulus > Tragulus kanchil. The sequence continues at coordinate 219,585,922 of JAIOJX010000030.1, read as the reverse complement.
AGATCCCTGTCTTCTCTTAAGAAGTCAGGTGACCTGGCAACAGTCTCAAGAGCTGCGAAGGCTGCGCGCTCCGGCTACTCAGAGCCCCGCCCTTCCCCGCCACCTGAGCCTACCTGATGCAAAGAGACGGCTCACTGGAAAAGACTCTGATGTTGGGAGAAACAGAAGGCAGCAGGAGAAGGGGATGACAGAGGACGAAAGGGTTGGATGGCATTACTGAGTCAACAGACAAGCCTGACCAAGCTCCGGGAGCTGGTGAAGGGCAGGGGTCGCAAAGAGTGGGACGTGACTGAGCTGAGCTGACTGAAAACAGAGTCCCTGTGTTGGAAAGGTACATACCAGGATACTTGTAGATTAAATGACAGGAGGTTTGGGATTTGCTTCAAAACAGTCTGAGGAGCTGGTGGAAATGTGCAGGACCCCAGATGACACACGACTGGTCACGAACATAATGCTGATGCTGGGTGACAGGTACACTGGGCTACATTCTGCTATTCTATGTTTGTATTTTTGAAAATTTCTGAGACTTCTCTGATGGTCTAGTGTTTAAGACTCTGGTCTTCCACTGCAAGGGGTGCAGGTTCGATCCCTGGTCTAGGAATTAAGATCCCCCAAGTTGTGGGGCATAGCCACAAAAAAGAAAGAGAGACAGAAATTTTCCATATAAAAAGCTTTAAAAATTTTTTTGAAGAGTGAACATCAACATCTTAGGAATCAGTGAACTGAAATGGATGGGAATGGAAAAATTTAATTCAGATGACCATTATATCTACCACTATAGGCAAGAAAAAAAAATTTTTTTTAATTACTTGCCAACATTGAAAAGTCAGACCAATTTCATATAAAAATCCAAATCCCTACCTTCTCTTAAGAAGTCAGGTCATCTGGCAACAGTCTCAAGAACAGCGCAGGCTGTGCCCTCCAGATGCTCGAGCCCCTCCCTGACGGGTGCACACACTGACCTCACTGCCTGCTGCCTGAGCTCCGGAGTCTGAGGCCCCAGGTGCTCGGGACAGTGGGATGGAGAAGGAGCAAAGGGCTCATGAAAGAAGGGCAAGGGACTGGAGATAGCCCTCAGCATATTAAACATCTTCGACTGTCGCTCTGTGACTGAGCACATGGAGATTCTGAAAACAATTAACACAGCAATATGAAAACACAAACCGGGCACTCACTAGCAGGAACAGTGAAATCCTATCTTTTGGGCTGCCAAGGGCCTGAGCAGACCCTGTTCACATGTGTGGACCCTGCAACAGAACACAAGCAGACCCATTTCCCTGCAAGGGTCCCTTCAAGAAGAGCTGCATTTTTTTTTTTTAAAGAAAAGCCAGGCTCAGGGGAAGCCCTACCCCTGGTCTGTCCCGACACTCACCTGAGCAGCTCTATCAGCCGCTCCTCCAGGTACTTCTTGGTTCTGTTCAGGTCATCCAGGTCAGCCAGCATCTTCTGGTTGTTTTTCTCCCTGTCTGCCGCCTCCTGGCAGAGTTTGCTGTAATACTCCTGGGCCTTTGTTGTGGCTTTTTCAAGTTCCTTCTGGGTCCTGGTGGAGGAGTGGTATGTTGTCCTGATCCCCACTGCTTCCAGCTTCCCCCGTGCGTTTGGGCTAACCCTGGCCTCTAAAATGGGGTCCTGCTGCTCTACCAGCCTTTCCCCTTCCTGGGGGAGCCCCGTGGCACTGTTCTGCTCACAGGGTATATAGATTCTCTGAAGCCTTCAGATCTCCCCTCATGCACCCAAACTCTTCATACACCTCCACCTCTAAAACAAATACAAAGGACATTTGGGGGAGGAGGCTGACCTCAGGTCACAGGGAGCAGCCCAGATGGGTCACACTCCGCACCCTTCGTTCTTGGGCAGAGACAGGTCGTGAGAGGAGCTGAGTGAGTGAGGGGCTTGGGCTGTGACGAGGGATATGCAGAGCAAGGAGGAGTCAGAACAGGAAGAAGAGAGGTGCAGCTTCTAGGAGGTGACCACACAGAGGAGCACCTGTCTCCCTCAGGACTATACACATGGGGCGTGGCACTGGGCACAGAGCAGGCCAGAAGTTCCAGCTGACAGCCCAAGGCCTACGGAATCCTGCTCTTAGAGTCTCAGGCTATGAGAGAAGCTGCCTGCATCACGGTGCTGCCCTCCTCGCCCATTTCGCCTTCAGCTCACCTGTCCCCTAAGGCAGTGGTTTTCCAAGGATGCTTTTATGAACCAAGGCATTCATAAAAACTCCATTAAAACAGAGACTGTGCAAGACTAATCAATCTCAATCTAATCCAGTCTTTCCGTGTCCAGTTGAGTTGTTATGAGGCTCTTTCCTAGACACTTTCCACTGAAATCATCTCTGGGACACACACAGTTGTGGCATTAAAAAAAATACCACCAACTTAGGAGGTTCTATTTAAATTGTCACCGGAACATGAGTTGGCTAAGGGCAGCCAGAGCACTACTGGGTTTGAACTCTGAAAGGAGTCAGATGAGAAGAAATATACATCCAGGCTACTAAGCACCCAATGCGGTCCGCATCTCCCGTGGAGCCTGGGCCCAGGCCTAGAAGCAGGTGGTAGGAGATGGGTGGAACAGTTAAAACCTCGAGGCAATTTTGATGCATCTGCTTTTGCTGGGAGCACACATGCAATCAGGCACCAGGATCCCCCACAGGACTAGCTTGGCCCCATCGCTAGACAGCGGGCTGACGATGCTCACAACTCAGGGTGGCTCCCAAGCCTCACGACGAGACAGCCTCGGGGTTGGACGCAGGAAGACCATGCATGCATGCTCAGTCGCTTCAGTCGTGTGAGACCCTGTGCGGCCCTGTAGGCTGTAGCCCTCAGGCTCCCCTGCCCTTGGGCACGAATACTGGGTTGCCATGAGGGAGGATATATTTTAAGGTTAAAAGAAATGATGACGCAAGGGTGACAGCAAGATGTCCTCTCCACAGACACAGTACCAGAGTCCGCAGGAAGGCAAGCCGGTCCTGTCCCCGGCTCGCTTGCTCACACCTGGATGAGCTGCGAGGCCCTTACGCCTAACCCTGCAGCCTCTGGTTTCACTGATGAAGAACTCAAGTCAGAACTCACAGTGGGGAAATCATGCACACATACACTCACATACCAGTACCCTAAAACACAACACAACACAACAAAACAAAACACAAAACTGTCTGTCTATAGATTTTTTTTAGGGTAGCTGCTGAGAAGACGACTCCAGAGCCAAAGGTGTGAAGATTCGGTCCTGCCGTCACCACTTACACACTGTGCGACCTGGGAAATGGACTTCACTCCTCTGAGCTGCATTTTCCCTATTTATAAAATGGGATAAATAATAATACCATCCTCACAGGACCGTTGGGAGGATTAAATAGGCAACTAAATACCAAGTATTTAAAACAGTACTTGACACATTTTAGGCACCACTTGAGGATTTGCTGTTGTTAGTACCATGATAATCGCCCAATTTTTATTTCATTTTAGTTTTGCCACAGCATGAAGTTCCTGAACTGACTCTAGAGAAGCCAAATGAGTTGGCTAAGGGCAGCCAGAGCACTACTGGGTTTGAACTCTGAAAGGAGTCAGATGAGAAGAAATATACATCCAGGCTACTAAGCACCCAATGCGGTCCGCATCTCCGTGGAGCCTGGGCCCAGGCCTAGAAGCAGGTGGTAGGAGATGGGTGGAACAGTTAAAACCTCGAGGCAATTTTGATGCATCTGCTTTTGCTGGGAGCACACATGCAATCAGGCACCAGGATCCCCCACAGGACTAGCTTGGCCCCATCGCTAGACAGCGGGCTGACGATGCTCACAACTCAGGGTGGCTCCCAAGCCTCACGACGAGACAGCCTCGGGGTTGGACGCAGGAAGACCATGCATGCATGCTCAGTCGCTTCAGTCGTGTGAGACCCTGTGCGGCCCTGTAGGCTGTAGCCCTCAGGCTCCCCTGCCCTTGGGCACGAATACTGGGTTGCCATGAGGGAGGATATATTTTAAGGTTAAAAGAAATGATGACGCAAGGGTGACAGCAAGATGTCCTCTCCACAGACACAGTACCAGAGTCCGCAGGAAGGCAAGCCGGTCCTGTCCCCGGCTCGCTTGCTCACACCTGGATGAGCTGCGAGGCCCTTACGCCTAACCCTGCAGCCTCTGGTTTCACTGATGAAGAACTCAAGTCAGAACTCACAGTGGGGAAATCATGCACACATACACTCACATACCAGTACCCTAAAACACAACACAACACAACAAAACAAAACACAAAACTGTCTGTCTATAGATTTTTTTTAGGGTAGCTGCTGAGAAGACGACTCCAGAGCCAAAGGTGTGAAGATTCGGTCCTGCCGTCACCACTTACACACTGTGCGACCTGGGAAATGGACTTCACTCCTCTGAGCTGCATTTTCCCTATTTATAAAATGGGATAAATAATAATACCATCCTCACAGGACCGTTGGGAGGATTAAATAGGCAACTAAATACCAAGTATTTAAAACAGTACTTGACACATTTTAGGCACCACTTGAGGATTTGCTGTTGTTAGTACCATGATAATCGCCCAATTTTTATTTCATTTTAGTTTTGCCACAGCATGAAGTTCCTGAACTGACACATGCCCTCCAGAGATGAGAGACAGTGGAGCTAAGAGGAAGGTTCTCTGCAGCTTCTACAGGCTTGTGACAGGCGGACTGCCAAGGATCTCTGTGGCATGCTTCTGACATGAGCCCTTCCTGGGTCTGTGACCTTTTCTTGCAAAAGGACTTCTTTAAGCTGATATGAGCGGCTGACTTTCTGAATGACTGGACCAAACCTGCCCCTTCCCTGAGGACTCTCCCTCTGGCCCATGGGCAGACCCTGTAACCAACCTGTCCAAGTCTTGGCGCAGGGTGGCTGCCTCCTCATCCTTCCTCAGCATGGCGGCCTGGCACTCGGCAAGGTGCTTGCTGGTACAGCTCAGCTCCTCCTGCACGTCCGCCTGGGCAGCCTGGCACAGCAGAGGAGGGAGATGTTTGGCTGCAGAAGCCCGTGCAAGATGCCCCCAAGTGATGGGCATGCTCTCCACCCCATCTGGCTGGCGCACTTCTAATGGGAGGGGCTTTTGTTTAAGTGTAAGAGGCTGAGAACTAGCATGTGCGTTGAGCGGGACAGACTCCCATGTGTAACTGTGTCCTTTGAGCATCAGCTATACCAGTTGCAGTGGATGAAGGGGCTCCAGGGTGGGAGTGGAGGTGGGGTGGCAGGGTGCGGGGGTCACTGAAGAACGTCATAGCCCTGAAGACACCACCCCTGCTCCCGCTCTGGTCGGAATCACTGACTTGGAGAATATGTGTGGAGGGGATGACTTAATTACTCTCCGTTAAGACACGAGGTGGGGCAGCGGGGTGGAAAAAAACACTTGGTGGCTCCAGCCAGGTGTCCAGGGAGTGGAAGGGCCGTGGCACAGACTCAGGTTGTCCACAAAGTGAGCTAACAGCCGCCTCAGCAGGGCACTGAACTCCCGCAGGGAGGCCTCTTGAAGGTCTAGTGAGAGCCGCTCCAGTTCTCCTCCCCGCCCCCTGGCCTCGCCACCCGCCGCCACAGGCCCACGCCCTGGCAGTGGAATGACCAGGAAGATGACAGTCCGGCCCCTGCTCAGGACTTCAGGGCCACCCCCTCGAGCCCTCGGTCCCAGGGCTGCGGCCTACCTTCAGCTTCCCCAGGGCCTCCTCGGTGGCCTGCAGCTGCCGCCCCTGCTCCTCCAGCTGGCCCCTGAGGCTCCTGCTTTCTTCGCCGGAGGTCTGGAGAGGATGAGAAAGGGATCAGAAAAGTAGGTCCTTGTTCTGAGACGGCCCCATTCATCTAAATAGATAAAAACATGCTACTTCTTTCTTCCAAACTCAGTAAGCTTTGGGCTTCACTGGTAACACAATCCTGCCAAACGGAGACTCGGCGTGCCCTCCAAAGTTAGGATTTCAAGGGAACCAAGGGAAGGGTGGAGCAGGAGCCACACGGAGATGCACAGGGTGGGGAGGCACATCTGCGGAAACACAGCAACTGCCTAAGAGAGGAGTGGTCTGGGCGCGCCCAGACCCAGAAGCAAACAGACAACGTGAGGAACATTGAAGGCCAGAGCCACGTGGCTGTCTGCCTGTGTCGTCACTCTTGGCCCTTCTCCTGACCAGTTCAGAACACACATGACCGCCATTCTCATAAGCTCGTCTATCCCAAAGGCTTTGTGAAAATGAATTGAGTTGGTTTCCTACAAGTGCACTGTTATCAGAATGCACCTGAGGGACAGAGAATCCAGGGACAGGATTCGAGGCAGTCAGGCACTCACACGCCCAAAGGGGCTGGACAAGTACACAAATGAGAGTCAGGGAAATACCAGAGAAGCACACTTCCTTAAAGCGGGCAGCCCCGCCCTGCTCCTGCTGACTGCTGCCCCTTACGAAGGACAGCACAGGCTCTCAGGCCTAAGATTTCCAAAGATGGCCCGGAACTAAATCTGCAAAACAACTTGCTCTTGAAACGTCTACTAATTAAAAAAAAAAAAAAAAAAATTCTGCGTAGGCCTTAAGCTGTCTGCGACAGGCTTAAACTTCAATGTCTGAGTGAAGGCTTCCCTCCCCACCACTGGTTGCTGCCTCATCCCTGCAGGAAAGGATGCCGTGAGCTGCAACACTAGGACGGGCTCCTGGGACACATCTGGGGCCTCACGCGGCCCGAGGTGGCTCCCACCCACTTGGGGACCTGCCAGGCCCTGCCGCGGGAGGTGGGTGCGGCTCAGACGGCCAAAGAGGGTTACCTTCAGCTTGCTCTGGTAGTCCATGATCTCGGTGCTCAGCTGGAACTTCAGGGTGTCGAGCTCCTGACGCGCGGTCTCCTGGAGGCTCTGGGCCTGCTGCTCGGCCTGGGCCAGCTGGGCCTGAAGGCCCGGCAGCGAGCCCGCAGTCTCCTCGGCCAGCTTCACCTTCTCCTGCAAGCTTTCCTTCTCTTGCCGCAGCCCTGCCACTTGGTGCTCCAGGACCTCCTGCTGCCTGGAGGCTGCCTCCCTGGCCTCCTGGAGCTCCTGGGTGGTGTGGGCCAGCGCCGCCTCCACCTGCTCTTTCTCTGCCGTCAGCGCACAGACCTGGATACCGAGCTTGGCCGTGTCCGTGTTGGCCCGGTGCAGCTGCTCCTGCAGCTCGGCGTGCTCCAGATGAGCCTCCTCGGAGTTGCTCTTTGCCCGGGACAGCTCCTCCCGCAGGAGTTGGAGCTCATCCTCCCTCCACTGGGCCACCCCGGCCCTCTCCTCCTGCAGCACTCTTTCATGCTCTGAGCACTGCAGCAACTCCTGGACATGGGCCCTGTTGAGGGCCTCATTCTGCTCTTTCAGTTGCTGCACGAGGGCCTTGTGCTCCGTCAGAGAGGCCTCGGCCACGCTCAGCTGGCTCTGCACCTTCTCCTGGTCCCCCAGGGTGGCCTGCAGCCTGGCCTGCAGGTCCACCACCATGGCCTGCAGTCGCTGGGCCTCCCCCTGATGGACCTCCAGCTGCGCCTGGGACAGGGCCAGCTGGGCGGCCAGCTCCTGGGGCGCGTGGTCTGGAGGTGGGCCGAGCCCCTGCTGGCCTCTGTCTGCCGTGAGGGTCTCAATCAGCTGGGTCTGCTGCCGGCACTGGTCCTCAAGAGCTCTGAGCTCCCGGTCTCGGGCCTCGGCTAGCTGCTGGGACTGCTCGGCCTGCTCCCGCAGTTGCTGGCACTCGGCCTCCTTGCTCTGTAGGGCGGCTTCCTTTTCCGCCACGCGGGCCCTCAGGCGTGCCTCCGTCTGGTCTCCCACTTGTGAGAGGCAGGTCTGCTCTGACTGCAGAGAGGCTGGGGAGCCCTGGATGGCCGCCTCCCGCTGCTGCAGAGCTTGGTAGTCAGCCTGCAGGGCCCGAAGTTTCTCCTCCAACAGTCGGTTTTGTTCAGTCACCGCCTGCAGCTCCCTCTCCAGCTCCCTGCTGGCCTGCTGGAGCTTCTCCTCCCGGCTGACCCCTTGCACCCTGGGATCATCCATCTGTCCCTCCTCTGGCTTCTCGCAGGCCTGCTGCTGCAGGGGGGAGCTTGGAGTCTCCAGTGTCTTCACCCTGATGGGCAGACCTGGGCATGGCTGTAAGGTGAGTTGCTCCAGCGCCCCTACCTTCTGGCTGAGGTGGTCTCTGTCCTGGATGAGCTGCTTCTTCTGCTCCTCCAGGTCGCTCACGTACTGGCTCACCTGGGCCAGCTGGGTCTCCAGGAGCTGCAGCTGCCGGGTCAGGGCGTGAGCCTCCTGCTTCAGCAGCTCCTCCTCCTCCTGCCGCCGCTGCTCCTGCCGCCTCGCCTCCGCGAGCTCTTCCTCCAGGGAGCCCATGTGGCCCAGCGACTCCTGCAGTTGGCGCCGGAGCTGGGCTGCTTCCTGCCTCTTGCTGGACAGCTCTTTCCGCAGCGGGGCCATCTCCTCAACCAGGCGCTGCAGGCTGGCCAGAGCCTCCTCCTTCAGCAGCAGCTCCTGGGCCAGCTGTTCCAGTTGCAGGCCCTGCTGACCGCTGAGCTCCTGCACCTGGGTGCTCTCGCTTTCTTGGGCTTGGAGCCTCTCCCTCCACTCTGGGGTCTCCAGGGCCGAGGCACTGGGGATGCCGTCTTGCCACTCCTTTGTATCCAGTGCCCTATCAGCCGTCTGCTCAGCCGTGCCTGGCTGGCCTGGGACAGCAGCGGTGGGCTGACCGCTCCTGAGGAGGGAGTCCCGCGTAGCCTCGAGCTCCAGGGCCAGGGGCTGCAGCATGGACTCCAGTCGCCGCAGAGCCGAGTGGTATTCCTCCTCCTTCTCCGCGGCCCCCAGCTCCAGGGCCTGCAGGCACACCTGCAGCTCCCTCACAGCGTTCTGCGTGTCCTGGGTGACTTCCCACTGCTTCTGGAGCGCGGCCACCATGTCCATGAGGCGAGCGTTGTCCTCAGCGGTGGCGCGGCCCCGCTCCCTCTCCACCTGCAGCTGGTCTCCCTGCAGGCTGACGGCCACCCTCAGCTCCTGGTTCTCCCGGTCCAGCTGCTGCATCCGCTCCTGCAGCTGCTTCTCTCGCACCTCCAGCTGGTCCAGCTCCACCCGCGCCTCGTCGAAGCCCTCCAAGGCCTCACTGTTCAAGGGGTTGCTCAGGTCCAGGCTGGAGGCCATCTCCTGGGTCTGGGGAAACACGGAACACAAGTGGTTTGGGGATGAAGCTTCATGTCTGTTCGGTCAAGCTTCAGAATTTAATGAGAAGCGAAGGGAAAACACATCAATTATGTGACCTAAGGTTAGTTTAAGGAGGTATTTGAAGGACTGGAACCCCTCTGCTCAAAGCGGCTGCCGCAGGAGGTCGACAGCACATCCTAAAACCACAATGCAATGCCACATGCGTGAGCTCCCCTGAGACTCAGCACCTATGTTTCCCATCCCACCTGTGGTAGCGCTCGTAACACCAGATGCTAACTCTCAGAGAAATGAAGTTACATGTAAACTACTGCTCACTCACTGTGCTGTACCCACTGTGCTTATATCACAAAATAGGGTAAAAACTCTACTCAGAAAGCTTCTTGTACTGACTACCTTTTATTTCACTTTGCTGAGTAATTTTCATGTTCTCTTCCATTAAACATTTCATTCACATTTCTAACAAAATTAACTAAACTGACCTCCTCTGACATTCACGGAGCACTGGCCTGCACCAAGCAGTGTTCATCTGTACCCTTGTCCACCCGCTATGACCACATTAGGGTTGTAGGATGACTGTTATGATCCCATTTTACAGATGAGAAAGTTGAGGTTTCACCTCAGCTTTCAGAGGGTATGTCACCTTCCCAGGGTCACGCAGGTGGCGAGTGGCAGTCAGGATCTGACCATGCTACTTTTAACCACAGTGGGAAACCAATTCTTCTACAACACTTCAAAGAGTTTTAAAAATAATTTACTTTTAAAAGGCCTAAATTGCTCTAGGTTGTAGAAACCTGGACTCTAGGAATCAACACATAGGACTAGCTCGGGCTGGAACAGTCCCTGAGTTGGCGGGGCAAGGACACGATGGACAGGGAGTCCAGCCTTCCCGGCATTACCTGCAGGTAGCTGCTGACCAAGCTGCTCATGCTGGAGCTTCGGCTAGGGGGTCTCCAAAGGTAAGCAGAAGAGCCAGTGGCCAGGGTCCTCCTGTGGGGCCACAGCACAGACAGGCCTGCGTCAGAGCAGGAAACACACACACACACACACACACTCGGGGAAGCCTTGGCTGTCCCCCAACAACCAGGTGGTGGCAGGGGCAGCGTCCGTCCAGGTACAATAAGAAGGCAAAGTTCAACAATTTCCACCAAAGCACACTTTCAGGTTGGTCCTGGCAGCTGGACTTCCCCACCGAATTCTAATTGTGATGGCTTTGCTCCTGCTTTCAAAACAGAGTTACACAGTATTTTCCTACTTTGGGGTTTACGTGTTCCTAGGACCTTCAATGCCAGCCATGAATTGTCTGTCAGTGAGGTGCCAGCAGGAGTCAGTCTGGTAAGCAGAGGTCAACTCTGGGCTTGGGCCTTGAGGCCACTGCTTTATGTTATATGCGTTATGAGGCAGGAAGATGGCTTCTGATTCATGTGACTGCACTGGACACCTGCCTCACTGCAGAAAGTTCTACCTGACAGCACTAGTCATTGCAAATGAAACACACTTTCACTTAAGCAGAATCTTCCCCTTAATCTACAAAGACTGCATTTACTCCTTGTTGGTCTCCACCACCCACCGACTGCACTTCTCAGCATCTACCTGAAAGATAGTCACACATGTGGATGAGGTGACGTGTGGGGATGGTTTTAGCAGCACTGTCATGGCGGAAAAAGCAGAACTAGTCAAACCTGACGTCACTGGAGAAACAGATAAGCTCTTTAGTCACACATGGAATACTCCATGCCAAGGGCTGTTCATCTTTTTTTGTAAAGGGCCAGACAGTGAATAGGAAGGCCCATGGTTAAGCAGTGGAGAATCCACCTGCAACACAGGAGATCCAGGTTCAATTCCTGGGTTGGGAAGATCCACTGGAGAAGGAAATGGCAATCCATTCCAGTAGTCTTGCATGGGAAGTCCCATAAACAGAGGAGCCTGGCGGGCTAGAGTCCATAGGGTCAAAAAGAGTCAGACATGATTGAATCACTAAACAGCAACAAAGGCTGCTCCTCAGCTCAGTCTGGCCTTCAGCTACACGAGATGAGGATTTCCTTAACCACTGCCAACGAGACCCTCCAGTTTCATATCCGGACTTCTCTGGTGGCTCACATAGTAAAGAAACTGCCTGCAGTGCAGAAGATCTGGATTTGATCTCTGGATCTGAAGATCCCCGGGAGAAGAAAATCGCAACCCACTCCAGTAGTCGTTTTTGGCCACTTCTATTGATCTTTCATTTATTTATCTTTGTTCTTTGGCTTGTGTGGGCCTCCCATTGCAGTGGCCTCTCTTGCTGCAGAGCACCGGCTCTGGGAGCATGCGCTCCAGAGCTCCAGCTCGGTAATTGGACACATCGGTCCAGCCGCTCCGTGGCATGTGGGATCTTCCCAGGCCAGGGATGGAACCGGCGCCCCTTGCCCTGCAAGGTGGTGTCCTTACCCACTGGACCACCAGGGAAGCCCCCACCCCAGCATTCTTGCCTGGAGAATCCCCATGGACAGAGAGGTCTGGTGGGTCACAAAGAGTCGGACCCGACTGAGCGACTAACGCTAACTAACTAAGACAGTGACTATTTTTGGTCTGCAAGCCTTACAGGCTCTGTCACAACTCAACTCCACCACCGTAGCGGAGCATCCACAGACAATATGTAAACAAAGGTGTGCGACACGCTGCCCTGTGGGCCAGCCCCACTCCACATCTGTAGAACTCCCTGTGCAAACAGACGGAAATTTCAAGGAACGAAGAAAAGCAAAAGGAAAGCTATCTCATGAATCAATGTATGTAAATTTAAAAATACATGCATATATATATGTGTAAAACAAAACTATACATATATATTTATGGGAATGCATAGTGAAACACTAAAATCTTTGGGAAGATCCACTGGAGAAGGAAATGGCAATCCATTCCAGTAGTCTTGCATGGGAAGTCCCATAAACAGAGGAGCCTGGCGGGCTAGAGTCCATAGGGTCAAAAAGAGTCAGACATGATTGAATCACTAAACAGCAACAAAGGCTGCTCCTCAGCTCAGTCTGGCCTTCAGCTACACGAGATGAGGATTTCCTTAACCACTGCCAACGAGACCCTCCAGTTTCATATCCGGACTTCTCTGGTGGCTCACATAGTAAAGAAACTGCCTGCAGTGCAGAAGATCTGGATTTGATCTCTGGATCTGAAGATCCCCTGGAGAAGAAAATGGCAACCCACTCCAGTATTCTTTTTTGGCCACTTCTATTGATCTTTCATTTATTTATCTTTGTTCTTTGGCTTGTGTGGGCCTCCCATTGCAGTGGCCTCTCTTGCTGCAGAGCACCGGCTCTGGGAGCATGCGCTCCAGAGCTCCAGCTCGGTAATTGGACACATCGGTCCAGCCGCTCCGTGGCATGTGGGATCTTCCCAGGCCAGGGATGGAACCGGCGCCCCTTGCCCTGCAAGGTGGTGTCCTTACCCACTGGACCACCAGGGAAGCCCCCACCCCAGCATTCTTGCCTGGAGAATCCCCATGGACAGAGAGGTCTGGTGGGTCACAAAGAGTCGGACCCGACTGAGCGACTAACGCTAACTAACTAAGACAGTGACTATTTTTGGTCTGCAAGCCTTACAGGCTCTGTCACAACTCAACTCCACCACCGTAGCGGAGCATCCACAGACAATATGTAAACAAAGGTGTGCGACACGCTGCCCTGTGGGCCAGCCCCACTCCACATCTGTAGAACTCCCTGTGCAAACAGACGGAAATTTCAAGGAACGAAGAAAAGCAAAAGGAAAGCTATCTCATGAATCAATGTATGTAAATTTAAAAATACATGCATATATATATGTGTAAAACAAAACTATACATATATATTTATGGGAATGCATAGTGAAACACTAAAATCTTTGGGAAGGACATTCCTCAACTGTAGGGTTATAATTGCATCTAGAAATGGAGAACACAGAAAGGATGGCCATGGGGTGGAGCTTTATGTAGATCTATAATTACTTTATTTCTTAAAAAAAAAAAGGCACCAGATATAACCAAAACATTTCATAAGAATCAGATTGAAGGGGCTCTGACTGGCCAAACACAAGACAATTTAGGCTTTAAAATAATTAGAACTGACAGAATATAACTACTGAATAAAATAAGAACCCACAAGCCAATACTGCTACAAATGAAGAAGTAAATGAATAAAGAGAGAAGAGAGAAGAGATCTTCTTACAACAGAACACCAGCTATGAATATAGAAGGAAAACCAGACTCAGAAAATCACTCTGGTAATGGCAGAGCTAGTTGGTTCAGGGAAGATTTACTCATGGATGCTAACAGGAGAGAGATGTAAAAGAAACAAGATTAAGAAAAACCTAGTCTCAAAATGTTTTCCAATAAGACATGCATTAATTACAAAGAGAGAAAAAAGGAACTTCAGGAGACACCTGGCGAACACCACCTCAACCAAATGATCATGGTTAAAACCTCGCCAGTAATGAGACAAATCAACATCCTGTGCCTCTGGGTACAGTGCATTGAAAAGGATATAACACAGCGGTATTTCTGCTGAAAACGCTTAATCCGAATTCAGACATGAGAAAACACTAGACAAACTCAATTAAGGAACAACTGATAAAACAACTGGCCTGTACTTCTAAAACATGTCTGTGCTATGAGCAACAAAGAGAAGAAACTGTTCCAAATGAACAAGCACTTAGACAGACCCAACCATTCGCTGACAGGTGATCCTGGAGTGGCTCCTGGATTACAAAACACATGCCTGGCTTAATTCTTAAAATGTGAACACAGTTCTGTAAATTAGAGTATTGTATCAACATCAATTACCTGATTTTTAACAACTGTATTGAGGTTGTGTAAGAGGATGTCCCAGATTTAAGGAAATACATGAAGAAGTACTTAGGAGTAAAGGGGAATCAGGTCTGCAGCTTACTCTCGAATGAGAATGGAAATAAGCCAACATGTTTACATAAGCACAAAGAATGACAGGGGATTCCCTGGTGGTCTAGTGGTTAAGACTCCGTGCTTACACTCCAGGGGCAAAGGTTCGATCCATGGGTGGGGAACTAAGAATATACATGCCATGAAGTTCAGCTAAAACATTGAAAATAAAGAAAGAAAGAATGAGAGAAAGACAAAAACAGTTGTGGTAAAATATTCATAATTGGGGAACTGAAGTGAAGGATAGATGACAACTGTGTACTGTTTTTACAACTTCTCTGTAATTCTGAAATGATCTCAAAATGGAACCATTCTAAAAAGGACATGTGAACTAAAATATGGCAAAGATGTTAGCTCTTAAGTCCTGGTGGTTGGCATATGGGTTCCATTTTAGTCGGTATTTACTCCCCCATGGAAAGAATTTCCTAAGAAGAAATAAAAATTAGAATTAAAAACAAAACCAAAAACAACCACCTTTTTAACAGAAAGCAAAACAAAACAAAGAATGCTGGGCTTGATCTGAACTCGAGTCTGGTGCCCGGGCCCCACCGCCCACCTGGGTAACCCCAGGCAAGTCTCTCCACTCTGCGAGCCTGTTTCCTCAGCACCTCACTCTGAGAATGGCTTTAAGAATGCAGTTATGTGAGAGCCGTACTGGTAGGAGAGCCGTAGGAAGAGAAAACACAGCAAAGCAACCTTTTCAATACCCTTACGTGGACAAACTTTCCATCCCTCTTTTCCTGGTACCTATGATAACTGTACCTACAAGAACACAGCTGATAAAAGCCCATGTGCTCCCGCCTTACTCCCACAGCAAGTTCCTTAATATAACATCTAAAAACCCTGAGTTTTGCCTATGTATCTCCACTGACTCATACCGCCTGGCCAACTAGGCTAGTTTAAGGCTGGAGCCTTCAGATGTTATTGCTAGTCATGACTCAACCAAATCTATAAAATTAGCAAACAGAAGGTAATTTACTGTGCAAACTGCTTTGAGCACATCGGCGGCAATCTTTAAAACTTCAAACACCTCTTTTCTCTCTTTTCAACAAAGCAGCTAATCCTTTAAAGTACCTGGCAAACGTTGGCCAGGCAGCATCCAGGTCATAGCCCCTCGATGCCAGGTCAAACTGGACGTCGGTCAGCTCGTAGAGTTGGCCCACGATGTCAGAGCTCAGCTTTGGCTTCAGAAAGGGGCTCCTTGCATAGTACCAGTCACTGCAGAGAAACACAAAAAGGGTTCAAGAACAGGAATAATAAATACAAAGGAAGAATGCATTTAGTCAGTCCTCCCAGCACAGCTCTGCCCCTAAGAATATACATGCCATGAAGTTCAGCTAAAACATTGAAAATAAAGAAAGAAAGAATGAGAGAAAGACAAAAACAGTTGTGGTAAAATATTCATAATTGGGGAACTGAAGTGAAGGATAGATGACAACTGTGTACTGTTTTTACAACTTCTCTGTAATTCTGAAATGATCTCAAAATGGAACCATTCTAAAAAGGACATGTGAACTAAAATATGGCAAAGATGTTAGCTCTTAAGTCCTGGTGGTTGGCATATGGGTTCCATTTTAGTCGGTATTTACTCCCCCATGGAAAGAATTTCCTAAGAAGAAATAAAAATTAGAATTAAAAACAAAACCAAAAACAACCACCTTTTTAACAGAAAGCAAAACAAAACAAAGAATGCTGGGCTTGATCTGAACTCGAGTCTGGTGCCCGGGCCCCACCGCCCACCTGGGTAACCCCAGGCAAGTCTCTCCACTCTGCGAGCCTGTTTCCTCAGCACCTCACTCTGAGAATGGCTTTAAGAATGCAGTTATGTGAGAGCCGTACTGGTAGGAGAGCCGTAGGAAGAGAAAACACAGCAAAGCAACCTTTTCAATACCCTTACGTGGACAAACTTTCCATCCCTCTTTTCCTGGTACCTATGATAACTGTACCTACAAGAACACAGCTGATAAAAGCCCATGTGCTCCCGCCTTACTCCCACAGCAAGTTCCTTAATATAACATCTAAAAACCCTGAGTTTTGCCTATGTATCTCCACTGACTCATACCGCCTGGCCAACTAGGCTAGTTTAAGGCTGGAGCCTTCAGATGTTATTGCTAGTCATGACTCAACCAAATCTATAAAATTAGCAAACAGAAGGTAATTTACTGTGCAAACTGCTTTGAGCACATCGGCGGCAATCTTTAAAACTTCAAACACCTCTTTTCTCTCTTTTCAACAAAGCAGCTAATCCTTTAAAGTACCTGGCAAACGTTGGCCAGGCAGCATCCAGGTCATAGCCCCTCGATGCCAGGTCAAACTGGACGTCGGTCAGCTCGTAGAGTTGGCCCACGATGTCAGAGCTCAGCTTTGGCTTCAGAAAGGGGCTCCTTGCATAGTACCAGTCACTGCAGAGAAACACAAAAAGGGTTCAAGAACAGGAATAATAAATACAAAGGAAGAATGCATTTAGTCAGTCCTCCCAGCACAGCTCTGCCTCACCAAATTCCAACTCAGGGCACTAAATTAATTAAAGACAGAAGGAAATACACACACCCCAATTTGATTTTCACCACTGAAGTACATAACTCTCAGCTTGCTCTACTTCAAGGGAATTACTGAAATGAACACGATGCTTATTTATTATTTATATCCTATCTATTTGCCCAAATAATGCGAGAAACCTTAAACCTGAGCTTCCATCCAAGAAAGGGCAGTTGTAAGGTAAAGAATCCTTCCTTTTTAAAAGAAAATCTTGTCTTCTGTCCCTTCTGTACCACACAATACAGGACACTGAACTCACTGCCACGCTGTTCAGTCACCAACTAAAAAGCCAAGGAACAAAACACCTCCACTGTGAGGTGGAGGCTGTGTCACTTCACATGAAGCAGGGAATTACAGACAACACGGATGAGTTTAATGAGCTACATGGCCGATGTCCAAGAACTGGGATACACTGGAAGTCAATCAGTTTATGACAGCTGTTACCAAACATCACAACAAAATCACCTTCAAATCAAATGTGCAAAGGTTCTCAACTCACATGAATTCACAAAGCCTGGCACATGCAAGAGAAATACACGTTTACAGAAATCTTAAAGCTGACAAAACGAAATAAAATCGTTTCCTAATGGTTTCTCTCTAATTCTGAAGTATTTCTCTGATTAACTGGAAGAAACTTCTGAGGTAGAGAGGAGGCAGAGGTGGAAAGGGGAGCAGGGCCAGCCACAGGGGCTTGGCGGACAGGCTCCTAGTCTGATACCCGCTCCCGCTTAACATGCTTAGTCCTGCTCTCCATCCTCCCCAGCGCCGAGGCTTCAGCACAAGGGCACAGAGGCTCCCAACCTGGCCGCCCGTCACAAGCTCCAGGGAGCCCAGACCGATGCAGTGGGCATTGACTCAGTGTCTCTGGTGGGACCTCAGGCTCACTGGTGTTAAACATTCCACAGGGGATTCTGCTGAGAGGCACGCTGCAGCACCTAGGACACGCCATGCAGCCAGGGAAACCACCTGGCATTAGGCATTCCGAGACCTGGACCTCAGTTTCTGCTGTCCAGATTAGCCTCTGTGGGACCAACTCAGGGCACTAAATTAATTAAAGACAGAAGGAAATACACACACCCAATTTGATTTTCACCACTGAAGTACATAACTCTCAGCTTGCTCTACTTCAAGGGAATTACTGAAATGAACACGATGCTTATTTATTATTTATATCCTATCTATTTGCCCAAATAATGCGAGAAACCTTAAACCTGAGCTTCCATCCAAGAAAGGGCAGTTGTAAGGTAAAGAATCCTTCCTTTTTAAAAGAAAATCTTGTCTTCTGTCCCTTCTGTACCACACAATACAGGACACTGAACTCACTGCCACGCTGTTCAGTCACCAACTAAAAAGCCAAGGAACAAAACACCTCCACTGTGAGGTGGAGGCTGTGTCACTTCACATGAAGCAGGGAATTACAGACAACACGGATGAGTTTAATGAGCTACATGGCCGATGTCCAAGAACTGGGATACACTGGAAGTCAATCAGTTTATGACAGCTGTTACCAAACATCACAACAAAATCACCTTCAAATCAAATGTGCAAAGGTTCTCAACTCACATGAATTCACAAAGCCTGGCACATGCAAGAGAAATACACGTTTACAGAAATCTTAAAGCTGACAAAACGAAATAAAATCGTTTCCTAATGGTTTCTCTCTAATTCTGAAGTATTTCTCTGATTAACTGGAAGAAACTTCTGAGGTAGAGAGGAGGCAGAGGTGGAAAGGGGAGCAGGGCCAGCCACAGGGGCTTGGCGGACAGGCTCCTAGTCTGATACCCGCTCCCGCTTAACATGCTTAGTCCTGCTCTCCATCCTCCCCAGCGCCGAGGCTTCAGCACAAGGGCACAGAGGCTCCCAACCTGGCCGCCCGTCACAAGCTCCAGGGAGCCCAGACCGATGCAGTGGGCATTGACTCAGTGTCTCTGGTGGGACCTCAGGCTCACTGGTGTTAAACATTCCACAGGGGATTCTGCTGAGAGGCACGCTGCAGCACCTAGGACACGCCATGCAGCCAGGGAAACCACCTGGCATTAGGCATTCCGAGACCTGGACCTCAGTTTCTGCTGTCCAGCTTAGCCTCTGTGGGACCCCTCTCAGGCTCCCTCTCCTCACCTGTGACAGCTCAGTGCCACCTGCTCCATGTGCAGCAAGGGCTGTGGTCAGGAAGGGGAAGAGAGGAGGACAGGGAGGCCCCTGTGCCAGGAGGTGACACAGGCAGGCACCGCTGCTGTGGCTGTCAGTATTGTTAGTATAATTTTTTAGTTCATTACGTTTGTTTGAAGGCTTCTGAACTTGTTTCAGAAACCTTATGCACTTTAACACCTGCTAAAGTGTTAAAACATTGTTCACTATAAAAACAATAATTTAGAAAGAAAAATCACATAATTCTATTTTGATGTATCAAGTTCTCATACACTTTCTAAATGTTTTATATGTTTTTTTGCAATTTCTTCATTGTTGCCATTAGGATAGATAAGATTTGTATTCTCTTTCATTGATGGCGTGCGTATGTGCTAAGGCACCTCAGTCGTGTCTGATTCTCTGTGACCCCCACGGACTGGAGCCCAGCAGGCTCCTCTGTCCATGGAGTTCTCCAGGAAAGAGAAATCGGTTGCTGAAGATCTCCAGGGGATCTTCCCCACCATGGGATGAAACTCAAATCTCCTATGCCTCCTGCATTGGCAGGCGAGTTCTTTATCATTAGTGTCACCTGGGAAGCCCTATTCGTAGATTATTATATTGTTATGTCCCTTGTTGCTATACAGACTTCCTTATTACAACTTTAAATGATGTCTTACTATGCCAATTAAGCTAAACTGCTATAATTTAACAGCCCTCTGTCATTGGACGTTGGTGGTTTCCATCTTGAGTATTATAAGTAGCATCACTCTTTTTTTATATTGAAGTATAGCTGATTTACAATACTGTCTTAGTTTTAGGTGTACAGCAAAGTCATTTGATTACACATATACATGCACATACCTGTTTTAAAGGTTCTTTTCCATTACAGCTTATTATAAGATTTTAAATACAGCTCTCTGTACTGTACAATAAATCTTCGCTGTTTACTTCAGATAGTATTGCACAACTGCTTATCTCATACTCTCAATTTGTCCCTCCTCCGTGGCCTCCACTGTTCTTTAGATTCCACATTAGGCGATAGATGATGTTTGTCTTTCTCTGTCTGACATTAGCCTCATTATTATTAATGAGGAGACTCCAGGTCTCTTCTGAATCATACGAGGGTAAAGCCCGGCACCGTCACGTATTTACCTGGTCACTTTGGTGTTCATGAAGCACTGTTGTAAGGTGTCGGCCAACCTCTGGTGCACCAAGGAGTAGCGAATAAATGCTCTTCCTTTTCCCAGAGATGTTCGGAGCTGGAAAAGGTTGATACAATAGAAATGAAGAGCTGCTGGCCTAAATACAGGCCTCAAGGATGGCTGGCAAAAACAGAAATAGGGCAAAAAAACTCACCCAATTCTACCCTACACATAAGCTTCACTCATGTCCCTCAAAGAACACAAAACGTTTGAGAATGTCACCCCAGAACACAAGGCCTAAAGTGGGTGGATGTCTTGCAGGCCTCCATCTGAGAATTACCTGCTGGCTCCAGCAAACGTGCCCTGGAAAACATGATCGTGAGAGGCTTGACCATCTACTGTGGATTCTCCCGGAAGGTCATTCTTCCTCCTCTGCTCCCTCAGAATCCCTGGGTTTAGAGTCAGTGATGAAATGGCCTGGTCTAATCTGGACTCTCTAGGAAGCAAATTGGAGGTAAATGGAGGGCTCCATAATAGACATAAATTTGAGGAGCAAGAGATGGTCTCAGTTTAGCAAATGCCGGGAGTGCTACCTATAAACTTTAAATGATGTCTTACTATGCCAATTAAGCTAAACTGCTATAATTTAACATTGGACGTTGGTGGTTTCCATCTTGAGTATTATAAGTAGCATCACTCTTTTTTTATATTGAAGTATAGCTGATTTACAATACTGTCTTAGTTTTAGGTGTACAGCAAAGTCATTTGATTACACATATACATGCACATACCTGTTTTAAAGGTTCTTTTCCATTACAGCTTATTATAAGATTTTAAATACAGCTCTCTGTACTGTACAATAAATCTTCGCTGTTTACTTCAGATAGTATTGCACAACTGCTTATCTCATACTCTCAATTTGTCCCTCCTCCGTGGCCTCCACTGTTCTTTAGATTCCACATTAGGCGATAGATGATGTTTGTCTTTCTCTGTCTGACATTAGCCTCATTATTATTAATGAGGAGACTCCAGGTCTCTTCTGAATCATACGAGGGTAAAGCCCGGCACCGTCACGTATTTACCTGGTCACTTTGGTGTTCATGAAGCACTGTTGTAAGGTGTCGGCCAACCTCTGGTGCACCAAGGAGTAGCGAATAAATGCTCTTCCTTTTCCCAGAGATGTTCGGAGCTGGAAAAGGTTGATACAATAGAAATGAAGAGCTGCTGGCCTAAATACAGGCCTCAAGGATGGCTGGCAAAAACAGAAATAGGGCAAAAAATCTCACCCAATTCTACCCTACACATAAGCTTCACTCATGTCCCTCAAAGAACACAAAACGTTTGAGAATGTCACCCCAGAACACAAGGCCTAAAGTGGGTGGATGTCTTGCAGGCCTCCATCTGAGAATTACCTGCTGGCTCCAGCAAACGTGCCCTGGAAAACATGATCGTGAGAGGCTTGACCATCTACTGTGGATTCTCCCGGAAGGTCATTCTTCCTCCTCTGCTCCCTCAGAATCCCTGGGTTTAGAGTCAGTGATGAAATGGCCTGGTCTAATCTGGACTCTCTAGAAAGCAAATTGGAGGTAAATGGAGGGCTCCTCATAATAGACATAAATTTGAGGAGCAAGAGATGGTCTCAGTTTAGCAAATGCCTGGGCTGGGTTTTGAAGTGCTAGGAGAAGACAGGCAGGGGAGAGACCCGGGGGCTTGGCTCGAGCCCGTGTGGAAGGGGGAAGGCAGAGGAGGGCAAAAGGCAGAGGAGCGTCAGGGGACCTGTGATGGATGTAATTGCCTCCTCTGTGTCCTCAAGAAACCATCAGCAAAATCCACACATCTGTCAACGCTTTCCTGGTGGGATTTCTTTTCAGCTCTTCCAACTCACTGGTTTTGTCAGAAGGTACCCGGTGAGGGCAGGGGTTTTTCTAGGTAGCCCAGTCACGGTGAAGTGAAGAAAAATGGATGTGGTTTCCAGTTCAGTAACTCTGAGGTGGACAGAGGGTCCAGGTGCACACCTGTTTTCATTAACCTCTCCACAGTGCCAAAACATGGCTTCTGAAGAGGTTTCTGGCAGTCTGAAGTGATGGAGCTGAGGCAAACTGGTCAGAGGCTCTGGCCCTAGTGGCCAGGATGGACCAAGGGCTACTAAGCTGTCCAAGGGGCCAGCCTACAAAAGGCACTTGAGAATAGTATGCAAATCAGGGTTCAAGTTTCTTGATGTTCAAGCTCCAGCTGCCTAGGATAAGTAGGCAGGAGCTTGCACATGCACCTGTTCCATCAGGAGCTGGCTCTGAGCAGGGTAAGCTCAAACCCATTTCCTCCTCACCTCTTCAAAGGTCAGAAATGTTTGACCTGGTGGTTGGGGAAGGGGTGGCAGTGGTTTGACCAAAAGATGGTTCTAACCTTCCACTCCTGAGAGGCCCTTGGACAGCAAGGAAATCAAACCAGTCAATCCTGAAGGAAATCAATCCTGAATATTCATTGGGGTTCTAACCTTTCCACCATAGGAGATGCTGAGAATTACCTGGAAATCCGGAAAACATGATCGTGAGAGGCTTGACCATCTACTGTGGATTCTCCCGGAAGGTCATTCTTCCTCCTCTGCTCCCTCAGAATCCCTGGGTTTAGAGTCAGTGATGAAATGGCCTGGTCTAATCTGGACTCTCTAGAAAGCAAATTGGAGGTAAATGGAGGGCTCCTCATAATAGACATAAATTTGAGGAGCAAGAGATGGTCTCAGTTTAGCAAATGCCTGGGCTGGGTTTTGAAGTGCTAGGAGAAGACAGGCAGGGGAGAGACCCGGGGGCTTGGCTCGAGCCCGTGTGGAAGGGGGAAGGCAGAGGAGGGCAAAAGGCAGAGGAGCGTCAGGGGACCTGTGATGGATGTAATTGCCTCCTCTGTGTCCTCAAGAAACCATCAGCAAAATCCACACATCTGTCAACGCTTTCCTGGTGGGATTTCTTTTCAGCTCTTCCAACTCACTGGTTTTGTCAGAAGGTACCCGGTGAGGGCGGGGGTTTTTTCTAGGTTGGCCAGTTACGGTGAAGTGAAGAAAAATGGATGTGGTTTCCAGTTCAGTAACTCTGAGGTGGACAGAGGGTCCAGGTGCACACCTGTTTTCATTAACCTCTCCACAGTGCCAAAACATGGCTTCTGAAGAGGTTTCTGGCAGTCTGAAGTGATGGAGCTGAGGCAAACTGGTCAGAGGCTCTGGCCCTAGTGGCCAGGATGGACCAAGGGCTACTAAGCTGTCCAAGGGGCCAGCCTACAAAAGGCACTTGAGAATAGTATGCAAATCAGGGTTCAAGTTTCTTGATGTTCAAGCTCCAGCTGCCTAGGATAAGTAGGCAGGAGCTTGCACATGCACCTGTTCCATCAGGAGCTGGCTCTGAGCAGGGTAAGCTCAAACCCATTTCCTCCTCACCTCTTCAAAGGTCAGAAATGTTTGACCTGGTGGTTGGGGAAGGGGTGGCAGTGGTTTGACCAAAGATGGTTCTAACCTTCCACTCCTGAGAGGCCCTTGGACAGCAAGGAGATCAAACCAGTCAATCCTAAAGGAAATCAATCCTGAATATTCATTGGAAGGACTGATGCTGAAGCTGAAGCTCTAATATTCTGGCCACCTGATGGGAAAAGCTGACTCATCAGAAAAGACCCCGATGCTGGGAAAGATTAAGGGCGGGAGGGAAAGGGGGCCACAGAGGAGGAGATGGTTGGATGGCATCACTGACTCAATGAACACGAGTTTGAGAAAACTCTGGGAGATAGTGAAGGGCAAGGAAGACTGGTATGCTGTCGTCCATGGGGCTGCAAAGAGTTGGACACAACTTTGCAACTGAACAACTCTCTGCCTTACAAAAAAGCCAACCATGTTGCTGAAATGAGACAGGAAACATGAGGTATGACCTTGAGCACCAGGACATTCATGATGCTGAAAACATCCTGATTGCCAGCACCTTTTAGCTCAGGGCTATATGTCTTCTCACTGCTGACTTGAGGAAACAATACCACAGTATGAAGTAATTTAAAAAAAATAAGAAGGTGTGAAACCTCATAAGACATTTCTGTCAGAGGCTGTAAGACATTTCTCCACGTGTTTTGTGGGTCTGGGGTACAGTCCGGAGATTTAGAAATGAAGGTGAACGGCAGCCTGACCCACTGGCTTTATCACAACCACCGTGGTACGTCCGCGGGGAGTGGATCCTGACAGACGGTTGGGGAGAATACTGATGACATTCCCAGGTTCAAATGCTTTTCCACTTTCGAGTGAGGTGAGAAAAAAGTGTTCTGTGGTGACAACCAGGAGCTGAGGCAAACTGGTCAGAGGCTCTGGCCCTAGTGGCCAGGATGGACCAGGCTACTAAGCTGTCCAAGGGCCAGCCTACAAAAGGCACTTGAGAATAGTATGCAAATCAGGGTTCAAGTTTCTTGATGTTCAAGCTCCAGCTGCCTAGGATAAGTAGGCAGGAGCTTGCACATGCACCTGTTCCATCAGGAGCTGGCTCTGAGCAGGGTAAGCTCAAACCCATTTCCTCCTCACCTCTTCAAAGGTCAGAAATGTTTGACCTGGTGGTTGGGGAAGGGGTGGCAGTGGTTTGACCAAAAGATGGTTCTAACCTTCCACTCCTGAGAGGCCCTTGGACAGCAAGGAGATCAAACCAGTCAATCCTAAAGGAAATCAATCCTGAATATTCATTGGAAGGACTGATGCTGAAGCTGAAGCTCTAATATTCTGGCCACCTGATGGGAAAAGCTGACTCATCAGAAAAGACCCCGATGCTGGGAAAGATTAAGGGCGGGAGGGAAAGGGGGCCACAGAGGAGGAGATGGTTGGATGGCATCACTGACTCAATGAACACGAGTTTGAGAAAACTCTGGGAGATAGTGAAGGGCAAGGAAGACTGGTATGCTGTCGTCCATGGGGCTGCAAAGAGTTGGACACAACTTTGCAACTGAACAACTCTCTGCCTTACAAAAAAGCCAACCATGTTGCTGAAATGAGACAGGAAACATGAGGTATGACCTTGAGCACCAGGACATTCATGATGCTGAAAACATCCTGATTGCCAGCACCTTTTAGCTCAGGGCTATATGTCTTCTCACTGCTGACTTGAGGAAACAATACCACAGTATGAAGTAATTTAAAAAAAATAAGAAGGTGTGAAACCTCATAAGACATTTCTGTCAGAGGCTGTAAGACATTTCTCCACGTGTTTTGTGGGTCTGGGGTACAGTCCGGAGATTTAGAAATGAAGGTGAACGGCAGCCTGACCCACTGGCTTTATCACAACCACCGTGGTACGTCCGCGGGGAGTGGATCCTGACAGACGGTTGGGGAGAATACTGATGACATTCCCAGGTTCAAATGCTTTTCCACTTTCGAGTGAGGTGAGAAAAAAGTGTTCTGTGGTGACAACCAGGAGCTCAGGCAGCTGAGAACAGCTGAGCAAGGCATCATGAAGAGAAGTGTGTCGATCACACACCTCCTCTGACACCCAGGCCCCACCAAATCTGGAAGGAAGTCCACATAACAGCCCATATGTATAAGCTCCCAAGATGGCCAAACGTAACAACACTCAGAGCATTTAATTTTTCAAAAGCAAACATTTGAGACTACATTTTAAATCAGGCCTAGTAACTGAATCAATTATAAATGTAAAAGGAGTGATGTTAAAAGGTCTTTTTAAAGATCCTTTGGGAAAGGGAACAGTAATAGTTTCTTTGTTGAAGCAAATGAAGATACTGCACAGACTATTGTTAGAAAACTTTTTGAGATCATGGGTCCACTTTCATTCTTCAAGTACTTAAATTTTATGAGCATCTAATCAGTACTCATGGCACTATATAGAGAAGTGATACAATACTGACTCATGCACCTGAGTGCCCTTCGAGGCAAAATCTTACAAGACCTGTCTGTGCTATCTGAACATTAAACCCATTCCTCCCAGCCAGGATCTTTCCTCATTTTCTCAGCTGTCAGAAGGTATAGCTGGCGGAGAATGCCAAGCCTTCAGTGTCCATGTGTCTAACACCTTCATTCTCTTAAAGAAACCCACCTTGCTCCAGCTGGCATGGCTGGGGAGTCCTTCCAGAGCACCTGACCCCATGGCCTTTGCGGGAGGCCAGTCAAGAAACATGTGTATGGATTTTAAAGGGACTTCAAACTTACTAATGAGATACTGAAAAGAAAGATGAAATGTACAGACCCCTAAGGGGCTTCAGCCTCAAATCTAGGCGATTCTCTAACATGCAAAGTCCTTCACTACCAGATGGACTAGATTGATGAGAGGGAGAGAGAGAAAATGTGTGTGTTGCTGATCTGGAGTTTTGTACGACAGCAAAGAAATGGCTCCTTCCCTGGAGGCGCTTAGAACTTCATGTGGGAAGTTGCTTAGCCTGATGGAATTTTAAGAAACGTCTCTCGAGAGCCCACTTTACCTTCTTCATTTCAAATCCAAGTTTTCTGGGCAAATCATAGGGAAAGTAGCCTTGTAATCTCTAGGGATTTTATTTAAGAAACTGATTCTTTTTACAAAGGTGAAGGTGTCCTGTGCAGTACATCTCGTGGGGGCACCGTGACCAGACCGCAACGTGAAGAGCCCACCCTGTTAGTTGATAGGTGGGCCAGGGTCTAACACAGCCAGGACTGAGCCACTCCTCAGTGTGGCAAATGCTCACCGAGCAGGCTTCCCCGAGCTTTCAGTGGGCACTGCAGTTTCTCTGCTTCCTCACTCCCCACAAACCCTCACTTCCTCACTTGGCTGTCTGGAGCAGAAGCCTCTGTGAGAGGCTTCAGCAGCAGAGCAGAAGATGTGAGGTCCTTGGGTGCTCCGCTCACCTCCGAGATGGACTTGACGAATCGGATCCCGTCGTTGGCGCCCTTCACCTTTGCCAGGCAGGCACAGAAGTAATCCCAGTAGTCCTTCTTGGTGCCCAGGAGGGTGGCCTTCTCTTTCTGATCGAACTGGGCAAAGAAAGGACAGAGAGGATGTCCAAACCCATTGCTGTTTATCACACATTCACATGATGAATAATAACATCATCTCCTTAGCTGCCTGGTACTGGGCGAGGCCCTTTCAATAAAGGGTCACTTACTGATGATCAAGGGTGCTTTAGTATCCAGTTTACAGGTGAGGAAACTGAGGCTAGGAGGGGTTAAGCAACTAGATCAAGATCATACAACTAGTGAGATTCAGGAATAACAGGCCCCAAAAGGCACCTATGGGCATAGACCTGGGTGGAAGTCACCAAAGGCACTATTAACACAGAGAAAAGAAATGCAAGAGAACAGTTTTAAGGGCAACATGAAGAGTATTTATTAACAATGTCTTGACATAGAGAAATGTGTTAATAGCATCTTACCCCAGTTACATAACTCAAGTTTCAGTACAGTTTTAATATACTTTGAGAACAAACCCAAATAAATGTCAAGTCATGAGTCATTTCAAAACTCAAACCAAAATGGGTGAATTGAGGAGGAAAAAAAGGCCCATAATACTTCCACAGTGTAAAATGAGAAAAACAGTTGAAAAGCTACGTAAAAGGTGAGACTTCAATATGCTGTGACACCTCCCCCAGTGAGCTCTCACCCCATTTGCTCTGGTGGGAGGGGGCACTACAAATTTAGGGTGTTCAAATGATGGTACTTTCCTGCAACCTAATGTTCTATGGCATTTTTTTCTGATTATAAAGATCTGCATACATTGTTAGGACATATGGATAAAATGAAGAAAAACAGAAAAGAAACAATTATAATGCCTAACACAGTCACCTTAAGATAACTTATCATATCGGTCCATCTCCTTTCTCCTTATCGTAGTTGCCTGTATTTTCCCACATCTAAAGGTTCTCTAGATCTGTGCTTCGTGAAACAAGCAGATATAAGCTTTATGCAGTGAGTGTGCTGAAAGAAAACTTCCTGGGCTGACCTCAGAGATCTGATTCAGCAGGTCAAGGTGGGAACCGAGTACACGTCTAACTTGCTCCCAGGTGATGTAGACGCTGCTGGCCTATGGACCACACTTCGAGGAGCAAGGCTCTAAAATGAGGACTTCTGGATAGTCTTCAGAGGACTCACAGCCTCCAGAATAAGGTGTGGCTAGGTGTGTATGCACACGTTTGAGGAGAGATTCCATGGCTTTCACTGGGCTGCCAAAGGGGCATGCGACTGTCCCAAACTTAAGATCCCTGCTATACAGGTGAGGAAACTGAGGCTAGGAGGGGTTAAGCAACTAGATCAAGATCATACAACTAGTGAGATTCAGGAATAACAGGCCCCAAAAGGCACCTATGGGCATAGACCTGGGTGGAAGTCACCAAAGGCACTATTAACACAGAGAAAAGAAATGCAAGAGAACAGTTTTAAGGGCAACATGAAGAGTATTTATTAACAATGTCTTGACATAGAGAAATGTGTTAATAGCATCTTACCCCAGTTACATAACTCAAGTTTCAGTACAGTTTTAATATACTTTGAGAACAAACCCAAATAAATGTCAAGTCATGAGTCATTTCAAAACTCAAACCAAAATGGGTGAATTGAGGAGGAAAAAAAGGCCCATAATACTTCCACAGTGTAAAATGAGAAAAACAGTTGAAAAGCTACGTAAAAGGTGAGACTTCAATATGCTGTGACACCTCCCCCAGTGAGCTCTCACCCCATTTGCTCTGGTGGGAGGGGGCACTACAAATTTAGGGTGTTCAAATGATGGTACTTTCCTGCAACCTAATGTTCTATGGCATTTTTTTCTGATTATAAAGATCTGCATACATTGTTAGGACATATGGATAAAATGAAGAAAAACAGAAAAGAAACAATTATAATGCCTAACACAGTCACCTTAAGATAACTTATCATATCGGTCCATCTCCTTTCTCCTTATCGTAGTTGCCTGTATTTTCCCACATCTAAAGGTTCTCTAGATCTGTGCTTCGTGAAACAAGCAGATATAAGCTTTATGCAGTGAGTGTGCTGAAAGAAAACTTCCTGGGCTGACCTCAGAGATCTGATTCAGCAGGTCAAGGTGGGAACCGAGAGTACACGTCTAACTTGCTCCCAGGTG
This sequence comes from Tragulus kanchil, assembly GCA_022376925.1. Classification (NCBI taxonomy): domain Eukaryota; kingdom Metazoa; phylum Chordata; class Mammalia; order Artiodactyla; family Tragulidae; genus Tragulus; species Tragulus kanchil. Next base: position 219,556,992 of record JAIOJX010000030.1, on the reverse strand, counting down.
ATGTAGACGCTGCTGGCCTATGGACCACACTTCGAGGAGCAAGGCTCTAAAATGAGGACTTCTGGATAGTCTTCAGAGGACTCACAGCCTCCAGAATAAGGTGTGGCTAGGTGTGTATGCACACGTTTGAGGAGAGATTCCATGGCTTTCACTGGGCTGCCAAAGGGGCATGCGACTGTCCCAAACTTAAGATCCCTGCTATACAGAGAGAGATTTTGTGACCTGCGATAAGAGGACCTAAATCTCTGAAGAACGAATGCTCTCAATTCCCCAAACCATCGTAAGGAGTCACACTCGCAGGCTGGGGAATGGCTCTGACTTTCAGTCTAACGAGGAGGGCTCCACAGCTCCACTGAGCTTTTAGAGCTGCATACCGTGTGCTGATGAGGCGACTGAGAGGGAGACAAGAGACACAGAGCAGAAAGCAACACACGGCAGGAGTCACTTACTTGGAGGAGGTACTCAAGTTTATAAGAAAACTTATGCAAGCTGGTGCTGTCATCTGTGATGGGTTCCCCTGCTTCCTTAAATTCTCTGCTTAGTTCTGTCACAGCATCTTTAAGGCAACAAACAGGAACATGTGACCAGATGGAAGACTGGTCTCAGAGGGAGCAGCAGGATGACCCGGGGAAGCAGGAGTAAGTGGTCCACGACGGCAAAGCACCATTCACACGTCAGGTGCTGGGTAAACATCCATGGGCTGGAACTCCAAGTCAGAAGGTGCCAGGATGTCCCAGGAGCCCACAGGTGCTTTACCACAGCTCGCTGACCAGGCACACTTCTTGGTCAGCCCTGTAGGCCCACCACGCCGGCCTTGTAATTTGCAAGCAGTAATTGGTCAAAAATGTCCCATGTGTGGATGAACCCTACATCAGTTCCTCATACTGACTTCTCGAGAACTTTTTTGCAGAATTAACTATAAGAATCACCGACTACTGAAGTCAAATTTAATGTGCTGATTCCATAATACATAATGTTCAATTTTTACCACTTCTCTTTAGCAAACTTGCATACTTACTAATTTTTCTATTCACATTAAAAAAGAATCAAGGGGGGCTTCCATGGTGGTCCAGTGGGTAAAGAGTCCACCCTGCAGTGCAAGGGGCACCAGTTTGATCCTCGCACGGAAACATCCTATATGCCGTGGAGCGGCTGGACTGCTGTGTCCAATTACGAGTCAGCGCCCTGGAGCGCATGAGCCCAGAGCCGGTGCTCTGCAACGAGAGAAGCCACTGCGAATGGGAGGCCCACACAGGCCAAAGAATTATGATGAATGAAAAACAAATAAATGAAGGACCAATAAAAGAGGCCAAAATTAGAAGAAAAAAAAAAAAAGAATCAAGAGAGCTTCCCTGGTGGTTCAGTGGGAAGAGAGTCCGCCTTACAGTGCAAGGGGCACCAGTTCGATTCCTGGCCCAGGAGGATCCCACATGCCACAGAGCAGCTGGACCAGTGTGTCCAATTATTGAGTCAGCACTCTGGAACGCATTCGTCCAGAGCTGGTGCTCTGCCAGGAAAGAGGCCACTGCATTGAGAGGCCTACAAAGGCCAAAGAATAAAGATGGATGAAAAAATTAAAAAAAAGAATCAAGGCTTCCCTGGTAGTCCAGTGGGTAAAAAGTCTGCCTTGCAGTGCAGGGGGCACTAGTTCGATTCCTGGCCTGGGAAGATCTCACCTGCTGCGAAGCAGTTGGACTGGTGTGTCCAATTAGGAGACAGCACTCTGGAGCGCATGCACCCAGAGCCGTCGCTCTGCAACGAGAGAGGCCACTGCGATGGGAGGCCCACACAGGCCAAAGAATAAAAGATGGATGAAAATAAACAAACAAACAATAAAAGAAACCAAAATTAAAAAAAAATCTGTTAGCTCCTAACAACAACAACAACAAAAAGCATCAGATGTTCTATACAACCTTTGCTTGTTCTTTCAATTCTGCTGTATAAGCCCTGGATAGCTCATATAGAGTTCATATGGTACTGACTTGAAAAATACAAAAATAAAAATTCAGCGCCTTCCCTGGTGGTCCCGTGGGTAAGGACACTGCCTTGCAGTGCAAGGGGCACAGGTTCAATCCCTGGCCTGGGAAGATACCACATGTTGTGGAGCAGCTGGACCGATGTGTCCAACTACTGAGCCGGAGCTCTGGAGCACATGTGCCCAGAGCTGGTGCTCTGCGACAAGAGGCCACTGTGATGGGAGGTCTACACAGGCCAAAGAACAAAGAGAAATAAAATGAAAGATCAATTGAAGTGCCCCCCGTAAAAAATTCAGAAGTCCATTCTGGCAAAAAAAAACACACAAAACTTTATCCTGGCCATATTTCTTACTCCTCCCTGCAACACCACAGCTCAGCACAGGTAAGTCCTAGCTTCCAGAGGCCCCACAGTGTGCCAGTGGTGGTCATGATGGCAATGCCCAAAGTGCACCACCACAGGCTTCTGCTGACTGAGCGCCGCTTAAGGCCAGGACTCTTGCATGGCTTCCTCATTCAACAGAGCACTACAAGGCAGGAGCTGTTTTATTTCAACAAATCTAAGATGCAACTGATTTTAAGGTGATCCCAATTTCAGAGCTGTTAAAATGTGGAAAAGAAAATGGTACGAGGTAGAATTGACGGAGGCAGGCAATTTCACCCCCATTTTACAGACAAGGAGCTCACAGAGAGATCACAGCACTTGGCCAAAAATCATGGGTGGCAAACAGCAGAGCTGGAACGAGAACCCTAATTTCTGACCCCAGAGCTCCCCTCTTAACTTCTAGAAGGATTTGCCTCCCAGTGCAGAAAAAGAGGAAAAACTGACTCTCAGTCACAGCCTTGCTATGGGATAGAGGGACCGTCAGAAGTTGGGTTTGATTTAGACACTGCGAAAAACGTCCCCAGCTGAGACGGCTGGCACACGCTGGACAAAACTACCTTCTCTGACAATTCGTGAAAGAAAACGAGCCTCAAGCCCCTGCTCTCAGACACCATGCTTAGAAAGCAGATGTGCCCAGGACTGCAGCTGGGCCTGAGAGGTTAAAAGTTAACCAACACTGACCACTCAGGTAAAGGTCAGCAAACGGCGAAGGCGGGTTGTTGGGATTGAGCCTCACAATAAGTGACCACTGTCCAGCGTGCCCTACTAGGAGTGTCTGCTGTGGGAGCTCCGAGGGCCAGGGCCCAGGCACTGGGGAGGACACACAGCCTTCCTCCCTGACCCTCAGATGGTCAAAGCTCACAACCTGACCTGGGAACTCCTGAAATGTTGAAAGAAGGAAACTTGGATGTGGAATATGAAATTTTCAGTGCTAATCTCTGACTGTTACCAACGGATGAAAGGAAAGGGGCTTGAGAAGGTGTAATGCCTTTTGAAAATGCCTGCTAAGCACGGGGTCCTGGACATTGAGATGACCCAGGATGTGGGAGATGACAAACGAGGATGGTGCCTGGGGTGGAAAAGGGTAACTGAACCAAAGCTAAAAATTCAGAGCCTTTCAAACCTTTATCCTGGCCATATTTCTACTCCTCTCTGCAACACCACAGCTCAGCACAGGTAAGTCCTAGCTTCCAGAGGCCCCACAGTGTGCCAGTGGTGGTCATGATGGCAATGCCCAAAGTGCACCACCACAGGCTTCTGCTGACTGAGCGCCGCTTAAGGCCAGGACTCTTGCATGGCTTCCTCATTCAACAGAGCACTACAAGGCAGGAGCTGTTTTATTTCAACAAATCTAAGATGCAACTGATTTTAAGGTGATCCCAATTTCAGAGCTGTTAAAATGTGGAAAAGAAAATGGTACGAGGTAGAATTGACGGAGGCAGGCAATTTCACCCCCATTTTACAGACAAGGAGCTCACAGAGAGATCACAGCACTTGGCCAAAAATCATGGGTGGCAAACAGCAGAGCTGGAACGAGAACCCTAATTTCTGACCCCAGAGCTCCCCTCTTAACTTCTAGAAGGATTTGCCTCCCAGTGCAGAAAAAGAGGAAAAACTGACTCTCAGTCACAGCCTTGCTATGGGATAGAGGGACCGTCAGAAGTTGGGTTTGATTTAGACACTGCGAAAAACGTCCCCAGCTGAGACGGCTGGCACACGCTGGACAAAACTACCTTCTCTGACAATTCGTGAAAGAAAACGAGCCTCAAGCCCCTGCTCTCAGACACCATGCTTAGAAAGCAGATGTGCCCAGGACTGCAGCTGGGCCTGAGAGGTTAAAAGTTAACCAACACTGACCACTCAGGTAAAGGTCAGCAAACGGCGAAGGCGGGTTGTTGGGATTGAGCCTCACAATAAGTGACCACTGTCCAGCGTGCCCTACTAGGAGTGTCTGCTGTGGGAGCTCCGAGGGCCAGGGCCCAGGCACTGGGGAGGACACACAGCCTTCCTCCCTGACCCTCAGATGGTCAAAGCTCACAACCTGACCTGGGAACTCCTGAAATGTTGAAAGAAGGAAACTTGGATGTGGAATATGAAATTTTCAGTGCTAATCTCTGACTGTTACCAACGGATGAAAGGAAAGGGGCTTGAGAAGGTGTAATGCCTTTTGAAAATGCCTGCTAAGCACGGGGTCCTGGACATTGAGATGACCCAGGATGTGGGAGATGACAAACGAGGATGGTGCCTGGGGTGGAAAAGGGTAACTGAACCAAAGCAGATACCTGTCCTCCTCCCTCGATCTGGAGCTCTGCCTCGGCTCCTCCCTTCCTCTCTGTTCCCCCCAAGTAAGGATCTCCAGGTCCCAGAGTCACCCTTGAGAATCAGAGAGTGAAACATAGAGAAGATGGTCTGCTTCGTAGAGAATGCTATCAACACGAGAGCAAATCAGATTTAGAGGGACTGTCCCTTTACTCTGTGTGTGTGTGTGTGCTTGTGTGTGCATGCATGTGCACATGTATGTGTTGATTTAAAAACAAAAGAGTCATCTCACACTGCAGCTGGAGGCAGGCTGGTGTGGTGAGAGTACAGACTCCGGCACCAGGTGTGTGCAAACCCAGGCTCTACCTGATGGGACGTGTGACCTTTGGGAAGTCACTCGACCTCTCTTTGCTGTTTCTACACCTGCAAAACGAGAATAACGATGGCTCCTGCCTCACAGGACCAAACGTGCAGACTTGGTAAGTTATTATCTGTGATACCATGCCTGGCACAGTGAAATGCCATTAAATTACTAGCTAGTAGACGCCCAAAGTAGCATATAAACAGGAGATAAGCCTGAGAAAGTGATTTTTATCTCAGCGATTGTTGGCCTTCACAGTGAAGACTGTTGTGGTCTGCACTAGCCTGGGTAGCAGTGAGTGCAGTCGGTTATCAATGCATCTGAGCAGTTAGGAATCTGGGCCTTGAGCCTGTCAGGAGAGCATCACCAGGGCCCTGGGGACATGGAAGAAGCGGGTGCAGCACACGTGCTGGTGCCCCACAGAGGCTCACAAGACCTGCCCTGGTGATCCACAAGGGATGGAGACCTTGCTAAAATCCTGACCCTTGGGACAGCACCTAATAGGGTGAACTCAGGCCCTGGGCTCGGTAGTCAGTAGAGAACACATCCTTTCTCTCTGAGTCTGCTTTCCTCACACGCACCATGCCTGCTCTGCCTTCGTCCAGCCAAGGCCCACGAGTCGGTCTCTCTCAGTGAGCAACGCTGAGCTCAGGAAGTTTGGGAGGCAGCAGGCCCAGAACTGGAGTGAATTCTACCTGAGAACAGGTGGAAGAGCAAAACAAGAAAGATAGGTGTATAGAAAGTGAGAAAGACAGTTGGCTGCACATAGGAGCCAACTCCAGCACGGCCCAATTGTTCATGATTCAAAGACTTTTAATTAGGTGGCTTGAAAACACACACACATACACAGAAATCAGACCCAGAAAGGGGTATTTGATTTTGCTTACAAACTGCCTTCACAGTGCCTGAGAGGAGGGCCAGGCAAGTTCTTCTAGTTTTACACAGGGTGGACACCTGAGCCCCAAATATTTCAACAGGATGTGTGCCAAAGGCTCCAATTACCATTGGTGTAAACACAGGTCACAGGGCTGAAACTCAGCGGGCCCCAGCAAAGGCATACCACAGCTCCCTCAGCACCAAGCTCGGGGCACAGCTGAAGAAGTACCTTGCAAATCACGGATGATTCTCTGCAGCTGGCCCTCCGCGCTGGTGGACGCCATGCTGACGGTGACTGTCTGGGGCCGCCTTTCCTGGCTGTGTGCCTCCTGCCCGGGGCCGCTCAGCAGCGGTCAGACTCCATGGTGGCACCTGCATGGGGAGGAGGCCATGGAGGAAGTGGTCACAGACATGATTTAAAGACAAGCAGTAGAGGGACATCACTCCAGGCACAAAGTCACCCCCTCTGGGAGTGTTCCCTGAACGGGAATGGCTTGACCTTTCTGTGTGAGGCTGCTCTGCAGGCAGTCTCTGATACACTTACATTCAGACACCATGACCTGATTTGAGGCTTCAAAGGAAACGGGATCAACTAAACAGCACAGTCTATACCTTCTGAGCTTCCTTCCTAGTCTGCCTTCTTACACAGGACTGCCTCACTTTCTACCTTTAAAAACACCCCCAGTGACTTCCCTTACACAGGACTGCCCAACCTTTAAAAGTAGCCACTCACTGAGGCACCTGGGCTCGGTTAGTCAGTAGAGAACACATCCTTTCTCTCTGAGTCTGCTTTCCTCACACGCACCATGCCTGCTCTGCCTTCGTCCAGCCAAGGCCCACGAGTCGGTCTCTCTCAGTGAGCAACGCTGAGCTCAGGAAGTTTGGGAGGCAGCAGGCCCAGAACTGGAGTGAATTCTACCTGAGAACAGGTGGAAGAGCAAAACAAGAAAGATAGGTGTATAGAAAGTGAGAAAGACAGTTGGCTGCACATAGGAGCCAACTCCAGCACGGCCCAATTGTTCATGATTCAAAGACTTTTAATTAGGTGGCTTGAAAACACACACACACATACACAGAAATCAGACCCAGAAAGGGGTATTTGATTTTGCTTACAAACTGCCTTCACAGTGCCTGAGAGGAGGGCCAGGCAAGTTCTTCTAGTTTTACACAGGGTGGACACCTGAGCCCCAAATATTTCAACAGGATGTGTGCCAAAGGCTCCAATTACCATTGGTGTAAACACAGGTCACAGGGCTGAAACTCAGCGGGCCCCAGCAAAGGCATACCACAGCTCCCTCAGCACCAAGCTCGGGGCACAGCTGAAGAAGTACCTTGCAAATCACGGATGATTCTCTGCAGCTGGCCCTCCGCGCTGGTGGACGCCATGCTGACGGTGACTGTCTGGGGCCGCCTTTCCTGGCTGTGTGCCTCCTGCCCGGGGCCGCTCAGCAGCGGTCAGACTCCATGGTGGCACCTGCATGGGGAGGAGGCCATGGAGGAAGTGGTCACAGACATGATTTAAAGACAAGCAGTAGAGGGACATCACTCCAGGCACAAAGTCACCCCCTCTGGGAGTGTTCCCTGAACGGGAATGGCTTGACCTTTCTGTGTGAGGCTGCTCTGCAGGCAGTCTCTGATACACTTACATTCAGACACCATGACCTGATTTGAGGCTTCAAAGGAAACGGGATCAACTAAACAGCACAGTCTATACCTTCTGAGCTTCCTTCCTAGTCTGCCTTCTTACACAGGACTGCCTCACTTTCTACCTTTAAAAACACCCCCCAGTGACTCCCTCCACCCTCCTACACCAAGGCCAGAACTAGTCCAAGCCCTGCTCACTGGCCAGCTGGCCGAAGGTGCACCACACTGGATCCATCTACTCCACGCCCAGCCCCATGCTCTCCCGGGCTGCTTTCTCTGAGGAATGGTCGGTAGCCTCTGGCCAAGAGCAGTGGTGGAGGGAGAGGCTGAGGACACATACCCTCAGGGCTTCTGGACCCAGGAGAGCCTGGCTGGCCTTGCTGGGAGCTCGGTGACCTCCAGGTGGGCAGACACCCAGGGGCTACCAGGGGCCTGTGCAGCCCTCGGGACCGGCCGAGGGATGCATCTGTTTTAAGCTTGGTTACAGTCCTCTCACGGCTGGTGAGCTCTGAGTTACCAGCTCTACCCGGGCAGCTGCTGAAGTGATGTACGGACACAGGTGGCCGGGGACCAAGAAAGGAGGAGAAACGAGCTACATCGGAAGGCAGTCTGGACGTGCACGTGGACACCAGCGTATCCTGCTTCAGAACCTCTAATCCTCTCCTCGGATGGCTGACGCAAAGGCACACTCCGTGCTAGCAAATGGGCTGGCAAGGGCAGAGGTGGCCCGAGGAGCCGAGGGCTGTGAGGTGCTTTACACACTCAGTCATTTTAGTCCTCAGAGCACCCTAGGGAGTTGGGGGGTGGGCAGATAAGGTACAAGGGAGAGCCCGGCATACAGAGGAGCTGTAGACCTTGTCTAAGGCCCCGGGCCAGTAGCTCGGTGAACACTAGGAGTCGGAATGCAACCCTTTAGCTCCACAATGGAGCCACTGTCACTGTAGCAAACGCTATCACTTCCCCTGGCTTCTGGGAACTGCCCGGAACTCAGTGCCTCTCAAATGTGCCACCAGTCTGAATGCTTCAAACACAAGCTGGCCCGCACACTCCCACCTCCCTTACTGCTTCAGGAGATAAGGCGGGGGAGAAATGGCCATGAACTTCAAGTTCCCAAATATTTACACAAGCATTCCAAGTGGCCGGCCCGGGGGCCCAGGGGAGGGGCTGTCAAGCCACAGATATGCCTCGGCCTATTTTTAGCTCACCAGAGGGTGTGGCTGTGACTCCGTGAAAAGAGGGCCCAAAGAGGGCTTCTCCCACCTAGGAGGAACTAGACAGAAAGACATCCGTACCCGTCTCCCAGTAATTCCAGACATGGAGTCCAGAGGCTCAGGGGATCCAGTGAGACTCTAAGTCTCCAGCAAGTGCTGGCACCCCACCACCAGTGACACCAAACCGAGGGTGGGCGTGACATACCAGAGCCAGCCTGCCCATCCCTGGGCGGCTCTCTGAGGCACCTGCTGAACACAGAGCCCAAGCAGATACCAGCCAGGGCCCTAGGGAGCAGGAGCTCAGGATGGGGCAGACTTGTGCTGGGGCTCTGCTGCCTGGGCAGACACTAAGCTTCTCCCAGCAAGCAGGAGAGGATCAAGGAACACCGCTGTCAGTGCAGAGCGGCCCTGGCACCACACGGTCAAGTGCAGCCTGGGGCACAGGGCCACGGCAGGCAGCGTCCAGCCCTGAAGGAGCTCCGCTGTACACCAACAAGGCAGACGGGAACGCGTGCAGATGTGCAGATATGGAGGCAGCGATTCATGCAGAGTTACAAATAAAAGTTATGAGTGCTTAGCAAGGAGTGGGAACGAACCAGGGATACACACAACACATGATGTTCGCCGAGTAAACAGAGACAAAACACGGGGAAGAAATCGGATCTGTGGTTCCCCGGGGCTAAGGGAGAAGGGAAGGTCTGACTATAAGAGGGTAGCGGAAATTTTGGGAGGCAATTCTCGTCTGTGTCTTGGTTATGACGGTGGTTACGTGACAATGTATTTGACAAACACATTTGTCGGACCTCATTTATTGTACGTTTCACCTCAACAACAAGAATTGCAGCACTGGGATGATTTACCTGGATGCAATGGGACCCGAGGAAGGGAACTTTCCATCTGCTGAGGGAAGGGAGAGGGTGGTGGACACTTCGTGATGGCCACTGGGTTGGGCGAGGCCAAAAAAAAAAATGAACAGGAAGTCATCAAAGAGGCCCAAGGAGGAAAGGGCGCTGGGGCCGAGGGCACAGCAGGGGTAGAGGCCATTTCTCTATCTGTACTCCTCCTATCTGACTATGGTGAACAGAGAGCCTTGTAGCTTCGGGGAGAAATAATCCTGAAAGAAGGTGACATATACCCCGAGTCCACTGGGTCTATGAGGGTGTGGCTGTGACTCCGTGAAAAGAGGGCCCAAAGAGGGCTTCTCCCACCTAGGAGGAACTAGACAGAAAGACATCCGTACCCGTCTCCCAGTAATTCCAGACATGGAGTCCAGAGGCTCAGGGGATCCAGTGAGACTCTAAGTCTCCAGCAAGTGCTGGCACCCCACCACCAGTGACACCAAACCGAGGGTGGGCGTGACATACCAGAGCCAGCCTGCCCATCCCTGGGCGGCTCTCTGAGGCACCTGCTGAACACAGAGCCCAAGCAGATACCAGCCAGGGCCCTAGGGAGCAGGAGCTCAGGATGGGGCAGACTTGTGCTGGGGCTCTGCTGCCTGGGCAGACACTAAGCTTCTCCCAGCAAGCAGGAGAGGATCAAGGAACACCGCTGTCAGTGCAGAGCGGCCCTGGCACCACACGGTCAAGTGCAGCCTGGGGCACAGGGCCACGGCAGGCAGCGTCCAGCCCTGAAGGAGCTCCGCTGTACACCAACAAGGCAGACGGGAACGCGTGCAGATGTGCAGATATGGAGGCAGCGATTCATGCAGAGTTACAAATAAAAGTTATGAGTGCTTAGCAAGGAGTGGGAACGAACCAGGGATACACACAACACATGATGTTCGCCGAGTAAACAGAGACAAAACACGGGGAAGAAATCGGATCTGTGGTTCCCCGGGGCTAAGGGAGAAGGGAAGGTCTGACTATAAGAGGGTAGCGGAAATTTTGGGAGGCAATTCTCGTCTGTGTCTTGGTTATGACGGTGGTTACGTGACAATGTATTTGACAAACACATTTGTCGGACCTCATTTATTGTACGTTTCACCTCAACAACAAGAATTGCAGCACTGGGATGATTTACCTGGATGCAATGGGACCCGAGGAAGGGAACTTTCCATCTGCTGAGGGAAGGGAGAGGGTGGTGGACACTTCGTGATGGCCACTGGGTTGGGCGAGGCCAAAAAAAAAAATGAACAGGAAGTCATCAAAGAGGCCCAAGGAGGAAAGGGCGCTGGGGCCGAGGGCACAGCAGGGGTAGAGGCCATTTCTCTATCTGTACTCCTCCTATCTGACTATGGTGAACAGAGAGCCTTGTAGCTTCGGGGAGAAATAATCCTGAAAGAAGGTGACATATACCCCGAGTCCACTGGGTCTATGTGCATGCTTACTTAATGTAAGGTAAGAGTCGCAGGTGATCGGGAGGGCAGAGCCTGAAGAGGAAGTCCTAACAGCAACAGACTCTGAGTCACTGCATCCAGGCTCAGGCTCTGGCTAGGATAACGCAGGAACTATACAACCCGCTGGATTTCCTAGAACCAGCCCTCTTTGGAGCCTGCCTGACTGGAGGGCAACCGTGTCTACACACCAAAGTGGTATTCTGGCATGACAAGCCTGAGCAGACAGAAGCAAGTGTCAAGTACAAATTTGCATTTACCAATTACATTGCCAATGACTGATCAAGGGCATTTGCCATCTGTCTCTGTGGAGACTGACCTCCGTGCTGTGACAATTGCTGACCTTCAACACCCCCTGAGGTTGTTCAGGGTGGAGTAGGCACTCTGTGCTCCAGGGAATCTGTTGGGGCAGGTCTTTCGATAGGCGGATGCTTTTAGGAACAGATTTTATTATCTCAATGCTTGCATCTCCTCATTATTTAGAAAAGCACTAAATCTCCTCATGGTGACATCAGATCCTCATGACTAACCGAAAGCCCTTTGTAAAATGACTGTTTAGTGATAGGACTTCCCTGGTGGTCCAGTGGCTAAGGCTCCATTCTCCCAATTAGTAGGCCTGAGTTCAATCCCTGGTCAGGGAACTAGATATCACATGCTGATCCTGTGTGATCATAACTAAGACCTGGTACAACTAAATATATAAATATTAAAATAAGATTTATTTATAAAAAAAATAGACTGTTTAAGGATATTGAACTGCCCCCTCACCAAAATCCTGAAATATTGATCTTCCTCCCACTGCCTCTTTGGAGCAGTTTCTCAGAGCTACCTGGGGTGCTTCCTCCCGAGCTGCAGTCCTAATTACACCCCAAATAAAACTTAACCCACAAATCTCGAGTTGTTCATCTTTTTCAGCTGACACACACTCCTCAGGACATCCTGGCGCTTTGGTGAAGCCGCAAGTGTCAGCCCAAGACCAGGAGTCCTTCTCCACCTGAGTCTTGGAGTGCCTCCCTCTGCCAAGGCCAAGCTCCCAGGTCACAGGCTGAGCTGTGCCCAAGCGCCGATTACACACGTTGATGTTCCCAAGAGCCTGCATCACCACCAAGGCAAAGCCCTGAGAAACTGCTGTTGGGCTGGTAGGTCACAGCGGGCTTCCCCACCACGGCTGTGGGTCACCACCTCCCAGGATTTCAGGAAGCAAATGGTCACCATAAGAGTGGATCTGAAAGAATGACTCTTAGCATTGTGGCCTGCCTTTTCCTGATCCTGAGGTTATTCTTAAACTTCAAAAGACACAGAATGAGGGGACAGCCTCCTTCCATTCAACGTCCTTGTGTTTCCCTTTGGCTTAGGGATGAACTATTTTTCACTCACAACACCTCTGATACCACGTGTGTCGCTTTTCTCCATACCCATATCCAGCTGTCCCCACCAGGTATCCTGCAATTCAATCGTTTTCTTTTGTCCATGCCACATGGCTTATGGGATCTTACTTCCTTGACCAGGGACTGAACCCACGCCCTCAACAGTGAAAGCTGGGAGTCCTCGATTTTAGGAACAGATTTTTTGAAAAGCACTCTCCTCATGGTGACATCAGATCCTCATGACTAACCGAAAGCCCTTTGTAAAATGACTGTTTAGTGATAGGACTTCCCTGGTGGTCCAGTGGCTAAGGCTCCATTCTCCCAATTAGTAGGCCTGAGTTCAATCCCTGGTCAGGGAACTAGATATCACATGCTGATCCTGTGTGATCATAACTAAGACCTGGTACAACTAAATATATAAATATTAAAATAAGATTTATTTATAAAAAAAATAGACTGTTTAAGGATATTGAACTGCCCCCTCACCAAAATCCTGAAATATTGATCTTCCTCCCACTGCCTCTTTGGAGCAGTTTCTCAGAGCTACCTGGGGTGCTTCCTCCCGAGCTGCAGTCCTAATTACACCCCAAATAAAACTTAACCCACAAATCTCGAGTTGTTCATCTTTTTCAGCTGACACACACTCCTCAGGACATCCTGGCGCTTTGGTGAAGCCGCAAGTGTCAGCCCAAGACCAGGAGTCCTTCTCCACCTGAGTCTTGGAGTGCCTCCCTCTGCCAAGGCCAAGCTCCCAGGTCACAGGCTGAGCTGTGCCCAAGCGCCGATTACACACGTTGATGTTCCCAAGAGCCTGCATCACCACCAAGGCAAAGCCCTGAGAAACTGCTGTTGGGCTGGTAGGTCACAGCGGGCTTCCCCACCACGGCTGTGGGTCACCACCTCCCAGGATTTCAGGAAGCAAATGGTCACCATAAGAGTGGATCTGAAAGAATGACTCTTAGCATTGTGGCCTGCCTTTTCCTGATCCTGAGGTTATTCTTAAACTTCAAAAGACACAGAATGAGGGGACAGCCTCCTTCCATTCAACGTCCTTGTGTTTCCCTTTGGCTTAGGGATGAACTATTTTTCACTCACAACACCTCTGATACCACGTGTGTGGCTTTTTTCCATACCCATATCCAGCTGACCCCACCAGGTATCCTGCAATTCAATCGTTTTTCTTTTTGTCCATGCCACATGGCTTATGGGATCTTACTTCCTTGACCAGGGACTGAACCCACGCCCTCAACAGTGAAAGCTGGGAGTCCTAACCACTGGCCCACAGGGAAGTCCCTCAGTTCAATTCTAACTCTAATTACCTGAAGTCAGTGCAGACCCTATCAGTTAAGGGCGCAGTCCGCAAGACTGCCCCAGCGTCAGACACCAGTCATGAGTCCTAGCACCTGGCTCTTCCCGTACTTCTGACCAAACAGCTCTAAGTCGGGGCTCCCACAATCCCCCCTCTAAGGTTTGATAATTTGTTAGCCCAGCTCACAAAACTTGGGGAAACATTTTACTCCTACCAGTTTATTTTAAAGGATATAATCCAGCAACAGCCAAAAGGAAGCTATGCATAGATAAGGGGAAAAGGGGTGTGCATGGAGCTTCCATACCCTCAGGGCTCTGCACCTTCCAGCATCTGTTGCTCAGCAGAGAATTTCTCAGAACCCTGTCTTTTCTAGGGTTTTAAGGAGGTTTCATTCCATAGGGACGACTGATGAAATCACTGGCCACTGGTGAGTAACTCCACCTTCAGTCCTTCGCCAGTCTCCAAAGAAGTCTGAAGACAGGACTGAAGCTCCTCCAGCAGCCAGCCCGCACAAGAGGCCCCCTATCCAGGGGCCCAGGAAGCGTCATCTGACAGCATAAACTGTGTGGTTGAGATGGTTTCCTCATGAATAACAAAAGACACTCCTATGACCCAGGAGTACTCCTATTATTCCAAGAGTTTTGGAAGCTCTGTGCCAGGAACCAGAGACCAGGGACACATTTCCTATTATATCACATGAACCTGGTTCTGGCACGAGCCAGTGTGATCCTGACCTCTGCGACCCGCTGGCCAACTGCTCTCCTAACTCAGGACACACTCAGAGATTGCTCTGTCCACACTGCCACGGGCTCCAGGACTCCAGTGCCTTGCCAGGCCCCCCAGTGCAAATCACCGCCATGAACCCAGGGTCCTTGCTGATGACAATTTAAACACCTCCACCTCTGTCTCTGGCAAGTTTTTGCAAATGCCAGATAAACTCGTTTTATAAAACTTGGGGGAACCCTGGATTCGCTTGCCGACAAAACAAAACTATGTTTAAGCTTACCCGGTATGTCTGAAAGCATCCAATCTTCTCATAAATAGGAAAACAGACTAAACACATTTTTAGAAATTCTTATGAACTAGCTGGGACTACTGCCTAATTTTCAAGTCACAGCCTAGAAGGACCTTCCCCAACTTCCAAATTCCTCCCACACCTGCCCAGTAGCCCTAAATGCCTTAAACAACAGACAGCAAGCAGTTCAATCCCAAATTAAGATGCAAAGACGCTGACTCACATACACTTCTTTACACTTTGGTACAAATGACTAATACTCACAAAGCTGCCCAGAAGTTGGCTCTGGCAGGAGCACCACAATGCCAACTGAAAACTGGCACTTGCCATCTGCCTCTACAAGGATTAAGTCACTAGCCACTGCGGTCATTGACCTTCAACACATCCTGACAGGAGCTCAGTGTGGAGATCAGGAATGAAGCGCTCTCTACTCTGGGAAACTAGCAGAACAGGTCTTCAGGCAGGTTTTAATAGATACTTTCAGGAGAAGATCCTATGAGCCCAAATCCTTACATCTTCTCTTATGGAGAAAAGCACTAAAAGCATTAACAGTGACATCTGCTGCTCATGACTTGCCGCAAGCCTTTGCCAAAATGTGTGCCTGACCGCCATGTACCCATTTCACTAAAATCATATGCAACACAACCTAAGCCCCTACCTCTGTGGAGCAGTTACTCAGAGCTCCCCAAGATGACATTGTCTCCCAGGCTAAAGTCCTCATCTTGCCCCAAAGAAAACTTATCTCAAAACTCTCATGTTGGGGCTTCCCTGATAGCTCAGTGGTAAAGAGTTCTCCCGCCAGTGCAGGAGACACAGGTTCGATTCCTGATCCAGGAAGATCCCATATGCCGCGGAACAACTAAGCCCGTGAGCCACAAGTATGGAGCCCATGGGCCACAACTATTGAAGCCCGTGTGCCCTAGAGCCCGAGTTCCACAACAAGAGAAATCACCACAACAAGAAGCCTGCTCACCTCCACTAGAGAGGAGCCCCCACTCCTTGCAACTAGAGAAGAGCCTGTGGCAGCAGTGAAAACCCAGAATAGCCAAAAATAAAGCAATAAATAGAATTAAAAAAAAAAAAAACCTCTCATGTTGTGGTTGCTTTTTTTTTTTTCCAGTCGACAACCACATCTGAGTAGCCACGTAAGGAAAGAAGAATGAACAGAGGGGGAGGAGGAGGTGTGGGGCACAGAAGACAACCTCGCCTGGCCTGCCAGATTTGTTGTACTTGCTCCCAACAGAAAAGCTAAGAGAAGGCACCATACAGTTGGCTCCTCCCAGACGCCTGAGCAAGGTGGAGCATACCAGCCGTCAATTCTAGCCTGACCAGGAACAAATGTTAACTAGGACATTTCAGATCGGTCAAAAGCAGAAAGCTTTCTGTAGAGTCCATTGCCTTGGCCTGGTTCAGCACACCCAACAGCGTCTACCCAGCTGCCACCTATGGAAAGCGGGCCCCTTGGCTGGTACCTGGGGCTGTGAAGGCCTGGAGGTCCTAGAGTCAGTCAGCGCTGAAGCAGTCAGTGGGCAGGCGGGCTGCCCTCGCCAGGGCTTCAAGACGGGGCCTAGGAGAGTGCCGGAGAGTCTGTGAGAGGCCAGCTCAGAGGCCGATGCTTCAGCATGTGTGAGCAAAGTCTCGTTAGGTGACCTAATTATAATTGTTGTTGTTGTTGAAAGTCGCTCAGTTGTACATGACTCTTTGTGATCCCATAGACTGTACCCTGTCAGGCGCCTCTGTCCACGGAATTCTCCAGGCAATTCTACTGGAGTGAGTAGTCATTCTCTTCTCCGAACTGGGGTCTCCTGCACTGCAGGCAATCTTCACCGGCTGAACTACCAGGAAAGTTCCAATTATAATTAGAGACCTACACTTAAAGTGCTAACTGCAGGCCTGGGTCATCTTGCCCAAATGCTCGTTGCTCATAATATCCTCTTTCTTAAAGGGAAGGTAGATTTGAGATTCTGCCATCACTTCTTGAACCTCCTCTGCCCCTTCCTCCCACCAACAATTTCAGATTTCTTGGTCCCTCCTCCTGGGACAAAAATCCAGATTCCAGTTGGCTGACCCAGAATAGCCAAAAATAAAGCAATAAATAGAATTAAAAAAAAAAAAAACCTCTCATGTTGTGGTTGCTTTTTTTTTTTTCCAGTCGACAACCACATCTGAGTAGCCACGTAAGGAAAGAAGAATGAACAGAGGGGGAGGAGGAGGTGTGGGGCACAGAAGACAACCTCGCCTGGCCTGCCAGATTTGTTGTACTTGCTCCCAACAGAAAAGCTAAGAGAAGGCACCATACAGTTGGCTCCTCCCAGACGCCTGAGCAAGGTGGAGCATACCAGCCGTCAATTCTAGCCTGACCAGGAACAAATGTTAACTAGGACATTTCAGATCGGTCAAAAGCAGAAAGCTTTCTGTAGAGTCCATTGCCTTGGCCTGGTTCAGCACACCCAACAGCGTCTACCCAGCTGCCACCTATGGAAAGCGGGCCCCTTGGCTGGTACCTGGGGCTGTGAAGGCCTGGAGGTCCTAGAGTCAGTCAGCGCTGAAGCAGTCAGTGGGCAGGCGGGCTGCCCTCGCCAGGGCTTCAAGACGGGGCCTAGGAGAGTGCCGGAGAGTCTGTGAGAGGCCAGCTCAGAGGCCGATGCTTCAGCATGTGTGAGCAAAGTCTCGTTAGGTGACCTAATTATAATTGTTGTTGTTGTTGAAAGTCGCTCAGTTGTACATGACTCTTTGTGATCCCATAGACTGTACCCTGTCAGGCGCCTCTGTCCACGGAATTCTCCAGGCAATTCTACTGGAGTGAGTAGTCATTCTCTTCTCCGAACTGGGGTCTCCTGCACTGCAGGCAATCTTCACCGGCTGAACTACCAGGAAAGTTCCAATTATAATTAGAGACCTACACTTAAAGTGCTAACTGCAGGCCTGGGTCATCTTGCCCAAATGCTCGTTGCTCATAATATCCTCTTTCTTAAAGGGAAGGTAGATTTGAGATTCTGCCATCACTTCTTGAACCTCCTCTTTGCCCCCTTCCTCCCACCAACAATTTCAGATTTCTTGGTCCCTCCTCCTGGGACATATATAAAACTGGGCCAGATTCCAGTTGGCTGACCCAGAAGAGCAGGGTCAAGAGGGACTTGGGGGTATGAGGTGTTGCTGCTTCTGGGCACGGAGAAAGCCGTCACTTTTTAGGAAGGTGGGTGGCTCAGGAAGAAGCCAAGTATGGATATACTTGGGGGGGTGCAGGGCTGACATCTTGCCCCTGGAAAACCCAGAGAAACACCCAGGACCCTATTCAGAATGCAGAATCAGATTCACCTTGGGAAATTTCCATTCCCCATCACGTACCAAATAATGCAGTAAAAAATCACACCATGATTGAGGGAGACCATGATATAACTGGGTCAAACTATTATGAGGCAATTTTGGCCTATCGGTCTTGGGACGTTTTTTGACCTCTTCCCACGTGTGTGTGTTTTCATGTGCAGTGTTACCCTTTACGTTCCTCCCTGGAGGAGATGGGCAAGGACGAGAACAGACATCCTCAGTGGCTAACTCCGGCTGAAGTTTCTAAGCCCTGCTCCTGACCAGGCTGCAGATGCCCTGGAAATATACCTGGGGCTACAGTTCCTTCCAGCTCCACATTAAGCCACCACCTCTGATTCAGCTGCCAGCCTGCCCTGGACCTCTCACAAGGGTTCTCCTTTCGGCCTAGCCCTCTGCAGACCAGTGACTTGCTTGGAATGTTTTTTCCCTTCAGTTTTTCCTCTGGATTCCAAGGGCTCCCCTAACCTGGTTTTCTGCCCCAGGGCAAGGGTGTAGTACCTCAGGCTCAGAGATGGTTGGCCAGATCTGCCCTTGGACCCTGGAACCAGTCACAGGACGACAGATTCTCAAGTCTGTCCTTGGAAACACACTGACGCATATACCCTCAACCCTACACAGAGGTTCCGGCCCAACTAGAAACAGGCACCTGGTTTCTTTCAAATGCCACACAGACATGTGTGAATAGGAAGCCACTCAAACCATCACACGCATGGGCTCCAAGGCGAGGAAGAGGGAAAACCACCTTCTACCCAACTCAGCACAGCTCTGTCATCTTGATCTTCAAACAGTCAGGGAGCCCATGTGCTCCAAGGCTGAAGTTCTCAAGGGAAAAGTATAATGACACATCTAATAATAGCAGGATAAACACACACACACAAACACACACACAAGGGAAGAGTTCAAACCCAGACCTATTGATTTACTTGTTAAAACAGATACTATTAAACCAATCAAGAGCTTAAAAATAAAAACAAAAAAAAGAAAAACCTGGCACCGAGATCACCAAGAGAAACACTTTATCTTTTGACCAACACAGTAACATCCAGCAGATGAGCAGGGTGAGTAGGTGGGCAGAGGATGACAAGACCAAACTCCCCTCTGTCCACAGGCGGCCTCTGGTTAACGAACCCTCCAAGCTCTGCTGCCTGGCTTCTCCAGTGAGTGGCTCCAGATCACGGATTCCATCAGTGATTTTCACCATGGCACCACGGCTAGACAACTCGCTGCCTCTGACTCACGATTAAAGACACTCTTGTTTTGAGTCAACAAAGTTGTCCTTGGAATCGCTAGGAAACACAGGCTGCCCATTAGCCAAGCCTCTCCCCTAAAGGGAAGAGGGGAACTGCCACGTCTTAAATGCCTACTGCATGCTCTAGAGGCAGCAGCCCACAGATGCAGTGATCAGCAAGGCACAAAGCTGCCAGTTGCTCCGATCTTGTGCTGTTTTGGGTGGTTCCTCTCGTAACACACATTTGTGGGGCCATCCAATCCCACAGGACCAGTTTAAAAGCACGGCTCCCGGACCCATCTGGTGTCCCCAAAGCAGCCACAGGAGAATACTTGCTTGGAATGTTTTCTTCAGTTTTCCTCTGGATTCCAAGGGTATGGTTCTCTTTCCAAATGGGCAACCCCCAAGTCACAGGACGACAGATTCTCAAGTCTGTCCTTGGAAACACACTGACGCATATACCCTCAACCCTACACAGAGGTTCCGGCCCAACTAGAAACAGGCACCTGGTTTCTTTCAAATGCCACACAGACATGTGTGAATAGGAAGCCACTCAAACCATCACACGCATGGGCTCCAAGGCGAGGAAGAGGGAAAACCACCTTCTACCCAACTCAGCACAGCTCTGTCATCTTGATCTTCAAACAGTCAGGGAGCCCATGTGCTCCAAGGCTGAAGTTCTCAAGGGAAAAGTATAATGACACATCTAATAATAGCAGGATAAACACACACACACAAACACACACACAAGGGAAGAGTTCAAACCCAGACCTATTGATTTACTTGTTAAAACAGATACTATTAAACCAATCAAGAGCTTAAAAATAAAAACAAAAAAAAGAAAAACCTGGCACCGAGATCACCAAGAGAAACACTTTATCTTTTGACCAACACAGTAACATCCAGCAGATGAGCAGGGTGAGTAGGTGGGCAGAGGATGACAAGACCAAACTCCCCTCTGTCCACAGGCGGCCTCTGGTTAACGAACCCTCCAAGCTCTGCTGCCTGGCTTCTCCAGTGAGTGGCTCCAGATCACGGATTCCATCAGTGATTTTCACCATGGCACCACGGCTAGACAACTCGCTGCCTCTGACTCACGATTAAAGACACTCTTGTTTTGAGTCAACAAAGTTGTCCTTGGAATCGCTAGGAAACACAGGCTGCCCATTAGCCAAGCCTCTCCCCTAAAGGGAAGAGGGGAACTGCCACGTCTTAAATGCCTACTGCATGCTCTAGAGGCAGCAGCCCACAGATGCAGTGATCAGCAAGGCACAAAGCTGCCAGTTGCTCCGATCTTGTGCTGTTTTGGGTGGTTCCTCTCGTAACACACATTTGTGGGGGCCATCCAATCCCCACAGGACCAGTTTAAAAGCACGGCTCCCGGACCCATCTGGTGTCCCCAAAGCAGCCACAGGAGCAAAGACTGTCCAAAGAGCTGCTTGAGGGCTGACTCTAAAGCAACACAAAAATAATAGGAGCAAAATATTAACTGTAGCATCTAATAGGTGAGGGTACATTCACTATACAATTCTTTAATGATACTGTATGTTTATTTTCCTAATAAAGTACTGAAAACAAATGAAAAACTAAGTGAAGCACGACACAAAGAACACTTTTAACAGAAGCAGAAAATATTTTTCTTAAAGCCTTTTCAGATTGTTTTAATCAAAGAAGGCCACGTCCCATCACTGAGACAATTACCTCTGATTTCCAGGGTGCTAACAGCAATGGCTCATGACTGGCCGAGGGTATTCAACAATCTGTGAGCAGAACTTTCATGGGAGGGAGGGTCAAGTGAAACCTACTCAATACGGGCCCAGTTCAGAGGGTAGGAGCTACCGAAAGCAGAAAGCCTCAGCGTGACAGCTCTTCCCTCTCGCCCCCTGCAGTCCCCCGCAGCCCGCATTAGGCAGATGGCAGAGGAGTTAAGCTTGCTACAGCGGCGACCATAAAGCTGGAAGTGGTAGGAGAGCGGCGGGCAGATTAAGGCCTGATCCTCTGCCCTCAAAGAGCCCCTGACCCATTTCTCTGTTTGGAAAGGAAACTGCTGTGGTACGGGGGCACAGGGGCTGTGGCCAACGCTGGTAGCGCTCTTGTTTTTTTGCGGAGGGGATAGCGGATGGGACTGAAAAGAGCGACAAGAGACATCAGACCATACAAGTGCACTGCGAACCACATGGTTAAAGCTGTCAACCACACACACTTTCCTTAAAAAAATAAAATCCAGCCCTCCAGCCTAGGTTCTTAACAGCCTGGACTCTAGCCTAGGTCTGGTGCAGACATACCAACATTCATAAATCCACGGGAGCTTCAGGAACAATCACCTGGGGGCTATCTTGAAACTGCACCACAGCGCAACCGCCGTGGGTCAACAGAAACAGGCCATGGCCTGTGCATGGCTCAGGATAAACAAACCGTCAGCTTACAGACGGGGGTGGGGGTGGGGGTGGGGGTTCGGGGGGGGGGGGAGGGCAGAGGCCCGGGCAAAGTTAAGTTTAGGAGTCTCGCAAAGTTAAGGTCTGGGCTGTCCCGGCTCAGCTGAGGCTGGAAGTACACTTCCTACGGTCTGCGGCCTTGGACAATCCAGGTAGAAACCCCTCCCGTGCTCATAGACTCCAGAACTTGTTCTGAGACCACATGGTGGGCCCCTTGGCCGTCGGGGGGGTCCTAGAGCTGGTGTTTGGAGGGGGCGGGGGGTGTCTGTTTTTCTAACTGAATAGCAGAGGAGGCCTGGGTTCCAGCGTCAGATTCACCAGCCCTACGTGCTTCCTAAGCCCGCGGGGCAAGGGCGCGGGGCTCCGGCTCGGACGGGGTCTGTGGGAAACCCAGGATGGGCGGACGTTAAGGGCAACAGGTGACAAGCCGCGCCCGGAGAGGAGTTCTCCGCTCCGGAGACGACAGCGGCTAGAGGTGCCCCCTGAGCCTGGTCGGCCCTCCGCAGCACGTACTCACTCGTGGTTCCAAGGCGGGACAGAACCGAAACTTTCTGCGGCCAAGCGGAAGAGTACGAGAGCGCAGGATAGGCAGCCATGATACGCAGACTCCTCCGCAGGCTGTCGCGGACTACAACTCCCGGCACGCTCCACAGGACCGCTGTCTACACTCTCATTGGACTCCACAGGCCGACGAGCGCGAACTACAACACCCAGCATGCTTCGCAGAGCCGCGGTTCACAACTACCCCCGGTCCCGGGGGGCAGCTGGCCTTAATTTAACTCTTGCAACCTCCGGGAGCCTGCATGTCGATAAACATATGTCTAGGCTGCTGAAAGCCGTGCTGTCCATGTATGGCTTTTGAGAATTAGAATTGTGACCAATCTGAGTTGAACTGTACATGTGCTGTGAGTGCAAAATACACCTAAGTTCCAAAAAACTGTCAAATATAGCTAACATAAAAATTTATACTGATTCCATGTTGAAATGATCATTAAAAAATATATATACATATATATGTGTATGTTCTGGGCTAAATAAAAAGCATTATACTTTGATGGGCCTGATGGTCTCTTTTCATCCCCCTTTGCTTACCTGACACAGGGACCTGCTTAAAATCAGTGCTCAAAAACTGTAGATCCCTAAGACTGTCCGTAATACCGAGAGCCTGGAGTCATTAACACAGATAGAACTCAGTTTTGAATCTGGACAGAACGGTTTCATTCCTTCTAAGGAGGTGAGCTCACCACCCGTGGCCAGTGGCACAAATACAGAGCTTGAGACGCGTGCTCCAGATCAGAAACTCTTAGAAGAAGATGGAACAGTTATCACTCTATGAAACCATCGCGCCTGCATGTTTTCTGAATGAGGATGCCATGGAGACTTGTAAATTTGGCTAGTTGAAAGCATATATACCTCTAAACCAGGGATCTGGGATAGGCATGAAGAAACTATATATCGCAAGCTTAAAATGTTATTAAAGTAGTAGTTTGATAATTAATATAAGCTTTGGTGGGTCAGAGGTGAATTTTAAGTTTAAAACAAAGGGGCCTTGGCTACTGAAATGATGCGCTTTTGCTATTTTGTCTATCGAGAACTGGATGTTGTAGCACATTCCCAAAACTGAACACAAGGACTAGGAAAAAAAAAAAAACCTGTTAATGAATGAACTACCTCCCCTAACTTCCTCCGGCTCTCCTTCCAATTTCTAAGTTCTGTTTTCTATTTCTAAGTTGTGAAGCGCTCTGAGTAAGCACTCCATAGAGAAAAATGCATGCATCAGCAATGAATGGGCCTAAGAGAGTAGTCCAACAGTCTGTGGAGTACTTCAGCCTATGGCCATCCTCTGTTCCTTGACTCCTGCAGCACCATCTTTATCTCTCTGCCTGTTTCCACCATTTGCTCTAGAAACACTTCTACTTCCCAGGATTTACCCACCCTCTTCTCTCAGCCCTGCAACCTTCCAAGTCCACATGCTCATATGTTGCCAGTCTGTTCTCTCTGATGCTCAAGGGTGATTTTCTGAGATGACAGGAAGTCAAGGAGCCAAGCCACCTTTGTCATCCTTTGGTCCTTCTAGCCACATTCTTTGTTGCGGGGAGAAGGGGGCTGCAACAACTCCACACCTAAAATCTGGGCTGACCTCAAGGTGAAGAGGGGACTGTACTCAGAATAACTTGGTGAAGGGTAAGGATCATTTTCTTCCCCTTACCAAACTTTCTTTCAAATCTGTCAAATATATCCTACCAACTTTTCAGGATGCCTCAAACTCCCAGCATTCCTTGTGATTGAAGGGCTGACCTCTGCAAGTCCTTGTCCTTGGAAAACTCAAGTGCCCAGCCAGGGGAGAGATAGGGAGGCACAGAAAACTGAGGCTAGGAGCACTCAAGACAAATTTGGCCTCTCGGGCAATTTCACCTAAGGCCTGAGTGAAACCAATTACCCACTGTCCTGACCCACACAGAGCTTGTTCCACGCTTTATCTCAAGTCTTCCTTTTGCATCAGTCCATTCACCCAGCATCCTAACCCAGATCCTTCATAAGCAGAGAGCTTTCGAGAATCTTAAATAATAGGACTTCCTGGTGGTCCAGTGGCTACGACTCCATGCTCCCAGTGCAGGGGGCCCAGGTATGATCTCTGGCCAGGGAACTAGATTCCACATGCTGCAACCAAGAGTTTGGATGCTGCAACAAAGATTCGGTGTGCTACAGAGAAAATCGAAGATCTTGCATGCTATAACTAAGATCTGGTGCAGCCAAATACATAAATAATAAAGGAATTTAAAATAATGATCTTGAGTAGAAATGAGGAGGCCATAAATAGCCCAAGGTAAGTCAGTACATGCTTATCTTTTAGTTGCATATATAATACAGTGATGTTTAATGTTTTACGGGTGATTTTAAGAGTAATTCATATCTGTCCCACCCAGGAAGGTTTCCCAAATGAAAGCCTAGAACCCTTCTCATCAGTTCCTTGACTCCTGCAGCACCATCTTTATCTCTCTGCCTGTTTCCACCATTTGCTCTAGAAACACTTCTACTTCCCAGGATTTACCCACCCTCTTCTCTCAGCCCTGCAACCTTCCAAGTCCACATGCTCATATGTTGCCAGTCTGTTCTCTCTGATGCTCAAGGGTGATTTTCTGAGATGACAGGAAGTCAAGGAGCCAAGCCACCTTTGTCATCCTTTGGTCCTTCTAGCCACATTCTTTGTTGCGGGGAGAAGGGGGCTGCAACAACTCCACACCTAAAATCTGGGCTGACCTCAAGGTGAAGAGGGGACTGTACTCAGAATAACTTGGTGAAGGGTAAGGATCATTTTCTTCCCCTTACCAAACTTTCTTTCAAATCTGTCAAATATATCCTACCAACTTTTCAGGATGCCTCAAACTCCCAGCATTCCTTGTGATTGAAGGGCTGACCTCTGCAAGTCCTTGTCCTTGGAAAACTCAAGTGCCCAGCCAGGGGAGAGATAGGGAGGCACAGAAAACTGAGGCTAGGAGCACTCAAGACAAATTTGGCCTCTCGGGCAATTTCACCTAAGGCCTGAGTGAAACCAATTACCCACTGTCCTGACCCACACAGAGCTTGTTCCACGCTTTATCTCAAGTCTTCCTTTTGCATCAGTCCATTCACCCAGCATCCTAACCCAGATCCTTCATAAGCAGAGAGCTTTCGAGAATCTTAAATAATAGGACTTCCTGGTGGTCCAGTGGCTACGACTCCATGCTCCCAGTGCAGGGGGCCCAGGTATGATCTCTGGCCAGGGAACTAGATTCCACATGCTGCAACCAAGAGTTTGGATGCTGCAACAAAGATTCGGTGTGCTACAGAGAAAATCGAAGATCTTGCATGCTATAACTAAGATCTGGTGCAGCCAAATACATAAATAATAAAGGAATTTAAAATAATGATCTTGAGTAGAAATGAGGAGGCCATAAATAGCCCAAGGTAAGTCAGTACATGCTTATCTTTTAGTTGCATATATAATACAGTGATGTTTAATGTTTTTACGGGGTGATTTTAAGAGTAATTCATATCTGTCCCACCCCAGGAAGGTTTCCCAAATGAAAGCCATGAGTTCAACAAAGCAAGCACTATCCAGGCCAGTGGGCCCAAGAGAAGACTTCATGGTAAGCCAACTGGACGTTGCCAGTTGTTGACTGGAAGATAGAATGTTAGCATGTGTGGGAAGAAAAAACAAAAGTAGAACAAAGCTAAAAAGGTCTCCTATCCACTTACTCAACCAACCTCAAACACTGCCGGACGCTGACGGAGGTTCTAGACATGCAGTATGGAGTTTGTGCCTTCAAAGAATTTCCACGCTGGCTGGGCTCAACTGAGGTCTGGGGCTGCCCTGGGCTTGGAGGCACGTTACTATTCAGAGATCAGTGCGGTTTCTCTTGGTGAGTTTGTCTGAGAGAGTGTGGAGGTGAAATGCTGTGAAGAGGATCTTCCTTGGAGCTGCTGTGGGTTTTTTATGCTCCAGAAAGGGCAGAAGCCCTGGGTGCGGGTCATTTTTTGACTGGAGCAGAAGGGATAGGCCCTCAGCTGGCCCAGCTGAGGTTGAGCACTGATTTCAGTGGGTAGAGGGAGAGGAAAGCAGGAGGTTGTGGTCCATGAAGAGTGTGGTCAGCAAATGTGGAATGTGGTCACTGGGTTACAGCTCACAGGCTGCTTTCTTCAGCAGTCCGATTCTGGTTCCCTTTCTGGTAGGACAGATATCCTTCCATCATTCTTGTCTTTCTCTGTGCCTCTTCCCTTGGCTTCCCAAGGAGCGATTAGATCTTTAAGATTACCCTAGTCTACTGGGGAGTCCAAAACATCACTAATCCGCTGAAAGTGCAGGGGCTCAGGTATGATCTCTGGCCAGGGAACTAGATTCCACATGCTGCAACCAAGAGTTTGGATGCTGCAACAAAGATTCGGTGTGCTACAGAGAAAATCGAAGATCTTGCATGCTATAACTAAGATCTGGTGCAGCCAAATACATAAATAATAAAGGAATTTAAAATAATGATCTTGAGTAGAAATGAGGAGGCCATAAATAGCCCAAGGTAAGTCAGTACATGCTTATCTTTTAGTTGCATATATAATACAGTGATGTTTAATGTTTTTACGGGGTGATTTTAAGAGTAATTCATATCTGTCCCACCCCAGGAAGGTTTCCCAAATGAAAGCCATGAGTTCAACAAAGCAAGCACTATCCAGGCCAGTGGGCCCAAGAGAAGACTTCATGGTAAGCCAACTGGACGTTGCCAGTTGTTGACTGGAAGATAGAATGTTAGCATGTGTGGGAAGAAAAAACAAAAGTAGAACAAAGCTAAAAAGGTCTCCTATCCACTTACTCAACCAACCTCAAACACTGCCGGACGCTGACGGAGGTTCTAGACATGCAGTATGGAGTTTGTGCCTTCAAAGAATTTCCACGCTGGCTGGGCTCAACTGAGGTCTGGGGCTGCCCTGGGCTTGGAGGCACGTTACTATTCAGAGATCAGTGCGGTTTCTCTTGGTGAGTTTGTCTGAGAGAGTGTGGAGGTGAAATGCTGTGAAGAGGATCTTCCTTGGAGCTGCTGTGGGTTTTTTATGCTCCAGAAAGGGCAGAAGCCCTGGGTGCGGGTCATTTTTTGACTGGAGCAGAAGGGATAGGCCCTCAGCTGGCCCAGCTGAGGTTGAGCACTGATTTCAGTGGGTAGAGGGAGAGGAAAGCAGGAGGTTGTGGTCCATGAAGAGTGTGGTCAGCAAATGTGGAATGTGGTCACTGGGTTACAGCTCACAGGCTGCTTTCTTCAGCAGTCCGATTCTGGTTCCCTTTCTGGTAGGACAGATATCCTTCCATCATTCTTGTCTTTCTCTGTGCCTCTTCCCTTGGCTTCCCAAGGAGCTAGATTAGAAGCCTCTGGATTAAAGATTACCCTAGTCTACTGGGGAGTCCAAAACATCACTAAAATGCAGAGACAGACATGATTGTACTGATGAAGTGCTCCCATGGATATGGCTGTATGTGTCGAAAGGAGTACTTAGAAATGCATGTTGGGATGTGAAGGAATGGGATGGGCTGAGGAGACTGTGGAGTGAGGCTTCTCAAAGGGCATGCTGTGTAGTGACACAACAACCCCAAACCTGCCTTCTAAGACTGGGCTCAAAACCTTGTTTGGTGTTGTGAAGTAGGTCTGTGAATGGAGTTCTCTGCCCTTCTGCTGCCTCAGTTCAGTCCACCCTCTGAATAGAAGCTGAATAAAATTTTACTAACATCATTTTGAAGGAGTTTAGGATGATTAGCCCGACCTGAGGCTCATAGGCCTAGCTCTGACCCGATAGCTACCCATCTCCTTCTTTGTGCTGTTCCTTTCTTCCGTGTGAGTGATGGCCAAGCCAACTGGCTAGCAAGTTCACAGGAGTCTTACCCCTTTACAATGGCATGAGCCAGCCCTCCCCAACAGGAGCCATAGGCCTAATTATAAAAACTAGACCCTCACTCTTCCCGAGTCAGCTCAAACTCCTTCAAGACTGGCTGCTCAGGGGCAAAGAGATAACTGAAATTGTAGCGGGACCTGCAGGGGGAAATACTGTATAAGCTCTCTAAGCTCTAGGTGAGGGCTATACTGTTGCTGAGTTCCTAAGTCATGTCTAACTGTTTGTGACCCATGACTATAGCCCACCAGGCTCCTCTGTCCATGGAATTTTCCAAGCAAGAATACTGGAGTGGGTAGCCACTTCCTTCTCCAGGGGATTTTCCTGACCCAGGTATTGAACCTGTGTCTCCTACATTGGTAGGTGCATTCAACAGACATGTATTGAGTGCTGCTGAGTGCAAAGTCATGAAAAAGTCACAGTGGAAGTCTCTGGTATTCCCATTTTCAAGGAGTTGCAGTCAAATATTCTTACCTGGGGTGCGTGTCAGAATCACCTAGACAGCTTTCGCAAAGGCCCCACTGCAGAGTCAATCAGCCCCACAGACTGGGATGAGGTCCTGGGGTAGGGGAAGCATATAGGGTGGTTTACATCTATGTCTATCAGTATGAAGCTCTGGGACATTGTAAGAGACAGGCATGTGTACCACTAACTCAAAGGCATAGTGGCACATTAAGCCACTACCACAAAGAGATAAGCAATGTGCTCTGAGAGTGGAGATTAGCAAAGAAAGGTTGATATTTATAAAGAAGCAGGCTGGGGCAAACAAGGTAGGATGTGTCACATGGGCCTGGCTCTCCCAAAAGTGTATTGGAAGACTGATGACAGCTGCTGCTCTTCTCTTGCATTCAGTAGAGTAGTGGGACACCAGGACCCTGTTCAGCAGGTCCAATGCCAGGCTCCTGCCCCCTGGGAGTTTGTGGCATGATGGGGCAAGGAGATCAGACATCCATGGGTATAATTACGACATGCTAGAAGGTGATAAAGACTATTTCAGAGCAGATAAGCAGAGTGCTGTGGCACAAAGAGAATGTTCTAGTTTACGGATTGTGGGTGCCTTCCTGAAGGTGCTAGTGTTTCAGCTGGGGCCTGCAAATTAGGGAGGAGAAGGCCCAGCATGACAAAGGCCCAGAGGAGCTGGAAGAAGGGTGTCTGGGAAAGGACACCCTTTCTGGTATTTTGTGGCTGGATTCCAGGGTACTTGAGGTGGAAACTTATGTTGGATTAAAATTGGATGTGAGAGTTGGACCATAAAAAAGGCTGCACACCAAAGGATTGACACTTTCGAACTGTGGTGCTAGAGAAGACCCCTGAGAGTCCCTCGGATAGCAAGGAGATCAAACCAGTCAATCCTAAAGGAAATCAACCTTGAATCTTCACTGGAAGGACTGATGCTGAAGCTCCAATACTTCGGCCAATTGATGCAAAGAGCCACCTCATTGGAAAAGACCCTGATGCTGAGAAAGATTGAAGAAAGGTGGAAAAGGGGGTGACAGAGGATGAGAAGGTTGGATGGCAACACTGACTCAATGAACCTGAGTATGAGCAAATTACAAGACAATGAAGAACAGGGAAGCCTGGAAGTCCATGGTGTCGCAAAGAGCTGGACACGACTTAGTGACTGGATAACAACAAAATTTGGAATGAATGGAAAAGCTAGTTGACACCAGATTGTAGGGGCCTTTATTTACATGCAGATAAAGCCTATGGTGAAGCCACTGAGAGTTTTGAAGTGCCCTGATGCCAAGGCAGGGGTGCTTGCTGGAGAAAGAGATGAGCAGCGGGAAGATGCTGAGGAAGTAAGCTGGTTTGGGGAGGAAGCCATGGGCATGTGAGAGACACTAGGAAGGTAACATCAGCAGGACCTGGTTGTGGGAGTGGAGGGAACGAGAACGCAGGGCTCTGAGATAACTTGGTTTTGTGGGGAAGCTGGGACCGGGGGAGGACACTTCAGATGGAACATGATGAATCAGAAATGTCGACTCAATGTCCACTTGGAGAAGAGGAGGTGTTAGAGGGATCTTCACACTGGATGCCTTTGTCCATGTGGGTGTTGAGTTATCTGAGCCTGCAGAGCTCGCCTGTTGGCACCTGGAGGGCAGCATCTGCACTCGTTCATCTTTGTATTTTCCACATAAATGCTTGTAGAAGGTGGCACTTACTGCAGTAAAAGATTTACAGACTAAATATGCAAGTGCCAGTTTTCATGCTAGAAACTAAACTTTATGATCCAGAACATGTCTCTGGTCCAGCTGTGGGTTTTCAGAATTCAGCTTTCACTCTGACTGTGCTTGTTTGAGGATGTGAGCACTTCTGCCCTGCAGACAGCCGCACCCAGAGACACCGCCTCCAGCATCAGGAGACAGTCCTACAGGCAGAAGGGAGGTGGTCTTGCCAGCAGCCTACATCGCGCTGCTGAATTTCAGACCCTTGTAAAGTCCTTAAGGACACTCCTTTCTGGGAACCCTTTCATGTTTTAGAGGCTTCTAACCTCAGCAAGTATAAGAAATCCATGTCTGAGTGCAGGAATCAACAAGAAAGGATTTTCTCAAAAATCTAAGAAACATTTTCTGGATGGCATTATAACATTTCCAGGTGGGGAACTTTTCTGCAGAAGAGTAAAGCAGCTGGGTGGGACCCTAATGAACCTGAAGTATGAGCAAATTACAAGACAATGAAGAAAAAAGGGAAGGCCTGAAGTCCATGGTGTCGCAAAGAGCTGGACACGACTTAGTGACTGGATAACAACAAAATTTGGAATGAATGGAAAAGCTAGTTGACACCAGATTGTAGGGGCCTTTATTTACATGCAGATAAAGCCTATGGTGAAGCCACTGAGAGTTTTGAAGTGCCCTGATGCCAAGGCAGGGGTGCTTGCTGGAGAAAGAGATGAGCAGCGGGAAGATGCTGAGGAAGTAAGCTGGTTTGGGGAGGAAGCCATGGGCATGTGAGAGACACTAGGAAGGTAACATCAGCAGGACCTGGTTGTGGGAGTGGAGGGAACGAGAACGCAGGGCTCTGAGATAACTTGGTTTTGTGGGGAAGCTGGGACCGGGGGAGGACACTTCAGATGGAACATGATGAATCAGAAATGTCGACTCAATGTCCACTTGGAGAAGAGGAGGTGTTAGAGGGATCTTCACACTGGATGCCTTTGTCCATGTGGGTGTTGAGTTATCTGAGCCTGCAGAGCTCGCCTGTTGGCACCTGGAGGGCAGCATCTGCACTCGTTCATCTTTGTATTTTCCACATAAATGCTTGTAGAAGGTGGCACTTACTGCAGTAAAAGATTTACAGACTAAATATGCAAGTGCCAGTTTTCATGCTAGAAACTAAACTTTATGATCCAGAACATGTCTCTGGTCCAGCTGTGGGTTTTCAGAATTCAGCTTTCACTCTGACTGTGCTTGTTTGAGGATGTGAGCACTTCTGCCCTGCAGACAGCCGCACCCAGAGACACCGCCTCCAGCATCAGGAGACAGTCCTACAGGCAGAAGGGAGGTGGTCTTGCCAGCAGCCTACATCGCGCTGCTGAATTTCAGACCCTTGTAAAGTCCTTAAGGACACTCCTTTCTGGGAACCCTTTCATGTTTTAGAGGCTTCTAACCTCAGCAAGTATAAGAAATCCATGTCTGAGTGCAGGAATCAACAAGAAAGGATTTTCTCAAAAATCTAAGAAACATTTTTCTGGATGGCATTATAACATTTCCAGGTGGGGAACTTTTCTGCAGAAGAGTAAAGCAGCTGGGTGGGACCCCCCTGGTGTAAGGCGCGGCCACCGCTCCCACCATCACAGATGGAGCATTTCCCAGCACCTGCCCTTCATGTTCCTTCCTACCCTGCTTATCCTCCAGCTCCTCCAGACGCCTCCACCTGCCCCACGGAACTCCCTTTCAGTAGAAGGAGATGCCCTCATAGGTGAAGGCACCTGGGGGGTGAGGCGATGGGGGAAGGCTGGGCGCCTGCTGCCGGCAGAGCCAGAAGCGCCGGAGAAGGCTTTTGAGGTGTCTGCGGAACTTGACCCCAACGAAGACATAGAGCACCGGGTTGAAGCAGCAGTGGGAGAAGGCAACGTTCCGGCAGATGATCAGGGCGTAATCCACCTGCTGGCTGACCTCACAGCTCTGAATGACCCCAAGTTCCAACAGTGTCTGCAGAAACAGGATCAGGTTGTAGGGAGCCCAGCTGAGGAAGTATGCTGCCACGATGGTGAAGATGAGCCTGACGGTCCGATGGCGCCGTTTGGACCTCGAGCGGAACAGGGTCCTGAGAATCTCCACGTAGCAGAACAGAATAACCCCCAAGGAGAGCAGGAAGATGACGTTGTGCTGGTAGACGGAAGCCAGGAACCACCTGAGTTCTGAATAGTCACAGCGTGAATCAGGGCTCACCTTGTGGGAGATCGCATCAGGGACGGAGGACAGGATACTGGCGGCCCACACGGCAGTGGTCACCAGCAGCCGGCGCTGGAGGGTGTGGACGCGCAGGGATGAGATGGGATTCACCACTGATAGGTAGCGGTGGATGGTCATGATGGTCAGGAAGGAGATGCTGCTGTAGAGGCTGACGGAGAAGATCATGTTGAGGAACTTGCACAGGAAGTCTCCCAGCAACCAGTCCCAGTGATACCCCAAGGTCCACACAGGCAATAAGCAGGAGAACACCAGGTCTGAGATGCACAAGTTGAGGATGAAGACATTGGTGAGGGACTCCAGGCTCTCATACTTCACCAGGACCCACAGCACCAGACTGTTGCCCACCATGCTGAGAAAGAACACCAAGGAGTGCAGGATGGTGGTGCTGAAGGTGGCGAAGACGAAGGTCTTCTTCTCGCACAGAAAGCTCTGAAGATCATAGTCAAAAGGGGCAGTGGTGGACTCCAGGGTCTCTGAGGTCTCCATCTAGACGCTGAGAGCATCTGAAGTGATAGAGACATGGAGTTCAAAGCCCTGTGGTTAGGCTAGACAGCAACAGGATCCAAGATACAAAAAGATGTGATCCATGGTTGGTGAACATTATAATGAAATTAGGAACTTTCAAGTAGCACTAAGTTAGATCAGGTGTAGGAGAAAGACTGTGGAACTGGGTTTCAAAGATCTGAGCTCAAATGTAGGGTTCAACATTGTGTTCTTGGATAAGGTTTTTAACTTTTCTGAACCTGTCTACAAGAAGATCGCCTGGCCTTCCCTGGTGGTCCAGTGGGTGGAGAGTCCGCCTTGCAGTGCAAGGGACACCAGTTCAGTCACTGGCCTGGGAAGATCCCACATGCTGTGGAGTGGCTGGATCAGTGAGTCCAATTAAAAGCTGGAGCTCTGGAGTGCATGCACCCAGAGCTGGTGCTCTGCAACAAAAGAGGCCACTGCAGTGGGAGGCGCACACGGGCCAAAGAACAAAGATGGATGAGAATAAATAAATGAAAGACCAATAA
Source organism: Tragulus kanchil (assembly GCA_022376925.1). Taxonomy (NCBI): domain Eukaryota; kingdom Metazoa; phylum Chordata; class Mammalia; order Artiodactyla; family Tragulidae; genus Tragulus; species Tragulus kanchil. The sequence goes on along the minus strand of JAIOJX010000030.1, from coordinate 219,523,431 downwards.
AAGAAGCCAAAAATTTTTTTAAAATAGTAAAAAAAAAAAAAAAAAAAGAAGAAGACCACCTTACCTGCCTCTTGATAAACCTTTATGCAGGTCAAGAATCAACACTTAGTACCAGACATGAAAAACAGAGTGATTCAAAATTAGGAAAGGAGTACGTCAAAGGCTGTGTTTTGTCACCTTGCTTATTTAACTTATATGCAGAGCACGTCATGCAAAATGCCAGGGTGGATGAAGCACAAGCTGAAATCAAGATTTCCAAGAGAAATATCAATAACCTCAGATATGCAGATGACACCACACTTATGGAAGAAAGCAAAGAAGAATTAAAGAGCCTCTTGATGAAGGTGAAAGAGGAGAGTGAAAAAGCTGACCTAGAACAGACCAAAACCAGACAAAAATTACAGTAAAAGAAAACTACAGACCAATATCCCTTACGAAGACAGACATAAACATCCTTAACCAAACAAATTAACTTAGCAAATCAAATCCAGCAATATATTTTACAAGATTAATATATCATGATGAAGTGTTTATTCCAGAAGCATGAAGTTGGCTTAACATTTGAAAGTCAATTTAAATGACCACATTAAGACGAAAACTATATGATCCTTTTTGACAAATGCACAAGAATATTTGACAAAACATAACCATTCATGATATAAACTCAGCAAGCTAGAAATAAAAGCGATATCAGGCACCTAAAAAATTTTGTTGTTGTTGTTGGTTATTGATTCACTTACTCAAGTTTTCAGAGGTGCTCCTTGTCTTGGCCCAGTGGGCCTTGGGCACAGAAAGGAGAATGGTGCCTAACCCCAAGCCTCTCATTGCATCCTAGGGGTTCATTTCTCTGTGCATGTCATTGCCCTTCTATGCAATCTCCAAAGTCCACCTCAATTATAACTTTAGCTTTCCAGTTTTCAATCGATAAATACAGCTCTAAATTATTCAAACAGCAATGCATTACATAAAGACTTATAACCAAATGAACACCTCCACTTTATTTAGCGCAAGGAAAAACAAAGGAATATATATGACAGCTGTACTCAAATCATGGTCCACAGACCTGCTCGGCAGCATTGCAGGTTTAGGGTCCCCAGATTCGGGGAATCTGAGCCTCTGGACAGAGGGCTCAGGAATCTGCATTATTTACCTGCTCTCCAGGTGGTTCTGATACCTACCCAGAGCTTAAGAACTCCAGCTATGGGCTATAAAAAGTAGAGGAAAACACAGATTGAAATGTTTATAAGGGAACTCACCTATATCTGAACCTCTTCACATGCGTCTTAAGGCAGAAATGGTGCTTCTATGCTTCCTATTTTGTGCAAAGAAAGTGAAACACCTACCCTGCTCTACCCTGTCCAAAAGGCTAGAGGAAGATGTTATTCAGTCACTAAGTCATGTCCAACTCTTTGCGACCCCATAGACTGTTGCAACCCTGGCTTCCCTGTCCTTCACCATCTCCCAAAGCTTGCTCAAACTCATATCCATTGACTCAGTGATGCCATCCAACCATTTTGTCCTCTGTCATCCACTTCTCCTTCTGCCTTCTATTTTTCCCAACATCAGGCTCTTTTCCAATGAGTCGTCTCTTCACATCAGGTGGCCAGAGTACTGGAGTTTCAGCTTCAGCATCAGTCCTTCCAATGAATGAGAGTTAATTTCCTTTAGAATTGGCTAGTTTGATTGCCCTGCAGTCCAAGGGACTCTCAAGAGTCTTCTCCAACATCACAGTTCAGAAGCATCAATTCGTTGGCGCTCAGTCTTCTTTATGATCCAGCTCTCACATCCATACATGACTACTGGGAAAATCATAGCTTTGAGTATAGGGATTTTTGTCAGAAAAGTAATGTCTCTGCTTTTGAATATGCTATCTAGGTCTGTCATAGTTTTACTTCCAAGGAGCAAGTGTCTTTTAATTTAATGGCTGCAGTCACCACCAACAGTGATTTTGGAGCCCAAGAAAATAAAATCTGTCACTGTTTCCATTGTTCAAATAAAGTCTGTCACTGTTTCCATTGTTTGTCCACCTCTTTGCCATGAAGTGAGGGAACCAGACTCCATGGTCTATGTTTTTTTGAATGCTGAGTTTTAAGCTAGCTTTTTCACTCTCTTCTTTTTTAAAAAAAAAAAAAAAATTTATTTATTTATTTACTTTGGGCAGGGGTCAGGTTGGGGAGGGAGGGGAGCGGGCGGGCCATTTCTATTGGTCTTTCATTTCTCTATTTTCATCCGTCTTTGTTCTTCGGCTCTTGTGGGCCTCCCATCACGGTGGCGTCTGTCGTCGCAGAGTGCCGGCTCTGGGCGCATGCACTCCAGAGCTCCAGCTCTGTAATTGGACACATCAGTCCAGCTGCTCTGCAGCACGTGGGATCTCCCCAGGCCAGGGATCGAACCGGCGCCCCTTGCACTGCAAGGCGATGTCCTTACCCACTGGACCACCAGGGGAAGCCCTTCACTCTCCTCTTTAACTTTCATCCAGAGGTTCTTTAATTTCTCTTTGCTTTCTGCCATAAGAGTGTGTTATATGCATACTTTTGGTCACTAATATTTCTCCTGGCAATCTTGATTCTAGCTTTTGCTTCACCCAGACCACATTTTGCATGATGTACTCTGCATATAAAGTAAACAGGATGACTGTATACAGCCTTAATGTACTCTTTTCCCAATATGGAACCAGTCTGTTGTTCCATGTCCAGTTCTAACTGTTGCTTCTTGTCCTGCATACAGGTTACCCAAGAGGCAGGTAAAGTGGTCTGGTATTGCCCTGCAGTCCAAGGGACTCTCAAGAGTCTTCTCCAACATCACAGTTCAGAAGCATCAATTCGTTGGCGCTCAGTCTTCTTTATGATCCAGCTCTCACATCCATACATGACTACTGGGAAAATCATAGCTTTGAGTATAGGGATTTTTGTCAGAAAAGTAATGTCTCTGCTTTTGAATATGCTATCTAGGTCTGTCATAGTTTTACTTCCAAGGAGCAAGTGTCTTTTAATTTAATGGCTGCAGTCACCACCAACAGTGATTTTGGAGCCCAAGAAAATAAAATCTGTCACTGTTTCCATTGTTCAAATAAAGTCTGTCACTGTTTCCATTGTTTGTCCACCTCTTTGCCATGAAGTGAGGGAACCAGACTCCATGGTCTATGTTTTTTTGAATGCTGAGTTTTAAGCTAGCTTTTTCACTCTCTTCTTTTTTAAAAAAAAAAAAAAAATTTATTTATTTATTTACTTTGGGCAGGGGTCAGGTTGGGGAGGGAGGGGAGCGGGCGGGCCATTTCTATTGGTCTTTCATTTCTCTATTTTCATCCGTCTTTGTTCTTCGGCTCTTGTGGGCCTCCCATCACGGTGGCGTCTGTCGTCGCAGAGTGCCGGCTCTGGGCGCATGCACTCCAGAGCTCCAGCTCTGTAATTGGACACATCAGTCCAGCTGCTCTGCAGCACGTGGGATCTCCCCAGGCCAGGGATCGAACCGGCGCCCCTTGCACTGCAAGGCGATGTCCTTACCCACTGGACCACCAGGGGAAGCCCTTCACTCTCCTCTTTAACTTTCATCCAGAGGTTCTTTAATTTCTCTTTGCTTTCTGCCATAAGAGTGTGTTATATGCATACTTTTGGTCACTAATATTTCTCCTGGCAATCTTGATTCTAGCTTTTGCTTCACCCAGACCACATTTTGCATGATGTACTCTGCATATAAAGTAAACAGGATGACTGTATACAGCCTTAATGTACTCTTTTCCCAATATGGAACCAGTCTGTTGTTCCATGTCCAGTTCTAACTGTTGCTTCTTGTCCTGCATACAGGTTACCCAAGAGGCAGGTAAAGTGGTCTGGTATTCCCATCTCTTTAAGAATTTTCCGGGCTTCCCTGGTGGTCCAGTGAGTAAGGACACCGCCTTGCAGTGCAAGGGGCACCAGTTCAATCCCCAGCCTGGGAAGATACCATGTGCCGCGGAGTGGCTGGACCAATGTGTCCAACTACCGAGTCAGAGCTCTGGAGTGCTTGCGCCCAGAGCCGGTGCCCTGCAGTGAGAGAGGCCACTGCGATGGGAGGCCCACACACACCAAAGAACAAAGATGGAAATACATGAAAGACCAACAGAAGCAGCCAAAAAAAAAAGAATTTCCACAGTTTGTTATGATCCAAACATTCGTAGGCTTTAGCATGGTCAATGAAGCAGAAGTAGATGTTTTTCTGGAATTCTCTTGCTCTATGATTCTACAGATGTTGGCAATTTTATCTCTGGTTCGCCTGCCTTTCCTAAATCCACCTTGTACGTCTGGAAGTTCTTGGTTCAGGAAATGCTGAAACCTAGCTTGGAGGATTTTAAGGATTACTTTGCCAGTGTATGAAATGAGTTAGTTGTATGGTAGGCAGTTTGAACATTCTTTGGCATTGCCTTTCCGTGGAATTGGAATGAAAACTGACCTTTTCCATTTCTGAAACCACTGCTGAGTTTTCCAAATGTGCTGGCATATTGAGTGCAGCACTTTAACAGCATGATCTTTTAATATTTAAAATAGCTCATCTGGAATTCCACCACCTCCACTGGCTTTGTTCATACCAATGCTTCCTAGGGCCCACTTGACTTTGCACTCTAAGATGTCTGGCTCTAGGTAAGTGATCACACCATCATAGTCATCCAGCTCATTAAGACCTTTTTTCTATAGTTCTTTGGTGTATTCTTTCCACTCTTCTTAATAGCTTCTGCTTCTGCTAGGTCCATACTGTTTTTATCCTTCATTGTGCCTATTTTTGCATGAAGTGTTCCCTTGGTATCTCTAATTTTCTTGTAGAAAATTTTCTTGTTTTCCTCTACTTCTTGGCATTGTTCACTTAAGAAGGTTTTCTTGTCTCTCCCTGCTGTTCTCTGAAACTCTGCATTCAGATGGGCATACCTTTCCTTTTTCTCTTTGCCTGGTCATAAGGAATGTGCATTCTGCATTTTGGTATTGCCAAAATATCATTTACAACCTCTAAAATGGTTGTATTATTTACATTTCCACAATAGTGTATTCCTAGTCAAAATCAGATGCTACTAACTTTAAAAACGTTGGTCATTCTAAAAGGATACCTGTAGTATTAGGTTGTTTTGATTTGAATTTTATTGTTTTGAGTTACAAATTTACTGTTCCAATTGTGTGCGTGTGTGTGCATGTTCGTACTGATAACTGATCTTTGCCAAGGCATGTAATTATTGAAAGGACTCATTCAACAACTATTTAACAAATGTTTGTTCCCTAAATATGAAGACACAATTTGAAAATAACATTTTCGCATTTCCTCACAGATGGTTTCGCTGTGACAGAAGTTCAGGCTCTTGCCTTAAACAGAAAGTTCTAAAACACTGTCGGGCTAGACAAAGATGGAATTGAGTTTCAGCCTCACACAGACCCAGCATATGGAATGGGAAACTCAGTTCCAGGTGAAGCACCAGGTGGAGAGGGGTCTGGTTATCACAGTGAGGGTCTGGACCCAAGTGTGGGAAAGTGGGATTCAGGGTGGAGGGTAGCATCAGAGCTCTGCCAGTTCTGTGGCGTCGAGGGACCTCCACTGATGCCACATGAAAAAGAATTACTCAGCTGAGTGCTCAAGCTTCTGAGTCACAATTTATGAGACTTGATCGAATACCTCTTATTTTAGCTCTCTGTATGTGAGAGTGCTTCATTGCACAGCCAGAGCCAGAACTTGTAATGTTTGTTACAGGGGAAATCCCTACGCTGATTTTTCCATCTCGCCTTCGCCCCCTCTGTGCTCTATGTGTCTCTTGATGATTATCACCATCCGGAGTCTTACTAACTCTCCAGCAACTAACCTTTGATGTGGCTTTAACAGAGGTGCCTACTCAACTGAGCGTCCATGTGAACATGGCCAGGAAATCCCCTGAGGGCAGGCCTGCCTGCCCGGGCAGGTAGCGAAGAGAGGTGAGTTGTTCTGGGTCAAGGATCAAATCTTCACGCCGTCTCCCCTTCAGCCTTTAGTGACGGTGAAATCACCAGCTCCTGGGGAGAGGCCCTTTCCTTGAGCAGAGGCCTGCTCCGCCCACCCGAGCACGCACAGGCCTGGCTGGATGGTTTTCACACTGAGAGGTGGGGAAATCAGGCACTGGCTGGGCTGCCCTGTCTCCGCTGCAGCCGTGCTCCCCAGTCAGATCTGTCTCAGGCACAGCAAACCCTGCTGGCATCGCCAGGACTCATCTGTGAGGAGCTTCCGAGGGTCACACGGCTGCGGTTAGAGAACTGAATCCAGTATGCTCTCTGAAGGTGTGAAAGGTTCTGGATGGAGCCTACTGGACGTGTCTGGCAGCACCACAGACCAGAGAGACATTCGAGGAGCCGGAGGCCTCTTGACCTTCTCCGGGGCCTCTGGAGAGCGGCGTGGGGATGTCCCTGGGGCTTTGCCAGCCCACCTTGAGCAGTAAGGGCTCCCTCCTCTCACTCACTCCAGTGCTCCTCAAGCACATGGTGGGGGAGCGTGGGGGGTGGTGACTGTTCTCCTGGCAGAGGCAGCCAGCATCTGGAGAAGACCACAGATAAGAGGTGCCCGTGATGCAGTGAGACAGGTGCATCAGGGCCGGACCTCAGAGCCTCCCTGACGCTCTTGGCACCGTCCTCATTTCGGCACTCTGTAGGACTCGTGAGCAATGCAGATCCCCAGGTCCTGCCCAGACCTACACACACATGTTCTTCAGGTGACTCCTGGGCCTCTGCATTCATGACAAGTATCTGGGTGGTTCAGAAGGAAGCCAGGCAGTGTAGCGATTAACACCACGGGATCCAGAGTCAGGCTGCTGGGATTCAAAAGTGGACTTCAGGGTTCATGGCCCATGTAATTTGGGCGCCCCAGTTTCCTCGCATGAATCCCAGATAATTACAGCATCAAGCACACTGACTTGTTGGGAGGTGAGTTAGCTACTAAGGACAACGCCCAGTGAGCACTCCATAACTGTGAGCTTCAGCTCCTTGGGCAGTGCCAATAGATGTAGTGCAGAAGGCTGTACCTTCAGTACAGGGCCAGATCTCAGTAAGTGTTGGCTGAATGGAAGACAAGAGCAGCAGAACAAACACATCATACCACTGGTACAACCATGCCAGGAACATTTGTCTTCACAGCAGCCTCTGGCATTATTCTAGGGGGCTGGCAGCTCAAAAAGGAATGAATCATTTGCCGCTCTTAAGATGCTCACAGGCTCAGAGATGTGGAAATGTGTGGTCAGAAGGCAATGGGTTAAGTGCGATGTGAGGGTCAGGCTCTGGGCAGGCCAGCCTTGGAGAGGCGAGGAAGGCTTCCAGAGGAGGTGATGTCAAAGGGATATCTGGAGGATCGGTAGGAGTTAGCTAGGGAAAGCAGGCTGAATGCCAGGCATGGGGGAACACTTACGCAACAGGGCACAGTCTGAGCCTCCCAACGATTCAGACTGAGAGAGGTATGTGGCGGCAGTGGGAGACTGCCAAGGTCTGAGGAAGGAAAGATGAGCAGCATCAGCTGCTTGGGTTGCGTGGGGTTGCCTGACGCTTGCAGCTCTGGTTAGCTCATCTCACGCACTATACATCCTTATCACAAAGGTCACCTTGTGTGTCACTGAATAACACTCCCTTGGTCAGTCAGTTAGCACTCTGCGTCAGGGTCCAGAGTATGAAAAAACCACTGAGGAGTGCCCAGCTACGCAAGAGTGTTGGATATTAATAATCTGGAGTCCCCATTTCAACACCACCACATGGAGATTTGGGGAAAAGTTCCTGAAGGAGAAGACGTGGGCTAAGTCTTGAAAGGTGAGTAGGAGTGAGTAGAGAGAGATGAGGAGGAAGGATGGGCCATTCAGGGACAAGCAATGTAAACATAGGGGACAGGAAGTCTCAAGGTTGGGGCAAAGGACTCTACCTAAGGCTCCAGAGGAGACAATGTGTGCTGAGAGGGCAGTGGGAGATGCAGGAGAGGCAGGCAAAGGCTCTCCGGTGCTAAGCTCAGGAGTCTAGAATTCATGCTGAACAGAGAGCTAGCGAAAGGTTCTAAGCAGAGGAGAAAGGCAACCACTGGATTCACTAGGATGCTCTTGGCCGTGAGTGACAAAGCACAAGACTCAAGAGGCTCAAGTGGTAGAAGCTGTTAATTTCCTACAGGAAGGTAACGCTAGAGTTGGTGCAGCAATTTGGCGATGTCATCAAAAACCATGGCCCCTTCCATCTTTTGTACTAGCACCTCTGCAATATCATTCCTCATGCCTGCAAGACAGCTGCTGTGGCACCAAGTATCACGGCTTTGTACAGCAGCCAGAGCAGGAAGTAAGGAGACATCTGTTCAAAGGAGCAGCTTTCATTTTGTGATGTCCGGGGGACATTCTTGGTTGTCGCAGCTTGGGGGAGCTACTGACATCTAGTAGATAGAGGCCAGAGATGCTGACAGACAGGGCAAAGTCCTATGAAAGGAAATTACTAAAGTGGCAATAGCGACGACGTTGAGAAACCCTGGTCTAAACTAATCAGGTGTCCTTAGCTTATACGGGGAGGTGGAGCTGCCTCTCTCTCCCTCACTGGACGTTTGGAGCGAAGAGCCCAAAGATTCAGTTTCATAGGTTAGCTGCTGAGGGACCCAAGACACTGCCAGATAAGTCACTGAATCATAAAGCTACAGCCCTATGAAGTTTTAGACAGACTGAAATGTAAGAAACAAAATCCCAAACTCTGCAAGATAGAGACAGCTATCAGACGGATGGTGAAAGACTTTATCAATATATTTATATAGGTACATATACTGCATATAAACATTAATACAAAATGCCTATGGTTGTCATTTGAGAAGGACATTACTGTCTGTCAGGTGCTGATCTGTTTGCAGGGCATAGCTTTCTTTCTCCTTGATACATCTTTAGTTCCTGGAATTTTGTTGCAGTCGGTGTAGTGTCCTTTTTCCTTTGAATTTTCTGAAGCAGAACTTGTTGGACTGGCCTTGTTGTGATGGCAGCAGTGATGGTGGGCAGTGGGGAAGAGGCTAACTCAGAAGAAGGTGCTGCCAACATACAAGAAATTCAGCTTGCCTACAGGCAACCCAGACATTTCCGCTGGAGGTTTCTGGTTTGGCCTAATTCTTTCAGAGATATGGTGCTGATTTGGTGCTTTTTTTCCCCTCTTCCTTTTCCTGTTTTTTGTTTACTATGGTCTCTGCCATCAGCTTTGTTTTTTGAAAATGAGAATTTGAGCTCCACTGGCTAGGTGTGGGTATAAGTATGCCATGGGTATGCGTGTGTGGTTCTGTGTCCCTGTGTGTGTATTGGGAGGGTTCATATAGATTTCCATATGAACACAAGTTGGCTGACAAAGTTCTGGGCTCCCTTACCCTCACTATGAGAAATCAACAGCTGAAAAGAATATAATAAAAATAGTAAGCCCACTTACTGTGCCTGAAAATCTTCAACAAGTGAATTACCAGAAAATACATAGCATACTTTCAATAATCCAAAGATTAGAGAGAAGCCAGGGGAAATTAAAAAAATACTGAGTGGGATAAAAATGAAAATATAACATCAAACTTTGTGGGGCAGTTAAGGCAGCACTGAGAGGGAAATTTTTAGCACTCAGTGTTTACAATAGAAAAGAGAAAATATCTTAGACACTCTAAGCACCTATCTTAAGAACCCAGAGACAGAGAAGCAAAATAAACTCAAAGAAAGCAGGAGGAAGGAAAAAATAAAGAGAAGAATTGCAAGCATAAAACCAACACAGAAATGAAGCAAAAAAGTATGTTCTTTGAAGAGATCAATAAAAGTGATATGCCTCTAGAAAGACTAACAAAAAAAGAGGAAGGCACAAATTAATGAACACTGATATCAGGAAGGAAACAGTGGATATTGCTTATAGATTCTGCAGTCATCAAAGATAACAATCAAAAAACATATAAACTTCTGTAACTTAGATGAAGCAGACTAATTCCTCAAAAAACAGGTTACCACAACTCACTCAATATGAAATAAATAACTTGAATGGTTCTTCAAGGAAACTGAAGTCACCATTTAAAAACTTCTGAGAAAGAAACTTCTAGGCCCAGATAATTTGACTAGAGGATTCTTTCAAACATTTAAAGAAAAAGTAACACCCATTCTATATCATTTTTTCCAGAAAATAGAAGAGGGGACACTTCATATCTTACTTTGTGAGACCAGCCTTACCCTGCTACCAAAACTGAGTAAAGATTCTGCCAAAAAATACACAGGATAACTAGAGACCAGTAGCCTTCACAAAGACAAATTAAAAACTCTTTAATAAATATTAGCAAATAGAATATGAGGCTTATTCCAGAGAGGCAAGCCTGGTTCAATATTTAAAGTCAATCAATGAAAGTCACTATATTAAAAGGCCAAAGAAGAAAAATCACATGATCATATCAATCAATACAGAAAAATCATTTGACAAAATTCAACAACTATTAATGATGAAACTCAGAAAAAAATGAGGGATGGGAAGAACTTACTCAGTTTGATAAAAAGTACCTAATTAAAAAACCAGCAGCTAATAAAATACTAATGCTGAAAGACTGAATGTTTTCCCATAAGACTGGGAGCAAGGCAAGGGTCTGCATTGACCACTCTTGTTTAATATACTACAAAAGCCTTGGGCAGCACAGAAAGGCAAAAAGAAATAAAAGGCATACAGGTTGGAAAGGAATAAATAAAACCGTCTCTATCTGCAGATGACATAATGGTCTATATAGAAAATACCAAACAGCTTCCAGAAACAAAACAAAACTGAAATTATTCCTAGGATAATAAGTGAACTTAGCAAAGCTGCAAGATATAGATCAATATATAAAAATTAACTGTGTTTCTATACTAGCAAGAAACATATGGGAAGCAAAACTATAGTATAATATTATATTTACAACTTCTCTTTCAAAAAAGAAACTGTTGTGATAAATCACCAAAACATGTATACTAAACATTCCAAAATACTAATCAAATAAATTTTTAAAAAATCTATAAAAATGAAGAGACACAAATGGGTTGGAAGATTCATCACAGTAAAAATGTCTACTCTCCCTCAAACGATATATAGTTATAATGAAATTTCTAGCAAAATCCTCCAAGATTTTTTGCAGGTAAAGAGAGGGTTATTCTAAAAGTTATATAATAAGCAAAGGAACTAGAATAACTAAAACATTTTGAAAAAGAAGAAATGGGGATAATCACTATATTTCAGGACTTATTGAACAGCTTGGCGTGGACATAAAGATTAATGAAGAGAATGGAAAGTCCAGAAATACCCTCACACTAGTGAGGTCATCTGATTTTTTGACACAAGGGCCAAAGCAATTCACTGGAGGAAGGACAGATTTCAACAAGTGCTGCTGGAGCAACTGGATCTTCATAGGCCAAAAAAAAAGAAAAAAAAAGAACCTCTTGAGAAGGGCATGGCAGCTCACTCCAGTATTCTTGCCTGGAGATGCCCATGGACAGAGAAGCTGTTGGGCTACAGTCCATGGGTTGCATGACTGAGCAACTAACACACACACACACACACACACACACACACAACTGAGACAGTTGATGGCACAAGAGCCCACTTCATCTCCTTTCTCACCTACTGCAGGAAGCAGAATAGGCGCAAGCAGCACCTGGTAGGCAGGATGGCTCACCCCTCCTCCCTCCATCCTTCTGGAAGTCTTGGGGCCTCAGTACCTGCAACAGCTGGCCTTGGGCAAATAAAAGACTAAGTTGTTTACTGAAAAAAAAGACAGAACTTCAATTTAAATTCTGAAATTTTTACAAATATTAACTCAAAATGCATCATGGATATACATGTATTTATAATTATAAAAACTTCTACAAGAAAACAGGAGAAAATCTTGGAGACCTAAAGCTTGGTGACAAGTTCTTTGACAGAACACCAAAAACACAAATAAAAGAGAAATTAGAGATATTATCAAAATGAAAAATCTTCATCTGGCAAACGACACTACTAAGATATGCTATGGGCTGAGAGGAAGCATTTGTAAATCACATGTTAAAGGACCCATGTCTAGAATACACACAGAATCCTCAAAGGTCAGCAGTAAAAACAAAACAAAACAAAAAACCAGTGCAGTTAAAAATGGGTAAAGAACGTTGAGACATTTCGCTGAAGAGAATATACAGATTGCAAATAAGCACATGAAAAATATTTAACATCACTAGCCATGAGGGAAATATATATTAAGACTATGATGAGATATTACCACATGTCTATAAGAAAAGCTAAGATAAGAAACAGAGGCCATGCCAAAACCTGGCAAGGATGTAGAGAAACAATCTCTCATACATTGCCTAGGAAATGTGAACTGGCCCGGGCACCCTGGAGGAGAGTGTGACAGTCTCTTAAAAAACTGAACACACATCATATGATTCCGCAATGACACTCTTGGGCATTTACCCCAGAGAAATGAAAGCATATGTTTCTGTTTACAGAAGATTAATTCTTTAATAGCCCCAAACTGGAAACCATCACAATGTTCCATATTCCATACCATGGGATATTAGTAATAAAAAGGAGCAAGCTTCTGGCATATGCAATGATTTGCAAAGACCTCAGAGGTTTTATGATTAGTAAAAAAAAAAAAAAAAAAAAAAAAGCAATCTCAAAAGGTCATACAGAGCAATCCCATTTACATAATGTTCTTGAAATGACAAAATCATAGCGATGGAAAGCAGATCAGTGGTTGCCAGGGTTAGGAAGAGTTGTAGGGGGGATATCCTTGTGATGATAGACTTGTTCTGTTTTTTTTTTTAAGAAGACAATCTTCTTTTTAAAATTTTTTAAAAAAATTATTCATTTTTGGCTGTGCTGGATCTTCCTTGCTGCAAGGGCTTTTCTCTAGCTGGGCAGAGTGAAGGCTCCTTTTTAGCTGTGACCTACAAGCTTCTCATTGCAGTGGCTTCTCCTGTAGCAGAGCACAGGCTCTCGGCATGCAGGCTTTAGTAGTTGTGGCTCCCGGGCTCTAGAGAGAAGGCTCAGTAGTTGTAGGGCATGGACTTAGTTGCCCTGGGGCATGTGGGGTCTTCCGGGATCAGGGATCGAACCTGCATTTCCTGCACTGGTAGGCGGATTCTTTACCACTGAGCCACCAGGGAAGCCCCGTTCTGTATCTTGATGGAAGCAGTGGTTAGAGGAATCTACGCCTGTGGTATATGGAAGAGAACTGCACACGCATATTCCTAACTGTGATTCTGCATGGTAGTCACGGAAGATGTGACCACTGGAGGAAAATGAGTGACTCAGTGCGATTTCTCTATACTGTTTTTATAACTTCCTGCTAATCTATAATTATTTCAAAGTTAAACCAACCAAAAACCTATGAACCTGCTATTTTTCAGCTCAAAAAACTTCAACAATTATCCATTGCCCACAGCAGTGGTTTTGTATATTTAGTGTACAAAAGTATGACTACTGTGCATTAAACACCCACATTCTGACACAACAGGTAAGAGGGAGGGGCGGGGTCTGCACCTCTAATGAGCTCAGCAGTTAATCATTAGACTTCCAGAGGGGTCTGCAGATCACACTGGGAAATACGGGGACCCTGGCTCTGCTCTTGAGCTCCTAGCTTACAGATAAAACTGTCCTCTGCAACAAAGACCTGTTCACAGATCCAGCACTAGGGTAAGGCAGGCAAGGAGGCAGGGGTGCGGTACTTAGGAAGACGGTCCCTGTCAGGTCCAGACAAGTACAGAGTCAGCACTTCCTGAACTGGAGAGGGAATGTTGCCTTACATTTTGCATCTGAGATTCCTCCACCTGGTCCTAGCCCTGTTTTCTACATAAAGACTTGGATTTAAAAGTTCTTAGAAGCAGCTTTATTCACTATACTCCCAAACTGGAAACAACCAATGGTCTACAAGTTAGTGAAGGGATCAATAAATTGTGCTACAGTCATCCAGTGCAATGCTAGTCAGCAATAAAAAGGAACAAATTTCTAATCCTTGGAATAATATTGATGAACTTCACAAACATTATGCTGAGTGACAAAAAAGAATATACATTCTGACTACTCAGCTATTAAAAGAAATGCAGAAGAATCAGTCCTAATGAGGTGGCTGGATCTAGAACCTATCATAAAAAGTGAAGTAAGTCAAAAAGAGAAAGACAAGTACAGTATACTAACACACATATATGGAATCTAGTAAAAGGGTAATGATAACACACGCAGTGAACCCACGGAAAAACAGATAGAGAATAGACATACGGACATTGTGGGGAATGAACAGTGGGAGGGAGGCACAGAGGGAGTAACATGGAAACCTATACTGTCATGTGTGAAAAAGATGGCTATTGTTGACGGGCTAAGGGAATAAGAGTACTTACAATGGCTTGGTGCGACGGCCTGGAGGGGTGGGATGGGGGTGCCTGGGAGAGGGGACGGGGCCAGGGATGTGCATATGACTGATCTGGGAACACGCATGTTTGTGAACAACAAAACTTTGTAAAACTTTTAAAATAAAGAAATATAGTTAATAAAAAACAAAACAAAACAAAAAAAGAATACACATTCTGAACACAACTTTGGAAAATCTGGGAAAGACAAATCTAATTTACACCAACAGAAAGCAAATAAGTAGTTGCCAGGGTGGGCGATTATCTGGGAAGGTGGGTTACCAGGAAACTTTTGGGGTATCAGGGATGATTCATATCTTGGTTGGTGGTGGTTCCACTGGTGCACACTTGTGGAAACACCCATTTAGTACCCATCTAGTGTTTTATTGCATGTAAATGACAGCCCAATGACGCTGATCAGATAAACAAAGGAAAAAACAAACAAACCCCCCAGCTCTCACAAAGATAGGAATCCTGTGCTCTGGGGAAAAGGCCATCTCTTGCTGATGGGCTCCAGGTATAACACAGTTGAGGAGGAAGCAGAGTCTTGGTGAGGGGTCAGGACACCTTGATTCTCATCCTAGTTCCAGTACTAAATCTCTGGACAACCCACCAGTCAGGCAGTAATCCCTCTGAGTCTCATCTGCTGTCAGCCTTACCCAGGGCTGGTGGGAGCAGCTGATCACTAAAATACACAAAGTCACCTGGTGAGGAGTGGCATGTCTGTCTGTCAGCAGATTTTACCTGTTCTTGGACAGAAACTGCCTCTGAATTCAATAGTCTGGAATGGCTGGAGGAATATGAGGAGACGTCAGTGGTAAACTAAAGCTGCTAGACATCATTTTTTGTCCATTTATTTAGCAAAAATTGGAAAGTCATAATCTCAAGGACTGATGAGAATGAGGCAAGTGAGAATCCTGGAGGCAAGGGTGGTGAGAGAGTAAACTCGTGTACCATCTGAGGGACAGTCTGGGAGATGCAAAGGCTGCAAATATCCTCTGATCCAGCGGTTCCACGCCTGTGTTCCTCATCCAGAGGGACTCTGCACAGGCCACAAGGAGACAGGTGGGAAGATGCAACAGTGTTTGTGACAGCAAACACCTAGGGGACGGCCTAGGTGTCTGTCACTAGGAAATGGACACACAAAACACTGGTACATGCACACACAGTGAGACAAAGAAGCAATGGGAGATGCTTGCACTATAGCCGCACAGCTGTCGCTCAGAAACACCACGTTGAATAAAGAGTATTCTGAGTATTATTTATGGCATAGAGTCATTTATGTAAACCAACCTCACCATGCACAACTGAATGGATTAGATCGGATGTTAGTCATCCATTGCCATTTAGTAGTGGCTCAACAGATGGTAATCCTTATGGAAAAAGTAGGAGATCACTGAATTCATTGGCATCAAAGGTAAAAAAATAGAACTGTGAATCCCTGTAAGTTCCATATTTCCCTGGGAAGGAGGTAAAACAAGAGGGAGGATCTCCTTGGTCTAGAATGTCCCCACTAGGTCAGGAAGCTGGCCTTCTTGGCAGTTTCAGTTTTAGAAGATGCTAGAGAAACACGTTGTTGGCCACTGCCCCCTGTTGAAATAATACCATCACTTACAAGGAGAGAATACTCAAGACTCGCCATCTAATAGCATTTGAACTTCAACTCACTGGGGAAAAGTAGACTGGTGTGCAAAGGGTCTCAGAAAACACTGCCCTTCTAAATGAATCCCTCTAATCATTAAAGCTACTCACTTATATCTATTATTAGCATCTGAATATGTTATTTTGAAAAAAATGAATCAATCTTCATAACAAACACAATGTACCACATTGCAAACACAAGAGACAGGCACCATTGTATTGATGGAGAACAGAGGCAGCAGGAAGTCAGGAATTAGCCTGAAGTTACACAGTCAGGAGGCAGGGAAGCTGGCCCCAAGGTTTGTATTCCTCATCAGCCCAGCAAGTTGGCCTCTTCAATGCCTTTGGTCTTTTGCTCTGATCACGATAATTATTCTTTAGCTTGTGCTGTTATCCAAATATCTTCTCCTCAGTCAAAACACCCTCCCTTCTGTGTCCTACCCTTGGTATGGCCCTCCCCTTCAGAGTAAAATGCCTTGAAGGAGCAGTCCCTGCTCTCCTCCCAGAAGCAAGAGAGTTGGCCATCACCACTCACTCCCAGTTTCCTCAAGAGCCTACTTCTCTGATTTGCACATGCTCTCCAAATGCTTACTACATGGATAACGTGGACATTATACATGGTTCCTGAATCAAGAAAATGGGTGGGATTGTTCACTGTCCAAAACATTTTGCTGATTCAAAGCAGTCTCTCATGTACTTTCCTGTTTTGTCCACCAGGGGTAGGTCTCCCTCTTCACAGATCAGTATGTAACTCTAGCGACTGAGCACAGGACATGTGGCTAGTGCCCACTGAGATGTGCTTAGGTACAAATTACGCACCAGATATGGAAGATTTAAGTACAAAAAAGAGAAGGCAAAATATCTTATTAATAAATTGAATAAATTGATTACATGTTGAAATGATAACATTCTAGATAGATTAAATAAAAGATACTTGCAAAATTAATTTTACCCATCTCTTCTTAGAATTTAAAATATGTATACTAGACAATTTTAAAAAGACAATTGCATTGGGTAGAAGATGCTAGAGAAACACGTTGTTGGCCACTGCCCCCTGTTGAAATAATACCATCACTTACAAGGAGAGAATACTCAAGACTCGCCATCTAATAGCATTTGAACTTCAACTCACTGGGGAAAAGTAGACTGGTGTGCAAAGGGTCTCAGAAAACACTGCCCTTCTAAATGAATCCCTCTAATCATTAAAGCTACTCACTTATATCTATTATTAGCATCTGAATATGTTATTTTGAAAAAAATGAATCAATCTTCATAACAAACACAATGTACCACATTGCAAACACAAGAGACAGGCACCATTGTATTGATGGAGAACAGAGGCAGCAGGAAGTCAGGAATTAGCCTGAAGTTACACAGTCAGGAGGCAGGGAAGCTGGCCCCAAGGTTTGTATTCCTCATCAGCCCAGCAAGTTGGCCTCTTCAATGCCTTTGGTCTTTTGCTCTGATCACGATAATTATTCTTTAGCTTGTGCTGTTATCCAAATATCTTCTCCTCAGTCAAAACACCCTCCCTTCTGTGTCCTACCCTTGGTATGGCCCTCCCCTTCAGAGTAAAATGCCTTGAAGGAGCAGTCCCTGCTCTCCTCCCAGAAGCAAGAGAGTTGGCCATCACCACTCACTCCCAGTTTCCTCAAGAGCCTACTTCTCTGATTTGCACATGCTCTCTCCAAATGCTTACTACATGGATAACGTGGACATTATACATGGTTCCTGAATCAAGAAAATGGGTGGGATTGTTCACTGTCCAAAACATTTTGCTGATTCAAAGCAGTCTCTCATGTACTTTCCTGTTTTGTCCACCAGGGGTAGGTCTCCCTCTTCACAGATCAGTATGTAACTCTAGCGACTGAGCACAGGACATGTGGCTAGTGCCCACTGAGATGTGCTTAGGTACAAATTACGCACCAGATATGGAAGATTTAAGTACAAAAAAGAGAAGGCAAAATATCTTATTAATAAATTGAATAAATTGATTACATGTTGAAATGATAACATTCTAGATAGATTAAATAAAAGATACTTGCAAAATTAATTTTACCCATCTCTTCTTAGAATTTAAAAATATGTATACTAGACAATTTTAAATTGCGTGTGGGGATTCATTATTCTATGGGACAATACAGGTTTAGGGGTTCCTTCCCAATGGCAAAGTCTAAGGGAGGTCTGCAGAACCTTGGGCTCCAAGGAACCCAGTTAGAAAACTGTTCACTTGACTCTGCTCATGAAGAGACTGAGGCCCAGAGGGGTCAACAACTTTTCCAAGGTGATATAAGTGATGGACCTTGAGTTTAGATTAGAATGCAGGTGTCCTATACCCTGTTTCTGTTTTTTTATTTTTTAAACCTCTCCTATGTGGGAGGTCCTTGAATGTCACAGGAGGACACAGACCCAAGACTCTCTGCTGGGTCTTTCAGGTGCTTTATCAAGAAACGTCACCACCTCAGGTCTCTCGCTCCTGCGCTTCCACAGTCTTCTGCACAGCCAGGGGCCACTCCCTGTTGCATCCTCTGTCCACCCCAAGAGCATTTTTCTGCTGCCAGGAAACCCAGCCCTGCCTTAGCACTCTGTCTCGCTGCTTCCTCCCTGAGGCTGACAGCCTGGCTAGAGACCCTGAAGACAAGCAGTGACTACACAGACCTTCTCTCCCTTTTATCTTCAGCTCCCTTCCAGACGTGCCTACCCTGAATCCATAGCTCTTGCTGGAGTAAACTCAATCCAGCCGGAAGGATGAGAAAACAGAGTCAGCTAGACCTGTCACTTGCTGACCCTGTGTCCACCACACTTGGTCACGAAAGAGAGTTCACGTCGCCCAGAGGCCCTGCTTGCAGAGAGGATACTGGAGATCACACGGGTGGTGAGTCACACGGGAACTGAAAGTGCCCCCCAGTGAGGTGACTTCTCTGAAGTGGACGCATGAATCAGCAGTGAGGAAGCTGGGAGGCAAGGCCAGACCCTGCAACGTAGGCAGGGATCTTCAGTGCAAGCACCGACACTGCAGATCCTCCCCACCACAGCCCTGCGGGAACTGGCAGCGTGGTGGGTCAGCTGTAGTTTGCTTTGTGGTGCCTAAGCCCGAACACATGTGTGAGCCTGCACGGGTGTGGGTCTGCCCTGGTGGGAATATGACCCCGCTTCTGGTGTCTCCTCTGTCTCCTGCTCACGAGTGTTGCACACGAGTGGGAGAAGAGGGTCTCAGCCCCTCTTCCTTCCCTGGATTCCTGGCTGAGGAGCCGCGGGAGTCTAGGCCCTGGGTGTGGCCGCAGTTCTTTGGGGAGCTGCTGCACTGTGCCTGCAACCCCCTCTCGGCCTTCTGAACTCAGACTGGAGAACTGCTGAATCACGGGGCTGTACGAGAGCCCCTGTGCTGTGCATCAGCAGTCATGAGACGAGGGCTCTCTTCCCAGTTCTCCCATAGCTCTAGCTGTGCCAAATAATTTCGGGCAACTCACTCTATGTGTCTGAGGCTCAGTTTCTCACTTGTGTAATGGGTGTATTAATTATCTATCACTCCTTTAAAAATTCCTTCAAAACCTACTGGCTTATGCAGTATTATCTCACACAGTGTCTGCGGGTCAGATTATCTGAGAGCGACTCACCAGGGTGATTTTGGCTGCTCATGGGGTTTCATGGGTTGAGGTCAAGATGCGCTCTGGGGCTGCAGGCATCTGAAGGCTTGACTGGGGCTGGAGGATCTGCTTTCCAAGGCAGCTTTGTTCACACGGCTGCTGGCAGGAGGCCCTGGTTCCTGCACACTTGAGTCCTCCATGGGGCTGCTTGGGTGTCCTCCTGGCAAGGTAGCTGGCATCCCCCAGAGTGAGAAATCTAAAAGAGCAAGAAAGAGGCCACTGTATCTTTAATGACCAAGTCTCTGAAGTCAAGCACTGTCATTTCTGCACTATTTCATCTGTTACCCAAGTCAGCCCTATTCAGGGATGTGAATACCTGGAGGTACAAACCACGGGGGGCCACTGTGAAGGCCGGCCACCACTTTAGTAGTAATGAGTAGTATCTGCCCTGCCCATCTCCCAGAGCCACTATGTGGTTTTGCCTGCATCTCCATCGCAAGAAAAACAATTAACCAGGGGATGCATCTGACAGGAGCTGAGACAGCAGCAGTTGAAAATGGCTATAAATAGGGTTGCTGGGGACTGGACTCTGAGACCATCACAGGAAGCTCCAGGGGGGGCAGCACAGGAACGTGGTGGCTCTGAGGTCTCCAAGCCTTTTGCTGTCCCCATATGAAGGCATAATGTGGAGACAGTTAGGAAAGTGCCTGGCAGTGTGCCCACCACTAGGGTGCTCACAGAAGGGAGGTTTTGTTCAGCCCTAAGTGTTCCTTCCCTGGATTCCTGGCTGAGGAGCCGGAGTCTAGGCCCTGGGTGTGGCCGCAGTTCTTTGGGGAGCTGCTGCACTGTGCCTGCAACCCCCTCTCGGCCTTCTGAACTCAGACTGGAGAACTGCTGAATCACGGGGCTGTACGAGAGCCCCTGTGCTGTGCATCAGCAGTCATGAGACGAGGGCTCTCTTCCCAGTTCTCCCATAGCTCTAGCTGTGCCAAATAATTTCGGCAACTCACTCTATGTGTCTGAGGCTCAGTTTCTCACTTGTGTAATGGGTGTATTAATTATCTATCACTCCTTTAAAAATTCCTTCAAAACCTACTGGCTTATGCAGTATTATCTCACACAGTGTCTGCGGGTCAGATTATCTGAGAGCGACTCACCAGGGTGATTTTGGCTGCTCATGGGGTTTCATGGGTTGAGGTCAAGATGCGCTCTGGGGCTGCAGGCATCTGAAGGCTTGACTGGGGCTGGAGGATCTGCTTTCCAAGGCAGCTTTGTTCACACGGCTGCTGGCAGGAGGCCCTGGTTCCTGCACACTTGAGTCCTCCATGGGGCTGCTTGGGTGTCCTCCTGGCAAGGTAGCTGGCATCCCCCAGAGTGAGAAATCTAAAAGAGCAAGAAAGAGGCCACTGTATCTTTAATGACCAAGTCTCTGAAGTCAAGCACTGTCATTTCTGCACTATTTCATCTGTTACCCAAGTCAGCCCTATTCAGGGATGTGAATACCTGGAGGTACAAACCACGGGGGGCCACTGTGAAGGCCGGCCACCACTTTAGTAGTAATGAGTAGTATCTGCCCTGCCCATCTCCCAGAGCCACTATGTGGTTTTGCCTGCATCTCCATCGCAAGAAAAACAATTAACCAGGGGATGCATCTGACAGGAGCTGAGACAGCAGCAGTTGAAAATGGCTATAAATAGGGTTGCTGGGGACTGGACTCTGAGACCATCACAGGAAGCTCCAGGGGGGGCAGCACAGGAACGTGGTGGCTCTGAGGTCTCCAAGCCTTTTTGCTGTCCCCATATGAAGGCATAATGTGGAGACAGTTAGGAAAGTGCCTGGCAGTGTGCCCACCACTAGGGTGCTCACAGAAGGGAGGTTTTGTTCAGCCCTAAGTGTTCCCTCTAAGGAAAGCAGGTGGGTCCTAGTCAGTCTCAGGACTTCCAGGAGAAGGTGCTGGGACAAGATGGAGGTTGAGTTGTGCCCTAGCCCGTGGTTCTGACATTCAAATGAGTTGTTTTGGTTTTCACGAACTCCAAAGGGGTGCATTAAGGTAAAAGTCCGTGGCTGTTATTTCCTGGTAAGGTGCCCTCAGAGCATGCCTCCAAAGAATCTCTCCACTGCTTCCTTGAATAGCCAACAACACCAAAAAAAAAGGAACTGAGATATGTTCAGTGCTCTCTTAAAGCTGACTTTAAATTCTTCCTTGTTCATTCATGCCCACTTGCTCTATACAGTGATTCTGGTCATCCCTACTGCCGAACAGATCTCTCTGAAATACAGGGGTGTAGAACAGCAACACTTGTTTTCATTTTGCCCTTGATCTTTTGGGTGAGGAATTCTGGAAAGGCCAGCTGGGCCCTCTGTTTGTATTATTTCTCATGGATTGCAGTATGTTGTTGGCTGAGGCTTTAATCGTTTGAAGGTCAAGCCAGGATGGATGCCCAAGAGGGTGCATGCTCGTGGCTGGCAGCCAGGTGGCTGTGCACTGGAACCTCAGCTGCACTGTCGACGTGAGTGCTGACTCCTGGCCTTGCTAGCGTGGCATTTTCTGAATAATCGGGTTTCTTATCTGGTGCTGGATTCTCTTGCAACTAGTCTTCCGAGAGAACCAAGTGGATTCTTTAGGGCCTTTGGGGACATCGCGCAGTGTCACTTCTCCCATAGTGTATTAGTCATGAGTTACTATGGTACAATCATGTCGTCAGGCTGGCACAGACTCAAGGGAATGAGAATGAGACTCAATGTCCTGAGGATGAAGTGGCAAGGTCCCAAGTCGGTGGGCATGTGGGATGGAAGGAGTGGCTGCGGCGGTCTCCAGAAAATGGAATCATCTACCAAGGACCAGATGATTCTGTCCCATACCTGGAGGCTTATATACTGAGTAGTCCATGAGCATCCCATTTCATAGAGTCAAAGATTATTTAGAACTGGAGAGAACCTTACACATTCCTCTTGTTTAATCACTTCAACGTAAGACGAAAACAAGGGAGGCCTCAAGAGCCGAGGGGGCTTGCCCAGCTCATGCAGCTGATTAGAGAGGCTACAGCGTGAAGAATCTGGTCCACTGCTCGCCCATGCTCCCTCCTGCCCTCGGTGGACTCTGGCACGTACTGCTGACATTGCTCCCCCTTCCCTTTTTCTAGCAGGATGATTTTGTTCAGGTACCTACCCTGCCTGCATGGCTTATGTGTCCCGGGTTTGCTCTGCCCACACCCAAGGCCAGCAAGGCAGGAGACATTTTGCTGCCTGCAGCTGAAGCCTCCAACCCAGGAGAGGCAGAATGAAGAAAGTCACCAGCAGTTTGACTCTGAGCCACTGGCTTGTGCTGCTGAGCTTCCCATGAGTCAACATCCTCCTGACTGTTTTGCCACTTTCAGTTCAGTTTCTGCTTACTTCCAGCTGAACGTTTCCTAATTAAAATATTCCACTTCTGAGATCAATCATAATCTTAAGAAGGGGCATTTAAGGGGAATTGGCTGACTATTCCAGGCCTCATCATTAGGTATGACCAGGGTGCCCCTTACCTAAACCTGTCTTCAATCATTGGGATTTTCTCTCATTTCTCTGCACTCAGTCTCTACCTGGAAGTGGCTCAGTCCCTCCATAACCACTCTTACTACTCTTGTCTTTCTCAGTTTCTGCTCAGAGCTCTTCCAAAATTTCACTCCAGTGATCACAGCCTTATAACCGACTTTTGTCCTAGGGGGAGCAGGCTACCCTGACTGAACTGACTCAATCTTGAGGAAGAGGACTCCATCTTGCACTTTCAGTGAACTCTGGACTGTGTTTGGACTGTGTAGCCATGGAGATGAAAAATTAACTGTCGACTAGGCCTCCCAGGTTAATGAGAACCTGACCAAGGAAACTTCCCCCTTGGCCATGAAAATGAAATTTTCGTCATAAGATACATTACCATTTGTGATCTTAGTTGATTAATTTTTGTTGTAGACAAGCTAAACGATATGCTCAGGTGATTTTCAATTGTACCTTTGTGATGGCAACCAAATCATGTTTTTCTTCCTTTAATGTTTCCGAGGCAACCTCAGGTGTTTGGGATGTGGGTTTGTGCACATAGGCGTTAGGTATAAATGTTATCCACAAGTTCTGCTCGGGGTCCTTGGCTAAAATGGAGGCCTTGGACCCGCCGATGTAATAAATGCCCTCCACTGTTTACTTTGTCACTTGGCATGGGTTGTTTCCTGAAGCCTGGTTATAACAGCCCATTTTCCTGGATTTGGGAGGATCACTGCTCTCGGGGTCCTCTTGTTGTGTTCTGAGTTCTTCTCCTCTCAGTGCCTGGCTGGCTGGACTCCAATGCCAGATGCTCACCTGGTTGAGGTCTGCATTTTTTACTGTGGTTTTGTACTATGTTCCAGACATCTAGTCCCACACGCTGGACTGGACTTCCTCCCTGCACTGTCACTGGACAGGTGAGACCTGCCCCTCCCATAATTCCCTTTGTATCTCCATGAGGGAATCTTCTTACAGACCCTTCTGGCAGACACCTTGTTGGGGGGGCGATGCTTGATTTGAGAGGTACAACACCCTAGATTTTCACCTGCAATGTCGATACCACTGCAGAACAAAAATTGTCCGTGCTTCTCAGTGCACAAGGTACATCTGTATGCTGTTCATGTTTTATCATATGTCTCCCCTGCTGGTCAGGGAGTAAGGTCACATAGGAATTTTAAAAGCAAAACAAATAGTTCCTGCCTCTAGTGAGTTTTTGAATGAAGCAACAGGTGTGTATAAATAAACATAGAAAATCCACATAGAGTAGTTCCTCCTAAGATCTGTTCATCTTTGCCCGAGGTCTGTTTCCATCCTGACCATTTCTTTGTGGTCCCAAATGATTGACTTAAAAGTAATGCCTCCTTGCTCACAAGTGTCTATCTTTAGGGTGTAATTCATTCTGAAATGTAGAGTGAGGTTACAGGGAGTAGGTGACTTCCAACTTCCTTAACTCCTGGTGACTGCTGTTATTAACCAAAAGGACCGACATGGTTATGCATGATGAAATTGACTGAGGTCAGTTCTAACCCCAGAGAGTAGGAAGTGCCTTAATGAGCAGTGGAGCATTGACCGAAGATTTCAGCTGATGGACTTGTGTGGCTGTCCAGCGGTTGAGACTGTGTGTATTCACTGCAGCGGCACAGGTTTGATCCATGGGTCAGGGAACAAGAATTATGCATGCTGCACAGCATGGCCAAAAAAAAAAAAAAAAAAGACTTCAGCTGGGAGGAGTGAACCAGGGAAAGTTAAATACACATGTATGTACCCAACAAGTCCCTCGAATTTCCTCTGGGCTGTGGCGGCATCTCTCTTCTCCCCGGGCATCCTGCCGACAGCACCCAGCCTCATTTCTCCTTCCTCGAGGCTTCATGCTCCCGATAACCTCCTTCCTTCTGCAGAAAACTGGGAACTGCTCTAAGTCCAGGCCGGAAGATCCCTTTCTACCCTTGAAAAGTGGACTTTTCAAAGACCGTTTCTCCTCCAAGAAATTTGCATGTCAGCAGCTACAAAGACGAAAAGTTTTCTCCAGAGTCTTTGCAACTACCTTAAAAGTGCTGCTCAGTGAAATGAAGGGGTGATGATTCTAAGTCGCTGATAGAGACTGAAGCATCACAAGTTCTAATTGTGTTGCATTTCCGTGTGGCGGTTCTGGGGTATTGTTGGGATGGATGGACAGCTGTCAGGCTTGGCTAGGTTCCCTGCCTCTGCAGCCTCCTTCTTTATGCACCCAACATCACCTGCAGCTCCCTTCTGCCACACCTCTAAGGAGGCTAGAGCCCAGATCCTGAGGCTCACACCCATGGAGGCTCCTTGTGTGCTCTGGCTCCAGGTCTACTCCAGTTCTGGGGCCAGATCTTTGTATCATTTCTTGGGTCTTCTCCTGTCTCCCTCACGGAAGCCTGCTCATTCCCCAGTTTCACTGTGAGTGAGCTCTCCCATAATTATGGGCCCCTCATAATGGGATTAGTGCACTTTTCGCCAGAGGAAGAGACACCAGAGTTCATACTCTCTCCCCCAACTTTCACTCACACAAGGAAGAGGCCGTGTGAGGATACACTCAGATGATGGCTGTCTGCTAGCCATAAAGTGGGAACCAAACGTGCCAGTGCCTTGATCCTGGACTTCCCAACCTCCAGAGCCATGAGAAATAGATGTCTGCTCTTTAAACCACCCACTCGATGGTATTTTGTTACAGCAGCCTGAGCCAACTAAGATATAGGTGGAAAGAGAAGTCCTAACAATAGCTGAATCTCCAAATCCAGTTGTACTTGGCCCAGCTGTACCCAAATGAACACTCTGTGTGGTTTGGTTTTACAGCCCACAGTGACCATTTTTGTTTCAAGTAGGTCTGAGATAGGTGTCTGAAGAACTCATGCACCAATGGTCAGCAGTTGCTTTTCTCTACTTTTACCTCTGGGGCTCACTGCTAAGTACCACAATAACCCACTCTGTCCTCCTGATGCTGCCCAGTCCTAACCTGAGGACCATCTAGGCCAGAATGGACACCCGCAGTATTTCAGCACAGTTGGTTTGTGCCGGCATGTCTGGCAGACCCCTACTCTTGAGCTTAGCAGGATGTCTGCACCTCGAATTCTGCCCACAAATGGTTCATGCATATTAGAAATCAGTTAAGGCCTGTTAAGTGACTTTGGATTCTTATTTTCAAGAGTTGGGCAAGCTACTGCCCTGGCCACCTCTTTGAGAACCACTTCTGCCTGAGAAGGACTTCCTCCCCTGACACCTAGGGCTAATCTTACCCACTCCATTCTGACTATGTCCTGATCCCACTCTCCTCTCCTACATGTCTCAGCCCCACTGTGGCTAACTGAACTGTGATCTCCAAGGTGGTCTTTAGACACATGGGATCTCAGCAAGGCCCTATATGTACAGTGCCCGTTTAAACATGCCAGCCTGCCTCTCTGCTATTGTTTCATTATACGGCTGAGTCACCCTGAGCTTGTGCTCTCCACAAAAGACCCTCAAGATTTCTATCTATATCCTTGCACACAGAGGAAGCCAGACAGCATCATGTAGCAGTGGTTTGTTTCTGTCCCACTAATCAAGAGGGTGAAAGCAATAGATTCTGAGGCATCTTTTCTTCTTTGATTGACTAGGCCTGGGGGACCTGATGGCCTGGGGGACTAACTTAAAGTTTAGTTTTCTCATCTGGAGAATGGAGTCACAGTTAAAACATTGCTGAGGTCTCACCTAAAGAGGATGGGGGCAAAGACTTCTGAGTATCTCAGGCCCCTTCAAAGAAGGAGATGTCCTGAGAGGACACCATCTGTGAGGGCAGAGGGGGAGTAGTATTTGGTATGACAGGTAGTCTGAGGCCTGCCTACACCCTCAGCTTTTCTCCTGGGCCTCATGGCTGAGACTCCTTCTGTCTGTCACCCTCCACCAGCTCCTACTCTCAAGAAGACAATCAGCTCTGTTTCTCCATCTGACCTGTGGAGAATGGAGATGTCTCCTACTATTCATTCTCTCTTAAAATAACACAGCCCTGGAGTTTTAGGTCAGCATGGCTGACCAAAATAGCTAATATTTTCCAGCTTTCCTTGCACAGGAGTCTTCCTGTTGGCCAGTGGGATGTGAGTGAAAGTTATCTGTGCAAACCCCAGGCTGTGTTTGAGAGGGAAGGGCATGTCCTCCAGGGTGCCTATTCCTCCCCAATTTGTTGGAATGTGGACTTGCCGTAAGCCATCTTGGGCAGTGCTGATAAGGACCACACTGCAGTGCGCAGAGCAACAAGATGGAAAGAGCCCGGGCCCTGACATGGTCAGAGAACAGAGCTGTCACGGGATCTAGGACTCCCCCATGAGGGAAAAAAGGAAACATGTATTTATTTTAACCATGTTACTGGGGTTTTCTCATGGCTGCTGAGCCACTGCTATATTTAGGAAATAACTGAGGCTTTCACACGAGACACCTTTACCAGAAAGCCTTTAGTTGAGCTCTCTTGGGCTAATGCCCACCCTTGACCCAATCAGTCACCACCTCTGCACAGAGAATAGTTTAGCCCTGCTTCCCCAGGAGCTCTGGGAAGGGATATACAGTTTGGCAGGGCAGGCATCAATATAAGAACTTTGGATGGCATTGGTCAAATGTCACAAGATGTCACTAGATGAATAGAAAGGGATGTCAACTCGTCCTGCCAAAAAATCTGAGGAGTTCCTAGATGGCAAGCAGGATGGAAAACCACCAGGCTGCATATCCAGAAATGCGGGCCCAACGGCACCAGTAGGTGGGAACGTCAGAAACAGGATCATTAGTCTGGTCCTGTGGCAGCCACATGTCTGTGGAGTTGCAACTTCACATCAAATTCCGTAGCGAGGGACTCTGAATGGCTTAGTTTATGCTATTGCCTTGGTTTGTCATTCTCTGTGCATCAGGCCATGTCACAAGCTACTAGTAGTGCATGCGAGGGTATTCACTCCTGGGGTCCTTAAGTGATCATCCCTTCCCCAGGTCGCCCTAGAACTGCTTTTCCTAGGTGTGTATGTAGGAGGTGTGTGCTGCAGGCCAGGTAGTTTCAGCTCAAGGGGACACTGATAACAGACAGAAAACACCCCAAGTCTCAAGGAACTGGCAGCAATCACTTCTGGTGACTCTGGAAGACTGTAGGACTAAGGAAGATCTATTCAAACCAATGGAAGGGACTCAGGAGTGGGTGAGGCCAGCTGTCAATGGCATGAGTCAAAAGCGAGGCCCCAGGCTGTGTTTGAGAGGGAAGGGCATGTCCTCCAGGGTGCCTATTCCTCCCGACTTTGTTGGAATGTGGACTTGCCGTAAGCCATCTTGGGCAGTGCTGATAAGGACCACACTGCAGTGCGCAGAGCAACAAGATGGAAAGAGCCCGGGCCCTGACATGGTCAGAGAACAGAGCTGTCACGGGATCTAGGACTCCCCCATGAGGGAAAAAAGGAAACATGTATTTATTTTAACCATGTTACTGGGGTTTTCTCATGGCTGCTGAGCCACTGCTATATTTAGGAAATAACTGAGGCTTTCACACGAGACACCTTTACCAGAAAGCCTTTAGTTGAGCTCTCTTGGGCTAATGCCCACCCTTGACCCAATCAGTCACCACCTCTGCACAGAGAATAGTTTAGCCCTGCTTCCCCAGGAGCTCTGGGAAGGGATATACAGTTTGGCAGGGCAGGCATCAATATAAGAACTTTGGATGGCATTGGTCAAATGTCACAAGATGTCACTAGATGAATAGAAAGGGATGTCAACTCGTCCTGCCAAAAAATCTGAGGAGTTCCTAGATGGCAAGCAGGATGGAAAACCACCAGGCTGCATATCCAGAAATGCGGGCCCAACGGCACCAGTAGGTGGGAACGTCAGAAACAGGATCATTAGTCTGGTCCTGTGGCAGCCACATGTCTGTGGAGTTGCAACTTCACATCAAATTCCGTAGCGAGGGACTCTGAATGGCTTAGTTTATGCTATTGCCTTGGTTTGTCATTCTCTGTGCATCAGGCCATGTCACAAGCTACTAGTAGTGCATGCGAGGGTATTCACTCCTGGGGTCCTTAAGTGATCATCCCTTCCCCAGGTCGCCCTAGAACTGCTTTTCCTAGGTGTGTATGTAGGAGGTGTGTGCTGCAGGCCAGGTAGTTTCAGCTCAAGGGGACACTGATAACAGACAGAAAACACCCCAAGTCTCAAGGAACTGGCAGCAATCACTTCTGGTGACTCTGGAAGACTGTAGGACTAAGGAAGATCTATTCAAACCAATGGAAGGGACTCAGGAGTGGGTGAGGCCAGCTGTCAATGGCATGAGTCAAAAGCGAGGCCCCAGCCTTTAGCTGGAGTGGGCCTAGGCAGCACTCCATCTCTGAGTTGGGAGGGAGGATGGAGAGAGTCTAGCTAGAACATTGCAGAGAGGACTTTCATTTCAGGGGCACCAAAAGAGGTTGCTGGCAGGCCCAGGGAGGCACCCACCCCTTAGGTACACGATATACCTGAAATCGCAGAAGCAAGGTCAAAGTCAGTTTTTGAAAGTGGGACAGTAAGATCTGTCCCAAGCCTTTCCACTTTTCTGTCAAATTCTAGCAGAAGATTCCAGAACACCCTGCTCAATCCATCCTCCCTCTTGCTCTGCTGCTGGCATACTTTCATTTATTCTTACTCCAGCCTCTCACCATGGCTCACTGACTGCCCAGATGGTACACGGAAGAGTCTGGATGTTCCTCCTCAGGGAAACAGCTGGCAAAGAGGCGCTGCCAAGGCTGAGCTCTCACCTTCAGGTTTCAAAATGACAAGGAGGCTAGAGAGATGAGGCAGGCATCTAACTGCCCACCAGTTACCCACTGTCTCCTTTTTTTCTGAGAAAAAGAAATCCCATTTTTAGCTCCTTTCAGCTTGAGGGTGGTCAAGGGATGAAACAGAATGTAACGGCTTGCAAGAAAATTTTTGAGGAGCTGGTTTGGCTGGTGGGAACATTATGTTTCTCCCACCTCCTCTCACTGCTGGCTCAGAGCATAGATGGGCTGGGTCTCCAGGATCCAGCTTAGTTCATAAGGTGATCTTCAGGGTGGAAGCTACATGCTGAAGATGAAGCAGCAGAGAAGTTAAGAGTTCGATCTGCTGTGGATCCCAAACAGCCTGGAGGGTCAGCCTCTAGGTTTTCAGAACTAAGTGAGGAATAAATGTCTGTCTAATTGAAGCCCTCACTACCTGTGCGTGCTGTGGACCAGAAATGTGGCTTCCCCTCAGGAGATTATGAGAAATGCTGAACCTTCTAAACGCAGATTCACATGTACATGATGGTTTGAGAAGCACTGGTTTAAAACTACTATTATTATTACCCTTCACCCGCTATTGGCAGTTGAATCTAAATGCTTGGACACAAAAAAGATGATTGCCATGTGGGATCATCTAGAAAGTGGGGCTGAGAATGGGTTCTGAGAAGCTCATGACTTCTCCCTCCTCTGCATCCAGCAGAAGCATGCGTGGCTCTTCAGCAAACCCTCATCCTCCCAAGCCACACCAGGAGGGGCTTGGGGAGCCTGCACCCTGCTGTTCTGAAGCCCAGGTTCTTGAAAGACAAGGTTCCTGTCAGCTGCAACTGCCTCCACCCCCGACTCCCTCTCTGTCCAGACCCAAGAGTGGCAGAGGATAAATGACAGCATTTAACTCAGAGGAGGAAGATGAAGGGGGCCATAGTCATTCTGAAACCTTAAGGTGTCATAAAACAGATCATTCTTCCTGGAAGCCTTGGTCTTCTGTTTCTCAACAGAGGCGTTTCTAGGCTGTGTTGCTGGGGCTCACTGTCGTCCTCAGCCCCATCATGACTAAGACACCATTCTCTAGGAGGGTAACACCCTCTGGTACAGAACTGCAGGGGGTGTTCCTCCCAGCCCATCTATCTCCACCCAGGAGGGTAAGATGAGGAGTGGGAAAACCTCCTAGGGATGCCTCCTAAGGATGACATTCTGGAATATAGTTCTCCACATGCTACCAACTGAATGCGATTGTTCAAGTGAATCACTTGAAAATATTCGACCCGAGGGAAAGTAATGGTGGAATTCAAGGAAATCTTGTTATAAGCCTTAGTTCTGCGGTAAAGAATCTGCCTGCAGGGGAGACCTGGGTTCAATCCCTGGGTCGTGAAGGTCCCCTGGAGAAGGGAATGGCAATTGACTCCAGTATTCTTGCCTGGAGAATCCCATGGACAGAGAAGCCTGGCAGGCTACAGTCCATGGAAGTCACAAAGAGTCGGCCGTGACTGAACGACTAACACTTTCACTTTTCTGCCCTTGACTATCTTTTGACTAGAACACGTTTCTGTAAATAACCTCTTCAAGCCTTCTCTCCAAGTTTCTGGTAGCCTTCTAATAAACTTCAGCTCTGCGGAAGTTACACTGGGTTTCCCCATTTGTACACTGGAGAAATAATAACAACAGCAAGAGAAACCTCTTCTTTGAAGGGTTATTGTGGGCTCTGGCACTAGACCTAATGCACTGTGAAATCCTCCGTTTTTGATGTGGGTAGGTGTGCAGATGACACAAGTCTTACACCCCAGGGCCTCTGAAACTTTAATGCCCAAATGTGTCACCTAGAGACTTTGGTAAAAGGTCATTTCTGATTCAGTAGGTCTGGCCTGGGGTCTATGATTCTGCAAATATAAAACCTCCCTGGGGATGCAGCTGCTCCTCTGGGGGCCATGTGTCCCATGGCAAGAGGGCAGACTCTCAACTACAGTGAGGTACATCTCACACCAGTCGGTATAGTCATCATTAACAAGACCAGAAATCACAAATGGTGGAGAGGGTGCGCAGAAAAAGAAACCTTCCTACAGTGATGGTGGGAATATAGATTGGTACCACTACTGTGGAAACAGTATGGAGGTTCCTCAGAAAACTAAAAACAGAAATACCGTCCGACCCAGCAATCTACTCCTGGGCATACATTCTGACAAAACTGTAATTCAAAAAGATACACACACAGGGCTTCCCTGGTGGTCCAGTGGGTAAGGACACCACCTTGCAGTGCAAGGGGCGCCAGTTCGAGCCCTGGCCTGGGAAGATCCCAAGTGCTGCGGAGCGGCTGGACCCACGTGTCCAATTACTGAGCCAGAGCTCTGGAGCACATGTGCCCAGAGCCGGCGCTCTGCGACAACAGAGGCCACTGCGATGGGAGGCCCACAGGAGCCAAAGAACAAAGATGGATGAAAACAGAGAAATGAAAGACCAAAAGAAGTGGCCTGCCCGCTCCCCTTCCTCCCCAACCCGACCCCAGCCCAAAATAAAAAAAAAAAAAAATACACACAACACTGTGTTCATAGCAGCACTATTCACAATAGCCAAAACATGGAAACAACTTAAAAGTCCATCGACAGGCAAATGAATACAGAAGAGGTGCCACGATGGAATTCCACTAAGTCATAAAGTAGAATGGAATAATGACAGTTTCAGCAGTATCGATGGACCTAGAGATTATCACGCTAAGTGAAGTAAATCAGAAAAACAGAAATACTATATGATATTACTTACATGTGGAAGATAAAATACAGCATAAACAAACCTATCTACAGAACAGAGACCTGCATACATAAAGGTCAGACTTGAGGTTGCCAAGGTGCAGGGGGTGGGGAGAGAGGAAGGACTGGGACTTTGGAATTAGCAGATGTAAACTATTATATATAGGATGGATAAACAACAAGATCCTAATGTGTAGCACAGGGAACTATATTCAATATCCTGTGATAAATCATAATTGAAAACAGTATTAAAAAAAGAATGTCTACATGTAGAACTGAGTCACTTTTCTGTACAGCAGAGATCAGCACAATATTGTAAGTCAACTATATTTCAGAAAAGAACAACAAAAGAGAGCAGACTCTCTGCTAATGACTTATGGACATTCCTGAGTTACTATCCCTCAACTGTCCCACAATTGCAGACACTATATGTAACAACAAACAGCAAATGAATTTCCATCTGTTATACTATCCCACCACAAGGATCTGTTCTTATTTTTTTGTTTCTCTTTTGTTTGTTGTTGTTAATAACCTCCTACCCATAGAACTTCATTTTGTATAAAATGCCCATATCCTGGCAATGACATGGAGAGATGATGTTTAACCCAGCAAGCAACAGGATGTAGTTCCATCTGGTTCCTGCTGGTGTACAATTTCCCCATGTTTAGAGAATACCTCTCAGTTTGGTGGGGCAGTATTTACTGTGGCTATGTCTTTGAACACATTTCCTTCCTTTCTTGCAAAATAGATGACGTACCCCTTTCTTGTAGACCACAGCCTAAATGATTACAGGTTTCTTTGAGACTTGGGCAGGACCAGGAGCACAACCTTGGTCCTCAGTGTGTGAGGCCTTTGGCTTTTTTCTGCGTGACCCCCAGGATGTCATCTATGTGGAATTTACTTTCTGTTGGAATGAACAACTGAAAATCTGTCAGAGAAACATGAGGACTGCAGCCCCTCAGAGCTTTATATTTCAAGTGGAAGTCTTCTTTAGCCCCTCAACAAGGATGGAAAACTGAACCTAGCCATTTCTATAGTCAGGAATGCCTGGGTCACATGATCTTAGTGGCAATGCTCAGAGTTGCTAGAAACTAAGAGACTCAAAAGCTAAGGGAGCTGAACAGAGCTTAAGAACTTTTGAAGTTAACTCCTCTACGATTCAGAGGTGGAACCCAATGTCTGAGAGGTTATGTGACTTGCCTACAGTCAGATAGCTAACCTGGCCTTCACAGTTATTACAGGATCATCCCACAAATATTCCATATTAACTGCTTTGCTTAAGTATCCCCATATCTTATAATTTATAACAATCATGTGATTAAAAATAATGTATTATTGACCATTTCTCTCTTTTCTTTGGAAATTTTTCCATTATAGAAACAACAAAAAACGCATCAAAGTATAACTGGAAATTAGAAGATGAAAAAAATCACCCACAAAATCTCATTTTGACCTCAGAGTCCTAACTAGCACTATAATTTTTTTTGGCATTTAAAAACTTTTGCTTTTATTTATTAAAATACAGGTATCTGGAAATAAAACAGTATAGAAAGCCATAAAAAGTAAGTCTTCTTAATACATATTAGTATGACCAAGAGACATGTAAAAAGATGCACAAAATCACTAATTATCAGAGAAATGCAAGTCAAAACTATAATAAAAGTCCCACCTCACACTGTTCAAAATAGCCAGCATTAGAAAGTCTACAAATAACAAAAGCTAGAGAGGGTGTGGAGAAAAGCAAAACCTTCCTACACTGCTGGTGACAATGTAAATAGGTTCAGCCACCATGGAAAAGAGTATGGAGGGTTCCTCAGAAAACTAAAAATAGAGTTGCCATATGATTTTACATTCTCACTTCTGGGCATATTCTGGACAAAACTATAATTCAAAAAGACACACACATGCCAATGTTCACTGGCACTAGTTACAATAGCCAAGACACGGAAACAACCTAAATGCCCATCAACAGATAAATGGATAAAGGAGATATGGTACGGGCTTCCCTGGTGATCCAGTGGGTAAGGACACCACCTTGCAGTGCAAGGGGCACCGGTTCGAGCCCTGGCCTGGGAAGATCCCACGAACCGCGGAGCAGCTGGACTGATGTGTCCAACTACCGAGCTGGAGTGGAGCACGTGTCCCCAGAGCCTGTGCTCTGCGACAACAGAGGCCACTGCGATGGGAGGCCCACAGGGGCCAAGAACAAAGACGGATGAAAAATAGATAAATGAAAGACCAATAGAAGTGGCCCGCCTGTTCATCTCCCTTCCCAACCCCTCCATCCCTCAAAAGAAGATATGGTACATATACACAATGGAATACTACTCAGCCATTCATTCAAAACAATGAAGTAATGCCCTTTGCAGCAACATGGAAGAACCTAGAGATTATCATACAAAGCAAAGTAGGTCAGAATGGAAAAGACCAATACCTTACCATATCGCTTATAAATGGAATCTAAAATATCACAAAAATGAATTTATCTATGAAACAGAAGCAGACTTACAGACATAGAGAACAGAGTTGTGATTGCTAAGGGGAAGGGAGGTGGGGAACAACTGAATTGGGACTAGCAGATACAAACTATTAAATACAAAATGGATAAACAGCAAGGTCCTATTTTATAGCACAGGGAACTATACTCAATATCCTGTACTAAAACATAATGGGAAAGAATAAAAAAATATATAAAGGCAAAAAGTAAGTCTTTTCCTTCACTCCTTTCCTAGATTTTCTTCTAGTAGGTACATTATTCTGATTCTATTTCTTATGGTATTTGCCTTGATTGATATTTTAAATTAACCTACAACACCTATGTCTTCATTTATTAGCTTGAAGCACTATTTATAGACTTTCTGCTTTGACTTGTGAATAACTTATTCATTTATCAATCCCATCCTCCCACCTTCAAATCACTGATAATTGTGTATTTATTTCTTCTGATGGTTAAATCTATGATTTCACACCATGCTCAATTTCTGTTTATTGACCCATTAGTTTTAGCTAGTGATTCTAGATTCTCTACTATGGAAGACAGGAAGTAATACTCCTTTACTTCCCTCTTCTCTCTTCTCCTTCCGACCCCCTCTCATCCATATCACTTCTCTAACATTGTCAAGGTTTACAGCACGTGCATTTTGTTTAGTAATGTTGTCCGCCATTCATTTACAGTAAGTTAATTCTGATAAATAAAAGCCAATGAACCAATGGAATTTCAAGTGCAAAAATGATGTAAATAGTATTTCCAACAGAAAAAGGTATTATGTTGAGATCTGCAGAGGTGAAATTTCCAATGTCAAGGTCAAGTGGGTCTTCTTGAACTTCACCAACTACACACACAAAAACACAAGACTTTTTGGTTGGTTTTATATTTAGGCCATGAGATTCTCTACCTTTCTGTATCTCTGTATTTTTTTCACAACTCACTGTTTCTGAAATCTTTAGTTGATTGATAACAGAAGCATATGCTCTCTTTATAATATAGAGAGTTTTAACTATGTATAATTTACTACATGCTCCAAACTGTATTGACTTTTGGCTAGGCCAACTGCACATCTGTACTGGAGTTTCTTTTCATTGTATTTCTAGGCTGGCTTTATGTTTTTTAGTTTTCATATCTTTCCCTTTCTTGGGTCGTACTTCACCAAGTAGTTTCATTTTCAGAAGGCGTCTGGAGGTCTGAGTTCCTGCATGCCTTTCTCCTTCACACTGCATCAATAATTTGAGAATATATCGAATTGTAGGTACAAGTTCTTTCTTTGATCTCTGAAGGTAAATGCTCCATCTTCAAGCACTGGTATTGCAGATGAGAAGAATGGTATTAATCCTCTTCTACTTTTGTTGCTTATGTGTTTCTTCTCTCTCTCTGAGAGAGAATTTAGTATCTCCTCTTCTATACAGTACTCTGAAATTACAAGAGATTATTTCTACAGTTTATTCTTTATTCATTGTTCTTGGTACTTGGGCTCTTTCAAACTGAAACCTTTGTCTTTCTCCAATGCTGGGAGATTTTCTTCAATTATTTTTTATTTCCTTTTCTTCATTTTCACTCTTCTCCTTTCCTGAAACTCCTGTTACATAAATGTTGGCCCATCTGAATTGACCTATGGTGCATTTTCTCAAGCTGTCCACCTGTCATTTTACTCTCTATTCATCAAGGTTCTCTAAACTTTACAGTGTAGTCTATGGCTTGAATTTTGCTTTTTCATTTGATGTATTATAGTTATTAAACAGTAAATATAGTTCACAAGTGATTTAAAACAAACTCTTTATTAGTTTCCAACTGCTCCCTGTTAGAAGACTGTTGTTGTTTTATGGATGTCCCAAAGGTTCTGATAAATAAAAGCCAATGAACCAATGGAATTTCAAGTGCAAAATGATGTAAATAGTATTTCCAACAGAAAGGTATTATGTTGAGATCTGCAGAGGTGAAATTTCCAATGTCAAGGTCAAGTGGGTCTTCTTGAACTTCACCAACTACACACACAAAACACAAGACTTTTTGGTTGGTTTTATATTTAGGCCATGAGATTCTCTACCTTTCTGTATCTCTGTATTTTTTTCACAACTCACTGTTTCTGAAATCTTTAGTTGATTGATAACAGAAGCATATGCTCTCTTTATAATATAGAGAGTTTTAACTATGTATAATTTACTACATGCTCCAAACTGTATTGACTTTTGGCTAGGCCAACTGCACATCTGTACTGGAGTTTCTTTTCATTGTATTTCTAGGCTGGCTTTATGTTTTTTAGTTTTCATATCTTTCCCTTTCTTGGGTCGTACTTCACCAAGTAGTTTCATTTTCAGAAGGCGTCTGGAGGTCTGAGTTCCTGCATGCCTTTCTCCTTCACACTGCATCAATAATTTGAGAATATATCGAATTGTAGGTACAAGTTCTTTCTTTGATCTCTGAAGGTAAATGCTCCATCTTCAAGCACTGGTATTGCAGATGAGAAGAATGGTATTAATCCTCTTCTACTTTTGTTGCTTATGTGTTTCTTCTCTCTCTCTGAGAGAGAATTTAGTATCTCCTCTTCTATACAGTACTCTGAAATTACAAGAGATTATTTCTACAGTTTATTCTTTATTCATTGTTCTTGGTACTTGGGCTCTTTCAAACTGAAACCTTTGTCTTTCTCCAATGCTGGGAGATTTTCTTCAATTATTTTTTATTTCCTTTTCTTCATTTTCACTCTTCTCCTTTCCTGAAACTCCTGTTACATAAATGTTGGCCCATCTGAATTGACCTATGGTGCATTTTCTCAAGCTGTCCACCTGTCATTTTACTCTCTATTCATCAAGGTTCTCTAAACTTTACAGTGTAGTCTATGGCTTGAATTTTGCTTTTTCATTTGATGTATTATAGTTATTAAACAGTAAATATAGTTCACAAGTGATTTAAAACAAACTCTTTATTAGTTTCCAACTGCTCCCTGTTAGAAGACTGTTGTTGTTTTATGGATGTACAGTCTTGATTTCTCACAAGGATAAATGGAGTTTAGGGTTTTCATTTAGTTCTTGTGACTCAGCTCCACCTCCTCCAGGCTCATTTGTTCTAATTATCTACCTTAGTCCTTCCCTTTTACCATCTTGTGTGCATAGGGCCCATCCTATTTGTTTACACTAGGCTGCATAATTACTTGAGGTAATTGAGGAGCATTTCCCCGTCTCTGAAAAAGAAGGGTGAATGTGAGCATTCTGGGTGTGGAAAGGGGGGTTTCATATTCATCTGGGAGAGTGGGGAGAAGGCAAGTGGGCTCCACCTGTTCCCACCCTACTGTGAGCTGCCTTTGTCAGTTTTCATTTATTTGTTAAGAAGAAAAGATTTATCCAGCTTCACCTTTGTGGCACAAGCTACCACTTCCAATCCTCAGTGTTAGTGCTCAATGGAGTAGGGAGGGCAGTGCCCGAAGGACTTTAGGTGCTTTCCATCGGTCAGCTCCTTTTACATCCACCCTGGTCTGTGCACTTGTGACTCCGGGAGGCGCTGGTGAAAAAGACCCATGCTCCCCTGGTCACTGACTTCCACTTCAACAGCTGCTCCCAAAGTGCTCCAAGCACTGGCTTCCAAAATTCAGCTTTTAAAGACAATATTTCATCCATTTTCCATCTTTACAAATTCACCATCATTCGGTCTGCTGTCCTCTTCCCTATACACAGTATCTTGATTTTATTCAGTCCCATATGTCTTTATCATTATTTACACAAGTTTTCAATAGAGAGGGCTGATAAATGTGGTTGACTGTCATCTTGAACCCAAGTTAACTATTACTTTAAAATAAAATTACACTTTTCCCTTTTCTTCATTCACTCTTCTCCTTTCCTGAAACTCCTGTTACATAAATGTTGGCCCATCTGAATTGACCTATGGTGCATTTTCTCAAGCTGTCCACCTGTCATTTTACTCTCTATTCATCAAGGTTCTCTAAACTTTACAGTGTAGTCTATGGCTTGAATTTTGCTTTTTCATTTGATGTATTATAGTTATTAAACAGTAAATATAGTTCACAAGTGATTTAAAACAAACTCTTTATTAGTTTCCAACTGCTCCCTGTTAGAAGACTGTTGTTGTTTTATGGATGTACAGTCTTGATTTCTCACAAGGATAAATGGAGTTTAGGGTTTTCATTTAGTTCTTGTGACTCAGCTCCACCTCCTCCAGGCTCATTTGTTCTAATTATCTACCTTAGTCCTTCCCTTTTACCATCTTGTGTGCATAGGGCCCATCCTATTTGTTTACACTAGGCTGCATAATTACTTGAGGTAATTGAGGAGCATTTCCCCGTCTCTGAAAAAGAAGGGTGAATGTGAGCATTCTGGGTGTGGAAAGGGGGGTTTCATATTCATCTGGGGGGGTGGGAGAAGGCAAGTGGGCTCCACCTGTTCCCACCCTACTGTGAGCTGCCTTTGTCAGTTTTCATTTATTTGTTAAGAAGAAAAGATTTATCCAGCTTCACCTTTGTGGCACAAGCTACCACTTCCAATCCTCAGTGTTAGTGCTCAATGGAGTAGGGAGGGCAGTGCCCGAAGGACTTTAGGTGCTTTCCATCGGTCAGCTCCTTTTACATCCACCCTGGTCTGTGCACTTGTGACTCCGGGAGGCGCTGGTGAAAAAGACCCATGCTCCCCTGGTCACTGACTTCCACTTCAACAGCTGCTCCCAAAGTGCTCCAAGCACTGGCTTCCAAAATTCAGCTTTTAAAGACAATATTTCATCCATTTTCCATCTTTACAAATTCACCATCATTCGGTCTGCTGTCCTCTTCCCTATACACAGTATCTTGATTTTATTCAGTCCCATATGTCTTTATCATTATTTACACAAGTTTTCAATAGAGAGGGCTGATAAATGTGGTTGACTGTCATCTTGAACCCAAGTTAACTATTACTTTAAAATAAAATTATTTTCTTTAAAGTGAAGCTTATTTTCTTGGTTATAAGGTGAAATATATTCATTGCAAATAATTTGATAAACAATTAAATAATCCAAATAACCACAAGTGTCCTAAATTTTGGGGCAAAATTATAATCTAATGATATTATATGATATAATACTGCATTTGACTTCCATATTTGTAACAACATGAATGTTCTCTCTCTTTATCAAATTCTGCTCTAGTTATTTCTGGATGTTGACAAGAGAAGGCTAACAGAGAAGCAAATCTCTGTAAAACATAGATAGGACACAATGTGGTTTAATGATGTACTATTTATATTGAAAATTTGAGAAAATATCCAGCAATAAGGAAATAAGTAAATTATGGCACTGTCAAGAAATACTTCCCAAACAAGTGAGGCTTCCCTGGTGGTTTAGTGGTCAAGAATCTGCCTGCCAGTGCGGGACACTCAGATTCTATCCCTGGGTCGGGAAGATCCCCTGGAGAAGGAAATGGCTACTACCCATTCCATTATTATTGCCTGGAGAATCCAATGGACAGAGGAACCTGGCAGTCTACAGTCCAAGGGGTCGCAAAAGGGCCAGACATTACTGATTGACTAAAACCAAAAACAGTAATAAATACTATATAGTTCTCTAATTTTCTTGTAGAGATCTCTAGTCTTTCCCATTCTATTGCTTTCCTTTATTTCTTTCCACTGTTCACTTAAGAAGGTTTTCTTAAAAAAAAAAAAAGAAGGTTTTCTTATCTCTCCTTGCTATTCTCTGGAACTCTGCATTCAGATGGGTCTATCTTTCCTTTTCTCCTTTGCCTTTTGCTTTTCTTTCTTTCTTAGCTATTTGTAAGGACTCTTCAGACAACCATTTTGCCTTTTTGCATTTGTTTTTCTTGGGGATGGTTGTGATCACTGCCTCCTGTACAGTGTTATGAATCTCTGTCCATAGTTATTTAGGCACTCTATCAGATCTAATCCCTTGACCAGAGATATCATTCATTTTTTACACAAGTTTTCAATAGAAAAGAAGGGCTGATAAATGTGGTTGACTGTCATCTTGAACCCAAGTTAACTATTACTTTAAAATAAAATTATTTTCTTTAAAGTGAAGCTTATTTTCTTGGTTATAAGGTGAAATATATTCATTGCAAATAATTTGATAAACAATTAAATAATCCAAATAACCACAAGTGTCCTAAATTTTGGGGCAAAATTATAATCTAATGATATTATATGATATAATACTGCATTTGACTTCCATATTTGTAACAACATGAATGTTCTCTCTCTTTATCAAATTCTGCTCTAGTTATTTCTGGATGTTGACAAGAGAAGGCTAACAGAGAAGCAAATCTCTGTAAAACATAGATAGGACACAATGTGGTTTAATGATGTACTATTTATATTGAAAATTTGAGAAAATATCCAGCAATAAGGAAATAAGTAAATTATGGCACTGTCAAGAAATACTTCCCAAACAAGTGAGGCTTCCCTGGTGGTTTAGTGGTCAAGAATCTGCCTGCCAGTGCGGGACACTCAGATTCTATCCCTGGGTCGGGAAGATCCCCTGGAGAAGGAAATGGCTACTACCCATTCCATTATTATTGCCTGGAGAATCCAATGGACAGAGGAACCTGGCAGTCTACAGTCCAAGGGGTCGCAAAAGGGCCAGACATTACTGATTGACTAAAACCAAAAACAGTAATAAATACTATATAGTTCTCTAATTTTCTTGTAGAGATCTCTAGTCTTTCCCATTCTATTGCTTTCCTTTATTTCTTTCCACTGTTCACTTAAGAAGGTTTTCTTAAAAAAAAAAAAAGAAGGTTTTCTTATCTCTCCTTGCTATTCTCTGGAACTCTGCATTC
Organism: Tragulus kanchil; assembly: GCA_022376925.1. Lineage (NCBI taxonomy): Eukaryota > Metazoa > Chordata > Mammalia > Artiodactyla > Tragulidae > Tragulus > Tragulus kanchil. The sequence continues at coordinate 219,481,599 of JAIOJX010000030.1, read as the reverse complement.
AGATGGGTCTATCTTTCCTTTTCTCCTTTGCCTTTTGCTTTTCTTTCTTTCTTAGCTATTTGTAAGGACTCTTCAGACAACCATTTTGCCTTTTTGCATTTGTTTTTCTTGGGGATGGTTGTGATCACTGCCTCCTGTACAGTGTTATGAATCTCTGTCCATAGTTATTTAGGCACTCTATCAGATCTAATCCCTTGACCAGAGATATCTTCAAAACAATTAGAGATACCAAGGGAACATTTCATGCAAAGACAGGCACAATAAGGATAGAAATGGTATGGACCTAGTAGAAGCAGAAGATATTAAGAAGAGGTGGCGGACTTCCCTGGTGGTCCAGTGGGTAAGGACACCACCTTGCATGCAGGGGGCGCTGGTTTGATCCCTGGCCTGGGAAGATCCCATGTGCTGTGGAGCAGCTGGACCGATGCGTCCAATTACCGAGCTGGAGCTCTGGATTGCATGCGCCCAGAGCTGGTGCTCTGCGACAACAGAGGCCATCGCGATGGGAGGTCCACACGGGCCAAAGAACAAAGATGGATGGAAATAGACAAATGAAAGACCAACAGAAGTAGCCCATCTGCCCCCCTCCCTCCCCACCCTCCCAAATAAATAAATAAATAAATATTTAAAAAGAAAAAAAAAGAAGAGGTGGCAAGAATACACAGAAGAACTATACACAAAGATGTTAATGACCCAGATAACCATGATGGTGTGAAAACTCACCTAAAGCCAGACATCCTGGAGTGTTAAGTCAAGTGGGCCTTAGGAAGAATTACTACAAACAAAGCTAGTGGAGGTGATGGAATTTCAGCTGAGCTATTTCAAATCCTAAAAGATGATGCTGTTAAAGTGCTATACTCAATATGCCAGCAAATTTGGAAAACTCAGCAGTGGCCAGAGAACTGGAAAAGTTCCATTTTCACTTCAATCCCAAAGAAGAGCAATGCCATAGAATGTTCAAGCTACCATACAACTAACTCATTTCACATACTAGAAGGTCATGCTCAAAATCCTCAAAGCTAGGTTTCAACAGTATGTGAACTGAGAACTCTCACATGTAGAAAAAGCACAGGAACCAGAGATCAAATTGCCAACATTTGCTGGATCACAGGAAAAGCAAGAGAATTCCAGAAAAAAACATCTACTTCTGCTTCACTGACTATGCTAAAGCCCTCGACTGTGTGGATCACAGCAAACTGTGGAAAATTCTTAAAGAGATGGGAATACCAGACCAACTGCCTCTCCAAGACCTGTATGCAGGTCAAGAAGCAACCATTAGAACCAGACATGCAACAACAGACTGATTCCAAATTGGGAAAGGAGTATGTTAAGGCTATATATTGTCACCTGCTTATTTAACTTATATACAGAGTACATCATGTGAAATGCCAGGCTAGATGAAGCACAAGCTGGAATCAAGATTGCCAGGAGAAATATCAATAACCTAAGGTATGCATATGACACCACCCTTATGGCAGAAAGCAAAGAAGAACTAAAGAGTCTCTTAATGAAGATGGAGTGAAAAAGCTAGCTTAAAACTCAACATTCAAAAAAAGAAAATCATGGCATCCGGTTTTATCACTTCATGGCAAATAGATGGACAAACAATGGAAACAGTGACAGATTTTATTTTTGGGGGCTCCACAATCACTGCGAATGGTGACTGCAGTCATGAAATTAAAAGACGCTTGTTCCTTGAAAGTAAAGCTATGAGAAACCTGGACAGTGTATTCAAAAGCAGAGACATCTCTTTGCTGACAAAGGTCCATATAGTGAAAGCTATGGTTTTCCCAGTAGTCTCGTATGGATGTGAGAGTTTGATCATAATGAAGGCTGAGCCATGAAGAATTAATGCTTTTTAATTGTGATGTTGGAGAAGACTCTTGAGAGTCCGTTGGACTACAAGGAAATCAAACCAGTCAATCCTAAAGGAAATCAACCCTGAATATTCATTGGAAGGACTGATGCTGAAGCTGACGCTCCAATACTTTGGCCACCTGATGGGAAGAGATGACTCACTGGAAACTACCCTGACACTGGGAAAAATAGAAGGCAGAACGGGAAGGGGATGACGGAGGGTGAAATGGCTGGATGGTACCACCGATTCAATGGACACGAGTTTAACAAGCTTTGGGGAGATGGTGAAGGGCAGCGAAGCTGCAGTTCATGGGGTGCAAAGAGTTGGACACGACTGAGTGAATGAACTGACCTGATACAGTTCTCAAAAGTGATGTATGTGAGCCATTTTTAAAATGATGTGGGATAACTTTTAAGGTAAAATACTCAGTGAGAAGAAAGACATAAAATTGTATATATCAGATTTTCATGATGCAAAACAACTATTCATATTATCAGTAAGAGAAGTGATTATAAGCAATGCTGTTCTCTTCTTTATATCTACTATTAGTTTGTTTTTAATCTTTAGTATGTTGGTAGAAAGGGTTTCTACTCTAGAAACTGTCTTTTCTCATCTACTTCTTTAAAATTGGAAATTTAAGGAAGACCTTTCACAATCTGTCCACTCAGCTTCCAGTCCACACCCTCCTGTTCCCTACCCAGTTCCCATCCACACTATTTCTGGGGGAAAGGACTCAATGGTGTCAAGAAATTTCTACTTCTGCTTTTGACAGCACTTTGGGAAGTAGTGTATATTGTGACATTTGCTCCTTTATTGGTTTGACAGCTGCTGGCGTACTTGTTTTTCTTCTTCTTCTTTTTTTTTAAAGACACACAAAAATTTCGTGGTTATTAGATTTGTGGGGGATGGAGAATTTCAGATTTGTTTCAACTCTCACATCTTCCCTTCCTCATATAATTAATACACAGACAAGCCACAGATAACTCTCAGTGATTTCCTACTTTCAATGAAAAGAGACTCCTGTTTGTATCAGCCATATGTTGTTTGGTTCTATTTATTTATTTATTTATTTTTGAATTTTGGCCCCTTTTATTGTTTGCTTGTGTGACTTATTTATTTTCATCCATCTTTAGTCTTTGGCCTGTGTGGGCCTCCCATTGCAGTGGCCTCTTTCCTTGCAGAGCACTAGCTCTGGGCTCATGCGCTCCAGAGTGCTGGCTCGTAACTGGACACACCAGTATGGCCACTCCGTGGCACATGGGATCTTCCAGGGCCAGGGATCGAACCAGTGTTCCTTGCACTGCAAGGCGGACTCTTTAGTCACAGGGCCACCAGGGAAGCCCGGTTGTGTTCATTTTTAATAGCTGTTTACGCAAATACAGCTAAGCTGGTAAAGAATCTGCCTGCAATGCAAGGGACATGAGTTTAATCTCTGGGTCAGAAAGATCCCCTGGAGAAGGGACAGGCCACCCACTCCAGGACTCCTGGGCTTTTGGTGGCTCAGATGGTAAAGAATCTGCCTGCAATGTGGCAGACTTGGGCTCAATCCCTGGGTTGGGAAAATCCTCTGGAGAAGGGAAAGGCTATTCTTGCCTGAAGAATTCCATGGCTCATCCATGGGTCGCAAAGAGTCAGACACAACTGAATGACTTCACACTTCATGCAAATATATTAGTTTGAATGGGATCCTAGTTTTACCTAGAGTCAAATACTACTCAAAGTACTAATAGGTGAATGAGCAGGAGATTAATTAGTTTTCTCACAACTCTGATATGACCTGTTGGGTTGACCTGTAGTCTTCCTCTTCCTCAGGCTTGTTCTTGCTTTGGGTTCAAAAGATGGCACAGTCCGTTTCCAGTTCTGGGCAGGAAGTGATGAAATGGAATAATGAAGACATCAATTTGGTTATCTAGAGACCTGGGTTATGGTCCCATCTCCCCTGCTGACAAGTGTGCAACCTGAGGCAAGTCAAAGCCTCATTTTCCACATCTGGGGCAGGAGAGGTTCTAAAGCAGAAGAATTCGAAAGCCTTAGTGTGTTTAATATGGTTTCATTAATGGAAATAACAACCACCATTTATGAGAACCACTTATATTTCTGAACCAGAAATAATTTCCAGTCTTATTGCCACCAGTGGAATAATGTTGATGGAGAGCTCAAATTAGAAGCATGCAAGAAGGAGTCCCAGCTTACAAGATACTGCATGATTTTTCTGTAAATATGAACTATTGTGAAACAAATTAATAAGACTTGTTTTGATTAGCTATAGCTGTGAAACAAACCACCCCAAACAATGGTTTTAAGCAAAACCAACCTGCAGCTGATGGGGTTCAGCAAGGTAGTTTTTATTCTGTCATGCAGCTGCAGAAAAAGGTAGTGGCTGGGACAACAGTTATTGTGAAGGGTTCTTCACTCACATGACTACAGCCTGGACTGAGAAGACTGAAACAGATGGAGATCAATCCATTCATATATCCATGCAAAAATCTATCCATCTATCTAGTCTCGCTATGACTAGACTCCCTGCAAAGTGGCTTCAGAGAAGCCAGACTCCCTACAGCTGGAACCCTGGAGTGAGTGTCTTAAAGAGACAAAAGCTGCATGACTGTTTCTAATCTGACTTTAGAAGTCATACAGCATCACTCCTACCACATTCTATTCATTAAGGCAGTCATGGGGCCTGTCCAAGTTAAGGAGAAAAAGACATGAACTCGACCCCTTAACATGAGGTGTGTTAAAGAGTTCATAAGCATGTTTCAAGATCATCACAAGATACGAAGATGAATTAGTATCAATATTACGTATTTACAAAATGAAACCACACTCTGATAGTCACTTACTGCTTATCCCAAAAAGTGTCTCGACTGGAAACCCCTGGCCTCAGCAGAGACCTCACATCTATAATATTGGAGGGGGCAACTGGGAGCCAGAAGATTGGAGTTCAGGTTCTAGCTCTGTCCTGCTGAGTCGTGTGACCTCTGGTCATGGCCTTTTAGTTTACTGGCCTTGTTCCCTCAGCATAATGGTGACACTGGCCCTGCTATATCTATGGTGAAGGGTTGTGCTGAGGCTCTAGTGAGAATATGCCTTGTAACTGCAAAGTGTTCCACAAAGCATGAGAAAAACTCCCCACTTCTGTTTTGTGGCTCCTGTGAACACTAGAGAAACCACAGACCTTGAGAAGCCCCAATCACATCAAAGTCTAGACCTCTGGCAATCTTCTGTCTACTCTATGTGAGAACTGCTGTTTCTTCTCCATAGACCATGTTTTACTTGCATTGACAACTGTGGTATGCTGACAGGGTTCTATTTAGTGGGACAGAGAACTTGGCATTCATGCCACATGACTTGACCACCGGCTGATGTGACTGACTGCAATTGCCTCAGAATGACCTTCAATGTGATTCTTTCTTCAGTTCAGAGGGAAGATCTCCCCTAAACCTGACAGCATAAGGCTAGATTCAAGCGGTCAAGTGGACAGTGCTTTTCGACTCACTGCATTTGTACTTTGCTTAGGATCTAGTGAGAGAAAGGCTAATATGAAATGGAGAGAGGAGAAATTCGTGGCTATCTCTTTAAAAACAGACTTCAAACAAAGACTTGATATTATTTTAAGAGGCCCAAATTTTGTTTCTTTTAAAAACATTAAAAATATTTAGTCAATGCAATTCCCCCTCATTTACTGACTACCTACTCTGGACAGAATCTCCAGAAAAAGGGCAGACAGTTCAGCTCTCAGTGTTCCTCATTAGCAGAGAGGAGGCAGAAAGCCGGGAGCAAGGAAGACCTGTGATAAAACAGGGGAAGAATAACATGCTGTCAACGTGTTTTAACTGTCTGAAAATGGAGAAACGTGGTTATACAACTTTTTTATTAAACTCCCCCCACCCCAACATGCCTGTTTTTAATTTTATATTTATTTTCATCCATCTTTTATTCTTTGGCCTGTGCAGGCCTCCCATTTCTGTGGTCTCTCTCGTGACAGAGCACTGGCTCTGGGCACACATGCTCCAGAGCGCTGGCTCCTAATTGGATGCACTAGTCCAGCCACTCCATGGCACGTGGAATCTTCCCGGACCAGGAATCGAAGCGGTGCCACCTGCACTGCAAGGCAGACTCTCTACCCACTGGACCACCAGGGAAGCCCTACAACTTTTAATTTTAATTTGACCTTCACCACCCATTGTCCTCTGTTAACATGCACTGTCACACATAACTATGCTGGTGACTTATAAACTGGTTCTCTATTGATGGAGAGTCATTTGGCATACATATGAAAGCCTTAAACTACACAAATACTATAACCCAGAAATGCCGGTTATCCTAAGGAAAAATCATCGATGGTCACAGTAGTGATACTTAGAAGAGCAACCGTGAGTCTGAAACACTCAGTTCTACAGGACTGTGAACAAAGCAAGAACAACAGTTAACGTTTGTATAGTGCTTATATGAGCCAGACACTGTTTTATGTACTATTCATGGAAGCCAGTGAGGGCTATCTCCATTTTATAGATAAGGAAACTGAGGCTCAGAGAAGTTGATTTGCTCAAGGTCACCAAGCCAGGATTTCAACACAGGTGGTCCAACTGCAAAGTTCACAGTTTTAATCATCATTCTCTATTGCTTCAAATAAATCACAATCCATAAGCATCCAAATGATATTCTACAGCCTCACACTGTACACAAAAATAAACTCAAAAGGGCTTAAAGACAAATATAAGACACAGCACCATAAAACTCTTAGAAGGAAACATAGGGAAAACATTCTCTGACATAAATTATATCCACGTTTTCTTAGGCTAGTCCCCTAAGGCAATAGAAATAAAAGCAAAAATAACAAATGGAACCTAGTCAAAGTTACAGGCTTTTGTACAGCAGAGGAAACCATAAACAAAATGAGAAGACAACCTACCAAATGGGAGAAAATATATGCAAATGATGTGACTGACAAGGTCTTAATTTCCAAAATATACAAGTAGCTCATATAACTCAATAACACAAAACCAAAAAACCCAATCAAAAAATGGGCAGAAGACCTAAATAGACAGTTGTTCAAAGAAGACATACAGATGGCCAATAAAAATATGCTCAACATCTCCAAGTATGGCCAATGAAAATATGCTCAACAACTCCAAGTATTAGAAAAATGCAAATCAAAACTACAATGAGATATCACCTCACACCAGCCAAAATAGCCATCATCAGAAGGTCTACAGGGACTTTCCTGGTGGTCTGGTGGCTAAGACTCTGTGCTCTCAATGCACAGGACAAGAGTTTGATCCCTGATCACTAGATCCCACAGGCTACAACTCAGAGTTCACATGCTACAACTAAAAAACCCACATGACACAACGAAGACTGAGGACCTTGCACAACTAAGACCCAGTGCAGTCAAATAAATAAATATACATTAAAAAAATAGATAAACCATCTACAAATAACAAATGCTGAAGAGGGTGTAGATAAAAGGAAATCCTCCTACACTGTTGGTGGGAATGTAAGTTGATGCAGCCACTATGAAAAACACTGTATACGTTCCTCAAAAATCTAAAAATAGAGTTGCCATATGATCCTGCAATCCAACTTCTGAGCATATACCCAGAGAAAACTGTAACTCAAAAAGATATATGCACCCCAATGAGCACTGAAGCACTATTTACAAGAGCCAAGACAATGGAAAAGACCTAAACATCCACTGACATATAAACAGATAAAGAAGATGTGGTACGTATATATAATAGAATACTACTCTGCCTTAAAAATGAAATAATCCCATTTGCAGCAACATGCATGAACCTAGAGATTATCATACTAGTAAAATAAATCATAAAGAGACAAATACCATATGATATCACTTATATGTGGAATCTAAAATATAATACAAATGAACATAACTATGAAACAAAAACAGAGTCACAGATATAGTGAATAGACCCGTGGCTACCAAAGAAGAGGCAGGGGAGTTGGGGAGGGATAGATTGGAAATTTAGGATTAGCAGATGAGAACTATTATATAGTGAATAAATAACAAAGTCCTACTGTATAGCACAGGGAACCATATTCAATACACTGTGATGAACCATAATGGGAAAGAATAGGAAACATAATGTATACATATATAACTGAATTATTTTGTTATATGGTACAAATTAACACAATGCTGTAAATCAACTATACCTCAATAAAGTAAAATTTTAAAAAAATGATATTCTAGAAAAACACAGGAAAATGTATATAAGATCAAAAAGAAAGTGGCTTACAAAGTAATAGTCAGTCTGGTTCTTTTTTTATTTTTTAAAGTATATACAAAATGGACAAGAGAAAGCACAGAAAAATGTCCATCGAGATGGAGGAATTGTGTTTTATTTTTTCTTCTTTCTGCTTTTCTAGATGTTCTATAGTGACCATTTCTTGCTTTTGAAGTAAATAATTGTGAAGTATCACAGTTATTTAGTTATTCAGTTGAAATGGTGGGAGGAGGGGAGGAGCATGGGCAGTGGGGGATAGGGAAGAGCAGGAAGGCTTTATAAAAGAGGGGGTGTTTGAACGGGGCCTTGGAATGACGTAAAATTCCCAAGTGAAACAGCTGAGGACAGGATGGCTCTGTGCTGCTCTGCACACCCTCTTTTTTTAGAGTCACAGAGTCATAGTCTCCTCTTGGAATCTTCCTTGGAGTCTCTGTGCTGCCACGTCTGCATCATGTCTCTTGGGGAGAGGGCTTTTGGAAAGCAGAAGAGTGGTTTCCACAGTCACCCTGGGGGTTCCTCTGGCCTCCCAGACAGAATGAGTCCTTCTGCTTAGGCCACACTGCCTCTGTGACACCCTTGACCTGAGGTGGGGGAAGGGCTACTGTGGACAATGTCTGTGGTTTCCAGAAGCAACTTCGGGGATGGCTGCAATCTTCTATTGTTGGATGACTGCACTTCATACTAGTAAAATAAATCATAAAGAGACAAATACCATATGATATCACTTATATGTGGAATCTAAAATATAATACAAATGAACATAACTATGAAACAAAAACAGAGTCACAGATATAGTGAATAGACCCGTGGCTACCAAAGAAGAGGCAGGGGAGTTGGGGAGGGATAGATTGGAAATTTAGGATTAGCAGATGAGAACTATTATATAGTGAATAAATAACAAAGTCCTACTGTATAGCACAGGGAACCATATTCAATACACTGTGATGAACCATAATGGGAAAGAATAGGAAACATAATGTATACATATATAACTGAATTATTTTGTTATATGGTACAAATTAACACAATGCTGTAAATCAACTATACCTCAATAAAGTAAAATTTTAAAAAAATGATATTCTAGAAAAACACAGGAAAATGTATATAAGATCAAAAAGAAAGTGGCTTACAAAGTAATAGTCAGTCTGGTTCTTTTTTTATTTTTTAAAGTATATACAAAATGGACAAGAGAAAGCACAGAAAAATGTCCATCGAGATGGAGGAATTGTGTTTTATTTTTTCTTCTTTCTGCTTTTCTAGATGTTCTATAGTGACCATTTCTTGCTTTTGAAGTAAATAATTGTGAAGTATCACAGTTATTTAGTTATTCAGTTGAAATGGTGGGAGGAGGGGAGGAGCATGGGCAGTGGGGATAGGGAAGAGCAGGAAGGCTTTATAAAAGAGGGGGTGTTTGAACGGGGCCTTGGAATGACGTAAAATTCCCAAGTGAAACAGCTGAGGACAGGATGGCTCTGTGCTGCTCTGCACACCCTCTTTTTTTAGAGTCACAGAGTCATAGTCTCCTCTTGGAATCTTCCTTGGAGTCTCTGTGCTGCCACGCTGCATCATGTCTCTTGGGGAGAGGGCTTTTGGAAAGCAGAAGAGTGGTTTCCACAGTCACCCTGGGGGTTCCTCTGGCCTCCCAGACAGAATGAGTCCTTCTGCTTAGGCCACACTGCCTCTGTGACACCCTTGACCTGAGGTGGGGGAAGGGCTACTGTGGACAATGTCTGTGGTTTCCAGAAGCAACTTCGGAGATGTCTGCAATCTTCTATTGCTGGAAATGACTGCACTTCATGCAGAGGTGGGATGGCTTAGGTATCAAAAGGGGGCCCCACCAAGCGTACTCTGAGACCACACAAAGAGACTCCTTATGGGTGCATGGAGTGGCCCTTTCAGGGCTGGCCCTGTGATGAAAGTCAGTTTCACATGTGGCTGGGCATTTCCTGTATGCTGAGCCCCCACCATGCATCTCAGGGAATCTCAGTGGCTCTGGGCCTCATGAGAGTTTCAGACAACATTCAAAGGGATGAGAACAAACTGTATCTGGCAGGTTCATTGAAAAAACATTACCTCTAACTGAACGAAAGGCATCCATCACTCTAGCAGGAAAGCAATCTCCCAGGTTTGAAAGAAATTCCGTTGGTCACAACCAGCTCCCTGATCACTTCCTTCTAGAAATGGGCTAGGGAATCTCCCACAGGATTTAGGGAAAAAGACCCATGTCTCACCCAGGTCTTAGTGCCTTGCCATCACCGATGGAAGGGAAAACTTTAAAACTCAGCTTTCCTGGTGGCCCAAAAGCAAAGAAACTCTCCCCTCTCTTTGGCACATAGGAAACCTAATGTTTGTGAATCCTTCTTCTGTCCCTTAAGACAGAGGTTAAGTATCTGTAAGGCTAAGTAAAGCTTCTTGCAGCTTTAAAACCTAGAAATGTTTTTTAAGTGCTCAATGCTTTTGAGATCTCTTTGAAATATAAACATCAAGGAAAACAGTGCCCCTATCTCTCTGTCACTGTGGAGTTCACCCTGGGCACCTACTCTAAGTTGTAGCTGTCAGCTTGTCATAGATGCAAAGGCAACTCAGACAGAAGCAATTAGCTAGCACAGCTGCCCCTGCCCGCAGTTAGCAGGAAAACCTGGGTGAAGTATGAAATAACGCAGAGCAGATGGTGTCACCAGGTCCTACTGTAAGACAAGCTACCACTAGTCTTAAGCACAAGTTCATAAAGGGTTGTAATCGCTAGGTAGGACAAAAATGGGAAGCTTTCCTTTTGCCACTGTAGCCTTGTCAGTGGGTTGCCTGTGATACACATTGTAACCTGGTTTAATACTTACTCAGTAATAAACCTGTTTTCCTTCCTTTCCACATATGTGGAGAGGATTCTTTGGGTTGGCAGGATTTCTGATTTTCCCCAGCATCTGTGAGCACCAGATTTGTGGCTGGTACAAAGGCTGGTACTAATAATGACCTGGTACTAATAATCCTGACTTGTGGGCAACTTTCCAGCACACCAGCTTCATCTTCAGAACACATTCACTGAGGAATGAACACAGTTACCCTTCTCTGTTGGCTGTGCCCCAGGGTAGCCCTAAGTCCCACCTTCCTGACTCCACAGGCATACGACGGGTGGACCCTGTCCCAGCAGTCCCTTCTGAAAAGCCTGGTAGCAGCTCTGTGTTGAGTTTAGTAACCAGGCTCTCAGGTCTTGCACACCTGCCACAAAAGGTTTCCAGGTCTCTCTGGACTGGGGCTGTCCAAGGCCAAGATGCTGCCGGATTTATCACCAAACATTGCTAGGGCATCAGTGCAAGCAGGGCCCTAACATACACCAATAACATTGCTAGGTGGCCCAAAAGCAAAGAAACTCTCCTCTCTTTGGCACATAGGAAACCTAATGTTTGTGAATCCTTCTTCTGTCCCTTAAGACAGAGGTTAAGTATCTGTAAGGCTAAGTAAAGCTTCTTGCAGCTTTAAAACCTAGAAATGTTTTTTAAGTGCTCAATGCTTTTGAGATCTCTTTGAAATATAAACATCAAGGAAAACAGTGCCCCTATCTCTCTGTCACTGTGGAGTTCACCCTGGGCACCTACTCTAAGTTGTAGCTGTCAGCTTGTCATAGATGCAAAGGCAACTCAGACAGAAGCAATTAGCTAGCACAGCTGCCCCTGCCCGCAGTTAGCAGGAAAACCTGGGTGAAGTATGAAATAACGCAGAGCAGATGGTGTCACCAGGTCCTACTGTAAGACAAGCTACCACTAGTCTTAAGCACAAGTTCATAAAGGGTTGTAATCGCTAGGTAGGACAAAAATGGGAAGCTTTCCTTTTGCCACTGTAGCCTTGTCAGTGGGTTGCCTGTGATACACATTGTAACCTGGTTTAATACTTACTCAGTAATAAACCTGTTTTCCTTCCTTTCCACATATGTGGAGAGGATTCTTTGGGTTGGCAGGATTTCTGATTTTCCCCAGCATCTGTGAGCACCAGATTTGTGGCTGGTACAAAGGCTGGTACTAATAATGACCTGGTACTAATAATCCTGACTTGTGGGCAACTTTCCAGCACACCAGCTTCATCTTCAGAACACATTCACTGAGGAATGAACACAGTTACCCTTCTCTGTTGGCTGTGCCCCAGGGTAGCCCTAAGTCCCACCTTCCTGACTCCACAGGCATACGACGGGTGGACCCTGTCCCAGCAGTCCCTTCTGAAAAGCCTGGTAGCAGCTCTGTGTTGAGTTTAGTAACCAGGCTCTCAGGTCTTGCACACCTGCCACAAAAGGTTTCCAGGTCTCTCTGGACTGGGGCTGTCCAAGGCCAAGATGCTGCCGGATTTATCACCAAACATTGCTAGGGCATCAGTGCAAGCAGGGCCCTAACATACACCAATGAGGTACAGCCTGTCCACCCGCTTTGAGAGCTGGGCCAGCGGTGGCAAGGACATTCCACTTCGGTAGGAAGATACTGTGCCTGGCCGGTAAGGAGACCACATCAGCACTCAGCAGTCACCTCTGTTGGCCCTTCAAAGCCAGAGGTGACTCCCTTTCCTAGATGTTCTATGTAAAGATCTCTGAGTCTAAATCTGGCTCTTTCAAGGATGCTTGTTGGTTGGTGTGGTGAGTAAACAGGAACAGAGGGTAGGTGACACAGAGGCATCTGGAAGATTCTGTGCCCTTCCTTTTCTCTTGTTCTGTTATTTTCTTTTCTTCTGTGGGTGCAAGTCAGATAGAAACCAGGGCTGCTTAAATTTTCTTCTAACCAGTTTGATTAGAAGAAGTTTCTTGCTCCCCACAACTCCCAAGCAGTTTCTTGCTACCCACAGAGGTGCTAACATTCTTAAGAAACCCCAGCCTCCTCTTTTCACACTGTTCAGGGACACAAGCCTTTGGGATAACTCATTAAGTGGTCTGACCCCAAATCATTCATATATGGCCTTGGAGGGGGGCCATGGGCAGGAGGTCTGTGGTTTGGTCACATGCCAAGTCATACACAAGGGTGAGGGTGCATTCTTGAGTACAGATTCAGAAAGAAAGAAAAATGATCACCCTCTCAGTCTGTTCCTGACCTCAGCTCCTTCTCACCCTCTCCTGAAAACAGGATTTATCAATTCCTTAAATTCTTCTGCTTCTCTTTAAAAAAAAAAAAAGGATTCAAGATTCTAGTGATTGGTTTGAGGAACCTTCTGGAGTAAAAAGAATTAGGTGAAGAAACACAATTTCAGGGCTTCCCTGGTGGTCCAGTGGGTAAGGACACCGCCTTGCAGTGCAGGGGGCACCAGTTCGATCCCTGGCATGGGAAGATTCCATATGCCACAGAGTGGCTGGACCAATGTGTCCAATTGCAGGCCAGTGCTCTGGAACGCATGTGCCCAGAGCCGGTGCTCTGTAACCAGAGGGGCCACTGTGATGGGAGGCCCACACAGGCCAAAGAATTAAGATGGATGAAAATAAATAAATGAAGGACCAATAAAAGAGGCCAAAAAAAAGAAACACAATTTCAAAAGGGCACACCTTATTATGCACAATAGATACATCCCGGAAAAACAATTTCTATGGGGCCAATTCCTTTCCAAATGCAGGAGGTGGGCTTTACCCACCAATGGTTGCCCAGTTAATCTGACAACTGGCCATTGTTTATGAGTGAGCTCAACTAAGAGCATAAGAACTGTCCAGATAAAACTTGGCTGAAATGGCCAACCTGCAGAATCATCAGCAACAAAAAAAAATAGTGCTTCAAGCCATAAAGTCTGGGGCTATGCTGGTTAGGCAAAAATATTTAAGTAAAACATGTCTTGCTAAAGAGAGCCTTTCCTATCTTGAGATCCTAAAGAGAATTCTGTATTTTCTTCTCAAAGCTTCTCCAACTTGTTTTTCATACTAATGTACCATCATCAACCTGGATCTAATGTTTTCTATGAGGTAAAGGCCTAATAATGCAAAGACCTAATGAGGTAAAGACCTCTAATGAGGTAAAAGACCTAGTGAGGTAAAGATCTAATGCATATCTGCTCATTGCTTCCTTACTTCTGAATGTTTCATAATAAATATTAAAGTTTTTGAAGTATTACATAATAAATATTAAAAGTCATTTAAAAATACACAGTGACTATTGACACTTTAAGAAATACAACAAAGATAAACTCAAAACTTCACCAATAATAACACAACTCAGCACTAACCATTTATAATGTTGTGAGGTGTTTGCTTCAGATCTTTTCTCGGAGGGGTGGATGAAACTGATACCAAACTGTTTACCATTCTTTTTTCACTTCTCATAGCATCACACTTCCCTATATCATTTTAGTTCTCCCAAATAATTTTTAAGATCACATACAGGGGCTTCCCTGGTGGTCCAGTGCGTAAGGACACCGCCTTGCACTGCAAGAGGTGCCGGTTCGATTCCTGGCCTGGGAAGATCCCACGTGCCGCGGAGCGGCTGGACCAATGTGTCCAATTACCGAGCCGGAGCTCTGGAGCGCATGCGCCCAGAGCCGATGCTCTGTGACAACAGAGGCCACCGCGATGGGAGGCCCACATGGGCCAAAGAATGAAGATGGATGAAAATAGATAAATGAAAGACCAATAAGAAGTGGCCCACCCACCCCCTCACTCCCCAACCCACCCCGTCCAATAAATAAATATTAAATATTAAAAAAAAATTTAAAAATAAAAAAAAAGATCACATACAGTTCATTGTATGGGTATATCGTTGTTTATTAACCAGGCACTTATTGTTAAGCACTTAGCCTGTCTCCTACTTTTCAATACAAATGTTAGTACAGTGTTAACTATTCCTGTACAAATATCTCTGATTAGTTCTTTAGGATCATAACTAGAAATGACATTCCTGTGTGAAAAGGTATGAACCATTTTAAGAACTACTGTACAGTTAGCAAGAGATACTGTCAGAGGGGCTATGCCAGTTTTGAGCCACCTCTACCACTTGTCACTGAGCAGGTACTTCCCGCCACGTGCTCTGTCCTGATGCTTCTGCTAAAATGAATAATCCCATCTCAGCTGATTCAGTTAGTCAGAACAAGATCACACACTGATGAGAACACAAAACTTGGGAGAAGTACGGAGGAAAAAGGAAAAGTCTGTGATCATGTATAATTTCGGTTCCTCTTCTTAACTTTATTTGAGAAAAATATTGTCCCAGTTCACTGAGGCCATCCCTGCCCTTCTACACACAGTATTGAACCAAGAGTTAGAAACGGATGTTTGGGACACAGAAAGGATTTCAACTGAGCTGATACTCAGAGCAAAAGAACACACTGGGGTGTGTACTTCTCTGCTCAGGAGGGTGCACCAGAGGGTGCAGATGGTCATTCACTCAAACGTATCAGTGTCGGTTATTAGCCAGAGGCAGGGAACCCCCAGATCACCAGTGTACCAATAAAATTCCTAGTCATGAAGATAAGAGCTCTTACAGCACCCAGCTACAGGGCACCATCAAAGCTGAGGGAGGTATGCCCTATGGAGTGTGGGGTGTCAGGGGCAGCCTCTTGGAAGAATGGGTGTCCAGGGTGATCTGCAAGGAGAAAGTAGGGCTTAGCCAGCTAGAGAGAGGAGCAGCTCTAGATTCTATGTAATTACAGCATAGCCAGAGTACAGGGCAAATGGTGAAGAGTGTGGCGGCAGGGAGCTGGGGAGGAGAAGCCCAGTCATAGAAAGCTTCCCACAGCTTGCCGTGAAATCATATTCTTTACAAGATCCTATCTGCTCTGGTCTCACCATCTTTCTGACCCCATCTCCTACCTTCCCCCACCCCAAACTCTCTGCGTCGGTCACATGAGTCTCTTTGCTGCTCCTTAATCATACCCCCACCTTGACCTCTGCACCTGCTCTTCTATCTGCCCACAATGTTCTCCCCTCGGATCTATGTATGGTTTTCTTTTTTTTTTCTTTTGGCCACTTCTATTGGTCTTTCATTCATTTGTTTTCATCCATCTCTGTTCTTTGGCCTGTGTGGGCCTCCCATCGCAGTGGCCTCTCTTGCTGGGAGGGAGCCACCGGCTGGCAGTTAGCAAGAGATACTGTCAGAGGGGCTATGCCAGTTTTGAGCCACCTCTACCACTTGTCACTGAGCAGGTACTTCCGCCACGTGCTCTGTCCTGATGCTTCTGCTAAAATGAATAATCCCATCTCAGCTGATTCAGTTAGTCAGAACAAGATCACACACTGATGAGAACACAAAACTTGGGAGAAGTACGGAGGAAAAAGGAAAAGTCTGTGATCATGTATAATTTCGGTTCCTCTTCTTAACTTTATTTGAGAAAAATATTGTCCCAGTTCACTGAGGCCATCCCTGCCCTTCTACACACAGTATTGAACCAAGAGTTAGAAACGGATGTTTGGGACACAGAAAGGATTTCAACTGAGTTTGATACTCAGAGCAAAAGAACACACTGGGGTGTGTACTTCTCTGCTCAGGAGGGTGCACCAGAGGGTGCAGATGGTCATTCACTCAAACGTATCAGTGTCGGTTATTAGCCAGAGGCGGGGAAACCCCCCAGATCACCAGTGTACCAATAAAATTCCTAGTCATGAAGATAAGAGCTCTTACAGCACCCAGCTACAGGGCACCATCAAAGCTGAGGGAGGTATGCCCTATGGAGTGTGGGGTGTCAGGGGCAGCCTCTTGGAAGAATGGGTGTCCAGGGTGATCTGCAAGGAGAAAGTAGGGCTTAGCCAGCTAGAGAGAGGAGCAGCTCTAGATTCTATGTAATTACAGCATAGCCAGAGTACAGGGCAAATGGTGAAGAGTGTGGCGGCAGGGAGCTGGGGAGGAGAAGCCCAGTCATAGAAAGCTTCCCACAGCTTGCCGTGAAATCATATTCTTTACAAGATCCTATCTGCTCTGGTCTCACCATCTTTCTGACCCCATCTCCTACCTTCCCCCACCCCAAACTCTCTGCGTCGGTCACATGAGTCTCTTTGCTGCTCCTTAATCATACCCCCACCTTGACCTCTGCACCTGCTCTTCTATCTGCCCACAATGTTCTCCCCTCGGATCTATGTATGGTTTTCTTTTTTTTTTCTTTTGGCCACTTCTATTGGTCTTTCATTCATTTGTTTTCATCCATCTCTGTTCTTTGGCCTGTGTGGGCCTCCCATCGCAGTGGCCTCTCTTGCTGCAGAGCACCGGCTCTGGGCACATGCGCTCCAGAGCTCTGGCTGGGTAGGTGGACACATCGGTCCAGCCACTCCGCGGCACATGGGATCTTCCCAGGCCAGGGATCGAACCAGTGCCCCTTGCACTGCAAGGCGGTGTTCCTACCCACTGGACCACCAGGGAAGCCCCGTATGGTTTTCTAGTAACAGAAAATCTGAACAGACCTATAACTAGAAAGGAGATTTAATCAGTAACCAAAATATTTTTGATAAAGAAAAGCCCTAGATCAGATGACTTGACTAGAGAGTTCTGTCAAGCATTTAAAGGAGACTTAACACCAACCTTTCTTAAATTCTTGTATCTATGAGGCCAGCATTTCACATTGTATCAAAGCCAGCAGAAGAGATAAGAAAACTACAGACTTAATATCCTTTATGAATACTGATGCAAAAATCCTCAAAAAAATATTACTATGACCAAGTGAGATTCATTCCTGGGATGCAAGGCTGGTTCAACATATGAAGTTCAATTAATATAAGATATCACATTAACAGAATGAAGAGGACAAAACCCAAAAAACAGAACAAAGGAAAATAATCTCAATTAATGCAGAAAAAGCTTCTGACAAAATTCAACACTTTTTAACACCTTTCTATGATAAAAATACTCAACAAACTAAAAATAGAAGGCAAGTGTCTCAACAAAATAAAGGCCATATATGAAAAACTCACAGCTAACATAAAATGCAATGGTGAAAAAAACTGCTTTTCCTCTAAGATTAAGAATTTTAAAAAAGATGTCTACTTCTGCCATTTCTACTTAACATTAGTATTGGCAGTTATAGACAGTTAAGAATAAAAACAGATTCAAGTTGGAAAGTAAGTAAAATTATCTCTGTTCCCAGAGAACACCCTATATATAGAACATATACAGAAAACTCTCTCTTCTTCTCTCTCTAACACACACACACAAACTGTTAAAACTAATAAATAAATTTAGCAATGTTGCAAAATATAAAATCAATACTCTATTGGTCTTTCATTCATTTGTTTTCATCCATCTCTGTTCTTTGGCCTGTGTGGGCCTCCCATCGCAGTGGCCTCTCTTGCTGCAGAGCACCGGCTCTGGGCACATGCGCTCCAGAGCTCTGGCTGGGTAGGTGGACACATCGGTCCAGCCACTCCGCGGCACATGGGATCTTCCCAGGCCAGGGATCGAACCAGTGCCCCTTGCACTGCAAGGCGGTGTTCCTACCCACTGGACCACCAGGGAAGCCCCGTATGGTTTTCTAGTAACAGAAAATCTGAACAGACCTATAACTAGAAAGGAGATTTAATCAGTAACCAAAATATTTTTGATAAAGAAAAGCCCTAGATCAGATGACTTGACTAGAGAGTTCTGTCAAGCATTTAAAGGAGACTTAACACCAACCTTTCTTAAATTCTTGTATCTATGAGGCCAGCATTTCACATTGTATCAAAGCCAGCAGAAGAGATAAGAAAACTACAGACTTAATATCCTTTATGAATACTGATGCAAAAATCCTCAAAAAAATATTACTATGACCAAGTGAGATTCATTCCTGGGATGCAAGGCTGGTTCAACATATGAAGTTCAATTAATATAAGATATCACATTAACAGAATGAAGAGGACAAAACCCAAAAAACAGAACAAAGGAAAATAATCTCAATTAATGCAGAAAAAGCTTCTGACAAAATTCAACACTTTTTAACACCTTTCTATGATAAAAATACTCAACAAACTAAAAATAGAAGGCAAGTGTCTCAACAAAATAAAGGCCATATATGAAAAACTCACAGCTAACATAAAATGCAATGGTGAAAAAAACTGCTTTTCCTCTAAGATTAAGAATTTTAAAAAAGATGTCTACTTCTGCCATTTCTACTTAACATTAGTATTGGCAGTTATAGACAGTTAAGAATAAAAACAGATTCAAGTTGGAAAGTAAGTAAAATTATCTCTGTTCCCAGAGAACACCCTATATATAGAACATATACAGAAAACTCTCTCTTCTTCTCTCTCTAACACACACACACAAACTGTTAAAACTAATAAATAAATTTAGCAATGTTGCAAAATATAAAATCAATACTCTCAAATTAGTTGCATATCTGTACATTAACAACTGAACAACCTGAAAAGGAAATTAAGGACACAACTGTATTTACATTAGCATCAAAAAGAGTAAAAAACTTCACTTTCATGGAGTTTTTAAAAGGCTTGCAAACTGAAAACTACAAATGTTGCTAAAAGAAATTAAAGAATACACCAATAAATGGAAGAATATCCTGTGTTCATGAAATTAAAGAGTTAATATTATTATGATGTCAGTACTACCCAAAATGATCTACAAAGTCAAAATGCCAATGACATCATTCTGCAGAAACAGAAAAAGCTACCCCAAAATATACATGGAATCTCAAAAATAACTTGAATAATCGAAATAATTCTGAAAAAAAGCTAAGAAGTCTCATGTTTCCTGATTTCAGAACTTACTATATACAAAGCTACAATAATCAAAACAGTATGGTACCAGAAGAAAGTCAAACACACATATCAACTGAATAGAACAGAGAATCTAGAATTAAACTCTCACAAACGATTTTCAAAGAGAGCCAAGACCCTTTGTTAATGGATTGAATTGTGTCCTGACAAATGCATATGCTGAACTTCCAACTCCAGTATCTCAGAAGATGAGCATATTTGGAGAGGTCTTTAAAGAGGTGATTAAGTTAAAATGAGCCCTTCAGGGTGGAACTTTTATCCAATATGACGGCCACTTATAAAGAAAAAGCTATTTGGTGGGGGTTGGGGAAGGGGGCGCAGAAGAATGGTCTTGTGAAGAGACAGGAAGACGAGGGCAACCATCTGCAAGCCAAGAAGAGAGACTGCAAAGAAAACTAATTTCTTGGACTTTCAGCCTCCAGAACTGTGAGAAAATAAATTTCTGTTGCTTAATCACCCAGTCTGTGGTATTTTGCTAAGACAGCCTAGAAAAGTAATACAACATTCAATAGAGGACAGGACAGTCTTCTCAGTAAATTGTATTTGGAAAACTGGATATCCACATGCAGAAGAATGAAATTTGGACCCTTACTTTGTACACTACATTTATTTATTTATTTATGTTTTATTTTTTATTTCTTTTTGGGGCAGCAGGTTGGGGAGGGAGGGAGGCGAGCCACTTCTATTGGCTTTTCATTTGTCTATTTTCATCCACCTTTGTTCTTTTGGCCCGCATGGGCCTCCCACCGCAGTGGCGTCTGTCGTTGCAGAGCACCGGCTCTGGGTACATGCGCTCCAGAGCTCTGGCTCGGTAACTGGACACAGCGGTCCAGCCGCTCCGCGGCATGTGGAATCTTCCCAGGCCAGGGATTGAACCAGAGCCCCTTGCAGTGCAAGGCGGTGTCCTTACCCACTGGACCACCAGAGAAGCCCTGTACACTACATTTAAAAAATTAACTCAAGATAGATCAAGGACCTAAACATAAAGCCAAGACTATAAAATTCTTAGAGGAAATCTTCATGACAGTGGATTTGGTAATGATTTTCTGAATATGCTAAACTGTATTTTATCGCAATTTTAAACTTTTGTTCATCAAAGGACATTATCAACATAGTAAAAAAGGAACCCACAGAATGAGAGAAAATATTTGCAACTCATATATCTGACAAGGGATTAATATCCAGAATATGTAAAGAATTTCTAAAATTTACCAATGACAACAACCCAGTTATGATTTTAAAGTGGGAAAAGCATTTGAACAGACATTTCTGCAAAGAATATACACAAACGGCCAATAAGCACATGAAAAGATGCTCATTGTCACTAAACATTAGGGAAATACAGATCAAACCTACACTGAGATGCCACCTCACACCAGTTAGTATGGCTATTGTCAAAACATCAGAAAGTAACAAGTGTTTTAGAGGATACGAAGAAACCAGAATCCTTGTACACTGCTAGTGGGAATGAAATATGGTGCAGCTGCTGTGGATAAAGTAAGGCAGTTGCTCAAAAAAATTAAGAATAGAATCTCCAAATGATCCAACAATTCCACTTCTGGGCATATATTCAAAAGAACTGAAAGCAGGACTCAGACTCAGATACTTGTACAGCAATGTTTATAGCAGCATTACTGACAATAGTCGAGCAGACACAACCCAAATTTCCATCAACAGATGAGTGGACAAATAAAATGTAGTGTATATCCACAATGGAATATTATTCAGCTTCAAAAGGGAATGCAATTCTGACATATGCTACATCAAGGACGAATCCTGAAGACATCATGCTAAGTGAAAAAAGACAGAAAGAAGAGAAAAAATTCTGTATGTTTCTCCTTATAAAAGTTACCTAGAATACATAGGCAAATTCAAAGACAGTGATGGGCTGGCAGAGAATGAAGGCTTGGAACAGCCTTGGGGAACTTTGGAGGAACCTCCCGTGCTTGTGTGTAAATAGCAGCCATCAACAGTGGCTTCGGTCACTGAGGGTGTGCTATGTGCCAGGCTCTGACTCCTTCAAAACCTCATGAGAGGCACACACTTTGGGGATTCCCACTTACTGGTGAGGAAACTAAGCCTTATGGAGATGAAGAGACAAACATTTCAGGGTCTGAATCACGGAGTTAGGACCTGACCACATGGTGTCTAAATACTGATCTGGCTCCTTTGAGTGCTGAGGGTCTGGCTGAAATTAGTGCCCTTGACCTCATGATGTCCTCACATCAGTGTGTATTTCTCTAGGCAGCTGGGCATCAAAACAGGGATGGAACTGCTAAATAGTAGCTGGGCTGGGATCTTCCAGGTTGAAATGGCAGAGGACAGTGTGGAGAGTGTATTGGCAAGAGACGGACAGAGGCAGTGACCACGTGCCCTGACGGGATCAAGAATTCTGAAAAAACAGACGAGACATTAGGAAATGGCAGGTTCAGAGGGAGATAACAATGAAAAGATGCTCATTGTCACTAAACATTAGGGAAATACAGATCAAACCTACACTGAGATGCCACCTCACACCAGTTAGTATCCAAAACATCAGAAAGTAACAAGTGTTTTAGAGGATACGAAGAAACCAGAATCCTTGTACACTGCTAGTGGGAATGAAATATGGTGCAGCTGCTGTGGATAAAGTAAGGCAGTTGCTCAAAAAAATTAAGAATAGAATCTCCAAATGATCCAACAATTCCACTTCTGGGCATATATTCAAAAGAACTGAAAGCAGGACTCAGACTCAGATACTTGTACAGCAATGTTTATAGCAGCATTACTGACAATAGTCGAGCAGACACAACCCAAATTTCCATCAACAGATGAGTGGACAAATAAAATGTAGTGTATATCCACAATGGAATATTATTCAGCTTCAAAAGGGAATGCAATTCTGACATATGCTACATCAAGGACGAATCCTGAAGACATCATGCTAAGTGAAAAAAGACAGAAAGAAGAGAAAAAATTCTGTATGTTTCTCCTTATAAAAGTTACCTAGAATACATAGGCAAATTCAAAGACAGTGATGGGCTGGCAGAGAATGAAGGCTTGGAACAGCCTTGGGGAACTTTGGAGGAACCTCCCGTGCTTGTGTGTAAATAGCAGCCATCAACAGTGGCTTCGGTCACTGAGGGTGTGCTATGTGCCAGGCTCTGACTCCTTCAAAACCTCATGAGAGGCACACACTTTGGGGATTCCCACTTACTGGTGAGGAAACTAAGCCTTATGGAGATGAAGAGACAAACATTTCAGGGTCTGAATCACGGAGTTAGGACCTGACCACATGGTGTCTAAATACTGATCTGGCTCCTTTGAGTGCTGAGGGTCTGGCTGAAATTAGTGCCCTTGACCTCATGATGTCCTCACATCAGTGTGTATTTCTCTAGGCAGCTGGGCATCAAAACAGGGATGGAACTGCTAAATAGTAGCTGGGCTGGGATCTTCCAGGTTGAAATGGCAGAGGACAGTGTGGAGAGTGTATTGGCAAGAGACGGACAGAGGCAGTGACCACGTGCCCTGACGGGATCAAGAATTCTGACAAGACAACAAGGAAATGGCAGGTCCAAGGTGTCAGAGATCTTGATGGGGTTGAGGGGAGGTGGAAGTGATGGTAACGAGGGCATGAAGAGTAGGAACTCAAGGAAGCTGTGGTTAGCAAGGGAGATGTTAAGTTAAAAGATTTCCTGACAAGGCAGATCCTGGAGGTGACAAGGTTTAGAGTGTGGGTGGCTGAAGCATGAGGAAGGTCAAGAAATCAAGGGTGGAGAGGTTCACTTGCCCAAAATCACACAGCTAGCCACTGGGAGACATGGGATTTGTTTTTAAAAAGTAAACTCAAGGATACTTGTTAAAACACAAGGGGAGGCTGTAGAAACAGGTATAGGGCCCACTAGAATGAAATTCTGCAGTTGGGGAGGAATTAGGGGTTCAACTCCAAATACAGGGTGAGTGAATGCGAATGCATAGCCAAAGAACAGGGAGTGAGGGGGTAAGGAGGACTCTTGTAGACAGACCAGGGTGATCAGATACTGCCTGGGCTGGTGGAGGATGAGGAATCCAATCAGACATGGAGGATGGAGGTTCTTACTAAACCAGCTTGGCAGGGTTCTTGTTAAAAGCAAGTTCTTGGATTTTACAAGGAAGTGCACAGATGAGCCTAGGAGGAGATTCAGGAGGCTGAACTGAAATCTGGTCAAGCAAAGAATTTTTGTCAGATTTAAATAAGACTCAGAACCCAGAGAGGAGGAGCTGACAAGCAAGGGAATGAAGAGCTGCAGGAACCGTGATGGAGGGAGGACACAGGCAGATGCCAGTAGTCTCCAGAGACAGGGCCTTTGCCAGGTGGATGAAATGTGTACCGGCTATATCAGGAAACAAACAATGGTGCAGCCGCCGCCATTGCAGCCTCTGCCATTGCAGCTGCCACTGCAGCCGCCCCGAGTTGGGCATCCAGAGGGGACTCAGGATGGAGAGAAGTCAGATACTCACTCTAGACAGCTAAGGTGTCTATTAAAGGAACGATTTCAGTGAGTCTAGACTTGCCTCTTCCCATACACCGAAGAATGCTAAATCCATTAACCTGAGAGGTCTGGTTTTTCCTTAATTGACAGCAGTCTTTTGATGTTCCGACTACCTGGTCTTTGCTGCAAAACTCCTATCTATCCTGGCTTCTCCCTGACCTCTTTGGAGCAGTCACTCAGAGCACCCTGAGAGATTGTCTTCAGGGTTTAAGTCCACAGAAATTCCACCGAATAAAATAGAATTCTCTAATTTTAGGTTTTGTCTTTCTTTTCACTTGACACAAGCGTGGCTTAGAGTGAAATCAGGGTGAGAGGAGGATACTGCTGCTGAAGCTCACATCTGCAGTGCTCACTCCAGACTATGTGCCATGTGCCTGCTCCTGGGGACCTGGAAATAGAAGGAGCAGGTGCTGCCCACAGCAAACTCATAGAGCACCTCTACAAACAGAACAACAACTGATAACCACTATTTGGAACCAGCGAGTGACTGTCTTCGGCTGCAGGAAGGGCTGGGGTGATAAGATAAGGGTCAGGAGCAGCTGTGACAAGAAACGAATGCTCGAGGCAGGAGAGAGACGGGCCTCACGCCGAACTGCTGAAGTTCATCCCCTGCAGACACATACTCCAAAATATAGGAACTAGAGAGAAGCTGAACTTTGCCCACATGAGAGATAAATAGACCACATTTTGCACATGGTTGATGTCAAGATCTTCTTGTCTACACATGCACAGAAGGGCTCCCTGAGGGTCAAAAGGGAGGGGTTGCCACCCATAGGCATCGTTGCTAGAATCCATCTTCACTAAGGGATGTGTGTGCCCATATGGGAGGATCCTTAGATACACCAAATACAGACTCAAGAGTCAGGCCATGACAGATGACTGGCCAAACGAAAACCAGAAAAAATACCACATATAAATGATTCAAACTATCACGAGGACGTGGCTTGCTCTCTGAGCCCGCCGGTGTGTCTCTCCACACGTACTCCTTCTCCTCTTACTAAACACTCCACTTGTTTCACTACTTTTCATCTTTACATGGAATTTCATTTCTAAAGAGTTGAGAGCCAGAGCCTTGTCCCCGATGGTCTAGTCATTAGGATTTAGCATTCTTACAACTGCAGCCTGACTTCAGTCTCTTGCCAGGGAATCACAGTCCTGCTTCAAAGCCCCTGCAGGCCGAGGCCACCTGAGATCACAGGGACCTGGTAGGAACTATAGATCAGCATCAACAGTGAGGTTGAAGGACACCACAGAGAAAGAGCCTGGTGTGTTCAGAGGCCTTTGAGAGCCTGGTCTGGGGAGGATACTAGGAATGAGGCAGGCAGGGGCCTCACAAACTATATTAGATCCTATCTGTACCTTGGCCTGAGTGTCCTATGTGGAGCAGAGTGGTTGGGAACAATTTAAGGTTAAAAATAACTGAAAAAGCAGATGACCAAAAAAAGAGTCCAATGATTTCAACCATATAAAACGCATTAGTAGACTGGCAGAGGTTCCCTGGTTGCTCAGACAGTAAAGAATCTGCCTACAATGCAGGAAACGTGAGTTCGATCCCTGGGTCAAGAAGATCCCCTGGAGGAGGAAATGGCAACCCACTCCAGTATTCTTAACTGGAGAATCCCACGGACAGAGGGGCCTGGCAGGCTATGGTCCACGGGGTCATAAAGAGTTGCACACAAGAAACAGTACACTGGCACATGTAAGTATAAACGGGTTCTTAGAGGGAGATTATGTCCTCCTTCCGGTTTCAGTAAGTTTCCTCTGTCATGGTCAGCACATTGTTTTTACAACAAAAGGTGGTTAAAATAAAAAGGGAACAAGTATGGAGTTATCAGAATCACATTTTCCTGACTGGAGGGAAGTCACAAGAAACTACAGAGACGCTTACCCCACATTCTCCGTCTCCTCTCTCTGCCCCAAGGCAAGGCTGGCTTCCTAATCCACAGAAGAACTGCACGTTCCAGGAAGGACTAGGTGGCAAAGAGGACAAGCAGTGGGCCTGGTTTTGAAGAGGTGAAAGGCTTCAGACTTCTAATTTTTGCACAGAAATGCACCTGCATGAAGAGGAGACATGGACTGAGAAAAGCTGAGGACTCTTCCACATGAAAGGCAGCTGGAGAGGCTTGCCAACTTGATGCAAAGCAAGAACCCAGACTGGATCTGGATTATCGGGAGACATAGCTCCCAGGGCAGCTGGCAGCACAGGAACATGGACTGGGCACTGGAAAACAACCTGGATGAACGTTACATTTCCTGACTTTGATCACGGATCTGTGGCTCCATAAGAGAATGTCCCTGTTCTTAGAA
Source organism: Tragulus kanchil (assembly GCA_022376925.1). Lineage (NCBI taxonomy): Eukaryota > Metazoa > Chordata > Mammalia > Artiodactyla > Tragulidae > Tragulus > Tragulus kanchil. The sequence goes on along the minus strand of JAIOJX010000030.1, from coordinate 219,455,034 downwards.
AATACATGCTGAAGTACTTAGGAGGTCTTCAGGAACACAGTGTCTGCAACTTACTCTCAAATAGCCCAGGAAAACAACACACATATATTAAATATGGAGGAAGAGGGGAACAGTAACACAAAAGAGGACAAATAGTAACAAGTGGTGAATCTGGATAAAATGCTCTCTAAACTTGAGTTCTTTGATCCATTTTTGAAATTTTGTGTGTAAATGTGAAACTATATCAAATTTAAAATGTACAAAGAAGCAAACGCAGGGGTCAGGATTGGATTCTGCTTAGAGCGGCAATCTAAACTCAGGGTGAGAATAAACTCAACTTTGTGAGTGGAGCCACTGAACCAAAGCTGGTTTTTGTGGGTTTTTTTGCTTTCTTTAGAATCATCCTTTGTGGAAGACTGACTCAAATGTGTTATTATTATATCAAATATCATTAATAATTACTATCAGTTTTGTTTATGCTATCATATAAAAGTTGATGTACAGTTGACATAACATAATGTTAGTTTTAGGTGTACAACATAGTGATTTCACATTTAAATACATTACAGGACTTCCCTGATGGTCCAGTGGTTAAGAATCCACCTACTGGGCTTCCCTGGTGGTGCAGTGTATAAAGGGTCCGCCTTGCAGTGCAAGGGGCACCGGTTTGATCTCTGGCCCAGGAGGATCCCAAGTGCCGCAGAGTGGATGGGCCTGGTGTGCCCAATTGCAAGCCAGCACTATGACACGCATACGCCCAGAGCCAATGCTCTACAGCGAGAGAGGCCACTGCAATGGGAGGCCCACACAAGCCAAAGAATAAAGATGAATGAAAATAAATTTAAAAATTGGCTATAAAGCCCCACAGGAAAAAATTAAAAAAAAAAAAAAAAAAAAGAATCCACCTGTCAAAGCAGGGGACCTGGGTTTGATGAAGTTTGGGAAGATTCCACATGACGCGAGGCAATGAAGCCTGTGCATCACAACCACCGAGCCTGCGGCCTAGAGCCCATGCTCCACAACAAGAGAAGCAACTGCAGTGAGAATCCCCCACACAGTAACTACAGAGTAGCCCCTGCTTGCTGCAACTAGAGAAAGACCACATGCAGCAATGAAGACCCAATGCAGCCAACAGACAGAGAAACTAAATCTGTTACAAAATGATCACCACTGTTAAGTCTAGTAACCATAGGTCACCTAAGTTTTTACAGTATTACTGACTATATTCCCCATGCTGTATATTACTTCACATGACTTGTTTTATAACTGGAAATTTGTACTTCTTAATTCCTTTCACCTCTTTTGCCCAAGCCCTCACTCCCTCCCATCTGGCGACCAGCAGTTTCTGCTAAGATTCTTACAGAGTTTACAGAGTAAACTCTACATATTAACTTTTGACTGGAGGCTTCTGGACTGAAGGTCTCCTGGGAGCATTTTTTTCCTGAATGTCCCCGTTTAGTTGATCAAACTTAATGGAAACAAGGAGAATCAAATTGCTTTTTGGAGAGGATGCCACATCTATGTGCTTTGTGTAGCCTGATGAAAGCTGCCCCTCCTGGGGACCTGGAGCTTGAGGGAGTGGAAAAGTGTTTCACACAAGGACCCAAAAGCCTTGGGAGGAGGGGGCCGCACATATTAAAAGTTGAGAAAATCTGGCTGAGGGGCCCAGGGTGACTGGAAGAGACAAGCGCTCTAAGGGCAAAGGTAAACTCAGCGGGGGAAGGAAGTCTGAGCTTGATTCAAGGGCCCAAGGCTTTGGGGGTGCTGGTGGTTCTGTCTTTAGAACAGAGGTAGCACACAGCCCCTTCAAGTTCTCTCCCAGCCTGTGTTTAGGAGACGGACTAAGGCTTTTTCAGGCCCCAGGGTTCTTACACAACTTGAGGAGGTAGGGGCTTTAGGGAGGAAATGCTGAATCTTCTTGAACTGTTAACTGGTAAAGAAAAAAAGAAAAAGTGTTTCTACCAGGTAGTGGGGCGTCTCCAGAGTGATCCCCATCCTTCCCTGTATGCGTGGTGGGATGCGGGGTGTAGACTGGGGCTGCATTTCCTTCCCCTCGCATTGAGGCTGGCCTGCGACTGCTGCCATCTATTGTGCTGGAACTCTCCTCCCCTCCTCAGGTCTTCAGGCCCAGCAGCTCCTGCATTCTTCCTCTTGGAACTTTTGCTCTTGGTTTTGATTGCTTCCTCTTGAAATCTAGTGTCCTGCAGCAAGAAGCCCAGTGCAGCCACTCAGAGAGGCCTCATGGAAAACCTGAGCTCTGATAAATGGCCAGCACCAACCTGCCCACTTGGTGACAGAGACCAATGTGGAACTTCCAGCCATCCTAGCATCCCAGTCAATGCCTCACGAAGCAGAAGAACCCCTTGGTCACCCACAGAATCGTGACAGAGAATAAGCAAGTTTGCTATTTTTAAGCCATGAAGTTCTAGGTTTTTCTGTTAGTGCAGCAAATGACAACACATTGTCTAAGTTGGTCAGGTAAATGAAACAGGAAATACACAGAAGCCTCACTGATGAGGTCATGTAATCGGCTTTAAGTCTCAGGTGACTAAGCCCACATCAGTTTATGTCCCTCCAAGGACTCATGACATCCCTGACCACTATTCCTGTCTAAAACTTTCTGAGCCTTGGGTTTAGACACGCAGATACCAGTGCTGAGCCCAGCAGCTTACTGCTGTAAATGAAGACACACAGCCCCCAGGAGGGAAAGGGACCTGCTCAGGTCACAAAGCTGGTGGTTAAAGCAAGACTGAGGGCCAGTTGTTCCAAAACCTTCACCTTTCTGTGCAGGAAGACACAGTACTGTCCCAGTTAGAAACCTGAGACCTTACTGACCGCTTCCCATGTGTCCTGAGCTTGCTCCGTGGGGATATTTCTCTGCGGTACACCTCACTGGCAGAACTTGGAGGTCTGAGCTTGATTCAAGGGCCCAAGGCTTTGGGGGTGCTGGTGGTTCTGTCTTTAGAACAGAGGTAGCACACAGCCCCTTCAAGTTCTCTCCCAGCCTGTGTTTAGGAGACGGACTAAGGCTTTTTCAGGCCCCAGGGTTCTTACACAACTTGAGGAGGTAGGGGCTTTAGGGAGGAAATGCTGAATCTTCTTGAACTGTTAACTGGTAAAGAAAAAAAGAAAAAGTGTTTCTACCAGGTAGTGGGGCGTCTCCAGAGTGATCCCCATCCTTCCCTGTATGCGTGGTGGGATGCGGGGTGTAGACTGGGGCTGCATTTCCTTCCCCTCGCATTGAGGCTGGCCTGCGACTGCTGCCATCTATTGTGCTGGAACTCTCCTCCCCTCCTCAGGTCTTCAGGCCCAGCAGCTCCTGCATTCTTCCTCTTGGAACTTTTGCTCTTGGTTTTGATTGCTTCCTCTTGAAATCTAGTGTCCTGCAGCAAGAAGCCCAGTGCAGCCACTCAGAGAGGCCTCATGGAAAACCTGAGCTCTGATAAATGGCCAGCACCAACCTGCCCACTTGGTGACAGAGACCAATGTGGAACTTCCAGCCATCCTAGCATCCCAGTCAATGCCTCACGAAGCAGAAGAACCCCTTGGTCACCCACAGAATCGTGACAGAGAATAAGCAAGTTTGCTATTTTTAAGCCATGAAGTTCTAGGTTTTTCTGTTAGTGCAGCAAATGACAACACATTGTCTAAGTTGGTCAGGTAAATGAAACAGGAAATACACAGAAGCCTCACTGATGAGGTCATGTAATCGGCTTTAAGTCTCAGGTGACTAAGCCCACATCAGTTTATGTCCCTCCAAGGACTCATGACATCCCTGACCACTATTCCTGTCTAAAACTTTCTGAGCCTTGGGTTTAGACACGCAGATACCAGTGCTGAGCCCAGCAGCTTACTGCTGTAAATGAAGACACACAGCCCCCAGGAGGGAAAGGGACCTGCTCAGGTCACAAAGCTGGTGGTTAAAGCAAGACTGAGGGCCAGTTGTTCCAAAACCTTCACCTTTCTGTGCAGGAAGACACAGTACTGTCCCAGTTAGAAACCTGAGACCTTACTGACCGCTTCCCATGTGTCCTGAGCTTGCTCCGTGGGGATATTTCTCTGCGGCTCTACACCCTCTGTTGTCAGGATTGTGGTTAATACCCACATCCCCGATGAGGAAACGAGGCTGGGAGGAGATGAAGTGTTGCCCAAGGTCACATAGCTAAGAAAAGAGAAGCTGGAATTTGAATTCGAGGCTCACTAAAAGGGCTCAGTGTCAGCCACAACCCTCGGTGCCTTCCCCTTTGTCATAGGATGGGGTCAGAATTCTGGCTGTAATTGTATCTTTGGGTAAGACAGGTTTATCCAAAGCCTAACATTGCTGACTGTGGCATTTAGAAACGATATGAACTTTGCTCCTTTCACCTGTGAAAATGCAGTACACGTCCCTTTGCCCTCCCTGCTCAGCACTCTGTCACTCCTGAGATGGCGTGAGAAAGCGGGCTGCTGTTTAGTCCCTGCGAGGGGACAGTTCATTAAAACAATGAGCTACTAGGCAGATACTAAATCATAGCTCATGTTATTGCGTTTAAAACATGGTTTTATGAAAGGGCTCCTTCTGCTTTTGTTTTCTTCCACTTCCTTTAAATTGTAAACAGAAAGAATTTGTATTTCCTGTGCCGCTGGAAGCCCTGGATGGGGTGTGTGGACTGACACACTTGGGTCTGCCCAGTTCTTTGACTTGGGGCCACAAGTTGACACTTACAGGGTCCCTGAGAGGAGGGAGGGGAAGATGATCACGTGACTCTTGTAACTCACAGGCTCCTGAGCTAACTACCAACACCATCAAGTTTCCCTATTCTGTGCCACGGGAAGCTCAAACTGACTCTAGAATTCTGTGACTGTCCCTCAACCCCAATTCATCAGCAGGTGATCCATCACGCTTTCAGCAAGAAGACAGAAGCCAGTAGGAAAAAACACTATTAACTTCCCGCTAGAAAACCTCCCTCTTCACCTGCACTTTCACACCACTGGGCCCTGAACCCATGGGTCTTGGCCAAGGCAAATCCTGCCCATCCCTGACTCCCTCAGCTGACACCACTCCATCAGCTTTGCCCCTATCTTCCATCTCTCCCTCTCTGTAGCTCAAGCCTTTCCCATCTGATCAAGTCTTGATAAAGTCCCTCCAGCTGCCGTCCCATCTTCTCCTCCGCCTCCAGCTAACCTGGAAGCCATCTGCTCCTAAACCACTCAAATCTGCCATCGGCGCTCTCCACTCCACTGAAGCTCATCACCTCGCTATCCCTTGTTAAACTCACCGAGGGTTCTAAAGGCTTCCCCTGGCCTGGCTGCTCCTGACCACCACTGATTTCTTGAGAAGCTCTATTTTCTGACCTGGAAAACACTCCTTTCTTAGCTTCCCTGCTACCTCTCTGTTCCCTTCAGTCCTTCCTATGCTTGTCTCTAAAATGTTGTCCTTGCCTTGGTGTCTTGCCTTCTAAGGACCCAAGGTCTGGCGGGGAGCCACGGAGAAACTGTACATGAGTGAGTCGGGATGGGCAGGAGGAAAATGTGGGGACTGAAGCAACCAGGGGGCATGCACCCATGCAAAGGTGGCAGCAATAATGCAGCTCTAGCAGGTGCCTGCCAACAGCAGGGTCAGCAAAAGCCTTTTTTTTTTTTTTAAAGTTTTTTTAAAGCCTTTTTTAATGAACTCTATCACATTATTATTCTTGGTTTTAACAACTTTCTAAAAATGCAAAACAAAACCAAAACCAAAAAACCCTTATTTCTAGGGTCACACAGACATAGAGCCAGGGCTGGATCTGAAGTTCAGACTGTAGTCTGCTGATCAGTGCTCCAGAGTGAAAACAAACGTGGAGTGCTAGAGTTCCCTGAGAAGCCAGAAAACTGAATTTGTTTGAAATCTTTTAGTTATTAAATGCTTGCATTTAGAAGGTCTCTGGCAGCACTGCCTCCAGGAACCCGAAGAGCATCTTGTAGCCACACATGGCACACCCAGAACCTAATTCCTCAGCAGGCACCCTGCCCAAGCTGGGCTCACAACCTCAGCAAGTGGCAATGCCCTTGACTAAACTGCTGGAGACAGACACCTGAGGCCTCTGCCCTCACACCCTGGCCACCTGGCTCTCCACCACGCTGCTCCTCTGTGCTGGGTCCCCATCATTTCATCCCTTGAGGACAACCTCCTCCTCATAGACAGTCCCTGCCTGTCTCATCCTCTATACATACTTTCTGCAGCCAGAATGATCTTTCTAAGACGCAGACCTGGGCACATCTCTCTCATGTTTGAGATTTTCTTGCTCACCTTCAGTTGACTTACAAGGCTTCTGGGGGGTCTGGCCCCTCCTCACTCACCCCACCCCATTCTGTTCCTGACTTTGTGGGCTACTTTCAGTTCCTAAATCGAGGAAATTCCCCTCTCACTTCCAGGTCTTTGCATCAGCTGACCTGGCACGTCCTTTGTTCCACTCCACAAGTTGACAAATCCTCCTCTGTACCTCATTTTAAGAGCCATACAGTCTTTCACATGTACCCATCTCCTGCCGGTGGTGCCTATCCTTCTTTCACATAGCAGATGCACTGATATAGAATTCACATGCCATATAACTCCCCATATGAAACAGGCAGATGCCTGGAAAGGATGATGTGGGCAAAGGAGTACAAGACCTTCCACGGGGATGTAGGAAGAAAACAGAACTGCTCTTTATATTTATTTTAATATCACACGTTTATTTTCTTCTGGTGTTACTCTATATGTAAGATACCAGCACAGCAGAACACACAGACATGACTAAATGAGTAAATAAATACTTGCATGTGGCAGGTGCCTGCTTGGCGCCGTGACTGCTAGCAGCCTGCAGTCGGAAGTGCAGAGAGCCCTGCTTCCTGTTCTGTCCTGTTGCCTGCCCCAGAGGAGAAAACACCCCACCTGTGCGGGACAAGAACGACTCTCCCAAAGGGTCTGCGCTTGTATCCGAGTGCCCTTTTCCTCCCTCCTTTGACCGCTCTGGGTTTGGTGCACATCACCTGCTTTCCTTTTTCCCTGAGCAGAGCTGTCTGCAAAGGGCCTTGGAGTCGCTAAGGCTCCCCCACCCTCTCACGGCACAGGAACTGAAAATGCACAGCTGCCCTTCCAAGGAACATCACTTATTGAAACAGAAAAACAGCACAGACAGAAAGCAAGTGGCAATGCCCTTGACTAAACTGCTGGAGACAGACACCTGAGGCCTCTGCCCTCACACCCTGGCCACCTGGCTCTCCACCACGCTGCTCCTCTGTGCTGGGTCCCCATCATTTCATCCCTTGAGGACAACCTCCTCCTCATAGACAGTCCCTGCCTGTCTCATCCTCTATACATACTTTCTGCAGCCAGAATGATCTTTCTAAGACGCAGACCTGGGCACATCTCTCTCATGTTTGAGATTTTCTTGCTCACCTTCAGTTGACTTACAAGGCTTCTGGGGGGTCTGGCCCCTCCTCACTCACCCCACCCCATTCTGTTCCTGACTTTGTGGGCTACTTTCAGTTCCTAAATCGAGGAAATTCCCCTCTCACTTCCAGGTCTTTGCATCAGCTGACCTGGCACGTCCTTTGTTCCACTCCACAAGTTGACAAATCCTCCTCTGTACCTCATTTTAAGAGCCATACAGTCTTTCACATGTACCCATCTCCTGCCGGTGGTGCCTATCCTTCTTTCACATAGCAGATGCACTGATATAGAATTCACATGCCATATAACTCCCCATATGAAACAGGCAGATGCCTGGAAAGGATGATGTGGGCAAAGGAGTACAAGACCTTCCACGGGGATGTAGGAAGAAAACAGAACTGCTCTTTATATTTATTTTAATATCACACGTTTATTTTCTTCTGGTGTTACTCTATATGTAAGATACCAGCACAGCAGAACACACAGACATGACTAAATGAGTAAATAAATACTTGCATGTGGCAGGTGCCTGCTTGGCGCCGTGACTGCTAGCAGCCTGCAGTCGGAAGTGCAGAGAGCCCTGCTTCCTGTTCTGTCCTGTTGCCTGCCCCAGAGGAGAAAACACCCCACCTGTGCGGGACAAGAACGACTCTCCCAAAGGGTCTGCGCTTGTATCCGAGTGCCCTTTTCCTCCCTCCTTTGACCGCTCTGGGTTTGGTGCACATCACCTGCTTTCCTTTTTCCCTGAGCAGAGCTGTCTGCAAAGGGCCTTGGAGTCGCTAAGGCTCCCCCACCCTCTCACGGCACAGGAACTGAAAATGCACAGCTGCCCTTCCAAGGAACATCACTTATTGAAACAGAAAAACAGCACAGACAGAAAGCAAAACCAACATTGTGGAAATCCTGATGAGACACCTCCAAGAGCCTTGGCGTTCATTGTTCCTGGTCTTCCTCCGAACATGCTAGTGCCATCCTCCTAGGTCTCCTTCCTTTTAGTCTTTCTCACCAAGTCCCACAAAAGCCTCTGCTTTTTGCCTTTAGCACACTCACGTACACATGTGTGAGTACATGCCAGGATTCGCAACTCCCTGTGCCCTGTACCCACCACTCCTATGCCACAGTGCCCCATGGGCTTGACGCTACTTGGATCTCTACAGCACGGATCTTTGGCTTCCTCAAGGGAGAGGAAGTGAATGCAGCTCAACAATGCCTGTCAAGCTTTTAGTTCTCTTATAGTGATTATTTATAACACTTTACAGACTCCTGTTTCACAGAGAATTTCCTGTTTGTCGATTGTGAGGGTAAGAACACAAGTTAGGAACTCAGGGGAAAGGTGAAGATTAAAATGGATCTTGATACACTGGGTCACTGAACTCAAACAAGCAAGGTGCGATTTAAGAGGAAAGAAAGTAAACGCATGCTCAGAGACTTAAAACATTAGTCACACACAACCAGGTGGTAACTTCTGAGAAGGGGTGGTACTTTAAGGGAAACAGTTATCTTGTCATTAGGCCATAAGTGACAAGGTCTTGCCTTACATCTAGGCCAACAAGAAGCAACTGTATGACATTTGCTAGAAAATTCACAGCAAAGACCTGATAATCTCTGGGCTTAGGAAACAAATGGACTCTGCTCCCTCCCCCACCCTTCCATCAACACTTGGGGGGTAAAAGGGCCACTCTGGATAAATCACCCTGGATTAAATTCAGAACCAGCCTGGGAAAGCCTCCCAGGACTATCGTGGGTGAATCCAGCAGCCAGGCACACTAAGCAGCTCCTTAGCTCCTCTGGGTGTGACTGGTTGGAGCTAAGGTCTCAGTGATGATCCTGGTCTTTTTCCAGATGCTCTTCTGTTCTCAACATCTGCTGTCCAGTTCCTGGTCTCAGGCTGGTTAGACACTGGCTGACTCTGATCACAGGACTCTGACTCCTCTCTTTATGACTGTATGGAAGAGAGCAAGGTCTCAGTCAACGGAAAAACACAAAAGGTGTGAATGACCTTCTGTCAGCTTCCTGCAGACAGTATTCCCACATTGGATAAGACCTTCCAAGGAATCTCTCAACCTCCAGAATGATCACGGAACTGAAAGTCATGAATGAGTCATCATCCTAGCTTTGAAACATCTGTCTCAACAGTTGTCAATACATTTTTGAGTATTAAAAATAACAAATGCCATGAGGATATCTAGGGATCAAGTGTCTGGGTGGTAAAGGAAGAGTATTGCCAACTCCTAACCGACTATATGACTAGCTCTAAGAAGGATGGAAGCTGTGAACTTGGTTGGGTGTGAGTGTGAAATGCTATCTCATTGTGGTTTTAATTTGCAATTTGCATTTTCTTAATGACCAAAGGTGTTGAGCATCATTTCATACTTTATTAGCCATTCATAAATACTGTTGATGGCATACCTGTTTGCCTATTGTTTGCTTGGGGTCCACTGTTTTCTTATTATTGAGTTGTATGAGTTCTTTGTAAACTCTGGATTCAGATGTATGTTTTGCAAATGTTTTCTTCCAGTCTTTACACATTCTTTTTTTTTTATTATTATTTACTTTTTTATTTTTTGGCTGTGCCATTCAGTACACAGAATCTGAGTTCTCCAACCAGGGATCGAATTCATACTTCCCTCAGTGGAAGCTCGAAGCCTCAACCACTGAATGACTAGGGAAATTCCTGTCTTTATATGTTCTTAATGTTGTGTTTTGAAGTACAAAAGTTCTGATTCTGATGAGGTCCATTTTTTCAATTTTTTTTTTTCCATTTATAAACTATGCTTCTGGTACTGCATCTAGGACATCTTTGCCTAGCTCAAAATCTAAAGATTTTCTTCTGTTTTCTTCTAAAAGTTTACTTGCGTTTTTGCTTTTACATCTCAGTCTATGACTTAGCCTTTGCGTATGGTGTGAGGTGAGGGTCTCAGTTCATTGTTTTGCATACATATACTGTCTTATTAGGAAATATTTTTCTATAACATAAATGTTGACAGCAACTTATTACACTTCATGAACACACTCTAAACCGCAAAAGCCTGATGATAAGTATTTAACAACTGTCTCAAAAGAAACAAAACACAAAAGGTGTGAATGACCTTCTGTCAGCTTCCTGCAGACAGTATTCCCACATTGGATAAGACCTTCCAAGGAATCTCTCAACCTCCAGAATGATCACGGAACTGAAAGTCATGAATGAGTCATCATCCTAGCTTTGAAACATCTGTCTCAACAGTTGTCAATACATTTTTGAGTATTAAAAATAACAAATGCCATGAGGATATCTAGGGATCAAGTGTCTGGGTGGTAAAGGAAGAGTATTGCCAACTCCTAACCGACTATATGACTAGCTCTAAGAAGGATGGAAGCTGTGAACTTGGTTGGGTGTGAGTGTGAAATGCTATCTCATTGTGGTTTTAATTTGCAATTTGCATTTTCTTAATGACCAAAGGTGTTGAGCATCATTTCATACTTTATTAGCCATTCATAAATACTGTTGATGGCATACCTGTTTGCCTATTGTTTGCTTGGGGTCCACTGTTTTCTTATTATTGAGTTGTATGAGTTCTTTGTAAACTCTGGATTCAGATGTATGTTTTGCAAATGTTTTCTTCCAGTCTTTACACATTCTTTTTTTTTTATTATTATTTACTTTTTTATTTTTTGGCTGTGCCATTCAGTACACAGAATCTGAGTTCTCCAACCAGGGATCGAATTCATACTTCCCTCAGTGGAAGCTCGAAGCCTCAACCACTGAATGACTAGGGAAATTCCTGTCTTTATATGTTCTTAATGTTGTGTTTTGAAGTACAAAAGTTCTGATTCTGATGAGGTCCATTTTTTCAATTTTTTTTTTTCCATTTATAAACTATGCTTCTGGTACTGCATCTAGGACATCTTTGCCTAGCTCAAAATCTAAAGATTTTCTTCTGTTTTCTTCTAAAAGTTTACTTGCGTTTTTGCTTTTACATCTCAGTCTATGACTTAGCCTTTGCGTATGGTGTGAGGTGAGGGTCTCAGTTCATTGTTTTGCATACATATACTGTCTTATTAGGAAATATTTTTCTATAACATAAATGTTGACAGCAACTTATTACACTTCATGAACACACTCTAAACCGCAAAAGCCTGATGATAAGTATTTAACAACTGTCTCTCAAAAGAAACAAAAACAAACACCCAACAGCCCTAATATGTAGCATTTACGAATTCCCCTGGTGCAAATAATACAAATACTTCCAATTTCAGAGTACCAATGTTACACAGCATCATGAAGTTTGAAACAGTTCTCACAACTGGCTATTATATACTGCTACAAGTTGGCTGTATGCAGCACATAACTCAACCTAAGTAACCAATACCTGGGAATTTGGGGGAGTTTTGTTTGCTTTTAGGTGTTTTGCAATATACAAAAGTGCCCCTTGAAGCAGGAAGAAGCAAGTCTATTTTATTCCCTGCTATAAAAGAAAGCTGGCCCTCCAGGGAGTTTTAGTTTTCGCTCATAATGAGAACAGCTCTGGCCAACAGCCTTCCTGTGGTCATATTTAACAACACCCATCGTATTTACCTTCAGGACAACTCTCCACTTTGCTTCCTGAGGAAGATAAAGAAAGCCGAGTTTTGACCAAAGAGAAGTATAAAGTGGCTTGAACTTCTGCAATTTTGCAAAGACACATATTCAACATTTAAATTGTGGCAGTGACTTCTCTTTTTCTCCCTCTTAGGAACCAAGTATTGAGTTAAACAAAGGCTGCAGAGTAAAATAATGGCCTTGACAGGCACTGGACTGATGTCCATTGTGAATGGCCACAATGTGTTAGCTTCCTGAAGGCATCTGGGGCTTCTAAGTAATGTGAGGAAATCACTGGGGTGTGACACGATTTCAAAGAAAATGTACCAACCCTTCCTTTTGAGGAAAACCTTGTAAGAGGTGAAGATAAAATGAGGGGTACTCTGCAGTAGGTGCTCTTCACACAGTAGTTATTAAGTCCCTGTGGAAAGTGCTGTGCAGTTATACAGCTCTACCCATCTTGTGATGAGGTGGAAAGGGGCAGAGGCCGGTGTTGTGGGTGAGAGATGAGAGGCTCAGCAGACAGGAGCACTGAGTGTGTGGGGACAAGAAGCTTCTGAGCAATTATCATTACCCTGCAAGGCTTCATCCCAAGTCTTTATAATTACCACTATTTAAGCTACTCTTTTTCGTTAATGTGAAAAGTGAGGCTCAGGGAGATGGTAAAGTGCCAACTTGGCAAGGCTCAGGGACATGGTAAAGTGCCCATTGGCATTTATTTATTTGTTTTGGCGGGGGTGGGGAGGGAGGGGGTGGGCGGGCCACTTCCACTGGTCTTTCGTTTGTCTAGTTTCATCCATCTTTGTTCTTTGGCCCATGTGGGCCTCCCATCGCGGTGGTGTCTGTCGTCGCAGAGCACTGACTCTGGGCGCATGCGCTCCAGAGCTCCGGCTCGGTAGTTGGACACATCGGTCCAGCCGCTCTGTGGCACGTGGGATCTTCCCAGGCCAGGGCTCGAACCGGCGCCCCTTGCACTGCAAGGCAGTGTCCTTACCCACTGGACCACCAGGGAAGCCCCCCATTGGCATTTAGATGTGTTTTAAAACTGTGCTCAGCGTGCTCCTCCTGAATAGAAAACTCAAACACAGTATTTTCTCATGGCACCTGCTCCACCATCTACCCCCTGCCTGGCACTACTTCCTGCCTCAGGAATGTTGATCTGGATATTCTTGGAAGCAGCATAACTCCTTTGCTTTTCTCTGTCTCTTTCCCTACTTCCCTTCTCTCTTCCTTCCCTCTCTCTTTCCCTTCTTCATTTCTTTCTTTTCACAAAGAATAGCTATTCTTATGGATGTGATCATCTGAAATATTAGAGAGTGCTCAAAGAATGTACAGAAGAGGGCTTCCCTGGTGGTCCAGTGGGTAAAGAGTCTGCCTTGCAGTGCAAGGGACACCTGCAGGGTTCAATCCCTGGCATGGGAAGATCCCACATGCTGTGGAGCAGCTGAACTGGTGTGTCCAATTATGAGCCAGAGCTCTGGAGCACATGTGCCCAAAGCCGGTGCTCTGCAAGGAGAGAGGCCACTGCGATGGGAGGCCCACACAGGCCGAAGAATAAAGATGGATGAAAATAAATAAATGAAGGATCAATAAGAGACCAAAATTAAAAAAAAAAAAAAAAAAGCATAAGCCTTAAAAAACAAAAAAGAATGTACAGAAGAAAATAAACCACCAAGTGCTCTGTACAGCATCCTCAGAGTCAGGCTGAAAGGACATTTCCCAGAATCCCCAGCGGTCCCCATGAGTGCCTACAGGACATCATTAGCATGCGATTTGCAAGAGTGAAGCAACAGCTACAATGCTGTGCTCAGAAGGTGACAGCAGTGGTCAGTGTGCTGGCTTTCAGGCTCCCCTTATGGGTGTGGGGCAGTGCCTGTGGATCCACAGCCACTGCAACTCCCACCGCTCCTGTGTCCTGGGCCACCAAAGCATCAACATGCTGAAAGTGCAGGTTCCCCTACAGGTCAGTGTGTGTCCTCATGGGGTATAGAGGTCCTGCAATTATCTACAGGTTGGCCCATGGAGACTTCCCATTAAGTGATGACTCAACATTAGACGTGGAGGCAACAGCTGCCACAGACTCACCTACTGGCTCCCATAGTGGTACATAATGCAATTCTCAAACAGATCTCTTATTCCAAAGGTTCCCAAGCTTTCTCAGTTCATGGTGCCTTTATGACCTTCATATTTCTTGTTCTCAGTGCCCTGGGCCAAAATACTCAACAATTTCACTTATTAAGTGGTTAGATCCAAACAACTGAAGTATGTTTGAAAAGAAAACACATACAAATAGAGAACATAATCTTTCCACCCTGCATGGCTTGTAGGATCTGAGTGCCCTGACTGGACATTGAACCCAGGCGCTTAGTAGTGAGAGCACAAAATCCTAACCACTGGAGTGCCAGGAAATTTCCTGATTTTATTTTTAAATGGTCAGTACCAGTGGTATCTGTACAGCTGTTGAATGTGCCCAGCTTCTCAACACCTGGCATCCCATTGGGCACAGCCAATCTCGTTTCCTGTTTCTCACAGCTTACCTCAAACCACTTTGCGCTGCAAAGCTGATAGCTTTGAAAGGTATATACCACGATCTAATATTTAAACTATGAACTATCTCAAACTAGTAGTTCCTCTGATGTCCAAGAAACATCAGGTATTGAATTATATATAGCCCTTGAAAACTGGAAATGTTTCATAGTACTCTTGTAAATTCAGTGAGGGGGCCCTGGGTTTAGAAAATAAACCACCAAGTGCTCTGTACAGCATCCTCAGAGTCAGGCTGAAAGGACATTTCCCAGAATCCCCAGCGGTCCCCATGAGTGCCTACAGGACATCATTAGCATGCGATTTGCAAGAGTGAAGCAACAGCTACAATGCTGTGCTCAGAAGGTGACAGCAGTGGTCAGTGTGCTGGCTTTCAGGCTCCCCTTATGGGTGTGGGGCAGTGCCTGTGGATCCACAGCCACTGCAACTCCCACCGCTCCTGTGTCCTGGGCCACCAAAGCATCAACATGCTGAAAGTGCAGGTTCCCCTACAGGTCAGTGTGTGTCCTCATGGGGTATAGAGGTCCTGCAATTATCTACAGGTTGGCCCATGGAGACTTCCCATTAAGTGATGACTCAACATTAGACGTGGAGGCAACAGCTGCCACAGACTCACCTACTGGCTCCCATAGTGGTACATAATGCAATTCTCAAACAGATCTCTTATTCCAAAGGTTCCCAAGCTTTCTCAGTTCATGGTGCCTTTATGACCTTCATATTTCTTGTTCTCAGTGCCCTGGGCCAAAATACTCAACAATTTCACTTATTAAGTGGTTAGATCCAAACAACTGAAGTATGTTTGAAAAGAAAACACATACAAATAGAGAACATAATCTTTCCACCCTGCATGGCTTGTAGGATCTGAGTGCCCTGACTGGACATTGAACCCAGGCGCTTAGTAGTGAGAGCACAAAATCCTAACCACTGGAGTGCCAGGAAATTTCCTGATTTTATTTTTAAATGGTCAGTACCAGTGGTATCTGTACAGCTGTTGAATGTGCCCAGCTTCTCAAACCTTGGAATCCCATTGGGCACAGCCATCCTCGTTTCCTGTTTCTCACAGCTTACCTCAAACCACTTTGCGCTGCAAAGCTGATAGCTTTGAAAGGTATATACCACGATCTAATATTTAAACTATGAACTATCTCAAACTAGTAGTTCCTCTGATGTCCAAGAAACATCAGGTATTGAATTATATATAGCCCTTGAAAACTGGAAATGTTTCATAGTACTCTTGTAAATTCAGTGAGGCCCCTGGGGTGTCTCAGTTCACACCTTGGGAACAATGGATTTATTTCACACCACTTCTCTGCTCAAACTCTGAATGATACAGAAAAAAAAAAAAAATCATAAAAATTTTGGGTAAATTCTTTTCCTAAAACATTAAGTAATTTGCCTTAGTCACACACCTGATTAAAAATCTAGATAAAAATGGAGTACTATTGTGTCAAGAGAAGAAAATACAGGACAAACCGGAAAAACGCTGGTACCTCAGGGTGGTAAAAGAACCTTGAAGCTACACTTAAGCAGAATAAAAGACAAAAGACAAAACTTGATGAACTTCAGTACGTCAAGGTGAAGGATTTCTATTCATCAAAAGAAACCATACATAATACAGAGCTGAAATGATAAAAACCACTTACAATGTCTAAAGCAATAAGAAATTAAAATCCAGAATATTCAAAGATCTTTTGCAAGTCAATAGGAATGACAGCAAAATGATTAGAGAACAAGCAAACTCAAAATGCAACCCAAAAGTCTACCAAGTATATAAACAGCTGTCCTAACTCATCAGCATTCAGAGAAACACAAAATGAAACAACTCTTGAGTGTCACTTGTTAGACTAGTGAAGATTAGAAAGCAGAATAACTCCAAGTAGTTATGAGGAACTGTCACTCACAGTTAGTGGCAATGTAGGCTGAACTCACTTAACGTTCCTTTTTTCAGTCCAAGTCTGCATGATGCTATTACAGCTTTATTTGTAAGAGGAGAGGGCTAGAGGCAATCTTCATATCCATCCCCCAGAGAAGAGATAAGCAAAGCATGGAACATATACTCTATGGAGTGTTTTGCAGTAGGCAAGAGGGATGGACTGGATGTTTCACACACAGCAACATGGATGGACTTGCAAATGCAGTGCTATGTTGAAAAGTAAGTAACAGACACCATCTATCTAAATTAAAAATATAACACTACACAAAAAACAATACATATTTTGAATGCATAAAAAGAAAATGAAATATTAATAGAATTACCACATGACCCAGAATTTCTACTTCTGGATGTACACCCTAAAGAACAGAAAGCAGGGTTCTAAAGAGATGTTTTTTTTTTTTTTTTTTTTTTTGGTGCCCTCTCTGAGGCATGAAGAGATGTTTTGTTTTGAAGAGATGTTCACATTATTCACATTAGCTACAAAATGAAAGCAACTCAAGTGTCCAACAGTGAGTGAATGGATAAGCAAAATGTTGTATATCCATACAATGGAACAGAGGGAATCATTAAAAGGAAGAAATATCTGGCACATGCTACAACATAGATAAACCATGAGGACATTATAAATGAAAGGGCTAGTCATAAAAAGACAAATGTGGTGTGGTTCCACAAAAAACAAAGAAAAGAAAAAAACAAGAGAAAAAAAGAAGAGAAAAAGGAGAAGCTGGGGGGAGGAAGGAAGTTATTGTTTACTGGGTAAGTAGTTTCAGTGTTGGGCTGTGCTGGTGGCTCAGCTGGTAAAGCATATGTGGGAGACCTGGCTACATCCCTGGGTTGGGAAGTTTTAGTGTTAAAAGCTAAAAGGAGCACTAGAGATGGATAGTGGCTATGGTTGCCCAACATGATGAATACATTAAGTACCACTGAACTATAATTTAATATGGTTAAGATGTGACAGTTTATGTGTAATTTACCACAATAAAAGGAGGAGATGCTACACATTCAAAGCCTCAGAATGGGATTTCTGCTTTGGGTCATTCAATTTTTCCCGTTCATTTGTCAGTAGACACTGAGATGGCTTTCATACCTTGACTGTTATTTAAAACATGGGAGAACAGATACCTCATTGAGATCATGATTTCATTTCATTTGGACATACCATATACCAATAAGTGACACTGCTGTTCACATGGTAACTCTTTAGCTTTTAATTTCTTGAAGAACCTGCATTTTGTTTTCCAGAGCGGTTGTACCAATTTACATTTCCACCAACAGTGTAGAAGGGTTTCTGTTTTCTCTACATTCTTATCAATACCTGTAATCTCTTGTCTTTTTGATAACAGGCATCCTCCAAGGATGTGAGGTGCTATTTCACTGTCATTCTGACTTGTATTTCCTGGATTAGTGATGTTGATGTTGATAACTTGGTATATCTCCTTTGAAAACTGTCTATTAGGTCCTTTATCCATTTTTAAATTGGGTTATTTGTTTTTTTCCTATTGAGTTGTATGGGTTCCTTGTACATCTTCGATATTAATCCACTAGAGGATTTCTGGTTTGCAAATATTTTCTCCCATTTCATAGCCTGCCTTTTCATTTCTTATTCTCTTACTTTTTTATAGCCAGAAAGTAAGAAAGTGCTCAAAGAAGGATGGGAATTGATAGCAAAAGGTGATAGGATCCAACTTAAAGGAAATCCCATTAGATACATCTGGGGAAATTTGTGCCTCAAAATAAATGCAATATTAGACTGTATTCCACTGGATAAAAAAGGAACTCAGGAGGTTGCACAGATCTAAATAAATAAATGAATAATACATAAATGGAGTAAGATTTACTTTACAGAAGACTGTCAGCTAATAATGGTAATCCCATCCTATCACTTCATGCCAAACAGATGGGCAAACAATGGAAACAGTGACGGACTTTATGTTTTGGGGCTCCAAAATAACTGTGGATGGTGACAGCAGCTGTGAAATTAAAAGAGGCTTGCTCCTTGGAAGAGAAGCTATGACAAACCTAGACAGTGTATTAGAAAACAGACACATCACTTTGTCAACAAAGGTCTGTCAAGTCAAAGCTATGGTTTTTCTTGTAGTCATGCACAGATGTGAGAGTTGGACCATAAAGAATGCTGAGCCATGAAGAACTGATGCTTTCGAACTGTGGTGCTGGAGAAGACTCTTGAGAGTCCCTTGGACTGCAAGGAGATTGAACCAATCAATCCTAAAGGAAATCAACCCTGAATACTCACTGGAAGGACTGATGGTGAAGGTGGTTCCAATACTCTGGCCACCTGATAAGAAGAGATGACTCGCTAGAAAGGATCCTGACGCTGGGAAATGCTGAAGGCAGAAGGAGACGAGAACAACAGAAGACGAGATGGTTGGATGGCACCCCCAACTCAAAGAACATAAGTTTTATCAAACTCTGGAAGACAGTAAAAAACAGTGAACCCTGGCATGCTGCAGTTGATGGGGTTTCAGAGTCAGACATGACTGAGCAACTGTTTTCTTTTGATAACAGGCACCCGGATTAGTGCATGTTTGACTTGTATTTCCTGGATTAGTGATGTTGATGTTGATAACTTGGTATATCTCCTTTGAAAACTGTCTATTAGGTCCTTTATCCATTTTTAAATTGGGTTATTTGTTTTTTTCCTATTGAGTTGTATGGGTTCCTTGTACATCTTCGATATTAATCCACTAGAGGATTTCTGGTTTGCAAATATTTTCTCCCATTTCATAGCCTGCCTTTTCATTTCTTATTCTCTTACTTTTTTATAGCCAGAAAGTAAGAAAGTGCTCAAAGAAGGATGGGAATTGATAGCAAAAGGTGATAGGATCCAACTTAAAGGAAATCCCATTAGATACATCTGGGGAAATTTGTGCCTCAAAATAAATGCAATATTAGACTGTATTCCACTGGATAAAAAAGGAACTCAGGAGGTTGCACAGATCTAAATAAATAAATGAATAATACATAAATGGAGTAAGATTTACTTTACAGAAGACTGTCAGCTAATAATGGTAATCCCATCCTATCACTTCATGCCAAACAGATGGGCAAACAATGGAAACAGTGACGGACTTTATGTTTTGGGGCTCCAAAATAACTGTGGATGGTGACAGCAGCTGTGAAATTAAAAGAGGCTTGCTCCTTGGAAGAGAAGCTATGACAAACCTAGACAGTGTATTAGAAAACAGACACATCACTTTGTCAACAAAGGTCTGTCAAGTCAAAGCTATGGTTTTTCTTGTAGTCATGCACAGATGTGAGAGTTGGACCATAAAGAATGCTGAGCCATGAAGAACTGATGCTTTCGAACTGTGGTGCTGGAGAAGACTCTTGAGAGTCCCTTGGACTGCAAGGAGATTGAACCAATCAATCCTAAAGGAAATCAACCCTGAATACTCACTGGAAGGACTGATGGTGAAGGTGGTTCCAATACTCTGGCCACCTGATAAGAAGAGATGACTCGCTAGAAAGGATCCTGACGCTGGGAAATGCTGAAGGCAGAAGGAGACGAGAACAACAGAAGACGAGATGGTTGGATGGCACCCCCAACTCAAAGAACATAAGTTTTATCAAACTCTGGAAGACAGTAAAAAACAGTGAACCCTGGCATGCTGCAGTTGATGGGGTTTCAGAGTCAGACATGACTGAGCAACTGAACAAACAATAAATGCATTAATATGTACGAAATGCTTTACAGTGGGGAAACTTGGTAGATACCTTATAGAACAAGTGATGAAGTTTAACATCTTTAGTCATGAGGCAAGTTGGGACCATGAGCCTTCTAATAGTAAGAAGAACACAGCATCACTTCTGTGATTTTCTTGATTTTTTGAATAATCTGAGTCTAATCATCAGGAAAACATCAGTAAACCTCAAACAAGGAACCATCTGCCAGATAAAAAAAAAAAAAAAAGTAAAAGCGTAGTTTTTTGTGTTACAAAGTGATGAAGTCACAAAAGGCCCAAAGAATTTGTCTTGAGAGAAACCAGAGAGGCAAAGTGACTAAGTAGAACAAGTGGTTCTGGATCTTGGTACACTAAAGGAAATTTCTGAAAAGTGGGAAAAATTGGAAAGAGGGCTGTGAATTACATGGCAATGCTGCATCTCTATTAGTTTCCAGATTTTACTATGTGGGAGTGCATCCTTATCTAAATAAAACCATCCTGTAGTATTATACTAACAGGTGATGAGGATCCTATTTGCAATTTGCTCTCAGAATTTCAGAGAAAAAAATAGTACCTTTGCATCCAATATGTCTTTTGAGAGAGGAAGGGAAGGAGAAAAGAGAGTAAGGAGTTTAAGGTCAATGTGGTAAAGAGCTGACAGTCGTGGTGTTTGGATTGGGGGATATGGAGTTTTTCTGTGCTGTGTATCCACTATTGGAAAGGATGATACTGGAAAAGAGGTAAGAGCAACAATAAGAAAATGGGGCTCTGGATCACGCAGGGAGCATGGAGGGTTGGGGGCAGGAGGCAGGCAGCTGTAGGAGCTGGAGATAACCTGAGTGACTTAGGACGGGTCTGGCAGGAGGAGTCAAATCTCATATCTGATGAAGCTGGAAGAACATAACCCCACTTGCCTTCCTTTATTTCATTTAATCCTCAGAACAGCCCCATGGGGTATAAACTACTTTATCCTCATTCTTATAGATAAAGAAACTGAGAGTTCAGAGAGTTATCCATTCAACCAGCACTTACCAAGCTTGCTTTGTGCCAAACTTCACTGAGGTTACACAACACAGATGTTAAGTGTGATTAGCTATGTGTGGGTGAATGTGTGTGTGTGGAAGGTGATGCACTGAATTACTAATATGCTAAGAGGCTGCATAGTGGAGCAACAGGTGCTTCCATGTTTCTCTTTGGGCTTTTTGCCTGTTTCCTGAAGTTAACACAGATTGGCTATATAGTAAGTTTAAAAATAAGTACTGGGCTTCCCTGGTGGTCCAGTGGGAAAGGAGTCTGCCTTGCAGTGCAAGGGGCACCAGTTCGACCCCTGGCCCAGGAAGATCCCACGTGCTACAGAGTGGCTGGACCGGTGTGTCCAATTGTGAGCAGGCGCTCTGGAGTACATGTGCCCAGAGCCAGTGCTCTGCAGTGAGAGGGCACTGCGACGCAAGGCCCACATGGGCCAAAGAATAAATATGGATGAAAAAAATTAAATAAAAAAAATAATAAAAGAGGCCAACATTTAAAAATAATAATAAAAATAAGCATTATTTCAAAAATTGAATTGCAGGATGTTTGTGAAATAGTTCTCATGATATTGCAGTGATCAAATATCATATTTTGATGCAGTGTTAGTGGACAAATGTTTCCTAATTCCAGTAAGTCTCCTTCTCTTGCCACACAGAGAAGGCTGGCAGGTGACAAGTGGAGAGCTGACCCTACCATGCCTCCAAAGCTTGTACTGCCTACGTTTCGCATGTGGATGCGTAAGCCCAGGGCACGCTGACTTTCTCCACAAAAAAGTTCCCTAAACCTTCAAAAGTTCCCTAAACCAGCTTCTTTGCATAAAGATGGCAGGAAACCATGGCAGGCCCCTGAGTCAGAGAGAGCAGCCTTTTTAGAGCCCCAGATACTAGTGTTCACAAGAGAGAGGCTGCTCGATGGTGTCACTGTGTTTTTTGGTGGAATTCCTGTTCACTTAATTAAGAGTGCTTTCTGACTGAGGGGGTTCTTCCTCCCCATTGCTTTCCTGGCACCTTGGACTTCAGGGTAGGTCCCCCTTCCTGCCGGGCTGGACTGGCATCCATGCGCACATCCACTGCACTGCACTGACAGTTCAGGGAGAACAGATAGCCCTCCACACCCAGGACTCCCAGGGATCGCAGCGCCAGTTTTGAACAAACCAGGTGTTCAATCACTGTTGCCAGATTGAATGAACCTGCACAATCATGAAGACACCAGTGAGTTAAAGAGGGTGCATTCAGGTAGCAGAATTCAGTGTAGACCAAGTCAATGCTTAGAAATGATTTATTGCCTGGGAAGTGATCCCAACATACTGCCACGTAAAAACAACAACAGTAGAAGAGTAGCTACAATCAAACTTCATCTGGCTTATAAAACATAAATGTGCATAAGAGAGAAAAAACTAAAAGAAAATAAATCAAACACCGGACAGTGCTGTCTATACATAGGGGATTATTGTCCCGACCCGCAGGATTCGTCAGCGAAGACCTAGGATTCCTCAACGCAGACCCTAAAGGGGGGGAGTGGGAATGAAGAGGACAAGAGACACGAGAAATGGAGACAAGACAGGAGTCTGATCAAGTCTCGTTTTATTGTTGAAAGTGAGCAATATTTATACTGTACAAAAGGCGGAAGAGCCCAACAATAGACCAATCATGTTAAAGGTCAACTATGCACGAGATTACATAATGGTAAGAGTCTATGAGGAGCATGTACTGATCACGAGCACGGAAACTTCACTCAGCCAATCACGGCAATGAGCACACGTCCCAGACAGCGCAAGACCGCGCCTCCTGCTCCCGCTAGGCGCCATCTTTGGAAGCCTGTGGCGATGTTCTCAAACTGAAGGTCGTGGCGTGGTTAAGGTTCTCACAGTCCCAGTCAGGATGATGATATTCTCATGCTGGGAGCTCCGCCAAGCGCTATCTCAAATGTTACATTGTAGCATTCATGCTTGGGAGGCTTAGGATGCGGCCGGGCCGACCTGCGGTCCTGGACAGGCAAAGCTATAGGATGTGCCGGGCCGACCCGCGGTCCCGGACAGGTCCCCTTTTATTCAAAGCCAAGAGAAACCCCTCGAACTGCGCCTGTCTTAGGTCGGGACACAACATTAGCAGGCATTACCCGTCATGGGATAAGGCAGCAGCCATGGCAGCCCTCCTGTCTTAGGTTTGCTCTGCAATGATGTCCTCTTACCCGTCTCTGGCTGACCAGTTCAGCTCACAGGGAGGTGATTGCTCTCCACTAGTAGAAAGAGATGCTTCACCTTGTTCTGCCATCTCAAGGCGATGATAATGGACCTGAATTGGCTTTGCCAAAATAGCCTCAATGTGTTGCTTAATGAATGCTATAAGCTTATTAAACAGCATGGGTCCAAAAGCAAATAGAAGAAGTAGGGTGATCAAAGGTCCAAGTAAGGGCATAAGGTAAGGCAACAGTCCATTCCATCCCGTCAGGAAGGGGTTGGCAGCGAGGTCACGTCTTCGTTGCTCAAGTTCTTCTTGTAGTTGTTTCACCTTGTCTCTGACTATGCCAGACTTATTGACATAGAAACAGCATTTCTCCTGTAGAGCCAAACAGATACCTCCCTGCTCTGCAGTTACTAAGTCTAGACCTCTTCTATTCTGCAATACCACCTCCGCTAAGGAGTCAACCTGGTCTTGGATATCTTGTATAGTTTCTGATATAGCTTGCACATCGGAAATTAGTTGTTGGGACAGCTTGGCATATCGAGTAAGAGAGATGCCCATACCTGCTGACCCTGTGGCTACTGCAGTTGTAATACCCAAAACTGCTAACAAAGGGCAAACAATACTGCGCTTTGGTCTATAGAGAAAGTGATCAATACTAGGGATAGGAACTTCCTGACCTCCTGTGATTATATCTACATCTGGAAGGAGATAGGTCAATAAACATTGTCCCGTCCAATTTCGATGCAAATACGTATATGCAAGACTATTCCCACACAAAGACTGCACCATTGGTTGCACACAAGGCGTCAGTGATGCTTATTACCGTGGCACATTCATTTCCTATGATCCCTACGTCTATATCATAACCATTATTCTTTCCTGATTTAAAAACAGATGTGCAATTATCAGCATTCAGTATCAAGGATACAGTAATGGGAAGAGTAGGTATACATGTCAAGCGATTAGTATAGAGGCTTATGTTGGTGTGGCTGAAATAGGGCATAGCAACAGGACGAGGGACTCCCTGATGCAAGCAGAGCCAGCAGTCCTTAGCTAAGTCTGGTTGGGTATCGTTCAGCAACCTATAGGTAGCATTTAAAATATCTAAAGTCTGTGGATCAAGTTGCAATTTTCCTCTCACCTTTGGTAGTGCTATAGGGTGATATTTTAGTTCAGGCGGGAGTTCTTGTCGGAGCCATATCTGACCCTTTATTGTCTCTTCTCGATACAAATCCTGTGGTCCTCCTCCATCTGACACATGTATGGGAGCTTTCATTCGCCAGCATATTTGATCTCTCTCTTTGCCAGGACATCCTGCTATAACCAATCCTCCCGGGCCCTTTATCTCTTTAGTAGGGCCGCTAAGGTAGCCCTGAAAACAGTTTCACTGCCAAATCGGCACAGTTTGTATTGAATATAGCAGGAGCTATGTACTGCGATATGCACCTGTTTGCAGTAGCTACATAAGAGGCTCGGGTGAGTTGCATCTACTTTAGGACTGGGACTACATACCCATCGGTTATCGGCTAGGAGGTATGCTTTATGACCTCCGCAATTTATCGTGGTGATATATTGACCTAACTTAGGAAGGCTATATCCCCCTAAGCATTGACAGGGTCGTCCATACCGTTCTTGCAATATCTTGCGAACATCCGACGGGTCGCCAAAACCTGCTTCTGTTTCTGTCAGTCGTCTATATAGCATCAGGAATAAGGCCAACATCTTGACGACGAGCATTCTGTAGAAAAGAGAAGAGAGAGCTTCTCAGGGAGACACTTTTTCCCTGGTTTATTAATTATCCATTTGTCTCACAAGACGTTCAGGTAGCCATCGTGCGGCATCATATTCACGCGCAAACACGCAAACTGATCCTCGTCCCCAGATTAACACTGGATCTGGACCATGCCAGGAATTGTCAAGAGGATCTTTCCATCTGACCATGGCAAAATTTGTATTTGTTGTTGAATGCCAGAATCGATCAGCTGCAGATTTTCCTTGAGTGTCCAAATTTAAAAAAGTTAAAATAAAAAGGGCATGATTTAGTATGTTTCTGGGGGTACCCTTGGTAGGGTACCAATCTCCCTTTTTATTTTTCAATGGTAACCTTAATGGATAGATGAGCACGTTCTACCATGCCTTGGCCTTGAGGGTTATAGGGGATACCTGTGGTATGCTGAATGCGTAAAGTATTACAGAAATCTTGAAAAGCCTTGGAAGTATATCCGGGGCCATTATCTGTTTTGATTTGTGAGGGTATGCCTGCTAGGGCAAAACAGTGTAAAAGGTGTGCCTTAACATGTTTAACAGCTTCTCCGGATTGAAGTGAGCCCATAAGAAAGCCACTGAAAGTATCAATACAGACATGAACATATTTCATAGTACCAAAGTCATTATAATGGGTAACATCCATTTGCCATAACACATTAGCTGGAAGACCTCTTGGGTTTACACCAAGGTGAGGTACAGGTAAATGCTGAATACAGGTAGTACAACTCCTAACAATTTGGCGAGCTTGTTCCTTGGTGATTTTATGCAAAAGTCTTAAAGTCTGAGCATTACAATGATGCAAGGCATGAGTACTTTGTGCTCGTTGTAAATTATCCACCATCACAGTCGTGACCAGTTTGGTAGCCATGTCAGCTATGGCATTACCCTTGGCCAATGGTCCTGGAAGACCAGAATGAGCTCTGACATGACCCAAAAAGAAAGGATGTGTCCTTCGTCGAATGATTTGTTGACATTGTAAAAATAACATGGCAGTTTCCGATATTGATTTAATCTGGGCAACCGTCTCTAAAAGAGGCACCGAATGAGCTACATAAGCACTATCAGTATATATATTGATAGGTTGTTTTGGGAAGGCACACAGAACAGCAATTATAGCCTGTAATTCAACTAATTGTGCTGAACTATATTTAGTTTTAAACTTTATTATTGTATCTTTAAAAGTATAAGCAGCAATTCCTGAAGAAGATCCATCAGTGAATACTACTAAGGCGTCGTTCAATGGTTCTTTGCTGACAACACGTGGAAAAACAAAGGCATGCAATCTACTAAATTGAATAAACTTATTGGGTGGATAATGATTATCTAGATTTTCTGTAAAAGAAGCTAATGTGAGAAGCCAAGAGTCACTGTTCTGTAAGAGCCAAGTAATTTGATCTCGGGTGTAAGGTTGAATTATCGTTGATGGTTCAAACCCAAAATACTTCCTACTCTGTTCTCTTCCCAGGATAATTAGATCAGCAAGAGCATCATAATACGGTACTAAGATTCTTTTGGGGGAAGAGTGGAGATGAACCCACATGATAGGATTATCCTGCCAGAAAAGGCCTGTAGGGGTTAACTTCGTATTAAAGGTTATAAAGGTTAAAGATTTGTTATAATCTATATATGTCACAAATTGATTAGCAATTGCTGTTTCTACTTCAGTAAGGGCATCCAGAGCTTCTGGAGTCAAGGATCGAGGGGATTTTGGATTTGGATCTCCTTTTAATATATCAAATAAAGGCTGTAAGTTACCAGTAGGTATTTTTAAATACGGACGAAACCAATTTATATCTCCTAAGAGTTTTTGGAAATCATTGAGCGTTTGCAATTGGTCTTTCGAATGGTTGCTTTTGATTAATAACCTTTGGCCCCTGGAGTTCAAAACCTAAATAAGTATAAGGGTCTTTTAATTGTACTTTTCTGGTGCTATTTGTAGTCCAGCAGCATTCAAACTATTTTTAAGCTGATGGAAACATTGTAAAACTTCTGCTCCTATCGTCCGCTATTAGGATATCATCCATATAATGGATTATATACATCTGCTTCCAGGCTTTTCGATAGGCCGTATCGCTGTTGCTACAAACTTTTGACACAACGTTGGACTATTGGCCATGCCTTGAGGCAACACTTTCCATTGATAGCGTCTCATGGGCTCTCGGAAATTTACGGAAGGCAAACTAAATGCAAACCGTTCCTGATCATTAGGATGTAATGGTATAGTAAAGAAACAATCTTTAAGATCTAGAATAATTTTAAAGTAGCCTCTAGGGACAGCCACTGGAGAGGGCAATCCTGGTTGTAAGGCACCCATTACTACCATGGTGGCATTAATGGCTCTCAGATCTTGTAAGAGCCTCCATTTACCATATTTTTTCTTTACAACAAAGATAGGAGTATTCCAAGGGGAAATGCTCTCTACTATATGTCCAGCCTCCAGCTGTTCCTGTACTAATTGCTGGGCGGCTTGTAATTTTTCAGTGGTTAGCGGCCATTGAGCAACCCAGACAGGCGACGAGGACTTCCAAGTTATAGGATCTGCGCATCTCTGGGGTACAGGCAAGTCAATGGTCGCCATTAAAACTTCCCAAACCTCTACGATCTATTTTGCATACAGCCTGGACAGG
Organism: Tragulus kanchil; assembly: GCA_022376925.1. Classification (NCBI taxonomy): domain Eukaryota; kingdom Metazoa; phylum Chordata; class Mammalia; order Artiodactyla; family Tragulidae; genus Tragulus; species Tragulus kanchil. The sequence goes on along the minus strand of JAIOJX010000030.1, from coordinate 219,427,329 downwards.
TTCTACTATCCCATCCTCCCTTCTTCCTAGACCTTTTCCAGGGGTATATCCTTGGGCTAGCATCTGTACTGTAACTACGTCATTTGGGCTACACATAATTATTTTCATTTGTGACAGCAAATCTCGACCCCATAAATTTACAGGCAGGCGAGCAATAACAAACGGTTTAATCAATCCAGAATTATTTTCTTTATCTTTCCAAGTGAGATATTTGGAACTTTGCCTGGGGTTGGTACTCTGCCCAATGCCTCTTAAATTTGTCATGGTTTCTGAAGTAGGCCAATTAGATGGCCAATCTTCCTTTCTGATAATGGTTACATCAGCTCCTGTATCTATTAGCCCATTGAATAATTTCCCATCTAACCAGAGAGTCAACGAAGGCTTATTATTGGTGATCTGTTGTACCCAATATGCATCTGAGGATTTAAAATTCTTGGCTTCTCTTTTCCTCGACTGTGTTATATGATCGGTTGCAATCAAAGGTATTAATATCAATTGAGCTATTTTCTTTCCTTGATCAATAGTTGTAATACTCTCATTAGCCTGGGCCATAATTTTAATCTCCCCTGTATAATCGTTATCAATAACTCCTGGGAAGACTTGGAGACCCTTTATGGTGACATTTTTATGCCCTAGGAGTAACCCAAAAGTTTTAGGAGGCAGGGGACCATAGACCCCTGTAGGCAAGGCTTGAGGCCCCATTTCTGGAGTCAATATTGTGTGGGTGGCGGCACAGAGGTCCAATCCTGTGCTGCCTGGGATTGCTCTATTAAGTCCTGAAAGGGGTTGTTGTTGTTCTGAGCTGGAACAAAGCTGACTGCCCCATATGCTTGTCTCGGGGCCCGAGGCTGGCCCCTCTTCTCGTTTCCCTGCTGGGGTGTTAGAGGATTTTCATGCGCCTCAGTCCTATATCTACACTGATTCATCCAGTGTTTTCCTCTTTTGCATCTAGGACAGAGGCCAGGGCTTTCGTCAGCTTTTTATCACTATCTTGAGCTACATTGTTGCAATTTCGAGCAAAGTGTCCTGGCCTTCCACATTTAAAGCACCCCCTTTTATTTCTATCTCGCTCAGCTAGAAAGTCCTTGACTGTTTTTCCACTAAACGCTGCTGCCATGGCCAAACCTTGTTGATATGATGGTCCAATATCTGCACAAAGACGTATATATCCCGTCAAGTCAGTCTTTTTTCTATAAGGCCTAATTGCAGCTTGACAGGCTGCATTGGCATTTTCATAGGCCAACTGTTTTACTTAATCCAGTCCCGCATCAGCGCTTCCAAAAATCCTGCCTGCCGTTGTGATAAGTCTGTGCACAAAGTCTGCAAATGGCTCATCCGATCCCTGTTTTACCCCTGTAAGTGAGGCTCTTAGATCTCTTTTTGCTGGGAGTTTTCCAAGCTTTAGTGGCAGCTGTCTGAATCTGTGCAAATAATCCAGCATCGTATTGCATTTGTGCATCACCATTATCATAGTGACCAGAACCTGTCAACATATCGAGAGTCCACCCATTTCCTGCCTGGAAATTTTTCTGTGCTGTTTCCTTACACGCCTCAAGTACTCTGATTTCCATAACAGATGATCACCCCTGTGAGAACTGCTCTGACTAAAGTATTCCAGTCCCCAGGTGTAAGCCAAGTGTCTGCCACAGATTCTAATATGGCGATGGTATAGGCGCAGTGGCTCCATATTGGGAGACTGCAGTTTTCAATTCTTTTATGATAGCAAAATCAAAACCCCTATGATGTCTCCATATCGTTCCCTGATTGTCTGTGGTCTCCGTGACCGGAAAGGCAACTTTACAGTCATAATCTCTCTCTTCCGGGTAAGCAGCCATCTTGCCTTTAGGGACATGTTTACCAGGCTGCTGGTGCTGACGTGCGGTAGGACTTTCTTTCACTACGTCATCAACCCGCTCGTTTCCAGTTTTTAATCTTTGCAATTTAGTAATTAATGACTGATGTAATTCTTCAAGCTTTATTTGTTCTTCTAATAAGGCAATCTTATCTCTCAGTTCCTCCCTAGGATTAATATCTTCTCTCTCACCCATGGCCGCCATGACTGTAGGCGCGGAGGCCATTTTGTAGGGGGGAGGGCATGAAAATGGCGGAAGCTGGTCCAACCCATGACTTTTACGACCTCTTCTTTTAAGTTATCCCAACCAACCTCTAAAGAGCCAGGACCATGCTTATCCTGATTCTCACTCTCTATTTGTAACTTGGGATATATTTTTGGAACCTTTCTCTTTAGTTCTGTCTCAGGGGGTTCTCCTATAACCTCCTGCTTTTTCTTAACAGGAGTGGCAGCAGGCTCCTCATCATCACTCTCTAAAGATATTAAATCTGTCTCTTCTTCTAAGGGAGACTTCCTAAGATCTGCTTGAGAACTAGTCTTTAAGATTTCTTCTGTATGAGCAATAGCAATTGTTATTTCTGGAGGTCTATCTCTAGTATCTATAAGTTCTTTAACTAGATTCCAGTAACTGAAAGCAGTCACGGGAACTTTCTCTGGTCCAAAAGCGTCATAAAAATCCCGCAGTGCATTTCCTACCCGCTTCCACCTGCTTAAAGTAATAGTTCCTTCTTGTGGAAACCAGGGGCAGACATCTTTAACAAAATCAAAAAATTAAAACAAATCTTGACTTTTCACCTTTACTCCTCGTGCCTTTAAAGCTCTTCCTAATTGTTTTACATACACATCATGTTGACTCAATTCTTGTCCCATTTTGCAAATTTTTTATGCTTGTCCCCTATTTGGTGCCTATCTTTACCTCAATCCTGGCGCGGCAGGTTCCCGCAGCAGCTGAGAGGCAATTCACTCTTCTCTGTTGTCGCCGGCTCCTGGCACCGCTTCCTCACGGGGGACCCCCGTACTTCAGGCCCCACGTTGGGCGCCACTTGTCCCGACCCGCAGGATTCGTCCCGCGAAGACCTAGGATTCCTCAACGCAGACCCTAAAGGGGAGTGGGAATGAAGAGGACAAGAGACACGAGAAATGGAGACAAGACAGGAGTCTGATCAAGTCTCGTTTTATTGTTGAAAGTGAGCAATATTTATACTGTACAAAAGGCGGAAGAGCCCAACAATAGACCAATCATGTTAAAGGTCAACTATGCACGAGATTACATAATGGTAAGAGTCTATGAGGAGCATGTACTGATCACGAGCACGGAAACTTCACTCAGCCAATCACGGCAATGAGCACACGTCCCAGACAGCGCAAGACCGCGCCCCTCCTGCTCCCGCTAGGCGCCATCTTTGGAAGCCTGTGGCGATGTTCTCAAACTGAAGGTCGTAAGGCGTGGTTAAGGTTCTCACAGTCCCAGTCAGGATGATGATATTCTCATGCTGGGAGCTCCGCCAAGCGCTATCTCAAATGTTACATTGTAGCATTCATGCTTGGGAGGCTTAGGATGCGGCCGGGCCGACCTGCGGTCCTGGACAGGCAAAGCTATAGGATGTGGCCGGGCCGACCCGCGGTCCCGGACAGATTATAAACGATATTTGACTTTTATTTCCATTTGTGCCTTTAAACTTTTCTGGAAAATAGTTATTGCTATTAGAAAAATTATTTTTAGATAAAAGTACATCTGAGAAAAACAGGGAAGAAAGACATGATAGATAAGAGGCCCTACTCACTTTGGATGAGAGCTGAGGTGTTAAAGAACTTTAGGGTAAATAAATTTCTTTGCATTAAGGGTTCCTCGACTTCCTACACTGACACAGTCCACACATTCCTGGTAGACGTTGTCCTTCCTCCCAGCCTTGAATCCTGTCAGCTTGCACAACAGGTCATTGTTCTGCTGATGGGTCCAAGATGGCAGCCAGAACTCTGATCCACACAACTACAAGGGCTGGATGGAGGTCCAGAGAAAGAAAATCAACCCTGTCTCCTTTTGCCTGGTAATAAATTCAGCAATAAAGCTGTCGGAAATTACTCCTGCATCCCTCAACTGACAGGGAAGGAGATTCTGAAATATTCAGAGAGGAATGAAGTAATGACTTCCTCACTCCCTGGCAATTTTCAAGAAGTACAATTTATACATTTTATCTATGTCTAGACCACTGCCTTGATATGTTCAATTTTACTGACTATAAAAATTCCACCTAAGGGCTTTCCTGGTGGTCCAGTGGGTAAAGAGTCTGCCTGGCAGTGCAAGGGGTACCAGTTCAACCCCTGGCCCAGGAAGATCCCACTTGTCACGGAGGGGCTGGACGGGGGTGTCCAATTACGAGCCAGTGTTCTGGAGCGCATGCGCCCAGAGCTGGTGTTCTGCAATGAGAGGCCACTACAATGGGAGGCCCACACAGGCTGAAAAATAAAGATGGACAAAAAATAAATAAATCAATCAATAAAAAGAGGCCAATATTTATTTAAAATCAGATTTCTTAAAAAAAATTTTTTTAAATTCCACCTAATAACTTTCATAGCTCCAAAAGCAAAAGCAATTCCACAATCCTACTTCCCATTAGGGGTCTAGTCGTTCCAACACAAGGCTGCTCAAGATTTCTAACAGTTTAAAGCTTGCTATGGTCATGGGGTAGGCTTGAGGGAGGTGGCTGTACTCATGCTTAACTCTCAGCTCAGAGTGGAGTCAGCTATGGAAATCACTGTTTCCAAGTTCACTGGTGATGGGGGTGAAGGTGGCGGACGATCAACTGCTCGGTTTACAAATGTTAACATTCACAAATCTCAACTCCTGTTTGGGACCAAGCCTTTTGTCCCAGTCTTCTGGGAGCTCCTACTTCATTCATTCACCTCTCTTGCAACAAAGACAAGTTCAAGGAGAAAACTCAAGCCCAGCAGTGATTTCATCTAGAGCACCCTGGAGCTGCTTCCATCCCAGATGGCTACAACTCCAGGTCAGGGGTCAGGGTCCGGCTGGGAGATGCAAGCTGTCTCCTCCCCAGCAAGCACACCTGGTAGGGCACTCTTGTTGGGTCCTGGATCTGCCTCCCGGGGCCTGAGTCAGAACCCAGCAGACAGTTCATGCTCGCCTGTGGGTGGGGACATGGAGCTGACCTCTCCAGCCTCTCTGTGGAGAGGAAGGGGAGCCACTTGGCCAGGTGCACGGCCAGCAGCCGATGGAACAACTGCCGTAGATACTTGCGGAACCTCTCCCGACAAAGACATAGACCACGGGGTTGACGCAGCAGTGCGTGTAGGCGATCACCTCCGTCACTTGAATGGCCAGGTCCAGCTGTCTGCTCTGCTCACACTCGTGGGTGAACAGGGAGTCCTGGAAAGCTGAAACAAACACACACAGACTGTTCAACCCCTGGCCCAGGAAGATCCCACTTGTCACGGAGGGGCTGGACGGGGGTGTCCAATTACGAGCCAGTGTTCTGGAGCGCATGCGCCCAGAGCTGGTGTTCTGCAATGAGAGGCCACTACAATGGGAGGCCCACACAGGCTGAAAAATAAAGATGGACAAAAAATAAATAAATCAATCAATAAAAAGAGGCCAATATTTATTTAAAATCAGATTTCTTAAAAAAAATTTTTTTAAATTCCACCTAATAACTTTCATAGCTCCAAAAGCAAAAGCAATTCCACAATCCTACTTCCCATTAGGGGTCTAGTCGTTCCAACACAAGGCTGCTCAAGATTTCTAACAGTTTAAAGCTTGCTATGGTCATGGGGTAGGCTTGAGGGAGGTGGCTGTACTCATGCTTAACTCTCAGCTCAGAGTGGAGTCAGCTATGGAAATCACTGTTTCCAAGTTCACTGGTGATGGGGGTGAAGGTGGCGGACGATCAACTGCTCGGTTTACAAATGTTAACATTCACAAATCTCAACTCCTGTTTGGGACCAAGCCTTTTGTCCCAGTCTTCTGGGAGCTCCTACTTCATTCATTCACCTCTCTTGCAACAAAGACAAGTTCAAGGAGAAAACTCAAGCCCAGCAGTGATTTCATCTAGAGCACCCTGGAGCTGCTTCCATCCCAGATGGCTACAACTCCAGGTCAGGGGTCAGGGTCCGGCTGGGAGATGCAAGCTGTCTCCTCCCCAGCAAGCACACCTGGTAGGGCACTCTTGTTGGGTCCTGGATCTGCCTCCCGGGGCCTGAGTCAGAACCCAGCAGACAGTTCATGCTCGCCTGTGGGTGGGGACATGGAGCTGACCCTCTCCAGCCTCTCTGTGGAGAGGAAGGGGAGCCACTTGGCCAGGTGCACGGCCAGCAGCCGATGGAACAACTGCCGTAGATACTTGCGGAACCTCTCGCCGACAAAGACATAGACCACGGGGTTGACGCAGCAGTGCGTGTAGGCGATCACCTCCGTCACTTGAATGGCCAGGTCCAGCTGTCTGCTCTGCTCACACTCGTGGGTGAACAGGGAGTCCTGGAAAGCTGAAACAAACACACACAGACTGTACGGGGTCCAAAAGAGAAAGAAAATGACCATGATGACAAAAATCAGGCGCACGGCTTTGGCCTTCTTCTCATTTGGTCTTCTGAGCAGAATCTTTATAATCCCTGTGTAGCAGACGACCATGACCAAGAGAGGCAGTATCAGCCCCAGAATGTTCAGTTTCAGAGCCTGGAACTGCCTCCACTTTCTCAGGCTTTCAGGAGGAAAATGAAGACTGCAGGTGTGGTGGGTGAACTCCCACTGGGTCTTGGAAAAGTACAAGCCCGGGACAGAAGCCAAGACAGCCAGGACCCAGGCGACAATGCTGGTGATGACACCAATGGTGACAGTCCGAGCCCGTAGGGCAAACACAGCATGGACGATGGCCAGGTACCTGTCAATAGTCAGCAGGATGATGAAGAAGATCTCACTGTATAAGCCCACGTAATAGAGCCCAGAGAGCAGCTTACACATGGCATCACCAAAAACCCAGTTATCCTTCACCTTGTAGTCAATCCAGAAGGGCAGCGTGAAGAGGAAAACGAGGTCAGAAATGGCCAGGTTGAGGAGGTAGATGCTGGTCATGCTTCTGAGCCGCTTGTTCTGCATGAGCACCAGGACCACTAGGATGTTGCCGATCAGGCCAATGACAAACACCAGTGAGTACAAAGGGGGCAGAAGCTGGGCCCCGAAGGCCCTCTCCTGTATCTTCTGGCATGTGGTTGAGTCCCCGTAGTCGTATTCTGTGGTCGTGTCATAGTCCTTTGTGGTGGCTGAAGTTTCCATCCTGGTTTCTCCCTCGGGTCAAGGGAAATGATTTGTTTGTATTTTGCTTTTAAAGGGAGTAGGCTCTGGACAACAAAAACAAGGCAGTGATTTTATGTCTTTAACTCTTTGACAACTATTTACACTGCTTACAACTGTCTATACACTGAGCACCTAGTGTGTACCATGCCCTGTGCATCAAAGGACACCCAGGTGCTCCCTACTCTCATGCAGCCTGATGTCTAACACACTAATAAAGAAAATGTCTTTATTGATCTGAACAGTCACCATCATTCCCATCCTCTGCCTCCAAGTTCAGTTCCTATTTCCGCAGTTTATCGGGTACCCAGCAACCGCTCCAGGGTCTGCTGATCCTAAAGGGAGATGGACTGGGTGAGGCCCTGGAGCGGAGATGGAAGGAGCATACTACCATACCAGGTGCCCGCCCTGCTGCCAGCCCCGCTGCTGTTTGCTACCAACGTTTGCCCCAGGCTACTGCCCCAGTCGTCCAGCGCCAGCATCCTTTATCCTGGGAGCTGGCAAAGCCTCTGCACAGAAAAAGGGCCATCTCTGGTCCTGCAGAAGACACCACACCTGGTGGGTACCGCAGCTGGCTTCCACTAATTCATAGGAGACAACCATGTGCACCTGTTTGGCATTCAGCATGCTGGTGTTCAACGTCAACCAGAATGGGAATATTTACACACAAGAATCGGCAAGCACCAGAAATCAGGCCAAGTTTCTCAGGAGAGTCAGCTGGCAAACACCTACCAGAACATCCATGCCCTGCTGTTTGAATAGCCTAGAGGTGTCCTGGAGCCAGAGCTGGGACTAAAGGGTCAGTGAGGGGCACAGGGCCTGCTGGCCAGCTATGCAACCTTCTGGGGATTTCTCAGCCTCAAAGTCTGGGTCCCTCCGACGTACTGGAGGAAAGGCTGACGTAGATACCTCCAAGTAGCCCCCGTGTCCCTGCATCTCAGAACAAAACTCTGGTCTGCCTCTCTGTTAGGTCAGAATGGAAGCCTCCCAGCAGGGCACATGGCCAGATGCCTGCCGCCTGATGAGTGCGATCCCACCTCTTCCAGACGGCCCCAGTCCTGATTCTGAGGTTCCTGGGGACTACTAGTTTTCTTAAGAAACTGTTTCTGTATCAAATCAACTTTACATCTGCAAAGGATTTTGTAATTAATATTACCCTTTTGCTACAATTACTTTTGACACCACACCTGGGCTTTGTTTACATGGGGAAATTGGGCAATTCTGAATTGTCTTGAAAAGCTTTCCACACAAAGTACTTTAACATTGGGCTGACTTTCCAAATCAGCCACCAACAAGCAATCATACGAGAAATCAACCTGTTCTTTCTGAGTGTGACTGGTCTAACACACTAATAAAGAAAATGTTAGTGCCCTTTTTGCCTCCAAGTTCAGTTCCTATTTCCGCAGTTTATCGGGTACCCAGCAACCGCTCCAGGGTCTGCTGATCCTAAAGGGAGATGGACTGGGTGAGGCCCTGGAGCGGAGATGGAAGGAGCATACTACCATACCAGGTGCCCGCCCTGCTGCCAGCCCCGCTGCTGTTTGCTACCAACGTTTGCCCCAGGCTACTGCCCCAGTCGTCCAGCGCCAGCATCCTTTATCCTGGGAGCTGGCAAAGCCTCTGCACAGAAAAAGGGCCATCTCTGGTCCTGCAGAAGACACCACACCTGGTGGGTACCGCAGCTGGCTTCCACTAATTCATAGGAGACAACCATGTGCACCTGTTTGGCATTCAGCATGCTGGTGTTCAACGTCAACCAGAATGGGAATATTTACACACAAGAATCGGCAAGCACCAGAAATCAGGCCAAGTTTCTCAGGAGAGTCAGCTGGCAAACACCTACCAGAACATCCATGCCCTGCTGTTTGAATAGCCTAGAGGTGTCCTGGAGCCAGAGCTGGGACTAAAGGGTCAGTGAGGGGCACAGGGCCTGCTGGCCAGCTATGCAACCTTCTGGGGATTTCTCAGCCTCAAAGTCTGGGTCCCTCCGACGTACTGGAGGAAAGGCTGACGTAGATACCTCCAAGTAGCCCCCGTGTCCCTGCATCTCAGAACAAAACTCTGGTCTGCCTCTCTGTTAGGTCAGAATGGAAGCCTCCCAGCAGGGCACATGGCCAGATGCCTGCCGTCTGATGAGTGCGATCCCACCTCTTCCAGACGGCCCCCAGTCCTGATTCTGAGGTTCCTGGGGACTACTAGTTTTCTTAAGAAACTGTTTCTGTATCAAATCAACTTTACATCTGCAAAGGATTTTGTAATTAATATTACCCTTTTGCTACAATTACTTTTGACACCACACCTGGGCTTTGTTTACATGGGGAAATTGGGCAATTCTGAATTGTCTTGAAAAGCTTTCCACACAAAGTACTTTAACATTGGGCTGACTTTCCAAATCAGCCACCAACAAGCAATCATACGAGAAATCAACCTGTTCTTTCTAAAAAGAACAAGAATCACCCCCAAACCATAAGAACACCCTATTTTACACCTGAGCACCCACTCATATAAATCCATCCATCCTCAGTGTGTCTATACAATTCACTTCCTTACGGACGCATCAGTGGGTCCTGAGAATCTGACCGGCCCTCGAAACATTCTCCACGTCTGAGGACACAGACAGGTAAACAGGTCACGTCCTGCAACGGGAGGACTACCACCCAACCTGGCCACGTGCCAACAGCAGTGCCCTCAACAGTAACTGACAAGACAGAAGAGACGAGCGCCACTTACACTGGCTTCAGAGGACTGTGTCCACGAAGGGGCTGTTTCTGAGCTTTCAGAGGCTTTATGAATTCAAGGTCAAGGTGCAGAGTCAATGGCAAGTCTTCTTTCCTGTGTGATGATGGTGATAGAACTCTGGGTCTCAGGTGTTCAGAAGAACAAGAGGGGGACAACTGTCCTCTTCCTTGCACCGCACTGCTGGGTGTCCAGTTCTGAAGGCGAAGTTCACCCCAAGCCTTTGCTCACTCAGCTGCACTTCTTCCTGGGGTGCTCTGCTTTAAGGGGATTGGGTGCTGGGGCTGGGTGGAGTTGAGCAGGGTGAGGTGCTGGCAGTGCTTTGTTCCCAGAGCTTCTGAAGCAATCCACTTCTTGTCCTCACTGAGCAGTCTGCCTCTTCTTCTTTTTTTGGTTAGAGATTGCAAATGGAAGGATTTACACAAGAAACCGGGTCCTGTTTACTCAAAACAATCTGGCTCAGCCCTTAAGAGGCTGGAGGCCACTTTTCTGGTACCCTTACCAAAGTGCGATCCCACCTCTTCCAGACGGCCCCCAGTCCTGATTCTGAGGTTCCTGGGGACTACTAGTTTTCTTAAGAAACTGTTTCTGTATCAAATCAACTTTACATCTGCAAAGGATTTTGTAATTAATATTACCCTTTTGCTACAATTACTTTTGACACCACACCTGGGCTTTGTTTACATGGGGAAATTGGGCAATTCTGAATTGTCTTGAAAAGCTTTCCACACAAAGTACTTTAACATTGGGCTGACTTTCCAAATCAGCCACCAACAAGCAATCATACGAGAAATCAACCTGTTCTTTCTAAAAAGAACAAGAATCACCCCCAAACCATAAGAACACCCTATTTTACACCTGAGCACCCACTCATATAAATCCATCCATCCTCAGTGTGTCTATACAATTCACTTCCTTACGGACGCATCAGTGGGTCCTGAGAATCTGACCGGCCCTCGAAACATTCTCCACGTCTGAGGACACAGACAGGTAAACAGGTCACGTCCTGCAACGGGAGGACTACCACCCAACCTGGCCACGTGCCAACAGCAGTGCCCTCAACAGTAACTGAC